>OX344720.1:91716920-93104420 GCA_947034835.1 Ballota nigra
ATGTTGCCTTGGACGAGCAACTTTGTGTCGAGCAACTGTGGTCAGGATATCACCTTAGTGGCGGATTAGGTCAAACTGCTTCTTCTTGTGCAAGCAACTTAGTAGCGCCACTTCATCTCCCAAGAACTGGGGGAGTCGTTCAAGGATGACGTGGGCGGCATGATTATACGCCGCCCACGCGCGGTCAAGTTCGAGGCCACGTGCCCCTACATTTGCGCTTAGGTCCTTCAAGTTTTATCTTTGTGCGATCGGGACCCCATCTTTTCATGTTTTGGCCCCAATATTCTCGGGAAAACACGGGTTTTACCCCATTTTTTTCTTAAGTATAAATAAGAGTGGGAAATGAAAATTTTCCCACTCTCTCATTTTTTGCATTCAAAATTCCGGCCACCTCTCCATTTTTACGGCGATTCTTGAGTTCCTCCGGTGTGTCTTTCCATCTCCCAAGGTATTTAACTCAATTTCATACTTATTTTCTTCTCATTTTTTTTAAACAACATTCCACCACCACCGTGGGAAATTGCCCCGCAATTACTGTTCATTCTGGGGGTTTGCCATCGGAAACTGCTGTCACCTCTCGAATTTTTACGATATTACTTTTTATTCCATTACTACTCATGTCCTCTCACTCGAATAACGGAGACTCTCTTGAAGCCCTGGATCCACTTTTTCCGATCACTTTATTTATAGAACAACACCCTTTTGAAATTTCATCGGTGTCAAATTGAGACGTCGATTCAGTTATTAGATCTGTGGATGATACTGGAGCTCGCCCCTCCGACGAAGAAGTTGTGGAACTTGCGAGCATGGAATCGGGCGAGGATGCCTCTTCAAGTTCAGAATCTGAAGAGGGGCCAAATCCTGAGTTCGACGAGTTAACTTGGGAATTTTTGGAGGGAATTGATTTCCCAAACCCTAATATGATGTAGAACAACATTCCCGAAGGGGTTGCTCACTCTTTTGACTGGCGAGCATACTCGGAAGAATATGTGAACAAGTTCCCTCCTCCCGAGAGACAAATTTTAAAGTTTGTGAGAAACAACTATCAGGCGAGCAGGATCCGGAGTGTTGTTTGCCCAGACGAACTTGACTTGATTCGAGAGACGTACAAGATTCCTTACGACATTCACATGTAGGCTCCAAAGAAAAAAGAACGAGCAGATCGCCCTCCACCCGGTTGTACAGCCATTAACGTTGACACTTTAATCGCGGGATTGATGTTACCTTTACCCTCGGTTGTTGGTCGATTTCTGGAGGTGACCAACCTTGCAATCATCTAAATCACACCTATCGGGTGGATGAACTTGCTCGGCATAATGGGCTTGTTCACTCTTGAAGGGTACATTGATCGCATTACACCCGATGAAGTTAACTACATGATGACCATCACCAAATGTCCTATTGGCGAGGAAGGGTATTACTATTTGAAGGCTCGCACTGGACTTAAGGTTGTAGAAGGGGTGCCGAACAAGATCCACAACTGGAAAGAACACTTCTTCTTCATCGGGGGTGACTGGTGAGCATCCAGTAGTCCTTATGGTGGTGGTGGATATATTCCCCCCCCCCCCCCACATCTTATGGAAAACTCAAACGTAAGTTTATTTCTTCTTACATTCGAGCTAAGTTGGTCTAATTTAACTCTTCTTGTTCGCTTGCAGGTCCTCATCTATTGAAATGGAATACTGAGGAGGAAGAGATCGGCTCAGAGTTTCTCTTCACTTCGTGTTTGGTCGCTCTTCGCAATAAAACAGACAAGACCATCGAGCACTTGAACGAGGAGAGGTGCAAGAAAGCTGCTCGCCTCTTCACCTACCCCCATCATCTTGAGGCTCAAGCCGAGGTGCCCCCAGGTACATAGAAAATTTCTAACTCCCGACACAATATTTGCATGTCAAGCATTTTATCCATGTACTTGTTCGTCTTCCTAAGGGACTTTTTTTAGGCGAACAAGTTACTGTCACTGTTTCCCCTTGCTTTGGTCTCCTCGAGCAAAGAGTGCACGAGATGCCGCCTCCTAAAGGGAGAAAGGTGAAAGGGGATCCGCCCTCAAAGGTGCTTGCCATGACGAATAAGGTTGCTGGAGCACAAACTGCTCGTCAAAATGCCCCTCCTCCATCAGCATCACCACCATCCCCCCTCCATACATCCTCGTCTTCTCCCCACGGGGGAAAAAGATTGAAGAGAGGAGATGGTACGCCCATTACCCAAGCTGCTCTCCCCGCGGGAAAAGGTAAGGGTAAGGTGGGGGCTTCACCTGCTCGTCACCACGAAGGCGAGATTGTTCGCCAACATTCCAATGAGCTGGTGGAACGAACTGGGAAAGCTGGGAAGGATCAGCACCTCCTCACTAGTGAACCCGAAGATATTACTTATCTGGGCTGGGATGCCCTTAAATTTGCCGAGTAAGCATCTTTTTCCCTCTTCAAACTTATGTTGTTGTTTTTTGCAAAAGAATTCTTCACAAGAGAAATGTTAAACAATCTTTATTTCTCGTTGTTCGCAGATATCAAGCTAGCGAACACCCTGGTAGGGCCAATGTTGTCCACCAGTTTGCATGTTCTAAGACCCCTTCCTCAATAAGGGATATTCCGGGTGAGCACGTCTGCAAAGCTACTGAATTGATTGCTCATACTTGGACTAGGCCCCTAGAAAAGACTATCCATTCTCAGGGGGCAATGGACAATTTTCATCTTTCCTCGCTCCAGGCTGCCAATGCACTGGTCTCAGCCCAACGAGGGATGGGGTAGATGGCCGAACTAGAGGAAGCTGCTCACCGCCATGCAACTGTTGTTCGACAGTTGACAGAGGAAAAAGATGGACTTGTGAATAAGTTCAATGGTAAGATTGCTCGCCTCAATGATCAACTAAAACTCGTCGATAACTCTTAAAAGAAACAACTCGAATCATACGAGTAAGTGTCTGGCGAGCTAAGGGCAGTCAAGGCTAATCTTGAGGAGAAGAGGAAGCAAAAGGAAGATGCCGAAAAGAAGCTCGCCGAGTTTGAGGCGGAAGTTGCTCACCTCAAAGAGAGGATGGCTGGGATGCTTACTCGGGAAGAATTCGACGCTCATTTGCAAGCCAGTATTAAACCTTCTTCAAATATAGGATATATATGTGCTTATGCCGATTGTATTCGCGCAGTGAGTGTAGATGATGTTCCCCATATCATTGAGGATATCGGCAACGACTTGACTGAATTCCTCGGGACTTATCCCCCAGCTCCTGGGTCTATCCTTCAACTTGGGGATATGGTGGATTACGGGGTTAAGCTAGACGTCCTTGATCCCAGTATCGTCCTCACTCGTCCTTTAGCTGCTACTGAAGAAAACATTGAAGGCGAGCAATAAAAGGATGGCGAGCAAACTATTGCTGAAAAAGAACAGCAAGCGGCTGACAATCTGGTCGCCGATATGATCATTGATCCCCCTGCCGATCAGCCTCCAGTTCCATCTCAAGATGAGCAGAGGCAGGAATAGGACTATAATTTTCTCTATCTTTGCAGTTGTTGCTCGTCGATCTTTTGTAACAATTGTTCTTTCCCTTAATCTTTTTGTACTATTTTTTTAGGCTCAAGGCCTTAGAATTAATAGAATTGTCTTTTATTTGCTCGCTTTCTTTTGTACGTTAATTGCCTTTACATTTTTTTAAATGTCTTTGCAATTATAACATATGGTATTGGGCTTTGTTCGATTTGAACTTTGCCTTTGAATAGAATAAGGGTTTAGCTTTAGGTTTTGTTCGCCTTAAAAATGAACAACCCTTTAATAGCTTGATCCTCAAAATTGGATCTGTACCTCGAGCTTAGACTTCTTTTTTTAACGAACAACTATATTTACACCAAGAAAGTTTACAAGTGTCAAAAAGTTGTTCACCATTAACATATACTAACTGACGAACAACTCTAAGTGCCTTAACAAACATATACCAAACAGTTGCTCGCTTATAACAGTTTTGCTGAGCAGTTTCACATGAAATCAAAAATATAAACAACACCAACTATACAATGTGCCGAATAACCTTCTATTCAACACTTAGCAAAATTTTCAAAAAATTATGCAAGTTTTTTGGTTCACTTACCCATGTATATTCTTGCTCGCCCATAGGGTGAACTTGTTTGCCCTATTGGTAGTACTTCTTCAGATGTACGCCATTTCAAAAGGTATTGGACCGGGTTGCCTTCCATGTCTTCACTATCATATGCACCATTAAGGAACTTATCCGTTATATGATACGGGCCCTCCCAAGTCGGTCCCAATACACCTGGAGTTTGGGCGAGCAATTTTCTTAGAACCAAATCTCCAACTCTGAATTTCCTAGTTTTGACATGGGAATTATAATAACGCTCTGCTCGCTGCTTATATGTAGTATTTCTTAACTCGACATTTAATCTTTTTTCTTCGAGCAGATCCATTTCAGTAGCTAAAGCAGAGTTGTTCACTCGTTCATCAAAGTTGGTCGTCCTTAATTATTGGTCTTGAGCTCGATTGGGATTAGGGTAGAGCATGGCTCGGTTCGGTTACCGAACCGAACCGAAGAGCTATAACCGAAATAAACTGAATTATATATAAAACTAACCGAAACCGAACTAAATTTTGTTAAAACCGAAAATACCAAAATAAAAAATTTCGGTTCGGTTTCGGTTAATAACCAAAAAACCGAAATATAGCGGACTTCTAAATTGAACCATATTTTTATGCTTATAACATGCTAACATCCCAAGCCTTATAATAATAGATTGCAACCAAAACAAATAACCCACAATAAAAAATTAGAGAATGGGGAAGGGAAGACCAGAAGAGACAACGACATTAAATTTGGAAATGAGTAAATGTAACTAGGGATAGAAATTAGATACTTATATGTATTCTCTTATTTCGGTTTTGGTTTCGATTATTTTGGTATTTTTACATATTTAACCGAAATCGAAAGCCAAAATTTCTAAAATATAAAATTGATACCGAACTGAAAACCAAAATAACCGAACTGAATTGATATTTTGGTTCGGTTTGATTTTTCGGTTTTAACCGAACTCTGCTCTCCCCTAATTGAGATAACATTGCAAAGGGTGTCTCTCCGGTGCTAGACCTGGGAGAAACTCTGTATGCCCATAAGACTTCCGGGAGCTCTTCAGACCAATTACCTTTGCTCTCCGTCAATCGTATTTTTAATGTATTCTTGATAATCTTGTTAACGGCTTCAATTTGTCCATTGGATTAGGGATGATAGGGAATAAAATAGTGTTTTCTAATCCCCCATTTTGTACAGAAGTCTCTCAACTCTTTTCTATCGAACTGCAGACCATTGTCTATCACAATAGTTTGTGGAACTCCAAAACGACATGCAATATTTTTCCATATGAAGTTGATCATCTTCTGTTGTGTGATCTTCACCATAGCCTCTGCTTCTGCCCTTTTTGTATAATCGACCGCTACAACTGCAAATCGAACATTTCCAACTCCTGTTGAGAAAGGACCGATAATGTCCATCCCCCATCTTGCAAATGGCCAAAGGCTGTAAACCGAAATGAGCTCCTAAGTCGGGGTTTGAATGTTTGGGGCAAAAATCTGGCATAGATGATAAGTTTTCACCATCTTGATTGCATCCTGACGTAAAGTCGGCCAATAATAACCTTGTCTAATAGTTCTGTATGCCAAAGCTTGCCCCCAGTGTGATTACCACATACTCCAGTATGTATCTCTTCGAGTATTGCTCGTCCTTGCCCCCTAGGCAAACATTTGAGGAGTGATATTGATATTCCCCTTTTGTAAAGCTGCTCGCCTTCTAGAGTGTATCTGGCGGCTTGCTTAACTAGCATGGCAACTTCAAAAGAGTTGTTTGGTTTTTCCCCACTCTTCAAGTATTTGACTATTTCTACTCTCCAATCTTCATCTCTAGTTTGCTCGTCTAGCTGATTAACATTATAACTTGTTGTCAACGGGTTGTTCATCTTTGTTATAACAATATCTGCCAACTCTGCCGGACCTTCGCTTGTTGCTAGTCGAGCTAACGCATCTGCTTGAGTGTTGCTCGTCCTTGGTATTTATTCAATGAAAGCTTGATCTAACAAGGACATTAGGTGAGCAATTATTCTTTGGTATTCGATCATATGGTAATCCCTTGCTTCGCATTCGCCTCGGACTTGGTTCACAATCAATTACGAGATGTCAAATATTTGTAAACGTCTGACACCTACCGCAAGGGATAGGTGGAGACCAGCAATAAGAGCTTCATATTCAGCTTCGTTGTTGGTTGCAATGAAACCAAATCTGATGGCCAAGGTAAAAACTTATATGTCGGGGCTAATGAGAACTACGCCTACCCCCGAGGCCATGTTGGTGGATGATCCGTCAACATAGAGATGCCATGGATGATCAAGTCCTCTCATCGGATCTTGGAGAAAATTTAGCTCAACAATAAAATCGGCTAATGCTTGTCCCGTGATCGCTATTCGAGGAGCATAAGTCACTCTAAATTGGCTGATCTCTAGTGACCATCTTAATAGACGACCAGCTGTGTCAGGGCGATGAAGAATTTTCCTAAGTGGGAAAGTTGTTAGTACTTCGACTTGATGATCGAAGAAGTACGGTCTTAACTTTCTTACACTCATGACAAGAGCATACGCCAGTTTTTCGGTTGGTGAATACTTGATTTCCACTTCATGCAAAGCTTGGCTGACGTAATAGATTGGTTGATGGAATTTTCCATCTACTTGCACCAATACAGAGCTGATCGCCACTTCAGATGCTGCCAGGTATAAATAGAGTTTTTCTCCTGAGACGGGCTTTGATAGAATCTTTACATCTCCCGGGTAGTCTTTAAGTTGTTCGAATGTTCTTTGATAGTTATTCGTCCATGTGAACTTTCCTTTTTTGATAGCTTCGAAGAATGGACGACATTTATCTCCTGATCGGGATATGAACCTGTTCAGAGCTGCTAGGCAACCTATCAGTCTTTGAACTTCTTTTACTAAACGTGGAGGTTGCATATCCACGATAGCCTTTACTTTTGTTGGGTTGGCTTCAATTTCCCGTTGGCTAACAAGATGGCCCAGGAATTTCCCCGAATGTGTTCTAAAGCTGTTTTTCTTTGGATTTAGCTTTATGTTGTAACGTTGGAGGATATCAAACACCTGGGCTAAGTGTTGAAGGTGGTATTCTTTCCTGGGGCTTTTAACCACAATGTCATCAACGTAGACCTCCACTGTGTCCCCAATTTGATCGTCGAACATCTTGTTCACCAGTCTTTGATAAGTTGCTCCCGCATTGATGAAATTGAATGACATCCTTTTCCGGCATAAAAGATTTTTATTTGTATAAAAAGTTGTATTTTCTTGGTCGTCAGGATGCATCGGAATCTGATGGTAGCCTACAAATGCGTCCATGAATGTTAGCATTTCGTGGCGTGCAGTGCTATCCACCAATTGATCGATGTGCGGAAGAGGAAAATTGTCCTTCGGGCATGCCGCACTCAGATTTGTAAAGTCTATGCATAGCCTCCAGGTTCCATTTGGTTTCCGCACAAGAACTGGGTTTGCCACCCATTGAGGGCAAAGTGCTTGCCGGATTAAATCATTGTCTAGTAACTTTTTCACCTCTTCATTAAGAGCTTGATACTTGTCTGGGCCATATTTTCGTCTCTTTTGGTGGACCGGCTTTCTTGTATGATTAATATTGAATTGGTGGCAAGCATATTTTGGATCTATTCCCACCATGTCTACATGAGACCATGTAAAGACATCTAGATTTGCCTTGAGGAAATCTCTCATTCGGGATCTGTAAGGCTCAGGGAGCTCAGATCCTATGTATAATTCCATATCCTCATTTTCGGAATTAACTAAAGGCTTCCAGTTCTTCGACTGGAGTTGCTCATCTTTTTTGTCTCTTCCAACGAGGATCAATCACAGGTCTCTCAAGGTCGATATCATTTTCGATGTCCATTGGGCCTGCTTCCAGGCAGGGTTCAAGATCATCTGCTTGCCTTGGCTCATCGTTGCTTGCCGGGTTACGACCCTCCAAGTCATTAACAGCAAGCTGCTCGTCATCACTTGGATGTTGGTCGACGGATGAAGGTTTTTCCCTAGTGGTAATGAGCTGCTCGCCCAAATATTGCTCGTCGGTGGGGAGGAGTAGTTCGTCCAAATCCATATGGTCTTCCTCAGCCTCCATTACGTCCTTCAACACAGATGGCTCATCAATTGGGTAACTGGTGGTGGCTTCCATCATGGAAACTCGTCCTTCATTTGATTTCATTTGTAGGAGACACTCATGAGCTTTTCTCTGGTCTCCCTTTACTGTACCAACTCCTCTTGTTGTTGGGAATTTTATGCAATAATAGTAGGTTGAACGCACTTTGAATTCATTTAAAAAAGGGTCGACCAAGGAACCCATTATAAGTTGACTCCTGATCTACAACCAAGAAATCCACCATTCTTGTTATATTTTTCTCGGGTTTCCCGGTCGATAAAAGTTATACTAACAACCTAATTATTCCCAAAGGAACTGTTACATCATTGTCGAAGCCTAGAATTCGATGATTCGAATCTTCGATGTAGCTCGAATAATCTCCCAATTGATCGAGCATCTTTTTGAAAAGGATGTTGGTATAGGCTCCGGTGTCTACCAACAATCGATGCACCCTGGTCCCTATAATCTTGGCGCGAATTATGAGAGAATCATTATGGGGGGTCAGTATTCCATCTAAGTCCTTTTCTATAAAGGTCAAATCCGATGTTTGTAGGACGGATGGATTAACTCCCATTTCCTGTACTGTGCTATTGCTCGTAATTCTTCTTTTCTCTTACGATTTGATATTGGGGGTCGTCCATCAGAACATCATCCCGCAGGTTTGAATTGCTCCATCATGTATACATCTTCTACTGGGCGAGCAACAATGGAGGGAGCTGGTCGCCCGGGCTTGTTATTTCTTGGCGGTTGATTGTCCATTTCGTCTTCTGAGCTGTTCTCCCGGCCTCTTTTTCCAGGTTGCCTCTTGATGAAGTCAGAGAGTTTACCTTCTTCATAAAACCGCCAAAGTTGCTTTAGCAAGTCTCGACACTCACTGGTAAAGTGCCCCACACTTTGATGGTAGGCACAATACTTGTTTGTGTTGAGTTTATCAGTCTCTTGACGGATCTTCTGGGGAGGGGTGAGCAACTCCTTATCTCTCACATTGTTGTACACAGTATCAATTGATATTGTTAGCACCTGGTTTAATTTCTCCTTCAGTTCCGTCCCTTCATTGAATGCCTTCATATTTTTTGGGACTCGATAGCCGGTTCCGCCAGATTTCTTGTTGTTCTCCTTCTGAACAGTGCTTGTGGTTTTGTTGTCCCCCAAATTTTCTTGCAAAGCTTCGTGCATGGAGACAAGGATGTCGGTGTAATTCTGGAATTTGGCATAATTATTCGGGCACTTCAGACGTACCTCTTTCCATAAGTCTGAACCTTTCTTCAACCCAGCCATGATGGCTACAATCTTTGTATCGTCACTGACTGGTTCCCCTTCCAGCAATACTTTATCGAATCTCTCCATAAAAGCCCGGTCCAATTCATCGTCGTTTGTTTTAAATTTGATAATCGGTGTTTTTAGGAAAGATATGACCCTGCAGTAAAAAAATGAGAGAGGAACTCTCGGCTAAGCTGAGCAAATAAGTGAATGGATGCTGGTGGCATTGCAGAAAACCACTTGTGCACCCTGTCCCCAAAGTTAGGGAAAAATTCCGGCATTGAGTAACATCGCTAGCCCCCACGGAGATCATATAGTCTGAATACTTTGTTAGATGAATACGGGGATCAGCGATGCCTTCATATTGTATGCTTGCCGAAAATTATATCTTCTTCTGTATTGGGGCCTTCAGAATGATTGAAGATAGTGGTGAAGATGGCATGTTGGTCATCCCAATTCCTCTTTGTAGGTCAAGTTGTCCTTGCATGCTTTCCACGGCTTTTCTCAAGCTTGACAACTCATCAAGAGTTGCCCCCTGGCTTGGAGGCTGCTCGGCGAGCAAAGATGCATGTCCTTCTGCTCGTCGAAGTCCCTCACTTAGAGGGGGAATCTCCTGAGGTTGCCTCCTTGGGTTGCTCGCCACATTTGGCCCTAGGCGCCCAAAGGCAGACCTAGTTAATCTCTCATGTACCGATGGGCGTATTGCTCGCAAGCTGCTCACCCATCCCCTGCCCCTGGGTGAGCAACTTCTGGTTGAAGCTGGGGTCGGCCCAGTCTGTCCTGTGCACTAGGACGAGATGTCCCATGACTAGAAATAGCTGTTTGCCCGGGGGCAGATTCAGCTTGGCCCTCCGTTTGATCCACCATCTTGGATTTGTCCTTGTCTCTTAGATTTTGGGCACTATTCACCTCATGTTGCTCGCCACGTGCAGATCTTGCTCTTACTACTTCAATTGGTCTAGACCTAGCTCTGGCTTGTGATGGTCTAGGCTGTTCTTGTTGTCTTTGGATGGCTTGGAGAACAACAATAGTTTTGGCTAGTTCATTGGGGTTGCTAGCCAATGTCTCTAATTCTGGAGGCATTATGTGGGTTGCTGCCGAAGGCCAAGCCCTGTTCGCATGTCGTGGCTCACGATCTCGATGACCAGCAGATGAGGCTCGAGTTGGGGAGACCCTCATCGAGGGATGTGAGACTTGAGTTTCTTTGGATTGAGGCATCCTAATTTGAATTATCTTCTCAATCTTTGAATTTTCAAATTTGGATTTGAAGAACACCAAGAACACCAAGAACACCTTTTTGAATCTTCAAGGGTTTCTCAAGGATTTCTTCAAATCTTCAAGTTTTAAACTTGAAGTTCTTGACAATCACACTTAACCGGAGGTTCGAACCTGACTTCTAGCGCCAAATTGTTGGTGATCGGTTCTAATCGCGTGGATTAGTTGCTGTTTTTAACCGGTTTTGGAATTACCAAACAAGAACGTGTGATTGATTACCACCGTAAATGAAAAATTCGATAGATCGGGTCGTAAAATCATAAATACGAGTATTGAATTCATATTTATTTCGTGTGTGTGCATTTTTAGGTGTAAGAGTGTGTGTATTGGAGTATTTATGACTCTGAACTTATTTTCATTGAAGGAGAGCAGCTTATTTATAGTAACCACCACCAAGTAGGTGATGTACATGACTCTTGGACTACCAAGCTTGCATGCTTGACATGTGTTCTTTAACTACATTTGACTCTATCTAAGCTAAAACTTAGCTACAAATTCTTATTTTTTGGCCTTATCTCAGATTCATAGTTGTTCGCCATTTCTTGCTTGCTGGTTCAACACTTGTATGTCTTCCGTAGAATTTTTTCGCTCTTGAATTGGAAGGTCCATATGTTGTTCGCTCGTATATTTACTGTAGGCTAGCCTCTGAATTCTCAATACTTGTTCGTCAGGTATCTGGTCGTTCTGATGGGCTGATAGGTGTTATGCACACCATGGACTAGTTGGCGCACCACCTTTAGTGATTGTTGTTCGTCATAAATGACTTGACATAATGCTCAGATCCGACCCCGGTTCCAGGACTTGTTCGCCAGCAAGTTGTTCGTCAGAAAGGTTGCTCATCATATGATATACTACCCAAATTGATTTATGCACCTTCCTTCGGTTATCACTTGCTGGTCATTTCTGGCTTAGTTGTTTTGCTTTATAATCCTCATCTTGACCCTAATCCTTGCTCGCATAAACATCATTACTATTCGCCTATCAACAGTCCCGACCCTGGTAAAATCCCCACGCTTCTCACTACAGCTGAAATGAGAGCTCTGCCTCGTATTCTTGTACTTTTAGTTCCTGCATTGTACGAGGTCTCCAAGTGGTGCTCAATGAAGTATCGGCCAAAGTCATACTTTTTCTTGTACAACAGACACCACAGTCTATACAACTCTTTTACTGAAATCATCCCTGTTTCTGATCTAGCGTAGATCGTGTTCCCGAGGATTCTCTCAATGTACCGGATAATTTGATTCCGGATAGTGAATGCTCTGGCATGTTGTGATCTATATTCTCCGGCTAATCCACCTGTTTTCTGCTGCCAGAACGCCTTGGCCTCGTAGCCCTTGTGTGTGGTGTTCTCCCCCTCAGTATATGGGAGCAGGAGGACATCATTGATAGTCTTCAGCGGGAACTCATACCAATTGTCCCGTATCCTGAACCTGAAGGAATTCTCATCCCCCATCTCTAACATAGTAATAAATTGCTCCGTTAGATCAGGATAAGTGTCCATGGAGAGCATGGACTCAAAGTATCCTTCCATTTCCTTGTCCCTGAATATCTATCTTACTTCGTCTTCAATTCCTATATCCCTCATGAATTCTAGGCTAGGGGCTGAAATCGTTGTTCCACCTCTAGGCATAGGAACACCACTCATCCCTATAATCTATCCCCCATCTCGAGGGCAATGCCTGTCGAGTAGCCAACTCTCGAGTCACTTCCTCTAACTCGTCACCCAAAAGCATTCTTTCCTTAGATTTCTTCTTAGACATTGTTCCTATATGACAAGATTAAGAAAAATTAGCTACTCAATAATACTCAAAGACAAATCAATTCATGTAGTAGTCAAATTTCATCAATTTTCATCAACATTAGCCTATATTGGGGTGTTATTCTCATCTCATAAAAATTCATCCCTCTCACACATTCAAGCATATCATGAAGTAACATTACACAATTACAAATTACATGCTCAAGGCTCATTTAGTTTCACATATTCACATTACTCAATCCCCACAACTCATATTCTATATCTCAATAAGAAATACCCACAACATTCCTACATTCATGCTTTCTCTCTCTAGAAATTCACCAAATTACATGCTCAATCATGAAATTGAAAGCAAAATTGGAAAACCCATAGCATATATGCATCAATAATCAATAAAGAAGCAAGAATTATCGAAAGAATTGAAAAACCTCAAATTTCTCATCCAATATTATGAACTCTGGTCTCAAATTCACTCAAATCATTCATAATCTAACTAAAAACTAAGAAAAGAGAACAAGAGTGTGAGATTACTTACCTTTATGGATATAAATTGATCCTTGGAGACAAATAGAAGTGGAAATTTGAGAGTTTGAGTGAAAATGGTGTTTTGGGGAAGAAAGGGGTTGCAATCGTGTGTTATGTGTGTGAAAATATGTGTGTGTTGTGTGTTTTTGTGTTTAAATAGGGTAGAAATTCGGTCTAGCCCTACCTTTAGAACCGCTCGAGCCGGCCCCGCGGTTGAGCGCCCGCGCTTGAGCGGCCTACGCTTGCTGTTGACAATGGGCACTCGAGTTGTGGCCACTTGAGCACTTGGCGCTCAAGCGTTAGCCGGTCGAGTGTCCTGGGACCTCTGTTGCCAAATGCCGCTCGAGTCGTGCTCGAGTGCCAAAAGTGCTCAAGCACCTCAAGCTCGAGTGCCCTGAGCCAAGATCCAATTTTTTTGCATTTTTTCCAATTTTTTCAACCCAATTACGAAAATTTACTCCCTTTTCATGAATTGCCCCCCTCTAACACTTTTTGGAAATTCCCACACCCTCAATACAAGCCTACAATAAAATCACTTAAGAACGAGGTTAAAATCATCGAACATAAAATAACTAACAGAAAATTGAAAACACTCAAAAGCAAGTAAAAAAGGGTTGCCTCCCATTCAGCGCTATTTTTAGGGTCCTAATGCCTGACCGAGCTCAAAGGAGCTCATGGGTCATGAGACTCAAAGGTACCTCCCTTATTCTCATAAGAGCGGTTGTAGAATTTCTTTATTCGATGCCCATTTACCATGAACACCTGCCCATCCTCTTTCTCAACCTCAAGTAATCCACTCTTAAATACCTTCTTCACCACATATGGGTCATTCCACTTAGATATTAGCTTTCCCCCGAACAACTTCATTCTCAAATTAAATACGAGAACTTGGTCGCCCACTTGTAACTCCTTCTTTCTCAACCGTGCATCATGCTACTTTTTCGTCTTATCCATAAATATCCTGGCACTCTCATACGCGCTATCTCGAAATTCCTCCAACTCATGAAGTTGAAGTAGTCTCTTTCCCCCCACCATAGTACTATCAAAATTTAGCCTCTTTATCGCCCAATATGCCTTGTGCTTCAATTCCACAGGCAGGTGACACGTCTTCCCAAAAACTAACTAGTACGAGGATATTCCCAAAGGAGTTTTATAAGTTGTTCTATACACATATTGTGCGTCATCAAGCTTCATAAGCCAATCCTTTCTACTCACTCTCACCGTCTTCTCTAGGATCTCCTTAATTTGATGATTAGAAACCTCTGCGAGACCATTTGATTGAGGGTGATATGCCGTTGAGACCCGATGATTAACTTCATATTTGACTAATAACTTCTCCATCAATTTGTTCACAAAGTGACTCCCCCATCACTAATAAATGCTCTTGGGACTTCATATCTAGAAAAAAAATTCTTCCTCGAGAAATCAATTACTACACGGGAGTCATTCACTCGAGTCGGGACAACTTCAATCCACTTCGAGACGTAATCGACGCATACGAGGATATACAAGAACCCATTACTCGGGGAAAATAGGCCCATGAAATCAATCCCACATACATCGAATACCTCGACCTCCATAAATACGTGCAACGATATCTCATCCCTCTTTGTAATGGTGCTGAAACATTGACACTTATCACATAGTCTCACCCACTCCATGCAATCCTTCAAAATAGTTGACCAAAAGGAACCCGCTTGAAGCACCTTCCTTCCGGTTTTCTCTCCACCCAAATGTCCTCCACATGCCAAGGCGTGACAATGCCTCATAATGTCATTCCACTCCTCCTCGGGCACACACCGTCTAAGCACTAAATCTATCCCTCTCTTGAACAAATACGGGTCATCCCAAATAAAGTCCCGGACTTTCTTCAAGAATGCCTTTCTGTGCAATAAATTCATATCTGCTGGCAGCTCTCCACTAGCTAAATAATTCGCATAATCTACAAACTATGGCGCTTTCCCTTCTACTCGATATATCGGGACATCTCCTACACCAACCAACTTCTCGTCCGGAAACTCACCGTTCACCTCTCGTTCCTCTACCATATTCTCCTTGGTGAGCTCCAACCTCGAGAGGCGATCGACAATCACATTCTCACTACCCTTCTTATCTCTAATCTCCACATCAAACTCCTGAAGTAACATGATCCAACGAATGAGTTGTGGCTTAGCATCCTTCTTGCTCATGAGATGCAGAATCACTGCATGGTCCGTATATACTATTATTTTCGTTCCCACTAGGTAGGGCAAAAATTTATCTAAAGCATACACGACCGCCAACAGCTCTTTTTCGGTCATCTAAGCCGAATTCATCATCTTTGAGGCATAATAAATAGCGTGAAACCGCTTCTCTCGTATTTTCCCCAAAGCTACTCACATAGCATAATCACTAGCATTACACATGAGTACGAATGGACTACTCCAATCCGGAGTCACAAGAATAGGGACATTCACCAATGGTAAACTCAAAAGCGACTTATTTTTCAAGAAGTCGAGAAAGAGGTTTAGCAATTTTTGAAAAGTCTTTAATAAAGTGTCTATAAAATCCCGCATGCCCAAAAAATGAGTGAATCCCCTTCTCGGTCGAAGGCGGAGGAAGCTTCTCAATAGCTATCACCTTCACCTTATCAACCTGGATGTCTTTCGAGGACACATGATGTCCAAGAACAATCCCTTCCTTTACCATAAAGTGGCATTTTTCCCAATTAAGCACCAAGTCCGTCTCTTCACACCTGCTCAACACAACGTCAAGATTGATTAGACACATATCAAATGACTCCCCGAACACAGAGAAGTCATCCATAAAAACTTCCATAATCTTTTCTATCAACCCATGAAAAATAACCATCATGTACCTTTGAAAGGTGGCGGGTGCATTACACAACACAAACGACATTCTTCTAAATGCAAAAGTACCATAAGAGCAAGTAAATGTGGTTTTCTCCTGATCCTCTGGGTCTATCATAATCTGATTATATCCCAAATACCCATCTAGGAAACAGTATTACTCAAATCCACATAGTCTATCAATCATTTGATCAAGGAACGACAGAGGAAAATGATCCTTGCATGTTACCTTGTTCAACTTTCTATAATCAACAAGCACAAGCCATCCCGTCACTAATCTAGTGGCTACCGATTCATTAGTTTCAGTTTTAATAACGGTGGTACTCCCCTTCTTAGCAACTACGTGTTACAGACTCACCCATGGACTATCAGAAATAGCAAATATCATATTACTATCTAACAGTTTCAATACAATTAATGTGCCATAATTTTGGAATTTTTCGCTAAAAGTCCCAAAAAGTTTAAGATTTTCAATTTCGTTGCATATTTCTTAATTGATCTGATTTTAGTTCAAAAGTTGCCAAAATTCTACAAGCTAGTGATGTCGTATTGAGCATGTTTGCAAGAGACCTTTTATGAAAAATTTCATAGTTATGAGGCGAAAAATGCAAAATCGGGTGAAAAAGGACCAAACTCGGAACAATTAAGGAGTTATATGACAAAAATTGAAAATCCTAATTTTTTTGTGGAAAAATCCAAAGTTATGGGACGAAATTGAATTCTTACTCAAGCAAATCAATATGGGTGTTAATAATCGTGCCCAATAAAAAATTATTGTGTATTTTCCCAAAAAATATGAATGGAAGTCATGATATCTTGACCAGGGATTGAGTATTTTAACAATGGGGGAGTTCATCCCGGTACTAAAGCCATGCAACGACGTGCATGCATGCCATCCTCATCAGAAGAAAGTACACGAGGTCGTGTTCTTCCTTGCTCCACTATATGATGATCAATAGATCATGAGTTCGAGTTACAATTTTACCGATTAAAAAAATACAATTAACATGGTGTCAGAAGTTTATTAAAACTCCACTATCATGACCAATAAGTCATGGTTAAATATGAGATTAATAGCAAATCCCTACAAAATGTAAATGTTATTATCAAATACCCACATAAAAAAACTCTACATTATAAATCTCTACACACTGCCACACACTGACCATACACTTTTCTCTCTCTCTGATTCATTTTAAAATTCTCCCCCCTCTCTCCCCCTTACGTCTCCCTCTTCTAATCTCTCCCTAAAAACCTCTTTCTAAAACCAAAATTGACGTCATGGCTGCCGTCGCCATCAACGCCGATCTGCATTCTTCGAAACCAATTGAACTTATTTTTTAATATGAAATCTAACCCTATCAGGGTCCGACCTTGTAACCTTGCCAAAATAAAAGGAATCTTTATCCGCTAGTGCAATGATACTATTATATTATATTTTAAATACTTTATATATAACATATGTAAAAGTAATTATGGGCCCCTTACATATAACAAAATTTGTGGGCTCAAATCGACAGACTCGTTCGACTCCAACAAGGAGCGATCCTAGCTCAGTCATTGCCTTCATGATTATAAATGTTGCAGATTACGTAGTTGATTGTTACAAGATTCCATGTGTTTCTCAATGGTAAAAGGATGTTTTTAGGGGCTAATGGGACTCTAATACAGCCTCCACCATTTAGGTCGATGCTAGGATGCCTTAAAAAGAAAAGAACAAGAGCTCTTGAGGAAGAGCGACAGAGTGCCACCAAACTTTAAAAGTTCGGGTTGCAAATGCCATTTTAAAAATTTCAGCAAACCGAACACACCAAGAGAACTTGCACAAATGAAGTAGTTGAGAAACCACAAAAGGTAAGTTTAAAGCAACACAATTTAATATTTTTATTAAATCATGAGGTTAATATAATCCTTTACCTTTTTTTGGACAACGCAAGCCAGGTAGACCATGTATGAAAGAAAGTCAATCACGTTCTCAGATGAGGGCGCAAAGAAATGCATCTTTATATGAGATATCATCGGAATCTGTTACTGATAATCAAAATTCATCTACTTCTGCAGCACGTGCAAGAGACAGGAAAATGGTATGATTGTCGTAGTGGATTTGTATAGTGTTATTATACATTGCAGTAAATTTAATATGTGTTGTTATGTATTGAAGTATTGTTGACTTTAGGCACAAAGAGGATTTGGTGTACACGTTGGAGCTGAGACAAAAATAGATACACGAGGGTATGTATTGATTATGTCATTTTTTTTTAATTTTAGTTATGCAAGTCACTAATGCATGTCCATTTTCCTGATGAAGATGTCGGAAGAGAATAAGATTCATTTTGTTGCCTCAACCTCGGGGTCTACAAGAGGGTGCATAAGAGGTCACGTTGAAGAGTGAACTCGACTAGAGTAGCACGACAAACTAGTGCAAGAGATGCACTTGGAGCTCAAGAGAGTACATTCAGCTAGTGGTGAATGTATGATAGACATTATCTTTGTACTTAGTAGAATTGAAAAAAATACTTATTTTTTTTTGCCATGGAGATGTGTGTGTGTTTTTTTTCTTATATAGCTTATGTGCTCAACTTCTTATCTTTTTGCATATAGAGCTTGTGTGCTCAACTTTTGATATATTTTCCTTTCATATAGAGCCAATGTAAAATAATCTTTTTCCTTAACGTTTGGTTTAGTAAAATTAGTAGTTGGGTTTAGCCTATGTTGCATAGGTGCGGGTGCGTGAGTGTGGGGATGATATGATACAGGTTTGAAATTACCAATTTTAAAAACACTTAGCGTGCGATTCATCAAGGATACATCTTTTTATTTATTATATATATATATATATATATATATATATATATATATATATATATATATATATATATAAATCTTAAAAACATATATAAATTCTAAAAATTTGTAAATCAAATATATGTAATTCACATTTTCTCTGACCCAAAATTTAAGCATATTCAATAATTTAATATCAATTCAATTTCCATTAGTCCAATACATACGTCATAATAATGAATTTAATCTAAAATGAGTGTCATATTATCAATTTAAATTGTATTACGTAATAAAATTTAATTGAAATAACATTTTTAAGGTTTAACAAGTAGGATTCGCGAGGGGAATTTATGAATCTGTTAGTTGGATTTAACGGATACGCTACGTGGAGAATCGAATTCGTAAATTCAAGAATTGCATTTCTTTGGGGGGGGGGGGGGGGAGTGGGTGATGGTGGTGGTGGTGCGAATTTAATAATGCATTAATATATAATTTTTAGAAGAATGTGTGCATAATAGAGTGTAGCATATTATGTTTGATTATGTACAAGAATCTTGGCTTATTCTCTTCTTAAATGTTTTTTCATGTTTAAAACATCAAACTACTAAAATCCATCTAAAGAATTCGATTTTCTCAAAACATGCAGTCATTCTTGAGAAAGTTAATGTAAGAACTTAAATTAACATACACAAATACTAGTGACCAATTGAGAAAATCATGCAGACATTCTTGAACAAGTTAATATGAGCTAGAACATAAATGATCATACAAGTACTGGGGATCAATTAATACAAGAACTTAAATTAAAATACAAGTTAATATAAGAACTCCCACATCAGTTCCCTACCCGCAAAAATAAAGTAAATATGAAATTAATATACTGAATCCTTGCTTTATAAGAACACTAGATAAGATCTCGCGAATTTCGCGAGCTGAAAAAAATTGTATGTATTAAAATGATGATTTAAATATATTTTTGTGTTTTTAAATATTTTACGAAAAAATATATATAATACATGATAAAATTAAAATATTATTTGGTACTCTCTCCATTACAATTTAGATTATTCCAAACTATGGAAAAATAGTTTTACTCTCTTAAACTAATCATTTCCAAACATCCCTTATTTATCACTCACTGCACTAATTTTTTCAATATATCATTTGACAATTTTTGAATTAAACTCCCTTCAATAAAGTAAAACTAACAAATGTATCCTCAATGTTTGATATTGGTCCCTCAATATTTTTTATAGCAATTCGAAAAGTTACAGGACAAAACTATAACATGCATAATATTTTCAATGAATATCGTTAAATGACATCACACCATGAGCATATAACTAGAAGTCCATATGGAATATGTTTTATATAGGTCCGTCGACATTTTTTTCTAGCAATATAATTCAAAAAGTTACAGGACAAAACTATAACATGCATAATATTTTCAAATGAATATCGTTAAATTGCATCACACCATGAGCATATAAATTGCACTATACATAGATCCAATTAAAAATGCACAGGCAATAGTAATATGTTTCTGCTTATGCATATATATTTTTTATTTTTGTCAATTCAAGGTTCATAGAATAAATTAGATACAATCAATAAAGAGCCTTAAAGATACAAATATATCATGAGATAGAGAAAGACATAAAATATTGACTATGAAAACACACATTTTAAAACATTATATATCTAATTCAGCACCAACTGGAAGTCCATAGTCAATATATTTGATACTGGTCCTTTAATATTTTTATTAGCAATTCTAAAAGTTACAGGACCAAACCACAAAATGCATAATATTTTCAACGTGGACAAATTTCAAGTATATTTTTAGGTAAAGTTTATCAAAAAAAAAAAAAAACAATGAATTGATGAATTTAAAGATCTGCAACAAAGTCAAATATAAATTTTACATAGAATTGGGATAAGATACTGTAACAATCAACTGGTTGTTTAGAATGAAAGTTTAAATTAATAACCTATATTTGATATTGTAAACTTAAACAATCATTATTTCATTCAACCAAATAAAATAATATATAAAAGTTGTTTTGATATGAAATAAAGGTATTGTAACATACATGTAGAACTTGAAAAACATATAAGAGTCAAAACCTGGAGAGCTCAAGGTTTTCTACAAAAGAGGAGAAAAGAGAAAAAAAATAACATAAATTGTCCTGTAACTTTGCTCGAGTCCAATTCGGTCCTTTATCTTCTTAATTTTTCAATTATGGTCCTTTTGGTACCAGAAAAGATAATTTTTTATTATCCACGCCGCACTTCATTTGGATTAAATTAGGTTCATACTAATAGGGAGAAATCCTGTTTCCAGCCTATTTCATACAAATGGAGTGTGAAGTGGACCTTATTTATTGACTTAGAGCATCACGCGGGAACAAAAGTCAAAACACATGATAAATTCAGGTGTTTAAAAAAATAAATTAGCCGAAAATGACCTTTTCTATTAACAAAAGGACCATAATTTAGAAATTAATAATATAAAGGCTGAAATCTGGACTCGAGCAAAGTTACTGGACGATTTTTTATATTTTCTCGAAAAAAAGATGCAGATTTTGAGCCATTGCACAAACCGAACTTATGTCACCACAATGTATATCATAGGATATCTTAAAAGCAGGAAAAAAAATTTAAGAACCATTCATCTTTCCAGGTTATAATTTTGACTTCATGGTCACGTATCCATGAAGATGACATGGATCGCTGTCTAAGAAAAAGGATTCTGTTGTTATTCACGCCGCCAAATCTATCACGAAACTCTGGCGGCAAAGGCTGAAAAATAATTGGGTTAAATATTTACAAATAAAAATAATTTCATAACTTAAAATATAGATAAGAAGAGATTTGTTTAAAGTAAACATACAATATACTCAGTCTCCCTCTCTCCACTAAACTGGAGACACATTCTGAACCGGTTCTTCATATAATCACCCTCAATGTATTCAGGAATATCCTTTGAGGGTAAAATTACATCTACTCCTTTAAAAAAATGAACACACATTATAAAAAATTCAGTAATCTCTAATTATTTGGGCCGAGATATGTGAGGTGGGCCACGATACCTCCTAATTAGTGTCGTGTAGTACAATATGGTATTCAAATGTTACAAACTTTAATCGCAAACATTGAATATTACTTATTTAAACAACTAACACAAAATGGGTCTCAATTCTCACTATTAACTACACTTATTAAAATGTATACAACTAACACGAAATCGATCTCAATTTTCATCAACTATATTTGTTAAAATATCTACCAAATCAATATTATAGACCAAAAAATGCACACACCACAAACATTTAATTATGTTTTAAAGCCTTTACTCTACCTACAATCAAAATCATTTAATCAAAATTTAAGACAATTAAATATTAATTTCGTGTGTACAATTTATGATACTATTCTTCCTATACAAAGTGTTGAAGACTTTAATTTTATTACAAAATTCTATACTTGATTACTTTCGTAATTCCTATAAATTTGTCTCGGTTAGGAGGTATTGTAGTATAATTTGTTTCATTTCATTTCGAGGTATGGTCTAATATTATTTTTTCAATTTATTTTTTATTATTTGAAAAAGTCGTCATGTAACTTAGTGTCTCTGTGTTGATGCAGGCACCGTTAATATAGACAAGATTATTTTCACGTTAAATTTCATGGTTCTCTGTTGGGACATTGTCAGTTTTGATTAAGATCTCAAAGCCCCTGAAAAGATGATTGCCTTAATCTGTCTTTGTCAGGCTAGTCTTGGTTAGGATTAGTACTTAGTCATTTTACACTTCACAGGTACTCAGTGAGAGGAGAACTCACTGGAGACAATCAAGACTCAGAGCTTGAAGACAAGGAGCACCATCCTGAACTTATGGCAGTCTTCTAAGTTGGTTGAGTAAGTGTCAGTGATGAAGAGTATGACCCTGAGGTCATTACTAACTCAGTCCTGAAGGGAACGGGATGTCACTGAGTTAATGGGAAGACTTGGAGTAGAGTCAAGCAATGCAAAAGGAATTTCAGCGTCAGGACAAGACTGGTGGGCTCAAGACAAAATGAACTTAATAAGACAAGCCTGAAGCTCAGGAATAAGTTCTAACATTCTCACCAACCTGATGACGTGGACCAATCCGAGAAGGACACGCACGTACGGAACCTGACATGAAGACTGAATTCAGACTGCATATTCAACGGGCAAGCATTTAATGTGCATTTAATGCAAATACCAAATCCATGCAAGGACGGCTGCTGCATGAAGATATGTCCGTTTGAAGCCACTCTACATAGATGACTAGAAGGCTATCTCTCCAACGAATAGTTTTTCAAATCACCTATAAATACAGAAGGCCTTTGAACCCATTCAAGGTTACGGGAAATTTCCAAGCCAGAAATTACTCAAACTCTCAAGCATTCAAAGCATTTAAACCCTTAAGAGAAGCACTCGAAACCTTCTAAATTTCCCAAGTGTTTCTCAGCATTTTGAGAGTTATTCTGTATTCCAAGAGCTAATTAGAATTATCTTAAGCTTAGAGAGATTATCCAATCCTTAGCATAGCTTTGCCTTGTAAGGATAATCTCAACCTAGTTGGAATCTAAACTGAAACCAAAACCCTAAGTTAGGCTTGTTGGGAGTAAGTCAGTTAGAGTGTTAGTAAGTGGAGTTGTATAGATCAGTGAGGTTAGCTGGTCTTGGTGCACCTTGGCACGTTAAAAA
This sequence comes from Ballota nigra, assembly GCA_947034835.1. NCBI lineage: Eukaryota > Viridiplantae > Streptophyta > Magnoliopsida > Lamiales > Lamiaceae > Ballota > Ballota nigra. The sequence goes on from OX344720.1 coordinate 91,740,291, forward strand.
CAAGAATCCCTTGAGTGGATTTCCTGTTAAGTCAGGCCGTGGACGTAGGAGCTTGAGACTCTGAACCACGTTAAACTCCCTGTGTTCTTACTGCTTTGATATTGTGCATACTTGCCATATTATTTGTTCATTCATTGCATTCAAGTTTATCAGGCCTGAATCAATCAGGCTGATCTTCAAAAGAGCACTGCCCTACTAAACACTTTTCAGGTTTGAGTAAAACAAGTTTTTCAGAAAGCAAACTAAACAAGACTTTAAACTTTCAGGGCTCAAATATTTCCGCACTGAACTTGAACTGATAGTTAGCCAACTGACCCGCACCAAGTGTAGTCAGTAGGTGTGTTATCAGCTCCTAGTTCTTTACCACTCTGAGCAAAGGGGACTCAGTCAGTTTTAAGGTTGAAAAATTGGTATACGTGTATCCCCCCCCCATACACGTATTCCTCAGTCTTGTACCGGGACCAACAAGTGGTATCAGAGCAGTGGTTCGAAAGACCGCTGACTTTGAATACTAATAGTTTCAGAGGAGAAACTGTTGGTGGTCACTGAACAGATCTGAGTTTGCTTTTCATAAAACTTGCATCATCATGACTTCGAGGAGACTTGAAGCTTCGTTACCTGAATTCTCTGTGTCTAACTTTGTCTATTGGAAGTTCAGATTAGAAGCACATCTAGATGCCATCCATGACCAGATGCCACGTGTACTCAGGGAGGGACCGATCAAGATCATTATTCCTAACGTCAGAGGACTGGGATATGAGGATCTTGCGATTGGCGTGCAGGTTCCTAAAGAAAGGAAAGACATGACCAACGATGAAATCAAGATGGTGGGACTTGACAACGTCGCCAGAAACATCATCTTGCACACGGTGCCCTTCGAGGAGTCGGCTAGGCTGATGAACTTAAAGACGGCAAATGAGGTCTGGGATGAGCTGACAAGGATGTGTGAGGGATTTGAAAAGATCAAGGAGAACAAGAGAAACATTGCCATTCAGAAATTCGAGGCGTTCGAGATGCTGCCTGACGAGAGCATAGATCAAATGGAGTCTAGATTAATCAAGTTGATGAATGAGTTGGTGATGTTGGACAAGGATGTCCCAAGGAGAGATGTTGCTTCAAAGATCCTGAATGCCCTTCCTGAGAAATGGGACAACAGTGTAATTATGCTTAAGAACACTCAGGATATGAGTAACATAACTTCTGCTTTACTTTTTTCAGAACTCAAAGCGCTTGAATTTGACCTTAACAAAAGAAAGAAGAAAATACAGTCAGAAGAGGAAGTGAAGGAGAAAACTCCTGAGAAAAGTGTGGCGTTCAAGGCCAGATCTGAACCTGTTGAGCCCTCATCAAACTCTTCATCAAAGTCACTGATGGAGATGAGCAGAGAAGAACTCGCTGAAGAGTACAGCCTGATGGCCAGACGATTCGACAACCTCAATTCCAGGTTTGGTCGTTATAAAAAGTTTTATCAGGACTCATGTGACAGGAAACCTGAAGGAACCCACCAAAGCTCAAGGAGATATGAGGAGCGAAGGAATACTGACCAGAGGAGAGAACGTGGTGATGAAAGGAGATATTCTGAACCAAAACCTGAAAGAAGAGACGAACAAAGACGTACTCGCGATGATAGATATCCAACCAAGACTGAAAGCTCACCAAGAACCAGGGAACCTGACTCAAGGAGGAACCCTGAACCAAGAAAAGAAAGAGTAAGTGAGCAGGTAGCATGTTACAACTGTAACAAGATTGGTCACTATCAGTACGACTGCCCGGAGCTGAGTGCAAGGGAGAGAGAGGAAAGGAGAGCCACTAGGGACCTAAGATCTGCTGATCGGAGAGCGATGGTCGCTGAAGATGCAACAGATTCTGACGGCCCTGCTGAAAGGTCACCTGAACTCTTCTCAGATGACGAGTACGATGATGTCTGTCTGATGGCTAGGGATGAGCCTGAGGTAACATCAAATTCTGTTTGTGCTTCTTACACTGGTCAAAATCCTGAGCTTAGCTCAGAGTCAGTTAGAGAAATGAACATTCAGATCTGTCTTGATCAATTGATGGTTGATTTCTCCAGATTGCAGGAAACTAATGTCTTCTTGGTAGGGGAGAACAAGAAATTGAGTACTGAAGTTCAAAACCTGAATGAACAACTTACTCAGTCTGATCTTAAAGAATCAGCTCAAATTGTGAGACTAACTCAGGAGATTGATTTAATCAATGCTGAGCGTCTTCCAAGAGAGAAGATTATGAAGGAACTGGCTGAGGAAGAACTGGTCAGGAAGGAAGAACTGAAAGTACATAAGAGTAAGTTTGATGACCTCTTTACCAGACATGAAATCCTGAAAAAGAGTGAGGACTCTCTCAAGAAAAAGGTTGCAGCAATGAATAAATCCTCAGTGGCTAGAGAGGAAATAAATAGTAACCAGATACTTGGGAACAAGAAAAAGGGACTTGGATATGTCCCTGAGAAATCCTCACAGGGTCAGTCTCATGTTGCCTCAGGGAGCAACACTGAGAGGGTATTTGTTCAGACAGGCCAGAGTGCACCTAAGGTTGTGCTCCAGGCCCGTCAAACTGATAAGGACAAGGAAACCGTTGACACAGTCAGGGTTGCTCCTAAGGTAGCTAAGCCAAAACCCAAGGGAAAGGCAAAGCAACCTACGGAAGCCCCTGAGAGCTCAGGCCAGGGAAAACCTCAGCGAAAGCAGAGGAAGACTCAGGCCAAGAGCCTTCAGACTGGTCAGCGAGGGTACCATCATGCTTGGCAATACCAACAGGGAAGGCCAAATATGATGACATCCCCGTGGTTTTGACATCCTGAGGCCTTTAACTGCTTTCCATTCCCTCACTTGCCTAGGGGGAATAGAAATCAGGGTCCTTATCAAGAACAAGGCCCAAGACCTGCTGCACCCAGACCTAGGAAGAACAGGAAGACAGCCCAAAAGGCACCCACTCAGGCTCCTGTGAAGCCTAAGTCTAGCACCCATACACCATCTTCCTCTCAGGCAAAGAAGAAGAAAGTTGTGTATGTTGATGTTTCAGGGAGACAGATTTACCACTCTGAGGCAATCAGGGTTGTGAAGCAAGTCTGGATCCCGAAGGGTACAGCTGACACGATAGGACCCAACACCCAATGGGTACCTAAAGCCTGATTTACTTGCAGGCGGCTGTGGATCACAACAAAAGGAGAGGAGACTCAATCAAACTTGTTTGGTACCTAGACAGTGGTTGCTCAAGGCACATGACTGGAATGAAGAGTCTCCTCCAAGAATATCAAGCTAAAAATGGTCCACAGGTAACCTTTGGTGATAACTCAAAAGGTGTTACTAAAGGTTTCGGTGTTCTAATTATAGGTACAGTCAGAGTGGAAAATGTGTCCTTTGTGGAAGGACTGAAGCATAACCTGCTGTCAGTAAGTCAATTCTGTGACAAAGGGTTCAGTGTTGAGTTTTCATCGAACACATGTTCAGTCAAGGACAAATCAACACAGGTGCTTCTATCAGGTATAAGGAAAGGTAATGTTTATCTCGGTGATTGGAGCAGCACTATTCCTAATACTTGTCTTCTTGCTAAAAGCTCTCTAGAGCTCAGTTGGTTATGGCATAAAAGATTAAGCCACCTAAACTTCAAGATTCTTAACAAAATTTCTAGACAGTCACTTGTTGATGGTCTACCTAATGAAGTTTTTAGCAAAGATCACGTGTGCAAAGCTTGTTAGGAAGGGAAGCAGGTCAGAGCATCATTCAAAGAAAAAGCTTCTTACTCCACTGACAGGATACTTCAGCTCTTGCACATGGATTTGTTTGGTCCCATAACACCTGTGAGTATGAATGGTAGAAAGTATACCCTTGTGGTTATTGATGATTATTCTAGATATACTTGGGTCATTTTCTTGTTAAATAAGAAGGAAACACAGGTGAAGCTTCCAGAGTTGCTCAGGAGACTCGGCAATGAGAAGAATCAGTCCATTACTAAGATCAGATCTGACAAGGGCACTGAATTTATAAGTTCATATATTTCTGACTTCTGTAATGAACTTGGTATAGCTCATGAGACTTCTGCAGCTAGAACCCCACAACAGAATGGTGTCGCTGAAAGAAGGAACAGGACACTGAAGGAGGCTGCAAGGACCATGCTGGCTGAGTCAGGATTGCCCAAGAAATTCTGGGTTGAGGCAATCAACACTGCATGCTACACTCAAAACAGATCCATGCTGAACAAGCAACATGCACAGACCCCATATGAGACATGGAACAAAAGGAAACCTCGTATTTCTTATTTTCATGTATTTGGTTGTAAGTGTTTCATCCTCAACAATGGGAAGACCCAGTTGAAAGCCTTTGATAGCAAATCTGATGAAGGAATATTCTTAGGATATTCTGAAGTTAGTAAAGCCTTCAGGGTTTACAACTGTAGAACCCTTGTTGTTGAAGAATCACCTCATGTTGTCTTTGATGAATCTGCTAATGAGTCTAGGGCAAAGGTGTTGAATCCTGACACTGAGGAGGTCACAAGGAGTGTGACACGGCTGAGCTTGAAGAATCAACCTGATCCCAAGATCAAGACTGTGCCAATTCCGAGATGGGATGATGATGACGATCAGGATGATGAATCAGGTGCCACTCCTAAGCCCAGCACATTAGGGATTGTTGAGCCTCAGACTGAGGAACAGGCTCAACCTGAGGTAAGCACCGTCTATGAAGATATTGTTGCAGCTGAGACGGTTCCTGAGTCACCTAATCAAGGGGGAATCAATGTCCCTGACATTGAGCTGGCTAATCCCTTTGGCATAGACTCAGGATCATCCCCTTCCGTTCAATTTCCTGAATTTTATGAGCCTGTAGACACTAACATTGCAGGTACTTCAGGAACAACTCCTGGCAAGAGAACATGGTTAGAAGATCATCCCATTGATCAAATCATTGGTGATCCAACTGAGGGAGTCAGGACCAGATGGTTCCATGGTGAGAGTGCATTGTTCTGTTGCTTTCTCTCTGAGCAAGAGCCTCAGAACATTGAAGAAGCTCTCACTGACTCGAACTGGATCATTGCCATGCAAGAGGAGCTGAATCAGTTCACAAGGAATCAAGTTTGGGAACTGGTGGATAGACCTAGGCATCAAGGTGTGATTGGTACCAAGTGGGTCTTTAAGAACAAGAAGGATGAGAATGGTGTTGTGGTAAGGAACAAGGCCAGACTGGTTGCAAAAGGGTATTGTCAGTCTGAAGGAATAGACTATGATGAGACTTTTGCTCCAGGGGCTAGGTTGGAAGCTATCAGGTTGTTCCTTGCATATGCAACATACAAGAAGTTCAAGAGTGTCTTCCTGAATGGTGTACTCAATGAAGAGGTATATGTTGAACAACCTCCCGGGTTTGAGGCTGGAGATAGAGTATACCATTTGAAGAAAGCACTCTATGGACTCAAGCAAGCACCAAGAGCTTGGTATGATACCCTCTCTCAATTCCTGACAGACCATGGGTTCAAGAAAGGAACTGTGGATAGGACATTGTTCAGGATCACTGAAGGCGATGACATTCTCTTGGTCCAGATTTATGTGGATGACATAATATTTGGATCACCAAATCATCAGCTTTGTGAGAAATTCTCTAAGCTGATGACTGGTAAATTTGAGATGTCCATGATGGGAGAGATGAACTTCTTCTTAGGATTGCAGGTCAAGCAGACTGATCAAGGTATATTCATTAATCAGGCCAAGTATACAAGAGACTTGATTCATAAGTTTGGTGTTCAGAACAGCAATCCAGCAAGGATCCCTATGAACACAAATTGGAAGATGGATCCTGACACTGAAGGGACTTCAGTAAATCAGACTGAGTATCGTGGGCTGGTAGGTTCTTTATTGTATCTGACTGCAAGTAGGCCTGACATTACGTTTGCAGTTGGTGTGTGTGCTAGGTATCAGTCTGATCCCAAGAGAAGTCATTTGGAGGCTGCTAAGAGGATACTTAAGTATTTGAAAAGGACAGTCAATATGGGACTATGGTATCCTTTAGATGACAACTTAGAACTGACAGGTTATTCAGATGCAGATTATGGAGGTTGTAGGATTGATAGGAAATCAACCTCAGGGACATGTCAGTTTTTGGGAAGTAAGTTGATCTCGTGGTTTAGTAAGAAGCAGAATTCAGTGGCTACATCCACGACTGAGGCTGAGTATATGGCTGCATGTAGTTGTTGTGCTAAGATTTTATGGTTGAGGCAACAGTTGAGAGACTACCAAGTGTTTGCTAATCAGGTCCCAATCTATTGTGATAACAATAGTGCTATAGCAATTACTCAGAACCCAGTGCTTCACACAAGGTGCAAGCATGTGGATATTAGACACCACTTCATTCGAGATCATGTGGAGAAGAAAGATATCAGGATGGAGAAGATTCACACTGACAGGCAAAGAGCTGACATCTTAACTAAGCCTCTTGCTGAATCGAGGTTTATGGAACTATCAGTGGAATTAGGACTCTTAGATCCGGGAGAGCAGTCAGTGTAGGGTTCTAGGGGGAACTCAGGCCAGACTCGACTCAGCGAGGTATCAGGGTGCTACAATGTCTCCCTGACAGGTATGAGTTCTAACCTGACTCTTGTGAATTTCAAGCGTCTCCCTGAGTCCTTCGTCCTGAAAATCTTTATTAAATGCATTCCGTTCTCATTAAAAGCGCGCCTTTTCATATTTAAACCCACGCGCACGGAGCATTTAATGCTACAGTTACTTTTTCATATACGTGTCCGTTTTATACGGAATATGACTGACATGGGGTTTAATTGAAGCTGAGATTAATCCTGGCCCCTCATTTCAAAACCTTTCGAATTCAGGGATCAATCTCAACCCCACGTTTGAGTAACTGACTTAGTCTTATCAATCAAGAGTGTCATTTGAGGTTTTTACACAAACACAACGCACAATCTGCACACTGAGTTTTCTCTTGCTCAAACACAAATAATTCTTTCGAAAAATCTCTTCTTTTCAAAACAATGGCATTTCTCGATTCCAACTGGACAACCGACAAGATAGTAGACGTTGTTGAAAAAAACTGGTACACATGGAGCAAGTCATCTCCATGGAAGGTATCTGTCTTACGGTTGAGCAAATCAAACCCGTATTTAAATGGATTTCCGATGCCGGGTTGGAAACATACTTCACCACCCGCCCCATTTCCTTGCTCCCAAGAACAGTGGTGGAATCCTATTTAAATATGTTCTTACGAAAAGGGGAAGTTTTCATGAAGGTAACTGCACTGAAGCCGACGGGAGAGAAGGACGGCGACGGCGAACCTCTTTACAACACAGAGGTGGTCACTATCAACTTCAGGCAGGCGGTGAGGGAAGTCTTTAAGTTGCCTTTCACAGGCATTAACCCAAGAACCTACAAGGAGAACTCAGAAGGAGAGCTTCTTGCAAAATGGACCAAGTCAGGGTCATCGGAGTTCAAGGCTCGTCAGAACAAGAATACTCTGAAGCCTGAGTACAGAGCGCTGGTGGACTTGGTGTCCAAGTTAGTGATGGGAGCAACTGGCTCTCACGAGCAGTTGAGTCTGCCCAAGCTGAGGCTCATGGGGGCAATTGCTGATGGAGTGGAAGCGAACTGGGAGAAGTTCTTTCTCGATCAACTCCATCAGGCAGGGTTGGACAAGCTTAAGCGAGATGAGGAGGAGAAGCACATTTCCGTCAGTGCCATCTTGCCATTCGGCACGAGGATGTCCATCCTGATTGCTCATGCTTGCCATGAGTATACCTTCGACTTTGAGGACAGTCTCTCCTCAAAGAAGGTCATGTTTTCCTCACTGAGTGATACCTATTCAGTGCTAGGGCTGACTGATCCCAATGCGAAAGCAAAGGGTCAGGCCAAAAAGCCAGCTGGTAAGGCCAAGAGAGTGGCAACCAGTCTCATTGAACGGGTAGATGAGCTCCTTAAGAGGAGTAAGGAGGGTGAGGAGGTTGCAGCTGAGGAGGTGGAGCAGCCTGAAGTGGAAGCGGCTGAGAAGAGGAAAAAGGTGAAGATAGTGCTGTCAGGAAAGAGCACGAAATCTGGGACTGAGTCTGATCCCAAGAAGGCCGGATCTGAGGCTGAGGGAACTGACGATGACGTCAGAAAGGAGGGTGCTCAGGGAGAGAGGCCCCTGAAAAGGCTTAGGAAGGGGACCAGAAAATCCCCTGCTAAGAAGCTGCCTGAGGTGAGTGAGAGGGAGAAGTCAAGCTCTCCTGGAGCCTCTGACTTGGAGGAAGTGAGTAAAACTGTCGAGACGGCTGAGTCGTTGCAGCCTGAGACAGTACCCACTCAAACACCCCCACACCCTGAAACCCAAACACCCTTCATTCCTGACCCCACACCTCAAACTCCCCAACCACCCCGAACCTCAGAGCCAAACCATCCTACTGAGTCAGCGCCTTCAACTTCACACATGAATGAGCCTGACCAGTCAGCCGAGCCGAACCTTCCAAACCCCTCAGATTTTCCCTCATACCCTAATCCCAAAGACTGTCCCAAATCCATTTCAGCTGAGGAGGACGAATTCCTCGAAGTGGAGGAGGAGGATTTGGATGAACACATGGCTGGAGGGATTCTGGAGAACACGCTCAGGGGGAACGCCACAGAATGGGCAGGAAAGTGCTGGCCTAGGCTATCCAAGTATACTGAGCTGCTGGCGTATGTGATAGAGCTCAAAGTTTGGTTGGACTTCAAACAATCAAACATGCAGGAGCAACATATGCTGGTGGATGCTCGTGGCTGGGAGCACTGGGAGGCGGAAGAGGCCAAGATTTGCTCGTTCTTTGGACTTACTAGCTGGCTTCAACTCTTGAACTTTGACAACCTGAAGCAGCTAGTGGCTGATATGATGTCCAAGAGCAAGGCTGACCTCCTATCTGATGACGGGAAGGATGGTGATGAGGATGATGAAGAAGCTCAGGGTGGAGACTTGGAGAAGGCAGTGGAGGAAACAGCACAGGAGGTTGATGAGATGAACTCTGAGCCTCAGGCTCAGGGGGAAGGTGATAAGAACACTGGTGCCAAGGGTGGACCAGTGGCTGAGGATGTTGTGAACATCTCAGCTGCCAATGAGACATTTGTCGATGAGGGGATTCCCTACCCTGAGACAAGAGAGGAAGATGTTGAGGCATCCAAGGAGACTCTCAGTTCCGAGGGACTTGCTCCTAAGGTTCAAGTTAGCTTAGCTGAGCCTGAGGAGACGGCTATGACTACTTCACAACTGCCTTCAGTGCACCTTGAAGAAGGGACTGATGCTGCAGGGGCTGACAAGGGAAAGCAGCCAATCACTGATGCGGCCGTTGATGATGAGGATGTGATCATAACCGGGGTCGGACGTGCTGAAATCACAAGCATAGTGGAGGTCAAGCAGGAGAAAACCTCGGAAAATCTAGCTGAACTTCAGGAGGAGGTAATGAGGCTACGAGCTGAGAAGGAAGAAGACTCCAAGGCCCTGGCGAAGCACATCAGGTGGACAAAGTCAGCTTACAACACCCTTGCTAATAGGGAGCTGATTTTGTTAAAGAAAATGATGACTGACACGGCCAAGTCAGTGAGGAATGAGAGGAAGCGCACCAAGAAGATGCTTAGGAATACTCTCAAGAAGCTTGAAGAGAGGGATGCGATCAGGGACGAGAAGATGAATCAGGCAGTGGACAGGCTTGCAGTTCAGACTGGAGCTATTGTCACTCAGGCCTTGAAGGACTCAGCGTCCAAACTGGAGCTGGAGTCAGGGAGGATGGATCGCACCTCTCAGTCAGTGGCCGACACCTTGGCAAAGGCCACTGAGGAATCGGTAAAGATACTAACTGAGGCTAGCAGAGTCAGCGGTGAGTCCTTGAAGGTGGAGGAAAGGATCACCAAGGCTGAACAAAGACTCCAACTCTCCATGGAGGTCTTTGAGAAGAAAGTCAATGCTGCTATCAGTTCAGTTTCTTTTGCAGGCACTGGGATTGCCACGGGAGTTGAGATGCTGAAGGAGGGCGTTTTGGAAGTACAATCCTTAGCCTCTTTTGTTATCAACAGTGGAGCTGAGTCACTCCCATCCCAGGCCAATGATGAGAAAAGAAGAAAAAAAGATCCCGCCCTGAGGCATCGGAGGCAGTCAATCAAGGTGAAACCGTTCTAGCTGACCCTGAAGCCAATTCCGATGGAAACATTTTAAGGGTGTGGAAGTCAGCAAGGTTAGCGGCGGTGGAAAAGGAAGGAGAAGAAATTGTTGCCGAACTGAGAGAGGAGGCAACAAAGGCAAAGGCTAATGAACCTTCCAAGCAACAACCTGAGCCAGTTCAGAGATCGTCTCCCATGAGCTCAAGGAAGAATCCCATCACTTACTCAGGTGAGTTGGTTGCGGAGCTATGTGCTGAAGCGTGGGGAGATCAATCTGAAAAATCTGAGGCTATGCGCAGAGCTGAAATTGCTCAGAAGGAGAAGATGCGCATCTTAGAGAAGAAGGTTGAGAAGCTGACGGATATCGCTGAGCTTCAACAACGTGAACTAGATGATGCAGTGATCAGCTTGCTAAGGAGGAAGAAGGCGAAGCCTGAGCCAAGGAAGTACAGGAAGAAGCCAACAATTAGGAAATCAACAATTCTTCAAGTCAGAAGGCCAGAATCAGGAGCAAGGGAAGCTTTTGTTGATGAGTTCGTCTCAGAAACATTGAAGGAGTTTTGGACTGATGCAAGGGATGAATTTGTTAGACTGTGGTTTATTGTGAAAAAGTGGGGCGACACTGACGATATCAATGTCCACTTCACTGACTACATGATGGACAACCATCCTGAGCTATTCCAGAAAATCTTGGAGGAGGCTGAGGCAGCTCAAGTTCAAGTGAAGGCTCCTGAGTTCACCATTCGAGCTCCTCCCTTGGTTCCTGGAACTCAAAAGCATGATACAAAGGCCATTATGATGGAAGTCTTGAAGATAGCCAAAGCTGAAGGGTACGTGAATCAACCTGGAAGACTTGACGAGCTGAAGGCAAGAGTTTATGCAGGATATGGACTCAAGCCTGAAATGAGATTAGTCTAGGTGTTCACAGGCTTCTTTGTAATAGATTAGATTCATTGTAATCATTTCCACATCAATCAATGAAATCTATTACTTTTACCCGCAGATAAAAACTCATTGTCTTTTTGGCTGTTGTTTAAAATTCTGTACTTTATCAAGAATTGCTCTAACACTGTCTTATCTTATAGATAGGTTTATCTTGTTTCCTCTAAGTGTTTTGAGGATCTTTTCAGTGTTTTGACATCATCAAAAAGGGGGAAATTGTTGGGACATTGTCAGTTTTGATTAAGATCCCAAAGCCCCTGAAAAGATGATTGCCTTAATCTGTCTTTGTCAGGCTAGTCTTGGTTAGGATTAGTACTTAGTCATTTTACACTTCACAGGTACTCAGTGAGAGGAGAACTCACTGGAGACAATCAAGACTCAGAGCCTGAAGACAAGGAGCACCATCCTGAACTTATGGCAGTCTTCTAAGCTGGCTGAGTAAGTGTCAGTGATGAAGAGTATGACCCTGAGGTCATTACTAACTCAGTCCTGAAGGGAACGGGATGTCACTGAGTTAATGGGAAGACTTGGAGTAGAGCCAAGCAATGCAAAAGGAATTTCAGCGTCAGGACAAGACTGGTGGGCTCAAGACAAAATGAACTTAATAAGACAAGCCTGAAGCTCAGGAATAAGTTCTGACATTCTCACCAACCTGATGACGTGGACCAATCCGAGAAGGACACGCACGTACGGAACCTGACATGAAGACTGAATTCAGACTGCATATTCAACAGGCAAGCATTTAATGTGCATTTAATGCAAATACCAAATCCATGCAAGGACGGCTGCTGCATGAAGATATGTCCGTTTGAAGCCACTCTACATAGATGACTAGAAGGCTATCTCTCCAACGAATAGTTTTTCAAATCACCTATAAATACAGAAGGCCTTTGAACCCATTCAAGGTTACGGGAAATTTCCAAGCCAGAAATTACTCAAACTCTCAAGCATTCAAAGCATTCAACCCTTAAGAGAAGCACTCGAAACCTTCTAAATTTCCCAAGTGTTTCTCAGCATTTTGAGAGTTATTCTGTATTCCAAGAGCTAATTAGAATTATCTTAAGCTTAGAGAGATTATCCAATCCTTAGCATAGCTTTGCCTTGTAAGGATAATCTCAACCTAGTTGGAATCTAAACTGAATCCAAAACCCTAAGTTAGACTTGTTGGGAGTAAGTCAGTTAGAGTGTTAGTAAGTGGAGTTGTATAGATCAGTGAGGTTAGCTGGTCTTGGTGCACCTTGGCACGTTAAAAACAAGAATCCCTTGAGTGGATTTCCTGTTAAGTCAGGCCGTGGACGTAGGAGCTTGAGACTCTGAACCACGTTAAACTCCATGTGTTCTTACTGCTTTGATATTGTGCATACTTGCCATATTATTTGTTCATTCATTGCATTCAAGTTTATCAGGCCTGAATCAATCAGGCTGATCTTCAAAAGAGCACTGCCCTACTAAACACTTTTCAGGTTTGAGTAAAACAAGTTTTTCAGAAAGCAAACTAAACAAGACTTTAAACTTTCAGGGCTCAAACATTTCCGCACTGAACTTGAACTGATAGTTAGCCAACTGACCCGCACCAAGTGTAGTCAGTAGGTGTGTTACCAGCTCCTAGTTCTTTATCACTCTGAGCAAAGGGGACTCAGTCAGTTTTAAGGTTGAAAAATTGGTATACGTGTATCCCCCCCCATACACGTATTCCTCAGTCTTGTACCGGGACCAACATTCTCTTAGATCAAATGCTGTAAAAAATGAATCTTCCGGAAGCCATATATATGACTGAAAAATTCGGGACACCAACTGGAGCTACGTATAAAAGCAATGTTTATATTGAACGTAATAATGAGATTATCGCCGTTGGTGGTAATGTTTGTGGTACTTATTCTGAATCTCAAAATGATGCTGCACATCATGGTATCAAATTTATCACACAAACTTTAAACATATGTATTAAAGATTTCCATGCATATTGAAGTTGTAAAGGTGAGGTAAAAAAATATTTTAAACTCATCATAAATTATATATTTTAATATTAATAAAAGTATTAATTAGATGTTACATTTGAAAAATTATGAAAGTTATTTCTTTGTGTATCATTAAAGTTAATACAAATGTATGCATAGTTAGACTAATAATTTCATACACTATTTAATACACCACTTCAATTTTATTTACCAAATACATTATTAAAAAAAACTGCTAATTTAAGTACATAAGCCAATTGAGGATTGTGAAAGTATGGGCTGCATTAATTGCAAAAAACTTAACAAAGATGGGAAAAAAGTACTACTCTTCTTAATAAATCTTACAACATATATGACATAAATAAATTTTTGTACACAGACATAAAATAAAATTTTAATAGATAAATATATGTACATGTGTATTCTAGACTTGTAGCCGATGTCCAAGAAAGTGCACTAATCAAATAAAATTAAGCATCAAATAACTAAAAAACTTGTTGATTTTTCGAAGCCGTGCATTAATTTGATTTTGGGACCTTAGCAAATAGCTTTTCCTGGCATATAGTGGCATCCAAATTTTATCATATATGGGAATCAAACGAAGAAGCAACAATCAGAAAGTCAACTTAACATCAAATAAATTTATTTCGCATACTCAAACATGGCAAACATTTAGGATATTATTTGGTAATACAATCTTTGAAAATTCAAAACAAATATAAAACTAAATAAATTTAGTTTTAATAATTCTTTAAATTTATAATAACAACCATTTAAAGTAATTAAAAAAAATATTTCGCATACTCAAACGTGGACAAAAATTTTATGATATTATATGGTAAGGTCTTAGCAACCGTTTATGATGGATACACAATATTGGAAAGATTCAATCCAATTTATTATCAATATCAGATAAATATCCATATATAATTTTTTTTTTAATCACACAACACTAAATCCGCATATTAAGTACATGGCCACTTAATTAGGATAACACACATTTATTTACCATACTAAAAGGTGGCCGATCATTTTGGATATTATTTATTAAGTTCGTAATAGCCGCCTATGATGGATAAAAAATTCAATTCAATTTAAACACCAAATAAATATAATAACCGACATCTTAATACTAAATTCTCTTTAACATGCACAAATCATGACCATAAAAATAGGAACAACAAAATTTAAGTATATCAATAATGATAAGGAAATTAATTTAATTATAACACATTAAGACACATTTATTTAGCATACTCAAAGCTGGGCAAAAATTTAGGATATTATTTGTTAAATTCCTAATAGTTGAAAATTTAGGATATTATTTGTTAACAACAAATAAATATCCGCTTAAATTTTGGCATAAGCAAAAATAACAATTAAACACCACTAATTCGAAACTTATGTACTTGTCCAAATAATTAGGATACATGGTTACATAACCTTTGAAAATTTCAAACAAATAGAAAACTAAATTTCTTATATTCTAATAGCCGATTATGATGGATAAAATATTCAATCTAATTTAAAATAAAATAAATATCCATATACAAATTTGAAGTTGGGATATTATTTCAAAAACCATAATTGACGGCCCAAATTATTAAAAGATACCATACATAACCTAATTATTCTCCATCAATTACGTCAATTTAAGTTAATATTACTAAGTGAATAATAAATTACATTAATCATACACCCACTATCACAGTGGATTGATCCATAATCTCTCATCATACACATGTAAATCAAATTTTTGAAAATGAAATGTAAACAAATATATCGAAAAATCGTGGAATAGATTGTATATTCTTTAATGATATATTACATGAATTTTTCTAAATTACCGATCTCTAATTCATAACCAAAGACAAAACAACAATTAATTATTACAATCAATGATAATGGAACACTATACAATATCAATGATTCTGGAACACTATACAATTCATGAACTATACAATACAAACGACACAAACAAATTTCGTGATATGAATATTTAGCCGAACGACAAACACATAATAATGTCGATATCATATGTAGAAGCAGAAATTGAATAAGTAGTTCTTCCCATGATGAACCGTCGTTACCGAAAAATAGATCCATTTATTTGCCGAGAACAAATTTCCAGAAATCCAAAAGGACGAAGAAACTAAAAAATACGGAGCAAACCACAAAAAGAAGACAAGTTAGAACAATCATTTCTCATTATTTTTAATTTTAAAACAATCAAATCATGTCAAAGAAATACCAAAAAATCCTTTCAATAAACTCTAAATTACACTGTTGGCAGGAGCTTTCAACAATCCTATATTATCCATCATCTTCCTCACTCTCGATGCATCATCAAACCTTCCAACTGCAGAATAAATATTTCCCAAAAATACATAATTTCCAGTATTCTGTGGCTCAAACTCAAACAACCATTTTGCAGCACTCTCTCCAAGTTCATTTTCATGAATCACACAAGCACCAAGTAATGCACCCCAAACAGAATGGTCGGCCTCAAAAGGCATTGTATCGATCAGAGCATACGCATCTTCGAGTCGACCATCTCTACCAAGAAGATCAACAATGCAAGTATAGTGATAACTTCTTAAACTTTCCTGATGATTTCTCTGCATGAAATTAAACAGATTCAATCCCTCATCAACCAACCCTAAATGCCCACAAGCGTGCAGCACGGATGTGAATGTGAATTCATTAGGTTCGACTCCAAGTTGAAGCATCTCGTTGAAGAGAGATAGAGCAACTCATCAACCATCAACCAAACCACAAAAAGAAGACAAAATGGAGAGAATGGTACAAAAGTGGGTGAGGGAAAATGCCAATTTATAGATGTTTAAAAAGTAAATGGACGAATCAGATTACACAAACTAACAACCAAGGGTCAAGATGAAAAGTAGAAGGTTGACTGAATAGGATGAAAAGAAATGGAGAAAGGAGCCCAAACATTATTGCCACATAGGCTGAAAATGTTTGGTGAATATATAAGTATTGATTGATACCTCTTTATTGTCCATAAATTTTGATGAAACCTTGTGATGAGGTTTTACTTTTAACTTATTGTTTCACATTTGCCTTTATTAGAGTGTCTATCTAATTTTATAATATCTTTCCATTTTTCTAATTGGAGAAACTTTGTGAGATTGTGAATTTGGTCCTATATTGTATGGGAATTGGCTTTAAGTGAAGAATTCTAATTAAAACTTATTTTGTGTGTTGTTTATATAGGTTATGAGTTTGTGGACAACCATGTTGTCTAAATGGGTGTTGGCTTGCTAAATTTAGGTTGATTGGATTGTATTTTGGTTATAACTAGGGAAATATTTTATGAGACATTATGTCCCATAATTTTTTATTAAACCTTATAATGAGGTTTTAATTTCACTCATTGTTTCAAACTTACCTATGTTAGTGTGTGTATCTAGATTTATAATAAATTGTCTTGCCATTTTTTATAAATGATGCAGCTTTATGATATTGTGTACTTGGTCCTATGGTGTATGGGAATTGTCCTTAAGTGTTTAGTCCTAATTAAGACTTCTTTTTTTTGTGGTCCATCGTGGTCCATCGCACTTTTTAAACGTGTTCCTAATTTTTCACTCTTTTAAAAAATAAGTATTAATTAATCTATTTAAATAAGTTCATACCTATTTGTACCCGCAATCTTCAGTTGATCTTATTTGTTACGTTGGCACAAGTTTGTCTAATAGGGTCAATTATGGAATTCAAATACATGTTATATACTTCAATTTGAGTGTGTATAAGAATTTGTGTAAGAAAGAAAATTGTATGTATAAATTGGCCAGGTCATGAATGATGGGTCTCAAGTGGGAGCTTCCGAAACTAAAAAACCGCATTGTGTAAGACCTGCCCAGTAGTGATAAGTCCAATACATTCCTATCAAGTGATAAACGAATAGCCAATTTCTCTTGCACTTTTTATTTTTTCATTTTAGGACGGAGTCCTTGTCACTGATCTCGCCAATTTGTACAAAAGTGTCTCTGTCATTCTACTAATTAAGTAAAATAAAAATGATAGAATATGTTTAATTTTTTTTAAGATATAGCATTGATAGTTTAATTGGTTAGTATGATAAAATTTTTGGGGTTGTTTGGTTATTATTCCACTGTTAATAACTTGGTCCTATATCTTTATGCAATTATTTGTCTTCCCTGGTGTTAAATATTGTTACCAATGAAACCCTTCAGTCTTGTGTGCTTTGCTTTATCATTGAATTATATAGGAAAAAATTCACAAAACGTCCCATGATATGTGACACAGTGGGTCGACGATTGATAAAAATTCAGCAATACATAAAATTATAGGACTAAAGAAGAGTTTTTAAGGGGCATTTGGAAAAGAGTACATTTTTTAATCCAAAATACAGAAGGGCGTACAACGCATTAAGTGTATTTCGGTGTATTCACTGCACATGATTTCGTTTTTTATTTATTTTAACGTGTAGCTTCATATAATTTCGAAATTGGTGCTAAATAATACAATGACTTGCTATTAAATTGGTTGCAATTTTTTTTTTAATGTTGGGGAAGTAACATTTGGCATAATTTATGTCATAATTTTTTGGTTTAGATGGATAGTGGCTATTATGTAGCTTTTTAAATTTATTTTCTATCTATTTTCTTTGGATGGGTATTTAATTATATTTTATGGATGTTGGGGAAGTAACATTTAGGTCTTTTTCTTTATTTACGTGGATTCCAATTTCATTGGCCTATTTTTTCAAATAGTTTAAATTATTAGTATGTAAATGTATATAGGTCCCAATATTGTTCTTCCTGCTTGATTTGTTCTCGATCTCACATATTTGTTGTTGTGTATTGGTATGTTGATTTCAGATAATAGTCTGTAGTCTGTAGGTCGTATTGTTATTAAAGTTGTGAAGCCTCAATTTTTATTCTATACGCGAACTATCCGAGCGAAATCCTACAATTAGTCATGGTTTCTATTGTCTGTTGTTTGTTTTAAATTTTGGTATCTAAAACGTATATGAGTGTCGTTCTCTTCTTGCCGTCGTTTAAATTCCATGCACGACTACTGACATCTTGCTAGATGTATTAATGTCGTGAATGTATTGATACATGTGAAAGTTCGCAGTTTCGATTTCGTGGATTTAAACTTATAATAGCCTCAATATTTTTGTGCACAGTATATTGGTCTAGAATTGCTATGCAGTAATTAGGTTCATTATTCATTTATTCGAAAGAGATTGCATATTTAATCATTGGTGCAAATCTAATTTTGCTGAAATTTTGATTGAAAAAAGTATTCGCCTGGAAAGTCTAATTTCTTCCATCATCCTATTTTGTTGAATGGACGAAATCTAATTAGACGTTTTTTTTAGTGTGGATGGGGTAAGTAAATTGAACTTTTTTCGAATAAAGTGTGGTAAAGTTTCTATATTTGGTCCCATTGTTCGAAGTGTGCTAGAATTTCTAAAACAATCCATTTATTTACATATATTTCCATTTTATTTTAGTCTAATCATCCTGGTACCAGATTTATTGTATAGAGTCCAGTGTAATATATATTTTTAGTCTAACTAATCGTGTATATTTTCAGCTATGGGTGAGTCTTCGAACTCCAGGTAAAATGGTTACAGTAGTTCCCGTAGTTCTTTTGTCGGGACATACAAGTTTCCACCGGTGTTGAAATTTGAGGGTGATGCAGGTGCTTATCTTGATGCGGGTGTTGTGTCGTGTAACTTGGAATTCTTTTCCGATAATGATAGACGATGCATCCTATGCTGGAGTAATTGTGATAGGATGCGTATTCCCTCATTCAGGCAGTCTCTTCAGCAGATTATAAATGAGGGTGGTCCGTTGATAGTTGTTGACCCAAAGGGCGATTCAATTTTTAAAGTTACTCTTGATTGGCGGGTTGCGGTATATATCTGTTAGACTGTACTAATTGATAAATTGTTTGTATAAATTGGTAGGGTGTGTTGATTGATAAACTGTTGTATATATAAATGTGCAGTATAATTTCATTCGTTGCTGGTGTGTGTTTGTCGTCTTCTCTGGTGATATGTTTATTGATTTATATTTTCTCTTTTGATCATGTATTTATAAGGAGACGTAACAGCGTACTTTGATGTCTCTTGTACGGGGTTGAGCTTACCGTTATCAACTTAGAATTTTATCTCTTCGACCCTTGGTTAGAATTTTACGAATTATGCAGTTGTCATTTTATTCCCTTTTTTTTGTCCTTTTGTTTCCGCTATAAAATAGACACTCCATGTTGGTGTTGTTGCATGATTTTGTTTTTCCTTTGACTTGCAAGGTGAATAATCAAGATTATGTGGGGTTGGGTGTTGGAGATGGATTTTATGAACTTGAGATTCCTCCGGGTAATTTGATTTTCGATGAAGTTGATCCTGTTTTGGCTTTCATTAAGAGTATTTATCCTTCGGTAGAACGTAATCTTCGCATACATAAATACTTTGAAGAGAGGGTTATCCTTGCACATACACACAAGGATGTGGATTGTATCAATGATAAGGTCATTTCCATGATTCCCGGGGAAACAAACAATTGAGCTCGGATAGTGTGTGTAAGTCAGAGTTTCGGCACCGGTGGTCAGGGTGAGCTGGTTTCAGTCGATTTCTTAAATATTCTTAGGTGTTCTGGAATGTCGTGTCATCATTTGGTTCTTAAAGAGGGTGTTCCAATTGTTCTACTCCGGAATATTGACAAAAAATCTGGTTTGTATAATGGTACAAGATTGATCGTTGTTAGGCTTGTAAATCACGTAATCGAGGTCGAGATTATATCTGGGAGGAATATTGGGAATAAGGTTTTCATTCCACGAGTGACTTTAATTAATTCGGATATAACCATGCCCGTAAATTTCACCAGAAGGCAATTTTTCTTTTTGCTTTGCTTTGCAATGACTATTAACAAGAGTCAGGGCCAATCTCTATCAAATGTTGGGCTCTATCTACCCAAGCCAGTGTTTACTCACAGTCAGCTTTACGGACAGTTTTGAGGGTTAAGAGGATGGATGACTTGAAGATCTTAAGTCTTGATTCGGAGGGGAAACCATCCAAACATACAATTAATGTTGTTTACAGGGAGGTTCTTAGGAATTTATGAGATATTACTTCAAAACATGATGGTGAATTTGGTGTTTTTTAAGTGTGGTGAATTTGTACCGCATCTTGCAGAACACGATAGTGGAAAAAAGATCTTTCATCGTTTGTATATGTTCTCATTTTGTGTTTATTTTTACGGCAAATTTTGATGTGATGATTGTTGTATGATTAAAACAAACAGATAATTTAAATCCGTGAAATATCGCGGGTATGTAACTAGTACCTTTATAAAGGTAAAACATATTCATCATATGTGGCAAAGGTTAGAGCTTTATATTTTAAATTCTCTTTTATCCCATTTACCCATATTTTAATATTTGATCCTAACCATTTATTTAAAGTTAAATGATCTTGACCATTGATTTTTATTAATTTATTCTATAAACATAGTTCACCACTCTTATTTGTTTTCCTACAAATTCATTTTCTTCTTTCATGCAAAGTCTCCCAAGTTTTATAAAAAAACTCATCATTCTTATGAGAGAAACTTCAAGCTGTCATTTACACATGTTATGTTCATATCTCCATTCTTAATTCCCATTGTAAGTCTTTGCAATATTGTAGTCATGATGTGTTATGTGTTATTATGTACTAAATTAAGTACGATTCACAATTCTCATTGTACGCCGTTCTCAAATTTTAAATTTGTTAACCTTTTTTATGTGTTATTAAGTATGATCATTTGATTCTTTTTTCTTTTTCGTTTTTGCAGGTAGCGGTGGGAATATTATTTCGATCGCTTCTATATCTTAATCAAATTTCAGATCGTGGACTTCTTATTTCAAGTTTTCACTAACAATGTTGGCTCCACTTTGATTTTTTTTCTTTCTAGATTCGTCTTTTCATGTGTATACATGTGTATAGATTATGAATGTGAACAAAATTAGACTAGATTTTAATTTTTTTTCCCATCAAATTCAATAGGGTGATTGATGATTTATATACTTTTATAGGTGTTTTTGGTTGGTGATTGTTGATGTAAAATATAATTAAAGAGACGATCAATGTAATTAGATTGTTTTACACAATATTTAATCGACGATGTATTTAACCTTGTATTTTAATAATGGTAAATTCCAATTCAACTAATTTACTGTTGTTCTTGAGGTTTTGTATAAAGATTTATGTTAAATTAGACTTTAACTCTTATATTTTATAATACATGGTATTTACTTTTAATTTATTTCATTATATGTTATGGTAAAATTTTGGACCTTAATTTTATCAATTTCATTTATTCCAAAATCCTTAATTTGATCTATTTTCTTAATTCATTAATTCGTGATATATGTCTTTCATTTTACGTTATGATAAAATTATGTGTCGTATCTAAATAGAGTCATGACAAATGAATTTTAGTTGTATGTGAATAAGATAGAGTCCTCATTTCGAGAAATGCGAATGATATGGGTTGTAATTATGGACGTTTATTTTCTGAGTTTCTATCTATATTGGAATTATTAATTAATTTATGTCGTATAGTCAGCGGAGTTTTTTTAAAAAATCACGGATTTGAGAACTATATGCCCTCTAATTATATATTTCAATTAGTGTGTGGGAATATTATGAATGATCTTAACATGGCATGAGTATCATGTCACGATTGTTAGTTTCATATTTTAATTAAATTGTGATAGTCCAGCTTTCCATACTTTTCTGATGGTAGTTATTGATAAGTATTTATTAGTATTACCTATGAATTTATTTATAATACCATAATTAATTATATTATATTAATGATCGAGATATATGTGTTAGAAATTTTCTATTAACAAGTTGATCGATAGTTTTCATAAGAATAAAAAAATGTAGAGTTATTTTCATGGAATGAATTTATTAGCATTAACACCAATTTGTATGTGATGGACTGATAATTTGGAGTATTATATGTTATGTATTTGTGTTGGAAATTTCCTATTAAAAAAATTGACCAATAGTTTTCATAAGAATAAAAAAATGTGGAGTTATTTTCATGGAATGAATTTATTAGCATTAACACCAATTTGTTTGTGATTGAGTGATAATTTGGAGTATTATATGTTATGTACCCATTATCATTTATTTTTTATTAATTGACAATAATGATTTGTAGTTATTTAAAAATTGAGTCAAGTCATTGTATTTAATTTGGTCTTCATCCCTATGTTTACCTTACGTGTGTATACTAGGTAGTATCGTGAATTTGTGGACCAATGTCTAAATTTTGGGTTTAGCATTAGCATACACGTATGAATGTAGACAAAACCAATTGAGTGAATGCTACTTTGGTGTATTATATGTCATGTACCTGTTATCATACATATTTTAAAAGTAACAAGTAACATCTCATCGGCGTTTGCATATTAATGTAAAATATCCTATTTTCAAAATTGTCCTATTTTCAATTTTCTTTTTTTTATAAAAATGTCCTTTTAAAAGAATAGTTCTCTTTTCAAAATTACAACCATTTTCCACTATTAAATTAAATTAGCTGATCTTTCAAAAAGTTGTTGTTTCAATTAATTTAGCAAATTACACGGTATTTTAGCAAATTGCACAACAATTTAGCAAAGTTATAGGAGGAAACGTTCCTAATTAAAAGTATTTTTATTGTGAAACTTTAGTACCTTCAATTATATCTAATCAAATAATTCCAAATATTTTGGCAGTTTGTTAAGATAAAGTCAATTATGGTCCCTTTTTTAAAATTACCCCTTTTTTTTTTCAAAATGGGTCATTTTTTCAAAAATGTCTTCTTCTTTTTTCTAACTACTGTGATATTTGAATTTTTTTCCTAACATTCAAAATGTGATCTAAAAATTATTTAAGGAAAAGTCTTTAATAACAGACAATAATCTTTAAAAACATGATCCTATCATTGAACTTTTAACTAAAGAAGTAATAATGAAATTATTGTTATTACTAAAGACCAATTCTTTTGTATTGAGTATTCAGAAATGTCAAATCATAGTTGATTTTGCAAGAAGGTGTGTCATTATAGTTTTTCTAAGAAATATTGACCATTACATTTACTTGGAGCAATATTCAGACTGTGTTTTTTACCATATGCTATTCAATGGGTCTGACTTGTGTGTGAAGAGCTGTGTTGGTGAGCGCTTGGTGAATTTCCCGGTTAACATTTTGGGTAATTGATTGTCATATTGTTTATATATTATTTATTAAATTATGTGTTTAGACTTTTAGTCTGCATGTGGGTTTAGTAATTGTTAGCCGAATTGTTTGTATACTTACGTTTTTCATCGTTAAAGGTGTTGACAGGTTCTTTAGGATTATACCTGAATTCCTTGTGAAGATGTCTGATGTAATTGTGAGTGTGTTAATTATTGTTTGCATTTGTGTATTGCTATGTATATTTTAAGATAGTTTCTATGATATTCTTACTTTTAAATTTATTTTTGGGATGTTACTTAGGTCATTCCCAAGACTATAGTTGAGATATATGTCTTACGTAGTTCGAGTAAGCTTTATGTTCGTTGTAGACGTGGTGTTCCACATTACTGCTCTCCCTTCTTTGGTGAGGATGGATTGAGTATTAAAATGGAGAGTGATTGGGTTTGTGAGAAGAAGTATCTTCCCAGAGTAAAATATTTATCAGTGTTGTTCGATGGTGTTGAGGTGTTTTATCTCAACGTGTTTTTGGATAATGGGTGTGAGGTTGACACATTGGAGTCTGATGTTGTTGGAGGTATTTTCTAAAATACTGAATTCATGTTATGTTTATGGTTTACTGTTTATTTTATAAATAGTTCAAATTGATTGTTAATTTTTGTTAAAGAAAAAACTTTTTTGTTGTGTAGATGTTATGGCCCATGAAAATGAGTTTAAGGGTGATTTTTCGGGACGAATCTCAGAAATAACTATTAAATGCAATCAGACTGAGTTCTCTACACGTTTGGTACGTCATATATTTTGTCAGTAATTTTTTTTATTTGTATTTTTTTATTTGATACTTTGAGTGTTCATTTTTTGTTATATTGGAATTTTATTTTATATATATTTTAAATTTTAATTTTAATTCTAATTTTTTTATGTTTCAGGCACTTACAAAGGTTGCTATTGATTTGTTTGGTTCTGAGAGTCGGGATATCAAATTGAGATATGCATTAACACCTTATACCTTCACTGTTCGTTACGAAAATAGACTTATTGTTTTGAAGCGTAGGTCATCATATTTTCTCCGTTTGTCCGGTAATTGGAAGACACTTGCTTACCGTGTTGGCTTGATGGAAACTGATGAGGTCAAGTTTTGGAGGTTGGCTACAAATGAAGATGGTGGTTCTGTGCCCTTATTTTATTTTGTTGTTTGTAGGGATGGTCCCACTGGGTTACCTAATTAGTTTTGAATTTGAATTAGTATTAACAATATGTTTTATCCTATGAATGTTTTTAATAATTTCATCGTACAATGCTTATTTTGAATTTTGATAGTTAGTATTACTGTTATCAATTAAAATTATAATGTAGTCAATTATTACTATTGTGTTCGAATGAGGAGGATGTCCAACTGCATATATAAATAAAAATAAAACCCATTAGTACCATTAATAAAACACTTATCCCTTATTCCTTAATGTATCAAAACAACTAACATTAAGCTCTATATCTTTAGCTACAGATAATTTGTTAATTTTTTAAACACATATACAATTAACAAAGATTAAACAACGAATAAATAAATTAAACAAGTATAGAAATGGACGTACCATATTCTCTGCACCATCCTGTAATAAATACATTAAACAAATATAGAAATGATTTAATACAGAGTCATAATTTTTTTTAAAATGCAATCAACTATCAAAAAGAAATTCCTTGTGAATTTTTTTTTTTTATTTATAAAACTCTGCTGCTTACAAAAACAGTAAAAAAAAAAAACTATTAAGACATAAGTACATTGATGAAAATTTGTTATTTAATAATAAAAATGTGGAGAAGGAAGATGCCTATTCAACTAAAAAAATTGGTAGCCAATTCGTAGGCAATACTCCGTACAAATTTTTTTGTTGGTAATTCCGTAGTCATATTGCTGAATTGTTATATACTTATAATATTATATATTATATATATTATATTATATCAAATATGACATATTTTACGAGTACGAGTTGGGATATTTTGGAGAATTCTGTTGAGGAATTGATCTATTAAAGCTGTTAAGATTAATATTTATAACTTTTACTGAATATTTTCAATATTCGTATGACTATAATACTCTATAAATTTCTAAAAAATATTATTTCGTTTATCAAATAATTATTTAGTACAATGATTATTTTTTATATGTAAGTGTTAATAATTATATTTATATTTCAGATGTTCTAGAATTATCCTATGAGCCTTTTTATATCACATTTTTGGTATGTTTATTAATAATAATCAATTGAATTAATGTATTTAATTAATAATAAATTATCTTAAATACCATTATAACACATTTAATATTGATTTTACCGAATTCATGCTTGTGTTAAATGTGGTTTTCATATTTGAAATTATATCCTAAATTATATTTCAAACTGTCTCTATAAAATGGCTTATTCCCAGAATTATGAAAACAAAAGAAACGTTTGATTCATTTGAGTTGCTTTTTATGTGTGGCAAATGAACATGGATTGATTTTTTAGTGTTTGTTTGTAACACCCCGTCCCGTTTTATACCTTTTATATTCTTAGAACCCTTATTTTATATTGTTATCTTTCTTTCTTTTAATTTTATTATTTTATGTGCTATTGTGTAATTTAAATATATACCCTTTTATAAATTCCTAAATTCGAAGAAAGGAATCAAATCTTCCAAACGGATAAGGGACTACGAGAAATTAAATATTCAAGTTTTAATTAAGAATTTCGATCCGTATAATTTATTGATAAAAATATACTTTTATAATTCATTTATAATTAAATATTAATTGAGTTTTAAAATTGTATTAATTGTCAAATCGAGATTAAACTCGTGAACTAAACGATCCCTAAACCGTATCTAGTGGAATCGAAAATATCAGAATTAAAGGGGATTAATTCTTAACCACATAAATTACTTTCCTTTTAGAATTAAATTAATTAGAGAATTAACCACACCCACATATTAATTCCTTCCTTTTAAATTAATTAATTAAGAAATTATATTTCAATAAAATATCTCTCTCTCTCCTTATCAGTACAGAAGACACGCTTTTCTTCCATTTCCCAATTTCACAATTTTCAATTCTCTTGTCTCTCTCTCTCTCCCTTTCATTTCCGGCGACGCCTCACCGCCGTGTCCCCAACCGAATGCCGCGCCTCTTCGACTCCAGACGCCGCCGCTCCGTCCAGCGCCGCTCACTCTCCAATCGGCCGCCGCCTTCAGCCTCCCGCCCGCGACGCCTCTTCCAGTGCCGCCCATTTCCGCTAGACGCCGCCGTCGCGCCACCCAGCAGAGCTCCGGCCGCCGCCCCCTTTCAAGCCCTCGCGAGCGCCACCAGCCATGGCCGCCGCCTCTCCTTTCGGCCGCGCACAGCACCGCCGTGGGTGACGCCGCTGCGACCCCCTCCTCTTCACCTCAGCGCCACCGTGGCGCCTCTGCCCTTCGTTCACCACCACCGACCCCGAAGCTCTACCGCCGCCGCTCAATTGCCCAGCGCTGCCTCCTCTTTTCTTTTCCAGTAAGATAATTACAAAAGCCCTCTTTCAATTTCTATCCTTAAGATGTTTAATTCCGATCGATCCTAACCCTTATCCGTTTAATTTTTCGATCGAGACGATGCCTTGGAATCAAATTACTGCCCGTTCGATTTTAGAAGGACCGAAGGACCTAAACAACACCGTTAGGCCGTCCAATTTATTCGATGAGTCACCGAACTACGCCGTTAGGCTGCTCGGTTTGGACTCGTAAGATTTCTAGTTTTCTCCCTATTTTTCTCTTGTAAATTCTGGTTTGGGAATAAGATTATTCGAGCAGTGGATATGGTTGTTTAGTGTTGGGTTGTTGAGTACTGTTAAGAAATTAGTTGGTATTTTAAGATTAGTATTATTGAATTAGTTATTTGGTACTATTGGTTAAGCTGGTTGGTGTTATTGAATTGATGAATTAGTGTTGTTGGCTTAGTTGGTTAATATTATTGAATTAAGCTGTTTAGTATCGTTGAAATAATTGATTGGTTTTTTGGATTAGTGGATTAGTATGTTGTGGTTTTCTTCATTTTTCTCTAAGGTTTCAGTTTTCTGTTTATTTCGAAATAGTAGTAGTACGGTTAAGTTTCGGAAGTAATATCATATTAGTCAAGTTTATAAAAAGGAACACAAGATAAATTTTATTAATAAGTTTAATAAGGGAGTTTTATTTATAAAATATGAATATTTATATTCAAGAATTCTTTTGAAATGAGAAATAGAAATCTTAGAAAGAAAAACCTTTTCTTTATTTCTTATTAATACTCTTAAGTAATTATTCTTATTCTTTTAAGTATTTCCAAGAATAATAATTTTTATGAATATACTTTTAATTTTATAAAAGGCTTTTGTTAAGGACACCTAAAAAATTAGTAAATACATTCCCCAATACACCTCCTCTTGAAAAGGGGTGTACTTATCAATTAGAAATCAACCTTTAGGAGTTTTAGCTTTCGATAAGTTTTCTAAAGACAACGACCCCCTCAATTCTCGTAACACAAACTCTCAAGTTTTCCTAATAATTCAAAGGTCAACTTTTAACCAAATGGTTTCGTACTAGGATTCTGTGCTAATCAGAATATGCACGAGGTTTCCGACCATCTGTTTGTACATCATTCACGGGACCCGGAGCAAACAGGTGGGTGATGATCGGTTGATTGATCTGCTAATAATGACGTTGTGCCGGTATTTTCTGAACTCGACCAAATCAATCTAAAATATCTAATCCAACATAAATGTAACACTTATTATATAACTGTTTGAATTATGTGATATAACTATATATGATATGTCTAATGTATGTTGTTTTGTAAATCGATCACCATTGCATGAGTAAGTACCTTATATGAGCATGAATCCGTTCAGTTGCCAATCAAGTGTTTTTCTCTGTAAAGTTTGGTGTGTCAGTTTTATGGAAAGTCAGTAAGTACGGAGTTGGGATCGAGTTTTTAATCCAACCTCCGGGGAGCTGTCGGGGACGCCCTCGGAATGTAGGTTGTTGATTCAAACAGATCTGGTCCCCGGGTCAGCCGCCTACGTTGCGCACTGGGAATAAGGCCATTGATGGTTTGCTATTATTTTGAGGGATGTTGTGGTTGGATGAAGTGAGTTTGATGATGATTGGAAGGAGTAAGTTTTGTTGTGGTTGGAAAGAGTAAGTTTGTTGGAAGTGGAATGGTCGTACGAATATGGTTTGACAGTTTGTGATAATACGTGAATATGTCTTTGGGCTCTGCCTTAATGTGAACCAACTTGTGCTATTTCAATTATATTATGTGAAATATGTTTAATACTGATTAATTATTATATAGACTGTTCTTCTATGGGATATCGTAATCATGTATATATGTGAAACTGATTTAATGGAATAAACAATTTATTAATGAGTATAACTTAATATATTTCGGATTTACCAATCCCATGACGTTGCAAATCACCCATACGTGAGAATTCAAATCTCACGCCCCATTTTCTACAACCCTTGCAGATTATGATTTCGTGGAGCAAGGACAGTAATAGAGACGACACGGAGTTCCCCACTTAAATAAAACATTACTGTTAATACTATGCTTTATGCACACATATATGTGTGTGATATACATATTAAAATTATTCTATTCATTTCTTCTGCTGCATAAAACTCATCATCTCTTATTTCCGTTATATTTCTTTCAAAAATTTTATAGTTCGGACTTTTGATCACAATAATACTTCGAATCCGATATAATTAATATATTCTGGATTCGGGGCGTTACATTGTTATTAAAAAAAATATATATATTCTTCTTTTTAATTTTTTTTCCGTATATTTTACTATTGATTGATTAGTTAGCAAAGATCCTAAAACTAATAAGGAGATGGATGATGTTTTTAATAATACCAATACTAACCAATTTATCTCTTCAGGTTTTTTTTAATTACTATGTTTAAATATTTAACATTGTTACGTGTGACAACGGTAATTATTGGTTTTGTTTATTTTGCATAATATTAATTTAATCTTTAATTTGTTCAGATTATTGTGGTGTTCAAACAGCAAGGACGATACACAATAGTGAGCTACTATATAAAATGCATAGTTTACTAATTATATGTTTTCATCGAAGAATTACATGTTTTTTTTTACAATGCCTGAATAATTGGAATTTAATATTCATTTACATATTTTCTCTTATGTTTAGTAGATCAATATAAAAAAATTATATTAATATTTAACTATATTTTGTATATAATATCAAATATGTGTAGATGTATATTTATATGTGCATGTACATTTGCGAATGAGTTTTTTAGTATGTATTCTTTCTGCTTTTTGTCAACATAGATTGCTTCTAAACACGCTCGAATGATTAGACGGTCAATTATTTCTAGAAAGCGTGGCAGGCCTTTTGAGATAGGTAAGTGATATTTTTTGTGTGCATTCTCATTTTAATCCATTGTTGTACTATTTGTACTATATGAAATAATTTCATAATATTTTAAAGTTTTATCTCTCTTTTTTCTTTTTAATCGGATAATTCTTTAAAGAGTTCCATGCAAAAGAGTGCAAGGTTGCTTCAGATGTCTATCTTGTCG
Source organism: Ballota nigra (assembly GCA_947034835.1). Lineage (NCBI taxonomy): Eukaryota > Viridiplantae > Streptophyta > Magnoliopsida > Lamiales > Lamiaceae > Ballota > Ballota nigra. Next base: position 91,770,141 of record OX344720.1, read on the forward strand.
GAGAGACGTATTAACATATCAAATGGTTTGTAACTTAATACATTTTTTTAATATATACAAGTATATAATTATATATATCAATATTTAATAATTCATACATTAACTTTTCTTTAATATGGTGTGGTTGATTATTCATATCCTATTTTGCATTTTTTAGTTTTTTTTATTTAAATATTATTTCGTAAATTTGTGTATTACATGTAATTTTATTAATATCCATAGAATATATTCTCTTTGATATCGATTTTAGTTGACTAGACTTTTAGTAAATGTTTTTTTCTTATTTAGGTCCATATATTAATGAAAACACTGTTGGTGTTCCATATGTTGCGTCAGTAAATTCCTCTGTACAAGCAGTTATAGGTAAACACATAGGTATTTTGGTTTTTTAGAACCAAACATTTTTGTTTTAAACGTTCACTAATTTTTAAAAAAAAATATATTGATAGACAAGTCGAAGGCCTCAACTGTTGACCAAATGCATGAATTTCCTCTTCATCATAGTCGTTTCAATAGTTGTATGACGTATTTTGGTCATCCAGTGGTTAATTCCAGCAGAATTAGTTTTGATCAGCATCCATTTGGTGGTGATTATCGTGCATCGACTTCAATATTAGGTATTTAATTTTTAACATCAAACGTATGCATTGATGTATAAAATATGTTTTATTCAAACATAATTTAAATTTTTTTTAATGTTGCAATGGAATGATTTTTTTTAGTAATTGTACAGGTTCAACTAGCAATTCAGTACCCAACAGCCGTAATATTAATTTGTGTGCAGGTTCGAGTAGCAATACTGTACAAAACGGAGGTAATGTTCATTATGTATAGTTTTCTTTATATATATATATACACCAAATAAATTATATATAATTATGCTGACATTTTTTTTTTAAATTTAGGTTATCTTGATTTTGGTGATGCCACATACGTTTGCATGTATTGTAATGCATGTATGTGGTATGATGAGAGATCTTCTAAAAAAAGGAGACAAAATCCTCCAAAATTTCCATCATGTTGTGGTAATGGAAAAGTACGCGTGCCACTGTTAAAGACACCCCCGGAAACACTGAATAATTTTTTTAACATTGAATGATGCAAAGAGCAAGCAATTCATTGAGAATATAAGAGCATACAACATGATGTTTAGTTTTACATCAATGGGTGGAAAAGTCGATAGTTCGATAAATAGAGGAAGAGGTCCTTATGTTTATAAGATGCACGGTGCTAATTATCATCAAATCGGTAGCATGTTGCCTGTCGCTGGAAATAAACCCAAGTTTTCATAGCTATACATATATGATACCCAAAATGAGATTCATAACAGAATAAAAGCACTTACGTAAGTATGCTTATATTTTTGGCCAAGTGATTTTACTTCTTAGATTTTATTAATTGGGTTTTTTTTACATTTTAATCTTGGTTTCCTATACATTTGTTCTTTGTATAAATATTTTTGTAATTTTAATGAATTTTTTTTTATGTATATCTTCTTATTTACAATTATTGCAGAGCTCGTGATGTTGAGATGACTACTAGGATCGACAATATTATTATGGGTCAGTTGCGAAGAATGATAGACCAATACAACCCATATGCCATGCAGTTTCGAAATGCAAGGGAGAGCATTATGTCTGGTCGCGAACCTTCTTTAAGGTTAAATCTGGTTGAGAAGAGAAATACTGATGGAAGAACGCACAATCTTCCAACTGCATATGAGGTTGCAGCTCTTATTCCCGGTGATATAGAAGCCGTAGTTGAAAGACAGGATGTCTTACTCAAGACATGTGATGGAAAATTGCTAAGGATAAGTGAGTTACATCCATCATATGTTCCTCTACAATATCCTTTGTTATTTCCTTATGGTGAGGATGAGTATCGTATCGATGTTAATCATCATGACTCTGATTTTACTACAAGGAAAAGGATTAGGTTAACGATGAGTGAATTCTTTGCATTCAAGATTCATGAGCGTTCAAATGAAACTAATCATTTGTTTTTGTCTAGAAGGTTATTTCAGCAGTTTTTAGTAGATACCTATACCATGATTGAGGCCGAGAGACTCTCTTATATAAAATTAAACCAAGTGAAATTCAGGTCTGGTAGGGTTTCAAATATATCGAGTTCAGTTCAATTGGGTAATACTGAACCCTCTACTACTGGAAAAAGAATAATACCAAGTTCATTTACTGGCGGTCCAAAATATATGATTCAAAATTTTCAGGATGTCATGGCTATTTGTAAGTATTATTCTTATCCGGATTTGTTTATCACAATTACATGTAATCCAAAGTGGCCGGAGATATCAAGGTTTTTAGCATCGAGAAGACTTGACAGTGCAGATAGGCCAGATATTCTATGTCGGATATTTAAGATGAAGCTCGATAAGATTGTCTCCGATTTCAAGGATTTGCAAATATTTGGAAAAATAGATGCAAGTAAGTTTTTTTTTTCAAATGTAATCCATGATTTAATTAATATATATTTTTAAATTCTTTTTTATTATATGCATATATATATATATATATATATATATATTTGGTCTTGCTATATTATTTTGCTTATGTTTTTTTTTTGTAATTTTAATAGTTGTGTATACAGTGGAGTTTCAGAAGAGAGGACCGCCGCATGCTCACGTTCTCCTATTTTTAAATCGTGAAAATAAGATTCCTAATCCTGAGGATGTTGATCGTTTAATATCAGCTGAAATACCTGATAAGGATGAAGATCCAATTTTGCATGATTTGGTTAGGGAGTATATGATGCATGGACCGTGCGGTTATGCCAGGCTTAAGTCCCCTTGCATGAAAGGAAAATATTGTTCAAAAAAATTTCCAAAGAGATATATTGATAATACGTCTGTTGATCAAGATGGGTACCCACTTTACAGGAGGAGAAATAACGGAATGACTGTTACTAAGATCAATGTGGAGTTGGATAACGGATTCGTCGTTCCATACAGTCCATTATTGTTGAAGAGGTATGAGGGTCATATTAATGTGGAGTGGTGTAATAGACACAAGTCTATTAAGTATCTTTTCAAATATATTAATAAGGGATCTGATAGAGTAACTGTAACTCTTGACAATGGAGACGAGTCTACTGTGGAAAAGGATGAGGTACAAAAATTCATAAATTGTAGATATATTTCTCCATGTGAAGCTGTATGGAGAACACTTCAGTTTGATATCCACCATAGATTTCCTCCCGTCGTAAGATTGAACTATCATCTTCCTGGCGAGAACAGTGTTATATTTGAAGACGAGGATTATATTGATGATGTTCTACAGAGGCCAAATGCGTACAAATCCAAGTTCTTGGCATGGATGGAGCGTAATAGGGTTGATCGTAAGGCGAAAAAATTAACTTACATTGAATTTCCTTCTAAATATGTTTGGGATACAAAGAAATATGCTTGGGAGAGAAGACGCAACAAAAAATCTGCCTTGGGAAGATTGTACAATGTCCTACCCGGTGCTGGGGAACAATACTACTTGGGAATCTTGCTGCCACACAGTAGAGGTTCTAAATCGTACGAGGAAATACATACCATCCATGACGTTGTATACCCCACCTTTAAGGATGCTTGCTACTCACTTGGATTATTAGAAGATGATAGAGAATATATTGATGGAATAGTTGAGGCAAGCTTTTGGGCATCAGCTCACTATATCAGAAATTTATTCTCAATTCTTCTTTTATCTTCATCCATGAATCGACCTGAGTATGTTTTTGAAACAATTCTGAATTATTTGTCAGATGATATTCAATTGAAGCAGAGGAGATTACTAGATTTGCCAGGTATATAAGTATTGATTGTTAATTTTTTTTAATTAAAGTATTATTCTTATTATCATTACTTAATAAAAAAATGTAATATAATTTGTTTAGTACATTATTTTTTTAATATAATTCAGATTTTAAATACTAAAAAATTAATATATTTTTTTACAGATTTGATATTAAGTAATGAAGAGTTGAGAGAACATACCTTAGTTGAAATTGACAAGTTACTCCAATTGAACGGGAGCACTTTGTCTAGATATCCTTCAATGCCAATGCCAAATGAACAATTGATTTCGACTGGTATTAACAAGTTGATCCGAGAAGAATTGCGCTATGATCGTGTGCAAATGAGGGATGAATACATGCAATTGAGTGCATTATTGACTAATGAACAAAATGGAGTCTTTCAAGAGATACTTGATGCAGTTATTCTTGAAAAGGGTGGTTTGTATTTTTTATATGGTTATGGAGGAACTGGGAAGACATTTATATGGAAGACACTTTCTGCTGTTGTACGCTGCAAGGGACATATTGTCTTAAATGTGGCATCGAGTGGAATAGCTGCTCTTCTTCTGCCGGGAGGTCGCACTGCTCATTCTAGGTTTGCAATTCCAATTAATATAGATGAAACGTCAACATGTAATGTAATTCCTGGATCTGAGCTATCTGAATTACTTATAAGGTCAAAATTAATAATTTGGGATTAGGCTCCAATGGTTAATAGATACTGTTTTGAGGCGTTAGACCGCACTTTGCGAGATATAGTTCGAAATCCTGATGGATCAATGAATGATTTACCGTTTGGAGGAAAGACTATTGTTCTTGGTGGAGATTTCCGGCAAATACTTCCAGTAATACCCAAAGGAAGTAGGGAAGATATTATTCATGCAGCAATAAATTCATCATCTCTATGGGAATATTGCAAGGTACATTTTTCGTTATTAATTTTATAATATAATTTTAACTTAAAATTTAGTATTATAAATTTATTTTTTTCTTTTTTAGGTCCTTACATTGACAAAAAATATGCGATTGGAAAATGGATCTGGTGATTGTAGTATGAATGGTGAAGTTGCTGAATTTTCAGATTGGATACTTAAAATTGGTGACGGTTTAATAGGAAAATGTAGAGATGGTTTTACTGAGGTAGAGATACCGATTTAAAATTTGATTTACGATGAAGAAGATCCCATTTTAACTATTATTCAAAGTATTTATCCATCCGTTGAACAAAATCTTAGAAAGGAAAATTACTTTGAAGATAGGGCAATTCTGGCACCTACCCATAGAGACGTGGATTGTATTAACGAAAAGATACTTTCCATGATTCCTGGTATTAAGAGAGTTTATCTAAGTTCAGATAGTGTGTTCAAGTCTGAGTTAAGGTCTGGAGGTGATGGAGAGCGTATATCTGTTGATTTTCTAAACTCTCTTAGATGTTCAGGTATGCCGAGTCATGAGTTGGTACTAAAGGAAGGTGTTCCTATTGTTCTTCTTAGAAATATTGATCAGAAGTCAGGACTGTGTAATGGCACAAGGTTGGTTGTTGTTAGGTTGGGAAATCATGTGATTGAAGCTCAAATCATTTCTGGAAGGAATATTGGAAAAAATGTTTTCATTCCGAGAATGACGATGTCAAACTCAGACATAACCATGCCTGTAAATTTTACAAGGCGCCAATTTCCTGTGTCACTATGCTTTGCTATGACTATTAATAAAAGTCAAGGTCAATCATTATCTAATGTTGGTCTGTACCTTCCTAAACCAGTCTTTACTCATGGTCAACTATATGTTGCAGTTTCAAGAGTTAAGAGGAGAGATGGACTAAAGATTTTGAGTCTTGATTCAGAAGGGAAACCGTCAAAATTTACGACTAATGTTGTTTACAGAGAGGTTTTAAGGAATCTGTAAAAAATAAAGACCAGTTTTTAAATACTGATAAACATTTTGAAATAAAGTTCGTATTGGTTTGTTTTTTCACATCCTTTTTTATTGTTGTTTGTTTTATTTTTAAAATCCATTATATTTATAATATTTCACGTATACAATTTAGTCTGTGGCGTAGTGAATTATTTTAATTGTTAATATTAGTTTTGGTTATTTGTGAAAATGCTACTACTAAATTATGTTTTGAAATTTGATCTGCAGCCATATGTTTTACTAATTTTGTATTAATAACATACAAAGTAATTGTTTGTTGGGATTTGACAATAACCATGGTTTTGGACATGTTAAGTATATGTACAAGAGTACCATACACTTACTTAATTATCCTAAAATTATTAAAACAAACATCTAAAAATAATTTACAATATCACAAAAACATTAAATCATTCCAACTATTAACCCAAACATCTAAAACCCGCAAGATATCGCGGGGCTGTGACTAGTTAATATTTATATAGTTAAAATCAATTTTTCATTTCCAAACTAACTTAAAATTAGCAAGTCAACACACAATTAGACAACATAATTGTAGTCAATTACCTATCTTATATGCAACAACCATATGAAATAAGATTTATTTAGGACTCATCACTTAAATATATATCTATGAGGGGTGGAAAATCGTTTTCATCTGAAAATATATTATTTGTAGATAGGAATCTTAATGGGCCACACAAAAAATTTCAAGATCGTTAAATTTATGCAATTTCGGACCTAAACTTGCAATACGAAAAAACTTAAAGCTTTGAAAATAGTTATTTGTATTAAGATGATGGTTTTTAAGATGATGAAAATGATCACTCTTTAGTATGTATTAAATAAAAAAATAAAATTCATTTATGTGTATTAAATAATAAATAACGTAAAAATTTATTCGAACTTCTCCTTTTCGATTTGATGTCCATACGACTTTAATTACCATATGTACGACGAGCTGATCTTAATAGCATTTTGACATCAATTCATTGATTCATTAAAACTAAACAGTCATATATTCTTTTATCTAGCTTATCGAAATGAAATGAAATTGGACAAGAGGTTAATTTGGCTTTTGTTTGTTATTTTTTTAGTGTATATACGTACTATGTGATGGCAATGTAAGAACTAAGAATGTCATGGTCGAACTTGATTAAGATACTTAACTTAAAGCCAATTCCCATACAATATATAGGACCAAATTCACAAGTGCACAAAGTTTCTCCAATTAAAAAAATTGAAAGATATTTTAAAATAATAAGTCAAAGTAAAACCTCATTATAAGGTTTCATCAAAATGTATGGACCATAATGGAGTATTAGTATTTCCATAGTTAAAATCAATATATAATCCAACTAACTTAAAATTAGCAAGTCAACACACAATTGGACAACATAATTGTAGTCGATTTCCTATCCCATATACAACAACCACATAAAATAAGATTTATTTAGGACTCATCACTTAAAGACAAATTCAGTACACTATAGGACCAAATTCAAACTATCAGAAAGTTGTCCCAATTGAAAAAATGGCAAGACAAATTATCATAAATCTAGATAGACACCTTAAATTAGGTAAGTTTGAAACAATTAGTCAAAGTTTTACCACATTACAGTATTTAATTAGAATTTATAACAATAAACTACAGTGGAGAAAATGTAGGACGAACCAACGATGATTAACAAATGTTCCAAAAAGAGCACCAGAATATTAACATAATTAATCTACTCTGCCTTCAATTCACAAAGATGACCGACAACTATCTATATTTTAAATGGACCAAGGCATTTTGTAACTGAGGAACAATGGTGATAAGTGATTAAGCCTAACAAATACGCATCCACCCTAATTTGACTACCTTCATTTTTTTTATAATTAGTCAAAGTAATAAACATCAACCACCAATAACCAGCCTATTATAAAGTCCAGAGATTTGGAACAAACGCACAAACCGTGCTTGACGGGAAATTGATTTCCTGAAATAAGAAACACGTATCATCTACACACAACATTCATCACACCCAAACTAATATCCTATCGTCTAGACAATCAATATTGTTCGCTACTATAGAATTACGTAAATAGTTGGCCAAATTTATCCTAAATACAGGTCCAAATTTGTTAAGTCAGGAAAAATATACAAAAAGATAAATTTAAGAAAATTACTCAGCACCATAAATAATTTCCCCTATATAGCATTGTATTAATAATTAAAATTAATGATACTTATGAGAATTAAACACAATAAACAATATTAATTCGTGCGCGATCAACAAACGATATGAACGAATAAAAAATTGGAAGATATTTCGCAGGCGTTGGAATTGTATCTACTCTACAATCGCAAGTTAGAGAATGATCGAACAAAGATACCATCACAAATCAATCACGATAATACATAATCTAATTGCATAAAATATTACCCATCTATTAGAAATACCAAACCATATTGTCGATCATAGTTATTGTCTTATATAAATCCACATTAGATATTAGGTTAAGCGAAGCACACAAAATAATCTATTCGGATGCAACAAAGTTTGCCAAAACAATGGGAATTTTTTTAGATAGAATGAGTGGAATATTATTTAAACCAATAGAACAACGATACAAGGACAATCGGCACTACATTCCGTGCGGCGAAAACTAATATTCTACACAAAATAAAACAACAAAGAAAAAAATGAAATCGTCCTAATATGAATCACTACTCGACCACAAAGGTATTCGAACAACATGAGTACACCGGCCAGAAAAATGCCAAAGGACGATTACTCCAACAACGGGAGCACTACGACAAAAATATGGAAATAGACGAACTAAATCTGCACAAAGAAATAACACCCGTCAAATATCAAGGACGAAGATGAATACGAATGAAAAAATGAGGATGAAAGATCCATATTTATAGGAAAATAGGAAACTTTGAACGGTCAAGATGAAACTAATAAATATTAAATCGATGGCCAAGATTAGTTGCACACCTCCACTCAAAGAAAAGACAAGGAGTGGGAAATGAGAGTGGATGGAAGGTGCCACATATGCATTTTTTGCTTCCACTATATAAGGGTATTGATTGAACGAGAATTGAATTAAAAAATGATAAACACAAGTTTTACAATAATTTTTTTTTAACAATCCATCAAAGTAGTGAAAATTTAAACACATTAACTCAAAATTAGTTTGGCACTTGCAACTAGCTAGGGTTGTAAAAATCAAACAATTTTGGTTTGATTTGGTATTTGTATTCAAAATTCAGTATTCGTATTCGAAAGTTTATAATTCGAATTCGAATTCGAGTACAAGTATTATTTTTATTCAACTAGTTATCAAATACGACTACAAAACTATGGTATTTGATTTGATATTTGTAAATATTCGATTAAATATTTGGTTATATATATATATATATATATATATTAAATAATAATATTATTAATAAATATAATTACATATAAATATAAGCAGATTATAATTATATTAACCCTCTATGGCTTTATCCAACAAGTGGACTTTCCGGCCATCCATAGTTTAATACTTCAATTTAAAAATCATTTATAATTTATTTATAAAAAAATAAAAACTCTAATAAATTAAAAAAGAACGGCAAGTCTACCCTCCCCATTTGTTTATTAAAGTATTTTATTTTCATGAGTTTGATAAAAAAAATTCATTTAAGTACTTGATTATGTTATGCGAATTTTCAAGTTTATTACTTGTTTGTGAATTTAAACAATGAAATCAATTTTAAAATGAATATTTGAATATTACTTGTTTGGAACATGCTTGAGAAAAAAATCAATTCGAACATTCGACTCAAGTATTCATATATTTTCTAATAATTCGATATGAGTTTCAAATAAAATATAAATACACTTTTATTATTCAAGAAATTTTCGATTCAAATTCGATATTCGAAATAATTTCATAAATATATACTAACTCAAAATAGTGGTATTCGATTCGTTTCGTTTACAACCCTACTTTCAACACCCCTAAAATGTACACTCTCATATGCATCAGGTGCACGGTGCACTCACTCAACAGTTAATGTTATTTACACTGAAAAAAATAGGTTGATTATACTGTAAAGTTGACATTGAAAATCGATTTTCAGTTTGAACTTTTCAATATAATCTAACCACACTTTCATTGTAATCAAATCATACTTTTTAGTGCATCATATTGCAAGAGAGTTACTCTTCTAAAATAGTTGCATAATACAAAAACCAAACAAACAAAGTAATACGCTCATGAACTTATTTTTCACATTTTCTCTATGTACCTTATCTACCAACGTCTTGTTTTGTCTTCGATCTCAGTCTTGTACTCGTTCAATTTAGCAAATTCAATATTCTTCAATCTCCAATCTTTCGTTAAGCATTTCCACTAAGACAACTTTATTATGCAGTGGTTCCTTTAAACTCTTATTTGCATGCTTCAAGTTTACAAAACAACTCTTTTGGAATTATCATTCTAAAGTTGACACAAGAAACATAACTGCAAAAAATTAATCTGAAAAATAATTTTAAGATCAAAAAGTTACTTGAAAGACTTAGTTAACAAATAGAAATAAGCATATATTGATGAAATTGAAATCTAATACATGAATCATTGAAGAATATTAGTAGATTTGACTAAAGAGTATTAGTTGTTTTCACTTAAAAGTATTAGTTGTCTTCACTGAAGAGTCTTAGTTTATTTTCAGTAAATAACTAATACTCTTCAGTGCAAACAACTAATACTTTTCAGTGAAAAAATAATACTTTTCAGTAAAAACAATTAATTTTTTAATGGTTCATGTATAAACCATTTTCACTCTATACTTTGTCTTTTACGAAGATAGAAAAGAGAAAATATATGCTCGACAATCGTATTCATCTTAGTTCAAAAAATCTAAGCGTAAGCAATCCCTTTAATGCAGAGTGGTTACCCTGTTAGTAAAACAATAATGTATCACTAAAATGGAACGTAAAAATTTGGGAAATTATTTAGAATTTGATAATTTAATTTTAATTTTTGCCTTAGTTTTTATGCCTTTTATCATGTAATTTAAGTTTTTTTTTATGGGTCGTTACCACACATACATGCGACGAACAAGACAAATACCTCTGTAACCCCGAATTGTCAAAAGAAATAGTTAACTTGAAGTTATTTTTTTTTAACACAGTTTAAAATTTTAGCTTAAAATGTAATTTAAAAAAATATCTTTATTTATATTGTAATTAAGTCTTAAAGTAAGAGTTCAACTATAAGAATAAATAAATAATTTTATATAACTTTCTCATCTAAATCATATCACATTATATATAAAAAAATATCACTTGTCAAAATAATAAAATATTTTCTCACCTTCTAACGCTCTATCAGTCAAACCAACAATTGCAACATCAATTTTTTCTTTGCTTGATGTTGTACTAGTTAAATCCAAAGTTTTACCTATAAAATTGTAGTACACACGATTTGTATCATTAAAAAAGAAAAGAAAAAAGAAAGAAGATAAATTACATTTTTCAATTACACCTATCGCCATCTTTCCATTAAGCTGATTATACTCTTGTGGAAATTGTTGAAAGACAGTATTATGTGATACAACCTCAAGAATGAAATGAAACTCCAATTTAACATTTAGATTTTACTTTTTTTTTTTTTTTTTATCAGCAGTCTTCACTTTATTTAATTTGTGTAATACACATTTTTATTTATACATATATTCAAAGATAAGTATAGAGCAAAATAATTCATAAATAACTGAAACAAACCAAGACTCTTCAGTAAAAACAACTAATACTTTTCAGTGTAAAAATTAATACTCTTCAGTGAAAATAACTAATATCCTTCTACGATTCATGTATGAACTAATTTCACTCTATACATACTCATATTCAAATATGTAATCTGCCTCATGAATTTCCTAATCCTATGACATGTTTATGAGAAAATTTATAAATTGAAAAAGTATAGAGTGAAAATGGTATTAGTTGTTTTTTTTTAAGAGTAATTAATTGTTTTCACTAAAAAAAATATTAGTTGTTTAGTGAAAACAAACTTATACACTTCCCTATAAACAACTTATACTTTTAAGCGAAAACCACTAACACTCATAATAAAAATAATTAATATCCTTCAATAATTTATGGACCAATTTCGATTTATACATACTCTAATTAATACCGCATCAAAGTAGGAACGACATCAAACCACCGAAATCCACCTAATAAAAGTAGAATACGCTAAAACATAATAAAATTTTGGATAAAGTAAAATCACGCTGAAAAGGAAAGGCATCCGCAGTGCCTCTCTCTCAATCGCATTCGCTGCGTGATGTAATTTGTACAACAAACTTTGAGCTACTCTGAATTGATTCTCTTCCGCTTTCTTTACCTTTCCCCTTTCTCTCTTCATTTCCAATCCAAATTTCTACTGAGCTCCGATATCAAATCCCAACTTCAGTCAATCATCCTTCAATTCGTTTCAACGCTGAAGTAAATGCGGAATGGCGGCGCTGAGTTATCGGATATCGAAAAGCAAAAGAGTGGCGTCGGCGGCCATGGCTTAGCGGAGAATGCAGCTGTAGTTCGATCTGAGGATTTGGTGGAGAAAACCATTGAGGTGGTGATAGACTGCCCCGTTAAGGACGACGCCCAGCTCGAGAGGGATTCAACTTCGCATGAAGAATGCAGGTATATCGCCTTTTCCATTCTAGGGTTACTAGGGGTAATGATTTCTTGTTAACTGCTTAGTCTTTTCCTTCCTTAAGTAGTTATTGTTGCTGTAAATTGTGAATGAATAGCTGGAAACTCGGTGTTTCTGAATTGTTGTGGTACGAGATTGGTGAAATTAGGCTTAATGCATAATTAGAAATGAGGAGTGCGGGCATTGATTTTGTGTGTGTAGAATTTCACCGTGGAAAGTTGCAAACTATGTTCGGTACCTATTTGGAAAACTCAAAATTGGGGATTAAGTTTGGAAGTATATATGTTTGTGTGTTTTTAGGGCATGCTAAGTGTTAGGGAAATCAAATGGGCATTCCTAGGAATAAGATTCACAATTCTCTGTTCATGGATTGTTATTGGAAGAGTTGCAAGATTTACTTTCGAGAGTACTTATACTGTTATACATTATATAATTCAGTTCTTGATCCAACTGAAAGATAAACTTAACAGTTTGATGTTGGTCATTTCTGATTTATTTTCCTGAGGACTGACTACTGACTACTGACTACTGAGGACATAAATTGATGCTTCTTAAGTCAAATTATAATGCTTGTTTATCATCTTCCTTCTATCAAAGTTCAAGAATCATAATCCTAGTTCAAGGAGGCCGAAATTACTTAATGTATAGTACTGATAGTTGTATATGCATAGGAAACAAATCTACAAGGCTTGATTTGAATAGACAAATATCAAATTTGTAATGCCTGGTTCCTTGACTTTGTCTGAGTATTTTCATATTTCAGTGGATTTGAAACCTTGAGCTCTCATATTGAACAATTTTTTAGGAATTGTAGTAATTTTGAGTCCATTCAACTGGAATATTTTGATATTCTTTCTGAACTCACCCCATCTATATAATTCCTTCCGTTTCAGTGCAGCCTGAGAGGTTGAAATCTACATAGCAATGAAAATATAGAAGGAAATATTCTAGCCAAAAAATCCCATGTTCAAATATTTTTATTTTACCTTGACTATCTCTTTTCTGACCTAGATAATACTCCCTCCGTCCCTGAGTAAACTTCCCACTTTCCTTTTCGGGCTGTCCCCCAGTAAGTTTCCCATTCCATAAATGGAAAAAGCAACACTCTACTATATATAAACTTTAACCTTCAAACTCACACAATATTACAAAAAATGTCACTCATTCAATTTACTTTTCAACACTATTCATTACTTTATCCCAAAAATCAACATGTGGCCCACCATATATTAATAAACAAATACACTTTCTTAAACCATTCAACAAAAAGAAGTGGGAAACTTACTCGTGGACGGAGGGAGTTATTCTATGGGTTAGTTAGGGAAACTAAGACAAGTAGATACATTATGCTTGCATCACTGATTGATCCTATGTGTAATTGTTGCTTTCAATAAGATATTGCATAGTCAAATACTCAGGTCAAATGTAATATGATGCCCTTTTCTTTTCTCTCCTTCTCTTTTTTTTTTTTTTTTAACCCTTCCACTGAGAATTTGGCGCAAAAGTTAATTATAATACACACTCTAGAAGAACTCTTGATTATGCTGGGGTATGTGAATCAGGGGGTGTTTGCAAAAAATTGTATCTTTTAGGAAGTGATTTAATTGAGTGATTGTGAGAAAAATTATTTAATAGTAAAAGTGAAAAGTGTTTGCAAAGTTGTAGAAGTAGATGCTGAGTGTTTGGTAAAAGATTTAATCTAAGTAAAATATTTGGGTAGAAACAGAATCAGGTAAAAACATTCCCCTCCCAGCTTTTATATTTTGGATTCTAGATGATTAAGGAAAAGCATTCCATTTGGAAACATTTGAATCTGCTAAAAGCTAATGCAAACAACCCCCTCAAGATCCATATGAAACTTTGAACTTTCAAAATCCATCTCTTGGAAAGAGTACATTTTTAATGATTCTATGGTAAAAAGCTTGTGGCACCACAATGTTCACCGTCGTGTTCAACTAATTGTTTTATATGACTGGTGTGCACCAACCTGTTGTAGTTAGGGTATAATACATGGCTTGGACTGTCCACATAAAATTGTTTATTAATTTAAAAAGTGAGCCATAAAATCCTTTAGCTTCAAGAAAGGGCCATAGTACTGTAGAATTTAAAAAGGAGGGTGAGAATATGAAAAAAGATGAGAGTTTATGTCTAATGTAATATGTGATGCTCCACAGATGAATACTATGAGCATATTAATTTGTTTAAGGCTTGAGGCATTTATTTTTTTAATGGTGGAGTATTATGGTACTCTAAGAAAGTATTTTTCAGGCCATATTTTTGCTGTCATTACATATTTCTTATAAAGTATGTAGCCACAATAAAATATTAAGAGTAGGAGTTAATAAGCCACCATTGTAAAGTTCATAGCTTATGATGGCTTAGCATACTATCGATAGATGAGAGTAAGCTTTTCACACAAAGCGAGGTGTAAATTTTGATTGTGTCAACAAATCTCAAGAGTAAGAGTGATTTGCATATTACTAGCTTTCTGGTGAACCTAAGAAGCTAAATTGTCGCTTCAGCAAGTTCATTCATTTCTTGTTGAACTTAAGTTAATGCAAGAGTTGAATTAATTTTATTATATGAGTCAGTAAATTAATGTTTACATGAACTTGATTGGAAAAACTAATAAATTGATGTTAATTTATAAGGCTGGATGATATAATATTATTGATTATATAAAAAAAATTGTACCTAAATTTATTTGTTGGCATTCAACCGGCCAACTACTCCTTAAAGTTTGAAAGAACACATATCGTCTGGTGGTGTGATCTACAGATAGCATCATCACATAGAAAGTAGCGGAGTGATGAGTGTAATCACTAGGCCTTATAAATAAGAAAGTAGAGAATCTTCTTAATGGATTATAATGGCCCTTCCTTTTGCAGGGTATGCCAGGAGGAAAATGAAGAAGTTTTGATCAATCTTGGATGTCAATGTCGAGGTGGTCTTGCTAAAGCTCACCAGTCATGTATAATCAAGTGGTTCAATACTCGAGGTTCAAATAAATGTGAGATATGCCAGTTAAGTACCGAAAATTTTACTGAATAATTCTAGCTCAGTCCATGAGGGATGATAATGAGCCTCACATTTCTCATGTAGGCAAGTTGCCGCAAACGTAGTACCCCCTGATTCTCAGGCAAGTCTCGGAATTATTTAGATTCTGATGCTTTTGATATGGAATGCCAAAGAACTGTTTGCTATTCTAGCTCTCTATTACTTTTAAATCTTATTAGAATAGTATGATTTGGTGAGGTTTTTTGTGACACATACTAAACTAGTGGAGCTCTGCTCTCTGTCTGAACTTGATAACAGTTCAAACCGTAAGCTTAGCTCGAGATAATATTGTTTTTGGTCCCCTAAAGTTAACTTTATCCAGTTTCCACCCCACTCTTTTACTCGCTCAAGTTAGGTCCTGAAATTACATTTTCCACATTTGGTCACACCGTTAGTTGACGTCCATTGACCAACAAAATCAACTATTTGGGTGTGCTGAATGTAATTTTCAATTTTTTCTTTTTTATAATTACATTTGAGTACAATTTTTTAAATAATTATGTTTAGCAACCCCTCGAATAGTTGATTTTGCCAGTCAACGAAAGGTCAAGTATCAATGGGGTCAAATGTGAGAGTAAAAGTGTACATTCAGGACTAAATTTGATAATGAGTGAAGGGTGACCAAAACTAGAAAAAAGTAAATTTTAGGGTCCAACAATAATATTACCCCGCTTAGCTCCTTAGTTACTGTTTCATCGTTCCAGTCCATGGGGAAAACATTGCTATATGTGAATTTATTACAAGTTTTTGCATATTGAGGCGAAGGAAATTATACAATGCTTGTGGTGCAGATTCTGAAATTGCTATATATTTTTGCGAGTAGTCTATTAGTGAACAATTAAGGAGCTCTCTTTCTTATGATACAAATCTGATACATGAGACAATATTTGACTTGATTCTTTTCTGTAACAGACTAGTTACTGGGTTTGGAGGGTAGATCCAGCCCTTAGAGCTCAAGATCGTGAAAGGGTAAAGAAGTCATATTTTTCTAACAACTCTTTATTAGAAAAACACTACTGCTAAATTATTGATTGGTGCTTCATCACAGGGGTGTTTTAGTCCACTTTGGGTGGCATTTTCGATTCTTGTTGGTGGTCTTTTGCTGGATGTGCTGATTTCTGTAACCCTTGGTGTTTCTGCTCTCCCTGTCAACATCATTATCGGTACCTAAGTTTTTCTAACGATCAGTTTAAATCAAGGCATGGTGCATCAATAGATCCATAAACTATCAACTTTTGTTTTGCTATCTCCTTTAAACTATTCTTTATTTAAAAAAAATTCTTTATAGTATTAGAGTTTTATTTCACGAGCTCGAGGACAAAAAATGATTTCAATTTATAGGATTGGTACATGTCGTTTTAACCCTAATACTTCCTGTGATGAGTACCTAAAAGTTCTTGTTAAAAGTACTTTTGTGTATAACATAAAATCAAATAAAGCTGAAATGTACATTATTTAACGGGACCATTAAGTTGACCAAAAAAAAAAAAAAAATCCTGTTAATTCTCATATCAAGGGAGCCTGTGAAAAAAAATTTAGAGCTAAAGTTGAGAATTCAAGGACCTTTTGATGCATAATGTTTTAATCAACCCAAAACTACTCTGTTTCGTTAATCGAAAATTATATTATGTAGGAGTGATTGTCGTGTTAGGACTCGGAACAGCTCTTCGACTAGGCCTAGAGTTCTGCCAAGATTGGAACACAAGACGAGTAGTACAGAGGGTAGAAGCAAATGCCAGTCTTGGGTACCATCCTGCTTTGTAGGTGAAACTTATGTGTACATAAATACATATATCCTGCGATGTGAATGAATGTTTTTGTATCCTAAATTATAAGTATTGAGCATATTGTACTTTGTTACTTGACCATTCTGCCCCTGTTACCAGTCATGCATCTGTTTGAAATTCAACGGTGAGAAGGCGCATGGAAATGGAATTCCTTCTGCTGCTGTATATATTAACCCTGGTTTTCTTTTTGGTGCATAAAGAGTGAATGTGCTTATATTATATAGTACCTTTTCTTTTACTTGCTAAGGCAATACTTAATTTTTCGTATAAAAATTTATTTTATACTGTTATGAGAAAATGTATTCTCTCCGTCCCATTATAAGTTTTCACTTTTCTTTTTAATGTTCTCCTTCCTTAAAAAGTAAAAAGCAACAATTTCATATATACAAATTCTAGTATGCACTCAAGTGTATAGCATACACTTGAATTTTAAGTTTAATTTTGACTCCAATTTTAATTTTTTTCAAAACATGCACAAACAAATTCAACAGTTTTTTTTTTTGGAGTTGGTGTATTACTGATTACTTATTGGAGTATTACTGATTACTTCTTGGAGTATCACTGCTTATTTATTGGGGTATTATAGACTTCTGCTTGAAATATTTTTTACAAAATCCAAGTGTATACCATGCATTCAAGTGTACACTAGAACTATTCTTTTATATATTAATAAACAAATATTTTCTTAACAACTATCCTTTATTTTTTCACAAGTTCTCATTATTTTACCTTAAAGTCAACATGTGACTCATTATATATTAAGCAATACACTTTTATTTTTTTAGAAAAAAGAGAGAAACTTATACTGAATGGAGGGAGCACTATTTTTTTATTTTTAAAGTATTACTTCTTCTATTTCAGATAAAGTTTTCAATTTTACATTTTGGTTCATTCTAAAAATAATTCCCATTCTATTTTTTCTTCTTCTTTACAATGCGTTGAGTAAGATAATCTCATAGTAAATTTGGTGCAGTGTTAATGGACCATTCAAAGAGAAAAAAAGAGTGTTGGTTTTCCTCTTTAAAAAAAGTAGGAGAAATGTATTAGCAGTTGGGGCTATAGACATTTAAGCTGGACCTCAACATCTCATGTCATGTTTCATGCCTAGTTTTGATGGCTTATTCAACAAATCAGTTTGCACGTTTTCCTTATTGATATGTGAGATATTGTCTGTATTGTAAATCCAGTAGATTTAATATACCAAACCCGAAAGATTTGATGTGGACATTACTTATGGGCCTAATAACCCAAATAGACTTTATGGTTTAGATTAGGGTTTCTCTATTAAAAATAGATCCCTGTATGTTGGTCCCGATATAAGACTGATGAATACGTGTATGGGGGGGGGATACACGTATACCAATTTTTCAACTTAAACCTTACCGAGTCCCCTTTAATCAGAGTGATAATGAACCAAGAGCTGATAATGTACCCACTGACTACACTTAGTGCGGGTCAGTTGGCTGACTATCAATTCAGGTTCAGTGCGGAAATGCGTCAGCCTTGAAAGTTTAAAGTCTTGTTTAGTTTGCTTTCTGAAAAACTTGTTTACTCAATTCTGAAATAGTGATTAGTAGGGCAGTGCTCTGTTTGATGATCAGGCTGATTGATTCAGCTTGATAAAAACAAATGCTATGAATGAACAGATAATATGACAAATAAGCACAATATCAAAGCAGTAAGAACACAGGGAGTTTAAGGTGGTTCAGAGACTCAAGCTCCTACGTCCACGACCTGATTTAACAGGAAATCCACTCAAGGGATTCTTGTTTTTAACGTGCCAAGGTGCACCAAGATCAGTTACTCCTTACTGATCTATACAAACTCCTTACTAACTCACTAACTGAACTTACTTCCAACAAATCTAACTTAGGGTTTTGGTTTCAGTTTGGATTCCAACTAGTTTGTGATTATCCTTACAAGACAAAGCTATGCTAAGGATTGGATAATCACTCTAAGCTTAATATAATGCAAGAACGCTCTTTGGAATACAGAATAACTCTCAGTGACTAAGAAACACTTGTGAAATTCAGCTGGTTTCAAGTGCTTCTTCTAAAGACTGAATGTTTTGAATGCTTGAGAGTTTTGAGTAATTTCTGGCTTGGAAATTTCCCGTAACCTTGAATAGGTTCAAGGCCTTCTGTATTTATAGATGATTTGAAAACTATCCGTTGGAAGAGATAGCCTTCTAGACATCTACGTAGAGTGGCTCAAACAGACATATTTCCCATGTAGCAGCCGTCCTTGCATGGATTTGGTAATTGCATTTAATGCGTCATTTAATGCTTGCCCGTTGAAAATGCAGTCTGAAGTCAGTCTTCGTGTCAAGTTCCGTACGTGCGTGTCCTCCGCGGACTGGTCCACGTCAACAGGTTGGTGAGAATGTCAGAACTTATTCCTAGGCTTCAGGCTTGTCTTATTAAGTTCTTTTTGTCTCGAGCACAACGGTCTTGTCCTGACGCTGACATTCCTTTTGCATTGCTTGGCTCTACTCTAAGTCTTTCCCATAAACTCAGTATCATCCTGTTCCCTTCAGGGCTGAGTTAGTAATGACCTCAGGGTCATACTCTTCTTCACTGACACTTACTCAGCCATAAGTTCAGGATGATGCTCTTCGTCTTCAGGCTCTTAGTCTTGATTGTCATCAGTGAGTTCTCCTCTCACTGAGCACCTGTGAAGTGTAAAATGACTAAGTACAAAACCTAACCAAGACTAGCCTGACTAAGACAAACTAAGGCACATCATCTTTTCAGGGGCTTTGGGATCTTAATCAAAACTGACAATGTCCCAACACTGTACTCAAATACTCAATATTGCATACACACAGAAATATTAGTGAAAACTCCTCGCTTCGTATGCCCCTAGACGTAGTCATTATCGGTGAACTGGGTAAACAAACCGGTGTTTCTATTTTACGTTTATAATTTACAACACGTTATCAGCACGAGTCTCTACCCGCAGTTAATCGGTACGAATCTCAATTTATTTTTCAATAGCATGATAATTAATTATCGTATCAATTTTTAGATCCATATGTACTATGAATTTACCGTGCACTTTATTCATACATTGTATCTATATTATTGTGTCTGCAATTGTTAACTAATTGGATTGAGAAAAAAATTTGAATCTGACCGCCGATGAGCCGCGCGCTGCCAGCGCTTCCGTCGCGCTCCGCCGACGATCGTGCACCACGAACTGCCACGCTCCTCAGCGAGCCACCGCGCGCTATGATCGGCCGCGCACCTCTGCATGCCGCCAGTGCCTCTGACGCGTCGCACTCCTCCCCGCTGCCTCACAGCGTTGAGCGACGGCCGTAGGCTGCGCACCGCCGGACGACAGCGGCCAACGCCGCATCGCCACACGGCGGCCGAACGCGATCCCGCGTGCGCCTCCGCCCAAGCACGAGCCGGAAGCTGCCTCCTGCTCCGCCGCCCTGGCTTTCTAATTAGGTGTGAAATTGTTATGTTTTAGTGCCCGATTAGTCTATATTTTGAGTGCTTTTGGTGAGTATTTAGAGTCATTTGAGTAACATTTTTATAAACTCATCAATTTGCTTTTTTGGTGCTCATATTAGGAAATAGGGCAAAAAATGGAGTTCGTGGGACTTTGAATCGACTCAAACGGACTCCCGGATGAGAAGAATGGAAGAAATACGAAAAATATTAGTTCGAGCAAAGAAAAGTGTCACTTAGTTCAAATGGTGAAGTGCTCGAGCAAGGGAGGCACTCGAGTGGAAAGTGCTCGAGCAATGGAGCTCGAGCACCACTGGAGTTCTGTGGCTGAAGGCCGCTCGAGCTGAGCACGCTCGAGCGGTAGGCGCTCGAGCGAAGTGAGGTCGAGCGACACATGAGTTCTGTTGGAAGGAGGCGCTCGAGCTGGCCATGGTCGAGCGGTAGTTGCTCGAGCGCCCTGAGCGTATTTTTGCCTTGTTTTCGCCTGAATTATATAAATACCCGTCTCAAGCCTATTTTTACATATCTACACATATCTACACTCGTTTTTCGAAGGGGAAGAGCTTGGGAACGTGATTTTGAGAGTTTGACAAGGAATTCAAGGTGTAATCGAGGTTTTTATCATACGAATTCATTAGATTAATTATTACTTTGCACGGATTGGAGTTTCCTTTTGATTTCTTCAACTCTTGATATTCTTAGACCTAGTTTTCCAGATTTATAGATTTGATGTTGAGACTTGAATCAATATCCATTGATTTCTTCATTCGTTTATGTTCTTGAATTCTTTCATAGTTTTAATTTTAATGATTGTTTATCTTATTATTGTCTCTATTCTTGAATTCACCATATTAGGCTAGAACCATTGCATGCTTAGGATAGGATGAACTCGTAGAAGTAGGATGTTGGTACGTAATTAGTATAATTCGTGATGTATAGTTTTAATTCTCTTAATTATTGAATAATTCTAATAAACCTAGAATAATCATAGAATTAAGTACGAAAATTATTAGAGAGAAGACGTTTGCATCACTCTTTAATAACGAATAGGCTTAAGGATAGGGTTTTTGAAGGGGTTTATAATCAACCGGTTTATCTAGGGAGGACGGCCGCATCACCTTAGTTAAATTAGGGCCTCAATAATTAAGCACAATTCATATAATTTAATTAGTGGGTTAGTGAAGTAAGTTGTTAGAACTAAGTATTGAGATTAATTCCGAGCTCTTATTCTTTCAATTCTTTGTGCTAGATTAGGGAAATTGATTGTCTAGTTTTAGTACACTTGGGATTTTAACTTGAACATCACAACTATTTTAGTTATCGTACAAACTTCATTAGTATACGTAGGGATTCCTATCCCGAGCATCATCATTATATTTGCACTTCAAATCGAAGTTATAATAGTTTTATGTCTTTTCATTTGATAATTAGTAAAATATTATTTAATTTTAGTCTAAAATAAAATCGCATTCATATTAGCTATGAGACATAGATTTCCAGGGATTTATTCGCATACAAACTTTCCCTTGGGTTCGATACTACTTTGTCTCTATACTTGTCTATACTACAGTGATCCCATACTCTTGTGGTGTAACTTCTAGTCAAGCTAGTATTTACGAACAAGTCAATGGCGCCGTTGCCGGGGAAGGCGATGTATGTTCATTGAGTGAAACTTGGAAATAGTTTAGTAGTTAGTAGTGGGTGCACCCATTTCCTGTTTTCTTAGTTATTAGGCAGTTGCGTTTGATATTTCTTTTGAGGTTTCAGGTATATGAAAACGCGCTCTATAGGAGAAACGAGCGAAGATAGAACAAAGCTAGATCCTGAGACTATAGCCAAAAGGAATAGAGCCTTCCAGTGAAGGATGACTACGACAGCTGGAGATGACATGAATCTGGATTTAGGGGGAGATTTGGACTTAGATGGAGAAGGGCAAAATCAGAATGTGGAACAGATTGAAGGAGCGAATGGTGTGAATAGTCAAAAGCAAGCACCCCAAGGGGAAAGCACCAGCCAAAACCCACATCCACTTAACCAAAATAACCCCACACTAAACCAGAACCAAAACAACCCTTTCAACAATCCAGTTTACCAACACAACAACCACCCTTACCCATACCCTTACCCACCCTACTATCCACCATACTACCCTCCACAACCTATCCATAACCAACCACAAATCCCAAAGATCCCTCCACCACCAGTCTACCAACCACAAATACCCCAGAACGCAGATCCTCATGGTATAGTGATTAGAGGAAGGTTTGAGGCTCAGCCTCAACGGTATTACGATGGGGTAGCTATGCTACCAGTTGAGGCAAATAACTTCTCTATTTCTCCCATAATTTTGAAGATGCTCGTGGAGAACCAGTTTAAGTGAGAAGTAGGGAAGGACAACCCCCACACCCATTTGAGGAACTTCCTCATGATAGCTTCTACCTTTCACTACAATGGGATGTCTGAAGATGCAAAGAGGTTCAGGTTGTTCCAGTTATCTCTGATTGGGATAGCAAAGGAATGGTACGATAACACACTTCCACGAGGGGGTGTGAATACATGGACTGAGATCGAGCGTCTGTTTCTTGAGCGTTTCTACCCTCCGTCAAGAACGGTGAAGGCTAGGAAAGAGATCTCCTCATTCAAGCAAAGACCGGGAGAAGAATTGAGTCAAGCTTAGGAGAGATTCTCTAACATGTTTATCGAGTGCCCACAGCACGGGTACAATGAGGGAGATATTATGGCCTACTTCTATTGTGGGGCTTGTAAGGCTGCTTAAGGCCATCTCGATGCATGTGCTAATGGAGCATTCCTGAATCGAAGCGCAGTTGAGTGCAGACAGATAGTAGAAGACATAGTAAAGAACGCAAGGCAATGGAATGAAGATCAGGAGCATCAGAAGGTCTATCAGATGGAAGACAGCGAGGGGAAGAGAAAGCTGCTCATGGCTATGATGGAAAAGATTAGTAATTTGGAGGTGGGGCAGAGCTTGAGTGGAGGAAATAATGCGATGAGCGAGAAAGTGGAGCAGCCAGGATGCCAACAAGAGGAGGCCAACTATATGGGAAGGCCTAATTATAATCAGGGTTGCTATCAGCAAGGTGGAAATCAGTAGGGGCGACCTATCTACGGTCAACCGTTTGTACCACTGGATCCACAGCCTCCTCAGAATCAGTGGAGGAACAATCAGGGATACCAAGGAGGTTCTTCATCTAATCAGAACCAGTGGAGAAAGAATGATAACTTCTCCTACAGTAATTCAAAAGCTGGAATAACTGTACCACCAGGAGTTGATCTAGGTTCAAAACCTCCTAGTGGAGAAGGCGGTGCCTCAACCGATGAGATGTTGCGAGCTATTCTGCAGAAGGTGGAAGAGGGAAGTAAGAGGTTGTCCTCTCTAGAGTATGATGTGAAGGAGATGAGTAAGAAAAATGACCAAAGGGATCAAGAACTTTAGAGGAGGGACATGAACCTGAATTGAATTCAGCAAGAGAACAATAGGCAGTTCACTTTGATAGAGTATCAGATTAGCCAGATCGCTAAATCGTTGGGTAGAGAGATGGGTAAATTTCCTTTTATGACGGAAGTTAATCCGAAAGAGCATTGCAAGACTATTGAGCTGAGAAGTGATACTAAGTATGATGGTCCCCCACTACCTGTTGAGGTGGAGGAAATTCATTGAGAGGTTGAGGAAGAGAGCGAGAGGAAAAAGATGGATGATGGGAAAGAAAAGGTGGAAGAAGGGATTGTGGAAGAAAAGCGAATTCCCAAGTGGAAGAAGGCAAAAGAAGCTAAGCGAAACGTGAAGGAAACCGAGCGAGATAAATTGGGGGTACCAAAATCAGTAATTCCAGTACCATATCTGCAGCGGTTCATGAAGAAGAAATTGGATGAGAAATTTGCTAAGTTTCTTGAGGCCTTCAAGAAATTGCACATCAACATTTCGTTTTATGATGCATTAGAGCAGATGTCTAACTATGTCAAGTTCCTGAAGGACTTGATTGCTAAGAGGAGAATAGTTGATGTGCCCGAACTTGTGCAGCTGAACCATGAGGTGAGTGCTATGGTGCACAAAGTGCTTTCCCCGAAGTTGAAGGATCCCGGTAGCTTCATAATCTTGGGTGACATCGGGAATAGAGTCAAAAGGGGAGCATTGTGCGATCTTGGGGCGAGCATAAATCTGATGCCACTGTCGTTTTTTTTTTAAATTGAATGGGCTCTAGATGTTGAGATCCATCTAGACTCTACTGAGTTGAGCGAAGCCATTGTCGAAGGTTCAAACTCTACTATCGCCCAGAAGGCAAAAACGCTGATTTTCCACAGGCATCACCTGAATAAGGATCTGAAAAATGAATACCTCACTGAAAAAGACCCCGGAGCATTGTGGAAGTCCCTGAAGGACCAATTCCAACAACAAAACGATATACTCCTCCCTCAGGCACAATACGATTGGCTGAACCTCCGTTTTCAAAACTTTAAGTCTGTGACGAAGTGCAAGCAAGCTACAACTGAGGCCAAGTTGATACATAAAACTCTATTAACGTTCCACGCTAGCAACCTTGTACTCCGGCAGCAGTATAGGGCCAAAAATTACATTGTACACTCTGAGCTAATTTCTGCACTTCTAGTAGCAGAAAAGCACAACTAACTCCTTATGAAGAATCATAATTCTAGACCGGTTGGCTCACAGGCAGTGCCCGAAGCACATGCTATAGCTCAAGGAAATATGAGTGGTCGCAAGCGTGGAAGGGGAGAGGAAGTAAACAAGCTCGGAGCAAAGGCCGAGGTCGTAGTAAATCTGGTGGTCAAGGAACCTCGAACGACAATCAAGCTCAGAATCGTGGAAAGGGTGTACCCAACATGAATTCCGCTCCACAAAGATCTGGCTCTCAAGATAAGGTTGACCAGTCCTGCTACAGATGCGGATGCAAAGGCCATTGGTCTTGCACGTGTCACACTCCCAAGCATTTGGTTGATGCTTATCAAAAGCAGTAAAATGACGACAATGGGGAGGCCCCTAAGGTCGAATCTCACCATGTCAGCCTGCCTAAAACAGAATATGACCATGACAACGACGATCTCTTGGGCTTGGAGCTCAAAGACTATGGAGATAATGAGTGATTCGAATATTTGATCATTTTTAGTACTTTATTTTTTATTAAGACCCTTTTTATATGGATCCTATTTTTGGATATTTTATTATGACATTTATGATTTAGCTTTGATATGTTTACCTTAATATATGCTATCAGTTATATCTTGTGGATATTTCTATTCATATACATGACCTGTAAACATATCAGCTATTAGGTTTGAGTTTTTTCCCCTGTCATGATGGATACAAATTGTGATTTATGTTTGGTAGATAGTGCCACCACACACACAATCTTAAGAGATAGGAAGTATTTTCATAACTTTTTAAAAAGAAAAGGGAGTGTAACTACGATATCCAATGATAATATTATGATAGTGGGCTCCGGAATAGCCTCTGTCATTCTCCCTATGGGTACCGAACTCATAACAGACAATGCTTTGTTATTTCCACAATCGAAGCGTACCCTTCTCAGTTTTAAGGACATAAGAACTAATGGCTATCACATTGAAACTGAAACTGAGAACAATAATGAATACCTTTTGATGACTATTTCTCAAGGTAGTCGTAAACAAGTTATTGAAAAACTTCCCTTCTTCTCTTTCGGATTGTACTATTCCTACATCCGTCCGTCTAATCTCCGTATAGCCATGAGTATGAAATTCCATAACCCGAACTCTTTTAAATTATGACATCAGCGATAAGGTCATCCAGGACAAACAATGATACGTAGGATTATATCTAATTCCATTGGTCATAATATTTCGAATAATAGAATCCCTCCTGTCGATAAATTTATCTGTGATGCATGTTCAAATGGTAAATTAATAGTGCGTCCGTCGCGTACCATGGTGGGACTTGAATATCCAATTTTCCTTGAACAGATTCGGGGAGACATTTGTGGACCGATTCACCCAACATCAGGACCATTTTGGTATTTCATGGTCCTAATTGATGCCTTCACTAGGTGGACATATGCCTGTTTGCTGTCTTCCCGCAATCAAGCTTTTGCCAAGCTCATTGCGAAAACTATTGAGCTTCGAGCTCAGTTCCCATATTATCCAATAAAATCAATTCGTATGGATAATGCTATTGAGTTTACCTCAAAAGCTTTTACTGATTATTGTATGGCACTGGGAATTAAAGTGGAGCATTCGGTCCCTTACGCCCACACCCAAAATGGTCTTGTTGAAGCGCTAATAAAACGTATCAAACTTATCGCTAGACCATTATTTATGAACTCAAAATTACCTACTTCATGTTGGGGGCATGCAGTCTTACATGCATCACATCTGATACAAATCTGTCCAACTGCATATAATGATCATTACCCCCAACAGCTAGTGCGTGGGAAATAACCTAATATTTCCCATCTGTGTATATTTGGATGTGCGGTGTATGTTCCGAGAACATTACCGAAGCGTACCTTTATGGGCCCACAAAGGAAGCTAGGTATTTATGTTGGATTTGACTCTCCATCCATTCTGAGATACCTAGAACCTTTGTTCGGGGATCAATTAATGGCCCGGTTCGCTGACTGCACATTCGATGAAGATCACTTTCCGGCATTAGGGGAAGATCCGAATTCAAAATTGAATGAATGTCGGGAACTTACGTGGAACATAAGTGATTTTTAATATCTAGATCCACGCACTAGTCAATCTGAACTGGAAGTTCAGAAGATCATTAACTTGCAAAATTTAGCAAACAATCTGCCAGACGCGTTTACTGACCATAGAGGTGTGACCAAATTGCATATATCTGCAGTAAATACACCCCAAAGGGTTGAGGTCCCAAGAAAATCAAGTATACATACCCCTATACGCCAGAAGCGTAAAGGACATATAAACGATACAAACACACCTAAAATGAAAGCTAGAAAAACTGGTCAGTCAAACTTGAAATCTCCAGAAGAGATTCGTCCAGAAAACTCAACTCCAGGAGAGACTTGTCCAAAAGATGAGCATCCTAGTATTGAAGCATGTGCCCAAAATATTCAACACACTAGGACTGCGGAATGATCAGACCTTGATACATTGGGAAATGAAGAAGGTCTGGTTGACATAAACATTGAAGTATATATGAATTTCATAGATACAAGAGAAACTTATAATAGAAATATTACTGTCGTCGACGACACATTTGCAGCGACAATTGCTCTTTCCGTTATAAATAACGATCTAGATCCAGAACCCAAATCAATAGCTAAGTGCCGGAAGCGCTCAAATTGGGTAAAATGGAAAGAGGCAATTGAAGCAGAGCTCGCATCGCTAAATAAAAGAAAATTATTTAGCTCTATCGTTCGTACACCCGTGCGCGTTATCCCTGTAGGATATAAATGGGTTTTTGTACGAAAACGAAATGAGAACAATATTGTAGAGTGATACAAAGCGAGGCTGTTAGCTCAAGGGTTTTCACAGAGACCCGGTATTGATTTCGATCAAACCTATTCTCCTGTAATGGACGCAATAACGTTCCGTTACTTAATATCTTTGACAGTTAAACTAGATCTCCAGATGAGATTGATGGACGTTGTAACCACATATTTATACGGATCACTATATGCCGACATCTATATAAAAATCCCTGATGGATTTAAGATTCCCCAGATGAGTACGAGAAAACTGCAGTATGTATAGCATAAAACTGTAGAAGTCGTTGTACGGCCTAAAGCAATCAGGTCTAATGTGGTACAACTGACTTAGTGAATTCCTCCAGAAGAAGGGATACATAAATGATATATCTTTCCCATACGTATTTATAAAGAAATCGCAAAGTGGTTTTTACATCATATCCGTATATGTTGATGATCTAAACATAGTCAGAACATGCAAAGAGATTGAAGAAGTCAGTTCAATCTTGAGAGCTGAGTTTGAAATGAAAGTCTTGGGTAAAACCAAGTATTGCCTAGGCCTGCAGATCGAGCATCTCCCATAAGGAATCCTTATACTTCAGTCAACCTACGTGAAAAAGGTATTGGAGAGATTCATATGGATAAATCTCATCCACTCATAACACATATGGTTGTCCGATCCCTCGAAGTGGATAAGGACCCATTTAGACCAAGAGAAGATTCAGAAGAAATTCTGGGGCTAGGAGTTCCTTATCTTAGCGCTGTTGGTGCATTACTCTATCTCGCAAATTGCACTAGACCGGATATTGCATTTGCAGTTATTTTACTTGCGAGATATAGCGCTTCTCCTACAAGGAGACATTGGAATAATGTTAAGCAAGTCCTACGGTATCTCCAAGGGTCTCATGATCTTGGATTGTTTTACCCTAGGAACCAAGATAAAATCTTGGTAGGTTACGCGGATACTGGCTACTTGTCTGATCCTCACAGTGCCGTATCCCAAACTGGTAATGTTTTTCTCTGTGGTGGTACCACAATCTCATGGAGATCGGTTAAACAAACTATGGTTACCACATCTTCAAACCACTCAGATATAATAACTTTGTTTGAAGCTTCACGAGAATGTGTTTGGTTGAGATCATTGGTAAAACACATTGGTGACTCGTGTAGTATCGGTAAAGGCGATACATCCCCTACCATTATATTTGAAGACAACGCAGCTTGCATCACACAAATGAGAAATGGGTACGTCAAGGGAAACCTGACGAAACATATTTCACCAAAATTTTTCTACCCATACGAACTCCAGAAGAGTGGCGTAATTACCATACAAAAGGTACGATCTAGTGACAATCTAGCAGATTTGTTCACTAAGTTCCTACCTACCTCTACTTTTGAGAAGTATATTCATGGTATTGGGATGCGAAAGCTCAAAGGGTTGTTATCTTCAGGGGGAGTGGTAACCTCGAAATAATCCAGAAGCTTAGATCTGGAAGATCAATAAATTGCATTGCTCCCTAGCTACACATTTTATCGCTACCTAGCATGTGGAGTTTTTCTGACGAGACATATAAGTTATGTCGTAATGTCCAAGGGGGAGAATTGTAAATCCAGTAGATTTAATATATCAAATCCAGAAGATTTGATGTGGACATTACTTATGAGCCTAATAACCTAAATAGGTTTTATGGTTTAGATTAGGGTTTCTCTATTATAAATAGATCTCTGTACTCAGTATTGATACACACATAAATATTAGTGAAAACTCCTGGCTTGGTACGCCCCCAGACGTAGTCGTTATCGGCGAACTGGGTAAACAAATTTGTGTTTCTATTTTACGCTTATAATTTACAACAATTTGAAACCAACACATACTAAAAGTGAAATTTTCTCCTAAATTCCCCCCTCACAATATTCATATATTTACACAAAATGATGTTACTTTTGGGTTCACATATACACTAATTTTTTTTTTTTACATTATACATAAAAGTTTATAAAATCACCTCTTCTGACACTCTACTCATTGATTTTTTATTTTTAAAGTGTGCCAAAAAGTGGTTTAAACTCCTCAATTTGTCCAATAAAATTGGTTCTACTTTCTACTTTTGGTTGTCCAATAAAATTGGACTTCTTTTATACAAACTCTTTTATTCTTGCACATAACATGACAACTTTCTAAAAATCCGTGTAAAAAGGAAATATGTCAAATTTTATTGGACGAATGGAGTAATATATCATACATTATCGATGCGTTTAATATTTAGGAACGTTTGGCGAATGTAAGATATCATCGTCTGATAAATGATTAAACTTTTGGTGAATATAAAATATTATCATCGTATAAATAATTTGATTCATTGCACTATTTATTTATACAAATAAAATATAATTAGTGGAGTAGGGACACATAAAATTAAGCATCAATTAGCACGAACATAATACACATTGTACTTTCAAAAGTTATAATAAAATGGTCCAGTATTAGGCAAATTCAAATATCAATTCCCAACCATCCTGTAATGTCTTTGGCACTTATTTTTTTTTTTTTTTTTTGTCCTATAGGTAACTTTCATATCTTTAATGGAACACTCTCACAATATTTTCAATTTCACACAAATTGTCACTGCTTTTAGGTCCATATACACACACAATAAATCTTATTTCTTTATTTTATGTACAAAGGTTTTCAAAATTATCCCTCAAAATTTTACTCATTCTTTTACTTTCTTAATTTGTGTGTCCTTCATCCTATGAAAGCTTTTATGAGATGGATGGAGTAATTTATTATTATTTAACAGAAAAATAAATTATATAGATTAAAATACCTAAATATTAGAGTCAATACTGCAAGAACATGAATGAAAGTAGACGACAAATCAGAAAAAACAAAATGTGCTAGAATATTGCCCAAGGTATTTCTTGGAGTTGGCTCTTTACCCTAGAATTCCAACTCCTTTCCCTCAAAGTAAAATGGATTACCATAGTCTCCATAATAAAGCTGTGAAACTCCCTTTCAATGTTGCCCATTCCCTTTGTTAGAGCACCTCCAATGCAAGAGAGACATTTTGAGTGAGAACTTTTAAAAAACTGAGTTAACTCAAAAATTTCATGCCTCTACCTCAAAAAATACTCCAATTTCTCCCGATTTATCCCAAAAGTAATTATTCATGGAGTCTCATTATTAAATCATATATCATATTTATATATTAAAGATTGAAGGAAGAAGTGAAGATTTTAAATCGGCAAGTATTTGGTTCGCTGGATAACAACATTTAAAATCAGATAGTTGAAAATTTGAAACTGGACACCACAGATGAGGTGTTCAGGTTGGAGGAATAGGCAATAATTTAAAGGAAAGAAATGATGACTTTGTCATGTAGAATTCCCAAGTGGAAAGACGGACTCTTATACCAAAGATCTGTCGAACAAATTAATTGAGGAAATAATAATTCAATTACAAAAGAAATTATAAAATATTACAACTCGAAACAAAAATTTACACAGAAACAGAAAAGAGAAGAAAGCAGTGTGTCGAGTCGAGGAAGACCTCTTCCCGCAAGATGAAATTTCCTCGGTAGTGCTCTTCGGTTCTGGAAATACGTCCCCAAAGGTAAAATGACACTTTGTCTTCCAGTGTACAACACCGTAGGACTTGAAGCTCCGGCGAATAGGAAGAACGTATGAACTTGACTGATTTCTTAAAGACTCTATATGCTAGAATACTGAGGGAGAGAGTGAGAGAGAATTATGTGTGGCGCCATAAACTATGCATGAGGACACCTATTTATAGGCTCCAAGACCTACACATGCATGATGCATGGAAGGATTGTTCGTCAAACTACGAAGCTGGACCTTTCTGCATTCTGGTTCGTCTCAACCAAAATAAGGGAGGCGTAAGTCACTCCCAATTAAATGAAAATTAGGGAATTGTCAACTTTAGAATTTCATCACATATTTTGCATTTCTATCATGCATTATCCATGTCCACTTCAACGAATCAAGACACTCCAGATTTCCGGGCTAAGTCCAAACTTTGGGCTCAACAAACTTAGAAAACTCTTCCAAGGTCCAAATACAACTCAAAGTTCAATTGTTAAGGACCAATAACCAAGGTCCAAAGTTCAATCTCAATGTCTTCAGCCCAGTTTCAATTAAATTTCCTTTTAATTTTTACTCAAATATTATTATTGGTAAACACCAATAATTCCAACAAGATCAAGATGTAAATGGTTAAAGAAGGCTGATATAAACTCGAGATACTTCCATACTTTCATTAACAAATGGATGAGATTACTGGAATTCGTGTAAGCGGGGAATGTCCAGAAGAACTAATGGACGCGAAAAAAAAAGTTTACGATCATTTAAGGAGAAAAGGGGAAATTGCAGAAATAATCTCATAAGAATTGGTCCTCATGAATTTAGTCCTTTTTTTAGTGCAAATAGTCTCATACGATTTTTCCGTAAAAAAGTAACTGATTAACAAGCATGAGAGGAAATCTGGAAAAGAGAAAACCATCCCCAATCGACCAAGTTTGCCGAAGGATTCAAAGAAAATGCAGAGGAGAGGAAATAATAAAGTAGCAGAATCGTCTCCATACTTGCATTTTACATTGAAATGATTGTTAATAGCAAAAGCTGACCCATTTTCCCTCAAAAATCATGTTTGAAAAGGTTTTTCCATCCAGTTTTCCATAAAAAACTGTTAAATATATTTAATGGATGAGATCTTTTCTGCAAAAATGGGACAAAAAAAGAACATGGGACCAAATCTGTCAAGTACGAATTCTCATGGGACCATCCTTGCAATTTACCCAAGGAGAAAAATTACAGACCTTCTCTTGTCTCGAACTTTGCATGCAAAAACATTAACCCATCAGACAATGAGATGCTCATATCACCATTTATAGAGAAACACGTGAAATATGTTACTCCCTCCATCCCACAATAAGCTTCCTATGAATTTTTTTCACGGAGATTAAAGAATATTCATATAAAATTGATTGTATTACAAATAATGTGATTGAATAAAGAGATCATAAAGGAAAGTGATTGAATAGAGAGGATAAGGTGAAGTGTGGGGATAAAGAAAAGTAAAAGTGGGGTAGATGAGTTTCCAAAAATATTATGCGAAACTTATTGTGGGGCGGAAGGAGTATATGATCATGTGAAGGATCCAAGAGCCCAGTGCCAAACTACTTTAATTTTAAATTTCTAAAGAAGTTGTGGAGTCTATCGAAACTTGAGTGTATGAAAAGGACGTCAATATGGAAAGTCGGTCAGAGGCTTCAATCCCTCATTCATCGTCCAGGTTGAACGGATTCTGACCCATTTTGCTTATTGGTGGCACATATAAAGTAATATATAAAGTCTTGACAAGAAGATTGAGTAAAGAGCTTGATACCATAATCTTAGAGTGTCTTCATCGGGAAAATATACAGATTCTTAATAGCATCACCATCTTGAACGAAGGAAAGAAAGGTTTTGAAAGAATGTTCATTAAATTAGATTTTGCTAAAATATATGACTCGATCGATTGGGGCTTTGTAGCGATTCAGCTTCCATCATATATAATGGATTGTATTTTGTCGACCTCTGCTTTAGTTTCAGTGAATGAGAGTCCATCGGAGGAATTCATGTTGGGAAGAGGCCTAAGACAAGGGGACCCATCTCCACCTTATTTCTTATAGCGGCCAAAAGACAAAGCATTTTGATGAACAAGACAACTACCTGCAGAGATTGGAAGAAATAGATTAAGAGTTTTAATATATAATTTACAGACGATGCACTATTCATGAGACCGGTGCCTATGGATAATATTCGGGAAATGGGGAGAATTTTTAAAAATATGGAACTTCTATTTAGTTTCAAATTGATAAATGTTCTATTTATGGTATTAAGAATTTTAGAAATGACAAGTGTTCTTGATTGTGTTTTCATACGTAGGAATCAATGTGGAAATGCAACATAGAAGAACCTTCAAATGTCGTGTGTGGTGCAGCAAATTAAGAACAGATTGGGTTGTTGGGACACCATTAAAATTTCATTAAATGACAAAATTATATTGCTGAACTCGGTGTTATCTTTCTTACCTACCTATTACTTATCCTTCAATTGTATTCCAAAGAAAATCCTGAGTGAGATTATCAAATTACAAACAAAATTTACTATGGGTGAAGGGGATGAGGAGAGTCAAAAAAGATTGCATGGGTTGGGTGGAAGAAAATTGACAATCCTAAAAATAAAGGTGATTTAGATCTCTTCAATAAAACTTTACTAAAAAAATGGATGTTACATTTCTTGAGTGAGAAGAAGAGTCTTTGAGTAAGGGTTTTTATAGTCTAAATATAGTATTTTTTTTCTTGGGTAGAAGGGGAACTGTGAGTTTGTCTAGGGGTAATCATGGTAAAATGTCAGGGAGGTGGAGTGATTTCATAAGGATCACTCATGGAGTGAATAAAGAGTTGGTTACTAGAATGATTGGAGGTAACATGTAGATGTCATGTTTTTTGGATGATATATGGGTTGAGAGTTAGACCTTAAAATTCAAATTTCTAAGATTGTATCAATTAAGCCTCGATAAGATAACACAGTAAGATCAATGGGGTCTTGAGAGGATAATAATTGGTTATGGTCTTGAAAATAGAGGAGAATGTTATCTGATAGGGAGATCAAGTCTCTTAATACTCTTAAGTCTTTGATTAATATGTACACCCTAAAGAGAGACGTGAATGATTCATGGAAATAAAAACATGCAAATAAAGGCGGATACAACATTAAAGATGCATGTTTGCTCTTGTTAAAACATAGCTAGAGAAACATCTTAGATTGATCTAGAAAAAGAGAAATGCTTCATGCTTATGTGGAACAAGATTTCTTCCTCTAAAGTGACAACTCATGCTTGGAGATTGCTTTGAGACAGGTCATCGACAAAGATCATCTTGCAAAAGAAAGGTATTCCAATTATTAAGTCGATATGAGTTGTGTTTATTGCAGAACTCTTGACGAAAATGCGAGATATATCTTTTTTGAATGCTTGACTGCACACAAGATATTGATGAGTTGCTTCAATTAGCTTAGTATCACAATGGGAATAAACTCTAACTCGTTATTGAATCTACTTGCTCTCAATGGATCATGGTTATTGGCGAGGTATGAAATGACATAATGCAGTAGTAAATATTTGGATGGGTGTTGTTTGGATACTATGGAACAAGTGGAGAAAGTCTTTTGGTTTAGGAATACTGAATTCTCTTGTGAGAAAGTGTAGATGAAATTAAGTGATGTAGGTAGCAAGTGTGTATAATAAAAAAGATAAATACGTAGACATAAATATAAACACACTAAATCCATTGATTTTGAGAATTTCTGAAAGAGTGAAAAAATCTCAACTACATTGATTCACAAAGAATACCATCAAGAGACATTGAGATAAAAACTTGTTTTATTAATCAAACTAGAAATTCTCGTGTGATGCACGATATATTGGTGTATTTAATATAAGAAAATATAGTGTGAGCGATTTTTTTTTAACAGAGTATATATAGAGTGAAATTTGTTCATACATGAAACATTCAAGAGTACTAATTGTTTTCGCTAAAGAGTATTAGTTATTTTCACTGAATGTTATTAGTTGTTTTCACTAAAGAGTATTAGTTTGTTTTCACTATACAACTAATACCCTTCACTCTATACTTTGTTTTTTAAATAAATTATTTTTGTCCAATTAAGATCTTCAGTCTTTTTTTTTCTCGACATATATATTAATTTTATGAGCTAATCTCATATTAGTGTTCTCATAATTATTGTATTATTTTAAATAATTTTTACTATGCACTAAACTCATCATAAATAAATAAATAATATATAAAAAGATAACAAAATTCATTAAAAATCAATATCTTAAATTACATCATATAATCAAGATTATTATTATAAGCACAATACATTTTTTTTATATATATACTATGAATTTCAAAAGATAATATAAAAATTATTGGAGATTTGGATTGAAAAGATTATTTGAATAAGAATAGAAAGTAGAAAAAAAAAGTATATTGAGAATGTGAAACATCAAATAAGATTGAAAAATATGCAATAATGTTAGTGGTTAGGCAGTGTACAAACGTATTGTGCAGGGTTAGTGCCCGGTTAGCTACAACATGCACACCAACAAAGGAAAGAGAAATTATAAAAAAATAAAATTACCAGAATTAGCAGGTAATTTGGGCAGAAAAATGAGTGTTACTATATTTGGCAAACTATTCTCTTTTTATATATATATGTAGAGTCAACTTCTAATAACAATCTAGTGATCTCTATTTATAATAAGAACTAACTTAGTGAATAAGAACGTAAATGAAAGTGCCAACATATCACATTGCTCTGATATCAATTGAAAGTGTGTCGTGGGAGCAGTGTTAAACAAAATAAAAATGAATCAGAGTGATGTTACAATGAATATTGTAACACTCTCAGTTACACTAATACTAAACACAATTTGCAAATTGATAAAACTTTTCATAGACTATAAAAGTCTACGTTGCCTCAGGCGAAACGCTTCACTATAACAATTAAAGTAGCGAATACAAAATATATGAGAAGATGATTCATAAACAAAATCTTTCTCAATAGAAATCAAAACTCAATATACATCTATTAAATCTAAGTGACTAAGCATATGAATACATCGTCAAAGTTAATTGATCAATAGATGTCAAAGAAACTCTATATACTAACACTCTGAATAAATCAATTATTATCCAAAGTGATAAAACACTTGAAGTAACGTTTAAGGGGAAATAATGACCCTATCAATCTAGATGCACTAAACACTCAACAACTGATACTCGATTATTCCTTGCCTTTTGATGTAGACGTAGTCTTATATTTATAACTCTTCATAGACTCACGTAAAGGAAGAACCTAGTGGACATATCAATCGAAATGCATTGGACACATGATAGTTGATACTCGACTAAGCCCTTACCGTTTGAGGTTGATGTAGTCTTTTATTTATAGAGAGTTATAGACTGTCGTCTCCACCCATAGATCCTTGTAGATGAATCTACAAAAACATTCAGCTATAACTTCTCATAATTCCTGCAATAACCGCCAATATGTGGTAACTATTTCTTTATGTTTATCATGCAGTCACATGATTTAGAGTGTTCCCAATTATTCATGAACCTTCATAGGTCCCTCTGGAATCTCGGAGCACGTCCAGGATCGTCAACCTACAGTCAACAATATCAAGAGTAACATGAAACAAAAAAAAGTTAGTTGTTAAGAAGAAATGTCGAATTCTGATGGTGTGCCCAATGTGACAACATTGATAGCAAGATCAATAGTAATTAAATCCTAGATATGATAAAATCAAATAAAATCCTAAATAAACATAAATATATAAATCTAAATATCTAATATAACATAAAAATCTAACATAATCTTCATTAATATCTCCATCATTCTCCCCTTCCTAAAGACGATTCACCCTTAAATTGTGTTAGACTTCATCTTAGAGGTGCAGAGACGAGCTGAGGTATCTTTGTATTCTTTTAATCTCCATCCTTTTCACATGGATGATACTCAACTTTAAAATCATCTCCATCCTCGTAAAAATTTGGTGGCCCATTATAGGCATCATCACCAATATCCACCGAAGTATCGATATACTCATAAAAAATCGGTGGTCCATCAGAACCACAATCTTCATTAAAGTATTCATCGCTTTCCATCATATTTACCATGAAATAAAGGACCAAACACCAATAACTATGTACTATCATCTTCATACGATGATTGTTCATTAGGAAAGTACTGTAAACCAATTTTAGTCTCGAAACCATCATCGAGAACTGTAATTGGTATATAATTACTAACTGATGCAGACAACAAGAGCATATGACAAAGAAAAAGATAAATACATAGAATGCAATAGAAACAAACTAAATCCGTTAATTCCGAGAATACCTGGAAGAGTGATAAAAACTCAACGACGTTGATTCACAAAGAATACTTAGGGATGTCAACGGGCCAGGTCGGGGCGGGTACTTAACTACCCGGACCCGCCCCATTTTTATTATTAAGGGACCCGACCTGCCCCGTGCGGGTCTTAAAATGCTGCCCCATACCCGAACCTGTGCGGGGCAGGTCAGACCCGCCCCGCCCCGTTTTTTCTACTTTCTCAATTTCACATTATATGACAACACTATTAACATATACATTACTATTATAATAGTTCATGATGAGCATCCAAATCAAACTATTAATTAAAGTAAAATGAGCATCCAAACAACCATTAATTAAGGCAAAATGAAAATTCAACCAACACACTAGTAATGAAACACGTCAAGTTCATCAATTCTACCAATACTCTCAATCTCACCACCTACTAACATATGCATTAAGTCTTTCAAAAACAATAATATTCTAATTACGATAATTTTAAAATCTGAAATGGAGAAGAAGTCACAGCGGTGCTCATCAATCCATCCAATGTTACTCCTACAATAACAAAAGATGAATAAAAATTCAAATGATATAAAACTTGCTTTATAAATATATCATGAGTGAAATAATTGAACAAGAAAACTAACATACCACAATCTCAATCTTCTCATCATCTGAATCATAAATAGTTGTTTCATATGTTCCGCTCCTAGAGTTCTCTGAATTGTAAAAAAAAAATACATATAATATGTGAGAAAATACAATATATCAAATTAAATAATCTATACATTTAATTAACATTATATAATCAAGGTAATTACCTCTCTCAGAAATTATCCAGTTTTGTGAACACATTAAGGCCTCAACTGTGTATGATAAATTCGACTACGATGAGGACTAATCAACCGTCCACTTGTACTGAAAGTGGATTCTGATGCAACCGTAGAAACAAGAATGGCTAAAACATCTCTTACAAGTTGATGCAAAATAGGATATTTGCCTTTGTTGATCTTCCACCGAGTTAAGATATCAAAATCAGAAGTTCGAGGTAGAACATCCTCCTCTAAGTATTGATCCAACTCTGACCTTAAAGTTTTTCGTTTTCTTGTGGAAGCATACAAATCAAACTCACAAAGTGAAGGGTCATTAGTAACACCAGTTTCCATGAAGCCACTTGTATCACCGACTATCTTATCTTTCACCTCATATTGTACTAGCAACTCACGACACAAACCAAGAATATTCTCCACCTCATTATCACCTTCAATACCATAAATCTTTCGAAAATAATACTCTAACAACACCACTTTATATCTAGGATCAAGCACAGTTGCCACACCCATGATCCCATGCACATCAAACCAATATTTATCAAACTTAAGAGTCATACTCAAAGCCATTGACTCAACAACCTTTACACCACAAAGCAACCACTGATTCAATGCAAGCTTAATCTCACAAATTTTGGGAAAATACAAGTTTGTTGTGGGGTATTGAGTACCAGAGAAGACCTCGGTCATATTATAAAATAATTTGAGTCTCCCACAAATTTCTTTGGTTAAGTTCCACTTATCTTCACTAGGCAAACATGTATAATTTGAATCACGGGATTTCAAATGAGAAAACACGTCTTTGTAGTTCACAGCAGTTTCTAGCATCAAATAAGTAGAGTTCCAACGAGTTTTACAATCAAGTAAGAGCTTCTTACCAATTTGAACGCGAAGCTGACGAGCTGTATCCTCGAATTTTTCCCATCTTTTAGGTGTCCCTGACCAATAAGCAACACTGTCCCTCACTTTTTCAATTGTTTTTCAAATCACATCCATACCATCCTTCACGATCAAGTTCAATATATGCGCAGAACATCGTATGTGTAGCAATCTGCCCCTAATCAACAAAGAGTCTGCTGTGAGCTTTTCCAATAGTAACTTGATCATTGCATCATTAGTCGTACAATTATCCAATGTTACAGTGGATAACTTACGATCAATGTTCCAGTCCATCAAACATGCAACCAAAGCTTCACATAAAACCTGGCTTGTGTGAGGACTTGGCACATAAATAAACCTACAAGGGAAATTTAAGATATAATTTCATTAGTATAAAAGCAGTCAATATAATAAAAACTAATGAATTACTTATTAAAATTCATACCTAATGATTCGGTTTTGCAGCTTCCTATTATTATCAATGTAATGTGCAGTAACAACCATAAATCCTTTTTTCTGATAAGAAGATGTCCACATATCTGTGGTGATTGCAACTGGACTTTCACAACTCTCAAAGATGTGCATCACAGCCAACTTCATATCATCATATAAGTTCATACAATCATTCTTAATTGTGTTCCTCGAGACCAACTTAAAGCAAGGGTTCAAGGCCTAAATAAATTCCCTGAACCCTTCATGCTCAACCATCTTAAGAGGATACTCATGCATGATGATCATCTTAGCTAGCTGTTTATGAGAGGACTCTTGATCAAAATTGTAAGGAGAAAGTTCACATTTCCCCTTAGTGAAGTTGGCTTGCAAGACTTGTTGTTTTATGTCCTTCATTTTCCTCCTTGGACATCTATCAAAATGCTTTTTCAAATGGCTTGTGCCTTGTCTCAGATCACCTAGCAACAAGATGTTGCAATAGTTGCATTTAACCTTTAATTTCCCTCTAACTGTCTCTTTGGTATAATGATCCCATATTTTTTATCTAATTTGTCCCGTTGTTGTGCGCTTCACCATTGCTTTGGTGGTATCAGTACCACTATCAATATGATCATCCAAGTCCAAGGGTGCATCAGTATTAGGAGGGCTGGGCAAATCTGTAGCTTGTGGTAGAGTCGGAGATTGAATGGGTTGAGATGTAACAGGTGGCATCTTAACAGGTAGAACATTAGTATTTTGATTCACAGAGTCTCATTGGTCATCCATTATACTGAAACTACAACAACAAAGAAAATAAATGATTTTACAATTTTAAAGAATAAAAACTAATTTTCCAAGAACATAAATTTTTATAATTAAAAACTAATTTATTAAAGCATTAAACACATTCAGTAAACAAACGCAACAATGATCTTTTCTAAAATTTAAGTTCAAATCTGCAATAATGGAAAGTATCAACATCATGATCCTCTTTATGAATACAACTACAACAGTATTGTGATTAAACTTTATTCTTTGATGATTTTAGTAAAAGAAATCTGATACAAAATCAAATAAATATGGGAGACAGGGGGAGAAGAAGATAAAGACCGTCAACCTGAGTTACGTGAAGCTTTGAAAGCGTTGCCTTACAGCCTTAGATTGCACGCTGCGTTACAACCCTGTGAGGAAAAAATTAGAATTATTTTTCCTTCTTTGATGATTTCAGTAGGGATATTAGATACACAATCAAAATAAATTAAGGGGGAGAAGAACAGAGATGTCATACTAAGTGTCGAAAAAGTTGAAAGCAGATCAAAAGGCGTGCATCACGGCATCAGGAGGAAAGAGATGTTGTAAGTAGTGAGTAGTGAGAGTAGGTTCGTGGGTGAGAAATGAACTAAAAATCTGAGGCATAAATAAAATTGAATTTGAAAGGAGTGGCGATTGAGTCTCTCCGACTCTTCTTCTCCCCCTTCTCGTGAGTTGTGATCGTGGATTAGTGGGAGTATCAATTGGAAATCCCAATTCTACTGTAATTGAATATGCTGCAAGTTACTAAGTTATAAATATATTATTATTATTATATATATGTGTATATCATTTAGTGATTATGATATTATATATATATATATATATATATTAGTAAATAACTTATTAGAATATGTATATATCTTTTAATATATATATATATATATACACTTATTAATTGCGGGTCGGGGCCCCGCGGGGTGAATATGATACCCGAACCCGAACTGTTTTAAGAACGGGGCGGATCCGGCCCGACCTGTTTTACGAACGGGGCGGGTCCGGCCCGACCCAAAGCCCTCGGGACGGGTACCCACGGGTCGGGGCAAAACTGCCATCCCTAAGAATACTGTAAAAAAAACACTTAAATAAAACTCTTGTTATTTTATTAATAAAATTCAACTCCCTAATAATAATTTATAACATCTCTATTCATAATACGAACTAACTTACTAAAGAAGAAACGTAAATAAATTCTAAAAATCCTAATTAAACATAAATATATAAATCTAAAATAGCTAAATATCATATAAAATCTAACATAATCTTGATCAATATCTGAATCATTAAGTATAAAATTTGGAGTTATTTTTGTTAACACAAATTCTAGCACGCACTTGGATTTTAAACACAATTTTGACTTCAGTTTTGATTTTTTTTTTCAAAATACACCCTAACACGCCGAACTGTATTTTTTTCTTCAATTGGGGTATTATGATTATTTCATGGGGTTTTATTGATTACTTAATGGGGTATTACTGATTACTTCTTGGAGTATTACAGTACTGATTTCTGCTTGGGGTATTTTTTTTTCAAATCCAAGTGCATATCATGCACTCAAGTGCACACTAAAACTACTTTTGTATTAAAGATCTAATACGTCACAATTCTTCATTTAGTGACCTGCTAACCAAACCACAAGTTGGTCTCTTGTGTAATATTGCACATACAATACATGCCTAAAATGCGGAATCCCAAAATTCGCCGGTCAACAAGCGGGTTGCCCTTAAAATAGGTCCGAACCTAAGTCCTCATATATGAGTAGGAGAAGAATTTTGCAAATTCTATTGTATAATTTGGTGACCAGGTGGCATAGTTATGAAGGCTAGAAGTAAGCTGTTGAGTGACCAGGTGGCATGGTTATGGAGGTTAGCTTTTATTACAGCTGCGTGGTCGTTCTGGAGTTTCCGAAACCATGTTATTTTTTAGGGGCAATCGGTTGTTGTTGAGCATTGTGTCGCTGTTGTTGATAGGCGAACATCAAGTTTAGCCTGGCGAACAAGGGTTAAGGCCTAAATGAAGATTATGAAGCAAAATACCCAAACTAGAGATAACTAACAAGGATAATCAAAATGGGAGTGCATAAATTAATCCGGGAGCTGTATTAAGTGACGAGTAACTGCCTTGATGAATAGCTTATTGGTGAACAGGTCCAAGACCCGGGGCCTGGAATGAACACCATGCCAAGTCCTCGGTGACGAACAACATTAATAAAAAGTGGTGCACTTACCTATACATAAAGTGTATGCCACCAATCAGCATATCAAGTCAATTAGACCATCGACGAACAAGAGTTAAAGATCCAGAAGTACATGAACACTAAATACACAAGTGAACAACTCT
This sequence comes from Ballota nigra, assembly GCA_947034835.1. NCBI lineage: Eukaryota > Viridiplantae > Streptophyta > Magnoliopsida > Lamiales > Lamiaceae > Ballota > Ballota nigra. The sequence continues at coordinate 91,813,532 of OX344720.1, forward strand.
AAACTATACAATCAAGAGGCGAACAACCTTTACAGAGGAAATACAAGTAATGATCCACCAAACAAATAACAACGATCAACATTGGATCTGAGATAAGACAAAATACAAGACTTTGTAATTAAGTTTCAGCTTAGATGTCAAATATGGTCAAAAGGACACATGTCAAGCATGCAAGCTTGGTAGTCCAAGAGTCATGTACACCTCCTATTTGGTGGTTAGTATAAATAAGTTGTGCTCCAGCTATAAAAATGAATTTAAATTCACAAATACCATAATTACACCCACTCATACACCTAAACGTGCACACACACAAAATAAATATGAATTCAATACTTGTATTTACGATTTTATAACCCGAACAATCGAATTTACCATTTATGTTGGTTATCAATCACACGTTCTTGTTTGGTGATCCCAAAATCGGTTAAAAATAGCCACTAATCTACGCAATTAGAACCGATCACCAACAATTTGGTGCTAGAAGGAGGGTTTGAACCTCCGGTTTAGTGTGATTAAATAAGAACTTCAAGTTTAAAACTTGAAGATTTGAAGAAATCATCAAGAAATTTTTTAAGATTCAAACAAAAGTGTTCTTGGTGTTCTTCTAATTCAGACTTTAAGATTCAAAGATAGAGAAGATAATCTAAATTAGGATACCTCAATCCAAGGAAACTCGGGTTTCACATCCCTCGATGGGGGTTTCCCCGACTCGAATCTCATCCACAGATCATCAGAACCGTAATCCACATCATACGAACAAGGTTCAACCATCGGCAACAACTCATATAATGCCTTCAGATTTGGAGGCATTGACTAGAAACCCTCATGAATTGGCCAAAACGATAGCTGCTCTCCAGGCAATTCAGAAACAACAAGAACAACCTAGACCTTCACAAGTAAGGTCTAAGTCTCGGCAACTTGAAGTAGTGAGAGCAAGATCTGCTCGGGGCGAGCATCATGAGGTTACTAGCGCCTAAAATCAAAGGGACAAAGGTAAAGCAAAGATGGTGGACCGCGTGGAGGGCCAAGCTGAATCTGCCCATGGGCGAACAACAATGTCTAGCCATGGGACATCTCATTCCAGCGCACAGGATAGATTGGGCCGACCGCAACCTCAGCCAGAAGTTGCTCGCCCAGAGCAAGGGCAAGGGCGAGCAACTTGCGAACAAGCACGCCCATCAGTACATAAAAGGCTAACTAGGTCTGCCTTCGGGCGCCTAGGTCCCAATGCAGCGAGCAACCCAAGGAGGCAGCCTCAAGGGATTCCCCCTCTAAGTGAGGGACTGCGATGAGCAGAAGGACATACATCCTTGCTTACCGAACAACCTCCAAGTCAGGGGGCATCACTTGAGGAATTGTCAAGCTTAAGAAAAGTTGTGGAGAGCATGTAGGGCCAGCTTGACCTTCAAAGAGGAATTGGGGCGACCAGCATGCCATCTTCACCATTATCTTCAATTATTTTGAAGGCTCCAATTCTAGAAAAAGATACAGTTTCCGGCGAGCATACAATACGAAGGCATTGCTGATCCCTGAGTTCATCTAACAAAATATTTAGATTATATGATTTATATGGGGGCCAGTGATGCCACGCAGTGCCAGAATTTTCCCTTAACATTGGGGGACAAGGTTCATAAGTATTTTTCTGCCATGCCACCCGCATCCATACACTCATTCGCCCAGTTGGGCAGAGAGTTCCTCTCTCACTTTTCAACTGCAGGATCATATCTCTCCCAGAAGCACCGACTATCAGATTTAAAATAAAATGATGACGAATCGGATCGGGCTTTCATGGAAAGATTCGATAAAGTGTTGTTGGAAGGAGAACCGGTTAGTGAAGATACAAAGATTGTAGCCCTCATGACCGGGTTGAAAAAATGATCAGATTTTTAGAAGGAGGTACGTCTGAAGTGCCCAAAGAGCTATGCCAAATTCAGAAATCAAGCTGGTATATTTGTCTCCATACATGAAGCTTTATAGACAAATTTGGGGGACAACAAAGCTGACCAGAAGGAGAACAACAAAAAACCCGGCGGAACAGGCTACCGAGTCCCGAAAAATATAAAAGCATTTAATGAAGGGACGGAGTTGAAGGAAAAATTGAACCAGGTGCTAACAATATCTATTGATACTGTGTATAACAACGTGAAGGAGAAAGAGTTGCTCTTCTCTCCTCGAAAGATTCATCAAGAAACTGGCAAATTCAACCAAACAAATATTGTGCCAACCACCAAAGTGTGGGCATTTTACAAGTGAGTGTCGAGATTTTCTTAAGCAACTTTGGCAATTTTATGAGGAGGGAAAGCTCTCTGACTTTGTCAAGAGGCAACCTGGGAAGAGAGGCCGGGAGAGCAGCTCAGGGGATGAGATAGATGACCAACCTCCAAGGAACAACAGACCTGGACGACCAGCCCCCGCCGTTGTTGCTCGCCCGGTAGAAGATGTGTATATGATGGAATCCGTAGGACCTGCTGGAGGATGTTCTGATGGGCGACCACCAATTTCAAATCGTAAGAGAAAGACTGAATTACGGGCAATTGATCACGTACAAGAAATGGGGGTTAATCCATCCGTCCTACAAACATCGGAGTTAACCTTTACAGAAAATGACTTAGAAGAAATACTGACCCCCCCCCCCCCCCACAATGATTCTCTCGTAATTTGTGCCAAAATTATGGGGACCAGGGTGCATCGATTGTTAGTGGATACCGGAGCTTACACCAACATTCTGTTAAAAAAGACGCTCGATCATCTGGGATATTATTCGAGTTATATTCATTCAAACCATCGCATCTTAGGTTTTGGCAATGCTGTAACAGTTCCTTTGGGAATCATTAGGTTGTTTGTACAACTTGTGTCGACCGAAGAACCTGAAAAAAAATATAACGAGAATGGTAGATTTCTTGGTCGTAGATCAAGAGTCGACTTATAATGGGTTTCTTGGTCGACCCATTTTGAATGAATTCAAAGCTGCATGTTCAAACTACTATTATTGCATAAAGTTTCCAACATCAAGTGGGGCTGGTTCAATAAAGGGAGACCAAAGAAAAGCTCGTGAATGTCTCCTACAAATACAATCAAAGGAAGGACGAGTGTCCATGATGGAAGCCACCACCAGTTACCCAGTTGGTGAACCATCAGTACTGAAAGATATGATGGAGGCGGAGGAGGATCATATGAATCTGGACGAGCAACACTTCCCCACTGACGAACAACTTTTGGATGAACAGCTCATTGCCACCAAGGAGACACCTTCACCTGACAAACAACATTTAGGTGGCGACGAACAACTTGCTACCAATAACTTGCAGGGCCACAATCTGGCAAACAATGATGAGCCAAGGCAAGCAGATGATCTTGAACCCCGTTTGGATGCAGACCAAATGAACATCGAAAATGATTTCGACCCAGAGGGACCAATAATATATCCTCGTTGGAAAGGGCAAAAATGACGAGCAACTCCGATTGAAGAACTAGAGGCCATTAAAGTTAGCCCTGAAAACGAGGACCTAGAATTGTACATAGAATCTGGTCTCCCTGAGCCATACAGATCCCGAATGGAAGAGTTCCTCAGAAAAAATCTAGATGTTTTCACATGGTCTCATACAGATAAGGTGGGAATAGATTCGAGACATACTTGCCACAAACTTAATATCAACCAAGCAAGAAGGCCAGTCCATAAAAAGAGAAGGAAGTACGGTCCAGACAAGTATCAAGCTCTAAACGAAGAGGTGAAGAAGTTGCTAGACAATGATCTAATTTGGCAAGCACTTTGTCCACGGTGGGTAGCAAACCCGGTCCTTATGTGGAAACCGAATGGAACCTGGAGGCTATGCATAGATTTCACAGATCTGAATGCAGCATGTACGAAGGACAATTTTCCTCTCCCACACATTGATCAATTGGTGGACATCACTGCGGGGCACGAGATGCTAACATTCATGGACGTGTTTGCTGGATACCATCAAATCCCGATGCATCCCGACGACCAAGAAAATACACCCTTTTATACAAATAAAAATATGTTGTGCTGGAAAAGAATGTCATTTGGTCTAATCAATGCGGGAGCAACATATCAAAGACAGGTGAACAAAATATTCGACGAACAAATTGGGGACACAGTTGAGGTCTACGTTGATGATATCGTGGTCAAAAGTCCCCAGAAAGAAGATCATATCCAACACTTGACCCGGGTGTTTGATATCCTCCGGCATTACAACATGAAGCTAAATCCAAAGAAGAGCAGCTTTGGAGTACATTCGGGGAAGTTCCTAGGCGATCTTGTTGTTGGTTTATAGGTGCACCAACGATGGCTTACAGATGACAGGAAAAATAATAAATAAAATTAAATAATTGAAATATAAGAGAATTACAATTATTTAATAAATTGGAAATAAAATAAATTTCCTTTCTCTTGGAATCAAATACCGAACAGGAATTCGAGCAACCACGAACCACGTACTGAATGTACCCGAACGATCATGAACTACAAACTGGATGAACCACGAATAAACACGAACTGAAAATCACGAGCAGAGTAAAGTCGAGTCAAGGGAATCCCTTTTCCCGCAAAACAGTTACGTCCCGGCTAGTGCACACGGTTTGACGTATTGTTCCAAGAGGTAAAACGACTTTCCCCCTTTACACGAGTTGCACCACAGCGTGTAAAGGTACCTGCGAACAAAAGTAGAACGTCAAGAACTGGACTGATTTCTATATGCACTTTTTATAAATACATACAAAGTTTGTGGAAATCATGTATGCATGCTAGGGACAAGAGTATTTGGTTGGATTTTCTGGTTGTTTTCAAATGGATATGAGACACCCTATTTATAGGCCTTCAAGCCACTTCATTCGGGAAGGTGGATTTAATAGGGCGTAATTCTCTCTAGTAACTGCCCACCGTTTTGAGTCGAAACGTACGTCTAGATTTGTTCTCAAGCATTCCACATGCTTCTATTTCGATGCCACCAATCGCGCCACCAAATATGTCAAGTCAGATAGCTTATCTGATACATTCGATATGCTATCACCGATAAACACATTGACTTATTCGGGCAACTGGGCCACAACATCAATTGGGGTTAGATTTTCAGAAGCCCAAAAGAAATAATATTAAACCTTTAGCACTTTAATACCATTAAAATGCTTACGATGTTTCAACTCCGTATATTAATTTCTCACTCACCGAAATTCGGTTTTGAGATTTCAAATATACCACGATCATCTACTCCGAGAGTAGATCGATCCTACGATGTTTAATTTATCGTAAATTAAACTTTTATTAATTATTTAATTTATTAAACATGAGCGTTACACAACCTCATTATTAATAACATTAAATCATAAACCAATTTCTCCAACAATCCCCCACATGAGTGGAAATTAAGCCTATAGTATGCAGACCCACAGTCCAGTTCAAACGAGATGTTATTGCATCTGGATAGGTAGTTTGGAGCTTTGAACCTTCCATAGTCAGACATTACCGAGTACACCAGCGGCCTAGTGGACACAATGCCTTGAACCATTCCCCCTTGGTGTGCACTGAGACAGTAATGTTGACACAATAAAATCTCTAACGCCTTTTGTTCTCACGTTTTTGTCCGTTTTGGCCCTGGACACTCTTGTATTCATAAGTCTCTAGCGAAGCAGCCCACACTTCTTACTTATATAGGTGAACTCCTCCTTAGAGTATCCCGCTATACTCCACCTCCTAGAGGTTTGAGGATTCATTAAAAGTCAAAAGACTTAACCTACACCACAAAGACGGGCTACAACACTTGGTGTTGTGCTCTCTAGGAATGGTCAGATTACCAAGTGTATTCGACTGAACGTTCACAGCTTAGTTGTCCCTTTGAACCAAGATCATGGGATCTCCAGTCACCAAGGTTGGGTTACCACTGCTTCAGTTCATTTTGTGGATTTTACACTCATTCCTTCTAGCACTTTATTTGATCTCAGCTAGCTCTTTTCGTTAGTGGATCCACTATAACTAAAGATCAAATTTTCATCATACACCCCCACATTTAGGGTATACACCTCTAAATTACACCTACTTAAATCACACACATCTGTGTGAACTAAGTATTAGAGGTACAGTGTTCCAAAATAGTGACAGTGTTGTCATCTTCCACACATATCATACACCTTTTAAGGATATTGATACTTGGAATGTTAATAAAATCATTTTATTAACTATTTCATAAATTTTAGATTTATACACCCAAATCTAAAAAAATATAAATTTGGAACACCCAATAACATAAATAGAATAAAAACTTTTATTCATCATATAAATGATTATTACATTTATATTGAACACTTCATAGCCACAACCTAGGAACTATCTAGGTTTGCTTATTCCAGACTCAAATTTATTACGCAGACATATTCAAGTCTGTGAGTTCATATTAAGCCACATTTGCACTTGATTGTGCCTTGCCCCTACCCTTATCTTTCTCTTTCTTAGGCTCAGAGCAGTCCTTCGCTTTGTGACCAGATTTGCTACAGTTGTAGCAATTACCGCTAAAGGTGGTTTTCCCAGTAGCAGGTTTCTTGCCATCATTATTCGGCCTCTTCCTCTTCTTGGAGGGTTCTTCACGTTCCATCAGATTTGCTCTCGCCTCTGATGGTTCTTGGTTTCTTTCCAAACCACCTTCACGTATCTGAAGAAGTCCTATGACCTCTTGCAAAGTCATATTCTTCTTCTTTAGTTTAAGGTGACTTTGGAAATCCCTCCAACTGGGAGGTAATTTCTCAATTACTGCCGCTGCTTGAAAAGCATCTGGCAGTTCCATACCTTCTGCAGCTATATCGTGCAGAATAAGTTGGAAGTCTTGAACTTGTTCTGTGACGGATTTCGAATCCACCATCTTAAAGTTCAAAAACCTTCCCACAAGATACTTTTTAGTACCAGCATCTTCAGCCACATACTTCGCTTCCAAGGAATTCCATAACTCCTTGGCAGTAGTGACCTTCCGATAGACATCATACAGTGAGTCTACCAATCCTCCCAGAATATAACTCCGGGCAAAGAAATCAAGATTCCACCATTTAGATCGGACATCTTAATTTACCGGATCGTTCTCAACGACCGCTGGCGGATCCTCAGTAAGGAACCTCGCCAGAATCAAAGTGGTGAGGTAGAACAACATTTTCTGTTGCCACCTCTTAAAATGCTTCCCCGAGAACTTCTCGGGTCTTTCACTATGGAACACAAAAGGTCGTCCATCAGTGAAAGGAAATGGAGCCATCACAGAAGTGATAGAGGGATGCCCCAGATGGGCAGTTTCAGCAGGAGCAGGGGTAGAGACCGCCTGAACCGAAGAGGCAGGAGTGGTCGAGTTTTGACCATCCCCTGAAGTAACAATTGAAAGGGGGTTATCATTTTTCCCGTCGGATGCCATCGCTCAGCCGTATATAATTGTTTTGCGATTGTTGGTTTATAGGTGCACCAACGATGGCTTACAGATGACAGGAAAAATAATAAATAAAATTAAATAATTGAAATATAAGAGAATTACAATTATTTAATAAATTGGAAATAAAATAAATTTCCTTTCTCTTGGAATCAAATACCGAAAAGGAATTCGAGCAACCACGAACCACGTACTGAATGTACCCGAACGATCACGAACTACAAATTGGATGAACCACGAATAAACACGAACTGAAAATCACGAGCAGAGTAAAGTCGAGTCAAGGGAATCCCTTTTCCCGCAAAACAATTACATCCCGGCTAGTGCACACGGTTTGACGTATTGTTCCAAGAGGTAAAACAACTTTCCCCCTTTACACGAGTTGCACCACAGCGTGTAAAGGTACCGGCGAACAAAAGTAGAACGTCAAGAACTGGACTGATTTCTATATGCACTTTTTATAAATACATACAAAGTTTGTGGAAATCATGTATGCATGCTAGGGACAAGAGTATTTGGTTGGATTTTCGGGTTGTTTTCAAATGGATATGAGACACCCTATTTATAGGCCTTCAAGCCACTTCATTCGGGAAGGTGGATTTAATAGGGCGTAATTCTCTCTAGTAACTGCCCACCGTTTTGAGTCGAAACGTACGTCTAGATTCGTTCTCAAGCATTCCACATGCTTCTATTTCGATGCCACCAATCGCGCCACCAAATATGTCAAGTCAGATAGCTTATCTGATACATTCGATATGCTATCACCGATAAACACATTGACTTATTCGGGCAACTGGGCCACAGCATCAATTGGGTTAGATTTTCAGAAGCCCAAAAGAAATAATATTAAACCTTTAGCACTTTAATACCATTAAAATGCTTACGACGTTTCAACTCCGTATATTAATTTCTCACTCACCGAAATTCGATTTTGAGATTTCAAATATACCACGATCATCTACTCCGAGAGTAGATCGATCCTACGACGTTTAATTTATCGTAAATTAAACTTTTATTAATTATTTAATTTATTAAACATGAGCGTTACACAATCTCATTATTAATAACATTAAATAATAAACCAATTTCTCCAACACTTGTTAGCCAACAAGGAATTGAAGCCAACCCTTCAAAAGTAAAGGTTATCGTGGATATGCAACCTCCTCATCCAGTAAAGGAAGTTCAAAGGCTAAAAGGCTGCCTAGCAGCTCTAAACAGGTTCATATCCCGATTAGGAGATAAATGTCGTCCGTTCTTCGAAGCCATCAAAAAAGGAAAGTTCACATGGACGAACAATTGCCAGAGAGCATTTGAACAACTCAAAGACTACCTGGGAGATGTGAAGATACTATCAAAAGCCTGTCCCAGGAGAAAATCTCTATTTATACCTAGCAACATCTGAAGTAGCGATCAGTTTTGTCTTGGTGCGCGAAGATGGTAAATTCCATCAACCAATTTACTATGTCAGCCAAGCTCTACATGAGGTGGAGATCAAATATTCACCAACTGAAAAGCTGACATACACACTTGTCATGAGTGTGAGAAAGTTAAGACCATACTTTTTCGACCACCAAGTCGAAGTGCTAACAACTTTCCCACTCAGACAAATTCTTCATCGCCCAGACACAGCTGGACGTCTATTAAGATGGTCACTAGAGACTTATGCTTCTCGAACAACGATCAAGGGGCAAGCATTAGCCGACTTTATTGTCGAGCTAACTTTCCCCCAAGATCCAATGAGAGGACTCCAAATCCTGCTCGTCTGGAACTCAGTTCGCACCAATTTTAACACTTCTCGCCGGGGAGGAGGAAAGTTGTTCGCGAACTCGTCAGCATATGCTCGCCATTCAAAAGGGCGAGAAACTCCCGAAGGAATCTCATTTTCGAGCATCCTAGGGTTTGGAAACTTTATCCCCTCCAGAAATTCGTGAGTGAGTTCGTTGAATTCGAGATCTACCTCTTCAGATTCGGTGCTTGAAGAAGACCCTTCGTCTGAATCCCTAACCATCACCACCGCAACTTTCTCGCCAGAGGGGCGAGCACCAATGTCCCCAATAGATCGAACAACAGAGTCGACGTCGGGATGCATCTCCGATGAAACCTCGAAGGGTGGCTGGTTTTCGTAGGCCACGATCGGAAAGAGAGGGTCGAGGCTTTCTTTGAAATTTTGGTTACTTGAATGAGAGGACATGGAGTTTGGGTACAATGGGGATCGAAATTGAAGAATTTAATGAAGAATTTGTTAATGGCAATTTCCGATAAGAAATTGGTGAAAAACGGCGGTGATATTTGCAGGGGGCGATGGCATTGGTCTTACACAGTGATAATAGAGCAATTTTTGGAAGAAAAACAAAGAAAACAAGTAAAATGAAAGTTAAAAACGAAGTAAGTACCTTGAAATTTGAAAATGAACGCCGAAAAAGCTTAAGGATCGCGGGAAATGGAGATTCTCGCCGGAATTTGCTGTAGCAAAGAGTGGAGAGTGGGAAATTTTTTATTTCCCACTCGTTTTTATACTCATATAAAAAATGGGGTAAAACTCGTTATTTCCAGAAAATTATGGGCCAAAAGTATGAAAAATGGGGTCCCAAATGAACAATGTTAAAAGTTGGAGGGCCTACATGCAATTATAGGGGCGCGTGGCCTCGGGCTTAGTCGCGCGTGGGCGGCGCATAATCATGCCGCCCACGTCATCATTGGACGACTCCCAAATCTCGGGAAGATATAACGACATCACTAAAGTTGCTCGTCCATAGCAAAGCTGCTCGTCCACTCTCATCACTAGAATGATATCTTGACCATAGTTGCTCAATACAAAGTTGCTCGTCCAAAGCAACATTTGGCCAGGATATGGGGCAATTGTTGATAGGCGAACATCAAATTTAGCCTGGCGAACAAGGGTTAAGGCCTAAATGAAGATTATGAAGCAAAATACCCAAACCAGAGATAACTAACAAGGATAATCAAAATGGAAGTGCATAAATTAATCTGGGAGGTGTATTAAGTGACAAGCAACTGCCTTGATGAATAGCTTATTGGCGAACAGGTCCAAGACCCGGGGCCTGGAATGAACACCATGCCAAGTCCTCGGTGACGAACAACATTAATAAAATGTGGTGCACTTACCTATACATAAAGTGTATACCACCAATCAACCTATCAAGTCAATTAGACCATCGACGAACAAGTGTTAAAGATCCAGAGGTACATCAACACTGAATACACAAGCGAACAACTCTGAACTATACAATCAAGAGGCGAACAACCTTTACAGAGGAAATACAAGTAATGATCCACCAAACAAATAATAGCGAGCAACATTGAATCCGAGATAAGACAAAATACAAGACTTTGTAATTAAGTTTCAGCTTAGATGTCAAATATGGTCAAAAGGACACATGTCAAGCATGCAAGCTTGGTAGTCCAAGAGTCATGTACACCTCCTACTTGGTGGTTAGTATAAATAAGTTGTTCTCCAGCTATAAAAATGAGTTCAAATTCACAAATACCACAATTACACACACTCATACACCTAAACATGCACACACACGAAATAAATACGAATTCAATACTCGTATTTACGATTTTATTACCCGAACAATCGAATTTACCATTTACGGTGGTTATCAATCACACGTTCTTGTTTGGTGATCCCAAAATTGGTTAAAAACAGCCATTAATCCACGCGATTAGAACCGATCACCAACAGCTGTGGCTTTGGCATGCATTCATGAGTCCGCTGTCTTGTCTAGCGGGGTGTCCAATGGCTCGTTCTCGGACCTCTTGACGACGAGATCGCTTGGAGTTCCCATGCGCCCCAGGAAGGTTCGCAACCCGATTTATGTGCGTTGGATTCCCCCGCCGCCCGGGTGGTGCAAGGTGAATGTAGATGGGGGTGTCTCTTCCCCACCCAATACCTGTTTTACTGGTGCTATTTTTAGGAATTCTCGAGGTTTCTTTATGGCGGCTTTCTCCGAGGAGGCGGGCTGGGGTTTTCCCTTAGAGGCCGAGCTGATGGCCATCTTCTTGGCCGTTGAGTTTGCTTATGTGCATGGTTGGCGGAAGTTATGGGTTGAGCCTGACTCACTCTTAGCGTTAAAGACACTGAAGAAGGAGATTCCTTTTATCCCTTGGTGGCTTCGAAGCTTTTGGAGCTATGTTGTGGTTATGACATCCCAGATGGAGGTCATGTTCTCCCATGTGTTGAGAGAAGGTAATGCAGCTGCAGACGCATTGCTCAAGAGACGTGAGACTTGTACCTGGATAGGTAGTTGTCCATATTTTCTTGTTTCTTTATTATGTATGGATATAAACCATACCTTTTGCATGTCTTGATGTTCTGTGAGGATGGTTTCACCTCTGTTTTTTATGGTTTTTTAGTTCATTGGGGTTGCATCCCCTTCTTTGGCCGTGTGTTTAGCCTCTTTATTTACTTGACACTCTGGTTGTATGACTGTTGTTTTTCCTCCCTGACCCTAGGCTATGGGGTCCACCTTTTTTCTTTTTTATTAATAAAATAACCTAATTTGCTATTGTATAATTTGGTGGTTTGGGTCATTTGTTAAGGTAGAAGATCATATGTTTATTTCTAAGTGAGGGCAATTTTTTTTTTAGATTCTCTCTATTACCACAATTTTTTTTATATGTTATTACATTAATTTTTTTAATCTTTTCCTACCATTTTTCATTCCAAATACAAGCACATTCTCCATTTGAATAACAATTTTCTTCGTATCTTCAAGAAGCTCATTCTGTTCATATCCACAAATGAGAGATTTGAACTAAAATCAAAATAGTTTGAATCCCTTTTCCGCTTCTTTACTCAAATTCTTAACCTTAATAGAAAATCTCATTTCACAAAATCTGGCCACCGTTAATCCGTATCTCTTTGCTTCACATTAATAGAAGATTGCAAAATAACAGTCTCAACTGTTTGCAACAGCCGAAAACTCCACTCTCATATTTATGCTTACAATGAGAATCAATTAAATTATGGTAAAACACACACAAATCCCTCTCTTTGAACCCTAATTTTTAAAAAAGTCACCAAATAATTCGTTTGCTTCTTCAAATCTTTCATTCTTATACAATAAAGCGATCAAATTTGCCACTATATCTTTGCGTTCCAGACCACAACTCTTGTTTCATAACCGAATACATCTGTGTAATATTTGCATACAAGCCTTTGTGATTATTGACACTATAAAGTGTTGTGGGGCTAAATTTGTAAACATTTTGTTATAGGTTGAGGAATTTTTTTTTTTTTAAATTGATAAAGATGATTTCATTACCTTAAATAAAGGGGTAACAAAAAAAATCCAAAAACAATCACATAATAAAAAATGAAGAACACTATCTAAAATTTTGATGGATACAATTCAAATGTGACTATTTCTAACTACGAAGAGAGTAAAAAAAAAAGGAATAGTTAAAAAATGTTTCGAAAAATGGACAATAGTTACAAATTGGTTCAAAAAATTTGTATAGACACATAAAAATATTTGAACTGTACAAATTTTTTGAACCAGTTTGTAATTATGGTTTATTTTTTTAATTTTTTTTAAGTGTTCCAAATATAAATAAATAAATAAAGCACTCGAGTCCATTTCCACTGATGATATAGTGATCATTTCTACTACCAAGCAATTTCATTGAGAGATCGCCTCGTTTCTAGATTTCATGCCCCAATCACCTTTTAAATATTTTTTTAATCACCAATAAATGTGACGACTGCACTATTTTTTTTTTTTAGAAACCGTAGTCAATATAGCTCAAAAATACAATTAGCTAGCAGATCAAGAAAACTTGAGATAGTATAGTAATAAGTCCTGTGTAAACCTAATTTTACGTGAATTTTCTTTTTCATGTACATATTATTATTATTATTATGCATATCAATTATTACTGTTTAAAATATGCTTGATTTTTAAAAACTGATAATTTGTATGCATAACAGTGGCAATGAATATGCATAACAGTAATAAATTTATGTATAATAGTAATATTTAAAGAAATTGAGTTCACGCTAACTTGAGTTCACACAAATTTTTGACTAATTATACTTCACCCGCCCCGAATCAACTTCCTCACTTGCACGGACACACTTTTAAAAAAAAATCACTTGTTAAATAAATATGTACATATTTTTGTGAGTATACACATAAATCAATACTTTCATTTTTAAAGTGTGTTAATTTTTTTTAGGATGAACCGAAAAAAAAATAAGGGTGCAAATTCTTCTATCAAGGGAAATTAATTGGTGTGATATATTTATGAAATAATTTCTTACAGCCACTCACTTTTCGTCTAGGGAGTTACTAAAAATAACAGACGCACTCATTTTTAAATGATTTTGTTTGATAATTAATATAGAAACATCCAAAATCACAATTAGGCTCGTAAAATAGATTTTATTAAAAGAAAAAGAAAAACCCCACAACCTGGGAAAGATAGAATGTAAAGTGTAAATAAGCCGCATTAAAAACCTTACCGTAAACCTCCCTTGAGGATAAACCGGTGCAGGCGAAAAATCGTTACCAACCACATACCCCCTCTATCAACCAAAGGATCTGCCCAGAATACAAAACAGTAAGGTGTGAACTTCGGTCGACAGACTCAGAAGACACAACCTCGATCAAACTCTCAGCCGCAAAGGACTGAATAGAGGCTGATCGTAAAATTCAGTACAAAAAAACGTAAACCAGGCCCAAAAGTACATGGCCAAAAACGTTCAACGAAAGTAAACCTCACGGAGGTCAGCATATAAGAAATTCTGAATACAATTAGGAGTATTTAACTCCCAAAAACCTGAAGTCCTAAATTTAGATAAACAATCAGCAACTTTGTTACCCACCCTCCATATATGAGAGTATCGGATCTCCAAAATCACAATTAGGGAATACTCCCTGATGTGATTTTTTCGATTTTTCTTTTAACCAATCATTTTTGGTGTAGGGAGTTGCTAAAAATAAAAAATAGCAGGCGTACTCATTTTTCAGTGATTTTATTATTAATTAATTTAGAAACGTCCAAAATCACAATTATGCACAAATATATTAATATAAGGTGGTTTGATAAAAAACTTGCAATTATTGCAGAATTCAGGGATTGAGTTTACATTTATAAATTAGGGAGCCGCAATTTGTGCACAGTATTGAATAACCAATTTCAGTGTGTTAAATTACTGATTACTGATAAACTTGATCAATTAAAGTTTGTTTGATTGTGGGAGCTTTTGGTGTTGGTTAGCACGTGAAGAAAAGGCGCAACAGAAAAGTAAATCGAATTTGAGCTTTTGGCCCAACCAGTAAAGCGCGGAGTGGAGCTCGAGGAGTTTTACTTCGCTTTTGCTTCTCTGGTCTATACCTAACCTAATTGCTTGCGGAGTTTGTAGGGAATTTAATGAGGGCGATCGATTGATGGGTTCATGTGGGAACACCGTGAAATTGGAGGCTTTGCCCAAGGGTTTCCGGTTCCGTCCGACCGACGAGGAGCTCATAAACCATTATCTGAGGCACAAGATCAACGGCCATCATTCCACTGTTGACGTCATCCCCGAAGTTGATGTTTGCAAATGGGAGCCCTGGGATCTCCCTGGTATGCCCTACATTCATAATCATAATGCATGCCCTTGTTCAGCTATTCCACAATTTGTATGTGTATATTATACATAACACAGAATTTCAACCCTGTCACACCCGGTATGCCTCTGTAGTCGATCTCACTACCTCATCTAATTCAAATCTTTATTTTTCTAGTTTCTTGAAATTGGGGACTATAAGTTTTATGATTTAATCCACTACGGTACTCAACTTTAACAAATGTGGTCGATTATAATCATATTCTATATTGGTAGAAGAGATGATAATCAATAATTAATGATAAATTCTTGTTTTAGATGGTGTGTATAGAGGCAGATCCCAACTAAATGTATCGTGTCCATTTATTAATTTCCTAATTTAACCTGGTTCGAATTTATTTTTCCCTAATTTATGGATGAATTTTGGGTTATTTTATATCACGTAACACAGATTCATAAAAGTGTGTTTAATTAATAATCTTGACAAATTCAAAGGATGCCTGCATATGATTCGTGGAATGTAGTACACTAACACATCAAATTTTGCTTGATATGGTGTAATGTCAGATGGAATATGAGACATATCCAAATCAATCAACCTCTCCACTTCCCCAGTACACGATTTGCATTTTTCCTTTAGAATTATTTGATTAATTTTTACCAGACGCGCACACAAGAGAAGAGAGCGTCTCAATTTTACACTTATCTATTCCCAGAGTCCAAATACACCAGAAAGAAATCAATAATATGCTATGGGCTTTTACAATAAGTCTCCATCTACTACGTAGCAACTAGCAAATCCTAAAATAGAGAATTCAACAAGTACGGAAATGAGAATACAGGCTTAAACGTATGCCACGTGTGTGTGTGTATATATAGTATTATGCTGTATTTGAGGAAGTTGAAATCTAGATAGGTTATGCACATGGATCTTTTCTTTTATCTTACCGATTCTTTGAATTTTGTGTAGCACTATCTGTTATAAAGTCAGATGACCCAGAATGGTTCTTCTTTTGCCCGCGTGATAAAAAGTATCCAAATGGGTATCGTTCTAATCGGGCCACAGAAGCTGGTTATTGGAAAGCCACGGGCAAGGATCGTAATATAAAATCTCGAAAATCATCGCATTCCCATATAATTGGGTTGAAGAAGACTCTAGTCTTTTATAAGGGGCGTGCTCCCAAGGGTGAACGCACAAATTGGATAATGCATGAGTATCGTGTCAATGAACCCGATCTTGATGGCACCGCCTCTGGACAGGTTTCCCTCTCTTACCCTCTCTCTTACATCACATTCTTACAGGCATGCTTACATTAATATGCGCGCACACACACACACACACACTCATATAATTTTAACATATTTAATGTTTAAAAAAACTTCTGATTACTGCTGCAAGCCATAAGCCTGTTTTTTCTTGAATTTTTTTCAGTTATAATAAATAGTGAGTAATTTTACTGAATCAATTTGGCATCATTAGGACCTCAAGCATTTATATGTATATGAGCTCAAAAGGCGCTTTACTCTAGAATATAATTCCTTTAGAAAGCATTTCTTTGAACTGCCTCTCGAGTAGGCATCCTTCAAAAGCTTGGTTTTGGTGGGTGCCTGATGAAGTGAAAAACTTCAATAATAACTCAATCCTCCAAAATTGAGATGTCCACATACTCTGTGGCATAGCCCTGATGGATCTTTATAGCATGTTCTTGCGCATTTTATGGATTGTTTTTTAATGTTGAGCATGAGTATTCTTTTTCTTAATATGGGGTAGCAATCATGTTTTTCATTGTCTCTTATAAAAAGGTTATGGTCCTTCAACTGTATTATAACATCTCATAAGAGTTATCCAATGCTCTTTTTTTTTTTGATCTAGTAAAGTTGTGACTCGAACCCATGACCTCTCAGACATTGCTAGTGGAGCACTAAACACTTGAGCTAAACCAATTCGTCTGTCCAATGCTCAAAATATTAGTTTTCATAATTGGTGCACAGTGCAAATCAATGTTTTCAGTCTTTTAAGTGAAGACCTTTCCTCTAATTTATATAAAAATAAGTGCATATTTATATATAAATCAATGCCTTCACTTTAAAACCATCAAGAAACGAAACTTTCTCACTAACTAATCCACCAAACTGGCAAGCCTGACTAGCAATTTTTTTACTTTTTTGGAGTAATTGGACTGCTAGCTCTTTAATGAAGATACATGTTTTGCCTTTATCTTAATTACTATCTTTGTATCCTGAAATACAAATGCTGCTTAGGAGAGTTAATTATTTACCATATTTGACTTGAAATAAACTGAGTCCAACTTTTGAGTCTTTGACCTGAGTCAATCATAAGGTTATTTTTGGCATTTCAGATCTATCTGGGTAGTAAGCTCTTCCAAATTCATATGCTAGGAGATTTAATGAAAAATAGCAGCATAAGGGGAGCCCAGGAACCACTGCTTGAGGGAAATGCCTTTGATAATCGAAGCACTTACCACGTGTCCAACATGAAAAACAATATCATGAGTTTGATTCAACTTTTAGAAACATGTTATGATAATTACTAAGAATACAACTATGATTCTGTGCGTTAAACGGAAACATTTAAAGATTAGACACTCCCAACAAGAAACTGAATTGTTGAGAAAAAAGAATAATTATTGTCTACATAGAACGAACAATGCTAAAAAACAGAAGATACTAAAGCCTATAGTGATTTGGGCTAAAGCTATGGCATTTATCTCACCTACACGAGTGTGTGAGGTCAAGCCAGCAGAAGCATGTTCTGTTAGAAAGTTGACAGTTTCCATTTAAAAGTTCATGGAATGTAACCTATACAGACAAACATAGAAGCAAGTTGGACACAAAAGTGAGAAGTTCATCTTCCCCAACTTCCAAAATCTGCAGGCTATATAATGTTGAAGATGAGCACTGAATGATGCCATTTAGATGAAGAAGGCGACTCAAATCGGGACGATATATGAAGGACTACAACTTAGTTCCTGAATTGGAAGAAGATGAAACATCGTTGGAACTATTTATCCAATTGATGATTGTAACCTACTCCAGTTTTATTTCCTGTAATATGAAGGGATTTATCTTAGGTTTATGTTATTCTGAGTTGTATCTGTTATCCTAGTTGTTTATAGCTTTTATTATTAGAAAATTGAGGAGAAAAGTATTACAGGTAAGCCAACCTTTTCATCTGTTTTAAAATGAATATTTATGTCACAAGGCATTTAAAGAAATAGAAGCATCTAGGTATGTTCACATAATAGTGTAGTATTCCGCTGATATGTACTCCTTATTCTCCACTTTCACTTTGCTTAGTCCAATTAAACCTTAAATCTACAGAACCTTATTTATCAAATCTTTATGTCATCTAGGTTGGTTTCACTTTGTCAGCATCCTAATGATTCTTCTAGCATCTACTGGGAATATTCTTACTATTTTAATGATGCATCCAATAATCTTTATACATGCTTAACCCCTTTCATGAGAATCTTTCTTTGCTTTACTTTGTCTTCTATTTCTGAAAATTCATCGCATCATTTCACCTCAAAGGTGATGCTTAATTAATCATGTTTTTACATCACAGTTAAGTGGTACTCGTGATACATAGTCGCGTTTACAGTGAACTGTTCATCTTGTAGGCTTCTCTTAATATATTTGTAGTTCCACAAACATGATTTAAATATTCATTTGCTTTACTGCAATCTGGTACCTTGAGTAGTTGCTTTGTGGTCATAACCCCTGCACATTACCTTCGATAATCGTATTAGCTAGATCCACATTGTCAAAAAGTTCCATAGAATGAAAACAAATACTTCTGGTGCACCAGATGCACTGTGCAACTTAAGTGTATTTTTAAATGGTATTAATTATATTACTAAAAGGTATTAGTTGGTCAGTATTAGCTGTTTTCACCGAACAATATTAGTTGTGCATCAATTGCACGGTGCAACCTGTGAACCCAAGTGTTACTCTAGAATGAATATCTTGGTAAATGATAGCAAAAACAACTTAAACTTTTAGTAATGTCACATCTTCAGTGTACTTTTTTGATTGAGATGTCCCTTACTTTTAGTTAGTTACTCACAATTATGTTGGAATTGATTTGTTATTCCTATGTCCAGGGAGATTATGTCATATGCCGCCTGTTCCACAAGGCAGATGAGAAGCTTGAAAAATCAAATGACAATGACGTTGAACATACTGGATCACTTCTTCCTTGTAGTACTAGTAAATCAACACCAGATGACGTTTCCTCAGGTGTGCTTCAAGAACCTGGGATTTTTGATATGCAAATAGTCAAGGAACCAGAGGGCATGAATGAGTGGCGCCTGCCACCACCCGTTGAAAGCTGTGTATCTGATGGGGTTGATCACTCAGCAGAAGAAACAGCGACAGAGGTTAGTTAGAGAGATGATTAACATTCAATTCTTATCAATGCTGTGATTTTCAAGGCCAAATTCTGAGCTGTTTATATCAGGAGTCTTTGCCACTAAGAGAGACTTCAATTGACGAAGAAGCCACACACAATCAATTTGATGGAAATATATTTGGTGCTCTTCTTCCATCACACAGTTATGCTGATTTCGGAGCTTCTCCGGGTTCGCCTTTTGCTGCTGACTTTGGTAATGAAAGAAATGAACTCCATTTTCAAGATGGTACATCTGAACCAGATGCATCCTTCTCAGAAATGTTGCAAGCCCTTCAAAACCAAAATCATGGCAACTACTGTAATCAAGAGCCCTATGATGTCACAAGTCAGAGCTTTATTCCTAGCTGCATTGGGGTAAATGGTTGGAAACTGCAAAGACATATATCTGTTCAGGAGAAATTCATTGAGTAGATATTTTTTTTGGTCCAATAACTTGTGTAATGTCCAATTCTGGTCCCAAATTTTTTAACTGTTTTGATTTAATCCCATTATAAAATATTCGTCCAATTTTGGCCCAAAAATTGCCAAAAAATTGAAAATTGCTGTTGCTTTATATTACGTGGGAATTTTATTTGGGGCCAAAATTGGACATTAGCGTGATGTAGAACAAGAGGGTTTTCAATTTTTCAACTGTTTTCGACCAAATTTTGACAATTTTTGTAGTATTGGGACTAAATCTTAAATTTTTTGGGACAAAAATTGGATGATGAACAAGTTATTAGACCAAATTAATTTATAACTTGAACATCACCTATGCAACTATCTTGCATGAGTGTCACTTTTAGTTTGAGCCTGAAATATGTTTATTATTAAGTGATAATTAGCTTACTCGAGCATTTAGGACATGATTTGTTTTTCTTGTTTTTTAAATAAATTTTTAGTGATGTTTTGAGCTAGAAATGGTCCACTGGTACTTGCTAGTCCTCATTATGTATATATTCACTCGTGCAGGGTGAAGTATCTCCAGGTATTTCCCGAGTGCCATCTACAGCACAGTCTCGTTTCCACAATGATGTTGAAACATGGCATAAACCAGCTGAGACATTGTACCATCCTAATGTGATGAAAGATGTTGGTAATCCTGTTGGTGAAACTGGAATCAAGATCCGATCTCGTCACCCACCAGATGGACAAACATCAATCAACTCTACAGCCCAACAGGGAGATGCTCCAAGAAGAGTGCATCTGGCGATGGGATATGAACCGAGCGATAAACATGTATCGCCACCACTTACTCCACAGGTGACTTCCATTTGTTCATTTTAAATACTCCAACAATAGCAAAAGACGATCAATTTTGACCTTCATCATACTTTGTATGGGGTAATGAGACTTAAAGTAAGTTAATCATTAGCCCATTTTAATTAACTACCCCCACTCCTATGGTCATTTCTCCTCAATCATTTCACTATTCTTTAACCAACGATCATTTTTTGTCCCTACTTATTCTAAGATTAGAATAAAACATTACCAATGTAACCACCATTCTCATTGTATTAAATTTTTCTCATTACAATTCCTATTGAAGAATTTAAACCAAGCGTCTCCCTAATTTACTTGTAGAATGAGTGAGTGAGAGCTTCCATTCCTATACTGGGGTTCGATATCCACATATTTATAGTTTCCCCTCAAGATATGAAGAGGGAAAAATGAATTTCATTATTGTAATTGGAATACTAAATGAGAATATTGATATTCTAATTTCCTGATTTGTATCTGTTGGATGCAGGCAAGTGATAGGATTTCTGCTCAGGATTCCAAATCTGCAAATGAGTACAACGAGAGTGCTAAAAAATGTGATCCCAAGGGACAAAGCGGGGATCCAAAAGTGTCTTCGTTTGGGTTAAGATCAGCAGCATTGCGTGATCTCAAAGGGTCGGGTTGTCTAAAAGCGTCTGCTGTCTGCATACATATCGCTATAATCCTATCACTAGTTTTTCTTGGGTCGTGGATACGTCCCAGCTTGCGTGCTCATGGTTGACACTTTAACTTGATGTATTGCAATGTGAATTTAGAGCGTAATTTAGTTGGGAGTTAGGTGATAGGTCGCTTGCGTGCTTTGATAAATCTTGTTCACGTAGTAAGAAGTTGACGTATCAAATAGCTGAATGTTGTAATGTTCGAATTATATACGTTACTAATGAGTAGGTATATGGATTGATGCAGAAATTCCTGCCTCTTTGGAGTCATGCTTGCAATGTAAGAACAAGTACAAATCAATGTATATTAATCTGTTGATCTCTAAATTAAACTAGTATCTTATTTGCCTTTAAAATATTGTTTGATAGAAAATTATAATTAAAAAGTGTGATAGATGATTGACATTTTATTTGCCTTTAAAATATTGTTTGATAGAAAATTATAATTAAAAAATGTGATAGATGATTGACGGTTATTGAAAATTGTGATTGAAAAAAGTAAAATAGATGTATAGGTAATTATAGAGTAGGATTTTAGTGGATTTGAAATCCTATACCAAAATTCGATTGTGATTTTGTTTTGAATAAGAATAAACAATGATTTTGATTTGAAATTGATTAAATGGAGTGAGGATTCATAAACAAACAAAACCTTAGAGGGATGCTTGATTTAGGATTTGGAGAATTTTGAAATTCGAATTTTAAAAGCTAGTGAATTTAAAAATTTAGTGTGGGTTTGTTTTGAGATTCATGTAAAGTATGATTTAATTTTATGTATAAAAGTGAATGATATTATTGTGTGAGAGTTGTTGTGATGATTGGATGATTATGTAATGATTGATGTGTTTATAGATATTTATAAGTTGTGATGCAAAAATCCCTCAAGGCCCCCGCCTAGGCGCTAGACGGTCATCAGCCTCTCCGATTTATAGTGTAATCCGCCTAGGCATACAAGATATTCATTATTTTATTTTTCCGCCTTAAAACGACGTCGTTTGGATGAATTTCAATTAACTTGATAAATGTATATGATTATCTTGTTGAACTATTTGCATATGAAAGTTGATATTATGTTATTAACTTATTACTACAAAAAAAATTAGTCGTATTGAAATACTATCAAATGATTTTTTACTATATTACTGAGATATAGAGAGTAAAAAATTGAATAAAACAAAAAAGCTCTAGGCGTTCCAAATCCGCCCGACTATCGATATTAGACTTCTACACCCTTGTTTATAAGTGAGGATATGAAAACCCAATGTTCAAATCTAAAAGAATCTCAATGTAGAACAATATTTAGATTTTGAAATAATGAAATTCAATTTTTACATCTCAAATCAAACATCCTCTTGATGTTTATTGTTGGTTTAATTTAATTATATAAGTCAGTAAAATATATACTATTTTATATTATTAATTACTTCTTCTGTCCAATATAAGTATACATAAAACTTTTGTTATTAGTTTTAAGAAATACGAGTAGTTTATTGATAAAGTAAATATTTTAGAGAGTATTGTGGTGTCCATTTATGAAAAAAATAAAATAATTAAAGAGTTGTTTGATGGGTGAAAATTTAGTATCATACTCATTTAAGTCTATGTTTATTAAATTGGACGGAATAAATAAAAAAATTATGTTTATTTATTTATATTTCTTCTCCATTCTTGTAAACAATGTATGTACAATTTTTAAGGAGACGTTTGGTTTGTCGAGTGAAATTAAAATGAAAGTGAATTTAATAGTAGTGAGATTTGAGAAGTGGTAGTGCGTATGCTTCTAAGTATTGAGTTCCTAATTTTCAGATGGTTTATGTCTTATGCATGCCCATGATGAATTATTTTTGAGGTTTTGATAGTTATGTATGTAATTTCTGAGATGTGATGTCCTATTTGCCTGGTTTGTGGTGATTGATGGCGCCATTTCATTTGAATCTTATCTTATGCATGCCTATGATAAACTATTTCTAAGGTTATGTTAGACTTTTTTTTATTAGTAAACTCAAGATTTTATAGAAACAGAGAGGGTATGAGACATACCCAAGTATAATAATATTTACACAAATAGTCCAAACACTATACCAGGAATATGTATCCAATCATAAAAGGAGTAATTAGTAAACAATGAATCTTTTATGTTTAGTCAACTCCACAATCTTGTTTTGAGTTCTTCAACAAGTTTTTCAATTGCCACCACACCATTTTTAAACACGATCTTGTTCCTCATCTTCCACAATAACCACACCACTCCTAACCAAACAACAGCTACCCCAAACTTGCCTCTTGTTTTCTTCGTCATATAGCAGTGAGCAAGCAGATTTCGTTTAGGTTCCAAGTGCACAACTGTTGTGATCCCAAACCAATTATAAACCTCTATCCACACTTTGTACGACACCTCACATTTAAAAAATGCACCTAAAATCTACATTCGAATCAAGAGCTCCTCTTTGCCGCAATTCCATCTTTACAAGTAGTCTCCCCATTATCACTCGCCATCCGTGAGTCGCGACTTTCGGGGGTACTAGTTTGCTCCACATCAATTTATACACCTGTTTCTCATCTTGGGATAGCCGTCCCGGTTCATTCGCTCCTACCAACGTATTATAGGCAACCTTTGTTGTGTATTTTCTTTTGTATCCCGCCTCCATTTGTCTGGTCTGTTTCAGTTGGTTCTTTTCTTTTGTATGTCTATGATGAACTATTTATGAGGTTTTGATAGCTATGTATGCCATTTCTGAAATGTGAGGCCCAATTTGCCTGGTTTATGGTGATTGTTGACTCTATTTCAGTTGGTTCTTGCTTATGCATTCTTATGATGAACTATTTCTAAGGTTTTAATAGTTATGCATGCTATTTCTGAAATATGATACTCTATTTGTTTAGTTTATGGCGATTGATGACAACTCTTATGAGAACAACACATTCTTAACAATGTCATTAATATTGTAAGATGTAGTGTCTACTAGAAATGATTGGATTGCTCTTAACCAACACAAATCTAAGATATTTGTGTCTAGTGAGTTAAGGGGTTGACATGCAAGTACGATGTTAAATCCATCTGAGCTTGTAGCTGCTCTAAATTCAAGACCATTGTTACTTATGTATGGCTTGAAATAAATTATATTTTTTCTTGCATTAGAAGGTCATTTTGTCTTAATAACTATTATAATCTGAAAAAGTAAGCATATTAATGTCACCAAAGGTAAAATAACCCTATTTTGATGACTTAAGTATGCTAAAAACTGAATGATAACAGTAAAGTCATAATGAACACCTAATTCACAAGGGAAATCTTTATGACCTCTTTTATGATTGACTCTATATGTTTAATAATCAATGTCCCTCTCACTATTTTCCATAAAAAAAACTAGTTGTCCATGAATTGCATTTTGTGGCCGAGTCACTGCACCCATAAACATAACCTTTGAGATGAACCTTTTAGACTTGCATGATGGTTCATCTTCTCTTTCAACCGTATAGAATCTCTCACTTGCTCTAGACATATATATATATATATATATATATATATATATATATATATATATCCATTTCCTATCTATGTTCACCATATTGTAGATATCTGAAAACTTTATTTTGTTAGATGCCCTATCAAGTGCCAAAACATTCAAACTGAATTTCACCTTTTGTAGTTTATTCTTATCAGTAAGCTTATATTTTATGACATTAGTTTGTGGTTTAATCACCATATCTTTCACCTATCTACTAATATGACTCTTGCTCACATTAGTTACCTTGCAAGACTTCTAATTGTCGATTTTTTTTCAAAAGTAATGATTTTCATTAAATCTGTGTCAAGCTATAATTTCCACAGTGCACAACACCATTTGAGATATTTGAAATAAGGAATTAAGCAATTAGATTTCTTTGACTCTAAGGTAAGATTTGGACACATCCATTGTTATTTATGGTTTTTGTAGTAGCCTTCAATGTGCTGAGTTTGTTAGATTTTTTTTTTTTTTTGCATTTATGATCTTTTGAGAATAATAGTCTTTTCGTCCCATAACTTGTCTAGTGTTCAATTTTGGTCCTAAAATTTTAACTTTTCAATTTTGATCCCATAACTTATTGAATCATCCAATTTTGGTCCCATTTTCGCCGAAAAGTAAAAAATACCATTTTGGCACATAAAAACATCGTTTCGACTTTTCAGTGAAAATAGAATTAAAATTGGATGATTCAATAAAATATCAGACCAAAATTGAAAAGTTAAATTTTTAGGGACCAAAATTGGACACTAACCAAGTTATGGAGCCAAAAGTTACTTTTCCCGCACTACTCTAGATATTAAGTCACAGTAATAATATAGCAATGCACCTGCTTAATTAATATTGTACTCTAGGGTTATAGTTGATGCAACAGAATCACGATAGAATAACACGTAAAGTCCATTGATTTTGAGAATACCCAGAATATAAGACATAATTAACTTTTTATTCCATTTATTTAAACATAAATACTTGAAATATATCGATAAAACACAAAAAATGAATAACCCACTATTTTTCTATTCCAATAATTACTATTTAAAATGAGTTACAAAGCTCCCACCAATAATAATAATGAAATTTTAATTACTCTCTCTGTCCCAGAACAATTGGCACACTTTTCTTATTTGGACGACGTCTCATACCAATTTGCGCACTACTTAAAAAGAAAATATTGATTTGTGTGCACACTCACACAAATATACACAAATTTACTCATATGTCACTACTTTATCCTTTTTTAGTACAATCTCAGGGTGCAAATTCCCCTGTGACGGAGGGAGTACTAACTAGGAAAGTAAATTGCGATAGAGTAAATAAAAGAATAAAGATATAATTTTCCTATAAATTTTGATTCTCCAAATCTTCGTAAAATAATCCTAGATCACTATCGTCATCTCATCTCCACCAATAGTACATAGATCATTATTTATATTTTTCTTGATATTAACTAGTAAATCATTTTATTACAGTGATTATTTTAGAGCACAATATGAAATTATAAGATTGGAACAAAAACTCTCTCGTTCGTCATCAATATTTTAGTGAATGTCATTTTATTTGCAGTATTTAATTGCTCCATCAAGCATTTCCTCCAATTGGTATTTATTCTTGAATCTAGTTGTTGGTCCCAAAAAGATTATCCAGCGAAAGCATTTTGGAAATATTTTATTGAAAACCTTTTAAAGAATGTGCTAAAAGAAAATGCAAAAATCTAAAGTGCGGAAAAATAAATAACACAAGGATATATAGTGGTTCGAACCAACTTGTCCTACGTCTACTCTCTCTTTCTACAAATGGGACTCACTCTCCAACCAACTTACTAACTTCTGGAATTGTGAAGTACCAGCTCCTTTGTACAACTGCTTACAACAACATTTCAAGGTAGTGAATAGGTTGGGTAAAATTCCAACTAAGAACTCCTAAAGAGTGTATACACTTGAATTAATGAACAAGGTGAGTGAGTGGAGAGTTCGTGTGTACTTTGTCGCCTATCTCTCTTGTATGAACTCATCTAAAACACTCTAATTTATAGTTGAGAATTTACTAGCCGTTGGACTGCTAGAAATTCAAACAACCATAATTGTTGATTGATTTATCTCCTCCATTGATTGGATATTTCAAGATAGATACCAATCAATCAATCCTCCTATCAGTTGACTCTCTAGATTGCCTTCTTCTCTATCATCGAACTATAAGATCTCCTTGTCTCCAGATTACTACGAAGCCTCCATATGGGTGAACTAATCCGTCATACACTTCACCTTCGCCTGGTCTGGTCTGGGGTCGTCTGGTCTGAACTTGTTTGGTCGGGACTCGTCTGGTCAGGTGACTCTTCTGGTCTGGCACTTTGTCTACTCTGGTCTGGTCACCTCGTCTAGTCATCACAAATTTCTTCCCCCTTAACCAAAGATATATTCTAGACCTAGACTAATTTGTAGCTGACTAACAGACTCAACTAGTCTTACTACAAGTTCTTGTTTTAACATCTTCAAAACATCTAACCTATATCCCAACACTTGTTTCTTCAAGTTTCTTTGTCAACACTCCCGGCATCTTAATAATTCCAACATTCTTCCATGATCTGCATATATGATTAATTATGTAGTGTTTGATATATAAATATATATATATATATATATATATATATTGTTGAAAAATATTTGTTTTGACCATATTTGATTAAATATTAAGTGATAATTTAATTATCCATTTTGTGTAAATGAATTTGGTTGATTCGTATTCTCAAGATCAAATTTGGGTGAATGAAAATTTAATGTCATTTAATATGTGGATAAGTACATTAAATGAATGTATTTATTGATGTAATAGTGAAGTGTTGTGACTAATAGACGCGAAAGGTCATGTCTTTTTTGGTGAAAAATTTATTCTAAAGGTTGTGTCTCTTAAAATGATTTAAGAGATAACCTTTGACGCAAGTTGTCTATTTCTAAAGGTTGCGTCTTTTAGAAAAGTGAAGTTAATGAAGAATAGTCACAACTATTTATCGCAACTCTTGGAAATTTATAAAAAGACCCCCCACAATTGTCATTAGCATTCACTTCGAAATGGTATATATTTATTCAGAAAATCGATTTCATTTGATCAAATGACAATAAAGTGACTTGTCAAAGAATTCAACTACAATATGCATGCATGACATTCTAGAGTACTAGTTCTGCATTAGAGTCGTGCCAAGAAAGTTTTGGATACCCGAGTCCATTCGTCGATAGCTTTCTTTACGTAGTGCAGCGGGCGGAAGACTCTAAAGTCGTTGTATCTTGGGGGTGATTGTCATGGAACCGTATTGGTTGAAGGGTATTAGTTGAAGAGTATTATTTGTTTCATTAAAAGTAATTAACGTATTAATTGTAAATCAGTTTTACGGTAAACTTAGTTCACATAAGACCAATTCTTTTATTTATGCTAGACTTCCCATTTTAGATTTTATAATTTAAAAAAAAAATTGTGTTGTTTAAACTTTCTGAATCCGTCACTATTTAGAGGGAATTTTTGAGTAGGTAGGTGGGAGAAGTTATTGGATAAACTGATGTAATGTACGGAGGGAATTTAGTTCACTTTGAATTTTTGTTTTGCAGATTATGCAATAGTGATATTTCTATGTAGAAATATCATCTCCTCCCCGCCCCCTGCTGTGTTTTGTATTTTTATGAACGGTATTTTTTAATAGTTGATGTATTTGCATTTTCTCAATGCACTGGTGTGTTTGTGAATTTTATTTTTTAGTATTTTTAGTGTGTATTCAAGTATATACTATGCATTTAGATAAATTGCAAAAAGTGTGAAAAATACACCATGAACAACAAACGAATAATAATCACCAATACCACTTGTCATGTAATGTATATTTTGAATCAACAATACCTCAAGCAGTGAGCAACAAACGAATAACAATCAACAATACTCCAAGTGTTAATCAACAATACTTCAAACAGTTATCAAATAACCCAAACACTTTTGTCCTAGCCCTGTTTGCTTCAAATGATTACATGAGACTGCCTTCATATTTTCAAGTAATTCTATGTTTGGTTCGAATGATTGCTTGAGACTATGGCCTAGGACAAAAGTGGAGCTCGTGACCAAAATCACCCTTAATCCCTTATACGAGGGACTATTCAATCCTGTTCATTTTTTTGTCTGATCCCAAGTACAATTTTACAATCCAAACATACATTCAAAATCAAATAATTCAATCTAATCAAATTCCTACCGTTCAATCCCATTTAGACCAATCTTATCGAATACAATCCAGTACTATGAGGTAAATAGCCCCTACGCTGTAATCAGCAATATTCTAATATTTATTAATTATATATTTCTTATTAAAAAGACAAAAGTAAATTTAAAATTAAACTTAAAATTCAAGTGTATATTATGCACTTGAATTTGTGAAAATAATTATTTTTTATAATGATGAACAGTGGACATTTTTTGAAGCTTGCATTAGTTTTAAATTTCAGATTTTTAATTTATGTTTTCAAAATTTCCTCCAATATGGTGGCCGGAGGGAATTGCAACTTTAATTATACACAAATTCTAGCATGCATGTGAGTGCATAACATGCACTTGAATTTTAAGCTAAATTTTAACTTCAATTTTGATTGTTTCAAAATACGCACAAACACACTAAATTGTTTTTTTTTTTTTTTTTTTTTGCAATTGGAGTATTACTGATTACCTCTTGGGATATTATTGATGACTTCTTGATATATTACTAATTACTCCTTAAGGTATTGCAGATTTCTGTTAGAGATACTCCCTCCGTCCAATATTAGTAGGCCTACTTTTTGGGCAGTTATTTTTTGTCATAAGTTAAAGGGTATTATGAGGTATTTTGAGGTTTATTTATCAATAAAATTATTGTTTATGGAAAATATGATACTTATATTTTCCATAAACAATAACTTTATTGATAAATGAACCTCACAATACCTCATAATACCCTCCAACTTATGACAAAAAATAACGACCCAAAAAGTAGGCCTACTAATATTGGACGGAGGGAGTATTTTTTTTTAAATGCAAGTGCATATTATGCACCCAAGTGCACACTAAAAATATTATAAAGTTAATTTCCCACCATTTCACACAAAGAAAGAGCAAAAATATCCTTCAATAATTGGTCAATAAAGTTAAAAAAAAAAAAAAATTCTTTTTTTAAAATATGCCTCATTATATGTAAAACTTTTATGAGACTAGGAAAATACTAATATTAACTGAAACGTGCAGATTAATAAAAAATTATTAAAATTGATTGAAAAAATAAAATGAAACTTCACTCTAACTCTAATTAAAATGCGATACTAATTTTAATTCACAAAATTTATAGTGCACATGAGACCTTAGAAAATGGGCTTTTTACGTATGTGGTTTTATTAAATATGTTTACCAACTACTTTGAGACATGTTAGGTGTTCTGTGAGACCATCAAGTATCATGAGACAATGAGACAAAATGTAAATAGATATGACTTATTAACACTTTAATATGAGCGCGTGTTAATTTATATTTTCTCATACAATGAGACGGTCTCACACAAATTTTTGTCTTTGAAAGAATTAATTTCTTGAGTGATAATTTAATATGGATTGGTTCTAGTTAGGGTGCATGCAAGTGCATACTATACATTTAAATTTGATCCCAATTTGAAATTAATTTTGACTGTCCATTTAAAATTTGCGGGTCTGTTGACTATCTATTTAAAATTTGTTGGTTTGACAACAAACCGGATCATAAATGGGTTGAACACACTAATACTCCAAGTTATAATCACCAATACCTCAAGTCTCCAAATTATAATCACCTATACCCTAAGTTAAATCAATAATACCTCAAGAATTACTCATCAATACCCCAAGAATTACTCAACAATACATTGAACAGTGATATCCTAAAAAATTATCCAGTAGTACCCAAGACTTAATCATCAATACTGTTATAATCACAAATACCCCTAATTATAATCACCAATACCCAAGAATTACTCAACAATACCCCAAGTTATATTCACCAATACTCCAAGTTATAATCACCAATACCCCAATAATTATTCAACAATACCCCAAGTTATAATCACCTGTACCCCAAAAATTACTCAACAATACATTGAACAATAATATCCTCAATAATTATTTAGTAGTACCCCCAACTCGTAGTCACCAATACTCAAATTATATCCACCATTGCCGCAGAAACACAATCGCAAGAACAATTGAGTAATATCCACCATTGCCGCAGAAACACAGTCACAAGAACAAATTTTTTTTAACGTGGACAGGGACATTGAACCCTCCTAGTAAAATTTCAAAATCGTATTGTAATCCTAAATTCAATCATAAGGTTGCGACTACTAAATTTCCAATGAAAATTTTAGAAAATTGAATCCTAATCAAATCAAGTGGCATGGACTTTTCTTGCACTGTTCCCCATAAAAAACTTATTGATTGATTTGAACTCTGTTTCGAATCTTTCCCAAGAAATCTAAACAAAAACTGAAGAAAACGGGAATAAAATAGAGAAAAAAGAGGAAACCAGAAGAAAATTGTAGCGCGAGAAAAAGGGAAAAAAAACTTGAATACCCTGACCCGTGTGCCTGATCCTTTTTTTGACTGAAATTTGAAAAGTCAAAATTGAATTTGAATCTAAAATTCAAGTGCATGCATGATATGCACTTGCATGCATACTAGAATTTGTCTTTAATATGAGTGGAGATGCTTTCAATGAAAATCGAACCCTGAACATGTGGATGTAAGCTTTTTAGTTATTATACCATGAAATAATTCCTCTTCGTCTAAAACTTCGAACTTGTAGAGAATTGTGAAATTAATTCATTTATATTATTTCCCTACCAGTATTGTTAAGTCATAAGTATTAAGGTGAAAATGTATTTAGATGTTCGAAAGAGGTTTTATGTGTACCGTACACGAATAATACTATAATTAATACTCCCTCCATCCTAGTTTTATTTTCCATTTGTCAAAAAGGTCCGTCCCAATTTTATTTTCTCATCCCTAAAATGGAAACTACTTTATTCATTTAAATAATACTTTATTCACCACTCACCATTCCCAATACTACTTTATTCATTTAAATACTACTTTATTCACCATTCATCATTCCCAATAAAACTTTATTAATTTAAATACTAAAATTCAACTCTCGCATTAAACTCCGTGCACAGTCAAACGGGAAAACAAAACTGAAACGGCGGGAGTACTATTGTAGTAATAATTAATACCATAACTTCTAAAGAACTAATATTATTATTTTTAAAATGTTATGTGTGTATGTTGAAAAATGTAGATAAAGTTTATTATTTCCATTTTAGGCAACATGACTATTTTTCATGGACAGCCAAATAAGGCAGGACTATATTTCATGAACGGAGGGAATATTTATTAGATCAAATCAATAAACAATTTCATTTGATTAAGGGCGTGTCACGTCGGCAAGTCATGTCAGATGTGAGCACAAAGGAAACAGTTCGAAAGATTATTTGCAACAATATTTAAATGTAGAAATTTATATACATTCATCCAAAATTATAGATTATATTGCAAATAAGCAAAAAATGGTGATTTAATTTGCTATTAAATCTATTTTAATCCAAAAACAATCTAATATAAAATTTATGACAAATTATAGTGTGAAATTGATTTATACATGAATCACTGAAGGGTATTAGTTGTTTTCATTGAAGAGTATTAATTGTATTTACTGAAGAGTATTACCGATTTACACTAAAGAGTCTTAGTTGTTCAGTGAAAATGAATTAAGACTCTTCAGTGTAAACCAGTAATACTCTTCAGTAAAAACAGCTAATACTCTTCATTGAAAACAACTAATGCCCTTCAATTATTCATATATAAACCAATTTCACTTTATACATACTCAAAATTTATATGCAATATTGCATCTTGCAATATTCCAAAAATATATTAAATAAAAATCTAGAGAGGATGTATAGTGTGAGATTAGTTCATACATGAATCATTGAAGGATATTAGTTGTTTTTACCGAAGAGTATTAGTTGTTTTCTCTGAAGAATCTTAGTTTGTTTCCAATAAACAATCAATACACTTCAGTGAAAATAACTAATATTCTTTAATAAAAATAACTAATACTCTTTAGTGAAAATAACTAATATCCTTCTATGATTCATATATAAACTATTTTCACTCTATATTTTGTCGGTCAATAAACCTCGTGAGTCAAAATCGGGTTGGATGAATAAGTAGCAAATACAATTTTTTTTATTAACTTTAACAATATTATGTGTTTGTGGATATAATATTACGCTAATCAGTATTATATTAACTCATGCAATATTATATTATTGTTCATGTATTATTATTTAGTTTGTTTAACACCATACTATTTAAGAATTTTGTAATACTGTTAAGAAAAATAAGTAATATTGTCACTATAACCCCATCAGACTCTAGTTCTTTTAACCCGCAAAAAATTACGACGTTCTTTTAACCCACAAATAATTACGACCTACAATTTCCCCCCTTATTTTACAGGGTATTTCACAATATAATGAAGCTTTCTTGTGCACTTGATGTATGATGCTTTCACTCAACAGTTGAAACTATTTACACTTAAAAATGTAGGCTGATTACACAGAAAAATCTAATTAGATTATACTGAAAAGTTTACACTAGAAATCGATTTTCAGTGTAATCTAACCATACTTCAATATCTAGTGTAATTTTTTTAGTGTAATTAATCTACACTTTTTAATATAAACATTCTTAACTATTGAATGAATGCATCATATATACTTATATTAAATAAGTATCATCTTTATTTTCATGTATAAACTTTTGCCATGTTACTACGTTTTAGCCCATAATCTCTTTCCTTTAGAGGTTTTCAAAGTAATTCAATTATTTGGTGTTCTCATCCGTAATTTTATTTTTTTATTATTATTATTATTGTGTCCTTGCAAAAGAACCGATGCCTTAGCGTGTAAGAATTCAGATAAAAATAATTATCCTGGGAATATGGTACCTAAATCTTAGTTGCTTTAATCCATACTATCACAACCAAGAAAAAAAAATCTCATGTTTTTATTTTGTTTTCCCTTTCTTAATTTGATCAATTTGGGTTTCCTTTCTAGTATTCTTGTATGCACATATTTAAAATTGGTATTGGAGACACGTGACCTTTGTTCACAGCACGAAGCTAGGTTCATCAAGATTCGGAGAAAACCCTGATTAAAAAAAGGACTAAAATATATTTCTGTTTAGATTAAGAAGAACAAAATAAAGAAGGTTTAACAAATAAGGGATATTTATTAGATGGAAGGTCTCAGGTAACAGATGTATTTGTCACGTTTCAATTAAAATTAACGTCATATTTTAGTCAAAGCTAGTGTCATGTTTCATTTCGATTTTTTTTTTTTTCAAATATGATGGCACATTTTAGTTATATTAATCTACATGTATTAGTTAAAATTGATGTCGCATACATATTTCACTGTGCATATAATTATACGGTGCAAGTGTAACTGATACATAGGAGACCGACTCTTATCATCAGAATATTTGGTTACTTTGCATTTTAATTAACTCATGGTTAACCCATCCTAATTAATTTCAAATATTCTGTTTTCATCAGTGTCAGCAAGCATTGAACCCCACCTGTAAGAATTGATGCACATAGATGCCATTCTCTCCCAAAAAGGTCATTTTTAGCCTTGACAGAAATTAGACAATGGCAAAGAATATTGCAGAGTTACACCACATGCAAAGAAAACCCTCCAAACGCTCCCCAAGGAAATTGTTATTTTATTTTTTAAGTAAAAAATAAAATAAAAAAAGAATGGAAGGGAATAGTTGCATTAAACAGCCTCCATTCCGTAGAATAAAATGACGAGGAAAAGAATTGAAACTTAAGAAAGAGATGGCTTTTCTAGGAATATTTTCTTGAACTGGTATACTTCGTCTTCATCCTCTCTCTCTCTCTCTCTCTCTCTCCTATTTATATCAATTCCCAAGCCTAATGGCTAAGTTACTTGAGAGGGTATTTGGCTCTTTTGTGTCTGTTTTCACTTATTGTTTCTTCCTTGGAAACGCCTCAAAAACACATAAACACCACCACCACCACCACCACCACCGGAATATGCCTAAGTCTCGTCGTCCCCTTTCTCTGCAGGTTTAGTACTCTTTATGTTTTATCAAAACCCATGATATTATACGTTTTTTATTTCATCAATCGTCTTCTTAGCTACTCGAGATTAATTTCAACTTATGATCATGCTTTTAAAGAGCTAAGGAGAAGTTTGTTTTGAGTTTTAAGTAACTTTCAAACTTTGATTTGTGAAAGTTAAGTGGATTTTGAAATCCTAGCCGTATATGAGCACGAGTTTTAAAGAAAATGAAATAAAGTAAGAGTTTTGTGGCGTCCATTTATGAATAGAGTGATTGTTTGTAAAGGTGATGATAAAATAATATTCTATAAAAAGATATAAAAATAGATTTGGAGGACGGACTAAAAAGACTAGTGAAAATATATTTGGGCTACTGAGGGAGTAGTAAGGTGTGTGTTCGTTTTGTTTTTTGATTAGAATGAGATTTTTTAACTTTTCGTCAAATTAATGTGTACGAATGAATAAAATTGTATTATTATATTATAATTATTGAGTACTGTAATTTGGCCATGTGAAAGGAGAGGAGTTAGTTTGACTAATAGATTTTATAGGTTGTTTGTAGAAGTGTTTTTTAAACAAAAACTAGAATCGGTTTAAATTTTTTTAGTTAAACTCAAAATCTGATCTACAAAAACCCAAAACAAACATAGCCTACAGGATCAAGCTTTATTCATCAAACAAAAGTTGTATTCATGCATAAATATGGAGTATATATATAGAAAACATCTTTTTATATAATATTCTGTCGCGACCTCCCATGTGTTATTGATAAGTTAAGGCACATGTACACTACATATTTCATGTCTAATAATGGGGTGAGCTATGGTATTATAAGTTTAGTAATAACTTCTCAAAAAAAAAAGTCTAGAATAATAAAATCTCAAAAACGCTGATTCTCTAGGGTGTTGATGAAGGTTCTCGAAGTTCATAAATAGGCTAATCGGGGAAACGAGGATATTGTAAAAATAAAGGTGTTTTAAATTTTGATTAGAAATGGACCATAAGGTATGTTAAAATAATTTTCTCAAATAAGTAGTGGAGATGTGATAATATTTTTTATTTGTTTTGTTTAAATTTGACCTTTAATTAAGCTTAAATAATTAAGAAGTCCAAAAAAATACACTCATCAGAATTTATTTGGACTCAGCTAGGTCATTTTCTAAAAGTGAAATTATATACGAAAATTGAATTTGTTAAGCTAAATATCTGTTAATAAAGGAGGAATTTTTAGTAAACAACTTGCTTTATATCATATGGATTAATGTATATGATATGATGATATTCGATTCCGTTAGATACAAGTGAGTATAATATAATTATATACAATCAAACATATATATAGGGGAGCTTGCTTTAGCTAATTTCATTGATCCCTACAAGTAGGTAGCTTCATTAATGGCTAAGGTTATCATTTTTTGTTTTTATTAATGGGTTATAAAAGGTGGTTTGGTTATATATACTTTAATTAATTATTCATGCATATATGTAAATAACAAAAAGGAAATGCAAATGGAATAAGAAAAAAGGTGGATGGATATGCTTGTTTAGTGTAGTGGAAACAACATCATTGAATCATGCTTAATTAATTTATGCTTTACAGACTGTGGAGCTCAAAGTACGGATGTGTTGCACCGGTTGTGAAAGAGTTGTCAAAGAAGCCATTCACAAACTTAGAGGTAATACACACATATATATATATAAGGAAGACAACATCCACGTGTGTAATAAAATCTTGCTTCTTTTTTTTTTTCTAACACGAATTTCCTCATTAAGTTTGAGCTCGGGATATATGGGACCCACAATTTACAAGAAGTTCCTAATTTTTTAATTAATGGAACTAGAAAATTTGAAATATGATTATGAGAATGAATTATGGCGCTATTATTTGCCAAAAGTTTTTTTTTTTTTTTTTTACAAAGGGACACTTACATATTGATTTAAAAAAAAGAACACTAATTTATAAAGTGGTTCAAAAGATTTATACACTCATACAAATATTTACATAGAGGTATAATTTTTTTTTTTGTACAAAAACATAATTTTTTTAAAACCAATTTGTGAGTAGGGTCCCTTTCTTAAACCATACATATAATATGTTTTAGTTATTAATCAAACACATGCAAGAGCAATTTTGTGGGTGTTAATAGTTGGACCCTTCAATAATTTCTTAGTAATATATTTTAAAAAGGGCAATAAATACGTTTAGGAAAATAATTTTTTTAGTCCGGTAAGTTATTCTTAATTTTGATTTTAATCTTATAAAAATTTTATGAATTGAAGATGGTCCAGTAACTTTCAATTTTTTATATTTTGGTTCGGTAACCTGCCGTGGAAGGTAAAACTTCTAGTTTACGCTGATGTAGTAGAATCGAAATTGTCCGGGTGGTAGACTTTGATTAGTCAATCGACTGTTTCACTTCTTTAACTTATAGTAGTTAATTATTTGACCAACATGTCGAAAAGTTGAAAGTTACTGTATTATTTTCAATGGTTGAAAATTTTCCCATTTATTTGTTATAAAGTTTGTACTAGTTTTTTTTTGTAGCTATTAGAAACATGCAGTATTAATTTGCATCTTAATTTCTTTTATTTTTATATTATTTTGATATTCGGATCTCTCTCATTAGTGTATGCCGACATGTTTAAATAGTGTTGGAATAAGACGGGGTATCAAATAAATACGAATATGTCCCACACAAATTAATTAACATGAATATGAAGAATAGTGTGTGATATGATTGAATTTGGATAATATTAGGGGTAGACTCGATCGAGGTGGAGTTGGAGATGGAGAAGGTGACGGTAATCGGGTACGTGGATCGTAACAAGGTGCTAAAGGCGGTGAGGAGGGCGGGGAAGAGGGCGGAGTTCTGGCCGTACCCTAATCCGCCGCTTTACTTCACGTCGGCGAACCACTACTTCAAGGACACCACCACCGATTACAAAGAGAGCTACAATTACTGGCGCCACGGATACAATGCCGCCGATCGCCACGGCTCTCTTCCGGTCACCCACCGTGGGGATGACAAAGTTAGCAACCTTTTTAATGATGATAACGTCAACGCATGTACGCTCATGTAAATTCACCACAAATCATATACATAGGATTAGGATTAGGATTAGGATTCATGCATGCGTTGTCTTCTATTTCCCTGTCCTTTTAATTAACCACTTTGTTCAACTACCTTAACAATGTATATATGTATGTGTTTGCATAGTTTGTTTTGGCGTGATCGACTTTATTTTACCACCGTTACTTCTTGCTACCTTAATTATCTAAAACTTGACCATCTAATTGCGTGTATTAATATAATGTTAATATTATGAAAAGAATTATATTAATCGATAATCTCGTCACATATATAATGGAAGAGTAAGTTTTATATGAAAATGGTTCATGATAATTTTATCATAATTATTTTTTTAAAGTATGGAATATTTAACCAGGAGTATCATTAATCTGAGTTTAAGAAAATT
Organism: Ballota nigra; assembly: GCA_947034835.1. Lineage (NCBI taxonomy): Eukaryota > Viridiplantae > Streptophyta > Magnoliopsida > Lamiales > Lamiaceae > Ballota > Ballota nigra. The sequence continues at coordinate 91,852,037 of OX344720.1, forward strand.
TAAAAACAATTACAATATAATACCACCGACCCGGATTAATGATACTCCTGGTGAGATTATCGATACTCTTGGTTAAATATTCAATACTTTAATATAGTTTCATGATAAACTTATCATGAATAATTTTGTGAAAGGGGAAATTGCATGGTCCCATAAGAATTGGTCCTCATGAATTTGGTCATTTTTTTAGCGCAAATAGTCACATACGATTTTTCCGTAAAAAAATAACGGATTAACGAGCATGAGGCCCACACGCCCGTTAGTTTTCTGACAAAAACTCGCGCGTATAATTGCCAACTTAAAAATAATTAAATTCCAACATCTTAAAACTCTACGAACTAAAGTTGCAGAATCGCCTCTATACTTGCATTTTACCTTGAAATGATTGTTGATAGCAAAAGCTGGTCCATTTCCCTCCAAAAATCAAGTTGAAATTTTTTTTTCATCCAGTATTCTATAGAAAACTGTAAAATATTTAACGGATGAGACATTTTTCGCTAAAAATGGGACAAAAAAAGAACATGAGACCAAATCTGTCAAGTACAAATTCTCATGGGACCATCCTTGCAGTTTACAGTTTTGTGAAAACACACAAAGTTACCCTCAAAATAGAGGGACACTTGTTTTTTACCCAACTTTTTAAAAAAGATATTTTTTTTGTCCCAAAAAGGTTGGCAAAACGGTTGGCACTCAGGTTGGCATGGTGCCAACTGTTTTTGTCAACCTTGTTTGGGGCAAAAAAAAAAACATTTTTTTTTTTAAAGAGTTGGGTAAAATTCAATTACCTATAATTTTAAGGGCAATTTTGCTTTTCTCCCAACAATTTTCATATAATACTTTGTCATAATATAATAAATAAGCCAAGTATATAAAAAAAAATATAAACTCACGGCATGTATTAGGAAATTATATAAATGAATTAATTTCACGTCTCCTTACATATTCGGATTTTAAGGTGGGATGAAATTTTTATTAGGGAATCATATAAATGAATTAATTTTATACCTCTAAAAAAATTTGGACTTTTGGACAAGATGAAATATTTTCAACGTAGTTTTAGTTAATTTTTTTTGTGTGTTATATAATATGATATTTAAAAGTTATATTGATTAGTGTATTTAATGCTATGAACATTAATTAGGTGCTCAAGAACCAAAACATTGTTTCATTATGAACGAAGTGGACATGAGCCGAACACCAATAAACTCTTTTTGAAAAAAAAAAAAAAAAATAGAAACCCAAACAGCTTCTTAACAAACTACACCAAAGAGGAACATAAGCCGAACACAAACAAACTCTTTTTGGGGGGAAAGAAGAAAAAAAAAAAACACCAAACCCAAATAGCTTCCTATCAAATCAAACTATACTAAAAAAGGAACGGTTCGTTTACACCCTAAGATTAGTTAATTAAATAAGACTCTGCCTGTGCATTCATTTTGGACCCATTTCGATGGTGTATTTGAATTTAATAACTTCGGCATTTTTTTATTTTTTTTTTAAGTAAGGAAGATTATAAACTCCTGTACTCGTATAGTTTACCAATCGTGTGGAATGTTAATCGAGTGATGTGTTGTTCGAATGACAGACACCAGTATAAAAAGAGTTAACAAGAATCAAGCCCAAAATAAATGTCAGGTGAAATTTTTGTAAATTTGGGCCCGACCATATACACCTCCATTAATAATAAATACACCTACATTTATCCTAATCTACCTATTATACCATTCTAAAAAAAACCCTAAATAATTTCCTCCTCACATTTAGTTTGTTGTCTCTTTCTTCGTCATCTGTTTTTCAAAATCTGGATTCAAACTCCAGCACACCACAGCTGTGCCCGCAGCGCCGTCACCGCCCACAATCTCTCCATCCCTTCTACTATTTGTTCTACTCCGCCAACCGCAGCAACCGCCGGCCGCGCCTACAGCACCGCCCAACGCCCACAACCCCTCTATCTCACCGATCCGCCGTGGTCCACCCAACAGGATTGATTTCTCTTTTATTTTCTCTTTCTTTTCCTATTTTTTCTGATCAGTTTCTCTCTTTCTCTATTTTCTCTTTCTTTTTTTCCTCAAATTTTCTGATGAGTTCTTAAATGAAGATCGATTGGGAAAAAAGAAATGGAGCAAACGCGTGTGGCGGTTGGTGGCCATAAGAAATAGAGTGTAGAGGTGTACCTTCTCTATTTAAACTGGCAAGAGTAATATAGGATATTTATATATTTTTTTATGTTTAGGAGGTGTATCTCTAATTTATGGAGGGGTATATAGCCAGTCCATGTAAACTTTCATTATTTGACTACAAGACATAATCCAATTGGACGCAGATATCCCCCCCCCCTATAATTTGTTTACCCCCTCTTCAGTTCACTATTCTATTATTTAGTTCACCACCAATAATTTTTCAAAATTCTCATTCTCATTTTCAGTCCTTGTTTAAATCTTGTAAATTCACCCCCGCTTCCCCCATTTCATAGAAAGAGTACGCGCGAAATTTTTTTGACCGTCGTTCCACCGCCGTGACCTGCCCGTAAGCCGCCGCGACCTTCCGCTATGACCCGCAGCCGTGACATGCCATCAAAGAGGGGTGCCATAACATCCATGGATAAATGTTGGTTTTTATAAATTTTTATTTTTCAATTCTAGGGTTTATGAGTGTGATTGTTGGTATAGATTAGGATTTATTTGTGTGATTATAAACGTAATGAAGAATATAATGTTTGTTTTTGTGATGAAATAAAACAAAAGTTGCGATTTTTTTTTTGTTTTGAAGAAGACGAATGGCTTTGTTGACACTGGTTGTTCAAACATATGTCCAATGTTCAAACAAAAGTGTCAAACAAAGGCTCAATGATTTTTTTTTTTTTTTTTGAACAAAGACCATTGTTTGGAAAGAAAATTCAAACAATGTGTTCGAATAGATTTGATTGAATTATGACAAATGTTTGACAATTTTTTTTGAAAATAATGCAAATGTTTGAGAAACCAGAGCTGAACACAAATCGAAATAAGAAAATAGATGAAAAATGTGCGAGAACAATGTTAAAAGCCCTCAAGATCGTTGCGACTATTTGCATTCCGGTAAGCTTGATTTCAAGAGAGGTGAACTGATCGAATTTGTCTATGTAAAATTATGCATAAAGGTATTTAAGTTTTTTCAAATGTATTTTCAAATAAAGAAAATTTTTGGGGGTGAACAAATTAAAAAAAGGGGCCGAATATCCGCATCCAATCCAATTATAAAACCATTGGCCCAATAGAGTAATATAGCATGGGCCTTACCCCATATTGTCATTAATATTTGAGCCAGCTACACATTATAAATAAGGCGAAGGTTACTTGCATTGCACTAGCCTCCTTGTTTACTATACTACTCGGATAAATATATTATTTATTTTTAAAAAAAAAAATTGCAACATTTTAAAAAATTCAATTTAAGTATGTTGAAAAAAAAATGTTTGAAAAAATTGAATTTTTATTTTTATTTTTTTCGAACAACAAATAGTGTATTCATCCGGATAGTGTATTTAATAAAGAGGTTAGTGGAAAAAACATGGGCCTATAACTAATATATGACTGGGCTTCCTGTTTTAGCCCGAAAATTTGACATCCATACTAAACTTCTTTTTACGTGTGACATTTTGTTAAAAGAAAAAACTTTTAGGGAAAATGACTTGTTTTGTCCTATAAATTTACCTCTTTTTTATTTTGTCCTGCTGACTTTCAAATTTTGATTTTAGTCCTGTAATTTTACCTCCTTTTGATTTTCATCCTACTGACTTTTAAATTTTGATTTTCGTCCTGTAACTTATATTTTTTTTTATTTTGGTCCTACAACCTACTAACCCTTATAGGAGTAAAATAAAAAGGAGGTAAAGTTACAGGACTAAAATTAAAATTTGAAAGTCAGCAGAACGAAAATAAAAAAGAGGTAAAGTTACAGGACGAAAAAAATCATTTTCCCAAACTTTTAGTTAAAGGTAAAGTTACAGGACGAAAAAAATCATTTTCCCAAATTAATAAAGGAAAGAAACTTTTAGTTAAAATCATTTTCCTCAAGCTTTGAAATTTATATGAATTAATTTTAAAATGTATATGATATCCATTATGTTTATTTCAATTTGAGCTTTACGGTAATTAAATATGATGTCATTTAACATTCTTAAATCTCCTTCTTTCCAAAGATGACCTCAACGTTTTCTAATTAATTTTACAATAAATGCTTTAGCGATATATTATACACACACATATTTTTACACTTTATGGGATGGAAATTTGAAATCCTTTAAAAAAAAAATTATGCACATGTTTAAAGAATGAAGGTGTAAGTAGGTATACCCACACATTTATGTATGCAAATGAGTAGGTACTCAGTAAATCAGTTTACTGTAAAATTTAAAACGTCATTAGTTCTTTTTATTATAAAGTATTATTATCAAATTAATTTATTTTAATGAAATATTGTTCAAATATAAAAAAAAAAAAAAAAAAAAAATCAAACATGTTTTATTGTTACACTTGTTCACATTATATTTTAGCCCTCCCTCTCTCTCTCTATATATATTGTTTTCCAATGAGTGAGGGTGGGTAGTACTTACCAGTAGTGGTACCACAAACAATAAATTGGGGTTGGGGGTGGGGTGGCTGAGAAACATTAGGGCAGCAGCAGGGCCATCCAAGTGAAATATTTTGTTGGAAGTACAAGGACAAGCTGTGCAACCTTTCATCAACAAAGACAAAGAACCTAGATAACTCTTGCAATAGTGTGATGTCAAATTGTTCATTAAATTAAATTACATTTTTATATGTATTTATCATGTAACACTGACTGTAATGTCAAATTGTTCATTATAATTCACACGAGCTAGTTCACGAGGTTACGAATGATTATGTTCGCGAGTTAACGAATCAAATATTCTTACGTCTAAATTTATTTGTTGATTAATCATAATATATAAGCTCAAATGAATTATATGGTCGAAATCCGAATAGTTTTTGAATGGTTTGATTTAATTACATTTACATCTACAGTTGTACCGGTTACAACAAAATTGTTAAAAAGAATTTTAGTGGTTTGTTTGGAAAGGGAAAGGGGAATAGTGGGGCCAAGAGCATCTGGGAGAAGAGTTTTGGGTGATATGTTGGCACAATCACCACTTTGTACTCCACCATTAATATAGTGGACCTGCATTTAATTGGGACTATTAATCAACCCATGATTCAATTTCCCATCACACTCACCAGTCACCACCCCACGCACAATATTAGGATGGGAACAGATAATAGATGTAGGCCCAAGTTATATACGGTCCTATATTTTGTAAATACACTTCATTTAAAAAAAACCAAAAAATGTAATAAGTTTCGGAAATTGTTTCCAAAAATGCATATATTTAGTATGCTTTATTGAGTTTTTGGAAAAAAATTCCCAAATTTATCAAGTTTTTTGGACTTTTTGTTTTCAAACATTTTTTTAGGTGAAGTGTATTAACACAAGATAGGACGGTATTTAACCTGGGACTTAGATGTATGCTCGGCTCCTCTTTACAAACAAGTAAGATAGAATAATTTAGAGGTCTACTAATTAATTTATATAAATAAATCTAAGTTTTTACAAAATTCTTTTAAGGCTAATAACCCTTGAGTTTACACACATACATACAAAATATTCAAATAAAATGAATAGGTATCCTGTAAACGCAGGTTCACGTAAACTATATTTTTTAAAATAATTTTTTATATATAAAATGTCACTATTTAGCATAAAGTATCACTAATTAAAAATTGCTTAATTTTATGTGTTGTTAGTGACACTTTGGATTCTGGACAATAACAATTCTAGAAAGGATTATACAAAACATATTTGTGATTTATAAAAATTTGTAAGTTAATTAAGGACGAATATTTGTAAGTCATTTAATGGGCCAGTTCAACAAATAGTGCCGTGTAATATCCACTTGTTCGGTCCACAAAGGCTCAAAAGATAAAATGGAATGCCCATCAGCTCATATTTCGACTTCAAACTAATTAAAAATGGAAATCAATTTGGTAATTCCAATCTTTTTTTTTTCTTATATATATATATATATTTTTTTTCTTTTTTATGAAAAGTTTACACTTATATATTATATAAATTTTAGTGATGTTAAATACAAAATGTAGTAGGAATAAGGTCTCCAATTTATTTATATATATATATATATATATATATATTTTTTTTTTTTTTTTTTCTTTTATATGAAAAGTTTACACATTATATATAATTCAATATTAGTGATAGGAAATATTATATAAATTTTAATGATGTTAAATCCAAAATGTAGTAGGAATAAGGTCTCCAATTTTTATTTATTAATTTCTTTAATGTGGGCTAGTTAATTTCAGGGAATTGAAGAGACTTCATATGTACAAAGAAATCTTCAAATATGAGCAAATTTTATATGAAAATTGTTCATGATAAGCTTATAATGAAACTGTTTTAAAGTATCAAATATTTGAATAAAGTATCATTAATTTGTGTTTAAGAAAATTTACAACAATATAATATCACCGACTCAGATTAATAATACTTCTGGTGAAATTATCGATACTCCTAATCAAATATTCGATATTTTAGTATAGTTTTATGATAAACTTATCATGAAAATATGAACTGCTTTAATATGCATGACACTTTGCCTTAATATATATATATATATATATATATATATATGTTGAGAAGTCATACACAACAGACCATTAGGTGTTATTTTCAAACTACGTATATGTTCCTGGGCTTGATTTTTAATAATTCAAAACCTAGGATGGACAATTGAGTGGCTAAGCAATTAGTTAAAAAGAAAGATGATCACAACTTACTGTCTCAAAATTTGTTTACATTAACAAAAATGTTTTAAGATTCGAAAAGATTTATTACACTCCCTTTAAACCTTTTTTCCATTTTGACATGACCAACCATATGTGTACATATGATCCGTTTGAGTCAAGTTGTGTGTTACCTTCTTTTTTCTGTTTTGTAATGTACAAATACTACTTGTTGCAAATTGTCTCCATAATAAATTTACAATTGAAGTTCATATGAGATTAAAATCGTTTTCGTCCCGTAATTTTTTTACCTTTTTCTTATCAATCCCATATGGTTGGAAAACTCGTGAAACGACGTCGTTTTGGTCACGTGCTAATATTTTCCGGTGGCATAGGATGACGGGTCCCATTTTGCGGACGTGACACACTGACTAAATAATTTCTCTAATAAAATAAATATTTCAATAAAAGATAAAACCTTAAAACTTAAAACTAAAAATAAAGCTATCTGCAATTAAAACAAAAACAAATCAAAACGACTAGCAATTTTCTAAAAAATCTGAGAAAACCCTAATACCCGATGCGTACATCCCCGACGCGTACATGTTCTTAGCGCTTCGAGCACCCCATCGCCGTCAAATACTGCTGGATTATATAGTACGTCATGCAGAATCGGGGCCTTCCATTACTTTAATTGCAGGTAGCTTTATTTTTAGTTTTAAGGTTTTTTTTATTGAAAAAATGAGTTGGAAAATATTTTTTTAGTTTTATATTTATTTTATAAGAGAAATTATTTAGTTAGCGTGCCACGTCCGTGAAACGGGACCCGTCATCCTAATCCACCGGAAAATATTAGCACGTGACCGACACGTGACCAAAATGACGTCGTTTCACGAGTTTTCTGGCCATTTGAGACTAATTTGGGTAAATTTTGTGGGACTAAATCGAAAAAGTAAATAAGTATGGGACCAAAAAGAAAAAGGTAAAAAGTTACGGGATGGAAACGAGTTTAATCCCTCCTATTCCGCCGGAAAATATTAGGACGTGACCGGCACATGATTAAAACAACGTCGTTTCACGAGTTTTCCGGCCATTTGGGACTAATTTGGGTAAATTTATATTGTTGTGGAACTAAATCGAAAAAGTAAATAAGTATGGAACCTAAAAGAAAAAGATAAAAAGTTACGGGACGAAAATAGTTTTAATCCCAACTTCATATTATATACTTTCTCCATCCCAAAAGAATTTGCACACTTTTTTTTATTTGTACGTCTCACACTAATTTACACAATGTATCTAAAAATAAACATTAATTTGAGTGTACATTTACAAAAGTATGCACATATTTACCCATTTATCACTGTTTTACTACTTTTCTTAATTCATGTGCAATCCTAAAGGTGCATATGCCCCTGACACGACAGGAGTATTATTTTATATGTTATATAAATGATTATCACATTAATTTGGTAAATAATCCTTTTTATGTTGATCATGAGTGACCGACTATTTGAATATTGGTCATGCATGCTGCATGCATTTAATAAAATTGATCAGTAAAGTTGAACAATTGTGGAATTAGTATATATAAGTCTAGTATATAGTATTACTAAATACATATTATGGTATTATTACTAAATGAAAATTTCATATGATGAATTAATGAAAACATTCTGAGCCAATAATAAAATGGTAAGATCAATATTCAATAAGTCTATTACATATGAAACACAAATTCAGCTAGAGTCGAAATTCTGTATTAATTTCAAGTGGGATAATGATTTTATCTTGTATTAATTGGCACATTATTATTCATGTATTTTGTAACAAAAGTAGGTGGAGAATTAAAGCAAAAATGTTAATAGTATTACTCCATAAAAAGAGGAATCTATAGATAGCAATAATAGAAGTTATAAGTGGGGGGATATATGCATGTGTGGGCCAATTTTGCTTGAGAAATGAATTAGTCGTCTTTACGGCTATAACCAGGCATGACCTGTTGCTTTCACAATCGCCCCATAATGTAATTCGTTATTATTGCCCCCCACCCCCTCTCTTTTCATTCATGGGATCTGCTGCTACTACACTTGCATCTTTCATCTGCACTTGTTTAATGCAATCCCCCACCCCCAAAAATAATAATTAAAAACACATATATATATGCGCACATTCATATCTATATTAATTGTTCCTTTATTTACCATAAAGCAAAGGTTACTACTCCCTTGTAGCAAAAGGCGAAGCCCTCGCCCCCAGGGCCCCCACCCCCTGGCCCGACAGGATTGGGTGGAGGAGGTAAATCATGGTGACTCAGCGGCCCATTAGGTGGGAGGACCAGTGTCTGGTGCCCACAAGGAGCTATCAATAACTACCTCATTTTATCCAAAATGAAATTTCTTTATTATTGTCACTTTACCAATATCAATACATATTTTAACTAATTTTTCCAACTGTATCCCTAATAAATAATTGAAGTAATCAACATCTTGTAGGAGTAATAAATAGGAGCAATAAATAAGGGTGTAAGTGTTTTTTGATATCCTAATAAATGAGAAAATTAATTTGTGTGAATGGATAAAATGAGACAGATATTAAGGGACGGAGGGAGTACTTACTTAGTTATATGCAATGATGAAATATCTAGAAATATCTCTGATATATCCTCAATATCACAAATTTTAGCATGCACTTGGATTTTAGGCTCAATTGTGACTTTAATTTTGATTTTTTTTTTCAAAACACACAAAAACACAGCGAATTGTGTATTTTTTCAGTTGATGTATTATTGATTACTTTTTTGGGTATTACGGATTACTTTTTGAGGTATTACTGACTACTTTGTGGGGTATCACTGATTATTTCATGGGGTATTACAAATTTCTACTCGATGTATTTTTTTCAATTCCAAGTGCATACCATGTACTCAAGTGCACACTAGAACTACTCCCTCGATATATTCATTTTTTGTAGTTACCAATATCAATATTGACAAGAGTGATGTTTTCATAATATCGGGTATTAATAGATAAATATCGATATGAAATATCCATGTCGATTATGTTTTTATGCAAATTGAGTCTAATGTTGGTAAAATATTAAGAAAATATCGAAAAGTATTGAGAAAATATCTATAAATATCACACATGTAAAATTTATTAAAATTATATCGCATAATTTATGTATTAAAAGTTTGTTTTTTTAATTTTCATAATTTTTAGAATTTACCAATATCAATATTTGATATTGATATTTTCACAATTTTAAGGTATCGATATTTCCACCAATACCGATATTTTTCAACCTTTTTTTTTACAGGAAAATAAATTTGTATTAGTGAAAAGTAGGCTCTCGCCTTACATCATTTAGAATAGCATGATTACAACAAAAAGGAACCTCTTCCATCCAAATTTCTTCAAAATTCTCGTCCTTGCCGAAGTGAGCCAGTTCATGCGCGACCGAGTTTGCCTCCCTTTTGGCAAAAACAAAGTTCACACCGCCAATTTCTCTAGTTATTACCTTAATGTCTTCAACAATGAGTGAGGCATAATCCTCATAACAGAGCTCAGTTTGGAGAGATTTAGCTAGGATTTCTGAATCAGTTTCAATGATCAAGCAGTTGAAGCCACAATCAATTACCTGTCTCAAGGCATACCGCATGGCGAGTGCTTCCACAAGAGTACTGTTACCACCTATCGTGCATCGTTTTGCCCCTGCCATCATAACTTCTCCCCTGCAGTTTCGAACCACAAAACCGTATCCCACTTGCCCATCCCCGTAAATCGCAGCATCAGTATTCAATTTGAATGTTCCTTCCGGTGGGCACTTCCACTTCGAACGTTGGCGCGGAGTCGATTCTAGCGCCGAATTCCGGAGTTCTGCAGATCGAAAATCTTGAAAGAGGCGTAAGGATTTTTGGACAATGTCTCTCGAGTCTGTGTGTTTTCCTTCAAAAAACCAGGTATTCCTTGCTTTCCATATGTTCCAAGCAATGATGGCAAACAGTGCGCTTCCCTCCTTGGGCAGGTTTTCCAGCATTTGTGCACAGATTTCCATGAAGCTGTGTGGTTGATCGTGGGGGATCATGCGAATTGGGCTCTGTCCCCAAACATGAATAGCCGTTGGGCATCTAAAGAAAACATGAGAAACTGATTCCCCTTCAATTCCGCACTTGGAACAGACCGCCTCGCCAATGAGGCTCCGTCGTCGTAGATTGTTCCGTGTAGGCAAAGAGTCACCACAAGCTCTCCATATGAAGTGGCAGATAGAAGGTGTTACTTGGAGCAACCATATTTTTTTCCACAGTTTGTTTGGGGAGCTCGGTGAAGGAATGTTGTTGCCACATTTTGAGAATCTTGTCACGGCAAGATGATAAGCAGATCTTACCGTGTATTTACCATCCTTCATGCAATTCCAAATCAGGCAATCTGGTGGAAGTCGGTTGCTAAGGGGCATTCGCTCAATGGATTTTACATCATCATCCGTGAAGCATTGCTGTATTTTTACTCGATTCCATTCCCCTGTGGTCTGATCGATGAAGTCTGAGACACAAAGGTACTCGACGGGTCGGTCGGCAATGGTTGTCGGCTTACTGAGTTGTTGTGTGCCCACCCATCTATCCCTGTAGCAGTCAATACTCTTTCCGTTGCCCACCCGCCATGCCATTCCAGCACCAGTGTCCATGATTTAAGGAGGCTCGTCCATAGGTAGCTTGGTTGAAAACCAATTCGGGCAGCTTTGATATCATTTTTTGGGAAGTATCTCGCCTTCAAAATCCTTGCGATCAGTGAGGTTGGATTCATCATAATCCTCCAAAATTGACGTGCCACCATCGCCATGTTGAAGAAATACATTTCCCGAAACCCGAGAACTCCATTCTCCTTTGATCTAGAAATTTTTCCCCAACTTGCCCAGTGTGTTTTTTGTTCCTCTCCCGTTGCTCCCCAATAAAAACGGGCCACTTCTTTCTCGATCTTCTCACATAGGGATTTAGGAAAGAGGAAGCAACTCATAGCATATGTAGGAATTGCTTGAATCACGCTTTTAAGTAAAATTTCTCTCCCCGCCTTCGTAAGTGCTTTTTCTTTCCACCCTTTGAGATGACTTACTGTTGGTCCCACTTGATAGATTAATTGCGGAAGCTTATGTTTAAATGTCTTTCCAAAATCTTTTATAAGAGAGCAATAAACAATATTTAAAATAAAGCGATAAAAGACACAAGATATATAGTGGTTCGGATAAATATCCTACGTCCACTCTCCCTTATCACCAAGGGGTCTCACTAACAACCAACTCACAAACTTACTTACTGGAATTTCTGAAGTACCAGCACCTTCTTACAAACTCTTTAGATCTAACTTCGATCTAAAGATAGACTCACTCCAACCTTATCTTAACAAGATGAACAGGTTGAGTGTATAAACTCCTTACGAGTAGATAAGTAATTAAGAACAAAATGTGAGTGCAATATGCGTAGTGATCAAAAGCTTAGTGTGGCTATATGCGCGTGAATGATTCTAGAGCTTTTTCTTGATCTGCACTCAAGTATATATAGAGGGGATTAGGGACATAGCCGTTGGGAGGCTAATCCAATCAGATCCTCTATATATGGAAGCTTCAATCAATCAATTCCCTAATTGATTGATTGGGTTGGTGAGATCTTGATTGATTGTCTTCATATCTTCTCAATCCAATCTTGTTTTGACTTCATTAGAATCACCAACGGTCAATGCTTCCAATTGCCTAACTCTGATTCTCTCCAGAGAAGGCAGGACCAGACACCAGGCAACCTCGGTGTCTTCTGGTCCTTATCTGGTGAACAACCAGAATACTCAGTAGGATAAGGGGATCAAACTGAGCATCTTTTGTTCCACCAGACTCGTCTGGTCCGGACTCGTCTGGTCTGGGGAAGGTCCTCTGCCTCTGGTCTGATCTCCTCTGGTGAAGTCCTCTGGTGAAGTCCTCTGGAGGGGTCTTCTGGTGACTCTTCTGGTGAGGTCTTCTGGTCTGGCAGTTCCCCCTAGACTAAGTCCTAATCTAGATCATCATCTGGCTAACAGGTCCAGATGGTCCTATTACATCTTCTGGTTTGTTTTAACTCATCAAAACTAACAAATTTTTATCCTAACAATTTCCCCCTTTTTGATGGAGTTAAAACACTACCAGAACTGATCAAAAGTAAAACTTAAGTAAGAAAACAATAAAGGGATGAGACCTTAGAATAGATCTCATCAGGCAAATAATAAGACAACAAGGAGTTGTCTTTAGAACAGAGAAGATATGTATTTTTCATTAATAATCAGAGGACAAAATAATTACAGATTACATTGAAGTTCATTGTCCCATTCTAGGCATATCTTCTGTTCTCTTTAGGGACAAGAAACCAGTCAAGGAACCTATCCTGGACGGCCTTCAACTCTGCAGAAGATGTTGGGGTGAAATTCACCAACACCTTGGTCTTGTAAAGCTTCTTCAGTTCTGCCCAATCCACCTGGTTCCCAATCATGGGAGTGTTAAGATAAGTAAATTCAGGAGCAGTCACCTCCAGGTTGAACTCAATGGTTGAATCCATCAGCTGCTTGTACAAGTCTGCATCATAGGCTTGCATCCAAGAATGGAAGGTTCTGTTGATCAGCTCATCATCTTCTGGTGCTTTCCTCTGGATATAATGCTGAATGAACCAGAGGGTCTTGGCTTCTCTCCATCTCTCAATCAGAGGATATGGCACAGTAGAGTCAAAAGACCCTTCTGTCCTTAGTGGCAAGATGTTCATAACCTCCACAGGAGCTTTCCTCTTCTGACCTGAGCCACCTGCACCAGAAGGAATACCAGCTTCTCTGGCCTTCTTGTTTTGTCTCCTAACATATCTGAGCCTCTGCTCTTCATCTATGTTCTTCCTGATTCTGGCTTGCCTCTCCTCTGGAGTCTCTTCCTTGTATCTCTTCTCTGCTTCTTCGACAACATATTCAAGGAAACTCTTCTTAACTTTTCTAATCTTTCTCTTAGCAGGACCAGGAATGGTAGAGGGATCCTGCTCAGCTTCAGATGACTCATCTTCTGCAGCAAGTTGTTTAGCCATAGTAAGAGACTTCAACTCTTCTTTCTTCTTCTTCTGCAACTCAGCCTGAGCCAAAGTGTTCTCCAACAGGTCCAGACGAGCTCCATGGCTAAACAGAGTCTCATTGGTGGTCTTCGCCAGATCAGTTCTGGCCTTCTCTTCCCCCTTTTTAACTTCATCAAGGAGGGGCTCCACTACCTGCCTTATGAGATCAGGCAAGGCAGTGTTGGAGGAAGAGTGAAGATCACGAAGCTGCTTGGCCTCCTCCAGGTAAGCCTTAGACCCTGCAACAAGTCTCTCTTGCTTCTCCAACATCTCCTGGAGGGAGTCCTTCAGTCTAGCAGTTTGAATCATCTGGCTGGCCATTTCCACTTTGAGTACAGAAACTGGCCTCATCTGCTCCATCACATGCTCCTGGAGCTGCTTCTGGCTGTGCATAACATCTAGCTTGACAAACAAACCATTAGCCTTGAACGAAGCTTTAACCTCTGCCAGAGAGGATTTGATCTGTTCCAGGAAGATTTTCCTCTCTTGCTTAATCTGATGCTCGATCATAGCAGGGGCCATATGTTGAATTGCTTTGGAAAAACGCCCTATCTGCATGATCTGCTCGTTGAAGAAAGCCTTCATCTTCTGGAGCACAGCAGGAGACATCTCAAAGTCCTCCTCGTCTGAATAAAGCTCTGGAGGGAAGACAAAGTGAGGACCAAACTTGTAAGTGGGGCCCTCTGGAGTGAGCATTACTCCTCTCTGGATGAGCAGGGTGCGAATCAGGACTTTAGCTGCACCAGGGGTCTCCAGCTCTGCTGGGTTCTGAATGTTCATCTTCTGCTTCAGCTCAATCTCCCAAGCAGTGAAGTTGGAGGCACCCATTTCCTCAAGCAATAGCACCAGGTCCTCTACATCTTCAAGTCTGGCCTTGCTCCAGACCTTGGCATCAGTAAGCTCTGCCAGAAGTGGTAAGTGCTCCAGAAGAACTGGAAAATGCTCTCTTAGCCAGAGCTGAGCACTTACACTCATACTCTGCCTAATGGGACCCATTTATGCAGATGAGAAAGTGAAGGGTTTGGGCCCAGAGGCAGAGGAGGAAGGGGCTAAGTCAACAGGCTCAAGTGAAGCTTCCTCATCTTCACTATCATCGCTGGTTAAACAGGTTGGGGAGGGAGGAGGGGCAGGGAATCCCAGAGCCATAGCAATGGTTGGGTCCTGATCTGTATGGGTTTGGGGAGGGTTTGGATTTTGTGAAGTAGAGGTGGTAGGGATTGGTTGCTCTGCACCAGAAGAGGAAGGAATATCTGGTACAGAATGGGTAGGAGGGATTTGGTAGGTGGAAGTGTTTGAAGGGGGGACTTCTGCACCAGAGGAGGTTGAGGGAACCTCTGATACAGAAGGTGGGGGAGAGGGGTAAGTGGGGATATGTGTTTGGGAAAGTGGGGGAGAAGGTGTTTGTGTAGGAATGGTAGAGGGAGTATAGACGGGGGCATCTGGGATAGTCTGCTCTGGTGGAAGAATGGGGTTACCAGAGGCAGATGGGGTTTGGGGAATGTTATCTGGGGGAGAGGTAGAAGGGAAAACAAGATTTATGGGGGAGGAAGAGGGAAATGAAGGGTTTACCTCTGCTGGGTCAACACCAGCAGGCACAACAAGCTCTGGAGCATCCTCCATCATCTGGGTGGCATCCTCAATGGCCTTCTCCAAGGCCTCTCCAAGATCAGATCCAGAGTCTGAATCTTGAAGAAGGGCTCTCTTGGCCTTGGATTTCCTCACAAGAGGCACTTCATCTTCTTCCTCTTCCTCTTCTGATGGCTCATCCACCAGAAGGGTTTTCTTTGCCTTCCTGCTAGTCCTCCTCTTCTTAGCAGAATATCTCCTGGCCTCGTCTGGCTGCTTCCTCTTGGCTGCTCCAGCCTTCTTTACAGCTTTATCATCAGCACCCTTCTTCTTAAGCACATCAAGAAGGGAAATCTGGTCCTCCTCTGAGGAACCAGAAAAGGCAACGGCTGAAGAACCAGTTGCTCCAGCAGCTTTCTTCTGTGTCTTCTGCTGCTGCTGCCTTCTCTGCCCCTTAGGAGGAGAGGGAATTGATTGAATAGGAGGGGCAGGGATGGCTTGCTCTCCATCAGAATCAGGATGGCCATGGAGAGGACCATCCTTGGAGAACATAATCTTGGACTTATGAAAGCCCTTACACCAGGATTGTCTCCATTTCTTCTCTGGAAGAATCGAATCCAGAATTAGGGTGAGTTTTGTGCCCAATGAAACATTAGCATTGAACACAAATTGTTGCTCTCCTGGCAGCTGGGGGCATTCTTCCTTCTGGATTTTCACCTTGTTCTTCCTCAGCACCCCCCAGAAGAACTCAGCCCAGTTACATTGAACACCATCCAGAATGGCCCTCATAACACAGAGCCTGCCAACGAAGATGGCATCTGTGCTATGGCTCTCACACATGAGAATCTTCACCACAATATCAAATAGCACCTTATACTTCTGCCTAAGATGCTTGTCCAAGAAACCCTTAGTGATATTCTGGCATGAATTTCTGGCAAACATCTTGAAGGATTCCAACGCCTCTCCTTCTCTGTACTTCAGTGGGTCCACACCTTCCGCAGAAAGGTTACCAAAGAGACCACAAAAGTCTGCCTTAGAGAAAACAAGATCCTCTGAATCAATCTTGGATGAAATATAGTCTTCGTGGATCTTCATCCGGATAAGAAACTGTGCAGCATATCCATCCAAGGTACGCAGATCCTTGGGAACCTTTGAGATCAACTCCTCCAGCCCAGAACGTCGGAGAAGATCCAAAATCTCCAAAGCGGCCGGATTCTTAGTGGAATAGAAGTCCACCACCATTTCTGACTTGAGCTTCTTGCAGACATAGTCTGGATCGAAATTGCACTTGGGTGCCATAACTGTGAAATAGAGAGAGAGAGAGAAAATGCTTTGCAGAGAGAGATTAGGGTTTGAATAGTATAGAAACGTGAAAGGACAGATTGAAAACAAAATTGATTTAAATAGAGTAGTACGCGTGGCTTGAAAATTAAATGAAGTGTGAACGCGTGTTGTTTCAAATTCAATTTAGGAAACAAAATCAATTTTAGCATTGATTGACATTTTGCACAGTGATTAAATCTGATGGCCATGATGAAAGGCGAAATACAGATTTAATCTGGTGCGTTGGCATAGTCATTGGGACTGGGCATAAAGGGGTTTTGTGGCAGTCAAGAGAAAAAGCGAAATGATTGCCTAGGTCCTATACCCTAGTCTTAAATACACTTCCGAAGTTGAAAGGTTTTGAGTGTACTTACTAATTTGAAAAGTGTATCCCAATGATCAGAGGCCAGAGTAGAAAAGACATACCTGTCACCTGATATTGTAACCAGATGATACCACAACTAGTCTGGTGATACTTCTCCTCTGATGGAACTTATCTGGTCCTGGTCAATAAAGACTTTGGACATATCTGACTCAGCACCTCATCTGGGATTAGTGTCACCTGGTGTATACCTTATCTGGAAGTATACCCTCTCTGATATATCTAATCTGCAGGTATGTTAGCATAAGGAAAATTTATGAAGAAAATTAATAAAATAAGGATACTTCTCTGATGTTCCCCCTAAATCAAATCTGTCTCTGGATCCAACAAACCTAACTCAAAGGTTAATTCTCTGAATCTGGTCTCAGCCAAAGGCTTGGTTAAAATATCTGCTCTCTGCCTCTCTGTTGCAATCTTTTCCATCCTTATATCTCCCTTCTCAACATGATCTCTGATAAAATGATGCCTTATATCAACATGTTTGCATCTGGTATGAAGAACTGGATTCTGGGTGATTGCAATGGCACTATTACTATCACAGAAAATAGGAATATCCTTAGCTCTAATCTGGTAATCCCTAAGCTGTTGACTAATCCAGAGAAGTTGAGAACAACAACTCCCTGCAGCCATGTACTCTGCTTCTGTTGTTGATGTAGCAACTGAGGTCTGCTTCTTGGAAAACCAGGATACCAATTTATTCCCTAAAAATTGGCATGTTCCACTTGTAGATTTCCTATCTATTCTGCACCCACCATAGTCTGAATCTGAATAACCACTTAATTCTAAATTGTCATCTGCAGGATACCATAATCCTAAATTCACAGTTCCCTTAAGGTATTTCAATATTTTCTTAGCTGCTTCCAAGTGACTCTTCTTGGGGTTAGCTTGAAATCTGGCACAAACTCCTACAGCAAAAGTAATATCTGGTCTGCTTGCAGTCAGATACAAAAGAGAACCAATAAGTGCTCTGTACTGAGTCTGGTCCACACTCTCCCCAGACTCATCTGGATCCATGTTAAAATTTGTCATCATAGGGATCTTGGCTGCTCTGCTAGATCCTATTCCAAATTTCTCTAACATGTTTCTGGTGTACTTAGCTTGATTAATAAAAATTCCCTTCTCTGATTGCTTAACCTGCAAACCCAAAAAGTAATTCAATTCTCCCATCATGGACATCTCAAACTGTCCCTGCATGAGCTCACCAAACTTCTCACACAGCTTCTTGTTAGGGGATCCAAATATGATGTCATCAACATATATTTGGACCAGAAGGATGTCCTTTCCTTCTTCTTTCCTAAATAAGGTCCTATCAATTTTACCTTTAGTAAAACCATTGTCCAGAAGAAATTGAGATAGAGTGTCATACCATGCTCTGGGTGCCTGCTTCAGCCCATAAAGAGCTTTCTTAAGCTTAAACACCTTGTCACCTTGTTCAAAACCAGGAGGTTGTTCAACATACACTTCCTCAATGAGAATCCCATTAAGAAAGGCAGATTTCACATCCATCTGGTATACTTTGAACTTCATGTGAGCAGCATATGCTAAGAACAATCTGATGGCTTCTAGTCTGGCAACAGGAGCAAAAGTCTCATCATAGTCTATTCCTTCAGACTGAGAATAGCCCTGGGCCACTAGCCTTGCCTTGTTCCTAGTAATGACATCATTCTCATCTTTCTTATTTTTGAAAACCCACTTAGTGCCTATCACCTTTTGATGTCTTGGTCTGTCTACCAGCTCCCAAACATCCTGTCTGGTGAATTGATTCAATTCCTCCTGCATAGCCACAATCCAATTTGAATCTTTCAGTGCCTCCTTGATGTTCTTGGGCTCAATCAAGGACACATAGCAACTGAATAAGGCAGCTAAGTTAATAGTTCTCCTAGTCTGGACACCCTTAGTTGGATCTCCTAAGATCAGGTCATTGGGGTGATCAACCAGGGTCCTCCTTCCCGTGGTCTTGCCTGGGTGATCATCTTCTGCAGTACCTTGGTGATTATCACCACCTGCAGAAGAGCTTCCCCCTACAGAAGTTCCAACCTCTTCTGGTTCTGCTCCTTGTGAAGGCTGCTGCTTCAGAGAACCAGGAGATGGGTCCTCATCTGAATCTGAATCTGAATCAAGAATAGGTGGATTGACCTTGATAACTCTGGGTGTAGTCTGATTCTGGGTCTCATCTGAAGACTTAGAATCCACCTTGTACTCAAAAGTAGATTCATAAAAAACAACATGAGGTGTTTCCTCCACACAAAGTGAATTCTTGTTAAAAACTCTAAAAGCTTTACTGGTGCTGGAATATCCCAAAAATATTCCATCAGCCACTTTAGCATCAAAGGTTCTTAATTTAGATTTCCCATTGTCATGGATGAAACACTTACATCCAAAAACATGAAAATATGAAACAGATGGGGTTTTACCTTTCCATACCTCATATGGGGTCTTATTGTGTCTCTGGGCAATCAGGCACCTGTTCTGAGTGTAACAGGCTGTATTGATGGCCTCTGCCCAAAATCTCTGTGGAGTGGCGTACTCTGCCAGAAGTGTTCTTGCAGCTTCTTTGAGAGTCCTATTCCTCCTTTCTGCAACTCCATTTTGTTGAGGTGTTCTGGCAGCAGATGTCTCATGAAAAATCCCATGATCCTTGCAATAATCTGCAATATGTGAATTCAAAAACTCTGTTCCTTTGTCACTTCTGATCCTGACTATGCTCTGGTTCTGCTCATTCTGAATCTGCTTGAAGAACTCTGGCAGCTTAGTCATAGTTTCATTTTTCTTAAACAAGAACACTACCCAAGTGTATCTTGAAAAGTCATCTACTATTACTAAGGTGTACTTCCTTCCACTGAAACTAAGAGGAGAAACAGGTCCAAACAGGTCCATGTGAAGTAGTTGAAGTACTCTGGTTGTGGTTGTGCTCTGGACATCCTTAAAGGAAGTCTTGGGTTGTTTACCCTTCTGGCATGAACCACAAACCTGATCCTTCTTAAACACTTCATTTGGAAGACCTCGAATGAGACCCTTTCTGGCAATCTTGTTCAATGTTTTGAAGTTAAGATGACACAATCTCTTGTGCCAAATCCAGCTGTTCTCTGCAGATCCTTTAGCAACCAGGCAAGCATTCCTTGGGCAACTGCTAAAATCTGCAAGATAAATGTTACCCTTCCTCAAGCCTATTAGCAAGATATCATTATAATCAGAAGAGAAAACAGTGCATGAATCACTAGAAAACTTCACTGAGTATCCCTTGTCACAGAATTGGGATACTGAAAGCAGATTATGCTTGAGTCCTTCTACGTAGTAGACTTCATCTACAGATACTCCATTGAAGGTCAACTTTCCAACTCCTCTGGTGACTCCATAGTTGTTGTCACCAAACATCACTCTTGGTCCATTTAATGGCTTGAAATCTTGGAGATTATCCTTCTGGAATGTCATGTGCTTGGAACATCCACTATCAATGTACCAGACATGGTTGCTTGAAAATCCTTTCTCCAATGGACTCTTATCTACCTGCAGAGAGATCAATTAGGTCCCCTACTAGTGCTGGGTCCTGATTGGTTAGTTGCAGGTTTTGTAGGAATCCATAGATAAAGATCATCTCTTGATGGATGAGGAGATCTTATCTTCCTTCCAAATCTATCTACCAGTACATGTCCTCTTACTATGACATATTGAGCTACTGGTCTGATAAGGACACCTTTCCTATAAACAGGTCTGGTGTACCTTTTCTCAAATCTGGCCTTTGGAATGGCCTGCCTCAAAGACATGGTCTTAAAGGTCTGGTTATAAGGGTACATCCTAGAAGAACCATCTCTGGTGTCATAACTTCCCAGATCAGTTGGTTTTCTATAGATGGGTCTGGAAGACCTCCTCTGGTTCTGATAATTAGACCTGTTCTGGTGATTATAGTTCCTTTGAGTATACCTATTCTGGAATTGATTCTTCTGAGAAAATTGTCTCTGGGGTACCTGGTTCTGTTGAACATTGTTCCTTCTCTGGTAGTTATTACTCTGATTGGTATTCCCCCTTTTTGAGTGTTTCCTTTGAGGTCCCCTAATCTGTTTAGGTTCCCTTTGAGGATTTCTCTGGGGTCCTCCAATTTGAGTAATTCCTACTCCTTGGGACTCATTGTTCACAGAACCATTAATCTTTAATGGTTCCCCTTTTTGACACTTATTCTCTAGCATCTTCTCTTCCAGAGTAGTCAACTCTTCTGGACCATTTGTTATTTGATTAACAGAGTGATTCCTTTTCCAATCAGGATTGTGAACCACCTTGTAACCATTACCAGTTAAGTCTTTATCATTCCAGATTTCTACCAATTTACCATCTCTTACAGACTTGTCTTTGTTATAAAAGTACTTGTGAGTTTTAGTGGTAATTCCAGAATATCCTAAACCACTCTTATCACAGATGCGCTGAGAAGACTCTGATATGATAGATACAACAGATGGTATCTTAGGAGCTTCTCTGGGCATAGGTATCTCCTCTATGTTGTGAACAACTTGTTTTCCCTTGATAAGAGTTTGATATTTGGCTCTGAGTTCAGTGATCTCATCCTCTTGAGAGTTTCTTTCTTTCATGAGTTGATCACCAGAGTATCTCTTTCTGTGATCTTTTCCTGAAGTTCAGAGACTTCTTTGGAATGATCTTTCATGAGTTCTCTGGTGGATTTATGCTCATGAGAGAGAGATTGAACTTCAGCTCTGAGCCTACCATTCTCTTTCTCAAGTTTTTGACAGAGTTGGACACAATTTTGGAGATCTGATAGCATTTGTTGCATATCAGACTCTCTGGAGTTACCAGATGAATTAGAGGATTCAGTACATTTGGATCAAGCTTTCATGAGTTTCTTTCTCTGATACCAATTGTAGGATCAAGCGCTTGCCACTAGACTAAAAGCCCGGACTTGTAGTGAGGTGCTACTTTATTTCCTTTAACCCTATCTAGCTGCAGCGCCACGAGTCGAATAGCCTCCGCCGGACTTGGCGCACCGGGCCTTTATCGCGCTCGACTCGGCTGGGAGATGCTGGACTCCGCGCCCAACAATCCCCCCCAACATCTGCCAGCCCTCTTGGCCAACAAATGCCTTCCACTGGGATTCGAACCCGTGACCTGTGCTCTGATACCAATTGTTGGTCCCACTTGATAGATTAATTGCGGAAGCTTATGTTTAAATGTCTTTCCAAAATCTTTTATAAGAGAGCAATAAACAATATTTAAAATAAAGCGATAAAAGACACAAGATATATAGTGGTTCGGATAAATATCCTACGTCCACTCTCCCTTATCACCAAGGGGTCTCACTAACAACCAACTCACAAACTTACTTACTGGAATTTCTGAAGTACCAGCACCTTCTTACAAACTCTTTAGATCTAACTTCGATCTAAAGATAGACTCACTCCAACCTTATCTTAACAAGATGAACAGGTTGAGTGTATAAACTCCTTACGAGTAGATAAGTAATTAAGAACAAAATGTGAGTGCAATATGCGTAGTGATCAAAAGCTTAGTGTGGCTATATGCGCGTGAATGATTCTAGAGCTTTTTCTTGATCTGCACTCAAGTATATATAGAGGGGATTAGGGACATAGCCGTTGGGAGGCTAATCCAATCAGATCCTCTATATATGGAAGCTTCAATCAATCAATTCCCTAATTGATTGATTGGGTTGGTGAGATCTTGATTGATTGTCTTCATATCTTCTCAATCCAATCTTGTTTTGACTTCATTAGAATCACCAACGGTCAATGCTTCCAATTGCCTAACTCTGATTCTCTCCAGAGAAGGCAGGACCAGACACCAGGCAACCTCGGTGTCTTCTGGTCCTTATCTGGTGAACAACCAGAATACTCAGTAGGATAAGGGGATCAAACTGAGCATCTTTTGTTCCACTAGACTCGTCTGGTCCGGACTCGTCTGGTCTGGGGAAGGTCCTCTGCCTCTGGTCTGATCTCCTCTGGTGAAGTCCTCTGGTGAAGTCCTCTGGAGGGGTCTTCTGGTGACTCTTCTGGTGAGGTCTTCTGGTCTGGCAGTTCCCCCTAGACTAAGTCCTAATCTAGATCATCATCTGGCTAACAGGTCCAGATGGTCCTATTACATCTTCTGGTTTGTTTTAACTCATCAAAACTAACAAATTTTTATCCTAACACTTACTACCCTGTCAAATATCACTTGGAAAACCTGATTTTTTGAACGCCCAATAAGTGTTGGAAGGCCCAAGTATTTAGAGTAAAATCCCACAGTTTTTGCCCCGAGTTGGAGTCCGATGTCAGCCTTTGTCTCCTCCGAAATGTTTCCACTAGCAAAGAGTTCCGATTTTTCCAAGTTAACGCGCTGTCCCGAGGCTGCTTCATAGTTTGCAATAATCTCTTGACTTTGTTGAGTTCAGCTTGTGTCGACCGAAAGAAGAGAATGCTGTCATCTGCAAAAAAATAGATGCGAGACCGGGGGGCCCTGTATTGCCACTTGAATGCCCGTGATCTCTCCTCTATTTTCTGCATAAAAGGAACAAGTAAGGAGATATAGGGTCTCCTTGTCGGAGGCCCCTTTGGGGGAAGAAAGTATCAGTTGGTCTACCATTCACAAGTAAAGAGTACGAAACAGTATTCACACATTTCATAATCAAATTGACCCAACTCTCACAGAAGCCCAACTTCAGACACATGTTTTTAAGGAAATTCCATTCGACTCTATCATAGGCTTTGCTCATGTCAAGTTTGAGAGCGAGAAGACCCTTACGACCAGTTTTCTTCTTCCTCATAAAATGGAAGGTTTCAAAGGCTATCATTGCATTGTCGGTGATTAGTCTATTGGGAATGAATGCGCTTTGTGTGGGGGAGATCACATTTTCGAGAATGAGCTTGAGTCTATTAGCAATTGTCTTTGTTATCACTCTAACAATTACATTGCTTAGACTGATGGGGCGGAAATCTTTTGGGCTTTCTGGTGATTTAACTTTTGGAATAAGAACGATGAAAGTGTGGTTCAAGGGACTAGGGTCGACACCATTATTCAAAACATCAAGACAAGTGGAAATGAAAGAGGAATCAACAATATTCCAGTATTTCTGAAAGAAAATAGGAGGCATACCGTCGGGTCTTGGCGACTTTGTAGGGTGCATCTGTTTCAGCGCTTTCTTAACCTCTTCAGCTGTGTATGGGCGCATTAAAGTCTCATTCATATCATCTGTGACTCTAGACTCAACCGACTCTAGGACGCGGTGCACTTCACAAGGGCCTTCCGACGTAAACAGATTCATAAAGAATTCCTTCAGAATTTTGCCCACCTCTTCCTCTTTTTTTTCCCAGTCACCATTTTCATTTTTTATCCGTCTGATAGTGTTTTTCTCCCTTCTTTGTGAGGCTCGTATATGGAAAAAAGGTGTGTTACGATCACCATCCCGGATCCAGAAAGACTTCGCCCTTTGAAACCAGAAAGTCTCCTCAAGTTTTAGGAGTTCATCAAGTTCCACAGCCAGATTTTTCAGTTCATTAATAGCATCCTCTCCTTGTGGTCTAGATTGGAGGTCTTCAATTCTCTTTTTTGTATCTCTGATTTTCTTCGCAGTGTTCCCAAAAGTCTTAGAGCCCCAGAGGGAGAGGAGTGTTCCACAGCTCTCAGTTCTGTCCTAAAACTGTCCCCACAATGACTGCTTCCCTACCCTTTCTGGATCACGCTTTTGCATTGTTCATGCTCGCACCAAATTTTTTCGAAACGGAATATCTTTCTTGTCTTGGTTTGTGGCTGTGGTAGATCCTGGTAGTCATCGGCATCGCCAAAATCAATTGTTATTGGAGCATGGTCCGAGCAAATTCTGGGCTTGTGATATACTGCGTGCACCTTGAAGGTGCTCTTCCAGCTTTGAGTAGCGAAGGCTCTATCAAGTCGAACTTGGACATTGTATTCCCCACTTCTACCATTCGTCCAAGTGAACTTAAATCCGTTATATCCCATGTCTTGGAGACCCAAGTTTGTAGTTGTTGATCTGAACTCCTCCATAGATGTTGTTCTTCTGATGGGACCACCAAGCTTTTCTGTTGACCAAAGCACCTCATTAAAGTCTCCAAAGCATAGCCAAAGATCTCCCCGGCTAGGACTTACTCTCCTTAAAAGCTGCCACGTTTTGTATCTATTTGGGTGTTCTGGCCAACCATAGATACCCGTGAGATGCCATTTTGTTGTGTGTCCAGAATCAACTTCAACAGAAATGTGATTTTGGGAGAAAGAGTGTAAGGAAATCACCATTTCATCTTTCTAGAGAAGGCAAATGCCGCCGCTTCTATTGTTCCCCGTCCCACTGCAATCAACAGGGAAACATCCTTTAAAGTAGAGTGAACGCATATTCAGTTGGATCATTTGAGTACATAGTAACTTCATTTCCATGAGGAAAACTATACTCGGGCTTTCCTCATGTAGGAGCTTCTTCAAAGCTCGAATTGTCGCTTGGTTCCCAAGCCCGCGACAATTCCAGCTTAAGGCGATCATTGTGTTCGGCGGGACTGCATTGCAGCCGCCGCCGTTGCTTCTTGTTCCATCTCAGTTTTTCCTCTCTTTGTTGGGTTGAGATCCATCTCATTTCCGACCTCCTTTCTTTTTCTAGCCAATTGAGTCAATCTTGGTTTCTGTTGGTACTGCTCTTTTTTTTGTTCAGACGTGCTTAGTGGAGTTTTCCGGGGGTTTTAGTGGGTGTGTTATTTGGCTTTGTTTGTATGGATGTCGGTGGGCGGGTGAGGTGAGTGGGGTTGTTTTCATAGAGGTCGGTATTGGGTAGGTGGGTATGGGTATCGTGTATGTGGGTGTTAGGGTACGTAGGTTCAATTTTTGATGTTTTGAGCTCTGTTTTATTTGATGGGGGTTGGGTGGTACTGGTATGTATTTATATATTTGTCTGGGATCTGGTTTGGGGTTGGGTAGGTGGGGGTGTTTGCTGGGGATTTGTGCATAATTGCTGCAATTGATTAATGGGCGTGAGTGTCTGGGTAGTGGGGTGATTATTAGGAGGTAGCAGTAGGGTATTTGTGGGCGATGGGGTGTTTCTGGATGGTGGGGTAAGTGTGGGTGGTGGGGTAATTGTGTTTGTTTCTGGTGGGGGAGAGCAATAATGGAGTTGGGTATTATATAATGGGGTCTTAAATGCCTTGCCTATCTGATTTCCAGTGAGTTGGAGATTTCTCTCTGCTCCCATCTTCTTTAAATATTCACTCTCATCCTCCATCTCCCTTCTCTCACTCCCCTGTTCCCATTTTTGTATTCCTTCTTCAGCATCCCTCATCTCAATCCTTTCATTTTCTCTGTCGTTTCCTTTTCCATCGGCCACTTTCACTCTTCCTAAGTTTTCTTCCAGGTTGTCAATTCCTTCCGCCTCATCTCCTCTCTTTCCCTGTTCCCTCACACCCTCAACCTTTTCCTGGTCATTTAAATCTCCCTCTTGAATACTTCTTCGGAATTCCTCAAATAATCGTCTTCTCAATGATCCATCTTCTTTCTCCTTTCTTGGAATTTCAGATTTAATAAAGGCTTTCTTGAAGGGGGAGGCCCTCAACCATTCGCCATACGAGAGCTTTTCTTCGTCGAGGGCTTTGATCATATTGGAACCTTCCATGAGGTCACATTCACGTTTCATGTGACCAAGAGCACCACAGGCGTAGCAAAAAGATGGCAAACGTTCGTACTTGAAGGGTACCTAGACTGGTAAGCCATCTTTTAATTCAACTTTCATGCCTTTCTTCAGGGGTTTTGAGGTCTCTATTCGAACTTTAACTCGAACGCTTCATCCAAACCCTTCAATTGATTTTAGATCCACTTCCATTACCTCGCCGAGTTATTGTACAATTTTCCTGATACACTTCTCGGATCTGATGGCCATAGGAAGGTCATAAAGTCTGACCCATAGTCCTACCATCTCGAATTTAACCATGGACGGTTGTTCTCCCCTTCCTAGGTGCTTGAGCATCAGTAATTGTTTTTCAAAGTGCCATGGTTCTTTAGATAGAATCTCGTGTAAATCGCTTTGAGATCTAAACTGAAAGGAGAACAAGTTGCTTCATATCTCCATAACTGTGAATCCCATAGCTGGTTTCATAGCCTTCTTCATTGTCTCTAGGAAACCAAAAGTATTGAAGGATTTATTTGTTAGTACCTTTCCCATCAAGCAAAGAGTTGACCCTGCATTCTCTTCAACCTCCTTGTTCCCAAATCGAACCAAATCCTCCTCCCCTGTGAGAGGCCCTTTACTATTACCGTCGGAAGACATCGGAAATGCACCGTGGCTGACACGGTCGGTCCTAGAGAAACAGATAAAAAATAAGACTCTACTAACCCACCACACACACAACTAGAAATTAAAAAAAAGGCTAATTCACAGATCCAAACGACAAAGCTCCTAAAGACACCTAAGGGGTACCAAATCCAAAAGGGGTTCTAGAAACAGAAAAGTCAAGCACAACACAAAAGTACGACAACAAAGATAATATAAGGGAGTAACATAACAAAGGTCATCTTGAGAGACCCACAAATCAAGACTAAAAAAACCCACAGCACCGGGGAGATGCCGACAAAGCTCGAAAAAATCGAGAGAAGACCCTAATCTCAGAGGGACCAAAATATTTCTCTCATATTTTTCAACCTTGATTTTATGCAGTTTTTTGAAATAATATATATTAAGTAACTATTATGTGCACAACTAATACAGTTCTATAGAAATAAATAATGTTAGGATAAAACTTGTACTTAGTTGTTTTGAATATGTTAAAACAGAATATAATAGGACCAACTGAATCTGTTAGTCGGCTAAAGATTAGATAGGTCTAGTATAGAACTTAGTCTAGGAGAATTAAACAAAGATTAGAAAAGTCATACAGAGTCACTCAAAAGAGATACTAAGACCCAGACCAAGAAGAGTCCAAAAGTCCAGAAGACTTACTACTTTAGCTCAGAAGCATTAGCCAAGAGCAGCTTTAGTTTGGCAAAAAACTAAAAGACCAGAAGTCTTCTGGTATCCACCTTTGAAGCAAGAAACAGAGTGGTTCACTATCAAGCAGATCAAAATTAGAACCAGACAAGGGTGAAGTGACACAATCTATGACTAATCAATCAAGCACATAGTACCGTTGGTGATTGATTGATTGACCTTATTCAAATCAAGAGGATCTTACCAACCATATCAATCAAGGATTCATTGATTGACTTCCGAATTATAGGGGATTTGATTGATTAGCTCTCCAACGGCTAAGAGGGGTGTATTCAATTATGATTTTATTAGATTTTTTTTAACTTTAAAAAATCAGTAGATTTAGAAATTCTATAGACTCCATGCAGAGTTTGACTGACTTTTTTTATTGATTTACATGGATTTTCATAGACTTGATAGGATTGTGGAATACACTTTTTTTATTGATTTATATGAATTTCCATAGACTCCAGCGCTGGAACCATTGATGCAATTATGCAAATGTATATGGAACACACTTGTATGTAAAAAAAATTATCCAAATTATTTAGAAAAAATACAAAAAATACACTAGTTCCAAAAAAATTACATTATTATTCATCATTATTATTCTCATCTTCATTTCCATCACCGTTATACCTCGGTCTCATTAGAAGTCTCTCATTGTTAGAAGAGATTTTGAAATATATTTATATTTTTTGAAGAGTAGACTAGGCAGCGGGGCGGGGAATCCTCGATCCCCGTGGGGATCCGCCCTGAACGGGGCGGAGAATCCCCGAAGCAAACAGGGATGGGGACGGGGAATTTTTTTGTCTCATAGACGGGGATAGTATTCCCCTCCCCGTTCCCCGTGGGGACCCGCATTATTTTTTTATATAATTAATATATTTATATATAATTTAACTTTAAAAGTAAATTACAAATAAATATTTCATAATTTTCTATTCAATTAACTATTTATTTATAGTTACATCTTTATTTTATTTATGTTATTAGTTCCAAATTACATAAGTTTCACTTTAGTATATATGTTAACTAAAAATATTAGAATTAGAAGGTCTTCAAATTGTTTAAATTAGTTTTTTTTAACACCAACTTAAAGTAATTGATTTGTATAAACTTTTTTAAAATTTAGATATTGTTTTATATTTTTTTATATGGAAGAGAATCAAAGAAAATTCATAGGTTGTTGAATACCTAAAGATTTTTTAAGACTTTTTAAAATCCGTAGAAATCTCTGGTTATTAGAAGAGATTTTGGAGAGTGAAATCTATTTATATTTTGGAAGAGAATTAAAGAAAATACATAGAGTATTAAAATTCATAATCGGTTGAATACCTAAATTTTTTAAAGAATTTTTAAAATCCGCATTGAATACCTTGAGATTTTAAAGACTTTTGAAAATCCAGATTGAATACCCCCCAAATTTTAAAAGTCTAAAAAAATCCCACAGACTCCATAAACAATACACCACCCTAAGTCAGTTCCTCCCATATAAATACTTGGAATAGAGAACACACAAGATTTACGCGCGAGAACCACTAAGTTCATATCACAATCAAACATTCACACACTTACAATAACATTTAAGCAAATTTTACTAATATAGGAGTTACGTTGGAAATTTACACTATCTATTCACATCGAAAGATTGTTGTAAGAAGGTTTAGAACGAAAGTTTGAAAACTTATATCAAGGACGCTGATGTTTGTCAATTTCAGCAGTTGATTAGTGAGTGGGATCCCCTTGAAAAAGAGAGGGTTGACGTATGATTCATTAACATTTGAACCACTATAAAATTTGTGCGTTTATTTCCTTACATTGTATTCATAGTTTCACTTGCATAAAAAAATATTTTTTGCATACAAGAGCTTTAACTTTCAAAAGGAATTTAGTAGAGTTTGCATAAAAATGTTTCCGCATTCAAATTTGCCAAATTTATTTTGGGCCTAGGAAGTCTATTCAACCCCCTTCTAAACTTCCAAAAGCTCTTTCAAAGTATCTTGAGGGACCAACAAATAATATATTTATAAATTATTAGTAAAACAATTACTAATGTTCAATATAAATATGTAATTTTGTTTAGTGAAAAGTAACCAATAATAGAGTATGTATAGAGTAAAATTAGTTAATATATAAAATTGGATCCATATTATAAATGTATACACCCATTACGATATGTTTAATTGGTTGAAGCTTGTACTTAATAGCCTTCAGCTACTTCCAAACCACACTCATATGTGTTTCGATGTATATTGTTTTTTAACTTCATTCTCTCCCCCTTTTTTAGTTCAAAATTTTTCATCTTTTAATTTCTTTGTTAATTAATTCTCTTTCAGTTTATATCAATTTTTTCTTTTGGAAGATATTACAATTAATTATTTTTCAATTTATATCTTGTTGTTTACCAAATATTTGTTGCTGGGATTAACTGGCTATTTATAAGAGCTTTGGTAAAAACATCAAATGATTGGGTTCTTAAATGCTAAAATGAATGCTTGAATGAAGAAAGGCAATAAATGCATAAGAACACTAAGAACACCAAGAATTGCCAGGGGTTGTTAGACCCTGGACTTGAATGAGTATGTGTATTGATTATACTGAGAGAGATTGAACCTATTTTACATTACAAATGTTGGGGTATTTGTAGTTTTCTCACTACAGGGGTATGTAGGTCATTTCCGACCTCTTGGGGGACAGGTGCATTAAATGTCTCCTGCCTCTGAGGACGCGCGGGCTCTGATATGTCAGGGCTTGCAGGTGGCCGACCACTAGGGTGTTGATGCGTGTCCAAAAAGGACGATTCTCTGGCGAATTTCCTCATTTGGATGGAATATTCTCTGAGTCTCTGAGTACGGAGGCGGTCTTTTTCCTCATTGGGGGAGGGTCTCGTTTGATTCTATCACGTGCTCCAGATCTCTCTTGCCGGCCGGGGGCCTTGAGTGATCGGAGGCCGGCCTCCTGGTGGACAATGAGGTCGGAGATTCTTCCAGCCGGTTGGTCGCGTCCGGGCGACCTCCGCTGGACTTCACTGGTCGTGGCCGGGCCGGTCCGGCCACGGCCGGACTTCAATGTGGCTGTGATGAACGTGGACGGGCATCCCAAGCGAGTTTCCGGCCTCGCTTTCAAGGTCAGAAACTCGTGGTCGGAGCCCGCTGAGGTCGGATACAGACCGGCCAGGTCGGTCCCGACCTCTGGGTATCTTCTTGCTTTTTTCGGCTTGCTTCTGGCCGGATCCGACATGTGGTCTGAAATGGTCACAACAATTGCCCCCCAGCTCATCACTCAAAGTTGATGAGGGGCGAGGTGGTCGTTTGCCGTTTTGTGTTGGTGCCGGCCTCGATCTGCCCCGGGTGGTCGGAGACCGGCCTACGGCTATGCGATGACTAGAAGGACGTGTGTTGTACTTATTTTGCCTAAAAAAGTGCACATGACGTCAGGCGACGCCTCGAATTACACGCATTGAAAGCTGACATGCGTGACATGATTTGATCTCCTCAAATTTCGCGCATTTAATGCGTGCAATGTACGAGGCGTCTGACGCCAAAACCGTCTCTTCAAATTCTTGCACCTAGGTCCCTAAACCTAGGATTTTATTTCTAAATAGGCCCTCACCCATTCCCTATAAATAGGGGAGTCATTCTACTCCCAAAGGCTTTTACTCTTTCGCGATTTGGAGCTGTTCTTTGGCGATTTCCGGCGATCTTCTCACGGCGGCGACAAGCTTCTAACGGCGGCGACTATTGGTTTTGAGAAGGTAATTTCCAAATTTTCTTAATTCAAGCTTCTTTATTTACATAATGGTGCGACGATGGGCCGGTCCTCCGCCTGGGCAACGAGGTGACGGCTCTTCTAGCGGCGGAGGATGTGGTGGTGCCAATCGGCGCCTATTTGACGAAGGAGGAAGCTCTCGCGGCGGGAGTGGTGCTTCTCCTTCGCGTTTGGCGAGCTCGATCTGGGTGCATAACGACGATAGCTTAGATGCCCTGTTCCCACGCCCGGGACGGTCATTATTGGGTGAAGATGTCCGGGAGGGAGTTCCTTTGGCTACGGAACGATCCTAGGATGAAGGGGCGGCCCGACCCGTGGGGAATAGGGATCCATTGGATGACCTCCTGGAGGAGGACGAGGAAGAAGGCGGTCGCGGCGAGGGCGACGACCGGGCCACTAACTTGCTCCTCAAAAATCTCGCGGCCGAGATGATTAAAGAATGGCTTGGGAGTGCGGGAGAGGCCTCGGGATCCGATTCTGAAGAGGTTGAGAGGCCGGCCACAGTTGGTCGGAGTGTCAGCCAAGATCGGCGAGACCAGGTCAGACAGGCCTTTCATCTGTGGTCGGAATATGTGGAGAGGAAGGATGAGGTCGAGTCTCTCTCCTTCGACTATGAGGAGTATTTGGATCATTTCCCACGGGGGCCGACCGTTCGCGATCCGGCCACCATTCGGATAGCCAATCTGGAGGAGTCCCGTAGGTGGACCATTGGCCAAGTGCAGAGCAAAATGTCTCAGTATCACCTCGACGAAGCCCGGGTCGGATGGGAAATACCTCTTGACGTTCATCTATACGCGTCTGAGCCGAACGAACGGGCGGACCAGCCTCCGCGTGGGATGGTGGCCGTAACCCAGGACATGATGGAGGTCGGACTCCGCTTCCCCCTTCATCCGGCCGTATCGTATTTGTTGAACTTTTGGAACCAGGCGCCCATCCAGCTGCTGCCGAACGCGTGGATGATAATAGTGAGCGTCATGACCTTATTTGGCAGAAACCGACTCTACCGGATGCCGAACCCTGGGGAGATGACTTATCTCTATCGAATCCAGTGCGAGAGGAGTGGGACCGGCGAAGTCTACATTCAGACGAAAGGGCAGAAGCTGGTGACCGGCCTGCCCAGTAAAGGCCGAAACGATCGGAAGAAGTGGTTCTTTGTTGGTGGAGCATGGAAAACTGGGTACCCTGACGGAGAGGAGATCGACGTTCCGACCGACATCCGCCCTAAAAATCCTAGTAAGGAATCTTTAGCTTGCCCTTGAATTAAAAGTACTGATCTAATCTTTACTTTCTTTCGCAGGTTATCCTTGCCCCTCCGATCGAGAATTGAACTTCGATTTTGCGGTCGTCCGAGAGCGGATCTTATGACTGCCGGCCTCGGAAAGAAATCAAGCCGTCCTCCGGACTCGAGAAGCCCGAATTTCTGGCCGATTCTTCCAGTTTCCTCGTCATATAAAGTTGACGGGTAAGTGACCATGTTCCGACCTGTATTTATTTTATTATTTTTTTTTAACTTGGATTTTGATCGTACAGTGCCAGATTTTCCGATCGTTAGGCAGTGCCCCCCTGAGTTTTCCGGTCGTTGCCCAGAAATGTTTGCCTTGATGGGAGCTTGCGCGGCCAAGAAAGCGGTTAAAGGAGCGAAGAAGAAAAAAGGGACCGGCGCCCGGACCGAGATCGTGATAGAGGAGCCTCTCCCCCTCCAGTCCGTTCCGGTTGCTGGGGCAGTAGCTGCTGAGGTCCCGACCTCTTCTCCGATCACGGGGAAGAAAATGAGTTGGGAGGAGGCCGGGATCGAGGGAGCCGGCCAGGATGGGTCGGGTCCGGCCCCGATAGACGTTTCAAACGATACCCCACCTGGGGCCGGGCCGGTTGGGGCAGAAGCTGCGGCTCGTTTGGAGCCCGTTCTTGGCCGGGAGGATGACCGGACCTACTTCGGTCGCGATCCGGTCCGCTTCCAAGCGTAAGTCTTTTAACATTAACGTTTTCATTCTTCTAAACTATTTCATTTGTCCGTACCTGATTTGATCTTTCATTTGTCCAAGTTGACTCGAAATGACTCCGATCTTCCTCCGATGGTGCTCGATTTACTCTCCTCTCGTGCCCCCAGTTCAACGGCTGAGATGCCGGACTACATGCGCCGGGCTGCGAACTCCCTTCCCCAGGCGTGGACAAAAGATCTGGCCGACATCGTCGAGCGCCGTCCCCGGCACGCGGGCCGGCTGGAGTCGCTCTGATCAGTCAGGCGGCCATCGTGGTCAACACGATGGAGAACGAGCTTTCCGAGATCTCCAGGTCGCTCTGGAGGTCCGAGAGCGCCCTGACCCGCGCCCGGGAGGAGAAGGCCGGGCTAGAGAGCGAAGTCGCCCAGCTCAAGAAGGAAAGAGATGGCGCGGTCGGTCAAATGGAGGCCGTTCTGAAGGAAAAGGACGATGCCCTGGGCCGGGCGGAAATGGCCTTCAAAGCCCTGAAAGGTGCCCGGAACCGAGTCTCTGAGATGGAAGATGCCAACGCCGATTTGCAGTTGGAGGCGCACCGGGCCCGAGGGGACGCCAACCAGGCTTTGGCCCGGTAGGCCGAGATGGAGAAAGAGCTCGAGAAGAAGAATGAAGATCTGGCCGCCGCACTGAACCGGCCGGCGTATGATCCCGCGGATCCGACCGCGAACCCGGCGCTGTTCTCCGAGTTCTGCTTCTACGTGGCAGCCGCTAGCATGATCCGGGTAGGGCGCCAGGCCAATCTCGATACCAAATCCCAGGAGGACTACTTCCGGGAGTATGCTGCCAAGAACCCGGTCAGCGATGGCTTCTGGTTCCCTTTCCTCGACCTCGAGACCGACCACGGGGTGGACCTCTCATGGTTCCCCCATCGGCACAGGCTGTTCAAACATGGCGAGAATCCTCCGGCCGGTGAAGAAGAAGAAGAAGAAGAAGAAGAGGAGGAGGGAGACGAAATTGTGAGGCACTTTTCTCCACGTTCGCTAGTTCGCCGTCCACCCGGTGTACGAACGAGGTTGGGAGACAGACTAGAAGATCAGTAGTGGAATCAACGCCTCGGTCTTCAAGGGTAACGGATACAAACTTGTCTTTAGATGCATGTTTAGGTCTTTAATTGTTTATACATGTTTGGTATCCCAACAACGATCTTGGGGACGGACCGCCTTCACCGGCGCGTTCCATCAAATGGTATTAAAGCTACAGCCACGTCTCCTCGATTTATGATGTCTCGTATAATGTGGTACTGCTCATTCATATAGTCTTCCTCTAAAAATCGGGCATTAGTACTGACTATCACCCTCTGATCTTTAGGACTATAAAAATAACCACCTTTTGTTCCCTTAGGATATCCTACAAACAACCGTACTTCAGTTCTAGGTGCCAACTTATCAGCTTCCTTATCCAGCACATGTGCTGGACAACCCCAAATCCTTCATTTGAAACTGCTCTGAAAGCCACACCTTTACGTCTGATAATACTTTCACATTGTTGCCAATGAGAAGAATATCATCTACGTACAGTACTAAGAATACCACGACGTCTCTGTTACTCTTCTTATACACACAACTTTCATTTTGACATTGTTCAAATCCAAAAGATTTGATCACCTCATCAAAACGAATGTTCCAAGACCTGGAAGCTTGCTTTAGCCCATAAAGGGACTTTTTCAGCTTCCAGACCAGATGCTCTTGGCCCGTCTCCGTTACTCTTCTTATACACACAACTTTCATTTTGACATTGTTCAAATCCAAAAGATTTGATCACCTCATCAAAACGAATGTTCCAAGACCTGGAAGCTTGCTTTAGCCCATAAAGGGGCTTTTTCAGCTTCCACCGCTTTAATTTTAATTAACATCTATTATTCCTTGAGTAGTACCACTCAACCTTGTTGTCGTACGGATATAATCCACCTGCAGGGTTTAATACGACAATCCTTTATGAGTTTCCTCAAGGGGACGTCATCAACCTGGATCACCAGGACACGGTGCCTTAATGTCAATAAATAGACATCGTGCAAACGATGTCACTACCCAAAATACATACTGCGTTGAATCTAACAAGATTCTCACCCATAGTAAATCAAAGTAGTGAACAAGCGCTCCACATATCTATATATCACAATTAGGGTTAAGAATTACAAGAGTCACCAAGACCTTTAGTTCTTCATAACAGTCAGAATAGAAGAACATGTCTTAACTGCCATTCAATACGACATAGCGTACTAGTATGAACTAATGGCCAAGACAAGCCACTAACAAGTTCATACTACAACTTATACCAATAGTTATGTCCAGAACTATCTCAGTTGTGAATACTGTTTATATCTTATAAGGAACTGACAATGTGATCTTCTGTGTGACTACAAACTCACCACATTATCTACAATATAAGATAAATAGACATACAAGTAATACAAGCAATTAATAAGATTGCAATAATGTGAAACACCATTTATTTCAGATAATAAGGAAATCGAATATATCCATAAAAGCCCAACAAAAGTTTGCTTTACAGTATACACCAACAATTTTGACCCGGGCTCGAGTGTGATATGCCGACCTCGATACGGTCGGCATATGCTTTTGAACTGAGCCCGGTTCCTGGAATTGCCTTGGTTGCCTTGCCGAGCTTAGGTGTGATATGCCGACCTCGATACGGTCGGCATACGCTTTTGAACCGATATCGGCTTTTAAAGTGGCTAGGGTGGCCTTTCCGAGCTCAAGTGTGATACGCCGACCTCGATACGGTCGGCGTATGCTTTTGAATTGGGCTCGGTTTTTGGATGGCCTTAAGTGGCTTTTCCGGGCTCAAGTGTGATATGCCGACCTCGATACGGCCGGCATATGCTTTTGAACTGAGCCCGGTGCTTGGAAATAGATTGAGCTGTGTGAAGAGCCTTGTATTGATAAGAACTTTGAATACATGGTACAAAATCATTGGTAGTATTTCTTCAAGTGAATTGCATTCCAGGGGTATTGGTCCGGAGTTCCATCTATGAGTTACAGCTCGTAAGCTCCCTTGGAGAGCCATTTGGATATCCTGAACGGACCCTCCCAGTTCGGGCCGAATACCCCTTTTGGTACTTGAACCTTCTTGAGGACGAGGTCCCCGACCTGGAATTGTCTGGCCTTCACTTTGGAATTGAAATTTTTTTCGGATTTCTTCTTGTAGGCCGCATTTCGGAGGTCGGAATTGAGTCTCCTTTCCTCCAACATGTCCAAATCGATCATCCGGGCGGTGTCATTGTCTTCGGTGATCGTCTGGGCCGTCCGGTGGCTTAGTAGGGAGACCTCTGAAGGAATGACGGCCTCGGTCCCGAAAGCTAAAGCGAAAGGTGTTTTGCCCGTTGAGTTCCTTGTGGTCGTTCGATACGACCAGAGTACGTCTGGCAGCTCGGCTGCCCACTTCCCCTTCTTGTCCTCAAGCTTGGCTTTGATAGTGTGCTTGAGGATCTTGTTTACGGCCTCTACCTGGCCGTTCGTTTGCGGGTGGTAGGGGGTAGAGAAAACCTTCTTGATATTCCATTTTTCACAAAACTGAATCATCTGGAGACCGTCAAACTGTTTTCCATTGTCGGAGATGATCACTTGAGGTAGGCCGAAACGGCAGATGATGTTTTTCCAAATGAACCTGATGATTTGAGTCTGGCTGATCTTGTTGAGTGGCTCGGCCTCGGCCCACTTTATGAAATAGTCGACGGCCACGACGGTGAATTTGTGGCCCCCAGGCGCAGTGGGCATCGGTCCGATCAAGTCGATGCCCCACTGGGCAAAAGGCCAAGGGCTATACATGGAAGAGAGCTGCTCGGGGGACAGTTTGATATTGGGTCCCAAGACTTGACATTTGTGGCACGACCTCGCGAAGTTGACGGCGTCCTTGTTCAAGGTTGGCCAGAAATATCCTTGTCTGATCACTTTGTGGGCCAGGGCCCGGCCTCCGGCATGATTTCCACATACCACCTCGTGGATTTCGGCCAAAATGATCCGGCCTTGCTCCGGGGTTATGCATTTTAGGAGTGGGAGGGTAAAGCTTCTCTTATATAAAAGATCGTCGATGAGGGTGTACCTTGATGACCGGAGTTGTAGTTGCCGTGCCCGAGTTCTATCTTCGGGGAGCCCGCCGGTCTTGAGATACTTTACGATCGGCGTCATCCAATTTTCTTCCGTGCTCAGAACGGTCGCCACATGTGCTCGGATGACCGTGGGTGTTCCGAGTGTGGAAAGTTGAATATTGGCGAGGTCGGCAGCTCCCTCGGCGGTTGCAAGTTTGGAAAGAGCGTCGGCCTGGATGTTGTGCTCCCTTGGGATCTGCTCAATGAAAACTTGATGAAATTTCTCGCATAAGGTTGTAACCAGGTCGAGGTACTTCATCATCTGCTCTCCCCGGGCCTCGTATTCACCTTTGATTTGGTTGACCACGAGTAGGGAGTCCATAAAAATGTGTAGTCGGCAAACTCCGATGGCGATCGCGAGTTCAAGGCCCCCGACCAGAGCCTCATACTCGGCCTCGTTGTTGGTGGCCGGGAAGCTGAAGCGGACTGCATGGGTGAAATTTTAGCCCTCCGGGCCGATCAGGACGATACCGGCCCCGACACAAATATTGGTTGACGATCCGTCCACATAGAGTTTCCACGGGGGGTGGTTGATTCTTGTGAACTTGGGTGGGAAGGTTAATTCTACTATGAAGTCGGCCAGGGCCTGACCCTTGATGGCCGTCCTTGGGGCGTACGAGACCCCGTATTGAGCTATCTCTAACGACCACTTCAACAACCTGCCGCTGGTGTCCGGCCGGTGTAGAACTTGTCTCAGGGGTAGAGTGGTGAGGACCTCTACTTGGTGGTCGAAGAAATAAGGCCTTAGCTTCCTTACGCTCATGACCAGAGCGTATGCTAATTTTTCGAGTGGAGTGTACCTGAGCTCGGCATCGTGTAGGGCTTGACTTACGAAGTAGATCGGAAGGTGGTTCTGACCATCCGCCCGGACTAGTACCGCGCTTAGTGCGACCTCGGAGGCCGCAAGATATAAGTAAAGCTTCTCCCCTGGGACTGGCTTGACTAAGATTTGTGGGTTTGCCAGGTAGTCCTTTAGATTCGCAAAGGCTACTTGACTTTCCCTATTCCAAGAAAATTTGCCATTTTTAATAGTCGAGAAGAAAGGCTTACTTTTATCTCCGAGCCGGGCTATGAATCTGTTGAGAGAGGCGAGGCATCCGGTCAGGCGCTGCACTTGTTTGATCGTCCTGGGCTCTTGCATATCTAGGACGGCCTTGATCTTGGCCGGGTTGGCCTCGATCCCGCGCTGGCTGACGATGTGCCCCAAGAATTTGCCGGCCTCCACCCCAAAGTTGCATTTCTTTGGGTTTAGCTTCATATTGTAGGCCTTGAGGATCTTGAAAGTCTCTTCAAGATCCCTGAGATGGTCTTCTTTCCTCAAGCTTTTCATCACAATGTCGTCGATGTAGACCTCCATGGTCTTTCCGATCTGATCTGCAAACATCTTGTTGACTAGGCGTTGGTAGGTCGCGCCGGTGTTGATCAGACCGAAAGGCATCCGGAGCCAAGAGAATATGTTCTTCTCCGTGTGGAATGAGGTGTGCTTGATGTCTTCGACGGCCATGGGGATTTGATGGTAGCCGGCGAAAGCGTCCATGAAGGACATCATCTCGTGACCGGCTGTGCCATCCACCAGGTGGTCGATGTGCGGCATCGGAAAGTGATCCTTTGGGCATGCTGCGTTGAGGTCAGTGAAGTCTATACATAGCCTCCAGGCATTGTTCGTCTTTTTGACCAGGACGGCGTTCGCGACCCATTGGGGCTCGTCCCGGGCTTGCTCGATCAGCTTGTTGTCTAGCAACTTCTTGACTTCTTCAGCCAAAGCTTCGTACTTTTCCGGGCCGAACTTCCTTCTTTTCTGATGGACCGGCCTTTTGTTGGAGTCAATCTTTAGACGATGGTATGCGTGTTTTGGGTCTATCCCGACCATGTCTTGGTGAGACCAGGCAAAGACCCCAACGTTGGCTTTGAGGAATTCGATCACTTTCCCCCGCATTTCGGTCGGTATGCGAGAGCCGATCAGAACTTCCAATTCCGGCCTCGAGGGGTCGACTGGAATGTGT
Organism: Ballota nigra; assembly: GCA_947034835.1. NCBI lineage: Eukaryota > Viridiplantae > Streptophyta > Magnoliopsida > Lamiales > Lamiaceae > Ballota > Ballota nigra. Next base: position 91,892,037 of record OX344720.1, read on the forward strand.
TCCAATTCCTCCAAGGCCGTAGCTTGTTCATAGCTCCGCCGGTCGGAAGAATCGAATCTGGGGTCGAGATCGAGCTCGGATGGTTCGAAACCGATCCTTGGCTCGGGATCGTCGATCTGCATAGGCCGGGGGTCGGCGGATGTGGATCCGACCTCCGTGATGGGTTCTGCTGCCGGAGTGGCCGTTTCAGAGTCGGGGTGTGGCCCGTTCGGTGTTTGGTCGTTGCTAATTGAAAATAAATAAGAGTTGGAATAGTTCAAACACCTTCTAGCCATTGCCTGGTCACCCTTAATAGTGCCGACCACCCCCTCGGGGATGGGAAATTTGATACAGTAATAGTAGGAGGAAGCAACAGCTTCAAAAACTTCTAAAAAGGGCCTACCCAGAAAGCCATTATACGAGCTTGGCTGATCTACAATTATAAAATCTAATGGCCTAGTTATCCTGACCTCCTCGTTGTAGCAGCAGATGAGTTCCACGGAGAGCTTTATCCTCCCGTACGCAGCGACCGTTGCGTCCCCAAATCCCTTCAGTTGAAGGTCGATTGGCCTGATGAAGTTGACGAGGTCTCCGAGCTGGTCTAGGGCCGTTTTGAAGATGATATTGCAAAAACACCCATTGTCGACCAATATACGCTGAACCTCTTTGCCCAGGATCCGGGCGGCGATCACCAACGCATCGCCCTTTGGGAACAGCACCCCGGTCTTGTCCTGGTTGGAGAAAGTTATCTCCAAGCTCTTGTGAATCTTTGGTTCTGGGGCGTGACCAAGTTGACGTTGGTCGCCGCCCAGACCTCTGTTTTCCGCTTCCGGTTGGACTGCGTCGAGATAGGGGTGAGGCCGCTTAGGTTCCCTCCGCCGGCCTGGATCATGTTGACCCGACCGCCGGGATTCAAGGGTAGGAGGAGGTCATCCTCGTCATCATCCTCCTTCAAAGCTGCGACCGGCCTGAGAGGCCGGCCGCCTTCCTCGTTTCTCCGAGGGTGGCGCTGGGGCTGCTGCTGCTGCTGTTGGTCCTGCCGGCCGGCTGGCCTCTGAAGGAGGTCGTTCAGACGCCCTTCGTCAAACAGCTTCCAAAGCTGCTTGAGGAGATCACGACAATGGCTCGTATTATGGCCAATAGAGTCGTGATAGGCGCATAACTTTTTAGGGTCCAGCCGGGACCGGTCTCCAGAATAGGGCCTTGGCCTGGGAAGCACGTCCCGGTGTTGAATCGCATTGAAGATATGCGCGGGGGACTGCCTCATAACCTGGGTTAGGTGAACCTCAACGTCCTCGAAGGACTTGAAGTTACCGGGCGGTTTGGCCACTCTTCTGGCCTTAGGGCCGCTCTTGGGGGAGGCTTGGGCTGCCGCCTCCGTCTCCTTTGGGGTCGGCTCGGACTCCCCTAACCTTAGTGCCAGAAGCTTCCTCCGAGCCAGGTAATCGCCGGCTCGGGCGCGGAATTCGGCGTAGGTCTTAGGGAAATCCTTGGTGAGATGTTTGAACATAGGAGACCGGCCGTGGAAGCCCCCCAGAGTTGCGTGCAACACCAGTTGATCGCTTACCACCTCACCGGTCAGCATGACCTCGTCCACTCTGGCCACGTAGTCCTCGTCGGACTCTTCTTTCTCCTGGCGGATCCGCATCAGGCGATGCCAGTTTTCCGGCTGGGCAATTTTGGCCGCAAAGTATGATGAGAATTGGGCGCTTAAAGTGGCGAACGAGTCAATGGACCGTGCCGGGAGGGACACGTACCATCTGTGGGCGAGGTCGCCCAGGGTGAGTGGGAAGAGCCTGCACTTTGTGGCGTCGGTTGCGCCACGTCCGGTCATGTAGATCCGGAACTTGCTCAGATGAGTCTCCGGATCTATTTTCCCCTCGTAGAGAGGGGTCGGCGGGGGGACGATTTTGAGCTGGACCGGCGCGAGCTCAATATCGACCGCCAGAGGCTCGCTGGCGACTGGCCGGGCCTTAGTTTGGCCTTGCGCTTCGAGGAGCGCCTTCATTTCGTCAAGTTGCTTTTGCATCTTGGCGAATTCAGGATTGGGGGTTTCGACCAGTTGGTCACCTCCGTCGGCTAGGGGGTCGATTCGGTCGAAAACGGCCGCACGGGGGACTCCGCGTCCCAAAAGGCCGCTTTGGGCGAAGCTTAGCTTGCGCCTGACGGAGTTTGCCGGGGTCAAGCTGACCTCGACTGCCCTCTTGTGGGGCATTTGGGCCGTGCTCCCAGAGTTGGAGACGGACTCAGTGTCATCGTACCCAGTGTCGTAACTGGGAATGCGGCTCGGATACCATGACGGGTCGGTCGTGCCCAAACGGTCGAAAACCGGATGGGCGGAGCCTCGAGAACGGACGGAGATGGAGTTTGCCCGACACTGGCTTTCGCCCTGGTGCTCTCTGGCTTTCGCCTTACCCTTGAGAGCGCGAGCTTGCGCCTTCTTTCTAGAGGCAGAGGTGGTGCTCCGGCACCCCCTCGCCTCTTCCGCCTGGCGGCGTCTTCCTGACCCGGTCTGGTCAGGAGTAAGGAAACCCCGGCCCTCGGATGGGAGGGGTTCCTCCGGAAAATGAATCAGGGAGGCCATGCGTGTGGCTTTCCCGTGGGCATGGGATGATCTCTGGGGATCCATTGCTTGCAGGAAAAAAGGAGCTTGCGGTTTGAAGACTTGAAGATTTGAGGATATGAAGCTTTGAAGAACAGTGAGTGTTCTTCAAAGAGAGGTGAAGAAAATATGAGTATAATGGGTTAGAATGACCCTCCTTCTAGCGCCAAATGTTGTTTACCAAATATTTGTTGCTAGGATTAACTGGCTATTTATAAGAGCTTTGGTAAAAAACATCAAATGATTAGGTTCTTAAATGCTAAAATGAATGCTTGAATGAAGAAAGGCAATAAATGCATAAGAACACTAAGAACACCAAGAATTGCCAGGGTTTGTTAGACCCTGGACTTGAATGAGTATGTGTATTGATTATACTGAGAGAGATTGAACCTATTTTACATTACAAATGTTGGGGTATTTATAGTTTTCTCACTACAGGGGTATGTAGGTCATTTCCGACCTCTTGGGGGACAGGTGCATTAAATGTCTCCTGCCTCTGAGGACGCGCGGGCTCTGATATGTCAGGGCTTGCAATGAGGTCGGAGATTCTTCCAGCCGGTTGGTCGCGTCCGGGTGACCTCCGCTGGACTTCACTGGTCGTGGTCGGGCCGGTCCGGCCACGGCCGGACTTCAATGTGGCTGTGATGAATGTGGACGGGCGTCCCAAGCGGGTTTCCGGCCTCGTTTTCAAGGTCGGAAACTCGTGGTCGGAGCCCGCTGAGGTCGGATACAGACCGGCCAGGTCGGTCCCGACCTCTGGGTATCTTCTTGCTTTTTCCTGCTTGCTTCTGGCCGGATCCGACATGTGGTCCGAAACGGTCACAACATATCTTTTTTTGGAAGATATTACAATAGGCTACTAAATTTTATAATAGAAGAGTATGACCTATGTTGACATATTATGAGCAGCTGCCACATGGACAAACTGCTTTCTCTTGACAAGCAGCTTCCACATGGACGAGCAGCTTCTACATGGACGAGCAGTTGTCCTCTTTGTTGGCATATTATGAGCAGCTGCCACATGGACAGACTGCTTCCTCTTGACAAGCAGCTTCCACATGGACGAGCAGCTTCTATATGGATGAGCAGTTGTCCTCTTGATGAGCAGCTTCCCCATGATGAGCAACTGGTACACAACTGAGCCAAGATAATCGATATGGACGAGCAGTTGTCCTCTTGACGAACAACTTTCCCATGACGAGCAGCTGGTACACAACTGAGCCAAGTCAATCGATATGGACGAGCAGCTGTCCTCCTGACGAGCAGCTGCCCTATACAACTAACAACTATGCTACACAAATGACCAACATGACGAGCAACCTTGTTAGGCGAGTCGCTCCAATAGGCGAACAATTTCTGAAGATAAGCGAACAAGTTTTAGGCACTAATGCCCGGATTATGTTTTAATTTAACCAAGCCAAGAGTGACGAACAAGTATGACACAAGGGTGGTGTCTAAATCAGAAATTGATGTGTCAATCCTGCTACCATATCCCCCGGCAAACAGCTTTTGAGCGAACAACTGCTCCATGTTGATAGACGAACAACTAATGTTGTTTGGCGAACAAGAATTGAGGCGTAAATGAGGATTATGAGAAATAATACTTAAACCAGAGATGACTAGCAAGAATAATAAAAAAGGGGTGCATAAATCAATCCAGGAAGTGTATTATATGACGAGCAGCATCTTTGACGAACAGCTTTCTGACGAACAACTTTTTGGCGAACAAGTCCTAAGATCCGAGGCCGGATATGAACTCTATGTCGGGTCATGGATGACGAGCAACAATGTTAAAAGGTGGTGTGCTCAGCAGATTATGGAATATACAACGCCCATCAGCCTCACATCAAACCAAGGCCTGACGAACAAATATTAATGATCCAGAAGCCCACCTATAAGGAACACAAAGGCGAACAACTTATGAGCCACAAATCCAAGAGGCGAACAACTTCTTCAAGAAAGACAAATGTCGAACAACAATGAATCCGAGATAAGATCAAGCACAAGACTTAGTAATTAAGTTTCAGCCTAGATAAGGTCAAACAAAGTCAAAAGGACACATGTCAAGCATGCAAGCTTGGAAGTCCAAAAGTCATGTACACCACCTACTTGGTGGTTAGTATAAATAAGTTGTTCTCCAGCTGTAAATATAAGTTCAAATTCACAAATACTCACAAAACACACACAAACACACCTTACCGTACACCTATACAAAATAAATACGATTTCGATTTTCGTATTTACAATTTTACGATCCTAAACTCCGATTTATCATTTACGGTGATAATCAATCACACGTTCTTGTTTGGTGGTCCTAAACCGAACTAAACAGTCACTAATCCATCCGATTAAATTCGATCACCAACAACCTACATATTTAAAGAGTATTATTCATGATAAGTGAAAGATATAACTTATATTTCAAGAGAGTATTAATAGTAATAAGTGAAGGGTATAACTTACATTATAAAAGTGTACTAATCGTGATTAGTAGAGGTTATGACCTACATTATAAAAAGTTATTAGTCGTGCTAAGTGAAAAGAATAACTTATATTACTAAAATGTATTAGTCCTCATAATTGAAGAGTATGACTTACATTATAAAAGGATATTAGTTGTGATAACTGAAGGACATAATTTGTATTATAAAAGAGTATTAGTTGTATAATAATGGAAGGGTATGCCTTATATTACTAAAACATATTAGTTATTATAGTTGAAAGGTATGACTTATATGTTATAAATTAGTATATTAATCATATGATATTAGATTTATCATATTTAAATAATTAATAAAAATGAGCCTAGAAATAAAATTGAACCATTTGAAGGATATTAGTTATTTTTACTAAAAAGTATTAATTATTTTCACTGAAGAGTATTAGTTGTTTTTGTTCAAGGGTATTAGTTGAAGGGTATGAAGAGTATTAGTTGTTTAAATAAAGAGTATTGTTTGATTATACTACAAGGTATTAGTTATTATACTAAAAAATATTGCAAAATTATTCATGTATGAACCAATTTTACTCTATACATATTTAAAAAAAAGACAGAAAATAAAATGGAAAAGATATTGTAAAAGAAAAAGAAAATAAGAAAAATGAAGGAAAGAAATGTAGAAGTAAAATAAAAAAGAAAGAAAGAAATGACTAGATAGGTTAAAAAAAACAAGAAGAATGAGTATTGGATGCCACAAATTTTTATTTGGGATAATTGAATCAAATTTTATATATACATAAACTTCACTCTATACTTTGCCCAATAATATTGTTTAGTAAAAGCAAGTGATGCCCCTTTTGTATCAAATATATATATGGCATATTTTCATACTATAAATATCCCAACTATATAGATTGATTTTTAAAACCATTTACTAATATACCATTTGTCCTTTGTATATTAAAACGTATACCATTTGTCCTTTGTATATTAAAACGTACCACCCTTATGAAATAGTGTTATAATAAGAGTTTTACCGTTCAAATTTGTTTTTCAAACAAAATTTCTTAGTGACTTTTTGTGAAAAGTCCAAGCAGCCTATTAATTGGGACACGTGGAATACGATTTAAAAATACAAAACTAATTGCACATTACAATTAATATAAGCTTACAATTTTTTTTATTATATATTATATATAAAATATACAAAACTAATTGCACAATACAATTAATATATGCTTACAATTTTTTTATTATATATAAAATGAGTTTAATATTAATCAGTAAGATCATACATAAAGTAATAATTTAAAATTAAATGATGAGTTGCAGGTGAAGGTGAGAGTGATGAGTAGGTAGTAAAGTAAATTAAAGGATGTGTGTGGGTTCAAAAATTTAAGAAATTTAGCACCATCGTAGCCATGCATGCTATGCGTATTGCTACTCAAGAAAAGGTAATTTGTAGCTTATAGCTTCTTGCCAGACTTTTCCCTTGTGATCATTCTTTATTTTGCTTTTTCCAAACCCCTCCTTTCTCTGCCTCCATTTCCCTATAATTTCCATCTCATTTGATGCCAATTGTCAGTCCTTTTATTTTATTTTAATATTTTTCGTCAGTGTAAATTCTTTTGCGATTTCTAAGTAGAACTGTGGACACCCACATATGCAATTTCTATATATGATGATTGAAATAATTCGAAATACGCAGCCTTGGAATTTTAATATTTTTTTATGGCGTATATTATACACGTAATGCCTACTGATAAATAAGATATTAGATTAAATAGTTTATATAGAAGAATATTAATTATTTTTATTAAAAAATATATTGTTTTTACTGAAAAATATTAATTATTTTCAATAAAGACTGAAAATAAACTAATACTCTTTAGACTTCAGTATAAACAATTCATACTATTCGCTTAACTAAAACAATTAATATTAGTTAGTGAAAATAACTAATACCCTTAATTCATGCATGAACCGATTTCACTCTATACAATCTCTTTAGAAAATTATATATATATAAATATATATTTCACAAAATAAACAATAAATGTACGAATGAATAATATAATAGTGCGGTGGATAAGGCCAAAGAAGAAATGGGGAGAGAAAGGGATGATTCAGGGGGTCCAGGCAGGGTTTTGGTGCATTAATATCAAGAAAGAAAGTGAACCAAAATATAATACACTCTAAATCGTGGTCCATCATAAAATATCTATATATATATTCTGAGTTTTTGTAGTATATCGCAAGCACGCGTTTCAGGACTAGCAATATAGCTTACAATCACATGGCCAAAAAATTAATACTGATAAAAACTTGTCCTACTCACTTGTATATCATACAAATGAATTAGGTATCGGAAAATAACATTATTTTTTTATTACTTTCTAAACATAAAAGTATTAATTGTAACGACTATAACAATGTCTATGCAAAACTAATATTGTCCAAAAAAAATTATTTAGTAAAAACAATTGTGATACTGTCCAATGCAAACAATTAATAGTGTTCAGGCCGTCCCACAACTACTTTTACACTTTCTTTATTTGGATGTGTAACTACTTTCAAACTCTTAAAAATGAAATAATTCACTCTAAAAAAGTCAATAATGTAATACTATTATTTTATTCAATCTCACACTCACATACTCTTTTTTTTCTTAAGAAATATGTCATCCTCTACTACGAAAATAGTTCCTGAATGGAGAGAGTAATACTATTTAAAAGTACAGATCAATTACACAGTACAACTGGCATATAAAAAAGAGTAACTCTCTTGTGCATTTGGTGCATGGTGCACTCACTCAACAGTCGAAATTGTTTACACCAAAAAGTATAATTTGATTAAACTAAAACGTGTGGTTAAATTCCACTGAAAGTCGGTGTTCAGTGTAAACTTTTCAGTGTAATCAATCTATATTTTGCAGTGTAAACAATCTTAATTGTTGAGTGATTGCACCACGCACCTGATTTATATGAGTGTCCCGTATAAAAAAATTCCTTAGTCCCAATATCTCTTCGTCCTATATATATATATAGCTCAACACGAGCTAGGTTTTTATAAATTGCTTAATCCCAACATCTTCACCCTATAGCTTAACACGAGTTAGGTTTTTATAATTTTTTTTATTTATATAAATTGATTATAAGTAGTTAAAGCATATCGCCATATCCAAAAAAAGAAAACTTGATTTGATATCTTTAATCTGCATTCAATTATTTCTTTAATTGATGAGGGGGATGTAATATATAGATGCATACGCTATTGCTATTTGCTACGTGTTTGGTTGTCATGTGTAGAGTGGGGACAATGTGAATTAAGGTTTGGGCGTTGGAATTGAATCAAAGAAGAATGCCACCCAAAAGTTGTCTTCTTTTAGCGTATACAGCGACATGTAATACACACGACAGTACACTTAATTACCTCTTATCGGGTCCCTATGCGGCCCCCCTACCACCCCTCTCTCTACTTCATTCTTAATTGCTAATCTCGAAAATTGTGTCCGCCCAACATTCAATCATATAAATCAACATATTATTATTTATACATACACATGTGTATAGCCATGTTTAGATGCCTTGGATACTGCAATAATTTGTATGATGTATATTATTGAGACTCATTTTGAATTTTGAGTTTGTTTTCGAAACCCAATCTTTATAAATATTTTTATTATTTAAAAATATTGAAATCTCGTAATAATATACGATCATCTCTTTTGACTATAAATGTAGCTAATACAATGTTAGTGAACCATGCGAATCTGTGTCGTTTGTTTTACATTTATATTTCTTTCTCGCATTCCGATATGATAAATTGGTTTTAAGGTCGGTTAGGGTTTTCGCGATCTGGTGAGAAAGTGGTCTGAGGTAAATGTGAAAATCGACAAATTTACAGGGATGAACAGTTTCAGTTATGACAGATCAAGATGCGAGTCTTATTTAAACAACAAGGGTTGTGAACACCAATAAGGACGTCGAAAGATGTCAAAGGCAAGTCGGTCGCTATGGATAAAGCCTAGATGACCAATTTGAAGGAGAAGGCGCGCTCGTTGATTACGTTGTGTCTTGCATACAATGTCATTACTGAGGTCATAGTGTAGGACATTGCAATTTGGCCTATGGCTAAAACTGAATAAAGTGGGTCAATATGAATAAATATATTGTGTATCATTTCCTTTTTAAAAGTCTGAAAATGATCACGAGACAAAAGGAGTAAAATATTCTAAAAATATGAAAAAAAAATATTCTCAACAATAGTAAAATATTCTAAAAAAATACAAAATTATTCATAAATCTCTAAAATTCTAAAAAAAATCTAAAATATACTGAAGTATTTAAATTTTTTTATATCAACTACTCCCTCCGTCCCATAATTGTTTGCACATTTTCCTTATTCGTCCGTTCCACAATTGTTTGCACACCCATAAAAAGAAACATTTTTATAAACTCCACCCTCACAATATTCACATATTTACAGAAATTGTCATTACTTTTTACCTTTTGGGCCCACAATACACTCAATTCAATCACTTTCTTCACTTTATACCCCACAAAACACTACTCATTACAATTTTGTCTTAAAAGCTATGCCCAAACTATGGTGTAAACACTTGTGGGATGGAGGGAGTACTAAACAATTCTAAAAAAAAATATTGAATTATCACTACAAAAATTGTTCTGTTTAACGACGAAATTAACGACGAAAAATTCTTCGTAAAACACGTTTAACGACGAGTTTTACGACGGACACGTGGTCGTGTTCAAAACAGCCATAGCTAAAATTTACGACGGCTTTAAGCCGCCCGTCGTAAATTTACGATGGCTTAACTCGTCGTAAAATCGGCTCGTCCACGACCCGGTCCGACACCAAAATTTACGACGGGCACGTGCCCATCGTAAAAAAATCCAAATTTTCAGTTTTTTATTCATCCAGCAAATATTTACGATGGACCATTATCCGTCGTTAAAACAAAATTTACGACGTAAAACTCGAACTTGGAACAAAAAAAAAATAGTTTGTGTGGTTCGAACCAGGACCCACTTCGCACCCGGGCCGGGTGCGAATCACTGGGCCACCGGCCCAAGATGAGAGGTAGAGCTTTTCTCCTGGGACCGCGCTGAGGGCGACCTCGGAGGCCGCTAGATACAGGTAGATCTTTTCTCCTGGGACCGGTTTGACCAAAATTTGTGGGTTTGCTAAGTATTCTTTTAATTTTGAAAATGCTACTTGGCTTTCCCTATTCCATGAAAATTGTCCGTTCTTGATTGTCGAGAAGAAAGGCTTACTCTTGTCTCCGAGTCGGGCTATGAATCTGTTCAATGAGGCTAGGCAGCCGGTCAGACGCTGTACTTGCTTGATCGTTCTGGGCTCTTGCATGTCGAGGATGACCTCGATCTTAGCCGGGTTGGCCTCGATCCCTCGCTGGCTGACGATGTGTCCGAGGAACTTGCCGGCCTCCACTCCGAAGTTGCATTTCTTCGGGTTTAGTTTCATGTTATACGCCTTGAGGATTTTGAAGGTCTCCTCAAGGACTCTGAGGTGGTCTTCCTTTTTTAAGCTTTTTACCACAATGTCGTCGATGTAGACCTCCATGGTCTTTCCGATCTGGTCCGCGAACATCTTGTTGACCAACCGTTGGTAAGTCGCACCGGCATTGATCAGACCGAACGACATTCGAAGCCAAGAAAATATGTCCTTTTCCGTATGGAAAGAGGTGTGTTTGATGTCCTCGACGGCCATCGGGATTTGGTGGTAGCCGGCGAAGGCGTCCATGAAGGACATCATTTCGTGGTCGGCCGTGCTATCCACCAGGTGGTCAATGTGCGGCATCGAAAAATGATCTTTCGGGCAAGCTGCGTTGAGGTCGGTGAAGTCTATGCACAGTCTCCAAGTGTTGTTTGTTTTCTTAACTAGGACGGCGTTGGCGACCCATTGGGGCTCGTCTTTAGCTTGCTCGATTAGTTTGTTGTCCAACAATTTCTTGACCTCCTGGGCCAGCGCTTCATACTTCTCCGGGCCGAACTTTCTTCTTTTCTGGTGGACCGGCCTCTTTTTGGGGGTCGATCTTCAATTGATGGCAGGCGTATTTTGGGTCTTTCCGACCATGTCTTGGTGAGACCAAGCGAAAACTCCTATGTTGGCCTTGAGGAATTTGATCACTTCCCCCCGCATTTCGGTCGGTATGCGAGAGCCGATCAGAACTTCCAATTCCGGCCTCGAAGGATCGACTGGAATATGCTCCAAATCCTCCAAGGTCGTGGCTTATTGGTAGCTTCGCCGGTCGCTTGAATCGAATCTTGGGTCGAGGTCGAGCTCGGAGGGCTCGAAACCGATCCTAGGCTCGAGGCCGTCAACTTGCATTGGTTGTAAGTTGGGATCACTATCGGGGCCGGCCGAGGTGGATCCGACCTCCGTTATGATCTCAGTGGTCGGAGAGGTCCCCTCGGGGCTGGTATGCGATCTATCTATCGTTTGATTGTTACAGATAGTAAATAAATAAGAGTCGAAGTAGTTCAAACATCTCCTAGCCATTGATTGGTCACCCTTAACGGTGCCGACCACCCCCTCGGGGGTGGGAAACTTAATACAGTAATAGTAAGAGAAGGCAACTGCCTCAAAAACCTCTAGAAAGGGCCTACCTAGAAAGCCATTATATGAACTTTGCTGATCTACGATTATAAAATCTAGCGGCCTTGTTATCTTAACGTCCTTGTTATAGCAACAGATGAGTTCCACCGAGAGCTTGATCCTCCCGTAAGCAGCGACTGTCGCGTCCCCGAAGCCCTTCAGTTGAAGGTCGATGGGTTTGATGAAGTTGACGAGGTCTCCGAGTTGATCTAGGGCTGCTTTAAAGATGATGTTACAGAAACACCCATTGTCGATCAAGACCCGTTGAACCTCCTTGCCCAAGATGTGGGCGGCGGCATAATACAGGATAATAATAAAAATTCTAATCATCGGATAGAAAACTGAAATCCTCCCTCTCTCTTCATCCTCCGGATGAGGCATTTGGAGCTCCGACGGGGGCAGCGGGATCTCAGGCTGCACCGGGTCCGGCGGTGGTGGTATCGATCCACCTAATGTAGAGGTAAGTATTTTCCACCACTTGTTCATTTCGGTCTATCCTTCCGCACAACCTCCTCCTCCGCTGCTTGTCGCCTCCACTCATACTTCAGCTGCGCTTGTCGCTCCGCCTCTCGCTGCTGGAGGAGCTCCATCTGCTTGACGACAATAACAAACTGTCTCTCGATGTCGCTGAGATGAGAGTCGATGGAGGACTAGAACGAGGATGAGCCGGATCCATGAGATCGGAGTAGGCTTTTTCCAAAACCACCCAATCCAGTGAACCACCCCTTTTTAGCCTTGACGTTTTTAAAGTAGAGCTCATTTTGAATGTCTACAGAAGGCTTTAGAGGGGGTGACTTGAACGCAAAATACTAGCTTGACTAGTAGTTACCCCACAAGAGTATGGGATCAGAGTAGTATGGGCAAGTATAGGGACCAAGTAGTATTGAACCCAAGGGAAAGTGTGTATGCGAATAGATCCCTAGAGATGTGTGTCTCGTAGTTAATATGAGTGTATGTTTGGGGATTGAAAATTATTAAATCTAAACTATTCTACTCTACTAATGCAAAAGAAAGAAATGAGTTAATTATCTAAGGGTTTTGTCTCAAATATAAAAGGGTGATGCTCAGGATAGGAATCCCTACGTATACTAACGGAGCCGGTACATAATCAAAATAACCGTGATGTGCAAGAAATAACCTAAATATAAGATTGTAAGATAAAAAGCTCAAGAATTAAACCCTAATACTTTATCCTATCAATCAACTTCACTAATCCACTAAACAAGTTAATAGATTGTGCTTAATTAAAGAGACCCTAATTTAACTAAGGTGATGTGGTCATCCTCCTTAGATAAACTGGTAGATGAATAAACTCTTTCTAAACCCTCTCGTTAAGCCTATTAGTTATTAAAGAGTGATAAGGTCGTCCTCTCTCTAACAATTTTCGTACGAAATTCAAAGGTAAATCCGGAATTTATTTTAAGCGTTCATTAATTAAGAGAATTATAACTAAACATCACGTGTTACCCTAATTATATACCAACATCCTACTTCTACGAGTTCATCCTACCCCAAGCATACAAGGGTTTTAGCCTAGCATGGTGGTTTGAATAATAAAAGCAATCACAAGAACAATAAACATATGCATAATTGAATTAACTAATAAATTCGACATCATAAACGTAAGAACAAATTAAAGTCTCAAAAGAAATCTATATAAATCTGGAAAACTAGGTTTAATCGTCTCAAAAACTAAAAAAAAAATAAAAAATTAACACTAATTGGTTCAAAAGAATGAATTAATATAAGAATTCGTATGCTAAAAACCTCAATTAAAAGTAAAATACGCTTGCTTGAACTCTCGGTGCTCTTCTCTCTCCAAAAACTAACTCTATGCGTGAAGTGATACTCAAAATCGTGTTCGAAACGAATATATATATGCTATGGGTCGATTTGTAAGTAAACAAACCGAATCCTTGCATGGACGAGAGGCGCTCGAGCAGTTCACGCTTGAGCGGTGGCGCTCGAGCTACACAGCTCGAATGGATTAAGGCTCGAATGAGGGCGCTCGAGCTCCTTGAGCTAAAGCGGAACAAGGGCTCGAGTGGAGGCGCTCGACCTGCTCGAGTGCCCTAAATGTTCTGCAAGTCCGGGCGTTCGAACCATGCACTTGCTCGAGTGGTGGCGCTCGAGCCCTCCCAGCTCGAGTGGCCTTCTTCTTCTGCAAACTGATATTTTTCTTCTCTCGCACTAATACCATTCGTATTTCTTCAATATCTTCTCATCCGGGCATCCGTTTGAGTCGATTCAAAGTTCTACGAACTCCTCTTTTCGCCCTCTATCCATCTATGAGCATCAAAGAGACAAATTTATTAGTTCATGAAAATAATACTCAATTAACTCTAAATACTCATCGAAATCAATCAAAACACGGGCATTTCGAGCTCTAAAATCTAGCAATTTCACGCCTAATCAACCCCCCCTAAACTTACCATGTTGTTTGTCCTCAAGCAACGAAATAATAAGTCAAGTGAAATTGTTAGGAATGAATCAAGATTCAAATCATGCAAGTGATCGAGCTCAAGTTTCAAAGATTGTTCACACGTATACGAACATGGATGTGCACTCAACGATGTGTTTTACTCCCTCACAAGTGTATATCAATGATAAGGGACTCACTCAATCAATCAATCACACATATCAGCAGTCATAGGCTTTTAAGCACTCTCAACTACGACCATACTCTAGAAATCAATACCGAATCAAAAAGGACTTTTTTCAAGGTTGTAATGTAGTCTCTTTAGACAGGTGGGATAACTATATGGGATAAGTGACTCAAGTGAATGGAGAACAAAAAATTAAATTTCAATACTTCAAGACGAGGAACAAAATTCTTCAAACATCTTCAATCAATACACTTTTCACTTCCTCTACTTTCAACACTTCAATTTTTCTTTTCTCCAACTCATTTCACCCTTTTTTAATCACCACACTTTTTTTTTCACATACATATGAGCTCATTTTTTCTTTTGCTCATTCTCAAATTTTGTCTTTCCCACAACTCAAAACTTCATCACACCCTTCTTTTATCACAACTCAACCATCAAAATTCATTTTCTCAATGTTGATAGGCGACCAACAGGGACATAATATTAGCATAAAAAATATTAATCTAATAAGATTAAGAAGTCATCAAAAGCAATAATATGGAAGAGGACGAGCAACAGGGACTGCATGGCATAGGAGGCGAGCAACAGGGACTATGTCCTAATGAAGGAGGCGAGCAGCAGGGACAAGTACCCATCTGAAGGTGGCGAGCAACCGGTCATAAAGGCCATTACGAGGTAGCAAACAACAATAACAAGAAGATCCAAAGTCTCAACAAGAGGCGAGCAGGCGAGCAACTGGGGTTATAAAGGTTTCCAACACCCAATGAAGACATACAGACGAGTAGCTGGGCACCAAGAAGAGTAGCTGAGTGGTTTCAAAGACCAAGTACGACATTGGGAATGTCAAGAGTCACTAACTTTAGAAATAGTCAATGTGTCTTTACACTTGGCACCCATTCATTGGACAATGAATTAGTTGTTGTACAAAAGTCATAACACTTGGCAAAATCCCAATGGCTAAGTCATCAAGATGGTGACACCTAGCCTCTTTGTATGCCTATAAATACCCCTTCATTTGCATGAAGGGGGGGGGGGGGGGGATTCCCATGATAATAAAAAAGTTGCCCAACTCTTGCAAATTCATTTCTTGCACTATATTTCATGATCTTAGTATTTGTTTGATGATCTTATGTAGTAAAAACAGCCACTAATCATCATAGATTAGAAAAGGTCATCAACAATTGGCGCTAGAAGGAGGGTTCAAACCTTCGTTTTACAAAAAAGTCGAAGGGTGAAGAACTCCACCGAAATCTGCAAAATCCGGCCGGAATCCGGGAGGAAGCCATCGGAAATCAAGTGTACACATTATTTGAAGCAAAATCATCCATCTATACATTACTTTGAGAGTTTAAATGCATGTGTGTATGAAATAGGGTTTTCAAACCACCATATTCATACAAACAAAGCTAGTAACTCTTACGAAAGGTGTTTGTTGGAGATAAAATCACCCCATTCATTTGCTTACCACTTATACTTCGGTAACCAAAATGGTTCGATCACAAGAAGAACGACATTTGAGCACGTCTCCAAGTCGTAGGTCAAAAACGAGGGTTTCGTCTACCGAAGGACATGCACGTACGGTAAAAGCAACTTCGCAAAGAAACGTCCAAGTTACCATTGATACAATCCCGCCGGAAGTGGAGGCTCTCGCTCAAAATCCCGAAGAGCTAGCAAAAACGATTGCTGTTTTACAAGCATTGCAAAGGCGACAAACGGTCGGGCCATCAGGGACGCAGGCGGTGACCAACAGGGCAGCCGAGCAAGTAAGCGAAGGAAGAAAAGACGCACGAAATGATGAGGTTGACAGCGAAGAAATCCATAGGAATAAAGGGAAAGCTCCTTTAAGTGAACGACTTGGAAGTCGAGAAGAGTCCACTCCGGGGACAGGTGAGGAGTCGAGCAGCGGGGACACAAGAAGTATAAGCCATTATCACACAAGAAGGGCAAGATATCACGGAATGCATAGGGAGGATCAACAGAGAGGCGAGGAGCGAGCAACGGGGCAAACACACCCTGCTGCTCGCCGCTCAGTGCATGAAAGGCTAAGAAGATCAGCCTTCAGGCGATTAGGTCCCAATGGAGCCAGTAACATCGCTAGACACGCCACTCAAGAGAAACGTCCCGTTAGCAAGGGACTGCGTCATGAAGAGGTCATTGAACTCAATCATGACGAACAGCCTTCTAGCGGAAAAACGTCTCCAGATGAGTGGCAAGCTTTGAAGAAAGCGGTGGAAGAGATGCAAAAACAGTTGGAGGAAAAGAAAGGCGACGGGTCGACGATGTTGCCATCATCACCCTTGTCCCCGGATATCCTTAATGCGCCGGTACAAAAGAAAGTACAATTCCCGGCCATTAATTTGTACGAAGGAAATTCAGACCCAAAAGTACACCTGTCCAAATATACCGATTACATGATATCGGTAAAGGCGTCTGATGCAACTCAATGTCGGAATTTTCCATTGACTCTTGGTGACGGTCCTCACAGATGGTTTTCTGCACTAGCTCCAGGCTCCATCAGTTCGTTCATGCAACTCAGCAAGGAATTTCTCTCACACTTCTCCACAGTCGGGTCTTACCTTACACAGAGACACAGGTTGGCAGATCTGAGACAAGGAGATGAGGAGACTGATAGAGCCTTCCTTGAGAGATTCGATAAAGTCCTATTGGAAGGAGAACCAGTGAGTGAGGACACCAAGATAGTGGCAGTTATGGCAGGGCTTAGGAAAGGGACAGACCTGTGGAAGGAAATGCACCTCGCTTTCCCTAAAACTTATTCCGAATTCAGGCACAAGGCTGGAGTGTACATTTCGATGCAAGAAACTCTACAGAGAGAGCTAGGAGACAAGGCTGATACCAAGAAATCGGGAAAGAAGTCTGGAGGGGAATACAAGGCCCCTAGGAACATGAAAGCTTTCAGCGAAGGGTCCGAATTGAAGGAGAAATTTAACCATGTCTTATCCGCATCAATTGAGGCTGTGTACAACAACGTGAAAGATAAGGATATGCTGTCTGAACCCCGCAAGATATGACAAGAACGAGGAAAGATGAACCCCAACAAATTCTGTGCATACCATCAGACTATAGGTCACTTCACAAGCGAATGCCGAGATCTCTTAAAACAGTTGTGGAGATTTTACGAGGAAGGAAAGTTGTCAGAGTTTGTGAAGCGACAGCCGGGAAAGAAACCAAGGGTGGCGATATCCTCCGGCTCGGAAGATGACGAGAGTGACGAACAGCCGAGCAGGAGGGATCAAAAAAGGAAGAAAACGATGACAGCCCCAGCCGAACCCGTCCGAGAAATCTTAATGCTCGAACCATCCGGACCGGTAGGGGGCTGTTCTGATGTTA
This sequence comes from Ballota nigra, assembly GCA_947034835.1. Lineage (NCBI taxonomy): Eukaryota > Viridiplantae > Streptophyta > Magnoliopsida > Lamiales > Lamiaceae > Ballota > Ballota nigra. Next base: position 91,909,654 of record OX344720.1, read on the forward strand.
GGCCACTGATATCCAAAAGAAAAAGGAAAGCAGAGCTGAGGGCGGTAGCTCAAGTCAGGGAAGTTGGGGTAAATCAGGCTACTAAAAAGACAGACGAGTTGGTGTTTTCTGAGAAGGACTTGGACGGGATACTCACCCCGCACAATGACTCACTGATCATCTGTGCTAACATCATGGGGGCCCGAGTTCACCGTTTGCTTGTGGACACAGGCTCCTACACAAACATCTTATTCAAAAGCACACTTGATCAAATAGATGATTGTGAGGGATATGTAAAGGGATGTGATCATAAGATAGTGGGATTCGGAGACGCTGTAACCGTTCCTTTAGGCTTAGTAACGTTGTCAGTCGAACTTGTATCGACCGAGAATCCCGAAAGGAGACTGACTAGGATGGTTGAATTCTTAGTCGTAGATCAGCAGTCTGCCTACAACGGGTTTCTTGGTCGACCTTTTATAAATGAATTCAAAGCGGCTGTTTCAACGTACTACTATTGTATTAAATTTCCAACTTCGAAAGGCCCGGGTACGGTTAAAGGTGATCAAAGAAAAGCCCGAGAATGCCTCCTGCAACTTCAACCCACTGACAACAGAATATCCATGATGGACGAGCAGCCGAGCAGCAGGGACGAAGGTGAACCTTTCATCCTAGACGAAATCATGGAGTCCGTCGACACTGAAGTGATGGAGGTGGACGACCAGCAGGGCGTGGACGAGCAGGAGGGCATGGCCGAGCAACAGGGAAGAGAGGCCGTACCCGAACTAAATCAGGTCGAAGACTTGGAACCAAGGCTGGGGGCAGAACCAATGATCAGGGATGAGATCAACTTTGAAGGGCCCATTATCGATCCTCGATGGAAAGACCAAAAAAGGAGAGCAACCCCGGTAGAGGAGTTAGAAGCAATAAGAGTTGACCAAAATTGGGAAGACTTGGAATTATTCATTGGATCTGAGCTCCCTGAGCCATACAGATCCAGAATGGAAGAGTTTCTCAAGTCCAATCTCGATGTATTCGCATGGTCACATGCTGATATGGTAGGCATTAGCCCTGAGCATGCCTGTCATAAGCTAAATATTTGTCCAACTAAGAGACCGGTGAGGCAGAAAAGAAGAAAATTTGGGCCCGACAAATATGAAGCATTGGACATAGAAGTGAAGAAGTTACTCGATAATGATCTTATCAAAGAAGCCTTATGTCCTAGATGGGTAGCAAACCCGGTGTTAGTAAAGAAATCAAATGGTACATGGAGACTATGTATCGACTTCACTGATTTGAATGCCGCTTGCCCTAAAGATAACTTCCCATTGCCTCATATTGACCAACTGGTGGACAACACGGCGGGACATGAGCTCCTTACCTTCATGGACGCATTTGCTGGGTATCATCAAATACCAATGCACCCAGATGACCAAGAGCACACAACGTTCTACACCAATAAAAACTTGTTATGTTGGAAAAGAATGCCGTTCGGATTGATCAATGCAGGGGCCACGTACCAAAGACTTGTTAACAAGATGTTTGATGAGCACATCGGCAAGACTATGGAAGTGTACGTAGACGACATAGTCGTAAAAAGCACAAGAAAAGAAGATCATTTAGAACACCTCGCACAAACGTTTGAGATACTTCGAGTGTATAACATGAAGCTGAACCCAAAGAAAAGTAGCTTCGGGGTACACTCGGGAAAATTTCTTGGGCACCTGGTCAGTCAACGGGGTATTGAGGTGAATCCATCAAAAGTCAAAGCAATTATGGATATGCAGCCGCCAAGGTCTGTTAAAGAAGTTCAACGACTAACCGGATGTCTAGCAGCCCTAAACAGGTTCATTTCCAGGTCCGGAGACAAATGCCGACCTTTCTTTGATGCCATTAAGAAAGGACAGTTCCAGTGGACAAATAATTGCCAACAAGCGTTTGAGCAGTTGAAGGAGTATCTGAGTGACACTAAAATTCTATCAAAACCCGTCTCCGGAGAAAAACTGTACTTGTATATAGCAGCATCAGAGGTGGCCATCAGCTCAGTTTTAGTTCGAGCAGAAGGGAAATTTCACTTGCCAATTTACTACGTGAGTCAGGCCTTGCATGAAGCAGAGATTAAGTATTCGCCCGTGGAAAAGTTAGCCTACGCACTGGTGATGAGTGTGAGAAAGCTAAGGCCGTACTTCTTCGATCATCAGGTGGAGGTCTTAACAACTTTTCCATTAAGGCAAATCTTACAAAGGCCTGACACAGCTGGTCGCCTTCTCAAGTGGTCGCTCGAAATAAGCCAATTTGGAGTAACTTATGCACCTCGAACAACGATCAAGGGACAAGCGTTAGCCGACTTTATTGTCGAATTAACATTCCCTCAAGATCCAACGAGAGGTCATAATCACCCATGGCACATGTATGTAGACGGATCATCAAATAACACAGCAGCAGGAGCCGGGATAGTGTTGATCAGTCCAGACGAACAAGTATTCACCTCAGCCGTAAGGTTTGAGTTCATGGCAACAAACAACGAGGCTGAGTACGAAGCATTGATAGCCGGGTTACGGTTAGCTCTGGCTGTGGGGGTTCGAAGAGTTCAAATTTATGGAGACTCCCAGCTGATAGTCAATCAAGTCCGTGGGGAATACGAAGCCAAGGATGAAAACATGGCCTTATACCAAAAGATCGTTGCTCACTTGGCTTCGCTTTTCGAGCAAATTTACATCGAGCAAGTGCCAAGGGACAATAATGCGCAAGCAGATGCACTTGCCCGCTTGGCTACTAGTACAGGACCAGCAAAACTTTCAGAGGTCATCATCACAAGAATCTCCAACCCATCCACCAGTGACTACAAGATCAATCAGATCGAAGAAGAACTGACAGAGGATGACTGGAGAACACCGATATATAGATACCTCAAAGATAACACAGTGCCTGAAGATCCCTAAGAAGCAACAAAGATAGTCAAGCGAGCGGCAAGGTTCACAATCATGGATAACCAACTTTACAAGAGAGGATTTTCACTGCCCCTACTAAAATGCCTGGCAAGGGGGCAAGGTCAGGAAGTTCTGAAAGAAATACACGAAGGAGTATGCGGAAATCACGCAGGGGGGCGAGCATTGGCATATAAAACAGTAAGACAAGGATACTACTGGCCAACCTTGTTACAAGACGCAATCAGAATTGCAAAAACATGTCACAGGTGCCAGCTGTTCGCTCCCAACATCCATAAGCCGCCAACGGAGTTGATTTCGGTAAATAGTCCATGGCCGTTCGCAAAGTGGGGAATAGACATCATAGGACCCTTCCCAACGGGAAAAGGGAATGTCAGATTTGCAGTGGTAGCTGTGGACTATTACACGAAATGGGCCGAAGCTGAAGCACTGGTAACGATAACACAAGAGAAAATGATCAGCTTTATCTGGAAAAATATAGTTTGCCGGTTCGGGGTCCCACAAGCGATAGTGACAGACAATGGAAAGCAATTCGAAGGAAAGAAGATAAGAGATTTCTGCAAAAAGTGGGGTATCAAGAAGCATTTTTCAACACCATATCATCCTCAGTCTAACGGCCAAGTCGAAGCAGTTAACAAGATAATCAAACATATCCTCAAAATCCGTCTGGTAGATAAGAAAGGCAAGTGGTCGGAAGAACTGCCCGAGGTACTTTGGGCATATAGGGTATCACAAAGAACAAGCACTGGAGAAACACCATTTGCTATGGCATTCGGTACAGAAGCAGTCATACCTATAGAGCTCAAAATACCGACTGAGAGGATAGCCGAGTTCAATGAACAAGAAAACAACAAGGCACTAGCTGCAGAGATGGATTTGATCGACGAAAAAAGAATCTCAGCAGAAATAAAAAACGAGATATACAAAAGAAGGATTGCAAGGTACTACAACTCACAAGTAAAAGTCAGGGAATTTGAAGTCGGGGATCTGGTGCTCCGAAAAATCTTAGCAACGCCTCCAGGTGTATTTGGACCGACTTGGGAGGGCCCATTCAAGATAACTCAAAAGTGGCACAACGGCACATATGATCTCGAAGACATGGAAGGCAACTCGGCCCAATACACCTGGAACGCAGCTTTGTTGAAGAAGTATTATCAATGATTAGGAAACCAATGTAAAGTTTTTTATAGGCTATCGTGTCATTTATATTTTTGTAAGGTGTGAGATCGATGAAATCTTCACACTTTTTTGGCAAAAATTGTATGTGGACAAATGATGGTTCAGTGAATTATGTACATAAGAAAGCAAAAGGTATCAAAACCCAACTGTTCGTCAAACAGAAAAGCTACTCGCCGAAGATACTATATGCATAAAAGCACAAGTACAGTGGAGGCGAGCAGCAGGGTCCATGAGACCAAAAGGCCCACCTGATCGCCCCCTCACAATAAAGTTGCTCGCCAAAGATACTAAGTGCATAAAGCACAAGTATGGTGGAGGCGAGCAACAGGGCACATGTCAACGCATAGTTGCTCGTCCCGAAGCTGAATGCACTTAAGTACAGACACAGCAAGTGGCGAGCAACAAGGCATAGAAAGAAGCATGATAAGGGTTTAAGTTCTTAAAGAACAAAATAGACCTATACATGAAAATGCATAAATTTGCAAGGAAAAGTATTTTACTTTCAACTTAAGAAAGAAATACTTAAGCAAAAAATAATTAAAGGGCAAATAAGAGGCGAACAATAAAATAAAAGTGCAATTCTCATTCATTAGCACCAAAAAATTACAAGAGATGAACATACAACCATCATCCTACTACATCAGCTAGACAAAAAAGAAACTGAGCCTAAGTCTCGGGAGCTGGCGGAGCAGGTGGCACCGAAGGATCTTGGGAAGAAGGAGGAGGTTGAACATCTTGCACATCAACCCCAGAGGCCTGCTGCTCGCCTACAGCAGCAGAGGAGCTTGCTTCACCAAGAGGATTAGGGAGAAGGGGACCCAGAGCTTCAAAGATATTCATGTCCCTGTCCGCCTCCACTCTCTCCCTGGGGGCAACAACACGAACATCGTCTTTGAAGATGTCTAAGTTAACCCCCATCTCTCCTAGGTCGGCTACCGGGATCTCAAAGCCGGGTGCTGGAGGGTTTTCAGTGACATAATCCGTGAAGTCCTTGATAGTCGAGGTCATCACGTCCAAACCGTTATCCAAAGCATACTTCACGTTTCTTACACTATCAGCATACGCACAGATGTAACCAAGATTGGTATTGTCGGTTACATCTTGCACATAAGTGGTGTAAGAAATGGCACGCTTGTTCTTCTTCTCCAGCTGGTTGACGTGAACCTTCAACGACTCCACTCTTTCCACCAGACCCACCCTCTCGGTCTCCAGGACTTGTAAACGATCGGTGGCAACACCTAAATCCAGTCTAAGCTTCTCTGAAGCATTAGACGCCACCATCTCCCGGTCCTCAGCAGCCTTTACCTCCCGCGTCCATGTGAGCTTGGCTCTCTCGAAGTCGGCCTTCATCTTAGCCAACTCCTCATCTTTCTTCTTCAGCTCCTCGTCCTTCTTCTTCAATTGAACAAGTTGAGCATCACGATCTGCTTCAACTTGCTCAATCCGTCGCCCTAAACCGCGATTTGTTCGCTCCAACTCGATGGCTTGATCCAAGACTCGTTGAGCTGAGATTGATTGATGGCTCGCGTTATAGCTCAATAAACGAGCGTTGTCGCTAAGGCTCTGGCTCTGAATGATTTCCTCGCCAGTCTTGGTCCACGAGCGGGGAACATATTCCATGGCTCTGCGGACGTGGGAGTCCTTAATCTCGTGGGGTGCCGGAGGGGACTTCACACAGCTAAACTGGTGAAGTACTTTTGAACGACCAGGATAGTCGTTTTTCCGGTACCTGTTTGAAGAAAAAAGCTGTCAGAAAACTAAGTCAAAGGAATAAACAATTGAACTGAATAAGAAGATACTCACTCCCGCATTTTCACGGGGTCGTAGCCCAGGTACGAGTTGTCAGGGGATGAACTCCTGCCCTGACCGGCGATCATCGCACCAATAACTTGTTGCTCAGTCACCTCCTCCACCGGCGAGGAGCGAGCAGTAGATTTACCCACTTGGGAAGAGCCTTGCCCTTTTGTCCGCTTAGCACGGTCATCTCCCCTACGAGGAGCAGTTTCCTTGGCAAGTCGTTTCTTGCCCCTCGTGTCTTGGGGAGGCGGCGAAGAGCGAGCAGGAGGGCGGGGAGCAGGAACAGGGGCCTGAGGAACAGGGAGAGGATCCTGGGGAGCTTCTTCTTCATCCTCATCTGTTTCAGCTCTAAGCCTGATCAAGGAAGTGCAAGGATCAAACTTTTTCTTCTTTGAAGGATGATTAGCTGCCATTTGTTTAACCCGACGTGCGAGTAAATGATAGCTTTCGGGAATGGGGGGAACAGCGACCGTTACCCTTTGAGCTGAAAACAATACAAAAAGTATCAGTAAAATTGGCAGGTAAAACTTATCCTAAAACGACCAGCAAGGCCAAGGCGACCAGCAGGGCCTAGGCGATCAGCAGGGCCTAGGCGACCAGCAGGGTCTAAGCGACCAGCAAGGCCAAGGCGACCAACAAGGACAGATAATAGAAAACACGGGAAAAATAACAAGTAATGCTTACCCTCAGGGACCTCTGCTTGTGCTTCCAAATGGTGAGCACTAGTGATAAACTGAGCGTGCTTGCGAAGGTGCGCTTGCGAGAGATGTTCAACACTCCGATCTTTAACGTCCCGAAGAGAAATCAACGCAAGGACGTATAGAAACTCTTCACTCAAATCTGGATGCCCCCACCTCAGGATACGCGGACCTGCAAAAACAAAGAAAAAGATTAAAATTAGTTCACCTAAAAGTTCGATGAACTGAGATTTAAAACCTACGCCGAATTTCGCCGAAATGCGTAGGAGAGTCTATACGCCCCGGTCCTCCCGAAAAATCGGAGGACGCCCGCCAATCGCCGCCAATATAAAAGAACTGTCTGTGCCAACCCTTGACCTTGTTGGGCACTCCTTCAATTAGCTTAACGCCACTACGGGCTTTGATGTAATACCAACCAAGCCCTTCTTCATGAGCAGCCGAAGAGATAGTCAGTGCGTAGTGTATCTCCGTCGTGCTGATCTTATTCCGGTACCCCTCCAACCCGAAAAGGGTAATAAAAGACAGTAGAGTACTCCAACCGTTAGGAGTAATCTGAGTGATTGCCAGGTTTATATCCTTCAGGAATTGCCCGATTACAGGATGTAGAGGGAGAGGGAACCCCAATTTAAGTATGTCGAGGTTGATAGCAGTGCAACCTGGAGGTGGGTCGTCAGCTCTCTCTCCTGGTTGGGGGGCATACAAATGGATGTCGTACGGAATACGATAGCGAGATCGTATCCGAACTAAATCCTCCTCTATAACCTCACTGGATACCCTCCCTGCTGTATATGGCGATGGACGGGTTTCCAAGATAGGTCGAGCGGGAGTGGGGAAAGTCTTATGATACTTATTGGCGTAATCAATCCAATCTTGTCTTCGGACTACGGCTTTAGGAATAAGAGACTCGGGCATTGACCTTGAAACGGGAAAGTTTATCTCTCGGAGAAATTCCCATGTGACTCCCTCTTGCTCGCCCCCTGGTCCAGTTGCTCGCTGCTCGCTCCTTACCTGGTGCTCGCTGCTCGCTCCCCTCTCTTCTGGAAGACTCATCCCATCTATTTCAGCAGCGACCTCAGAAGAATCTTCACCCAAGTCCGAATTAGTCCCCTCTCGAGCCGAGGAGCGAGCAACAGGGCCTTGGATGTCCTGCTCGCCCGAGCTTTCCACAGCATAGAATGAATCAACGGAGCGAGCAACAGAGCTCGCCTCAGAGCCCGTCTCTTCATCAACGAGCAGGGTCCTAGGGTTTTGCCCAGCTGCTCGCCGGAGCGAACGGCGAGGAACAAGGGCTGACGGTTCATCTTCCATGGGCCTTTTTCCCAGATCTCGCCCAACAATCTCAACAGATGGCGTATGACTTGAGGAAGGTGACGTCATCTTCGAAAATTTTTGAAAATTTTCGAAAATTCCTTGTACAAATCAAACGATGAAATCAGACGAAGGAGGGAGCAATTACGACGGCGACACGACGGCGACACGGCGGCGACGCGGCGGCGATACGGCGGCGGCGATGGCGGATAAGGAAAATGAAAAACGAAAATGGCGAAATTGAAAGAAAAATGCAAGCAATAACAAGGACAAACAAGAAAGATCAAAGGATTCACCTTTAATTTGGATAAAATCGACTGTAGAATCGAAGAAAACAACGAAAAGAAAAGCTCGAAAACTCTTCAATGGCGGTTTGCTTGTGAAAGAACGAAAAAGAAAGAAAACGGAACGGCGGAGCTATTTATAGATATGGATTCGGGGGCAGAAGTAAGGAAAGTAAGAAATTGAGGCCCCTAGTTGCAAATATAGGGGCGCACGCTTTGGCAGACTGCGTCGCTTCGTATTCCGTGCCTCGGGAAGCGAAACGATGCAAGTCAAAAGGACGTTCCACGCTGCTCGCCTCTTGAAGTCCCTCGCTGATCGCCTCCCAGAGTTCCCGCCTAAATGTTTGAAAACTTGCTGCCCGCTCCCTATATAGAAATAACTCACTTTCCCCGTTGCTCGCCTCCTATTGGATAACACAGCCTATCCTATAGTTTGACATAAAGGGATAAAAATTCATCCTTATATGCCAAACTAGGGGGCATTGTTGATAGGCGACCAACAGGGACATAATATTAGCATAAAAAATATTAATCTAATAAGATTAAGAAGTCATCAAAAGCAATAATATGGAAGAGGACGAGCAACAGGGACTGCATGGCATAGGAGGCGAGCAACAGGGACTATGTCCTAATGAAGGAGGCGAGCAGCAGGGACAAGTACCCATCTGAAGGTGGCGAGCAATCGGTCATAAAGGCCATTACGAGGTAGCAAACAACAATAACAAGAAGACCCAAAGTCTCAACAAGAGGCGAGCAGGTGAGCAACTGGGGTTATAAAGGTTTCCAACACCCAATGAAGACATACAGACGAGTAGCTGGGCACCAAGGAGAGTAGCTGAGTGGTTTCAAAGACCAAGTACGACATTGGGAATATCAAGAGTCACTAACTTTAGAAATAGTCAATGTGTCTTTACACTTGGCACCCATTCATTGGGCAATGAATTAGTTGTTGTACAAAAGTCATAACACTTGGCAAAATCCCAATGGCTAAGTCATCAAGATGGTGACACCTAGCCTCTTTGTATGCCTATAAATACCCCTTCATTTGCATGAAGGGGGGGGGGGGGGGATTCCCATGATAATAAAAAAGTTGCCCAACTCTTGCAAATTCATTTCTTGCACTATATTTCATGATCTTAGTATTTGTTTGATGATCTTATGTAGTAAAAACAGCCACTAATCATCATAGATTAGAAAAGGTCATCAACACTCAACTCAACTCAATCCATTCATCATTCACAACTTTTTCTATTCTCCACTCAAATTTGGGCAAAAAGAGTTTAAGAATTTGGATTAATTCAAAAGTGCTATCAAATAAATAGGCTTAAGGCTCAAAAGGGCTAACAAGGGATAAGTATCATTGATAGACTTATTTTGGCTAAGTGACTCAACAAATCAAAGATGGTCTAAGATCACATTCGACATATCAAACTAGACACAATCAAGAAGCGAGAGCACACACAAGTTCTAGCATCCTCTAAGGTGACGACTCACTCACAAACGAAGAGATCAATTCATGCATCTTAATCTCAAAAGGTTCAAATCTCACGGCTTTCACATCCATGATAGTCCTAGTGAATTCTCACTCTCATCACACAAGTTCTCAAAAGGAAAACTCGTAAGTATACGAGTTCCCACTCAAATCAACTCTCACTCCCACACTCACACAATAAAATTCCTAACTCAACTTCACAGCTCACCAACTCATAAAATCACACTCAAAGTCAACAATCAATAAGTAGGGTGAGTCAATAAGCATGAAATACACAGTAGTACCCAATAAGTTCACAATAAGGCAGCTCAAGGAGTATCTCAAGGCACAATATATAATCTAACTCAACTCAAAGAGAGGGTGTGCGCCTGTGCAATGTAACCATAAAAAACATATATAAAAACTCCACCCCCAAACTTCGACCTTGTGAAGCGGTCTAAGTTTAGGGTGGTGGTTACCTCATCCAAGTAATTCAGTTTCTCTCAACAATGTAGCACACTCCCTTGCTTGAGTTCCTTCCTTTTGAATAACTCCATGATACCTCTACTCCCTCGAGACAATCCTACAAGAAACTTACTCAAATACGATGTTAAAATATACGACTAAAAACAACACCCTAATAACATAAAACACTCAAAAGCAAATAAAAATGGGTTGCCTCCCACTCAACGCTATTTTTAAGGTCCTAATGTCGGACTGAGCTCAAAGGAGTTTATGGGACATGATACTCAAATTTACCTCCCTTACTCTCATAAAAGTGGTGGTTGAATTCCTTTCCTTGATTCCCCTTCATCATGAGTTCTTTTGCTTCCTTCTCATTCTCAATTGATGGGGGTCTCAACTTCTTCTCACCTTTATCTGGAGGAGTCTTACTAAGCAATTTCTTGAGTTTGGACTTTTTCTTCTCAACTCCTCATTTCTCTTCTCCTTTGGCCACATCTACCCTTTTCAATTCCGAACTGACTTCCTCCATAGGGTACTTCATGGCCTCGTATAGGAAAATCTTCACCTCTTGATCATCAACTTTCAACGTGATCTTCCCATTCGCCACATCTAACACCATCCCTGTTGTAGCTAAGAAAGGTCTTACCAAGATCAAAGGCACGTGCTCATCTTCCTCCATGTCTTGCACCACAAAATTGGCTGAGAAGATATGATCTCCAACTTTAACAAGAACATTTTCAACCACACCTTGAGGTCGAGTAATAGGTCGGTCGACTAGTTGAAGCGTCATCATTATCGGCTGAAGTTCTCCACCTTCCAACTTCTTGAATAACGACAAGGGCATAAGATTTATGCTCGCTTCAAGATCACACAATGCTCCATTCTTGACTCCATTCCCAATATCACATAAGATTGTGAAACTCCCGGGATCCTTCAACTTCAGGGGAAGCGCCTTGTGCACCAATGCGCTCACCTCATGGTTCAGCTGCACCAACTTGGGCTCATCAACTCTCCTTCTCTTCGCTATCAAGTCCTTCAGGAACTTGGCATAATTAGGCATCTGTTCTAAAGCATCATAAAAAGAAATGTTAATATGTAACTTTTTAAACACATCAAGGAATTTAGCAAATTTCTCATCAAGCTTCTTTTTCATAAAGCGCTGCGGATATGGGACGGGTATCACCGATTTGGGTACCCCCATTCATCCCTCTCAGTTTCTTTCACATTCTTCCTTGCTTCCTTTGCCTTCTTCCACTTTGGGACTCTCTCAATCTCCTCAATGCTTTCCTCTTCAGGCTCTTTGCTCTTTTGAGTGCCTTCATCCTCAACCCTTTTCTCAACTCCTATCTCCTCAATCTCATCTCTATCTTCCTTATGCTCTTTCCTTTCTATCACAACCTCTCCCTCGAGCGTCTCCAAGTCAGCAGACATCTGAGGACCATCATATTTGGTTCCACTTCTAAGCTGGATCGCCTTGCATTGCTCTTTAGGGTTCCCCTCCGGCATAGAAAGATATTTACCCGGTTCTCTACCCAATGATTTTGCAATTTGACTAATTTGATACTCCATCGAAGTGAACCGCCTATTGTTCTCTTGCTGAACTCTATTTAGATCAATGTCCCTTCTTTGGAGTTCTTGATCACGCTGATCACCTTTCTTATGCAATTCTTTCACATCATACTCCAATGAGGACTATATCTTGCTTCCTTCTTCCACCTTCTGGAGGATCGCTCGCAACATCTCTTCAGTCGAGGAATTGCCTTCACCACCTGGGGGCTTTGAACCTGGATCAACACCTGGAGGAACTGTGATTCCAGCATTTGGATTGACATATGAGAAATTACCGTTCTTCCTCCATTGGTTGCTTATCTTTTCCATCATCGCCATCAACAGCTTCCTCGTTCCCTCATTCTCCTCCAACTGATATGCTCTCTGAAATTCTGGGTCCTCGTTCCATTGCCTGTCATTCTTGACTATGTTATCAACGATCTCTCTACACCTAGCTGTACCACTATTCAGGAATGCTCCACTAGCACATGCATCAAGGTGATCTTGACCCGCCTTATTGGCTCCACAGTAGAAGAAAGCCATGATATCCCCCTCGTTGTACCCGTGTTGCGGGTACTCAATGAGCATGTTAAAGTATCTCTCCCAAGCCTGACGTAAGTCTTCTCCTGGCTTATGCTGGAAAGACGAGATCTCTATCCTTGCTCTCATCGTTCTAGATGGAGGGTAGAATCGCTCGAGGAACGGATGCTCGAGCTCGGCCCATGTGGTTACACCTCCCCATGGGAGCGTGTAGTGATACCACTCCTTTTCTATTCCAGTTAACGAGAACGGGAACAACCTGAGCCTCTTAGCATCTTCAGACATACCGTTATAATTGAAAGTTGAGGCAATCATCAGAAAACTTCTCAAATGGGTATGAGGATTCTCCTTCCCGACCTCTCCCTTGAATTGATTTTCAGTAAGTAACTTCAGAATTCCTGGGGAGATAGAGAAGTTTTTTGCCTCTACCGGAGGCAATGCCACTCCATCGTAATACCGTTGCGGCTGTGCCGCAAACCTTCCTCTGATTGCCATACTCGGATCAGCGTTCTGAGGAACGTGCTGAGGATAAATTGGTGGTGAGGTATATACGAAATAGGTGATTGGTTATAATTGGGTTGTGGGGGATAGTATGGTGGATAAGGGTATTGTGGATATGGGTATGGGTGGTATGGGTTATTGTGTTGGTAGACAGAGTTGTTAAATGGGTTGTTTGGGTTTTGTGGGTTTTGGTGGATGACTTGATTCTGGTTTTCAGCGGGATTGCTCTGGTTATGTGGTTTTGGGTTTTGGTTGGTTCTTTCCCCTTGGGGTGCTAGCTTTGGATTATTGACTCCCTTAATTCCCTCAACCATCTTCACATTCTGATTAAGTCCTTCTGTCTCAAGACCCAAAGCTCTGCCTAAATCCAAATTCATGTCATCACCTCCTACGGTATTCATCCTTCTCTGGAAGGCTCGATTCCTTCTGGCTATAGTCTCAGGGTCTAACTTTGATCGATCTTCGCTCGTTTCTCCCTTCGAGCGTGTTTTCATATACCTGAGTAGTCAACAAGAAAGATCAAACGCACCAGACTACAATAGAGAAATACTAAACTCAAAATAAAAATAAAAACACTCACTACTAACTACTAAACTATCTCCAAGTCCTACTCAATGAACATACATCGCCTTCCCCGGCAACGGCGCCATTGACTTGAACCGAAAATACTAACTTTTTAATAGTAGTTTCCCCGCAAGCATACGGGATCACAGTAGTATGGGCAAGTATAGGGACCAAGTAGTATCGAACCCAAGGGAAAGTGTGTATGCGAATAGATCCCTGGAGATGTGTATCTCGTAGTTAATATGAGTGTATGTTTGGGGATTGAAAATTATTAAATCTAAACTATTCTACTCTACTAATGCAAAAGAAAGAAATGAGTTAATTATCTAAGGGTTTTGTCTCAAATATAAAAGGGTGATGCTCAGGATAGGAATCCCTACGTATACTAACGGAGCCGGTACATAATCAAAATACCCGTGATGTGCAAGAAATAACCTAAGTATAAGATTGTAAGATAAAAAGCTCAAGAATTAAACCCTAATACTTTATCCTATTAATCGACTTCACTAATCCACTAAACAAGTTAATAGATTGTGCTTAATTAAAGAGACCCTAATTTAACTAAGGTGATGCGGTCGTCCTCCTTAGATAAACCAATAGATGAATAAACCCTTTCTAAACCCTCTCGTTAAGCCTATTAGTTATTAAAGAGTGATAAGGTCGTCCCCTCTCTAACAATTTTCGTACGAAATTCAAAGGTAAATATAGAATTCATTTTAAGCGTTCATTAATTAAGAGAATTAAAACTAAACATCACGTGTTACCCTAATTATGTACCAACATCCTACTTCTACGAGTTAATCCTACCCCAAGCATACAAGGGTTTAAGCCTAGCATGGTGGTTTGAATAATAAAAGCAATCACAAGAACAATAAACATATGCATAATTGAATTAACTAATAAACTCGAGATCATAAACGTAAGAACAAATTAAAGTCTCAAAAGAAATCTATATAAATCTGAAAAACTAGGTTTAATCGTCTCAAAAACTAAAAAAAAAAAAGAATTAACACTAATTGGTTCAAAAGAATGAATTAATCTAAGAATTCGTATGCTAAAAACCTTGATTAAAAGTAAAATACGCTTGCTCGAACTCCAGGTGCTCTTCTCTCTCCAAAAACTAACTCTATGCGTGAAATGGTACTCAAAATTGTGTTCGAAACAGATATATATATATATGCTATGGGTCGATTTGGAAGTAAACGGACCGAATCCTTGCGTGGACAAGGGGCGCTCGAGCAGGTCACGCTCGAGCGGTGGTGCTCGAGCTACACAGCTCGAATGGATCAAGGCTCGAATGAGGGCGCTCGAGCTCCTTGAGCTCAAGCGGAACAAGGGCTCGAGTGGAGGCACTCGACCTGCTCGAGTGCCCTAAATGTTCTGCAAGTCCGGGCATTCGAACCATGCACTTGCTCGAGTGGTGGCGCTCAAGCCCTCCCAGCTCGAGTGGCCTCCTTCTTCTTCAAACTTGATGGTCCCATTTTCGAAGGGCAAAATGGGAATTCAGGAGCAAAAAAAATTATTTTTTGTTTGTAAACCTTGCGTTGCGCTCTGAAAGAGTTCAGTGACGGAATACTCAAGTCACTGCGTTGCTGAGAGTCAGAGCTATCAAGTCAGTGATGAGACTTGAAAGCTCAGGCTCTCAACAAAGCAGTGACTCGAGAGACTGAACTCTCGAGTGCCATGTCTGATTTAGTCAGTGAGTTGGATCTCCCTGACAAATGCTTAACTAAAGTTTTCTTAACAAAGCTCTCAGTGAGCTGATTTTCACAATACTTTAGTAAATACTTTGAAAGATAAGTACGCTCAGTTTAACGTGGTTCAGAGGCTCAAGCTCTTACATCCACGGCCTGATTTAACAGGAAATCCACTACATGTGATTCTTGTTTTTAACGTGCCAAGGTGCACAAATACACTAGACTCACGCCACTCCCTGGGCTGCCTCTCCTTCCTCACTAACTCACTGACTTACTCCCAACAAACCTAACAAGAGGGTTTTGGTTTCGGTTTGGTTTCTCCAACTATGTGAGGTTTTCCCTTACAATGTATTAGCCTCTAGCTAAGATTGGGAAAACCTCTCTAAGCTAAGAGTTACAAGCTTGACACTCAATTAATATTTTGTGAAACCCTAAAGGTCAGTGTCATAGGTGTGAGAAACTCTTCCTTATGACTCCCTAACAACTAACACACTCTTATAGCTTGTAGGTGTTGATTTTTCTTTCTTCACACACAATACAACACACTTGAATACGCAGCTATGAGCTTGTATTTATAATGGGGATTCAAATGTATCCGTTGGAGGGAAGATACATTTGAATCCAACATTTAATGGTTTCAACCACTTTTCTTGGAATGCGGCCTTGTCAGTGTCAGATATGTTTGACTTGACTTGATTGGTCCACGTGGACCGAGTCCAATGAATCTTTGACTCAGTGTGCTTGATCAAGGCGCACTGACTTCAGTTAGCATATCCTCCACTGACTCTGACGATCTTCAGTAGACATACTTATCTTCAGTGATGTTGTCCTTCAGGGACTCTTTGAAGATCTCCTCCAAGAAGTTTGTCATAAGGCTGAATGACAAACTTCCCTGACCACAGTAGCCTGACTCCTTCAGGACCTACTTGGTACAGCACTGATCCTCTTGATCATGCTCTTCACTGAGTGGTCCACCTGACTTAGCTTAGATCAACCATATTTACACTCAGTGGGACATCCTTCAGGCTTCTCTTCTGGTTCAGGTCTCTGACTTGGCTTCAGTCTGTTCTTCTTGATGTCAACTTGATTTTTTCAGGCTGTGATGCTGAGTTCCCCCTCGCTGAGTTCCCCCTCAACTGAGTGTTCCCTCAACTGAGTTTTTCTCAACTTACAGCCTAGTCTACTGAGAAATAATCTAGTCTGACCTGAAATAAAAGATACTATCCTGACTGCTTTCAAACCTATTACATGTTGTTTTGGAAAATCATCAAAACTAAAATATATCCCAACAAAACTGATACTTTTCTTCTCTCGCACTAATATCATTCGTATTTCTTCAATATCTTCTCATCCGGGCATCCGTTTGAGTCGATTCAAAGTTCTACGAACTCCTCTTTTCGCCCTCTATCCATCTATGAGCATCAAAGAGACAAATTCATTAGTTCATGAAAATAATACTCAATTAACTCTAAATACTCATCGAAATTAATCAAAACACGGGCATTTCGAGCTCTAAAATCTAGCAATTTCACGCATAATCAGGGGGGCATAGAGATCGATCCTTCTGTCCCTTTCGGAGGCTGAGACTGGGAGGCAAGGTCATTGCGCATCTTCCTCTGCAAATTAACAATACATTAAATTAATAAATGAACCTTAATTTTTTTTAAAATAATACTCTAATTAAAATTAAAAATAATACTTACGTGGATCTCGGTGGAGCGACCGTATGTGGACTTTCAGGTCTCCTCATCCAGCGGGTGGGCAAGCTACAGTCTCTCAAAATGAGAGGGCTCACGTCCATGCTCCCGCTCCTACAAATAAATATTTAGTAATTTATATTACCAAAAATTCACAAATATTACTAAAAATTTATATAAAATTTGCCATTTACAAATTGCAACCCGTGCTCATAAATGGACCGAGAACCGGTCCGATGTCGCGTGATCCCTTCTCCATCAGGGTCACTAAGGCGATTCGTCTTGTTCTTCTGTGATTTCTCCTTGAATTCGCCGTTGTTCCACTAGTCGAGAAATTGGGGCCAAATCTTCCGGCCTCTGTTGTCCTTCCCGTGGTATTCATTTCGAAAGTTATACATCATGTCTCTATATCAGTCGACCCTCTTTGCACAGAAGTTCTTCCACATCTGGGCCTTGTGCTCTGATCTCCAGGCGATGAATTTCTGCAATTACATTAAAATATAAATATCAATTTATTTACATAATTTATAATAATAAAAAATGAATAAATTAAATAAATTTTACCTTGAACTCCTCAAAATACTGTCGTTTCTTCCCTTCAGACACCACTGACCAACTGTAACCGGTGGACTCAAATCCACCCTTCATGATGGACTGGGTTTCGTGTGTAGTAACCTCATGTCCCCGGATCCAACTACAACATTAAAATTACAAAGTTAGTAAAATAATTAGATTTTACTAAAAAAATTGAATATAAAATGTTAGAACTTACGATGTCCCACGGGGCTCAACATCAATCAGCAGCTGCCCAGTAGGATGCTAGCGGGAGGAAGATGAGGCCTCACCCACCTGGGGTGCGGACGAGGACCTCTCAGGCTGGACAATCGGAGCTACAACGAGTCTAAGAGACCCCGCTCATCTCCTCCCTCTCCCTCGATCCCTCTCCTGGCCTCCACTCCCTCCAGTGGATCCACTGCCTTGTCCACTCATCTAAAATATTCAATATATAACAACAATCAATATTTATATATAAAAATCTAAACAACTATATATATCCTAAAAATATTAAAAATATAAACAATTAACATGTTTTATGCATATTCATATCTAAACAAAATTCTAAATAATTAACATGTCACATACATACTCATATCTAAACAAAATCTAAACAATTAACATGTTTTATGCATATTCATATCTAAACAAAATTCTAAATAATTAACATGTCACATACATACTCATATCTAAACAAAAATCTAAACAATTAACATGTTTAATACATACTCATATCTAAATAAAATTCTAAAAAATTAACATGTCACGTACATACTCATATCTAAACAAAAATCTAAACATTAATTAACATGTTTATCTAAATAAAATTCTAAGCAATTAACATGTCACATACATACTCATATCTAAATAAAAATCTAAACAATTAACATGTTTTGTACATATTTATATCTAAACAAAATTCTAAACAATTAACATGTCACATACATACTCATATCTAAACAAAAATCTAAACATTAATTTACATGTTTATCTAAACAAAATTCTAAACAATTAACATGTCACATACATGCTCATATCTAAACAAAAATCTAAACAATTAACATATTTTGTATATATTCATATCTAAACATTTAACATATCACATACATACTCATATCAAAACAAAAAACTAAAGACTAATCAAACGTTTTAAAATGAAATTTAAATGGTAAAAAATAGAAAAACTTACGATTAAAGGATAGAGATCGTCGAAAAAGGAACTTAGATCGGGATGAAATTGGCTCCTGAGTGCTCACCGGACGTTGCCCTCTTCTTCTTATTTTGCTCGGTTTTTGCTCGAGTGTAGAATGAGCTCGTCGGTGCTGCCTTAAATAGGCAAAATTATTTTTTCGACGGACTACTAAAATTACTGCATTTACGCCAAAAATGACATCGTATTTGCAAACTTACGACGGCTACATCCGTCGTAAATATTAAATTCAAAATTTACGATGGGCCGGCTGACTTGAAGCGATTGTACACTAACTTCTACTAGTCGCTCACCCGCAAGCGGACGGGATCACTGTAGTAAGAGTAAGTATAATGACCAAGTATTATCGAACCCAAGGGACAGTGTATATGCGAATAGATCCCTGAAGATCTACGCGTCGTAGTTAATATGAGTGTGTTGTTTTTGGATTTTTTTTAAAAGAGAAAATAATCTAAACTAAATTACTCTACGAATGCAAAAGGAAAATTAAACTAAGTATCTAAGGTTTGATGGTGATGCTCAGGATAGGAATCCCTACGTATACTAACGGAGCAGGTACATAATAAGAATAACTATGACGCGCAAGAAATAACCTAAGTCTAAGAATGCAAGGTGAAAGCTCAAGATTCTAAACCATAATACTTTACCCTAACACTAGACTTCACTAATCTACTAACAAGTGAATAGATTGTGCTTAATTAATGAGACCCTAATTTAACTAAGGTGATGCGGTCGTCCTCCTTCGCTAAACTGGTAGATGAATTAACCCTTCCTAAACCTTCTCGTTTAGTCTACTCGTTGTTAAAGAGTGATACGGTCGTCCTCTCTCTAAAACTTTTCGAACGAAATTCAAAAGTAAAGTCTAGATTAATTTTAAGCATTCATTAATCAAGAGAATTAAAACCTAACGTCACGAGTTACCCCAATTACGTACCCACAACCTACTTCTACGAGTTCATCCTACCCTAAGCATGCAAGGGTTTTAGCCTAACATGGTTTGAACAAACATAAAAGCAATAGAAGAAACAACAAACATAAACATAATGAATTGAACGAAGAAAATAAGAAACATGAACTAGGGTTTTAAAAGAAAATAATTCTAAGAACTGAAATTTAATTAACTAAAACGAAGTTCAAAGCGTTTAAAGTAACCAAGCTGATGAAAAGAAACTAAGAAACAAAAAGAAACTAAGAATTCATACGAAAAACCTCAACAAAACGTAAGTAAAGCTTGCTCGTTCTTCTCCTCTTCCTCTCTCTAAAAACTAAGTCTAAAAGTGATTTCTAAAGTCCGCCGTCTTTCAAAACGTGTTTGGAAGAGGTATATATAGGCACCGGGTCGAAACAGGATCTCATGGGCCGAAAAACGAAATTTGGCAAATAAGCCTCGGAGGCGCTCGAGCCGTCCCGGTCGAGCGGGGCGCTCGAGCTGTTTTGGTCGAATGATTCAGGAGGTCGAACGGGGCGTTCGAGCTGTGTTGCTCGAATGGTTCAAGAGGTCGAGCGGGGCGCTCGAGTTGTGCCCCTCGAGCGGCAAAAACGTTCTGTAAGTCCGGAGCGCTTGACCTACGTTGCTCGAGCGATGGTGCTCGAGTGATGGTGCTCGAATGGGCCTTCCTTCCTTGCAACTAACACTTTTCTTCTCACGTACTAATACCAATCGTATTTCTTCGATATCTTCTCATCCGGACATCCGTTTGAGTCGATTCAAAGTCCTACGAACTCCGTTTTTCGTCCTCAATTCACCTATGAGTATCAAAGAGACAAATTCATCAATGTATAGAATTAGTACTCATTTGGCTCTAAAAACTCAATAAAATCGACCAAAACTAAGGCGTTACTAGCTACGAATCATGACAATTTCACGCCTAATCAACCCCCAAACTTACCATATTGCTTGTCCTCAAGCAATGAAATAATAAGTCAAGTGAAATTGTTAGGGATGAGTCAAAGAATCAATCATGCAAGCTAATGACTTCGAGCTTCAAAAATCAATCACCCGTATACTCACTCACTTTCCTTTATCATACTCATGCAACAATAACAAGAAACACCAAGATCAAGCATGGATGTGCACTCAACGATGTGTTCCGCTCCCTCACAAGTGTATATCAATGATTAAGGGACTCACTCAAACAAACAATCACTCAAATTGGCAGCCGTAGGCTTGGAAGCACTCTTAACTCCGACCGTACTCTAGAAATCAATGCCGAATCAAAAAGGACTTTTCTCAAGGTTGTAATGTAGGCTCTTTGGACAGGTGGGATAACAATATGGATAAAGTGACTAACGTGAATGGAGAATAGAAAATCAAACTTTAGCACTTCGAGTTTAGGAAAAGAATACTTCAAACATTTTCAATCAACACTCTTTCAATTCCACTCAACACTTCAATTTTTTTTTTCTTTCTCACTCTTTCACTTTTTTTTTTCTTTCAATCACTTCACTTTTTTTCTTTTTCGCACAAACACATGAGCTCATTTTTTTTTCTTTTCTTTTGCTCATTCTCAATTTTTTTTTCTCTTTTTCCCACATCTTATAACTTCATCACTCCTTCTTCTCATATTCACTCAACAAACAACATTTTCCTTCTTCAACTCAATTCACTCCCTTCACATTCACACTTTCCTATTCTCCACTCAAATTGGGACAAAAAGGCTTAGGAATTGGAATAGTGTTCATATGTGCTAGCAAATAAAATAGGCTTTAGGCTCAAAGGGGCTAACAAGGGATTCAATGTCATTGGTAGGGAAAATTTTGGTTAAGTGACTCAATTAAATCAAAGATGGCCTAAGATCCTATTCGGCATATCAAACTAGACACAATCAAGAAGCAAGAGCACGCACAAGTTCTAGCATCCTCTAAGGTGACGATCCACTCACAAACGAAGAGATTAATTCATGCATCAAAATCTCATAAGGCTCAAATCTCACTGCTTTCACATCCATGCTAGTCTAGTGCATTCTCACAATCATCACACAAGCACTCAGAAGGAAAATTTGTAAGCATACGGGTTCTCTCTCAAATCAACTCTAACTCAAACACTCACACAATAAAACTCCTAACTCAACCTCACAACTCAACTCTACTCATCAAATCGTACTCAAAGATAGCAATCAACAAGCATAAGATAGTTGATAGGCATGAAATATTGAGTTACAAAACAAATCAAAACCAGCCCAAGGAGTATCTCAACAAACCATTAATCAATCAAACTCAACTCAAAGATAAGGGCTTGCATGCATGTGCAATGTAATCATAAAACAAATAAAAAACTCCACCCCCCCAAACTTCGACCTTGCTAGAGGTCTAAGTTTGGGGTTGTGGGTTACCTCAACCAAATAATTCAATTTCTCTCAATAGCTTTGCACACTTCCTTGTCTCAAGTTGGTTCCTTCAATCTGAATACTCCATCATTCCTTTACTCCTTTAGAGACAAGCCTACAAAATAAAACTCTCAAGTACGAGGTTAAACATACGACTCAAAATAACTCCCTAATAACTAAAAAAACTCAAAGCAAATAAAAATAATGGGTTGCCTCCCATTCAGCGCTATTTTTAAGGTCCTCATGCCAGACCAAGCTCAAAGGAGCTTATGGGACAACATACTCAAATTTACCTCCCCCACTCTCATAAGAGTGGTGTTTGAATTTCTTTCCTTGTTGTCCCTCCATCATGAGCTCCTTTGCTTCCTTCTCATCCCCAAGTGTTATGGGTCTCAACTCCTTCTCACCTTTATCTGGAGGAGTCCTACTAAACAATTTCTTGAGTTTGGACTTTTTCTTTTTAACTCCTCCTTTCCCTTCTACCTGGACCACGTCCACTTTCTTCACCTCTTCATCCTTCAACTTCTTCACTTTATCCCTATCAAAATATTCAAGATCATAATGGTCATGGGTTAAATAATCAAGTGAAGGACTAACAAAATCATGAATATGAGAAGGATTAGGGATAGGAGGCGTGTCTTCAACACGAGGATCAATTGCATCCATGCAATACAAGCTCTCATCCTCCCTCGGGTGCTTCATGGCTTCATATAGGGAGATCTTCACTTCTTGATCATCAACCTTCAACGTAATCTTTCCATTTGCCACGTCTAGCACCATCCCCGCCGTAGCTAAGAACGGTCTTCCCAATATCAGGGGCACGTGCTCATCTTCCTCCATCTCTAGCACTACAAAGTCTGCTGGAAAAATGTGATCTCCAACTCTCACTAGGACGTCTTCAACCACTCCTTGAGGTCTAGTAATAGACCGATCGGCAAGTTGAAGCGTCATCATTGTGGGTTGAAGTTCACCACCTTCCAACTTCTTGAAAAGCGACAAGGGCATGAGATTGATGCTCGCCCCTAAATCACATAGCGCTCCTTTCTTGATCCCGTTCCCAATGTCACATAGGATCGTGAAGCTCCCGGGATCCTTCAGCTTTGGAGAAAGCGCCTTGTGCACTAATGCACTCACCTCGTGGTTCAACTGCACCAACTTCGGCTCATCCACTCGCCATCTTTTCGCGATCAAGTCCTTCAGAAACTTTGCATAATGCGGCATCTGTTCCAAAGCATCATAAAAAGGAATGTTAATGTGAAGTTGTTTAAAAACATCAAGAAATTTTGCAAATTTTTCATCAAGCTTCTTTTTCATGAAGCGCTGTGGGTACGGGACTGGTATCACAGATTTGGGTACCCCCCATTCATCTCTTTCTGTTTCTTTCACTTTATCCCTTGCTTCATTTGCCTTTTTCCACTTAGGAACTCTCTCAATCTCCTCACTTTCCTTGCCCTTCTGGGGCTCATCCATATCTTTATGCTTCTCAATCCCTTCACTTTCAATCCCCTTCTCAACAGTAACACCTTCTTCTTTCTTGTGTTCTCTTTTCCCCATCTCAGCTTGAGGCGTCTCAGAATCAGCAGGCATCTGAGGACCTTCATAGTTGGTTCCACTTCTAAGCTGGATCGCCTTGCAATGCTCTTTCGGGTTCCCCTCCGGCATGGAAGGATATTTTCCCGGCTCTCTATTCAACGACTTTGCAATCTGGCTCATCTGGAACTCTATAGAAGTGAACCTTCGATTGTTCTCTTGTTGAGTTCTAGTCCACTCAACGTTCATCTTCTGGAGCTCTTGATCACGTTGATCACCCTTTTTATGCAACTCTTTCACATCGTACTTCAAGGATGACAACCTCTTACTTCCTTCCTCCACCTTCTGAAGAATAGCTCTCAACATCTCCTCGGTTGATGCACCGCCTTCTTCGCCAGGAGGTTTAGACCCCGGATCAACACCTGCAGGAACAGTAATACCAGCCTTCGGGTTAGTATATGAGAAGTTCTCATTCTTCCTCCATGTGTTTTGAGGAGGCTGCTGGTCTCCTTGAAATCCTTGTGTGTTCCTCCATTGATTTTGAGGTGGCTGAGGGCCTGGAGGTACAAATGGTTGGCCATAAGAAGGTCTTCCAAACTGATTTCCACCTTGGTAGCCATTCTGATTGTAATACGGACCCCCCATGTAATTGGCTACCTCTTGCTGTCCACTTGGCTGGTCTACTCTATCATTCTCTGCTGCATGCTCTCCAACCAAATTATTCCCCAACTCGAGGTTGTTGATCTTCTCCATCATGGCCATCAATAGCCTTCTCGTTCCTTCACCCTCTTCAACTTGATGAACTCTCTGAAAATCTGGATCTCCATTCCAAGCCCCGGCATTCGTGACAATGTTGTCCACGATCTCTCTACACCTCTCTATGCCTTGATTCAGGAATGCTCCACCCGCATAGGCGTCTAAATGGTCTTGCCCCTCTTTGTTGGAACCACTGTAGAAGAATGCCATAATATCCCCCTCATTGTACCCATGCTGCGGGCACTCAATCAACATGTTTGAGTATCTCTCCCACGCTTGACATAGGTCCTCTCCTTGCTTCTGGCGGAAAGAAGAGATCTCAATCCTCGCTTTTATAGTTCTTGATGGAGGGTAGAATCGCTCGAGGAACAGACGCTCGAGCTCAGCCCATGTGGTTACACCTCCCCGTGGGAGCGTGTTGTCATACCACTCTTTAGCTATTCCCGTCAGTGAGAATGGGAACAGCCTAAGCCTCTTGGCATCTTCAGACATGCCATTATAATTGAATGTGGAGGCTATCATGAGAAAACTCCTCAGGTGAGTGTGAGGATTCTCCTTCCCGATCACCCCCTTGAACTGATTCTCAGTCAGTAGCTTTAGAATTCCTGGGGAAATCGAGAAGTTATTTGCCTCAATAGGAGGCAATGCCACTCCATCATAGTACCGATGTGGCTGCGCTGCAAACCTCCCTCGAATTGCCATATTGTGATCTGCGTTCTGGGGCACAGGCTGAGGAGCAACAGGTGGTGCTGGTACTTGTTGAACTGGAGGTGGTTGGTACACATGTGATTAGTTGTAAACCGGAGGTGGATGATATGGGTATGGTGGATAAGGGTATGGTGGGTATGGGTAATGTTGGTATACTGGGTTGTTGAAAGGGTTATTTGGGTTTTGTGGGTAAGCAGGGTTGTTCAGAGGATTATGGACAAAATTCTAAGCTGGATTGATAACGTTTTGTGCACCCGGGTTTTGGCTCTGACTATCCCCTAACGGATCTTGGTTCTTACTGGTGTTGCCATCAGTGCCGTCAACCCGGTTCAACCCCTGGTTAAACTCATTATCGGCATCTTCCAACTCATTAGTGATGTCCATTGGTTCTTTCCCTAAGTCGGCAGCGTTCATCCTTCTTAAGAAGGCTCGGTTCCTTCTAGCTATTGTCTCAGGGTCCAACGGTATTCTCTCTTCACTCGTATTCCTTGTGAGCGTATTTTCATAAACCTGACACACTAGCAGAAGGATCAAAACGCAACTGCCGAATAAATAAAAATAAAAATAAAACAGAAAAGAAAGCACTCACTACTAACTACTAAGCTATCGACAAGTCCTATTCAAAAAGCATACAACGGCATCCCCGGCAATGGCGCCATTGACTTGAAGCGATTGTACACTAACTTCTACTAGTCGCTCACCCGCAAGCGGATGGGTTCACTGTAGTAAGAGTAAGTATAATGACCAAGTATTATCGAACCCAAGGGACAGTGTATATGTGAATAGATCCCTGAAGATCTACGCGTCGTAGTTAATATGAGTGTGTTGTTTTTGGATTTTTTGAAAAGAGAAAATAATCTAAACTAAATTACTCTACGAATGCAAAAGGAAAATTAAAGTAAGTATCTAAGGTTTGTATGCAAGTATGTGATGGTGATGCTCAGGATAGGAATCCCTACGTATACTAACGGAGTAGGTACATAATCAGAATAACTATGACGCGCAAGAAATAACCTAAGTCTAAGAATGCAAGGTGAAAGCTCAAGATTCTAAACCCTAATACTTTACCCTAACACTCGACTTCACTAATCTACTAACAAGTGAATAGATTGTGCTTAATTAATGAGACCCTAATTTAACTAAGGTGATGCGGTCGTCCTCCTTCGCTAAACTAGTAGATGAATTAACCCTTCCTAAATTTTCTCGTTTAGTCTACTCGTTGTTAAAGAGTGATACGGTCGTCCTCTCTCTAACACTTTTCGAACGAAATTCAAAAGTAAAGTCTAGATTAATTTTAAGCATTCATTAATCAAGAGAATTAAAACCTAACGTCACGAGTTACCCCAATTACGTACCCACAACCTACTTCTACGAGTTCATCCTACCCTAAGCATGCAAGAGTTTTAGCCTAACATGGTTTGAACAAACATAAAAGCAATAGAAGAAACAACAAACATAAACATAATGAATTGAACGAAGAAAATAAGAAACATGAACTAGGGTTTAAAAAGAAAATAATTCTAAGAACTGAAATTTAATTAACTAAAATGAAGTTCAAAGCATTTAAAGTAACCAAGCTGATGAAAAGAAACTAAGAAACGAAAAGAAACTAAGAATTCGTACGAAAAACCTCAACAAAACGTAAGTAAAGCTTGCTCGTTCTTCTCCTCTTCCTCTCTCTAAAAACTAAGTCTAAAAGTGATTTCTAAAGTCCGCCGTCTTTCAAAACGTGTTTGGAAGAGGTATATATAGGCACCGGGTCGAAACGGGATCTCATGGGCCGAAAAACGAAATTTGGCAAATAAGCCTCGGAGGCGCTCGAGCCGTCCCGGTCGAGCGGGGCGCTCGAGCTGTTTTGGTCGAATGATTCAGGAGGTCGAACGGGGCGTTCGAGCTGTGTTGCTCGAATGGTTCAAGAGGTCGAGCGGGGCGCTCGAGCTGTGCCCCTCGAGCGGCAAAAATGTTCTGTAAGTCCGGAGCGCTTGACCTACGTTGCTCGAGCGATGGTGCTCGAGTGATGGTGCTCGAATGGGCCTTCCTTCCTTGCAACTAACACTTTTCTTCTCACGTACTAATACCAATCGTATTTCTTCGATATCTTCTCATCCGGACATCCGTTTGAGTCGATTCAAAGTCCTACGAACTCCGTTTTTCGTCCTCGATTCACCTATGAGTATCAAAGAGACAAATTCATCAATGTATAGAATTAGTACTCATTTGGCTCTAAAAACTCAATAAAATCGACCAAAACTAAGGCGTTTCTAGCTACGAATCATGACAATTTCACGCCTAATCACCGGCCCGTCGTAAATCAGTCACCGACAATAAATGAGCACCAGTTCTTGAAAAGTAGCGGTCAAACCGTTAAGTTATACGACTGACACGGCCGTCGTAAAACGTAAAGTTAAAATTTACGACGAACCTCCCGTTGTAAACTTGTCGGCCACAATAATTTTGCATCGATTCCGAAAGGTCTCGGTCAAACGGTTGGTATTTTACGATGAGCATGCCCGTCGTAAATGTCGATTTTGAAACTTACGACGGGCATTCCGTCGTTAATTTTGGCGGAATAAACGAAGAGTGAGACCCGCTTGTTTTACGACGGTCTTTCCCGTCGTAAATTCGAGAAGTTACGACGGATATTTCAATCCGTCGTAAATTTTAAGCCCGGACGAGCTTTGATTAATTTCCGTCGTAGATCCATCGTAAAATATGTATATTAGCGATGGAATACGTGTCCGTCGTAAAATTCGTCGTAAAAATGCACATTTTTTTGTAGTGTATTCAATCTCTAAAATACTAAAATATTCTTAAAAAAATACTTAAAAAATCCAAAAGATACTAAGATATTCATAGAAATACTAATTTTGTTTCTAGAAATTCTTTAAAAAGCTAAAAATTTCTAACATTCATTCTAGACTATTCTTAAAAATACTAAAAAAAAAATCTAAAATCTCAAGAGATATAAAAATATTCTTAAAAAAAAAAAAAAACCAATTATAGTTAAAATTAACAGAACACTGAGGTGTGGAGGGGAAAAAATGGTCCTCGCTTGCTACTTAAGGAATAAAATTTAGCGACATAATACAAATTTGTCTCTAAATTTGACGTCTAAAGACAAAACTAGGTCATTTAACTAAATGTTGTGACTTTAATCTATTGTTAATTTTAACTTTGAATTTGCAAGGTTTAATGTCAGTGATATTCATTATATGCAGTCGATGTGTCATTTTCTGCGCGACAAAAAAAAAATCTCCGTTCGAAATATTATGCCAACGACGTCGTTTTAACACCTATAAGGTGTTCATCGCACAATCCAATGTTAATTTCGTAGAAAATATTGTTGATATTGACCATAGAGTATGTATAGGGTGAAACTGGTTTATATATGAATCACCGAAGGGTATTATTTGTTTTCACTGAAGGGTATTATTTGTTTTCACACTACAAAATACTGTTGAAATAAAGAGAGATATAGGGAGGGATTTAAAGAGGGGGGAGAGGGTTAAAGAGGGGTTTAAAGAGGGGGGGAGACCCTCGACAAAATAGGCCTCGTTAGGGTCCCCCTCAGCAAGCCCCTCTTTAACTAACGAGGGGAGAGAGCCCTCGGCTACTAACGAGGGGGCTGCCCTCGTCTGGTTCAAAAACTGGGCCCTCGTTTGTTCACGAGGGGGAAGCCCTCGCCTCGGTTCCCGTGGGCCTTGCCGTCGCCTCACGGTGCTGGAGTTTGGCGAGCACGGCCGCCCTCGCCTGGAAGCGCCCTCGTCTCGCCCCTCGTCCATGCACGAGGGGGCCTGCCCTCGTCTACCAGCGCCCTCGTCTCGCCCCTCGTTTGTTCACGAGAGGGAGGCCCTCGTCCAACACAATTTTAAAAAAAAATTCGCGGGCCGCATCAGCGGGGCGAGCGCAACCCGACCCGACCAGCGAGCGACCCGCGAGAGACAAGTTTTGAACCCGTGACCTCCCACGCATGGAAGATCTATTGCCCTTCTCCTTACCGTTTGGGCAAGGCTTATCATTCGAAATATTTTCTATTGTAATAGTATATATATTATTTCTTATTTTGTTTTCTTTGTTACTTAACACTCCTATTTTATTTATACCTTTAATTAATTAATATTATTATAAATCATTTTATTTACTATAACACCTTAAAAAATTAATTAAATTAATATATCATTTTAAATTACATACATTTAATAATTTCTATTATGATTACACTTTTAATTAATTATTATATATCATTACAATTATGGTAAATAACTTAAAAATGAAATTTATATTATTCTCACATATAAAATGAAATTAACACCTGCAAAATTATATTTTTACTTATGTATATATCTTTTTAAATATAAAAATTAACCTCTCAGACAGTCTATTTTCAGTTTTAATGTTCAACAGTCGGGCGTTGAATGACAATTGTGAGTGTGTTTCGCAACCAGGATACAAATCCTGGTTTGCTGCACGAAGCATGTCATAAAATTGAGCAGCATGCTCATTTGGGGGCTCCTCATTAACGGGTTCTTCCACATTTCCAAAATGAAGGTTAGGACCAGTTAGATCTGTGATCATGTCATGGTACGAGGTAGACCCTGCAGTATCATCTACTCCGTACGAAGTCGACTGATAATAGTTTTGGTGTGGTAGATGACCCCAATTTTGTTCACCGTGTAAAATCCAATTGTGATAATTGGGCATAAACCCATTTATATACAAATGTGTTTTCACATCAATTGGTGCTCTAAACCTTTGGTTCCTACATCTAGATTTCGAGCAGGGACACCTAATATCTCCTTCACTCATCCAATCAGGATTGCTAGTTGCGAATTGTATAAATGATTCAAGACCACTAAGAAAGTCGGGAGCTATCATACCATTAATTGTTCTTGGACCATACATCCAATTACGACTTGAATAACTCATATTATAATCTGTTTCAAATTAAAGAATATTCAAAATTTAATAAAAAATTAATATATAAATCCATTATAATTATCCTATTGTTAATTTAATATAGTTATTCTAAAATTTTCGGCAGAGTTTCGTTTATTATTATCGCATTCTCCAGTTAACTAAGATCCTATAGTGCATCCATTTTCGACTTAATTAAAATTAATCAAGTCGGACCGCACATTCTACAGCTAGCAAACAATCAACAATATATTCATCAACCCCCTCCACTCCAACATAATTAAATATAAACTTAATTTAAACATAACTATATACAACATTCATCAAATTAATTATTAATGTCAATAATCGAACATCGATATTCATCACATATATAATTAATTAAATATATATGATGCAAAATTAATTAATTTTAATACAACAAATATTAGTAATATTTCTAATTAACATAAATATATTATCAAATTTATAATTAATTTCATACTAATTAAATAACAAGCTAAACATTATATAATTAGCAACTAATTAACACCTATACATACACATATATATACATATATACATACATATAAACATACATGAATTTACATTTTACAAACAATTTAACTAATAAATTAACGGATTAAAATAAAAAATGTTACCATAGAAATGTTCACGGGGACGAGTAGGCCAAAACCCAACCGGTGGAGTGGCGTTTCCGGTGATGGCGGCGCGGCAGGGGAGAGCGGCGGCGGCTGAAAATGTGGAGGGGGAGGGTTTTGTTGCTGCTGAAAATGGTGGTTGGGGTATTTATATTAAAATTTACCGAGGGGGTTAAAGAGGGTAAACCCCCTCGGTAAGTACCTGGAATTTACCGTGGGTGAGGGGGATAACCCTCGGCAGCTTCACGAGGGCAACATCCCTCGGTACGGTTCAGGCGCGGAAATGGGCGAGGGGCCCGCGCTCGCCAACTCACGAGGGGTCCCGCCCTCGCCTACTCACGAGGGCTTAGCCCTCGGCCCGTGAATTTTTGAAATTGCGCGAGGGCTCCGCCCTTGTCAACTAGAAAGGGGGCCCTCGCCCCGCTCAAATTTGAGGTGCCCTCGTCTCGGCCCTCTTTAAGAACGAGGGCAACCTCTGCCCTCTTTAACCACCCTCTTTATTTGAGGTTTTTTTTGTAGTGTCACTGAAGGTTATTATTTGTTTTCACTGAAGAGTATTAGTTATTTACACGTCTTAGTTCATTTTCACCGAACAACTAAGACTCTTTAGTGTAAATCAGTAATACTCTTCAGTAAAAACAACTAATACTTTTTAGTGAAAATAACTAATATCCTTCACAGATTTATGTATAAACTAGTTTCACTCTATACTTTGTCTTGACCATATCTCAATTTTCGGCGTTAATATGTCACAAATTGCGACTAATTGTGTTCCATCGTTATATTTTCATCGTAACTCCCGATCTTTTTGTAGTGACATTTATATTATACAGTAATCAAACATATGCTTTTCTTTAAACTTGTTCATAAAATGAAATCAATATCATTACATGTATTTACTGATAAAATTACACTTATAAATTAACACTACAAAAAAGATGGAGTTTAGCGACGGGAATTTTGCGACGGCAAGAATATCCGTCGCAAATTACTATCATTTGCGACGGATTTTTGTAAGTCGTCGCAAAAAATGAAAATTTGCGACGACTTAGGAAGTCCGTCGCAAATGATAGTAATTTGCGACGGATAAGCCGTCGCAAAATCTAGGGCCCACCGACTTGGTCTTGAACCGGCTACATTTGCGACGGAAAGGTCGTCGCAAATTTCAATTTTGAGTTTGCGACGGTCAATTCCATCGCAAAACATACCCGTTTA
Organism: Ballota nigra; assembly: GCA_947034835.1. Classification (NCBI taxonomy): domain Eukaryota; kingdom Viridiplantae; phylum Streptophyta; class Magnoliopsida; order Lamiales; family Lamiaceae; genus Ballota; species Ballota nigra. Next base: position 91,941,182 of record OX344720.1, read on the forward strand.
AAGGTGACCGTTCGGGAAGCGGCCCGTTTGACTGATTTGCGACGGAAGAAGCCGTCGCAATTTTAAACTTTGTAATTGCGACGGACGAAAGCCGTCGCAATGCTTACATTTATATTCGCGACCTCTCGGGAAATGGCCCATTGACTGATTTGCGACGGAATGTCCGTCGCAAATTCGAGCCGTTTTACGCGTTTTATCGGGAAACGGTGCGTTGACTGATTTGCGACGGCTTTTCCGTCGCAAATCAGTACGAAACGGCGTCGTTTTGCTTTTGACGGGCAAAATTTGCGACGGACAGGCGTCCGTCGCAAATTTTTTTCACCTATTTATACAGACCCGCCACGGAGAAAGAGAGAAAAGAAGAAGAAGAGGAAAAAGAGAGGAAAAGGAAGGAGAAGTCGGGTGCCGTCGCTGTAGAGCCAATCCGTCCCCACCGAGTTCTCGTTTCGTCATCTTCTACAAATAAACCGTAAGTTTTCTTCATTTTTACCGTTTAAAATTTAATTTTAAAGCATGTTTAGAGAATTGATTTTAGTTGAATTATTTGAATTATATTAGTAATGAATTGATTTTAGTTGATCGAATTTTAATTTAAAGCATGTTTAATTTTTTTTAAGTTTAGAATTGAATTAGTTGAATTGTTTGAATTATATTAAAAATAAATTGATTTTAGTTGAATTAGTTGAATTATAATTTAATTAGTTGATCGAATTTTAATTTAAAGTATGTTTAATTTTTGTTAAGTTTAGAATTGAATTAGTTGAATTGTTTGAATTATATTAGAAATGAATTGATTTTAGTTGAATTAGTTGAATTATAATTTAATTAGTTGATCGAATTTTAATTTAATTTTAAAGCATGTTTAGAAATAGTTGAATTTGTTAATTAGTTTAGAATTGATTTTAGCTGAGTTGTTTGATTTTAGTTGAATTGTTTTAGTAATTTGTTAATTTTTAATTGTTAAGCATGTTTAAATAATATTACAAAATAATTTTAGTTTCTTGATTTAAGTTTAATAATTTTACAAAATAATATTAGTTGATGATTGATTTTAATTTAGTTGAATGAATTTAGTTGAGTAGGTTGTTAATTGATTTTAAATAATATTAGTTGTTTGATTTTAAATAATATTAGTTGTTTGATTTTAGTTTAATATATAATTTATAAAATAATATTATTAGTTGATTGATTTTAATTTAGTTGAATGAATAATTCGTGAAATTTGTTATAGATGAGCGGACAAGGCAGTGGCAACGACAGTCAGCAGCCTCCGAGGGATGAGGAGGCGAGTCGAGGAGGACGAGGAGGGAGGAGACGACGGCCCTCACTAAGACCCGTGGTTCCACCTATTTTCAGGCCGAGGTCTCTATCAGAGACCTCTTCACAGCTTGGTGCGGGCTCCTCCTCCTCCTCACAGCAGACTGCTGAGGGCTCATCCTCCTCCCGCCAGCATCCGGTTGTTGAAGGACGGATGCCTGTTAAGCCATGTGGTCATATGTAAGGGATAATATTTTATACTCAATTTTTTTATTAATTAAAACCTAATTATTTTACTAACTTTGAAATTTTAATTTTACAGTTGGATTCCAGGTCATGAGGCTGCTAATCAGGTTTCCGACTCCATCCTTCGCGGTGGATTCGAGCCCACCGCTTACAGTTGGAGGTTAGTGTCCGATGCAAGAAAAAAGACATACTTCGAGGAGTTTAAGGTATTATTTTAATTTATTAATTCACCGTTTATTAATATCAAATATATAAACATATATTTACATTTAAATTGTAATTGCAGAAAGAATGTGTCTGGGCACCGGAGCACGATGACCAGATGTGGAGGAATTTCGATAAATATGGAAAGGAAAGGTACAGAGACCTCCTTTACAGAATGAGGGAGAAGTGGTACAAGAAGGGAGAGGCCACCGACTTGGGGCTTGACAGTGAAAGACGGTCGATTTGGGACCAATTCCTCCGCTACTGGGATTCCCCTGAATTCCAAGAGAAGTCGGCGAAAAACAAGGCGAATCGGCGTAGTGACCCTGATGGAGAAGGGATGGCAAGACATCGGGCCGATTCTCGGTCCATTTATGAGCACGGGTTGAGATTTGTAAGTTTCGTCTTCAATTTTGTCGTTTTTGAATTTATTATTTTTTTCCTAATTTTTATGAGTGTTGTTAATTTTTACTATCTTTTTTTCTAATTAGGCGGCGGAGCAAGGACGCGAGCCCTCTCATTTTGAGGGATTGCAGCTCGCCCACCCATTCGTCGAGGAGACTGGGAAGTCTACCTACGGCCGTACCACCGAGATCCACGTAAGTATTATTTCAATATTAATAGTATTATTTAAATTTTTAATATTAAAAGTATTTTTTTTATATTTTGTGTTCAATTTATTTAATTTTTTGTATAATTAATTTGCAGAGAAAGATGCTCGAGGATCTTGCCTTTCAGCCTGAGGAAACGGCAGAGGGGTCGGGGTCGATGCCCCCCACACAGCCTTCTGTTGACGTTCAAAATGAATTGTACTTCAAGAACGTCAAGGCTAAAAAGGGGCGGTTCGCTGGATTGGGCAGCTTCGGAAAGAACTTTTTCCGACCTCGTAGCTCAGGCTCATCCTCCTCTCAGTCTTCCATCGACTCTCATCCCAGTGAGGTCGAGAGGCAGCTTGCCACGGTGGTGGAGCAGATGAAGAACATGCAGAGGCAGCAGCGAGAGAAGGAAGAGTATGAGAGGCAGCAGCGAGAGGCGCACGACCGGTATACAGCCGAGATGGAGCAGTATCGGGTCGAGGTGCAGGAGTATACAGCCGCCATGCAGGCGTGGTGGCAGATATTCGCCTCTGATTCAATGCCACGAGCGCAAATGCCTGCGCCACCGATGCCGCCGATCCCGCCGACCCAGCCATCGATGCCGCCGATCCCGCCGACCCAGCCATCGATGTCGCCGATTGTTAACCTGGGCGAGGATGAAGAGGAAGACGGATTTAATTCTGATTGTTAAAAAATTTTGATTTTTAATAACTATGAAGTACAATTTTTTTTTAGTTTGAATTGTTACTTTAATTTATAATTTTGTGAATTTATTAGTTTGAATTTACTTTTATTTAATGGACACAACATTTATAAAAACAAGTGAAAAACGAAAATGAATTAATTTGGTGAATTATGAAAAAAAAAATTTAAGCAAATGAACGAATTATAAATTTAAGCGGGAGTCGAAATAAATAGTTTTACAGAAATAATAAAAATTAAATGGCCCCAATATTTATAAAAACAAGTTAGAAACGAAAATGAATTAATTTGGTGAATTGTAGAAAAAAAAATGAGTCAATTTGGATACATATACAATTAATTGCGTACAAATGAACGAATTATAAATTTAAGCGGGAGTCGAAATAAATAGTTTTACAGAAATAATAAAAATTAAATGGCCCCAATATTTATAAAAACAAGTTAGAAACGAAAATGAATTAATTTGGTGAATTGTAGAAAAAAAATGAGTCAATTTGGATACATATACAATTAATTGCGTACAAATGAACGAATTATAAATTTAAGCGGGAGTCGAAATAAATAGTTTTACAGAAATAATAAAAATTAAATGGCCCCAATATTTATAAAAACAAGTTAGAAACGAAAATGAATTAATTTGGTGAATTGTAGAAAAAAAAATGAGTCAATTTGGATACATATACAATTAATTGCGTACAAATGAACGAATTATAAATTTAAGCGAGAGTCGAAATAAATAGTTTTACAGAAATAATAAAAATTAAATGGCCCCAATATTTATAAAAACAAGTTAGAAACGAAAATGAATTAATTTGGTGAATTGTAGAAAAAAAAATGAGTCAATTTGGATACATATACAATTAATTGCGTACAAATGAACGAATTATAAATTTAAGCGGGAGTCGAAATAAATAGTTTTACAGAAATAATAAAAATTAAATGGCCCCAATATTTATAAAAACAAGTTAGAAACGAAAATGAATTAATTTGGTGAATTGTAGAAAAAAAAATGAGTCAATTTGGATACATATACAATTAATTGCGTACAAATGAACGAATTATAAATTTAAGCGGGAGTCGAAATAAATAGTTTTACAGAAATAATAAAAATTAAATGGCCCCAATATTTATAAAAACAAGTTAGAAACGAAAATGAATTAATTTGGTGAATTGTAGAAAAAAAAATGAGTCAATTTGGATACATATACAATTAATTGCGTACAAATGAACGAATTATAAATTTAAGCGGGAGTCGAAATAAATAGTTTTACAGAAATAATAAAAATTAAATGGCCCCAATATTTATAAAAACAAGTTAGAAACGAAAATGAATTAATTTGGTGAATTGTAGAAAAAAAAAGAGTCAATTGGATACATATACAATTAATTGCGTACAAATGAACGAATTATAAATTTAAGCGGGAGTCGAAATAAATAATTTTACAAAATAAAAAAAAGAGTTGGGCAAAATATTTTAATAAACAACTTAGATACGAAAAGAAATTAATTTGGTGAATTATAAAAAAAAATGACTTAATTTGAATACAATTAATTGCATAAAAATAAACGAAAGTAGCTTGTGCCCTAGTGGCGCGCGCCCCCTCCTCTTGCACAAGAGGTCCCGTGTTCGATTCCCCTTGGACGCAAAAATGGATTAATTGTTCAAGGCCTAATAAGATTAATATAGAAGGTGGGCCGCATATATTAAGCAATGGGCCGAGTGGCCCAGTGGTCCGCGCCCGCCCCGGCCGCCTCGGGTGCCCGGGCTCGAACCACGCGAGCCACTTTTTTTTTTTGTATAGACTCGGTAATTTGCGACGGCCATATTCCGTCGCAAATATTTAATTTTGCGACGGAAAACAGCCCGTCGCAAATTATAACACAAAAAAGTATAAAAAATATATAAAAACATTTGCGACGGAATTTAGCCGTCGCAAATGTTGTTGACCCGATCGGGTCTGACCCGAAAAGTTTGCGACGGACTACTGTCCGTCGCAAATTCTTGACCCGGCCGGATCTGACCCGCCGATTTTGCGACGGATTTGTCCGTCGTTAATTTGCGACGGATGGCTGAATCCGTCGCAAAAATTTGCTACGGCTGTTTTAGGTACGGATACGTGTCCGTCGCAGATCCCGTCGCAAAACACTGTTTGCGACGGATTTTTCCGTCGCTAATTCCGTCGCAAAACAGTGTTTTTTTTGTAGTGTAATATCACATAAAAAAAATCAAATTTGGATTTGAGCAAAGGTAAAATACCATTAAGAGTTGGTAGCTCAGTTGGTTAAGCTTACCACCTAAAACCCCAGAGGTCTTGGTTCGAGACATGTAAAAGGAATTTATTTTCCTCTTGTGGTGAGGTGGTGTTCCCCTATTGTGGTGGTTGTGATTCGGAGTTGCGGGTTCGGGTGGTCCCCCTCTTGTGGTGATTGCGGTTCCGGTCTACAGCAAGATAAAAAGATGTTGCCATGTATCCGGTGGTCGAAGGAACTACTATAATTGATTATATTAGGGTAATTGATTACCTTTAAAAAAAATGGTAGGATACCATTTGTGTTTATTTTTCTCCGAGAATCATAAACTAACATCGAAATATAAAATTATGTTATGATATTAATAAATGCATGCAATAATATTTTAAATATGAGTAGGTTTTATATGAAAACACTTCATAATAAGCTTAACATGAAATAATTTTAGAGTATCATTAATCTCATCAGGGGTACCATTAAACCTGTTAGGGGTATTATTAGTCCGAGTTCAAGAAAATTTAAACTATTTTCTTGAACCCAGACTAATGATACCCCTGATGAGATTAATTATACTCCCGATGAGATTAATGATACTTTAAAATTGTTTCATGATAAGCTTATTATGAACTATTTTCATATAATACTTTGCCTTTAAATATATGTAATAATATTATAAACAAATTTCACACAAGTGACTCTTAAAAGTAGTTTTTCCACATGTAAATTCACAATAACATGCTAATTTTCGAAAGTATAATGCTAGAAAATGTCACAATCCCCAAACCGTACGCATATATTCCTTAAAAGTAATTTTTTATATGACTTGACACAAAAACAATTCGAAGTTTGCAGGTTAATGTAGATGTTTATCATCGTGTAGTTATCGTGTTAACAGGATAAGACCATATAATTTTTATTAATTTTGTGCTGGCGTCAGTCCATTAAATAAAAAAATAAAAAAAATACGATCGTATCTATTAGTACAAGGTATTTGGTAATTTTTATTGGAATTTCTTCACCGTATCTTATTGTATCATATGAAGAAACTTGATCTAAATCCTGTCATATAGCCTTTCTAGCTAAAAAAACATTTAACGAGAGAGAACAATGTTTAATGACCTTTCAATTCTATTATCTCTTTTTCTAACCAAATTCATCCAGATTGTGTAAATTTACCGTCTAAATTCACTCAATTTATTTGAATAATATATATATAAATTAATAAATTTTAAATTTTCAGCTTTCATCCTAATTTAAATTTAAGGAATTTTAAATACCTAATAAAATCATATTATATGAAATTTATGGATTTACAAATCTATTTATTTTTAAATTCCTTATATTTTAATAATGCAATCTTAGTTAATTTAGACTGGCTATTTTGGCACCATTAATTTCATCCATTATGGCCTGACCAAAATAAAAAAATAATTATAAATTTGTCCTGTTCCGTCTCTCATACATAGGGAACGAAATCGAGTCGGGCAATACGGATACAAATACTGGATTAATCAAAAGATAATAAAAATAGTGGGAATTGCAATATATAGGGGAATCTGTACATAGACTCTATCCAAAGTAGGCATCTCCCAGACTAAAAGTACGGCTGTTCTCCAGGTACGTTAAATAATAAGTGAAAAAAAAACATATACCTTGATAAACTTCGTATTTTTCTTTTTCTTCTATTTCTCAATACTTTTCACACTTTTACAATAAAAATAACATTCAATTATAATATTTTCACAATACCATTTTATATTTAGATAAAATCCTCAAAATTTACTTTTCACTTTTAAAGTATACCACTTCCGTTCCTAAAAATTGATTCTGTTTTTTTGTACGTGGTTTAATGCGATATATGAGAGGGTATAACGAGATTTTCACAATACCATTTTATATTTAGATAAAATCCTCAAAATTTACTTTTCACTTTTAAAGTATACCACTTCCGTTCCTAAAAATTGATTCTGTTTTTTTGTACATGGTTTAATGCGATATATGAGAGGGTATAACGAGATTTTCACAATACCATTTTATATTTAGATAAAATCCTCAAAATTTACTTTTCACTTTTAAAGTATACCACTTCCGTTCCTAAAAATTGATCCTGTTTTTTTGTACGTGGTTTAATGCGATATGTGAGAGGGTATAACGAGATTTTCTAATGTTCATTTTTTAATAAAATGATTGTTAATGGAAAATTCGTTTCACATACTTTCCATAAACGATCATTTTATTAAAACAGATCTCAGATTATTCCGTAATACCCTCCAATATATCGTATTAAAACACGTGAAAAAACAGAACTAATTTTCAAGTAATGAAGAATATATTGTACTAAGTGCGAAGACTAATATAAAACTGAGAAAATATAAAATAATAAAATAAAATGGATAAAGTGGATGTGTAATGACCAAAAGGAAGAGATATTTAGGAAAGAAAGACAGTTGGAAGAATTATTAGATGATTAAAAGGTGTATGATATCATATCTGGGGATTTGCAAATGCATGGGTTCCGTTAGCTTTGTCTGCTCATCACATCCCAGTACTACTACTCTCTCTCTCTCCTCTTTTATATTCATTCATTACATAAGCTAAACCCTATATCAATTCTGATACATTTTCCACCCCCTTGTTAGTTTACTTATTGCATAAAGAAACCTACACTTCTACCTACTTGAGTAAAGGGGTTAATTTTTTCCAAAGGGGACCTCTCTAATCTCTCTCTTTAGCTACTGCAAGCATGGAGTTATTTATATGTATAGGTCTTCATGGTGGGCTGTCATGACAGCTTGCACATTTCACTATGAACTTCATTGCTGATTCATGCCATTACACATTCCAATATTATTTATACATTCTAAAAAAAAATAAACATTGATTTGTACATGTACATAACAAAGCTATACACATAAACTCATATATAACTATTTTATTTAAAAACTGCATTTTTTTTATAATTTATTTGCACAACTAGGTGTATAAGTAATTTTGGGTGGGTGTACATTTTAATATTACTTTAGAGGGTGTTTGACTGGGCTTATAAACTCTTTAAAAAATTTATAAGATGTTTAAAATTTTATAAACACTATCAATGTGTTTGATATATATAATAAGATGTTTAACAACTTATAACATCATAAAATAAGCTCTCCTTAACACCCCAACTACACACCCCACTCTGGAACCACCCCTCCCTCGCCCCCACCTACCTCAACATAAAAAAATTAAAATAAAAAAATAATTTTCTTTTTAAAATTAAAATTTAAAAAATATTTATTATCAATGCTCAAAGATTTTATAAGTTGTATTAGTCAAACACTTTAGCAACTTATAAGTTACTTAAAAACTACATATTATAAACTCTTAAAATAATTTATAAGATGTTAGACTTTATATAATGTTTAAAATAAATTTAGCCAACCGGACTCTTAGTTTTATATTTTTTTATATAATGCAACAAATAGCTACTTCGGAATTTGCACATTAATTTTTTTTTTATCACATCAAAAGATTTATCGCAAGTTTGGCTCGCTCAACTGATATATTGAATATATACAAGAATCCCACTACTCAAACCCCCAAATCCTCTAAACTCACCCAATTTATTAAACAAACCTCAATAAAATTTAAAAATTAACATGCATTACTAAACATACCCCATTTTCTTCCTATAATATCGTTATCCTATCAAAATAAAAAATAACAATTTCCTATTTTATATTCTCATAATTGTGTCTCTTCTCAAGAAAAAAAAAAATTATTCCTTCTTAGTTTTTAGAAAATTAAATATATTTTTAAAAAATATTATAAAAAATCAACCAAAACTTTAAAAAAATATAAATAAAAAAAAATTTATTGATTAAATAAAATTCTTAAGAAATATTTAATAAATAAATAAAATATAAATATTGTTTTAAAAAATAAATTAAATTGAAAAAATAATTATGTAAAAATATAATCTGAAAATAAAAAACTAGATAAATTTGTAAATAATTAAGAAAATAAAATTAATATTCAAAATATCAAATAAGAAATAAAACCTTCAAAAGAAAAAAATTAAAGCCAAATAAAATCAAATATGATTTTATAAGGCGGACTCACATACCCCTACATTTTGGAAACCTTATTTACAAAGTCCCACACAAATTTCCCTACATTGCAAACATCTACAAAATGTGGGCCACCCTTTTCTTCTACTTGCACTTTTTGGTCAGACAACCTTTATTTTTTGTCATTTTGTGCTCAATCTCCAAGATAGTCTTTTAGCCAAATTCTTTATTTTTTGAATTTTATTTCTCCATCATTTTCAATTTTAGGCATTCTTTTTTTTTTTTATTGAAAATGGGGCAAAAAAAATCAAGCCTTCTATTTTTTTTATTTCCCCAGCTTTTTTAATAGAATAAGGACGATTTTTATTTCCTTTCTTTCCCAAGCTTTTTTGAATTTTCAGAAATTCTCGAATCCTATCTTTTTGCCCTTTTTTTTATTAATTACAGATTGTGCTTATTCTTACAGATTCGTGCTTATTCTGTGGGCACTATTTTGAACTTTTAATTTTCGGGCAATATTCAATTTTAAACGAAAATAGTTTGCATAATAGTAAAAATATGTTTGAATAACAGTAGAAATATGTCGAATAACAGTAGAAATATGTCGAATAACAGTAGAAATAGGTCGAATAACCGTAGAAATAGGTCGAATAACAGTATCATTTTGCTATTTTGCCCAACTTAAAAAAAAGTTGAATATTGATAAAAATAAATGAATATACTCTATCAAGTGTTGAATAACAGTGTAAAATATGTTGCATAAACATGTTAATATTTTGCATAACCACTCATTTCATTACTTAAAGAGGCACTCATTAAGAGGCAATCAAATCCCACAAATTTAACAAAACACAGTAGGAAAAATTACAAGCAAATCCAAAAATCTCCAAGAATCAGAAACCAAGAATACACAATGTTCAACATATTTTTATAAATAACAAACCCCACAAGAAATCATTCAAAATTTCACAAATCAATTTCATATTATCCACAAAAAAAAATGTTATGCAAAATAAATTCAGGGAAAAACTAGAACGGTGGCCATTGCCACTTTTCTGACCTCTGAATCACCACTTTTCTGGTACAGTGGTGGGGGGAGAGAGTGAGACGGTCACCGTCACTTTTTCGACCTCCGAATCTCCGGAGAAGCAGATCCACGTTCAGAGGCGGCAAGCAAATCTTCAACAGATCCGGCATCTCAAATCATAGAGTCACTGGTCCCTTCCGCAAACAGAGGCGGCGGCGGGGGAGGAGGCGCAACCGCCTCTTCTTCTCGGTGCGCGTGGGGGTCAAAACTCGTGGTGGTGGCGGATAGATCCGTTCGTTGGGGCTGTGACCGATCCGTCGCCGTTGCAACTCTTGCGCGAACATGGTGCGGCGGTGGGAGGCGACAGGCAATGGGCGGTGGCAGAAGAACGGGTGGTGTGGGGGTGGATCATATACGAGAGAGAAAGAGAGAGTTTAGTGAGAGATTGAAATGAAAAAAAAAGAAAAGAAAGTGGTCGATTTAGGGAGAGAGAAAGAGAGTCAGTGGGTTGGGGTGTGAGTGTGGGGCCCATTTTTGTGGGTATTTGTTAAATTGTTATGTAGGGAAATTGGTAGGGAAAATTGTAATTAGGGGTTGAATTGTCACTACAAAAAAGATGCGGTTTAACGACGGAAAATTTGCGACGGCCAATTATCCGTCGCAAATATCGTGTATTTGCGACGGATTTGGGCAGGCCGTCGTAAAACATGTCGGTTTGCGATGGATATTAAATTCCGTCGCAACGGTTAGTATTTTGCGACGGAAACGTCCGTCGCAAATCCTAGGGCCCACCACCTTCGTTATACTCCTGTTATATTTGCGACGGATATTTCGTCGCAAAGTCAAAATTGAAATTTACGACGGCATTTTCCATCGCAAAATGACCCGTTTAAAAGTAGCCACCTGGAAAACGACCCATTTGTCTGGTTTGCGATGGAAAGGCCGTCGCAAATTTTAAATTCATTTTTGCGCGGCCACTTTTCCGTCGCAAAATTGAGTAGTTGAAGCTCGTCAGAGGGGTTGGTGACCAATAATTGACCTGGGTCGTCGCAAAGCGTATTTGCGACGGAATTGCCGTCGCAAAATATTGAATTTGCGACAGAAAATCAGTCCGTCGCAAATTTGTGCAGATTTATAACAGCCCCCTTCCTTTTCCTTCCCTTTCACTTTCACTCTTCTTTCCCTTTCACTTTCACTCACGAAAAAAATAAGAAATGATGTGGTTTTCATATGTTCTTCACGTATAATTGGTGTATTTGTCATTGCCTTCAACTTCACCGTACGTTTTCACATTTTTAACCGTTTAAATGTTATTTTTTTATTGTTTCAATTTTTTAGTACACTATTAGGTAATGAGCATGATATATGTTTATTTGATGGATTTAGTATGATTGATGATATATGTTTATTTGATGGGTACGTTAATTTTAGTTTGTGTGATATTTATACCTATTTTTAGTCGAAACTCTGCTCAATTTTTATGTACACTATTAGATAAATTGTGTGATATTTGTTTATTTGATTGGTTTACTATGATTGATATATATGGTTGTATTGGATTGATTTTTGTGAAGGAAAATTTTGTATATCCTTATTTTTAGGCAAACTCTGCCCAATTTTTTACAACTCACGTGATATTTACTTTTAATCTGTAACAGATGCAATTTTCAGATCGTGGTTGGATGTACTCAATACCTAGAATGATAGGAGGAGGCATTAACTCTGCCTTTTGCAATAAAATTGATGAGTTTATTGAGTTTGCACTACAACATCCATGCAGTATGGATTGTATGGGTAATATTAGGTGTCCGTGTAAAGACAGAAGATGCAGAAATATGAGATTCTTGAGTGTTGATGAGGTTAGAACTCATCTTGTGATTTCCGGTTTTGTTCCCCGTTATTACACCAGTCACGGTGAACAACGGTGGAATGTTGGTGTACTGGGTGGAGCGGTGGTGGAAGTTCTGATGTTGGTGGTTCAAGTTATGTTCCGTATACTCAATTTGAACCACAAATAGAGGATGCACCTGATAGATATCGGATGATGATTGCAGAATCTGTTTTGGGTGGTCAACCACAATTCAATGAAACACCTACGGAGGAGGAACCAAATCATCGGTCAAAGAAGTTTTTTGATATGCTTAAAACCGTTGATCAAAAGCTGTGTCCTGGTTGTGAGACTGAGACGCAATTGTCATTCAATGCTCAAATGTTGAACATCAAAACTGAAGGCAAGGTCAGTCAAAAAGTGTTCAATCAATTTTCTAAATTGTTCAAACGAGCTCTACCTGAAGACAACACGGCGCCTGATAATTTCTATCAGAGCAAGAGGCTCTTGAAAGATATGGGTCTACCCTTTGAGAAGATTGATTGTTGTACAAACAGTTGCATGTTGTTTTGGGATGAGGATGAGGATGAGGAAGAGGAAGAGGATGAGGATGAGGATGAAGATGATAATGACGAGGAAGAAGACGACGATTAGAATTACTAAATTATTGTATATATAACAAGTTAGAAATGAAAATGAATTAATTTGGTGAATTATGAAAAAAAAAGAGTCAATTTGGATACATATACAATTAATTGCGTACAAATGAACGAATTATAAATTTAAGCGGGAGTCAAAATAAATAATTTTACAGAAATAATAAAAATTAAATGGCCCAAACATTTATAAAAACAAGTTAGAAACGAAAATGAATTAATTTGGTGAATTATGAAAAAAAAACGAGTCAATTTGGATACATATACAATTAATTACATACAAATGAACGAATTATAAATTTAAGCGGGAGTCGAAATAAATAATTTTACCAAACTAATAAAAATTAAATGGCCACAATATTTATAAAAACAAGTGAGAAACAAAAATAAATTAATTTGGTGAATTATGGAAAAAACGAGTCAATTTGGATACATATACAATTAATTGTGTACAAATGAACGAATTATAAATTTAAGCGGGAGTCGAAATAAATAATTTTACAGAAATAATAAAAATTAAATGGTCCAAACATTTATAAAAATAAGTTAGAAACGAAAATGAATTAATTTGGTGAATTATGAAAAAAAAAGAGTCAATTTGGATACATATACAATTAATTGCATACAAATGAACGAATTATAAATTTAAGCGGGAGTCGAAATAAATAATTTTACCAAACTAATAAAAATTAAATGGCCACAACATTTATAAAACAAGTGAGAAACGAAAATGAATTAATTTGGTGAATTATAGAAAAAAAAGAGTCAATTTGGATACATATACAATTAATTGCGTACAAATGAACGAATTATAAAATTATGCATTGTCGAAATAAATAATTTTACAAAATAAAAAAATAGTTGGGCAAAATATTTTAATAAACAACTTAGATACGAAAAGAAATTAATTTGGTGAATTATAAAAAAAAATGAGTCAATTTGAATACATATACAATTAATTGCATAAAAATGAACGAAAGTAGCTTGTGCCCTAGTGGCGCGCGCCCCCTCCTCTTGCACAAGAGGTCCCGTGTTCGATTCCCCTTGGACGCAAAAATGGATTAATTGTTCAAGGCCTAATAAGACTAATATAGAAGGTGGGCCGCATATAACTAGGAATGGTCCGCGCCCGCTCCGGGTGCTCGGGCTCGAACCACCACTACAAAAAAAACACTGTTTTGCGACGGAATTAGCGACGGAAAATCCGTCGCAAACAGTGTTTTGCGACGGTATCTGCGACGGACACGTATCCGTCCCTAAAACAGCCGTAGCTAATTTTTGCGACGGATTTCTCCTTCCGTCGCAAATTAACGACGGACAAATCCGTCGCAAAATCGGCGGGTCAGACCCGGCCGGGTCACACAGAATTTGCGACGGACAGTATTCCGTCGCAAATATTTTGGGTCAGACCCGTTCGGGTCAACAACATTTGCGACGGCCACATCTAATGTTTATATATTTTTTATTTTTTTCTGTTATAATTTGCGACGGGTTGTTTTCCGTCGCAAAATTCAATATTTGCGACGGAATTTGGCCGTCGCAAATTACCGAGCCTATACAAAAAAAAAAGTGGCTCGCGTGGTTCGAGCCCGGGCACCCGAGGCGGCCGGGGCGGGCGCGGACCACTGGGCCAACCGGCCCATCTCTTTTTATATGTGGCCCACCTTCTATACTAGTCTTATTAGGCCTTGAACAATTAATCTATTTTTTGCGTCCAAGGGGAATCGAAAACGGGACCTCTTGTGCAAGAGGAGGGGGCGCGCGCCACTAGGGCACAAGCTACTTTCGTTTATTTTTATGCAATTAATTGTATATGTATTCAAATTAAGTCATTTTTTTTATAATTCACCAAATTAATTTCTTTTCGTATCTAAGTTGTTTATTAAAATATTTTGCCCAACTATTTTTTTTATTTTGTAAAATTATTTATTTCGACTCCCGCTTAAATTTATAATTCGTTCATTTGTACGCAATTAATTGTATATGTATCCAAATTGACTCATTTTTTTTCTACAATTCACCAAATTAATTCATTTTCGTTTCTAACTTGTTTTTATAAATATTGGGGCCATTTAATTTTTATTATTTCTATAAAACTATTTATTTCGACTCCCGCTTAAATTTATAATTCGTTCATTTGTACGCAATTAATTGTATATGTATCCAAATTGACTCATTTTTTTTCTACAATTCACCAAATTAATTCATTTTCGTTTCTAACTTGTTTTTATAAATATTGGGGCCATTTAATTTTTATTATTTCTGTAAAACTATTTATTTCGACTCCCGCTTAAATTTATAATTCGTTCATTTGTACGCAATTAATTGTATATGTATCCAAATTGACTCTTTTTTTTTCTACAATTCACCAAATTAATTCATTTTCGTTTCTAACTTGTTTTTATAAATATTGGGGCCATTTAATTTTTATTATTTCTGTAAAACTATTTATTTCGACTCCCGCTTAAATTTATAATTCGTTCATTTGTACGCAATTAATTGTATATGTATCCAACTAGACTCATTTTTTTTTCTACAATTCACCAAATTAATTCATTTTCGTTTCTAACTTGTTTTTATAAATATTGGGGCCATTTAATTTTTATTATTTCTGTAAAACTATTTATTTCGACTCCCGCTTAAATTTATAATTCGTTCATTTGTACGCAATTAATTGTATATGTATCCAAATTGACTCATTTTTTTTTCTACAATTCACCAAATTAATTCATTTTCGTTTCTAACTTGTTTTTATAAATATTGGGGCCATTTAATTTTTATTATTTCTGTAAAACTATTTATTTCGACTCCCGCTTAAATTTATAATTCGTTCATTTGTACGCAATTAATTGTATATGTATCCAAATTGACTCATTTTTTTTTCTACAATTCACCAAATTAATTCATTTTCGTTTCTAACTTGTTTTTATAAATATTGGGGCCATTTAATTTTTATTATTTCTGTAAAACTATTTATTTCGACTCCCGCTTAAATTTATAATTCGTTCATTTGTACGCAATTAATTGTATATGTATCCAACTAGACTCATTTTTTTTTCTACAATTCACCAAATTAATTCATTTTCGTTTCTAACTTGTTTTTATAAATATTGGGGCCATTTAATTTTTATTATTTCTGTAAAACTATTTATTTCGACTCCCGCTTAAATTTATAATTCGTTCATTTGTACGCAATTAATTGTATATGTATCCAAATTGACTCATTTTTTTTTCTACAATTCACCAAATTAATTCATTTTCGTTTCTAACTTGTTTTTATAAATATTGGGGCCATTTAATTTTTTTTATTTCTGTAAAACTATTTATTTCGACTCCCGCTTAAATTTATAATTCGTTCATTTGTACGCAATTAATTGTATATGTATCCAACTAGACTCATTTTTTTTTCTACAATTCACCAAATTAATTCATTTTCGTTTATAACTTGTTTTTATAAATATTGGGGCCATTTAATTTTTATTATTTCTGTAAAACTATTTATTTCGACTCCCGCTTAAATTTATAATTCGTTCATTTGTACGCAATTAATTGTATATGTATCCAAATTGACTCAGTTTTTTTTCTACAATTCACCAAATTAATTCATTTTCGTTTCTAACTTGTTTTTATAAATATTGGGGCCATTTAATTTTTATTATTTCTGTAAAACTATTTATTTCGACTCCCGCTTAAATTTATAATTCGTTCATTTGTACGCAATTAATTGTATATGTATCCAAATTGACTCATTTTTTTTTCTACAATTCACCAAATTAATTCATTTTCGTTTCTAACTTGTTTTTATAAATATTGGGGCCATTTAATTTTTATTATTTCTGTAAAACTATTTATTTCGACTCCCGCTTAAATTTATAATTCGTTCATTTGTACGCAATTAATTGTATATGTATCCAACTAGACTCATTTTTTTTTCTACAATTCACCAAATTAATTCATTTTCGTTTCTAACTTGTTTTTATAAATATTGGGGCCATTTAATTTTTATTATTTCTGTAAAACTATTTATTTCGACTCCCGCTTAAATTTATAATTCGTTCATTTGTACGCAATTAATTGTATATGTATCCAAATTGACTCTTTTTTTTTTTCTACAATTCACCAAATTAATTCATTTTTGTTTCTAACTTGTTTTTATAAATATTGGGGCCATTTAATTTTTATTATTTCTGTAAAACTATTTATTTCGACTCCCGCTTAAATTTATAATTCGTTCATATGCTTAATTTTTTTTTTTCATAATTCACCAAATTTATTCATTTTCGTTTTTCACTTGTTTTTATAAATGTTGTGTCCATTAAATAAAAGTAAATTCAAACTAATAAATTCACAAAATTATAAATTAAAGTAACAATTCAAAAATTAAATTAAAGTAACAATTCAAACTAAAAAAAAATTGTACTTCATAGTTATTAAAAATCAAATTTTTTTAACAATCGGAATTAAATCCGTCTTCCTCTTCATCCTCGCCCAAGTTAACAATCGGCGACATCGATGGCTGGGTCGGCGGGATCGGCGGCATCGATGGCTGGATCGGCGGGATCGGCGGCATCGGTGGCGCAGGCATTTGCGCTCGTGGCATTGAAGAGGCGAATATCTGCCACCACGCCTGCATGGCGGCTGTATACTCCTGCACCTCGACCCGATACTGCTCCTTCTCGGCTGTATACCGGTCATGCGCCTCTCGCTGCTGCCTCTCATACTCTTCCTTCTCTCGCTGCTGCCTCTGCATGTTCTTCATCTGCTCCACCACCGTGGCAAGCTGCCTCTCGACCTCACTGGGATGAGAGTCGATGGAAGACTGAGAGGAGGATGAGCATGAGCCACGAGGTCGGAAAAAGTTCTTTCCGAAGCTGCCCAATCCAGCGAACCACCCCTTTTTAGCCTTGACGTTCTTGAAGTACAATTCATTTTGAACGTCAACAGAAGGCTGTGTGGGGGGCATCGACCCCGACCCCTCTGCCGTTTCCTCAGGCTGAGGCTGGGAGGCAAGGTCCTCGAGCATCTTTCTCTGCAAATTAATTATACAAAAAATTAAATAAATTGAACACAAAATATAAAATAATACTTTTAATTTTAAAAATTAAAATAATACTATTAATATTGAAATAATACTTACGTGGATCTCGGTAGTACGGCCGTAGGTAGACTTCCCAGTCTCCTCGACGAGTGGGTGGGCGAGCTGCAATCTCTCAAAATGAGAGGGCTCGCGTCCTTGCTCCGCCGCCTAATTATAAAAAAAGATAGTAAAAATTAATACCACTCATAAAAAATTAGGAAAAAAATAATGTAAATTCAAAAACTACAAAATTAAAGACGAAACTTACAAATCTCAACCCGTGCTCATAAATGGACCGAGAACCGGCCCGATGTCTCGCCATCCCTTCTCCATCAGGGTCACTACGCCGATTCGCCTTGTTTTTCGCCGACTTCTCTTGAAATTCAGGGGAATCCCAGTAGCGGAGGAATTGGTCCCAAATCGGCCGGTTTTCACTGTCAGTCCCCAGGTCGGTCGCCTCTCCCTTCTTGTACCACTTCTCCCTCATTCTAAAAAGGAGGTCTTTGTACCTTTCCGCCGCATATTTTTCGAAATTCTTCCACATCTGGTCATCGTGCTCCGGTGCCCAGACACATTCTTTATGCAATTACAATTTAAATGTAAATATATGTTTATATATTTGATATTAATAAACGGTGAATTAATAAATTAAATTAATACCTTAAATTCCTCGAAGTATGTCATTTTCTTTGCATCAGACACTAGCCTCCAGGTGTAAGCGGTGGGCTCGAATCCACATCCAAGGATGGACCGGGAAACCTGATTAGTAGCCTCATGACCAGAAATCCAACTGTAAAATTAAAACTTCAAAGTTAGTAAAATAATTAGGTTTTAATTAATAAAAAATTTAGTATAAAATATTAAAACTTACGTTGAACCATGTGGCTGAACAGTCATCCGTGGTTCAACAACCGGATGCTGTCTGGAGGAGGATGAGCCCTCAGCAGTCTGCTGTGAGGAGGAGGAGCCCGCACCAGGCTGTGTAGAGGTCTCTGATTGAGACCTCGGTCTGAAAATAGGTGGAACCACGGGTCTCAGTGAGGCCCGCCGTCTCCTCCCTCCTCGCTCTCCTAGACGAGCCTCCTCATCCCTCGGAGGCTCCTGACTGCCACTGCCACTGCCTTGTCCGCTCATCTATAACAAAATTCGAAAAAAAATCAATTCGGCTCTACAATTCAACTATTTCTAAACATGCTTTTAAATTAAATTAAAATTCGATCAACTAATCTAATTCAACTAAAATCAATTCTAAACTTAACAAATTCAACTATTTCTAAACATGCTTTAAAATTAACTATTATAATTCAAACAATTCAACTAAAATCAATTCTAAACTTAACAAATTCAACTATTTCTAAACATGCTTTAAAATTAACCGTTATAATTCAACTAATTAATTCAACTAAAATCAATTCATTTCTAATATAATTCAAACAATTCAACTAATTCAATTCTAAACTTAACAAAAATTAATTATGCTTTAAAATTAAATTAAAATTCAATCAACTAATTAAATTCGATCAACTAATTCAACTAAAATCAATTCATTTATATATAATATAATTCAAACAATTCAACTAATTCAATTATAAACTTAACAAAAATTAAACATGCTTTAAAATTAAATTAAAATTCGATCTACTAATTAAATTATAATTCAACTAAAATCAATTCATTTCTAATATAATTCAAACAATTCAACTAATTCAATTCTAAACTTAACAAAAATTAAACATGCTTTAAATTAAAATTCGATCAACTTAAATTATAATTCAACTAATTCAACTAAAATCAATTCATTTCTAATATAATTCAAACAATTCAACTAATTCAATTCTAAACTTAACAAAAATTAAACATGCTTTAAATTAAAATTCGATCAACTAATTAAATTATAATTCAACTAATTCAACTAAAATCAATTCATTTCTAATATAATTCAAACAATTCAACTAATTCAATTCTAAACTTAACAAAAATTAAACATGCTTTAAATTAAAATTCGATCAACTAATTAAATTATAATTCAACTAAAATCAATTCATTTCTAATATAATTCAAACAATTCAACTAATTCAATTCTAAACTTAACAAAAATTAAACATGCTTTAAATTAAAATTCGATCAACTAATTAAATTATAATTCAACTAAAATCAATTTATTTTTAATATAATTCAAACAATTCAACTAATTCAATTTAATACCACTTAAAAAAAATTAAACATGCTTTAAATTAAAATTCGATCAACTAAATCAACTAAAATCAATTCATTACTAATATAATTCAAATAATTCAACTAAAATCAATTCTCTAAACATGCTTTAAAATTAAATTTTAAACGGTAAAAATGAAGAAAACTTACGGTTTATTTGTAGAAGATGACGAAACGAGAACTCGGTGGGGACGGATTGGCTCTACAGCGACGGCACCCGACTTCTCCTTCCTTTTCCTCTCTTTTTCCTCTTCTTTTCTCTCTTTCTCCGCCTGTAAAGCGGCGGTTCTGTATAAATAAGTGGAAAAAAATTTGCGACGGACGCCTGTCCGTCGCAAATTTTGCCCGTCAAACGCAAAACGATGCCGTTTTTCACTGATTTGCGACGGCTTTTCCGTTGCAAGTCAGTCAACGCAACGTTTCCCAATAAGACGCGTAAAACGGTTCGGATTTGCGACGAAAATTCCGTCGCAAATCAGTCAATGGGCCGTTTCCCGAAAGGTCGCGAATACAAATGTAAGCTTTGCGACGGTTTTTGTCCGTCGCAAATACAAAGTTTAAAATTGCGACGGCCTATTCCGTCGCAAATCAGTCAAACGGGTCGCTTCCCGAACGGTCACCTTTAAACGGGTATGTTTTGCGATGGAATTGCCCGTCGCAAACTCAAAATTGAAATTTGCGACGACCTTTCCGTCGCAAATGTAGCCGGTTCAAGACGAAGGCGGTGGGCCCTAGTGTTTGCAACGGCTTTTCCGTCGCAAATTACTATCATTTGCGACGGACTTCCTAAGTCGTCACAAATTGTCGTTTTTTGCGACGGCTTACAAAATTCCGTCGCAAATTCACTGAATTTGCGACGGAAATTCTGACCGTCGCAAAAAACCCGTCGCTAATCTCCTTCTTTTTTGTAGTGCACGCGAGCCACTTTTTTTTTTTTTTGTATAGGCTCGGTAATTTGCGACGGCCGAACTCCGTCGCAAATATTGACTTTTGCGACGGAAAACAGCCCGTCGCAAATTATAACAGAAAAAAATAAAAAAATATATATAAACATTTGCGACGGAATGTGCCCGTCGCAAATGTTGTTGACCCGAACGGGTCTAACCCGAAAGATTTGCGACGGACTGCTGTCCGTCGCAAATTCTGTGCGACCCGGCCGGGTCTGACCCGCCAAATTTGCGACGGATTTGTCCATCGTTAATTTGCGACGGAGTGCAAAATCCATCGCAAAAATTAGCTACGGATGTTTTAGGAACGGATACGTGTCCGTCGCAGAATTCGTCGCAAAACACTGTTTGCGACGGATTTTCCGTTGCAGAACATTGTTTTTTTTTGTACTGTGTAGAGGGATATGCAATTATTCCATTTTATAAAAGTCAATTCAATCATCGTAATTAATTAACTTAAAAATTAATTAATTTATATTTATTTTTGAAGGGTTTTTTTTTAATTTAGTTAGTTTTCTAATTTTTTAAATCAAATTTTATTTTTTATTGAATGATTTAGAAGATATAATTAATTTATTCAAAAGAAAATATTTTTTGAGATTTTAAAGAATTTTTTTTGTTGAATTTCTAAATTTCATTATTTAAATATTTATCTGATTTTTTTTAGATATTTTTCAGATTTTAGTTCTATTTTCTTTTTAGATTTTTCAAATATTTAAACTAAAATAAAAAACTTATCAATTTAAATTTAATGTACCAAGTTTAAAATTAAATGACTTAAAAAACTAAAGTCAAAGTCAACAAAACTTAGAAGATAATATATCTATATTTATATAAGGATAACTTAGTAATTTAATATATGTCCATTATTGTGTTTAAAATAATGAGGTATGTTTAGAGGATTTTGGGGTTTGAGTAGTGAGACTCTATATACAAACTCCTCCTTTTCACTTCTTATTTCTCACTACAAAAAAATGGGTTTTAGCGATAGATTTTCGGTCGCAAAACATGATTAACGACCGATTTCTGACCGAAAAAAATCGGTCGTTAAAAAGCAGGTAGCTAATATTAGCGACCACTTTTTGAAATCGGTCGCTAATCTGCGACTGTCAAGGCGGTCGCTAATATCAACGACCACCTTCAGTCGGTCGCTGAATCAATCGGGTCCGACCCGACCGGGTCATGATTTAGCGACCGACTTCTGGTGGTCGCTAATTTATTTTTCGAAATAAAATTAATCTTTTTTATTTTATTTTCTGATTAGCGACCGACCTATAGGCGGTCGCTAATCAGCGATCCAGAGTAAAGAAAAAAAGATGTACAACCAAAATACATATAGACACACTAAAGAGGATCTCAACAAATCTATAAATATTTACATATCAATTCAAACTAATTTAAATTGATTTGATTTTATCTAATGTGGAAATATCTTGAATGTCTCTAGAATATTCCCTATTACCCCCCCTCTCCTCCCCTAACCCCAAAGCTAAGTGAGGGATTTTATCTATACAAAGTTTGAACCTTAAAAAATTGGGTCCTTGGTGAAAATGTCAGCAACCTAGAGATTTGAAGGCACAAATTGTGTATTTAGCTTTCGACTTGAGAAAAGCTCTCGAATAAAATGACAGTCTTTGTTAATATATTTTGCACGTTTATGAGCAATTGAATTTTGAACTAGAAATAATGCACTCCTATTATCACAGAGGAGGAGAGGTCGCGAGGGGGGTGGTGCTCGAAACTCATGAAGCGAGTAAGCCAAACCATCTCTTTAGCAATGATGGCAAATGCACAATATTTTGACTCACAGCTTGAGCGAGCAACCGTAGGTTGTTTCTTTGCACTAACAGACAAGATTACCTCATAAGAAAATGGAGTAATCGCAAGTGGAATGACGTGTTTCCACACAACGAGCCCAACCTGCATGACAATATGTAAGAATGTTGTAGTTAGCGAGAAGGAAAATGTAGGCCAAAATGGATAGTGTCTTTGACATAGTGAACGATGTAGTGTTGGATCCTTGAATGCTTCACCCATACTGACAAGTGATTCCCCTGTAGATAGGAGTGTGGATAACGGTTTTGAGTCGAGCAAGAAGGCTTGAGTCAGTATGTCATGAACATATTTGGCCTGTCCCAAGAACATGTCTTTGTCTGAATGAGTGATCTCAAGACCAAGAAAGTAATTCAGACTTCCTGGGTCCTTCACTGTAAACTTTGAGTGCACTCGAGCAATGAATTTCTGCAAAATAGAGGAGTTACTTCTAGCAATTATATTATCAACATACAAAAGCAAGAAAATAGTATAACCAGGATGATCGATGTAAAAAGAATTGAGAAGTATCTGCCCTGCTACGTGTAAAACTCAAACTGGAGAGAAAAATACTGAGATAATCAAACCAGACATGAAGAGCTTGATGAAGGCCATAAAGAGTCTTTTTTAGTCCGCAGACATGATGTGGAAAATGAGGTTCGATGAAGCCCAGAGGCTGGGCCATGAGGACAGACTTTTCGAGAACACCGTGTAAGAAGGCATTCTTGACAACGAACTGATGCAATGGCCAATGGCGGTGGACAACAATAGCCAATATCACTTAGACTGCGGCAACACGAACAATGAGACTGAATGTATGAGAATAATCAAACCTAGAGATCTGAGTGAATCCTTGAACGACTAATCGAGCTTTGTAGCGCTCGATTGGGCCAGCAGACTTGTACTTTGTGCAGGAGACCCACTTTGGTCCAACAACATTCTCATTTGGAAGACATGAAACTAAATTCCACATGTCATTGAAATGTAAAGCATCCATTTCCTCACGCATAACGGTTAGCCAATGAGGTTGCTTGAGGACTGACTTGAAGCCTGGGTACTTGAAAATGAGAAAGTAATGATAGTAAAGTTGTTGATGCAATATCCACAAAATACCTTGGTTTCACGATACAGACTTTGATCTGTTTGCATGGAGTGTTGATTCAGTTACTTCTAATTTACCTAAACCGACAATTTGTTTATCTTGTTAGTTAGCTAAAAGAAAAAGTTTGCTTTTCTCTTTAAATGATAAACATGCTTCATTTATTTTGGATTTGGTTCGTTGTGACTTATGGGGGACTGCACCTATTGAATCTTGTGTTGGTTATATATATATTATGATGTGTTTGTTGATGATGAAAGAATTTTGTCTTATCTAAAAGTTCAAACTTGTAGAAGTGTGTGAAATTAATTTATTTGTATAGTAGTTCCTAATATTCCCTCTTACTTGTGGACTTGATTATCCTCTAGGCTTGTTAACTCCATCATGTGGAGGTCTGAGGAGACCCAACAAGTATATAATTTAATGAGGGTGGAATAGTTGTTGATCAGCGGGATTTGAACTCAGGATGTGTGTGCAAGTGTGAGGGTATTAGCTCTGATACCATGAAATAATAGGGATAAACCAATTTATGAAATTTTCCTATGTTTAAGTTCTGCACGACTATTTTGTTGGGGTTTCTATGGACAAGAGAAACGATGTAAAATACATCGAGTAGCAAAAAATTGTGAACGCGTTTATTTGTGAATTCAGTACCACCATCACTTTTAATTTTTTTAATATTTTTGTTAAATTGATCCAATTTAAATTGATTTTATTTTATCTAATTGGGAATATCTTGAGTGTCTCTAGAATATTCTCTATTAGTGGAAGTACATATTTTCTAAAACACACATATTTTGAAATGAGGGAGTATATAATGAGCATATATGGTGTGAAACTTGTTTATACATAAACCACTTTACAATATCTTTTAGTAGAACAACTCGTACTCTTTAGTTCAAACAACTTATACACTTTAGTGAAACAACTTATATCCTCAACCCATACATTTAGGTAAAAATAACGTGTAACCTACAGAACTAATGTGAACTAATGTCTTTAGTAAAAATAGCTAATACACTTCAAAGTGGTTCATGTATGAAACCAATTTCATTCTATACTTTGCCGTATATAGTTGGTATGAAAATCTTATTGCACTTGATTGAGATTTAAAAAAAATATAAATTATGAGGTTGAGATTTAAATCTGATATCAAATATTTTTAGAAGAGATTAATCAATAGTAAATTGAGTAATATCTTTTGAAATTTAATTGTAGTATGCACTACAAAAAAATAAATAATTATCTAAGGAATTTTTCAACAAAAAAATTCCGTAGTGTGATTGTACGGCTTGCATATATATATATATATTAAAAATTATGTAGGTATTTTCATTCCTCAATCTACATATATTTTGTGTACAATATAAAATTCCTATGTAATTAATTACCTACAAACAATTTGCCTACAAAAATTTACTTACACACAATTTGCCTAAGTAAATTCCATAGACAAATTTTTTGTAGGTAAGAAATGAAAATGTTTATTTAATTATAAATTTTTATAGGCAATTTGTAGTCAATCCCAACTACAGAACATGAAAAATGATAATAAAAAATTGAGTATGCACATAGAGTAGTTGGATAGTTGATAAGAATAAAAAATAGATCAATTCAGATTCTTTATAGGGTTAATAAAAAATGATAATCAGAAATTGAGTATGCACATAGAGTAGTTGGATAGTTGATAAGAATAAAAAATAGACCCGTTCAGATTCTTTATAGGGTTAATATCAAATTGCAATCCGTACTACTGGCCTTTTATTAATTTGTATTTTTTTTATGAATTGCAACTTGTACTATAAAAATTTATCAGTTTGCAACCTACACAATAAAAATCCATTTACAAATCTAAATCTTATTCTCTAGTATATATTTCCGGTCATATTAAGACTATAATGGTCAATTTGATGCAATAAAAAATATCAAATTTAATTATTAAATAGATAATATATATAATATGTAACGTTTGCATTATAAAAATTTAAGACGTGAGTACAAATGTAAGAATTTCTGAGTGTGGTAAAGAAATAGAAAAGAGGGAGAATTAAGGTGAAAGGAAATAAAAGGGGGTGAGAAAAGTAAGGAAAGAGTAGATGAAGAGCAAAAAGAAGCTAAACAGAATTTGATGACAAATGAAAGGAAGTAAAGAGAGATATATATGGGTGAAATATAGATGCATATTTGGCAGCACCTCTGGTTGTGTACTGGCCATCGTGCCCACTGAAGCAGCGACAACATGACAATAATAACCTGCCAAACATAATTTAACCATGCACAGCTGTGATATATAGTAGCTAGGGGATCCAATTAATATTACTATAAAGACGAAATTTATCAAAATTTTCCACTATATAGAGAAATATAAATACATCTTATACCATTAAATGTATCTGGGAAGTATATTCCACAACATCGAAATTGCTAAGATAGCTTAATATAATCTTATTTAAAAAACAAAATGACTTGATTTCTTTAGTTAGAATCTAACAATAGCTCCCATCCAAATTTTTATCTTTTAAGTCTATTAGTTGGCCGATGAATGTTTTATAAAATTTATTAAATTGTTATTAGGTATAACAATATTCTATAATTTATATAACATACTATTTTTGAATATAAATTTTACCAATCTTGAAAACACTATACTAGAACTTCGGAAAGTTTCAATTCTAAAGTGTTCAATTTTATTGATAAATTTTTGGGTTAATTGATACTTTTGATATAAAGAGAATGTGTCAATATCAAAATGGACCTTTATTTTATCAATACTTTTAGTCCTCTAGTTTTTTTCGACACTTTTATTCACAAAAGAATTGCAATTTTTGTCCCAAAAGGATGCATAAATTACACTTTTCGTTCTAAGAGAATAAGATATATTTGCCGTTAATTTGGTCTAAAAAAATTAATGGATGGAATCAAAATTGGGAAAAAAGAAAACAAGTACTTACACACATAGTCATCAAAATGTGTTTTGCACCCATATGTTTTGGGACCAAAAATACAAATTTTCCATAAAAGTTTTTAGTTGTGAGAAAAATATAGATAATAATTTTGAATGAGTTAATCAATAATTTAATAATTATTTTACTATTCTATTTCTAGAAGAAAAACTAAAGAGATTCAGAAATTAATTCTCAAGAAATTGAAGAGTGAACCATATATATATATATATATGTACCGTTTTCTTGCAAAGAGAAGATAAAATATAGATAATAATTTTGAATGAGTTAAATCAATAATTTAATAATTATTTTACTATTCTATTTCTAGAAGAAAAACTAAAGAGATCAAGAAATTAATTCTCAAGAAATTGAAGAGTAGTGAACCATATATTCTGTACCCTTTTCTTGCAAAGAAAACATTTGCAGCCTAGAGGGATAAAAACTAGGTCTTTTATGATTGAAAAAAACTGAATTAATTTCACACCTTTTTACAAGTTCGAACTTAAAATGATATTATTTCACATCTCTATTGCTAGAGCACCATCACTTGTTAGTACACTGAATGATTCAAAATGTTTGTTGCTTTTGATATTTTATATTAAATTAGGGTACATATTTTTCTAACCAAAGTATATGCTACTAAATATGGATATAAATTAACTCTTGTACTATTTTATTTGACTGCAAATTTATTTTCTAATTGAAAGACTTTATTTTAGAGAAGTAAACTTAAGAGAAATTGAGAAAAAATGTGTAAAAACGACAAACATTTTGAAATAAATTTCAAGCTCAAAAGCGACAATCTTTTTCAAAAAAGGGAGTACATATTAGTAAATAATATGAATATAATTTTGCTCTGATACAAATTTTGTCATTATAGTTTCTTTAGTTAAAAGTCTTTTATGATAAGATCTATCATTAAAGACTATTTTCTGTAATTAAAAACTTTTAATTAGAAAAATTATAATGACACGACTATTGTTATTAAAGATGAATAGCATACTATTAATATTATATTTATATGAGGTTGGTCCATCAATAAGGAATAATAAATTCATAAAACACATGTAAAACTTAATTAGATCAAACATCATCAGCCTCTATTTAAAAAGAAAAAAAAAAAGCAAAAACTTAAGTAGTTAGGATGCTCCCCACAAGTATATGCTTCTTGAGGAAGAAAGCCACCAGAAAGGGAAACTGCACCACGGTTTTAATTAATTACTCAGCCTTCAAGAATGGTACCTGCCAAGAATTGTCAGTACACCAGGGAAATTAAAATTCAACTTAACATGTTTGTGGATAAAATATTAAGCACAAGAAAGCTGATACTTGTTATTTGTGCATAAGATACAGTCATTTATGTCGGAAAGAGTTTTTGTAATTCACATTTTCTATATATACTAACCGGAGAATAAAAGATATGTACATCAACAAAGAGATGAGGAAAATCTTATAGTTAAGGATGACCAAAAGTAAATGACAGCTAATTAAATATATACTTGTTTCTTCAAACTTTTCTCATCAACCTTATTACTCTCCTTTGAGACCGTCTTAATATTCATCAATTAATCGAAAAATAAAATGGGTACGGGGTAGTGAGAAAAATAGATATAGTGTTGACCCGTCTTTAACAATATAACTCATGTAAATTAAAAAAAAAAAAAAAAAACTTATGTGTCTCTTTTTTTTCATCATTCTATTCTATTCAATTACTAAGGTTTAATTCATCCATAGGGGTGAACATCGGTCGTTTCAATTATCGAACTGAATAGAATAGCCATAATCGAATCAATAAAAGAAAATTGAAATATATAACTGAAACTGACCGAAATAATACCAAAATAACCAAATCAAATTTATAATTTGGTTTGGTTAGGGACTTTTTGATTTTTACCGAATATTGTAAGACCATCATTAGACTAAGACTCCTGTGCAATTCAAAATGTTAGATTAAAATGTACTAGTATCAAACTAATATCTTTTAATAAAATAACTAATATTATTAAAAAATATACATAAAATGCAAACAAATTTCATGGACACACATTAATAAAATAACACTCCTTCCGTCTTTTATTTAACTTTCCGATTGTCATTTTGGTCTGTCTTTTACTTAACTTCACATTACCACAATGAAAATAAAAAAACTTCATCCTTATAAATATCTCAAAATATTTCAAAATAACATCAAATGTCATTACTTTAAATTTTTACCAAAAATATAAAATTGAAGAGTATCCACTTCATAAAATTTACTCTATCATTTTTAATACTAATCGACCAACTGTCATATTGAAACTCGTGCCCAGTTCAAATAAGAGGTTTGATAAATGACGGGTTGGTCACACAAAATACAAAATACGAGATTTAATACAACTTTTTTTTTTGGGTGAAGAAGATAGGGAACTTCCCTACCCGTACAGGTACCTGTGGATGATAGCCGGCAACATATTCAAACATTAGAACAAATCTCCAAAATATTTAAATGGAAATTTGTTCCAATTAGGATTGAAGTTGTATTGTCGGAGAGTTTCTCCATGCATCATCATAAACCTTGCCAACTCTGATAAATTTTAGTTTGACGGATAGTTGAGATTTTTGTCATTTGAATGAAGATGTATGATCATGCAAAATATGAGTTTACGAATTTGTAGTCCATTTGGATATCATTTTAATTTTTCTTAATTAATTCAATGTTCAACTAAAATGGATAATTCATTAATTTAAAGTGAATGTACAAAATGAGAGAGATAGGTACCTTTGATTTGTGATTGGATACGTATGCTACTACTTTGGTCTTAGTAAATCATCACTGAAACCCTAACCATCCTTGGAACAAGGGCTGCGGGGGCGATCTGCCCAGGGTTTGGGTGAAATTAATTAATTTAGTTTTCTGAAAGCAATATATTAGGAATAAAATTTGAAGCGTGTTTTTTTTTTTTTTCCGTTTCAACGTTCCCTCCGGTAAAATAGAGTTTTACCCCATCAAATAAAGAATTTGTCCCTTATTTAATAGTCTGATTTTGATTATATACTCAAAAGATAAAGATCACATATGGAATTTTAATTCTGTTGAAATTAATTAATTAAATAATTAGCTCTAGATATCCAAATTAATCCAAAGAGATGGAGAGCTTGCCTTTATAATGATGTTGAAATTGATTAGACCCGGAGGATATATCGCATTCCTCAATGTTGACCCCGAACAGCCTAAGCCTCTTGGCCGCAGCTTGGCCTTCCACCACCGGCACCGAGTCGAACACCATTTGCTCCGCCCCTTCTTGGGGGCTGAAAACCCCTCCCCGGAGGTACACCGGAGTACAAGGGTAGGGAAGAAGAAGATGATGATCTCTCGACGGCAGGGGGCTCCACCCGTGGTGGGGGACAGGTGATGGCGCGTCGGGGCGGCGCCGCCAGTCGATAAAGAGACGGTCCTTGTCGGCGTCCCCGAGGCCGCGCTGGAAGGAGACGATGTCTCCGGCGTCGAGCTTTTTCTCCTTGACGAAGCGGCTCCAGCCTTTGGTCATGACGTAGCTCTGGCTGCTGTTCCAGTAGGAATATCTGAACCGCCAGGGCTTCCCATTTCTGTCCTCGAAATTGAGGAGAAGCCCTTTCTCGTTGGTGGACGAATCCAAGGGGAAATACTTCTCCGCGTGCTGCTTCGGGATCACTAGCCGGTTCAGCTTCCCCACGTCACTCGGAGTCACCACTTTGTCGAACATGTGCTCCCTCTCGACCACCTGCCCGGGGCCGTCGAAGGCTGTAATTTGTTGATAAAACCCCGGCATAAAATTCATGATTGATTAAACACAACAGCAGGTCTGACAGATCTACTCAACGCGATGGACCAATTTAAGCCCACCAACAACTGCAACAAACACTTGTAAACACGAAGAACAATTCAACAGTATCTTCCTTTTATCAATTAATACGAGCTACCTAGGGTTAAGAGGATCGACAATATCTTCTTTTCAAGAAATTAACAAGAATCTTTGTGTTGATGACGAATCAGCAAAAGCAACATCAACTATCATTCATTTCTCTCTTTTTCTTCTACTACTAGTTGTTGACATTTCTCAGCTAGAGAGAAAAGAAAGAGGCAATTTTAGAGAGAGAGAAAGGGCTGTATGAGTATGAGGTGCTCCTTTTCTTGGTGTGGGATGGGGAGTGCATACCCCCAAGTTTCCACTAACAAAAAAACTTGTAACAAAAAAAAAAAAAAAAATCGACAACAATTACAACGAGGAAAACACAAACACATAAACGACATCTGGATTTCATTCCAAGGGATAAAAATGCATAGAGGGCGGCACACCTTTTATATTGGGCCACGGACCCATCAAGCTATTATATGCCGCTCATCTTTTATATTGGGCATTGCCCAATCAAGCTATTATATGCAGTCCACCTTTTATATAGGGAAAACAAATTTATTTTGCCTTTTCCAACTCCCCCAAAATCCAAAAAGCCCTTGACTTTTTATGTGATCTAATTTGCCAAAAAATGATGTCATCAATCTCATCATATCCCTTCATTTCAATCCTACTCTTCTCCCATCAAACAAAGCCTTATATATCTCATATAATATTTTTTTTTAAATCAAAACATTAGAAAATAGAGCTGCTATGTGGCGGCTTCTCGCCGGAAATGTGATCTGCACGTGGTGGCCTCTAGCAGGAAACGAGAGCTGCTGCTCCGGCCAAACCCATTTCTATCGCCCGGAATAAAAATGATGTCTTTGTTGGACCTTTGCCTAAGCTTCCACGGAATATTGTGACCCCTCCTATGAAGCTGCAGATTTTGGTCCCTCTGAAACCCTTTCTGGCAGATTTCACAAACGAACCTATTTGTGGCTAATAAGGTCTTTGGGGGCACGATAACCTCAGCATCAACATTTGTTCCATTACATCACGAAAAAGGAAAATCCCTAAAATCAAAGGTGCTTATCTTCAACTCCCACTACAAAAAAGATGGAGTTTAGCGACGGGAATTTTGCGACGGCAAGAATATCCGTCGCAAATTCAGTGAATTTGCGACGGATTTTTGTAAGTCGTCGCAAAAAATGAAAATTTGCGACGACTTAGGAAGTCTGTCGCAAATGATAGTAATTTGCGACGGATAAGCCGTCGCAAAATCTAGGGCCCACCGACTTGGTCTTGAACCGGCTACATTTGCGACGGAAAGGTCGTCGCAAAATTCAATTTTGAGTTTGCGACGATCAATTCCGTCGCAAAACATACCCGTTTAAAGGTGACCGTTCGGGAAGCGACCCGTTTGACTGATTTGCGACGGAAGAAGCCCTCGCAATTTTAAACTTTGTAATTGCGACGGACGAAAGCTGTCGCAATGCTTACATTTATATTCGCGACCCCTCGGGAAACGGCCCATTGACTGATTTGCGACGGAATGTCCATCGCAAATTCGAGCCGTTTTACGCGTCTTATCGGGAAACGGTGCGTTGACTGATTTGCGACGGCTTTTCCGTCGCAAATCAGTAAGAAACGGCGTCGTTTTGCGTTTGACGGGCAAAATTTGCGACGGACAGGCGTCCGTCGCAAATTTTTTTCCACTTATTAATACAGGCCCGCCGCGTTGCAGACGGAGAAAGAGAGAAAAGGAGAAGAAGAAGAGGAAAAAGAGAGGAAAAGGAAGGAGAAGTCGGGTGCCGTCGCTGTAGAGCCAATCTGTCCCCACCGAGTTCTCGTTTCGTCATCTTCTACAAATAAACCGTAAGTTTTCTTCATTTTTACCGTTTAAAATTTAATTTTAAAGCATGTTTAGAGAATTGATTTTAGTTGAATTATTTGAATTATATTAGTAATGAATTGATTTTAGTTGATCGAATTTTAATTTAAAGCATGTTTAATTTTTTTTAAGTTTAGAATTGAATTAGTTGAATTGTTTGAATTATATTAAAAATAAATTGATTTTAGTTGAATTAGTTGAATTATAATTTAATTAGTTGATCGAATTTTAATTTAAAGTATGTTTAATTTTTGTTAAGTTTAGAATTGAATTAGTTGAATTGTTTGAATTATATTAGAAATGAATTGATTTTAGTTGAATTAGTTGAATTATAATTTAATTAGTTGATCGAATTTTAATTTAATTTTAAAGCATGTTTAGAAATAGTTGAATTTGTTAAGTTTAGAATTGATTTTAGCTGAGTTGTTTGATTTTAGTTGAATTGTTTTAGTAATTTGTTAATTTTTAATTGTTAAGCATGTTTAAATAATATTACAAAATAATTTTAGTTGCTTGATTTAAGTTTAATAATTTTACAAAATAATATTAGTTGATGATTGATTTTAATTTAGTTGAATGAATTTAGTTGAGTAGGTTGTTAATTGATTTTAAATAATATTAGTTGTTTGATTTTAAATAATATTAGTTGTTTGATTTTAGTTTAATATATAATTTATAAAATAATATTATTAGTTGATTGATTTTAATTTAGTTGAATGAATAATTCGTGAAATTTGTTATAGATGAGCGGACAAGGCAGTGGCAACGACAGTCAGCAGCCTCCGAGGGATGAGGAGGCGAGTCGAGGAGGACGAGGAGGGAGGAGACGACGGCCCTCACTAAGACCCGTGGTTCCACCTATTTTCAGGCCGAGGTCTCTATCAGAGACCTCTTCACAGCCTGGTGCGGGCTCCTCCTCCTCCTCACAGCAGACTGCTGAGGGCTCATCCTCCTCCCGCCAGCATCCGGTTGTTGAAGGACGGATGCCTGTTAAGCCATGTGGTCATATGTAAGGGATAATATTTTATACTCAATTTTTTTATTAATTAAAACCTAATTATTTTACTAACTTTGAAATTTTAATTTTACAGTTGGATTCCAGGTCATGAGGCTGCTAATCAGGTTTCCGACTCCATCCTTCGTGGTGGATTCGAGCCCACCGCTTACAGTTGGAGGTTAGTGTCCGATGCAAGAAAAAAGACATACTTCGAGGAGTTTAAGGTATTATTTTAATTTATTAATTCACCGTTTATTAATATCAAATATATAAACATATATTTACATTTAAATTGTAATTGCAGAAAGAATGTGTCTAGGCACCGGAGCACGATGACCAGATGTGGAGGAATTTCGATAAATATGGAAAGGAAAGGTACAGAGACCTCCTTTACAGAATGAGGGAGAAGTGGTACAAGAAGGGAGAGGCCACCGACTTGGGGCTTGACAGTGAAAGACGGTCGATTTGGGACCAATTCCTCCGCTACTGGGATTCCCCTGAATTCCAAGAGAAGTCGGCGAAAAACAAGGCGAATCGGCGTAGTGACCCTGATGGAGAAGGGATGGCAAGACATCGGGCCGGTTCTCGGTCCATTTATGAGCACGGGTTGAGATTTGTAAGTTTCGTCTTCAATTTTGTCGTTTTTGAATTTATTATTTTTTTCCTAATTTTTATGAGTGTTGTTAATTTTTACTATCTTTTTTTCTAATTAGGCGGCGGAGCAAGGACGCGAGCCCTCTCATTTTGAGAGATTGCAGCTCGCCCACCCATTCGTCGAGGAGACTGGGAAGTCTACCTACGGCCGTACCACCGAGATCCACGTAAGTATTATTTCAATATTAATAGTATTATTTAAATTTTTAATATTAAAAGTATTTTTTTTATATTTTGTGTTCAATTTATTTAATTTTTTGTATAATTAATTTGCAGAGAAAGATGCTCGAGGATCTTGCCTCTCAGCCTCAGCCTGAGGAAACGGCAGAGGGGTCGGGGTCGATGCCCCCCACACAGCCTTCTGTTGACGTTCAAAATGAATTGTACTTCAAGAACGTCAAGGCTAAAAAGGGGCGGTTCGCTGGATTGGGCAGCTTCGGAAAGAACTTTTTGCGACCTCGTGGCTCAGGCTCATCCTCCTCTCTGTCTTCCATCGACTCTCATCCCAGTGAGGTCGAGAGGCAGCTTGCCACGGTGGTGGAGCAGATGAAGAACATGCAGAGGCAGCAGCGAGAGAAGGAAGAGTATGAGAGGCAGCAGGGAGAGGCGCACGACCGGTATACAGCCGAGATGGAGCAGTATCGGGTCGAGGTGCAGGAGTATACAGCCGCCATGCAGGCGTGGTGGCAGATATTCGCCTCTGATTCAATGCCACGAGCGCAAATGCCTGCGCCACCGATGCCGCCGATGCCGCCGACCCAGCCATCGATGCCGCCGATCCCGCCGACCCAGCCATAGATGTCGCCGATTGTTAACCTGGGCGAGGATGAAGAGGAAGACGGATTTAATTCCGATTGTTAAAAAATTTTGATTTTTAATAACTATGAAGTACAATTTTTTTTTAGTTTGAATTGTTACTTTAATTTAATTTTTGAATTGTTACTTTAATTTATAATTTTGTGAATTTATTAGTTTGAATTTACTTTTATTTAATGGACACAACATTTATAAAAACAAGTGAAAAACGAAAATGAATTAATTTGGTGAATTATGAAAAAAAAAATTTAAGCAAATGAACGAATTATAAATTTAAGCGGGAGTCGAAATAAATAGTTTTACAAAAATAATAAAAATTAAATGGCCCCAATATTTATAAAAACAAGTTAGAAACGAAAATGAATTAATTTGGTGAATTGTAGAAAAAAAATGAGTCAATTTGGATACATATACAATTAATTGCGTACAAATGAACGAATTATAAATTTAAGCGGGAGTCGAAATAAATAGTTTTACAGAAATAATAAAAATTAAATGGCCCCAATATTTATAAAAACAAGTTAGAAACGAAAATGAATTAATTTGGTGAATTGTAGAAAAAAAAATGAGTCTATTTGGATACATATACAATTAATTGCGTAAAAATGAACGAATTATAAATTTAAGCGGGAGTTGAAATAAATAGTTTTACAGAAATAATAAAAATTAAATGGCCCCAATATTTATAAAAACAAGTTAGAAACGAAAATGAATTAATTTGGTGAATTGTAGAAAAAAAAAAGAGTCAATTTGGATACATATACAATTAATTGCGTACAAATGAACGAATTATAAATTTAAGCGGGAGTCGAAATAAATAGTTTTACAGAAATAATAAAAATTAAATGGCCCCAATATTTATAAAAACAAGTTAGAAACGAAAATGAATTAATTTGGTGAATTGTAGAAAAAAAAAGAGTCAATTGGATACATATACAATTAATTGCGTACAAATGAACGAATTATAAATCTAAGCGGGAGTCGAAATAAATAATTTTACAAAATAAAAAAAAGAGTTGGGCAAAATATTTTAATAAACAACTTAGATACGAAAAGAAATTAATTTGGTGAATTATAAAAAAAATGACTTAATTTGAATACATATACAATTAATTGCATAAAAATAAACGAAAGTAGCTTGTGCCCTAGTGGCGCGCGCCCCCTCCTCTTGCACAAGAGGTCCCGTGTTCGATTCCCCTTGGACGCAAAAATGGATTAATTGTTCAAGGCCTAATAAGACTAATATAGAAGGTGGGCCGCATATATTAAGCAATGGGCCGAGTGGCCCAGTGGTCCGCGCCCGCCCCGGCCGCCTCGGGTGCCCGGGCTCGAACCACGCGAGCCACTTTTTTTTTGTATAGGCTCGGTAATTTGCGACGGCCATATTCCGTCGCAAATATTGAATTTTGCGACGGAAAACAGCCCGTCGCAAATTATAACACAAAAAAGTATAAAAAATATATAAAAACATTTGCGACGGAATTTAGCCGTCGCAAATGTTGTTGACCCGATCGGGTCTGACCCAAAAAGTTTGCGACGGAATACTGTCCGTCGCAAATTCTGTGTGACCCGGCCGGATCTGACCCGCCGATTTTGCGACGGATTTGTCCGTCGTTAATTTGCGACGGATGGCTGAATCCGTCGCAAAAATTTGCTACGGCTGTTTTAGGTACGGATACTTGTCCGTCGCAGATCCCGTCGCAAAACACTGTTTGCGACGGATTTTCCGTCGCCAATGTCCGTCGCAAAACAGTGTTTTTTTTGTAGTGTCCATTATTGAATAAAATTTGTGTAATTGAAGTCGTGGGTGTTGGGTTTTTGGTCTTCACAATCCTCCCACTTGCAAGTTTGATATTTTCTGTTTTTCGACGATACTTTTCGGTGATCCTTTGAGTAGAATCTTGGTTGTAAAATAACATTGGGGCCGTGGAGATTCCAACGGTATGTTCATTTTTTAGACCGGATGTGTAAAACGTCAGTAATGACTATTTACACAAAAGCTTGAAACATTAGGGGAGGCCATCGAGAATTAGATTAAGTTCAAGCGCTTGAGTGCAATTTTTAAAAAAGCTGGTCAACTTGACTGGTCTACCGGTTAACAATCAAATTTTATTTAATTACGATTTGTCATTCATTTTAAAACGCTCGTAAAATCTTCATTTCTCACTGATTTGATTCAAACAAGTGTCAAACTGTCCTTAATTCAAAGACCTATAGTTTAGTTCTAAAATCAGGCGACATACAGCCTCATAAAATACCATTTTACTCCTAGACGGTTATGAGCCTTAAAATCTTATTTTTAATCTAAATTCTTCATTCCACGTTCATTTACTAATCCAATCCAAGCACTATCGCACCCTTACGAGTCAAATTTTTTATTTTTTTTAAATGCAAATCAAATATTGAATTGAAACAACTAAAAAGGTGGATTTTCATAAAAATATTAAAAGTCGTGATTAAAATTAAGACTGAGACAAGAGTTGGTATCTTTTGTAACAAATTTCACTACAACATATACTACCACGTAAAACAAGTCTTCCACTACAAAAAAGATGGAGTTTAAGCGACGGGAATTTTGTGACGGCAAGAATATCCGTCGCAAATTACTATCATTTGCGACGGATTTTTGTAAGTCGTCGCAAAAAATAAAAATTTGCGACGACTTAGGAAGTCCGTCGCAAATGATAGTAATTTGCGACGGATAAGCCGTCGCAAAATCTAGGGCCCACCGACTTGGTCTTGAACCGGCTACATTTGCGACGGAAAGGTCGTCGCAAATTTCAATTTTGAGTTTGCGACGGTCAATTCCGTTGCAAAACATACCCGTTTAAAGGTGACCGTTCGGGAAGCGACCCGTTTGACTGATTTGCGACGGAAGAAGCCGTCGCAATTTTAAACTTTGTAATTGCGACGGACGAAAGCCGTCGCAATGCTTACATTTATATTCGCGACCTCTCGGGAAACGGCCCATTGACTGATTTGCGACGGAAAGTCCGTCGCAAATTCGAGCCGTTTTACGCGTCTTATCGGGAAACGGTGCGTTGACTGATTTGCGACGGCTTTTCCGTCGCAAATCAGTAAGAAACGGCGTCGTTTTGCGTTTGACGGGCAAAATTTGCGACGGACAGGCGTCCGTCGCAAATTTTTTTCCACTTATTTATACAGGCCCGCCACGTTGCAGACGGAGAAAGAGAGAAAAGGAGAAGAAGAAGAAGAAGAGGAAAAAGAGAGGAAAAGGAAGGAGAAGTCGGGTGCCGTCGCTGTAGAGCCAATCCGTCCCCACCGAGTTCTCGTTTCGTCATCTTCTACAAATAAACCGTAAGTTTTCATCATTTTTACCGTTTAAAATTTAATTTTAAAGCATGTTTAGAGAATTGATTTTAGTTGAATTATTTGAATTATATTAGTAATGAATTGATTTTAGTTGATCGAATTTTAATTTAAAGCATGTTTAATTTTTTTTAAGTTTAGAATTGAATTAGTTGAATTGTTTGAATTATATTAAAAATAAATTGATTTTAGTTGAATTAGTTGAATTATAATTTAATTAGTTGATCAAATTTTAATTTAAAGTATGTTTAATTTTTGTTAAGTTTAGAATTGAATTGTTGAATTGTTTGAATTATATTAGAAATGAATTGATTTTAGTTGAATTAGTTGAATTATAATTTAATTAGTTGATCGAATTTTAATTTAATTTTAAAGCATGTTTAGAAATAGTTGAATTTGTTAAGTTTAGAATTGATTTTAGTTGAGTTGTTTGATTTTAGTTGAACTGTTTTAGTAATTTGTTAATTTTTAATTGTTAAGCATGTTTAAATAATATTACAAAATAATTTTAGTTGCTTGATTTAAGTTTAATAATTTTACAAAATAATATTAGTTGATGATTGATTTTAATTTAGTTGAATGAATTTAGTTGAGTAGGTTGTTAATTGATTTTAAATAATATTAGTTGTTTGATTTTAAATAATATTAGTTGTTTGATTTTAGTTTA
Organism: Ballota nigra; assembly: GCA_947034835.1. Taxonomy (NCBI): domain Eukaryota; kingdom Viridiplantae; phylum Streptophyta; class Magnoliopsida; order Lamiales; family Lamiaceae; genus Ballota; species Ballota nigra. Next base: position 91,980,303 of record OX344720.1, read on the forward strand.
ATATATAATTTATAAAATAATATTATTAGTTGATTGATTTTAATTTAGTTGAATGAATAATTCGTGAAATTTGTTATAGATGAGCGGACAAGGCAGTGGCAACGACAGTCAGCAACCTCCGAGGGATGAGGAGGCAAGTCGAGGAGGACGAGGAGGGAGGAGACGACGGCCCTCACTAAGACCCGTGGTTCCACCTATTTTCAGGCCGAGGTCTCTATCAGAGACCTCTTCACAGCCTGGTGCGGGCTCCTCCTCCTCCTCACAGCAGACTGCTGAGGGCTCATCCTCCTCCCGCCAGCATCCGGTTGTTGAAGGACGGATGCCTGTTAAGCCATGTGGTCATATGTAAGGGATAATATTTTATACTCAATTTTTTTATTAATTAAAACCTAATTATTTTACTAACTTTGAAATTTTAATTTTACAGTTGGATTCCAGGTCATGAGGCTGCTAATCAGGTTTCCGACTCCATCCTTCGCGGTGGATTCGAGCCCACCGCTTACAGTTGGAGGTTAGTGTCCGATGCAAGAAAAAAGACATACTTCGAGGAGTTTAAGGTATTAATTTAATTTATTAATTCACCGTTTATTAATATCAAATATATAAACATATATTTACATTTAAATTGTAATTGCAGAAAGAATGTGTCTGGGCACCGGAGCACGATGACCAGATGTGGAGGAATTTCGATAAATATGGAAAGGAAAGGTACAGAGACCTCCTTTACAGAATGAGGGAGAAGTGGTACAAGAAGGGAGAGGCCACCGACTTGGGGCTTGACAGTGAAAGACGGTCGATTTGGGACCAATTCCTCCGCTACTGGGATTCCCCTGAATTCCAAGAGAAGTCGGCGAAAAACAAGGCGAATCGGCGTAGTGACCCTGATGGAGAAGGGATGGCAAGACATCGGGCCGGTTCTCGGTCCATTTATGAGCACGGGTTGAGATTTGTAAGTTTCGTCTTCAATTTTGTAGTTTTTGAATTTATTATTTTTTTCCTAATTTTTATGAGTGTTGTTAATTTTTACTATCTTTTTTTCTAATTAGGCGGCGGAGCAAGGACGCGAGCCCTCTCTTTTTGAGAGATTGCAGCTCGCCCACCCATTCGTCGAGGAGACTGGGAAGTCTACCTACGACCGTACCACCGAGATCCACGTAAGTATTATTTCAATATTAATAGTATTATTTAAATTTTTAATATTAAAAGTATTTTTTATATTTTGTGTTCAATTTATTTAATTTTTTGTATAATTAATTTGCAGAGAAAGATGCTCGAGGATCTTGCCTCTCAGCCTCAGCCTGAGAAAATGGCAGAGGGGTCGGGGTCGATGCCCCCCACACAGCCTTCTGTTGACGTTCAAAATGAATTGTACTTCAAGAACGTCAAGGCTAAAAAGGGGCGGTTCGCTGGATTGAGCAGCTTCGGAAAGAACTTTTTCCGACCTCGTGGCTCAGGCTCATCCTCCTCTCAGTCTTCCATCGACTCTCATCCCAGTGAGGTCGAGAGACAGCTTGCCACGTTGGTGGAGCAGATGAAGAACATGCAGAGGCAGCAGCGAGAGAAGGAAGAGTATGAGAGGCAGCAGCGAGAGGCGCACGACCGGTATACAGCCGAGATGGAGCAGTATCGGGTCGAGGTGCAGGAGTATACAACCGCCATGCAGGCGTGGTGGCAGATATTCGCCTCTGATTCAATGCCACGAGCGCAAATACCTGCGCCACCGATGCCGCCGATGCCACCGACCCAGCCATCGATGCCGCCGATCCCGCCGACCCATCCATAGATGTCACCGATTGTTAACCTGGGCGAGGATGAAGAGGAAGACGGATTTAATTCCGATTGTTAAAAAATTTTGATTTTTAATAACTATGAAGTACAATTTTTTTTTTAGTTTGAATTGTTACTTTAATTTAATTTTTGAATTGTTACTTTAATTTATAATTTTGTGAATTTATTAGTTTGAATTTACTTTTATTTAATGGACACAACATTTATAAAAACAAGTGAAAAACGAAAATGAATTAATTTGGTGAATTATGAAAAAAAATTTTAAGCAAATGAACGAATTATAAATTTAAGCGGGAGTCGAAATAAATAGTTTTACAGAAATAATAAAAATTAAATGGCCCCAATATTTATAAAAACAAGTTAGAAACGAAAATGAATTAATTTGGTGAATTGTAGAAAAAAAAAATGAGTCAATTTGGATACATATACAATTAATTGCGTACAAATGAACGAATTATAAATTTAAGCGGGAGTCGAAATAAATAGTTTTACAGAAATAATAAAAATTAAATGGCCCCAATATTTATAAAAACAAGTTAGAAACGAAAATGAATTAATTTGGTGAATTGTAGAAAAAAAAATGAGTCAATTTGGATACATATACAATTAATTGCGTACAAATGAACGAATTATAAATTTAAGCGGGAGTCGAAATAAATAGTTTTACAGAAATAATAAAAATTAAATGGCCCCAATATTTATAAAAACAAGTTAGAAACGAAAATGAATTAATTTGGTGAATTGTAGAAAAAAAAAAGAGTCAATTGGATACATATACAATTAATTGCGTACAAATGAACGAATTATAAATTTAAGCGGGAGTCGAAATAAATAATTTTACAAAATAAAAAAAAGAGTTGGGCAAAATATTTTAATAAACAACTTAGATACGAAAAGAAATTAATTTGGTGAATTATAAAAAAAATGACTTAATTTGAATACATATACAATTAATTGCATAAAAATAAACGAAAGTAGCTTGTGCCCTAGTGGCGCGCGCCCCCTCCTCTTGCACAAGAGGTCCCGTGTTCGATTCCTCTTGGACGCAAAAATGGATTAATTGTTCAAGGCCTAATAAGACTAATATAGAAGGTGGGCCACATATATTAAGCAATGGGCCGAGTGGCCCAGTGGTCCGCGCCCGCCCCGGCCGCCTCGGGTGCCCAGGCTCGAACCACGCGAGCCACTTTTTTTTTTTGTATAGGCTCGGTAATTTGCGACGGCCATATTCCGTCGCAAATATTGAATTTTGCGACGGAAAACAGCCCGTCGCAAATTATAACACAAAAAAGTATAAAAAATATATAAAAACAATTGCGACGGAATTTAGCCGTCGCAAATGTTGTTGACCCGATCGGGTCTGACCCGAAAAGTTTGCGACGGACTACTGTCCGTCGCAAATTCTTGACCCGGCCGGATCTGACCCGCCGATTTTGCGACGGAATTGTCCGTCGTTAATTTGCGACGGATGGCTTAATCCGTCGCAAAAATTTGCTACGGCTGTTTTAGGTACGGATACGTGTCCGTCGCAGATCCCGTCGCAAAACACTGTTTGCGACGGATTTTCCGTCGCTAATTCCGTCGCAAAACAGTGTTTTTTTTGTAGTGTTCACCCTGGTTTTTTAGATTTTTTTTCTTGTAATATTTATGAGATGTAATTTAATTTGTATTTTGTTTTAGTAGCTATTCTCTATCCAAATAAATGAAATTACTGGGAAATAAAAAGTGAAAGGTTACAACGAAGAACCTAAACTATTACTCTCAGTACAACTAGGACCTTAAACTATTTTTTTTTTTTGGCTCAAATCTGCCCTTAAATTACACTCTTTTTTGTTGCTCAAATTAGCCCTTAAACTATATTTTTTTTTGGGACAAGCACACTTTAAAATTTTAAAAAAGCAATCAAGTTAGGAGAATTTCGATTTTACTTTACACATATTAACTTATATTCCCTAAATAAGTTGATTAATCCTAATAATTAATTTATTCACAATTTTAATTATGGCAAAGTCTCATATACACCAGTTACATGGTGCACTCGATTGTCCAACCCGCCAGTTGAATTCGGATCCGTATGAAACCTTCTTCCCCTATTTTTTTTTTCAATTTATTTTATCTGATTTTGAAAACCGCGCCTCTCCCATCTTCTTCTCGCCCATTACGCTGTCTTCTTCTCTTCATCTTCTCATCCATGTTTCCAGAATTTTTTCATGTTCTTCACCTTCATACCATACGAAATCCTTCCTCAAACGTTCGTCTATTCCATTTTGGTGTTTTTTATCGGGTTTTGCTGAAACGATCGTTCGACGTTGGGGTTTCAAGTTTCTTCAATTGCTATTGTCTAATCGCAAGGTACCTCATCTCCTTTATTGTTTTTAAACTTTTTTACTTTTATTGTGGTGCGAATTTGTGATTTTTACTATATAATTCCTAGTTTTCTCCTAAATAAGGTTTAATTTCTTATCGTTTTGCTAAAGAATAAAGCGTAACCAAGTCATTTTCGGTGTGTTTTAACTTGATTGTTGTAGAGGGAGATAGGGTGCTGCATTTTCCAATTCATATTTGAATTTGAATATTAATTACTGTTGGCGTGTGTTGTAGGCTTGTGCCTTGATCTGATTATGAAAAAAATGAGTACCATCTGTCGAATTTCTGTTTCGGAAATAATTTTGTGCCGAGAAATTAACTTTCTATTATTAATATTACATGATATTGAACTCATAGTCCATAGAAACGGTGAATCAGCAACAAATCAGGCCACAAGACATGATTATCACCAATTGGTAGTATTCTGTAAACAAAACGTAATTAAGCAGTAAAACTCGTGATTAATTGGAATATTAACGATGATTATCTGTAATTAATTTTGCAAAATTAAAGAATATACAGGCTAGGGGTGGGGGACACAAACAAAAATATACATATTGTGTGGTTTGAACATGCTTCTGCAGCATGGAAGATGTAGGGCCTCATCGTTTAAGGATAACACTATAAAAAAATACTCTGAAACCTATCAGAATCTTCAATTTAAACACGTGTTATCGTTTAATTTCCAATTGATGCTTTAATTTGCAACTGATAGTATGTACATTGTTAAGAGTTCTAGGGATAGGGAAATTGTGAATGGACATGTTAGGCTCTTGACAGAAAATTATGGATATGGATAGAGATGCACATGCCTAAAATTTTGATTTGTTTTTTAGATTTTAATTGTCACATATGAAGGTTCTTGATGGAAAATTAGTTCAATAATCATACTGTAGGGTACAAACTATGCCGTATTTAGGCTCTAACATTGAAATGAGGTATGGTTCTACATCCAAAATCTACTCGTAATACCTCTCTTCCCATGGCCTTTATGTACTAGAAATAAAATACGATGATTGCAGTTAACATTGTGGAATTTAGTGGCTTTCATTGTCAAATTTTGTCATACTCAACAGTTACGGTAGACTATGATAAAAAGTTATGCTACAGAACACTAAAAAGTTACCCAACCTAACTTTGAAAAGTTACACTACCTAATTCTCTAATCAGTTTTGTTTTTTTGTTATATTTTTAGATATGAGGACTAAGGTCTGTGCTTCTAGAGGTAGAGGCAAGTCTCGAGCATCTATACCTGACTTTACTCTTTTGTCCATAATGATCCCACAAGTTCATGATCGACCATCCCATGAGCCTTCTCCCCCTTAAAAAAAAGAGTGAAGTTTCTACAAAGAACAAGAACAATGATAAACAATAACTCTTTATAATTTATAATTAATATTTTCAGATTATTCTTACTGTTTTTTATATATTATGTACTTCTTTAACCAATAAACATCTTTTTTTTCCTTTTTTGTGTAGTATGTATATACCTCTGCAGCGTGACTCACAATTCCAGCCATGTCAAAACTAGATTCAGGACATCCTCTTGAACGATTAAATTCATCTTGTTGTTCAACTCTTCTCCAACGTTGGATTGTATCCTTAAAAAATCCATAAAAATCAAGTCAAACTTGTGGTTTGATTTGCATTGAAGCCAACTGCATGATTTGTACTCTCGTTTCTTTTTTATGAACAAAATTCAACTGAAAAGAATTCCTTATTTAATGCAATACACCATTTTTTCTTCAATTACACTACAAAAAATTATTTTTTGGTGATAAAATTATTGTGACAAATAAAAAAGTTGTCACAAAAGCCTATTTTTCATGACGATATTTAAGTTTGTCACTTAAAGTACATGTTGTAGTGACGATCACATATAGCATCACGTAAAAGAGCAACATATTGTGATAACTTGCCGAGTTGTCACAAGTGACTATGCACGACCGCAAAAGTTAATTGTATAATGACAACATTTTGTGATGAACCACAAATCATCACAAGAAGTCTTGTTTTTTGGTGATGACTTCCATATTCGTCATATAAAAGTAAGATCAATTATGACAAGTCGCATGTCGTCACAAGAAGCCTCTATTTGTTGTGACGACTTCCAACTTCGTTGTGTAAAATGAGATTTATTGTGACGATTTGCAAGTTGTCACAAGAAGCTTCTGTTTATTGTGATGACTTTCCTCTTCATCATGCGAAAATGAGATATATTGTGATGATTTGCAGGGCATCACAATAAGTCTTTGTTTGTAGTGACAACTTTCATCTTCGTCACATAAAAATGAGTTCTATTGTGACGATTTATAAGTCGCCACAAGAAGTTTTTATTTGTGGTGATGACATTAATTTCTGTCGCATAAAAATGAGATCTATTGTGATGATTCACAAGTCGTCACAAGATGCCTCTGCTTATTGTGACAATTTTCCTCTTAGTCACAAAAAATAAGATCTATTGTGGCAATTCGCAGGGTGTCACAAGAAGTCTCTATTTGTTGTGATGATTTTCATCTTTGTCACGGAAAAAAGAGATCTATTGTGAAGATTCACAAGTCGCCACAAGAAGTCTTTATTTGTGGTGACAATTTTCTTTTTCGCCACATAAAAAAATCTATTATGACAATTCAATAAGTGTCACAAGAAGCCTCTATTTGTGGTGATGAATATTATTTTCGTCACGTAAAAGGGAAATCTATTGTGATGATTTGACAAGTCGTCTCAACTTCTGATGCGTGCCAGTGGATTGTAACTGCACCCTTGTGACGATAATAACATTGTCCCTAGAAATCTGTATTTTTGGTGACAACGCTCATGTGTGTTACTTCAACTACATGTTAAAGTGACAATATATAAAAACTTTGTCACATAAAAAAAAAACTCTATTGCGATAATTTTGTCAAGTTTATCACCATTAAATAAAATTTTAATTTCAAGATAGGTTTGGCAAGATCAATTTTTTTCTTCTTATGATCTAAGGCTTGGTGACAATGTCTCAATGTTTCCTTTAAAAGAATTTTATATCCACGTATAGTGTGAAACTTGTTTAAACATAAATCGGTTTGCAGTACTTTTTAGTAGAACAACTCATACCTTTTAGTGAAAATAACTAATATTCTTTAGTAAAACAACATATACTTTTCATACCCTTCAACTCATACTTTTTATTGAAAACAACTTGTATTCTCTAGCATTATTCGTTGGACACGATAATGCACCAAATTTTATTTTCTAATTTTTTTCTAATGTTTAGATCTATATCTTATAAAAATATCTCTCATGATGTGATAACATAAGAAATAAAAACATGTACAGTGGGAAGATTGTTATAGTAAAATTGATTTGTAATTAATATATTTAGTAGAACAATTAATACTATTTAGTAAAACAATCAATATTTTTTGGTGAAAGTAACTAATATTCTTCAAACTAGAAATTTGTTCACACAATACCTTAACGAGAAATAAAAATGCAAATTGAAAAAAGGGCTTAAATTATATCTTCATCGGGTCCTTTAAGTCATTAGACCAGCTCTGAGTAATAATATCAAAGTGTGTTGCTAAAATGTTCAGAAAATGTATTTATATGGTCAAAACAAGCACTAAACAAATCCAAATACGAAAAATGAAACAAAAATAATAGCAAAAAATGTGTCACTCCCCTGTAAAATTTGTTTGTAGTATGAAAATGATACTATTTCATTCAATCAGTGATAACAATCTTTTTATAAACTAATGTCCATAAAATTTTAAATCGCAATACTAGTTCATAAATGCAAGATATCACTGAATGAATGTTATGATATCATTGGATAAATGTAGTGATATAAAAAATTTCATACTATAAACAAGTTTCATAGGAAAGTTATGGTAGAAAATAGACCAAAATAAATAAAGGACCGAGCCAACCGTTGAAATTTATATCTAGGACACATACTTCATCACGTGATGCGCAATGAGTTTAATTTGAGTCGACATTCCGCTTCCACTAATTCTGAACCCAACTAAAAAAATTATGTTTGTTTCAGTTCTGGCTGACGACTACTCTTTACTCAATTCTTGGACAATTTTCTTAAGGGTATGTATATAGTTAAAATGATTCATATATGAAATATTAAAGAGTATTAGTTTTTTCACTAAAGATTATTAGTTGTTTTCACTGAAAGATATGAGTTATTCACACTGAGAGAACATAAGAGTATAAACAACTCATACCTTTCAGTGAAAACAACTAATACTCTTTAGTGAAAACAACTAATATCTTTCAATGAATGATCCAATTTCACTGTATAAGACAAAGGCAACATGGCTGTTAGAGGGAGATGCAAATTCTGGTTTTTACCATAATTGGATTAATAAGAGACACAAGTCTAATAACATAGAGGGTCTGCTTATTAATGGCATTTGGACAGATTCGGTGGGAGGTGTTAAAGTTGGGGTGCACAAATTTTTTAAAGAGTAGTTTTAGCAAAAAACAATATTGGGTTAGTTCTACCTGAGGACGTGTTTACGTCGAAACTGGATTCCTGTGATAACGAGTTTCTTGGTGCTCCATTTTCCGAAGAGGAGATCAAAAATGTTGTGTGGGTATGTGAGGCGAATAAGAGTCCTAGGCCAAATGGTTTTTCGTTTGGATTCTTAAAGGCAAATTGGGAAACAATTAAGCCAGAGGTTATGAAAATGATGTTGGAGTTTTATATTTATGGAAAGATTGTCAAAGGCTTGAATCCATCCTTCATAGTGTTGATTCCAAAAAAGGAGAGGAGGCAAGAAATTGGGGATTTTAGACCGATTTTCCTGATTGGATATCTAATACAAAATCATAGCAAAAACTTTAGCGTCTAGATTGAGTAAAGTTCTTGAAAGGACAATTTCATAAAATTAGTCAGCATATATCGTTGGACGGTATCGTGATACCAAATGAGGTGATTGATGAGGAAAAAAGGAGAAAATTAAGCTGATTGTTTTTTTTTAAAAATAGATTTCTCGAAGGTTTATGATTCTGTTAACTGGAGGTTTTTGGGGGACACGATGAAAAAATTTAACTTTTTTGATAAATGGGTAAAATGGATAATGAAATGTGTATCGACGGCGTCCGCATTAGTGTTGGTTAATGGCAGACCCTTGGGGTTCTTTCAACTCGAAAGGGGCCTTAGACAAGGCGATCCTTTATCCCTTTTCCTGTTTTTAATTGTTGCTGAAGAGCTGAGTTTGCTCGTGAAAAAGGTTGTCAACATTGGGATACCAACACCGTCTTTTATCGGAAAAGAGAGGATTGGAGTTTCTCATCTACAATATGCTGACGACACGATCTTCGTTTGCTCAGGTGATCCATCGAATATTTTTACTCTGAAATTCTTCTTGAGAAATTTTGAATTGTTATCGGGGTTGAAGGTGAATTTTGACAAAAAGCTGTTTATTGGGAGTTAATATTAGTCAGAATGTGGTCTCATATTTGGCTAATAAGTTGGGTTGTGAAGTGGGCCAACCCCCTTCCTCCTATTTGGGGTTGACGGTAGGTATCAATCACCACAGGTTATCATCATGGATGAATCTGGTGGAGATAATTCATCATCGGACATGTGCTTGGAATGATAAGAAACTATCCTTGGGTGGAAGAGCTACTCTAGTATAGTCCATCCTCTCCGCAATTCCGATCTATTACTTTTCTTTTTATCGTATTCCTTCTAAAATCTTGAGTGTGATAACTCAAATTCAGAGAAATTTCTTGTGGGGTAGAAGTGAGGACATGTCTAAAATACTTTGGATTAGCTGGAAAGATATCTGCAAGGATAAAGTTGCTGGGGGTTTGGGCATTCGGGACTTGGGTAGCCTCAATAGGGCACTCTTAAGCAAATGGGTGTGGTGTTATTTGAATGAACCCTCGAGACTATGAGTGGAGGTGGTTAGGTCTAGGACAGGGGGATTGGAACATTTTAGTGAAAGGGAGCGGAGGATAGAGTAGTGAGGGAGAGGAGGGCAAGGTCGTCTCGTCTAACGTCGGGTTGGTGGAAGGAAATTAGTGATATCTTCATCGGTAGGGGGGAAGGGGGATGAAAGCGGATTTGATGAGAGTGGTGGGGGATGGGGCAAATACTTTCTTTTGGTCGAATTGATGGATAGGAGAGGAGGTGTTAGGGACTAAGTTTAGTAGGTTGTTTAGATTAGTAGTCAAAGGGAGGCAAGAGTGAGGTATATGGAGTTTTGGGCGGAGGGGAGATGGGTTTGGGACTTAAAGTGGAGGAGGGCTTTGAGAGGTATGGAGTCAAGTCATGCAAATAAGTTGTTGCATCTTCTTAACGGGTGTGCGATTCATCAAAATTTTGAAGACTCTTGGTGATGGAATCATTCTCAAAACGGGTAATTCTCGACGATGTTAGCATATGGGACGTTCATGGAGCAAGAAGATGGGAGTGTGAATAATGATTGGGACCGCAAAGCCTACAAGAAAGTGTGGAAAAATTTTGCACCAAGGAGGTACCAGATCATAGCCTGGAGAGTACTTAAACAAAGGCTGGCGACGAAAGACAACATGCAGAAAAGAAATACAATACAAAGTGGTGAGTATGCAACTTGCAACTTATGTGGGGAAGCCAAGGAAAATACATCTCATATCTTCGTGAAATGCAAATTTGCTCAACAGTATGGTCCTTATGCTATGAGAGGCTCGGTGTTTCTATGGGGATTTGTATGGGCCAGGGAAAGGATTTAAAGTGGCTTATTGTTTTTGGATTTGCATTGTGTGGTCTATTTGGAAGTGGGGAAATGATTTGATATTTTATAATGTTGTACCTAATATTTCAAGATTGATAGATGAAGCAAGGGTGAGATTGTATTCTTGGTTAGGTGTTAGGATGAAGTTTGAACCGAATTCATCCATTGGATTGTGGTTCACAAATCCTAGATTGTGTATTGGTGGTACGTAACTAAGGGAGAGAGAAGATTGGTGAGCTTTGTTGTTGAACACCTTGTAATCTGATACTTTTGGAGGATTCCTTGTCCTCCCATTCTTAGTGAAATGTTAAATTGCTTCTAAAAAAAATATCTATACTTTGTGTTTTCTTAAAATATAAAAATACACATTTTCACACTAATTTTTTTTGTCGCTACAAAATAATCAATAAACACATTTTTTTTTGCCGTGCTATTTCGTTGGGCTTTGATTAAGTATTTAATTAAGAAATTTATTCACTCATAACCCTAATTATTTTGGCACTGCTTCTCCCAAGTTATGTTCTTGCCCCATAACCCATGCTCTGCCTCCCAAGAAACTGTGATTTGGTCTTCGCCAGCGACTTCCGAGAAGATTTTTTTGGCTCTGTGGATCAACATCATCTATAACTTCGATCAATTCGCTCTGTCCAAATCTCTCATTTGATGGCCTTTAACTTCAATCAGGTTTAATTTCTATTAAACCTAGTCTTGTAAATCTTTCCAAATTTATGCCTAAATAATGGTGTTATTTCGGTTTGATGAGTGATTCAGATTAATATTTATTCGATATTGCTCTCAGTCTTTGGCAAGCTTTCTTCTTCATTTTTTTTCTTTTTCATTTTTTTTTTGTTTTATCAATTTGTATTAAGGTTTGGAAAATAAATGAGTTATGGACATGATTTGGTTATAACCTGTAAGATGACAAAATAGGTTTCTCTTGATCATACAATATGCATGTGTTATGCCCTTGATCATAAATACCACGTCCATTTATCTAGATGGTTTTGATTATAAAAGAGTTAATATGAATCTCACATTCAAATTCTCTATGTTTGGAATTTTTTATTAGATCTTTAATCTCTCCGTTGTCTCTATTTGGTAATCGGATGCTCCACCTCTCTATATGAATGACATTATTCTTGAGAATCTATCAAGCAATAGACTAATCGAAGGTATTATTTAAATTCTTTGAACTAATTGGTGAATAGTTTGGGAGGGAACATAATCTCGATGATTGTATATATAGAGCATAAATTATTTATTGTTTGCATCTAATTAAGTATACATTTACTCAAGCAGAAGTATATAAAGAGATAGCTATTGATGGTGTACATACACTTGAAGTAGTTAACTTACATGGAGTTGGGAGATCATTTTCTGGCATTTTAATTTGTTGTAGCCATTTCGTACCACAGGTCGGCACCGGCCTCAATCCAGCCGGAAGCAGCAAAACAACGCGTCCGCAATGACACCGATCTAGCTGGATGGTTTTCGACCTCCACGGGCTCCGACTCGATCCCTTCGACCTAAATGTCGAGATCGGCATCAAGCACCAAGGCATACCCACCTCGTCCAAGATATATGATAAATAGACCGGGCCCGGACTGGTCCGGTCTCGACCAGAAAAAACAAACGGAGATCTCCTGAGCACGGTGAAGGTCCAAGCGGGCTTACCGACCTCATGATTTATCAAGAGGCCGACCACCGATCTCGAAAGGTTTCCGACCTATGAATGGGAAGAAGAGCACGTGATAGAATCTGGCGAGATATACCCCCAAGAGGAAAAGAGTCGCCTCCGTACTCAGTGACAGAGAATATTCCACCCAAATGAGGAAACAAGTTAGGAAATCGTCCTTTTCGGACACGTATCGATGCGCTAGTGGCCGGCTGCCTGCAGACTGAAGCTTACGGATGCCCGCGCATCCTCAGAGGCAGGAGGCATTAATTGCCTTTGTCCCCTGAGGGGTCAAAAAGACAAATATAGCCTTGTATAGAGAAAACTATATATAGCCTCGCATATGTAACAATAAAGGGGGGATTTCAACGCAGTCAATCAAAGCAATATAATTCTTATTTAAGTCCAGGGACTAAAAACCCCTGGCAATTCCTGGTGTTCTAGCAATTAGTTCATCACCATCATTATCGTTCTTCATTATAATCATTCATTTAGCATTTGTGATTCCAATCATTTGATGTTTTTACCAAAGCTATCTTAAATAGCCATTAATTCCCAGCCTTATTTATTTGGTAAACAACATTTGGCGCTAGAAGGAGGGTATCCAACCCATCAAACTCATCTTCTCTTTACCTCTGTGAAGAACACTCACTGTTCTTCAAAGCTTCCCATCTTCAAATCTTCAAGTTACAAGCTTCTCCCCACAAAACGATGATGAACCAAAGATTATCACAGGTCCACAGAGCCATCGGAGCTCCGGTCACGCCACGGGACCCCGCGGCTCGGGTCTCATAGGAACCGACCCCCGCTCGCCACGGAAAGACCACACGCGTGGCCTCTCCCATCCGATATCCGGAGGATCCCCACCCGTCGCAGACACAAAATTTCCTCACTCCTGACCAGACTGGGTCAGGACGACGCCATCAGGCCGACGAGGCAAGAGAGTGCCAAAGCACCCCCTCCGCCTCAAAGAGGAGGTCGCATGCCCGCATCTTTAAAGGAAAGGTAAAGGCCCTGGAACACCAGGGGGAAAGCCAGTGCCAAGCTAACCCCACTTCCGCTCGGTCCCGCGGCTCCGCCCATCCGGTCTTCGGCCGCCTGGGCTCAAGCGATCCCTCTTGGTACCCCAATCATCTCCCCAGTTACGACTCTGGATACGGAGACACGGAATCCGTTTCCAACACATGGAGTACGACGCAAATGCCCCACAAGAGGGCGGTTGAGGTCAGCCTGGCCCCGACCAACTCCGCCAGGCGCAAGCTTAGTTTCACCCAAAGCGGCCTATTAGGACGCGACACCCCTCGAGTAGCCGTATTCGACCGAATCGGCCCCCAAGCCGACGCCAATGACCAACTGGTCGAGACTCCGAATCTGAAGATCGTCAAGATGCAGAAGCAGCTTGACGAGATGAGAGCGCTCATGGAAGCGCAAGGCCAACCTAAGGCCCGGCCGGTCGCAAACGAGCCCTTGTCCGTCGACATTGAGCTCGCCGCGGTCCAACTCAAGATCGTTCCGCCGCCGACCCCTCTTTACGAAGGGAAGACGGACCCGGAAACTCACCTGAGTAAATTGTGGATTTATATGACCGGGCGTGGCGCGACCGACGCCACAAAGTGCAGGCTCTTCCCGCTCACTCTGGGCGACCTCGCCCACAGATGGTACTCTCACACCCTGCCCGCTCAGTCGACTCCTTCGCCACTTTGAGCGCCCAGTTCACATCTTATTTCACGGCCAAAATTGCCCGGCCGGAGAACTGGCACCGGATGATGTGTATCCGACAAGAGAAGGAGGAGTCCGACGAGGACTATGTCGCCCGGGTGGACGAGGTCATTTTGACCGGAGAGCCGGTAGGCGACCAACTGGCCCTGCACTCCACCTTAGGAGGCTTCCACAGCCGATCTCCGATGTTCAGGCATCTTACTAAGGACTTCCCAAAAACATATGCCGACTTCCGGGCCCGAGCGGGCGATTACCTGGCTCGGAGGAAGCTACTGGCACTCATGCTAAGGGAGTCCGAACCGGCAACAAAGGAGCCGGAGATCGCCACTCAGGCCTCCCCCAAGGGTGGTCCCAAGGCCCAAAAGATAGTCAAGCTGCCCGGAAACTTCAAGTCCTTCGAGGACGTTGAAGTATACCTCACCCAGGCCCTGAGACAATCCCCCGCGCACATCTTCAATGCGATCCAACACAGGGATGTGCTTCCTAGGCCAAGACCCTTCACGGTGGACCGGTCCAGGCTGGACCCCAAAAGGTTCTGTGCTTATCACGACTCTATTGGCCATAATACGAGCCAGTGTCGTGATCTCTTAAAATAATAATGAAAATTGTTTGACGAAGGGCGCCTGAACCACCTTCTACAAAGGCCAGCCGGCCGGCAAGAACCACAGCAGCAGCAACAGCAGCTTCCCCCTCGCAGGAACGAGGAAGGAGGTCGGTCTCTCAGGCCGGTCGCAGCATTGGAGGACGACGACGACGACGACCTCCCCCGATGAACCCTGGCGGCCGGGTCAACACAATCCAGGCCGACGGAGGAAACTTGGGCGACCTCACTCCCATCTCCACGCTTTCTAACAGAAAGCACAAGGCCAAAATCCGGGCCGTGACCAACATGAACCTGGTCACCCCGCC
Source organism: Ballota nigra (assembly GCA_947034835.1). Lineage (NCBI taxonomy): Eukaryota > Viridiplantae > Streptophyta > Magnoliopsida > Lamiales > Lamiaceae > Ballota > Ballota nigra. The sequence continues at coordinate 91,995,477 of OX344720.1, forward strand.
CGAGCCTAAAATCCACAAGGATCTGGAGATCACTTTCTCCAACCGAGACCGGAGTGGGGTGCTATACCCCAAAGGGGATGCTTTGGTGATCGCGGCCCGCATTTTAGGCAAAAAGGTCCAACGAGTTTTGATCGACAATGGGTGCTTCTGCAACATCATATTCAAAGCGGCCCTAGATCAGCTCGAGGATCTCGTCAGCTTCATAAAGCCCATCGACCTCCAGCTGAAAGGTTTCGGGGATGCTACTGTTGCCGCATACGGAAGGATAAAGCTCTCAGTAGAGCTCGTCTGCTTTTATGACGAGAAGGTTAGAATTACTAGGCCGTTGGACTTTATCATTGTAGACCAGCCGAGTTTTTATAACGGCTTCTTAGGTAGGCCTTTTCTAGAAGTTTTCGAGGCCGTAGCCTCTTCTTATTACTACTGTATCAAGTTTCCCACCCCTGAGGGGGTGGTCGGCACCGTAAAAGGTGATCAATCAATGGCAAGAAAATGTTTGAACTATTTTGATTCTTCTTTATTTCCAATTTGTAACGATCAAACATTAGACAAATCGCAAACCGGCCTCGAGGGGACCCTTCAGACCACTGAAGTCGTAATGGAGGTCGTGTCCACCTCGGCCGGCCCTGATAATGGCCCCAACCTACAACTAATGCAAGTTGATGATCCCGAGCCGAGGATTGGCTTCGAGCCCTCCGAGCTCGATCTCGACCCAAGGTTCGACACAAGCGACCGACGAAGCTACGAACAAGCCACGACCTTGGAGGACTTGGAACACATTCCAGTCGATCCTTCGAGGCCGGAATTGGAAGTCCCGATCGGCTCTCGCATACCGACCGAAATGCAGGGGAAAGTGATCGATTTCCTCAAGGCCAACATAGGAGTTTTCGCTTGGTCGCACCAAGACATGGTCGAAATAGACCCAAAACACGCGTGCCATCGGTTGAAGATCTACCCTAACAAGAGACCGGTCCATCAGAAAAGAAGAAAATTCGGCCCTGAAAAGTATGAGGCACTAGCACAAGAGGTCAAGAAGTTGTTGGACAACAAGCTCACTGAGCAAGCTAGAGACGAGCCCCAGTGGGTCGCCAATGCCGTTCTAGTCAAGAAAACAAACAACACTTGGAGGTTGTGCATCGATTTCACCGACCTCAATGCAGCATGCCCAAAGGATCATTTTTCGATGCCGCACATCGACCATCTAATGGATAGCACGGCCGGTCACGAGATGATGTCCTTCATGGACGCCTTCGCCGGCTATCACCAAATTCTGATGGCCATCGAAGACATCAAGCACACCTCTTTCCATACGGAAAATAACATATTTTCTTGGCTCCGAATACCTTTCGGCCTGATCAACGCTGGTGCGACCTACCAACGGTTGGTCAACAAAATGTTTGCAGATCAGATCGGAAAGACCATGGAGGTCTACATCGACGACATCGTGGTAAAAAACCTGAAAAAGGAATCGGGGTGGAGGCCAGAAAGTTCCTAGGGCACATCGTCAGTCAGCGAGGAATCGAGGCCAACCCGACCAAGATCAAGGCCGTCCTCGACATGCAGGAGCCCAGGATGATCAAGCAAGTACAATGCCTAACCGGTTGCCTACCTTCGTTGAATAGATTCATAGCCCGACTCAGAGATAAAAGTAAGCCTTTCTTCTCGATTATAAAAAATGGCAAGTTTTCTTGGAATAGGGAAAGTCAAGTAGCCTTTTCAAAACTAAATGAGTACCTAGTAAACCCACAAATTCTAGTCAAGCCGGTCCCAAGAGAGAAGCTTTACTTGTATCTTGCGGCCTCTGAGGTCGCCCTCAGCGCGGTACTCGTCCGGGCGGATGGTCAGAACCATCTCCCGATCTACTTCATAAGTCAAGCTCTGCACGATGCCGAGCTCAGATATACCCCACTCGAAAAATTAGCCTATGCTCTGGTCATGAGCGTGAGAAAGCTAAGGCCCTACTTTTTCGACCACCAAGTGGAGGTCCTTACTACTCTGCCCCTAAGACAGGTTCTGCACCGGCCGGATACCAGTGGCAGGTTGTTGAGATGGTCATTAGAGATAGCTCAATATGGAGTCACTTACGCCCCGAGAACGGCCATCAAGGGCCAGGCTCTGGCCAACTTCATAGTGGAACTTACGTTCCCCCCAAAATTTACAAGAATCGACCACCCCCCATGGAAACTCTACGTGGACGGGTCATCGACTAGTACTTGCGCCGGGGCAGGCATCGTGCTGGTAGGGCCGGAGGGCCAAAGCTTCACTCATGTGGTTCGTTTCAATTTCCCGGCCACTAACAACGAGGCGGAGTATGAGGCCCTAGTCGGTGGCCTCGAGCTCGCAATCGCCATCGGATTATGCCGACTGCACGTCTTCATGGACTTCCTACTCATAGTAAACCAAATAAAAAGAGAATACGAGGCTCAGGGAGAGCAAATGGTGAAATATCTCGACCTGGTCACGACCTTGTGCGAGTAATTTCATCAAGTCTTCATAGAGCAAATCCCGAGGGAGCACAATACCCAGGCCGACGCCCTTTCCAAGCTCGCAACCGCAGAAGGAGCCGCCGACCTCGCCAACATCCAACTCTCCACGCTCGGGACCCCCACAGTGATCCGGGCACAGGTATCAACCGTTCTGAGCGCCGACGAGAATTGGATGACTCTGATCGTGAAATACTTAAAGACCGACTCACTCCCAGAAGACAGAGTCCGGTCCCGGCAGCTACAACTCCGGTCATCAAGGTACACTCTCATTGATGACCTCATGTACAAAAGAAGTTTCACCCTCCCACTCCTGAAATGTATAACCCCGGAGCAAGGCCAGAGCATTCTAGCCGAGATCCATGAGGGGGTATGTGGAAATCACACTGGAGGCCGGGCCCTAGCCCATAAAGTGATCAGGCAAGGATATTTCTGGCCGACCCTGAACAAGGACACTGTCAACTTTGCAAGGTCATGCCACAAATGTCAAATCTTGGGACCCAACATCAAATTGTCCCCCGAGCAGCTCTCCTCCATGTACAACCCTTGTCCTTTTGCTCAGTGGGGCATCGACTTGATCGGTCCGATGCCCACTGTGCTCGGGGGCCACAAATTCACCGTCGTGGCCGTCGATTATTTTACGAAGTGGGCGGAGGCCGAGCCGCTCAACAAGATCAACCAAACCCAGATCATAAAGTTCATTTGAAAAAACATCATTTGTCGTTTCGACCTACCTCATGTGATCATCTCCGACAACGGAAAACAATTCGATGGTCTCCAGATGATCCAATTTTGTGAAAAATGGAAAATTAAGAAAGTCTTCTCCACCCCCTACCATCCACAGACGGACGGCCAGGTAGAGGCCGTGAACAAAATCCTCAAGCACACTATTAAAGCAAAGCTTGAGGACAAGAAAGGGAAGTGGGCAGCCAAGCTCCCCGACGTACTTTGGTCTTACCGAACAACTACAAGAAACTCAACGGGCGAAACACCTTTTGCTTTAGCCTTTGGGACCGAGGCTGTCATCCCATCGGAGGTCTCCCTCCCGAGCCACCAGACAGCCCAGAAAATCACTAAAGATAATGACACCGCTCGGATGATTGATTTGGATATGCTAGAGGAAAGAAGACTCAACTCTGACCTCCGGAACGCGGCCTACAAGAAGAAATTCGAAAAAAAATTCAACTCTAAGGTGAAGGCCAGACAATTCCAGGTCGGCGACCTCATCCTCAAGAAGGTTCAAGTTCCTAAAGGGGTATTTAGCCCGAACTGGGAGGGCCCGTTCAGGATATCCAAGTGGCTCTCTAAGGGGGCTTACGAGCTCGAACTAATGGATGGCACTCTGGACCAATACCCCTGGAATGCAGTTCACTTGAAGAAATATTATCAGTAGCTAAGTTGTACTATGTAATCAAGCTTTTATCAATGTCAAGTTCTACGCGCAGTTCAATCTCTCATTCAAAAAACCGAGCTCAGTTCAAAAGCATATGCCGAATGTATCGAGGTCGGCACATCACACTTGAGCTCGGGTAGGCCACCCAAGGCCATCTAAAAAACGAGCTCAGTTCAAAAGCATATGCCGACCGTATCGAGGTCGGCATACCATACTTGAGCTCGGTAAGGCCACCTAAGCCAGTTTAAAAATCAAACTCAAGTTCAAAAGCGTACGCCGACCATATCGAGGTCGGCGTACCACACTTGAGCTTGGTATGGCAGCCAAGGCCATTTCAAACACCGGGCTCGGTTCAAAGCATATGCCGACCGTATCGAGGTTGACGTATCTCACTTATGCCCGGGAGAAATCTCATATACACTTGTTAAAATTTGAACATTTTCAACAGGAATAGACGACAAGAAAGTAATAACAAAGCAACAAAGATAGTAAAACTAAATTTCATTTCAAAACCGGGTAGAAGCCAGTAAAAGAGGTACTACAAATTATTTAAAAAAGAAACAAATCCGGTCAGACGCCGGTTACATACAAAAAGCAAAGAAAAACAACTTCAAACAAAGGCAAAATAAAAACTCTTCAGGGGTTACCAACTCCGCCCGCTGCGCCCGTCTACTCCTCGGACCCGGCCACGAAGTCTGCCACTTCATTTATGCAAGCCTCCACCACTTCTCCGCCCGGCACCAGGGGGCCTCCCGGTAGAGCTACCTCTTCTTCTTCTCCTTCCCTGTCCTCTTCGACCTTCTCAACCTCGACGGTCGGAGGGTCCTGACCTGGCTTGAGCAGTCTGTGCCGATAGGGGAACCATGAAAGGTCCACCCCGTGATCGGTCTCAAGGTCGAGAAAATGGAGGTAGTAACTCTCATGGATCGGATTCTTGGCAACATACTCCCGAAAGTAGTCTTCGTAGGCTTTTGTGTCGAGGTTGGCCCGGCGCCCTACCCGGATCAGGTCGGCGATGGCCAAATAGTAGCACAACTCAGAGAACAGAACCGGGCTGGTGGCCGGATCGTTCGGGTCATAGACCGGCCACTACAGAGCGACCCTAACTCTACGGCTTTCTCTCGCACCTCCTTCTCCAACTCGGCCTGCCGAGCGCGAGCCTGCTCGATATCCCCCCTGGCCGCATGGGCCTCCAACTGCAGCTCGGCTATGGTGTCCTCTATCTCAGTTATCCGATGTCGAGCATCCTCTAGGGCTTTCCACGCCACTTCCGCCCGGCCAAGGGCCACCTCCTTCTCCTTCAGCACGGCCTCCATCTGGTCGACCGCGCAATCCCTCTCCCCCTTGAGCGCGGCGTTCTCTCTCTCGAAGCCAGCTCTTTCCTCCTGAGCACGGGTTAGGTCGACCTCCGCCCTCCGGAACAACCTGACGGCAGTGTTGAGATCGTTTTCCGTGAGGTTGACCATAATTGCCACCTGGTTGATCAGGGCAACGTTGGCCCGGCCAGCATATCGGGGGCAGCGCTCGGCGATGTCGGCCAGTTCCCGAATCCAGGACTGGGGCAGGGAGTTCACCGTCCGGCTCATGTAATCCGGCATATCAACAGTCGAGCCCAGAGCCCGGGAAGACAGAAAGTCAAGCACCAGTGGAGGGAGATCAGAGTCATTGCGCGTCAACTTGAGTAAAAGGAAAAACCAGGTCAGGAACCACAAATCGATTAAGTAAAAATATTCAAATTTGAGTAACTTACGCTTGGAAGTGGGCCGGGTCGCGACCAAAGTAGGTCCTATCGTCCTCCCGACCGGGGGCATGTGCCACTTGGGCCATCGCGTCCACTCCGACCGGCCTAGGTCTGGGAGGCGTGTTATCGGAGATATCGATGGGATTCGGACTCGTCCCGTGCATGCTAGCCTCATCGCTCTCATCCTCCTCGCACCCTCTCTTCCGACCAGTGATTGGGGAAGAGGTGGGTGCCCCGGTGGCGGCGGTCTCAGCGGCCGGGACGGACTGGAGGGGGAAGGGCTCTTGGATCACAATCCCTTTCCGGGCCCTGGTCCCTTTCTTTTTCTTCGTCATCTTGACGACCTCCAGTTTCTTCATAGCGGCACCTAGCCGGGAAAACATTTCTGGGCAGCGGTCGGAGAACTCTGGTGGGCACTTTTTCACGACCGGAAATTCAGGCACTGTAGACGCAAAGTGCAAAGTGTTAAAAAAACTACAACTCTAAGACCCGGGCTCTCCCAAGTACTTACCCGTCAAGTTCAGATGACGGGGAAATTGGAAGAAACGGCTTGCAAGTCGAGCCTGTCGGGTCTGGAGAATGGCTTGATTCCTCTCTATGGCCGACAGAGACAGTATCCACTCCCGGACGACCGCGAAATCGAAGTTCAGCTCGCGCTCGGAAGGACAGGGATAGCCTGTAAGAAAAGATGAAAAATTAGATCAGTACTTTTAATTCAAAGTTAAGCACAAAATTTCTTACTAGGATTTTTAGGGCAGATGTCGGTCGGAACCCCAATCTCGATTTCGCCCGGGTATCCAGTCTGTCAGGCTTCTCCTACGAAGAACCACTTCTTCCGGTCATTACGGGCCTTGCTCGGGAGACCGGTCACCAATTTTTGCCCTTTAGTCTAAATGGAGACCTTGCCGGTTCCACTCTTCTCACTTTGGATCCAGTACAAATAAGTCATCTCCCCCGGGGTTGGCATCCGGAATAGCCGATTCTGACCAAAGAGGACCATAACGCTCAGAATGATCATCCACGAGTTCGGCAACAGCTGGATAGGCGCCTGGTTCCAATAGTTCAGCAAATAGGAGATGGCCAGATGGAGGGGAAAACAGAGTCCGACCTCCATCATATCCTGAGTGACGGCCACCATCCATAAAGGAGGTTGATCTACTCGTTCATTTGGCTCTGGGGCATAGAGTTAAACATCAAAGGGAATATCCCAGTCGGCTCGGGCTTCGTCGAGATAACGCTGGGTCATCTTGCTCTGTATCTGACCAATTGTCCACCTATTGGACTCCTCCAGATCGGCGATTCGAATGGTGGCCGGGTCACGGACGGTTGGCCCCCGGGGGAAGCGCTCTTGGTACCCTTCAAAATCGAAGGTGAGAGATTCGACCTCATCCTTCACCTCTACGTACGCCGACCATAACCGAAAGGCTCTCCTAACTTGGTCCCGACGATCCTGGCCTGCACTTCGGGCCGCAATAGGCGACCCCCCGACCTCTTCAACTTCCGACCCCGAGGCCTCATTTGTCATCCCGAGCCTTTCCTTGATTTGCTCGGCGACGAGGTTTTGGAGTAATAAGTTGTTGCCTAAGTCATCGCCCTCGTCGCGTCCGCTATCCTCATCTTCCTCCTCAAGGAGGTCATCAAGCGGCTCCCGGCTCTTGACCGGATGGGCCATCGGATCGGATCTCGAAATCTCGGCCGCGGTAGGGCCACTCTCTCGGGTGCCCTCACCTAAAAGTGACCGGCCCGGGCTCGGGAAGAGCGCATCAAGGTCGTCATCATCGCGGGCCCAGATAGAGCTCGCGCTCAGGCGCGACGAAGAGGCACCACCTCCACCGCTAGAGCTCCTCCCTTCGTCAAACAGCCTCCGGTTGGCTCCGCCACTGCCGCTCGACGAGGCGCCGCCTCTTTGCCCTAGCGGAGGACCAGTCCACCGCCGTACCATTTTGGAAAAAAGGAAGAACTAAATGGATTTTGAAATAAGAAATGGAATTACCTTACTCAAACCGCCTAATCGCCGCCGTACGAGTTCGAACGCTGCTTCAAGGATTTCGCCGGAGTAATCGCCACAAGATTGCAATGTCTGCTATGGAAAACTCAAAGGCGCGAAAGTGAAAACTCGAAATGAAGGATGTCTCACCTATTTATAAGAGAGGAGGAGGGGCTGATGGTCCCGTTTTCGAAGAACACAATGGGAATTCAGGGGCAATTTTTTTTTAACCTTTCCCTCAGAGAGTTCAGCAAGAGTGAAGAGTTCTCAAGTTACTGCTCTGTTCAGAGGCTGAGCTACCAAGTCAGTGAGAAGGCTTGAAGACTTATGCTCTGAGCAAGGCAGTGACTCGAGAGATTACACTTCAAGTCACTGCTCTGCTTAGAGCCTAAGCTACCAAGTCAGTGTGAAGGCTTGGAGGCTCATGCTCTAAGCAAGGCAGTGACTCGTGATACTGAACTCTCGAGTGCGTTGCCTGAACTGGTCAGTGAGAAAGATTCTCCCTGACCTAAATACTTAACCAAAGTTCTCTTTTTAACAATGCCTCAATGAGCAGATTTTCACAATACTTTAGTAAATACTTTAATAAAATGAACGCTCAGTTTAACGTGGTTCAGAGACTCAAGCTCTTACATCCACGGCCTGATTCAACAGGAAATCCACTAACTGGGATTCTTGTTTTTAACGTGCCAAGGTGCACTTACAACTAGACTCACGCCACTCTCTGGGCTGCCCCTCCTTACAAACTCACTGATAACTTACTCCCAACAAACCTAACTAGAGGGTTTTGGTTTCGGTTTGGTTTCTCCAACTATGTGAGGTTTTCCCTTACAATGTATTAGCCTCAAGTTAAGATTGGGAAAACCTCTCTAAGCTAAGAGTTACAAGCTTGACACTCAATGAATATAAGTGATAACCTAATGATCAGTGTCGTGGGTGTGTAACACTTCCTTATGACTCCCTAACAACTAACACACCCTCCCAGCTTGTAGGTGTTTGTTTTTCTTTTTACACACAACACGCTTGAATATGCAGCTATGAGCTTGTATTTATAGTGTGGATTCAAATGTAACCGTTGGATAAAATTACATTTGAATCCATACAATTAATGGTTTCAACCACTTTTCTTGGAATGCGGCCTTGTCAGTGTCAGAGTTGCTGCCTTGTGCTGATTGGTCCACGTGGGCCAGATCCAACGGATCTTTGACTCAGTGGGTTGACCAAGACCCACTGACTTTAGGTAGCTTCCTCCTTCACTGACTGATGATCTTCAGTGGACTGAACGTCTTCAGTGTATTTGTCCTTTAGAGACTCTTTGAAGATCACTCCAAGAAGTTTGTCATAAGGCTGAATGACAAACTTCCCTGACCACAGTGGCCTGACTCCTTCAGGGCCTACTTGGTGCAGCACTGATCCTCATGATCATGCTCTTCACTGAGTGGTCCACCTGACTTAGCTTAGAACAGTCAAGTTTACACTCAGTGAGACATCCTTCAGGCTTCTCTTCAGGTTCAGGTCTCTAGCAAGGCTTCAGTTAGATCTTCTTGGTGTCATCTTGATATCCTCAGGCTGCATTGCTGAGTTCCCCCTCGCTGAGTTCCCCCTCAACTGAGTGTTCCCTCAACAGACAACCTATTCTACTGAGAAATAACCTAGCCTGACCTGAAACAAAAGATACTATCCTGACTGCTTTCAAACCTATTACATGTGGTTTTTGGAAAATCATCAAAACTAAACATATCCTAACAGGGGCTTACTTCAAAAATAAAATTCTAGGCCTAGGGGACTAGTTGCAAGAAGTTGAAACGACCCACGCCAAACACCTGCGCACGTTAGCAATTAATGCGCAAGATTCGAGGCGTCACCTGACGTCACGCGCATCAATATTTAATGTGTGGGATCTGAGGCATCGCATGATGATACACACGTCTTTTTAGGCACACGTAACAATGCACGTCTACTCGAATGTCACATAACAAAAGGCCGACCTCCGACCATGCCGTGCAATTCAAAATCGAGCCAACGATGAATGGCAAACGACCACCTCGCCTCCCATCAACCCTGAGAGCCTAGCTGGGGGGCGATTGTTGCAGCCATTTTGTACCACAGGTCGGCACCGGCCTCAATCCAGCCGGAAGCAGCAAAACAATGCGTCCGCAACGACACTGATCTAACTGGACAGTTTCCGACCTCCACGGGCTCTAACCCGATCCCTCCGACCTAAATGTCGAGATTGGCATCAAGCACCAAGGCATAACCACCTCGTCCAAGATATATGATAAATAAACTGGGCCCAGACCTGTCCGGTCTCGACCAGAGAAAACAAACGGAGATCTCCTGAGCACGGTCAAGGTCCAAGCGGGCTTACCGACCTCAGGATTTATCAAGAGGCCGACCACCGATCTCGAAAGGTTTCTGACCTACGAATGGGAAGAAGAGCACGTGATAGGATCTGGCGAGATCTGCCCCCAAGAGGAAAAGAGCGCCTCCGTACTCAGTGATAGAGAATATTCCACCCAAATGAGGAAACAAGTCAGGAAAATCATCATTTTCGGACACGTGTCGATGCGCTAGTGGCCAGCCGCCTGCAGACTGAAGCTTACGGATGCCCGCGTGTCCTCAGAGGCAGGAGGCATTAATTGCCTTTGTCCCCTGAGGGGTTAAAAAGACGAATATACCCTTGTATAGAGAAAACTATATATAGCCTCGCATATGTAACAATAAAGTGGGGGTTTCAACACAGTCAATCAAAGCAATATAATTCTCATTTAAGTCCAGGGACTAAAAACTCCTGGCAATTCCTGGTGTTCTAGCAATTAGTTCATCACCATCATTATCGTTCTTCATTATAATCATTCATTTAGCATTTGTGATTCCAATCATTTGATGTTTTTACCAAAGCTATCTTAAATAACCATTAATTCTCAGCCTCATTTATTTGGTAAACAACACAATTGTTTGTATTTTTATAATATATGTTAGAGTATGTTTTATATGAGACCGTCTAATGGCGATGTGATATAAATTGGGCATGACGCATTAACACTTTGACATGAGTGGATATTAATTTGTACCATCTCATGCCATGAGACAGTCTCACGCGAGTATTTGCCTATATGTTAGTGGGAAGTCGGTAGAGAATGTAGGCCCATATGTGAGAATGTATGTGGTTTTGTCTATATTCTTATTAGAATTATATATATAAATTATATGATTAAACTTTTTGTATCTAATGAATATAAACGTGTATGTAATTATAATAGATTTATGAGTAGGACTTGCGTGAGACTGTTTCACGGTGAGACGAGTATAAGTTGGGCATGACACATTAACACATTGGAAGAAATATGTGTTAATTTGTGAAACATCTTAGACAAGTTTTTGTCTAAATTTATTGCTTCATCTCTTTAAGTATATTTTGATTGTAAAGTCACGTATTTAGTTCTCTCTTCTGAGTTGATATTTTATAAAAGTGATCCGCAGTACACTGCTGGAGAGATTGTAAATATATTTTCCTTTTGTCCAGTATTAAAATGTTAATTATTATGAATTGAAATCTAGGAAGTTATTTTCGTTTCTATTCCTCAAATTTTTAAATCCCATCTTTAAATAATCCTTAATTTTTAGAATATTATGCAAAAAGGGTTGATGGTAGAGATCTGAGTATTTTATTTCATGTTATGAAATTATGTGTGTTTTCACACATACAGTAAAACCTCATTAAATTAATACTCGATAAATTAATAACCTCGCTAAAACTAATAATTTGTCCGGTCCCAAGTTGGGACCAGTACAAATTTGGGACCCAATCAATAAAATTATAAGATAATAATTTTTTTGAGATCCAGTGTATATATATTGGTCCCGACACTATAAATTAATAATTATTAAAAATAATCCATATATATATATATGATGCACTTGAATATTCTTAAGACAACTTAGTAAAATAAGAATCTACCGTAACTTGGTTTTTCTTGAACTTCAAATCTATGTTGATCTCATCTTTAAATCTCCTTACTGCACCCAATAGTTGTGGTGTTGTCTTCTCGTACTGCAACAAAAAGTTATGAAGAGTTGTTGATTCTTGCAATGCTTCTTTTAGAGTGACTGGTTGCAAAGCTATTGAATCATTCCAACTTCCACGTGAGTTTGTGTTTGTTAGGATAAAAATTGTTAGTTTTGATGAGTTAAAACAAACCAGAAGATGTAATAGGACCATCTGGACCTGTTAGCCAGATGATGATCTAGATTAGGACTTAGTCTAGGGGGAACTGCCAGACCAGAAGACTTAACCAGAAGAGTCACCAGAAGACCCCACCAGAGGACTTCACCAGAGGACTCCACCAGAAGACTTCACCAGATGAGATCTGACCAGAGGCAGAGGACCTTCCCCAGACCAGACGAGTCCGGACCAGACGAGTCTGGTGGAACAAAAGATGCTCAGTTTGATCCCCTTATTCTACTGAGTATTCTGGTTGTTCACCAGATAAGGACCAGAAGACATCGAGGTTGCCTGGTGTCTGGTCCTGCCTTCTCTGGAGAGAATCAGAGTTAGGCAGAGGAAGCTATTGACCGTTGGTGATTCAAATCAAGTCAACAAGATCAGGATTGAAAAGTATTTGAAGATAGTTAATCCAAGGATCCCACCAACCCAATCAATCAATTAGGGAATTGATTGATTGAGGCTTCCTTATATAGAGGATCTGATTGGATTAGCCCTCCAACGGCTAACCCTAATCCCCTCTATATATACAAGAGTGCAGTTCAAGAAAAAGCTCTAGAGACTCTACACGCGCACATAGCATACTAAGCTTTTTGATCACTACACATTTGCACTCACTTTGTTCTTAATTACTCATCCAACTCGTAAGGAGTTTATATACTCAACCTGTTCATCTTGTTAGATAAGGTTAGAGTAAGTTTGTCTTTAGATCGAAGTTAGATCTAAAGAGATTGTAAGAAGGTGCTGGTACTTCGGAAATTCCAGTAAGTAGTGAGTTTGTTGGTTGGATAGTGAGACCCCTTTGATCAAGGGAGAGTGGACGTAGGATATTCAGATCCGAACCACTATAAATACGGTGTTATTTATTGCTTTCTTTAATACCTGTTGTTTATTATTTGTGCTCTTAGAAAAGATTTTCTCTAAAGACATTTTGGCTATAAAGGCTTCCGCAATTAATCTATCTAGTGGGACCAACAAGTGGTATCAGAGCAGTGTGTCCAACGACCACTGCTTTGTAAAGCTTTTGGTGGTCACCGGGCAGATCCATTGCTTCCTAGTGCTTTTGTTAAAGTTCTTGTTATTTCCCAAATTTTATTTAAAATGTCTGCAAAATCTTCTTATAAGAGTCACAAATTACCAGAGTTCTCATTTGAGGACTATAGCCACTGGAGCTTCATGATGAGTAATCATCTGGGAGCTATCCACCACCGCATGTTAGATGTGGTAGAGAGTGGCCCCATTAAATTTTACTGGACTCCTATTGATAGTGGCAGGTCAGAGTCCAGAGAAGAAACTAGCGACGCTGCAGAGGATAGAGTTCCCAGACAACGAATCCTCAAAAAGAAAGAAGAACTTGACAACGATGAGAGAAAGCTACATAACCTGGACCAGGTGGCAAGAACCGAGATTATCAACACTCTCACCAAGGAGGTAATAGAGAAGGTCAGAACCTGTGTCACTGCGAAGGAGATGTGGGACAAACTTGCACTTCTCTGCGAGGGAATAGAGAAGATTAAAGATAATAAGCTCCAGGCTGTTCAACACTCGTTTGATACGTTCAAAATGAAACCAGACGAGACCATAGACCAGCTGGACATGCGCCTCACAAATCTCCTAAACAAGGCTAGTGCCTTAGGTAAGACCTACTCTGAAAAAGAAATTAATAGCAAAATCTTGCGTTCACTAACAAGCAGGTGGAGAATTAAAGTCACTGTGATCAAGGACAACAAGGATCTCAACACTCTGGATCACCATCTTCTGTTGTCTGATCTCAAAGCTTACGAATATGATCTTCAAGAGGAGGATCAAACAGAAGAGGTTTTCTCTTCTGGCCAGAAAGGAGTTGCATTCTCTTCAACTCTCAAGCCTGATGTCAAGCCAAAGGAGTCTACTGCAGATGACTTGAACCTCAAGGAGCAGGTAGCACTTCTAACTCGTAAATTAGACAAAATGAGTTCAAAATATGGCAGGTACAAAAGGCATTGGAAGGAGTCTACCAGAGACAGGAAGAGTTCCTTCAAGCCTGCAGAGAAGGAGAAGGCATCTGGAGACTCAAGGGAGACCAGATTCAGAACTCCAGAGAGGAGGAGAGATGATAACCCTGGCAACTCTGGGAGATCAAATTATCAGAGGAGTGATGGTAGCTCTGGCAGACCTGACTACCAGAGGAGAGAGAGTAGTCCAGCCAGATCAGACTACAACCAGAGGAGGAGAGAGCCAAGTCCTAGTCCCAGAGGAGACAATACCTGCTACACATGCAACAAGACTGGTCACTACAGTTATGATTGTCCTCAGCTTACTCCTAGGGAAAGAGAAGAGAAAAGAATCAAGAGAGACAGGAGATATGCAGATAAGAGAGCATTGCTGGCAGAAGCAGAGGAGGAGGATACTAGTTCCAGTTCTTCTTCTTCTGACTTTGGATCAGATGATGATGTGTGTCTCATGGCAGACATCACTGAGGTAAATGAAACTACTCTAGTTTTATCAAATTCCAAATGTACTGAATCCTCTAATTCATCTGGTAACTCCAGAGAGTCTGATATGCAACAAATGCTATCAGATCTCCAAAATTGTGTCCAACTTTGTCAAAAACTTGAGAAAGAGAATGGTAGGCTCAGAGTTGAAGTTCAATCTCTCTCTCATGAGCACAAATCCACCAGAGAACTCATGAAAGATCATTCCAAAGAAGTCTCTGAACTTCAGGATAAGATCACAGAAAGAGATACTCTGGTAGATCAACTCATGAAAGAAAGGACCTCTCAAGAAGATGAGATCAATGAACTCAGAGCCAAATACCAGACTCTTATCAAGGGAAAACAAGTTGCTCACAACATAGAGGAGATACCTATGCCCAGAGAAGCTCCTAAGATACCATCTGTTGTATCTATCATATCAGAGTCTTCTCAGCGCATTTGTGATAAGAGTGGTTTAGGATATTCTGGAATTACCACTAAAACCCATAAATACCTCTATAATAAAGACAAGTCTGTAAGAGCTGGTAAATTGGTAGAAATCTGGAATGATAAAGACTTAACTGGTAATGGTTACAAGGTGGTTCACAATCCTGATTGGAAAAGGAATCACTCCGTTAATCACATAACAAATGGTCCAGAAGAGTTGACTGTTCTGGAAGAGAAGGTGCTAGAAAATAAGTGTCAAAAAGGGGAATCATTAAAGATTGATGGTTCTGTGAACAATGAGTCCCAAGGAGTAGAAATTACTCAAATTGGAGGACCCCAGAGAAATCCTCAAAGGGAACCTAAACAGATTAGGGGACCTCAAAGGAAACACTCAAGGAAGGGGAATACCAATCAGAGTAACAACTACCAGAGAAGGAACAATGTTCAACAGAACCAGGTACCCCAGAGACAATTTTCTCAGAGGAATCAATTCCAGAATAGGTATACTCAAAGGAATTATAATCACCAGAGCAGGTCTAATTATCAGAACCAGAGGAGGTCTTCTAGACCCATCTATAGAAAACCAACTGATCTGGGTAGTTATGACACCAGAGATGGTTCTTCTAGGATGTACCCTTATAACCAGACCTTTAAGACCATGTCTTTGAGGCAGGCCATTCCAAAGGCTAGATTTGAGAAAAGGTACACCAGACCTGTTTATAGGAAAGGTGTCCTTATCAGACCAGTAGCTCAATATGTCATTATCAGAGGACATGTGCTGGTAGATAGATTTGGAAGGAAGATAAGATCTCCTCATCCATCAAGGGATGATCTTTATCTATGGATTCCTACAAAACCTGCAACTAACCAATCAGGACCCAACACTAGTAGGGGACCTAATTGATTTCTCTGCAGGTAGACAAGAGTCCATTGGAGAAAGGATTTTCAAGCAATCATGTCTGGTACATTGATAGTGGATGTTCCAAGCACATGACCTTCCAGAAAGATAATCTCCAAGATTTCAAGCCACTGAATGGACCAAGAGTGATGTTTGGTGACAACAACTATGGCGTCACCAGAGGAGTTGGAAAGTTGACCTTCAATGGAGTATCTGTAGATGAAGTCTACTACGTAGAAGGACTCAAGCACAATCTGCTTTCAGTATCCCAATTCTGTGACAAGGGATACTCAGTGAAGTTTTCTAGTGATTCATGCACTGTTTTCTCTTCTGATTATAATGATATTTTGCTAATAGGCTTGAGGAAGGGTAACATTTATCTTGCAGATTTTAGCAGTTGCCCAAGAAATGCTTGCCTGGTTGCTAAAGGATCTACAGAGAACAGCTGGATTTGGCACAAAAGATTGTGTCATCTTAACTTCAAAACATTGAACAAGATTGCCAGAAAAGGTCTCATTCGAGGTCTTCCAAATGAAGTGTTTAAGAAGTATCAGGTTTGTGGTTCATGCCAGAAGGGTAAACAACCCAAGACTTCCTTTAAGGATGTCCAGAGCACAACCACAACCAGAGTACTTCAACTACTTCACATGGACCTGTTTGGACCTGTTTCTCCTCTTAGTTTCAGTGGAAGGAAGTACACCTTAGTAATAGTAGATGACTTTTCAAGATACACTTGGGTAGTGTTCTTGTTTAAGAAAAATGAAACTATAACTAAGCTGCCAGAGTTCTTCAAGCAGATTCAGAATGAGCAGAACCAGTGCATAGTCAGGATCAGAAGTGACAAGGGAACAGAGTTTTTGAATTCACACATTGCAGATTACTGCAAGGATCATGGGATTTTTCATGAGACATCTACTGCCAGAACACCCCAACAAAATGGAGTAGCAGAAAGGAGGAATAGGACCCTCAAAGAAGCTGCAAGAACACTTCTGGCAGAATACAGCACTCCACAGAGATTTTGGGCAGAGGCCATCAATACAGCTTGCTACACTCAGAACAGATGCCTGATTGCCCAGAGACATAATAAGACTCCATATGAGGTATGGAAAGGTAAAACCCCATCTGTTTCATACTTTCATGTTTTTGGATGTAAGTGTTTCATCCATGACAATGGGAAATCTAAATTAAGAACCTTTGATGCTAAAGTGGCTGATGGAATATTCTTAGGATATTCCAGCACCAGTAAAGCTTTTAGAGTTTTTAATAAGAATTCACTTTGTGTGGAGGAAACACCTCATGTTGTTTTTGATGAATCTACTTTTGAGTTCAAGGTGGAATCTAAGTCTTCTGATGAGACCCAGAATCAGACTACTCCCAGAGTAATCAAAGTCAATCCACCTGTTCTTAATTCAGATTCAGATTCAGATGATAACCCATCTCCTGGTTCTCTGAAGCAGCAGCCTTCACAAGGAGCAGAACCAGAAGAGGTTGGTACTCCTGTAGGGGGAAGCTCTTCTGCAGGTGGTGATAATCACCAAGGTACTGCAGAAGATGATCAACCAGGCAAGACCACGGGAAGGAGGACCCTGGTTGATCACCCCAATGACCTGATCTTAGGAGATCCAACTAAGGGTGTCCAGACTAGGAGAACTCTTAACTTAGCTGCCTTATTCAGTTGCTATGTGTCCTTGATTGAGCCTAAGAACATCAAGGAGGCACTGAAAGATTCAAATTGGATTGTTGCTATGCAAGAGGAGTTAAATCAATTCACCAGACAGGATGTTTGGGAGCTGGTAGACAGACCAAGACATCAAAAGGTGATAGGCACTAAGTGGGTTTTCAAGAATAAGAAAGATGAGAATGATGTCATTACTAGGAACAAGGCAAGGCTAGTGGCTCAGGGCTATTCTCAGTCTGAAGGAATAGACTATGATGAGACATTTGCTCCTGTTGCCAGACTAGAAGCCATCAGATTGTTCTTAGCATATGCTGCTCACATGAAGTTCAAAGTATACCAGATGGATGTGAAATCTGCCTTTCTTAATGGGATTCTCATTGAGGAAGTGTATGTGGAACAACCTCCTGGTTTTGAACAAGGTGACAAGGTGTTCAAGCTTAAGAAAGCTCTTTATGGGCTGAAGCAGGCACCCAGAGCATGGTATGACACTCTATCTTAGTTTCTTCTGGACAATGGTTTTTCTAAGGGTAAGATTGATAGAACCTTGTTTAGGAAAGAAGAAGGAAAGGACATCCTTCTGGTCCAAATATATGTTGATGACATCATATTTGGATCCCCTAACAAGAAGCTGTGTGAAAAGTTTGGTGAACTCATGCAGAGTCAGTTTGAGATGTCCATGATGGGTGAGATGAATTACTTTTTAGGTTTGCAGGTTAAGCAATCAGAGAAGGGAATCTTCATTAATCAGGCAAAGTACACCAGAAACATGTTAGAGAAATTTGGAATAGGATCTAGCAAAGCTGCCAAGATCCTTATGATGACAAATTTCAACATGGATCCAGATGAGTCTGGAGAGTGTGTGGACCAGACTCAGTACAGAGCACTTATTGGTTCTCTTCTGTACCTGACTGCAAGCAGACCAGATATTACCTTTGCTGTGGGAGTTTGTGCCAGATTTCAAGCTAATCCCAAGAAAAGTCACTTGGAAGCAGCAAGGAAGATTTTGAAATATCTTAAGGGAACAGTGAACTTAGGCTTATGGTATCCTGCAGATGACAATTTAGAATTGAGTGGTTATTCAGATTCAGACTATGGTGGATGCAGAATAGATAGGAAAACTACAAGTGGAACATGCCAATTTTTAGGGAATAAATTGGTATCCTGGTTTTCTAAGAAGCAGACTTCAGTTGCTACATCAACAACAGAAGTAGAGTACATGGCTGCAGGGAGCTGTTGTTCTCAACTACTTTGGATTAGTCAACAGCTTAGGGATTATCAGATTAGAGCCAAGGATATTCCTATATTCTGTGATAGTAATAGTGCCATTGCAATTACCCAGAATCCAGTTCTTCATACCAGGTGTAAACATGTTGATATAAGGCATTATTTTATCAGAGATCATGTTGAGAAGGGAGATATAAGGATGGAAAAGATTGCAACAGAGAGGCAGAGAGCAGATATTTTAACCAAGCCTTTGGCTGAGACCAGATTCAGAGAGTTAGCCTTTGAATTAGGATTGTTGGATCCAGAGACAGATTTGCTTTAAGGGGAACATCAGAGAAGTATCCTTGTTTCATTACTTTTCTTCATTTATTTATTTTCTTGAGCTAACATACCTGTAGATTAGATATATCAGAGAAGGTACCAGATGAGGTATGCACCAGGTGACACTTGTCCCAGATGAGGTGCTGAGTCATTTGTCCAAAATCTTCTCTGACCAGACCCAGATGAGCTCCATCAGAGGAGATGTAGCTGTGGTTTCATCTGGTTACAATATCAGGTGACAGGTATGCATTTACTTCTCTGGCCTCTGATCATTGGGATACACTTTTAAAATTAGTAAGTACACTCAAAACCTTTCAACTTCGGAGTGTATTTAAGACTAGGGTATAGGGCCTAGGCAATCATTTCGCTTTTTCTCTTGACTGCCTAAAAAACCCTTTATGCCCAGTCCCAATGACTATGCCAACGCACCAGATTAAATCCGTATCTTGCCTTTCATCGTGGCCATCAGATTTAATCACTGTGCAAAATGTCAATCAATGCTAAAATTGATTTTGTTTCCTCAATTAAATTTTAAAATTACACGCGTTCACACTTCATTTAATAATCAAGCCACGCGTATTACTCTATTTAAATCAATTTTTTTTTTCAATCTGTCCTTTCACGTTTCCATACTTTCAAACCCTAACCTCTCTCTCTGCAAAGTATTCTCTCTCTCTCTCTTTCTTTCACAGTAATGGCCCCTCCGTGCAATTTTGACCATGTCCTGATGATGAAGAAGTTAAAGACGGGGATGGTGGTGGACTTCTATACCACCAAGAACCCAGTTGTGCTGTCGGTTCTGGAGATATTCCAGAGAGCAGGGGTGGAGAAGTTGATCTCCACTGTTCCCAAGGATTTTCGTACTCTTGACGGTTATGCGGCCCAGTTGTTGGTTCGTATGAAGATTCATGGGGATTACTTTTCTTCGAAGATTGGTGAAGACGATTTGGTATTTTCTAAGCACGACTTCTGCGCTTTGTTCGAGAACATTTCTGCGGCGGGAGTGGATCCATTGACGTACAAGGAGGATGATATTGTTGGATCCTTCAGGATTTTTGCTCGTTCGTCTTGCCAGAACATCACAAAGGGCTTTGTGGATAAGCATTTAAGGCAGAAGTTCAAGGTGTTGTTCGATATCGTGGTGAAGGTGCTTATGCGTGAAAATCACAGCACAGATGCCATTTTCAATGGTAGGATGTGTGTGATGAGGGCTTTATATGATGGTGTGCAGTGTAATTGGGCGGAGTTCTTCTGGGATGTGTTGAGGAAGAACAGGCTGAAGGTGAAGAAGGAGCCTTGTCCTTCCAAGCCAGGGGAGTTGCAGTTTTTCTTTACTGCAAATGTCTCTTTGGGGACTAAGTTAACTCTCATTCTGGATTCTCTCCTTCCAGAGAAGAAGTGGAAGTCTTCTTGGTACCACAGTTATCACAAGTCCAAGATCCTCATCTCCAAGGATGGTCCTCTCCACGGCCATGCCGACTCTGATGGGGAGCAAGCCATCCCTGCCCCTCCTATTCAATCTATTCCTTCACCTCCAAAGGGGCAGAGAAAGCAGCAGAAGCAGAAGAGCCTTAAGAAAGCTTCTGAAGCAACTGGTTCTTCGACCGTTGCCTTTTCTGGTTCCTCAGAGGAGGACCAGATTCCCCTTCTTGATGTGCTTAAGAAGAAGGGTGATGATAAAGCTGTTAAGAAGGTGGAGCAGCCAAGAGGAAGCGGCCAGAGGAGGCCAGGAGAGGCTCTGCTAAGAAGTCTAAAACTAGCAGGAAGGCCAAGAAATCCCTCCTGGTGGATGAGCCGTCAGAGGAGGAAGAAGAGGAAGAGATTGAGCCTCTTGTGAGGAAATCCAAGGCCAAGAGAGCCCTTCTTCAGGATCCTGACTCTGGATATGATCTTGGAGAGGCCTTGGAAAAGGCAATTGAGGATGCCTCCCAGATGATGGAGGATGCTCCAGAGTCTGCTGTACCTGCTGGTGTTGACCCAGCAGAGGTAAACCCTTCCCTTCCATCTTCTTCCCCCATTAATCTTGTTTCCCCTTCTACCTATCCCCCAGATAATATACCCCAAACCCCTTCTGCCTCTGGTAACCCTATTGTTCCACCAGAGCAGATCATCCCAGATACCCCTGTCTATACTCCCTCTACCATTCATACCCAAACACCTTCTCCCCCATCCTCCCATATACCTCTAACCACAAACACCTCTCCCCCACCTTCTGTACCAGAGGTACCCTCAGCCTCTTCTGGTGCAGACATCCCCCCTCCAAACACTTCTACCTCCCAGACACCTCCTACACATTCTGTACCAGATATTCCTTCCTCTTCTGGTGCAGAACAACCCATTCCTACCACCTCTACTTCACAAAATCCTAACCCTCCCCAAACCCATACAGATCAGGACCCAACCATTGCTATGGCTCTGGGATTCCCTGCCCCTCCCCCCTCTCCAACCTGTTTAACAAGCGATGATAGTGAAGATGAGGAAGCTTCACTTGAGCCTGCTCACTTAGCACCTTCCTTCTCTGCCTCTGGGCCCAAACCCTTCTTTTTCTATTCTGATGAGATGGGCCCCATCAGGCAGAGTATGAGTGTGAGTGCTCAGCTCTGGCTAAGAGAGCAATTTCCAATTTTGTTGGAGCACTCACCCCTCCTGGCAGATCTGACTGATGCCGAGGTTTGGAGTATGGCTAGACTCCAGGATGTTGAAGATCTCATGCTTCTGCTAGAGGAGATGTCTCCATCTACCTTCACTGCTTGGGAGATTGAGCTGAAGAAGAAGCTAAATATTCAAAACCCGGCAGAGTTGGAGACACCAGAAGCGGCCAAGATCCTCATCAAGACTCTCCTTATCCAGAGAGGAGTTATGCTCACTCCAGAGGGCTTCTCCTACAACTTTGGTCCTCATTTCACTTTCCCTCCTGAGCTATATTCAGACGAGGAGGACTTTGAGATGTCTCCTGTTGTGCTTCAGAAGATGAAGACTTTCTTCAACGAGCAGATCATGCAGATAGGGCGCTTTTCCAAAGCAATTCAACATATGGCCCCTGCTATGATAGAGCACCAGATCAAGCATGAGAGGAGAATCTTCCTGAAGCAGATCAAGTCCTCTCTGGCAGAGGTAAAAGCTTTCTTCAAGGCTAATGGCTTATTTGTCAAGCTAGATGTCATGCACAGCCAGAAGCAGCTCCAGGAGCACGTGCTGGAGCAGTTGAGGCCAGTCTCTGTTCTCAAGGTGGAGATGGCCAGCCAGATGATTCAGACTGCAAAGCTGAAAGACTCCCTCCAGGAGATGTTGGAGAAGCATGAAAGACTTGTTGCAGAGTCTAAAGCCTATCTGGAGAAAGCCAAGCAGCTTCGTGATCTTCACTCTTCCTCCAACACTGCCTTGCCTGATCTTATAAGGTAGGTAGTGGAGCCCCTCCTTGATGAAGTTAAAAAGGGGGAAGAGAAGGCCAGAACTGATCTGGCGAAGACCACCAATGAAACTCTCTTCAGCCATGGAGCTCGTCTGGACCTGCTGGAGAATACTTTGGCCCAGGCTGAGTTGCAGAAGAAGGAAGAGTTCAAGTCTCTTTCCATGGCTAAGCAGCTTCCTGCAGAAGAGGAGTCTGAAGCAGAGCAGGATCCAATTTCCATCTCTGGACCTGCAAAGAGGAAGATAAGAAGAGTCAAGAAAAGCTTCCTTGAGACTGTTGTTGAAGAAGCTCAGAAGAGATACAAGGAAGAGACTCCAGAGGAAAAGCAAGCAAGAATTAGGAAGAACATAGATGAAGAGCAGAGGCTCAGATATGTTAGAAGGCAAAACAAGAAGAGCAGAGAAGCAGGTGCTTCTTCTGGTGCAGGTGGCTCAAGCCAGAGGAGGAAAGCTCCCATTGAAGTGATGAACATTCTGCCTCTCAGGACAGAAGGGTCTTTTGACTCTACTGTGCCTGTGCCCCTGATTGAAAAATGGAAGGAGGCAAAGACTCTCTGGTTCATCCAACATTATATCCAGAGGCCAGCACCAGAGGATGATGAGCTAATCAACAAGACCTTTCACACCTGGATGCAAGCCTATGATGCAGATTTGTACAAGCAACCGATGGACTCAACCATTGAGTTCAACCTGGAGGTGACTGCCCCTGAGTTCACTTATCTTAACACTCCTATGGCAGGAGACCAGGTTGATTGGGCTGAGCTGAAGAGACTTTACAAGACAAAGGTGTTGGTGAACTTCACTCCAACATCTTCTGCAGAGCTGAAGGCCGTCCAGGATAGGTTTCTGGATTGGTTTCTGGTGCCCAAGGAAAACAGAAGATATGCATAGAATAGGATCTGATCTTCAATGTAATCTGTAATCATCCTTGTCCTTTCTATTAATGAAAATATCATATCTTCTCTGTTCTAAAGACAACCTCTTGTTGTCTTAATTGTTTGCCTGATAAGATCTATTCTAAGGTCTTATCCTTTATATGTTTTCTTGCTTAAATCTTCTTTGTGATCAGTTCTGGTAGTGTTTTAACTCCATCAAAAAGGGGGAAATTATTAGGATAAAAATTGTTAGTTTTGATGAGTTAAAACAAACTAGAAGATGTAATAGGACCATCTGGACCTGTTAGCCAGATGATGATCTAGATTAGGACTTAGTCTAGGGGGAACTGCCAGACCAGAAGACTTCACCAGAAGAGTCACCAGAAGACCCCACCAGAGGACTTCACCAGAGGACTCCACCAGAAGACTTCACCAGATGAGATCTGACCAGAGGCAGAGGACCTTCCCCAGACCAGACGAGTCCGGACCAGAGGAGTCTGGTGGAACAAAAGATGCTCAGTTTGATCCCCTTATTCTACTGAGTATTCTGGTTGTTCACCAGATAAGGACCAGAAGACACCGAGGTTGCCTGGTGTCTGGTCCTGCCTTCTCTGGAGAGAATCAGAGTTAGGCAGAGGAAGTTATTGACCGTTGGTGATTCAAATCAAGTCAACAAGATCAGGATTGGAAAGTATTTGAAGATAGTCAATCCAAGGATACCACCAACCCAATCAATCAATTAGGGAATTGATTGATTGAGGCTTCCTTATATAGAGGATCTGATTGGATTAGCCCTCCAACGGCTAACCCTAATCCCCTCTATATATACAAGAGTGCAGTTCAAGAAAAAGCTCTAGAGACTCTACACGCGCACATAGCATACTAAGCTTTTTGATCACTACGCATTTGCAATCACTTTGTTCTTAATTACTCATCCAACTCGTAAGGAGTTTATATACTCAACCTGTTCATCTTGTTAGACAAGGTTAGAGTAAGTTTGTCTTTAGATCGAAGTTAGATCTAAAGAGATTGTAAGAAGGTGCTGGTACTTCGGAAATTCCAGTAAGTAGTGAGTTTGTTGGTTGGATAGTGAGACCCCTTTGATCAAGGGAGAGTGGACGTAGGATATTCAGATCCGAACCACTATAAATACGGTGTTATTTATTGCTTTCTTTAATACCTGTTGTTTATTATTTGTGCTCTTAGAAAAGATTTTCTCTAAAGACATTTTGGCTATAAAGGCTTCCGCAATTAATCTATCTAGTGGGACCAACAGTGTTCATGGAATTCTACTAGTACATTTGTATTTTAACTTAATTTTTATCAATAAATATGCATGTATACTTAAAGTTATTCAAAGAATTTGGAACTTTGAAGGTCAACTGTGCATATACGTTAAAATCTCTTTAAATTAATAAATTATTAATTTATCGATATAATAATATCTCTACAAATTAATAAAATCTTCCGGTCCCAACATTATTAATATATAGAGGTTTTACTGTATAGTTTAATTACTATTAAATCTTGGGAAACATGTTAGCTTTACAATTTATTAGGGGCATTTTTGGAAAAGGTAGGTAAAAAATGCATTGATATTATTGATTGGAGTGACAATTAAAAAATGAAACAATTTTGAATAAAAAGGGACTGTTAAAAAGGGATGGAGGGATTATAATTTTAGACTCTTGTATAGAATGTAAGAGTTAGTGGGAACTCTGATCATTTGATAGTTCCTAATCATCCATCCTCGTTCCTTGTTACTAAATGGGAATAGTTGTTTATAATTTGTTCAAATGGAGAAACTTTTGTTAATGATCTAGTTTATATATTTATGTGTTATTTTATCTTATTTTAAGAATATTATAATTTCTGAATACATATTAGATAGTAAGGTTTTGCGTCAAATCATTGGATTTTTTGTAAAATAACAAAAGCATCGTTGCATTTGCTTCTTGAGCTTTGAATTCTCTGCATACTTTGTTTGATGTAATATGATTACCATTACATTGTGTTTTTCCATCTTTTTTGCAGATCAAACCTCCAGTAATCTTCATGTTGCCCATTATTGTACTATATTTTTAGATCTCAATTAGTTGTAACTAAAAGTAACTGAAGAATTTTAATGTTTTGGTTTCTTTTGAATAAATTCTATGATTTGTATTTTAAAATTTAATAGTTTACAAATGTTATTCATTGTGCAGAACGAACATTTGCTTTTATAGAAGATTCATATGGAATGAAGATGACTTCTCAATTTGATATGGAGCTTTGGGTATAGTTGGAAGTACTCGAATTATTATGTTAGTGTTGGGACATTGTCAGTTTTGATTAAGATCCCAAAGCCCCTGAAAAGATGATTGCCTTAATCTGTCTTTGTCAGGCTAGTCTTGGTTAGGATTAGTACTTAGTCATTTTACACTTCACAGGTACTCAGTGAGAGGAGAACTCACTGGAGACAATCAAGACTCAGAGCCTGAAGACGAAGAGCACCATCCTGAACTTATGGCAGTCTTCTAAGCTGGCTGAGTAAGTGTCAGTGATGAAGAGTATGACCCTGAGGTCATTACTAACTCAGTCCTGAAGGGAACAGGATGTCACTGAGTTAATGGGAAGACTTGGAGTAGAGCCAAGCAATGCAAAAGGAATTTCAGCGTCAGGACAAGACTGGTGGGCTCAAGACAAAATGAACTTAATAAGACAAGCCTGAAGCTCAGGAATAAGTTCTGACATTCTCACCAACCTGATGACGTGGACCAATCCGAGAAGGACACGCACGTACGGAACCTGACATGAAGACTGAATTCAGACTGCATATTCAACGGGCAAGCATTCAATGTGCATTTAATGCAAATACCAAATCCATGCAAGGACGGCTGCTGCATGAAGATATGTCCGTTTGAAGCCTCTCTACATAGATGACTCGAAGGCTATCTCTCCAACGGATAGTTTTTCAAATCACCTATAAATACAGAAGACCTTGAACCCATTCAAGGTTACGGGAAATTTCCAAGCCAGAAATTACTCAAACTCTCAAGCATTCAAAGCATTCAACCCTTAAGAGAAGCACTCGAAACCTTCTAAATTTCCCAAGTGTTTCTCAGCAATTGAGAGTTATTCTGTATTCCAAGAGCTAATTAGAATTATCTTAAGCTTAGAGAGATTATCCAATCCTTAGCATAGCTTTGCCTTGTAAGGATAATCTCAACTTAGTTGGAATCCAAACTGAAACCAAAACCCTAAGTTAGGCTTGTTGGGAGTAAGTCAGTTAGAGTGTTAGTAAGTGGAGTTGTATAGATCAGTGAGGATAGCTGGTCTTGGTGCACCTTGGCACGTTAAAAACAAGAATCCCTTGAGTGGATTTCCTGTTAAGTCAGGCCGTGGACGTAGGAGCTTGAGACTCTGAACCACGTTAAACTCCTTGTGTTCTTACTGCTTTGATTTTGTGCATACTTGCTATATTACTTGTCCATTCATTGCATTCAAGTTTATCAGGCCTGAATCAATCAGGCTGATCTTCAAAAGAGCACTGCCCTACTAAACACTCTTCAGATTTTAGTAAAACAAGTTTTTCAGAAAGCAAACTAAACAAGACTTTAAACTTTCAGGGCTCAAACATTACCGCACTGAACTTGAACTGATAGTTAGCCAACTGACCAGCACCAAGTGTAGTCAGTAGGTGTGTTATCAGCTCCTAGTTCTTTACCACTCTGAGTTAAGGGGACTCAGTCAGTTTTAAGGTTGAAAAATTGGTATACGTGTATTCTCCCCCCCCCCCCCCATACACGTATTCCTCAGTCTTGTACCGGGACCAACAAGTGGTATTAGAGCAGTGGTTCGAAAGACCGCTGACTTTGAATACTAATAGTTTCAGAGGAGAAACTGTTGGTGGTCACTGAACAGATCTGAGTTTGCTTTTCATAAAACTTGCATCATCATGACTTCGAGGAGACTTGAAGCTTCGTTACCTGAATTCTCTGTGTCTAACTTTATCTATTGGAAGTTCAGATTAGAAGCACATCTAGATGCCATCCATGACCAGATGCCGCGTGTACTCAGGGAGGGACCGATCAAGATCACTATTCCTAACGTCAGAGGACTGGGATATGAGGATCTTGCGATTGGCGTGCAGGTTCCTAAAGAAAGGAAAGACATGACCAACGATGAAATCAAGATGGTGGGACTTGACAACGTCGCCAGAAACATCATCTTGCACACGGTGCCCTTCGAGGAGTCAGCTAGGCTGATGAACTTAAAGACGGCAAAGGAGGTCTGGGATGAGCTGACAAGGATGTGTGAGGGATCTGAAAAGATCAAGGAGAATAAGAGAAACATTGCCATTTAGAAATTCGAGGCGTTTGAGATGCTGCCTGACGAGAGCATAGATCAAATGGAGTCTAGATTCATCAAGTTGATGAATGAGTTGGTGATGCTGGACAAGGATGTCCCAAGGAGAGATGTTGCTTCAGAGATCCTGAATGCCCTTCCTGAGAGATGGGACAACAGTGTAATTATGCTTAAGAACACTCAGGATATGAGTAACATAACTTCTGCTTTACTTTTTTCAGAGCTCAAAGCGCTTGAATTCGATCTTAACAAAAGAAAGAAGAAAGTTCAGTCAGAAGAGGAAGTGAAGGAGAAAACTCCTGAGAAAAGTGTGGCGTTCAAGGCCAGGTCTGAACCTGTTGAGCCCTCATCAAACTCTTCATCAAAGTCACTGATGGAGATGAGCAGGGAAGAACTCGCTGAGGAGTACAGCCTGATGGCCAGACGATTTGACAAGCTCAATTCCAGGTTTGGTCGTTATAAAAAGTTTTATCAGGACTCACGTGACAGGAAACCTGAAGGAACCCACCAAAGCTCAAGGAGATATGAGGAGCGAAGGAATACTGACCAGAGGAGAGAACGTGGTGATAAAAGGAGATATTCTGAACCAAAACCTGAAAGAAGAGACGAACAGAGACGTACTCGCGATGATAGATGTTAGGATAAAAGTTGTTAGTTTTGATGAGTTAAAACAAACCAGAAGATGTAATAGGACCATCTGGACCTGTTAGCCAGATGATGATCTAGTTTAGGACTTAGTCTAGGGGGAACTGCCAGACCAGAAGACTTCACCAGAAGAGTCACCAGAAGACCCCACCAGAGGACTTCACCAGAGGACTCCACCAGAAGACTTCACCAGATGAGATCAGACCAGAGGCAGAGGACCTTCCCCAGACCAGACGAGTCCAGACCAGACGAGTCTGGTGGAACAAAAGATGCTCAGTTTGATCCCCTGATTCTACTGAGTATTCTGGTTGTTCACCAGATAAGGACCAGAAGACACCGAGGTTGCCTGGTGTCTGGTCTTGCCTTCTCTGTTGAGAATCAGAGTTAGGCAGAGGAATCAATTGACCGTTGGTGATTCAAATCAAGTCAACAAGATCAGGATTGGAAAGTATTTGAAGATAATCAATCCAGGATCCCATCAACCCAATCAATCAATTAGGGAATTGATTGATTGAAGCTTCCTTAAATAGAGGATCTGATTGGATTAGCCCTAAAATGGCTATTTCCTAATCCCCTCTATATATACAAAGAGTGCAGCTCAGAAAAAGCTCTAGAAGTATCTCACGCGCAAATAGCATACTAAGCTTTTTGATCACTACACATTTGCACTCACTTTGTTCTTAATTACTCATCTAACTCGTAAGGAGTTTATATACTCAACCTGTTCATCTTGTTAGACAAGGTTGGAGTAAGTTTGTCTTTAGATCGAAGTTATATCTAAAGAGATTGTAAGAAGGTGCTGGTACTTCGGAAATTCCAGTAAGAAGTGAGTTTGTTGGTTGGATAGTGAGACCCCTTTGATCAAGGGAGAGTGGACGTAGGATATTCAGATCCGAACCACTATAAATACGGTGTTATTTATTGCTTTCTTTAAATACCTGTTGATTATCATTTGCGCTTTTATAAAAGATTTTCTCTAAAGACATTTTGGTTATAAAGGCTTCCGCAATTAATCTATCTAGTGGGACCAACAAGTGGTATCAGAGCAGTGTGTCCAACGACCACTGCTTTGCAAAGCTTTTGGTGGTCACCGGGCAGATCCATTGCTCCTTAGTGCTTTTGTTAAAGTTTTTGTTATTTCCCAAATTTTATTTAAAATGTCTGCAAAATCTTCTTATAAGAGTCGCAAATTGCCAGAGTTCTCATTTGAGGACTATAGCCACTAGAGCTTCATGATGAGTAATCATCTGGGAGCTATCCACCACCGCATGTTAGATGTGGTAGAGAGTGGCCCCATTAAATTTTACTGGACTCCTATTGATAGTGGCAGGTCAGAGTCCAGAGAAGAAACTAGCGACGCTGCAGAGGATAGAGTTCCCAGACAACGAATCCTAAAAAAGAAAGAAGAAATTGACAACGATGAGAGAAAGCTATATAACCTGGACCAGGTGGCAAGAACCGAGATTATCAACACTCTCACCAAGGAGGTAATAGAGAAGGTCAGAACCTGTGTCACTGCGAAGGAGATGTGGGACAAACTTGCACTTCTCTGCGAGGGAACAGAGAAGATTAAAGATAACAAGCTCCAGGTTGTTCAACACTCGTTTGATACAATCAAAATGAAACCAGACGAGACCATAGACCAGCTGGACATGCGCCTCACAAACCTCCTAAACAAGGCTAGTGCCTTAGGTAAGACCTACTCTGAAAAGGAAATTAATAGTAAAATTTTGCGTTCACTAACTAGCAAGTGGAGAATCAAAGTTACTGTGATCAAGGACAACAAGGATCTCAATACTCTGGATCATCATCTTCTGTTGTCTGATCTCAAAGCTTACGAATATGATCTTCAAGAGGAGGATCAAACAGAAGAGGTTTCCTCTTCTGGCCAGAAAGGAGTTGCATTCTCTTCAACTCTCAAGCCTGATGTCAAGCCAAAGGAGTCTACTGCAGATGACTTGAGCCTCAAGGAGCAGGTAGCACTTCTAACTCGTAAATTAGACAAAATGAGTTCAAAATATGGCAGGTACAAAAGGCATTGGAAGGAGTCTACCAGAGACAGGAAGAGTTCCTTCAAGCCTGCAGAGAAGGAGAAGGCATCTGGAGACTCAAGGGAGACCAGATTCAGAACTCCAGAGAGGAGGAGAGATGACAACCCTGGCAGCTCTGGGAGATCAGATTATCAGAGGAGGGATGGTAGCTCTGGCAGACCTGACTACCAGAGGAGAGAGAGTAGTCCAGCCAGATCAGACTACAACCAGAGGAGAAGAGAGCCTAGTCCTAGTCCCAGAGGAGACAATGCCTGCTACACATGCAACAAGACTGGTCACTATAGTTATGATTGTCCTCAACTCACTCCTAGGGAAAGAGAAGAGAAAAGAATCAAGAGAGACAGGAGATACGCAAATAAGAGAGCATTGCTAGCAGAAGCAGAGGAGGAGGATACTAGTTCCAGTTCTTCTTCTTCTTCTGACTTTGGATCGGATGATGATGTGTGTCTGATGGCAGACATCACTGAGGTAAATGATATTACTCTAGTCTTATCAAATTCCAAATATACTGAATCCTCTAATTCATCTGGTAACTCCAGAGAGTCTGATATGCAACAAATGCTATCAGATCTCCAAAATTGTGTCCAACTTTGTCAAAAACTTGAGAAAGAGAATGGTAGGCTCAGAGCTGAAGTTCAATCACTCTCTCATGAGCACAAATCCACCAGAGAACTCATGAAAGATCATTCCAAAGAAGTCTCTGAACTTCAGGATAAGATCACAGAAAGAGATACTCTGGTAGATCAACTCATGAAAGAAAGGACCTCTCAAGAAGATGAGATCAATGAACTCAGAGCCAAATACCAGACTCTTATCAAGGGAAAACAAGTTGTTCACAATATAGAGGAGATACCCATGCCCAGAGAAGCTCCTAAGATACCATCTGTTGTATCTATTATATCAGAGTCTTCTCAGCGCATTAATGATAAGAGTGGTTTAGGATATTCTGGAATTACCTCGAAAACTCATAAATACATGTATAATAAAGACAAGTCTGTAAGAGCTGGTACATTGGTAGAAATCTGGGATGAAAAAGACTTACCTGGTAATGGTTAGAAGGTGATTCACAATCCTGATTGGAGAAGGAATCACTCTGCTAAAAGGAGATAGAATATGTGCTAGAATTGATGATAAATGAAAATCCTGTGAACAATGAGTCCCAAAGAGTAGGACTTACTGAAGTTGGAGGACCCCAGAGAAATCCTCAAAGGGAACCTAACCAGATTAGGGGACCTCAAGGGAAACACTCAAGAAAGGGGAATACCAATCGGAGTAAGAACTACCAGAGAAGGAACAATGTTTAACAGCACCAGGTACCCCAAAGACGATTTTCTCAGAGGAATCAATTCCAAAATAGGTATACTCAAAGGAACTATAAACACCAGAACAAGTCTACTTTTCAGAACCAGAGGTGGTCTTCCAGACCCATCTATAGAAAACCAACTGATTTGGGAAGTTATGACACCAGAGATGGTTCTTCTAGGATGTACCCTTACAACCAGACCTTTAAGACCATGTCTTTAAGACAGGCCATTCCAAAGGCCAGATTCGAAAAAAGGTACACCAGACCTATTTATAGGAAAGGTGTCCTTATCAGACCAATATCTCAATATGTCATTGTAAGAGGACATGTTCTGGTAGATCGATTTGGAAGTAAGATAAGATTTCCCCATCCAACAAGGGATGATCTTTATCTTTGGATTCCTACAAAACCTGCAACTAACCAATCAGGACCCAGCACTAGTAGGGGACCTAATTGATTTCTCTGCAGGTAGATAAGAGCCCATTGGAGAAAGGACTTTTAAGCAACCATGTCTGGTACATTGATAGTGGATGTTCCAAGCACATGACCTTCCAGAAGGATAACCTTCAAGATTTCAAGCCACTGAATGGGCCAAGAGTGATGTTTGGTGACAACAACTATGGAGTCACCAGAGGAGTTGGAACATTGATCGTTAATAGCGTATCCGTAGAAGAAGTCTACTATGTTGAAGGACTAAAGCATAATCTGCTTTCAGTATCCCAATTCTGTGACAGGGGATACTCAGTGAAGTTTTCTAGTGATTCTAGCACTGTTTTCTCTTCTGATTATAATGATATCTTGCTAATAGGCTTGAGGAAAGGTAACATTTATCTTGCAGATTTTAGCAGTTGTCCAAGAAATGCTTGCCTGGTTGCTAAGGGATCTGCAGAGAACAGCTGGATTTGGCACAAGAGATTGTGTCATCTTAACTTCAAGACACTGAATAAGATTGCCAGAAAAGGTCTCATTCGAGGTCTTCCTAATGAAGTGTTTAAGAAGGATCAGGTTTGTGGTTCATGCCAGAAGGGTAAACAACCCAAGACTTCCTTTAAGGATGTCCAGAGCACAACCACAACCAGAGTACTTCAACTACTTCACATGGACCTGTTTGGACCTGTTTCTCCTCTCAGTTTCAGTGGAAGGAAGTGCACCTTGGTGATAGTAGATGATTTTTCAAGATACACTTGGGTAGTGTTCTTGTTTAAGAAAAATGAAACTATCACTAAGCTGCCAGAGTTCTTCAAGCAGATTCAGAATGAGCGGAACCAAAGCATAGTCAAAATCAGAAGTGACAAGGGGACAGAGTTCTTGAATTCACACATCGCAGATTACTGCAAGGACCATGGGATTTTTCATGAGACATCTGCTGCCAGAACACCCCAACAAAATGGAGTAGCAGAAAGGAGGAATAGAACCCTCAAAGAAGCTGCAAGAACTCTTCTGGCAGAGTACAACACTCCACAAAGGTTCTGGGCAGAGGCCATTAACACAGCTTGCTATACTCAAAACAGGTGCCTAGTTGCCCAGAGACATCATAAGACTCCATATGAGGTATGGAAAGGTAAAACCCCATCTGTTTCATATTTTCATGTTTTTGGATGTAAGTGTTTCATCCATGACAATGGGAAATTTAAGAACCTTTGATGCTAAGGTGGCTGATGGAATATTCTTAGGATATTCCAGCACCAGTAAAGCTTTTAGAGTTTTTAATAAGAATTCACTTTGTGTGGAGGAAACACCTCATGTTGTTTTTTATGAATCTACTTTTGAGTGCAAGGTGAAATCTAAGTCTTTTGATGAGATCCAGAATCAGACTACACCCAGAGTCATCAAAGTCAATCCACCTATTGTTGATTCAGATTCAGATTCAGATGATGACCCATCTCCTGGTTCTCTGAAGCAGAAGCCTTCACAAGGAGCAGAACCAGAAGAGGTTGGAACTCCTGTAGGGGGAAGCTCTTCTGCAGGAGGTGATAATCACCAAGGTACTACAGAAGATGATCACCCAGGCAAGACCACGGGAAGGAGGACCCTGGTTGATCACCCCAATGACCTGATCTTAGGAGATCCAACTAAGGGTGTCCAGACAAGGAGAACTCTTAACTTAGCTGCCTTATTCAGTTGCTATGTGTCCTTGATTGAGCCCAAGAACATCAAGGAGGCACTGAAAGATTCAAATTGGATTATTGCAATGCAAGAGGAGTTGAATCAATTCACCAGACAGAATGTTTGGGAGCTGGTAGACAGACCAAGACATCAAAAGGTGATAGGCACTAAGTGGGTTTTCAAGAATAAGAAAGATGAGAATGATGTTATTACTAGGAACAAGGCAAGGCTAGTGGCTCAGGGCTATTCTCAGTCTGAAGGAATAGACTATGATGAGACATTTGCTCCTGTTGCCAGACTAGAAGCCATCAGATTGTTCTTAGCATATGCTGCTCACATGAAGTTCAAAGTATACCAGATGGATGTGAAATCTGCCTTTCTTAATGGGATTCTCATTGAGGAAGTGTATGTGGAACAACCTCCTGGTTTTGAACAAGGTGACAAGGTGTTCAAGCTTAAGAAAGCTCTTTATGGGCTGAAGCAGGCACCCAGAGCATGGTATGACACTCTATCTCAGTTTCTTTTGGACAATGGTTTTTCTAAGGGTAAGATTGATAGGACCTTGTTTAGGAAAGAAGAAGGAAAGGACATCCTTCTGGTCCAAATATATGTTGATGACATTATATTTGGATCCCCTAACAAGAAGATGTGTGAGAAGTTTGGTGAACTCATGCAGAGTCAGTTTGAGATGTCCATGATGGGTGAGTTGAATTACTTTTTAGGTTTGCAGTTTAAGCAATCAGAGAAGGAAATCTTCATTAATCAGGCAAAGTACACCAGAAACATGTTAGAGAAATTTGGAGTAGGATCTAGCAAAGCAGCCAAGATCCCTATGATGACAAATTTCAACATGGATCCAGATGAGTCTGGAGAGAGTGTGGACCAGACTCAGTACAGAGCACTTATTGGTTCTCTTCTGTACCTGACTGCAAGCAGACCAGATATTACCTTTGTTGTTGGAGTTTGTGCCAGATTTCAAGCTAATCCCAAGAAAAGTCACTTGGAAGCAGCAAGGAAGATTTTGAAATATCTTAAGGGAACAGTGAACTTAGGCTTATGGTATCCTGCAGATGACAATTTAGAATTGAGTGGTTATTCAGATTCAGACTATGGTGGATGCAGAATAGATAGGAAATCTACAAGTGGAACATGCCAATTTTTAGGGAATAAATTGGTATCCTGGTTTTCTAAGAAGCAGACTTCAGTTGCTACATCAACAACAGAAGCAGAGTACATGGCTGCAGGGAGCTGTTGTTCTCAACTACTCTGGATTAGTCAACAGCTTAGGGATTATCAGATTAGGGCCAAGGATATTCCTATTTTCTGTGATAGCAATAGTGCCATTGCAATTACCCAGAATCCAGTTCTTCATACCAGGTGTAAACATGTTGATATAAGGCATCATTTTATCAGAGATCATGTTGAGAAGGGAGATATAAGGATGGAAAAGATTGCAACAGAGAAGCAGAGAGCAGATATCTTAACTAAGCCTTTGGCTGAGACCAGATTCAGAGAGTTAGCTTTTGAGTTAGGATTGTTGGATTCAGAGACAGATTTGTTTTAGGGGGAACATCAGAGAAGTGTCCTTTATTTCTACTTTATTGCATATTCTTTATTTCGTTTAAAACTAACATACCTACAGATTAGACATATCAGAGAAGGTACAAGATGAGGTATGCACCAGGTGACACTTGTCCCAGATGAGGTGCTGAGTCAAATGTCCAAAATCTTCTCTGACCAGGACCAGATGAGTTTCATCAGAGGAGATGTAACATCAGATTAGCTGTGGTATCATCTGGTTACAATATCAGGTGACAGGTATGGTTTTACTTCTTTGGCCTCTGATCATTGAGATACACTTTTCAAATTAGTAAGTACACTCAAAACCTTTCAACTTCGGAGTGTATTTAACACTAGGGTATAGGGCATAGGCAATCATTTCGCTTTTTCTCTTGACTGCCACAAAAACCCCTTTATGCCTAGTCCCAATGACTATGCCAACGCACCAGATTAAATCTGTATCTCGCCTTTCATCGTGGCCATCGGATTTAATCACTGTGCAAAATGTCAATCAATTCAAAAATTAATTTTGTTTCCTAATTTAATTTTGGTATTACACGCGTTCATACTTCATTTATTAATCAAGACACGCGTATTGCCCTATTTAAATCAAATTTCCTTTCAATCTGTCCTTTCACGTTTCCATACTTTCAAACCCTAACCTCTCTCTGCGAAGTTTTTCTTTCTCTCTCTCTCCCTCTCTCACAGATATGGCTCCCCCGTGTAATTTTGACCATGAATTAATGATGAAGAAACTGAAAACGGAGATGGTGGTTGACTTCTACACTACCAAGAACTCGTCTGCACTTGCTATTCTGGAACTTTTGAGGAGATCCGGAGTTGAGAAGTTGATCTCCACTATTCCCAGAGATTTTCATACTCTTGACGGTTATGCGGCCCAGTTTTTGGTTCGCATGAAGATCAACGAAGACCATATTTCTACAAAGATTGACAGGGAAGATTTGGTATTTTCCAAGCATGATTTCTGTGCTCTGTTTGGAAACATTTTGGCGGAAGGAGTGGATCCTTTAACCTACAAGGAGGATGATATTGTGGGTTCCTTCAAACTGTTTGCTCGTTCCTCTTGCCAGAATATCTCGAAGGGATTTCTGGATAAGCATCTGAGGCAAAAGTACAAGGTACTTTTTGACATAGTTGTTAAGGTGTTGATGTGTGAAAATCACAACACAGATGCGATCTTTAATGGAAGAATGTGTGTGATGAGGGCTTTGTATGACGGCGTCCAATGCAATTGGGCAGAATTCTTTTGGGGCGTCTTGAGGAAGAATAAGGCGAAAGTTAACAAGGAAGCTTGTCCTTCCCAGCCAGGGGAGATGCAGTTTTATTTCACTGCTAATGTTTCGTTAGGAACGAAACTTACCTTGATTTTGGACTCCTTGCTTCCAGAGAAGAGATGGAAGGAGTCTTGGTGCAAAGGTTTTCACAAGTCTAAGGTGCTATTCTCAAAGGATGGTCCCCTTCATGGCCATCCTGATTCTGATGGAGAAGAAGCTATCCCTGCCCCTCCTCTTCAGGCAGTACCCTCTCCTGCAAAGGGGCAGAAGCAGCAGCAAAGGCAGAAGACCCAGAAGAAAGTTGTTGGTGCAACTGGTTCCTCAACCATTGCCTTTTCTGGTTCCTCGGAGGAGGACCAGATTCCCCTTCTTAACATTCTTAAGAAGAAGGGTGGTGATGATGATGATGAAGCCGTTAAGGCTGGGGCAGCCAAGCGGAAGAGGCCGGTGGAGGCCAAGAAGAGATCTGCTAAGAAGCCTAGAACTAGCAGAAGAGCTCCGAAGAAAACCCTTCTGGTGGATGAGCCATCAGAGGAAGAGGAGGTTGAACCTCTTAAGAGGAAGCCCAGGGCCAAGAGGGCAATTCTACAGGATCCTGACTCTGGATCTGATCTTGGTGAGACCCTGGAGAGAGCTATTGATGAAGCTTCCCAGATTATGGAGGATACTCCAGAGCTCGTTGTGCCTGCTGGTGTTGACCCAGCAGAGGTAAACCCTTTCTTACCCTCCTCTACTTCCATTGATCTTGTCTCCCCCTCTACCTCCCCACCAGATACTCAAACACATCCCATCTCATCTGCTCCTGGTGTTCCTTCATTCTCACCAGAGCAGACTCTCCCAGACACACCTACGTTCACTACCTCAACCATTCCTCAAACACCTTCTCCCCCATTTTCCCATATACCTCTAAACACAAACCCCTCTCCCCCAATTTCCGTACCAGAGGTGCCATCAACCTCTCCTGGTATAGACTTTTCCCTCCCAACCTCTTCCACTTCACACTTTCCCATCCCAACTTCTGTACCAGAGATTCCATCCTCTTCTAGTGCAGAGCAACCCATCCCCTCCACCTCTACCTCACAAAATCCTACCCCTCCACAAGCCCATACAGAACAAGACCCAACCATTTCTATGGCTCTGGGATTCTCTGCCCCTCCCTCTTCTCCCACCTGTTCAACCAGCAATGATAGTGAAGATGAGGAAGCTTCACTTGAGCCTTCTAACTTAGCACCTTCCTCCTCTGCCTCTGGACCCAAACACTTCATTTTCTCATCTGCAGAAATGGGTCCCATTAGGCAGAGTATGAGTGTAAGTGCTCAGCTCTGGCTAAGAGAGCATTTCCCAGTTCTTCTGGAGCACTTACCCCTTTTGGCGGATCTTACTGATGCTAAAGTTTGGAGTAAGGCCAGACTGGAGGATGTGGAGGACCTTATGATGTTGCTTGAGGAAATGGGTCCCTCCACCTTCACTGCTTGGGAGATCGAGCTGAAGCAGAAGCTAAATCTCCAGAATCCTGCAGAGCTAGAGTCACCAGAGGCAGCGAAGGTGGTGACTCGAACTCTTCTCATCCAGCAGGGGGTGATGATCTCTCCAGAGGGCCCCTCTTACAAGTTTGGTCCTCACTTCGTCTTCCCTTCAGAGTTATATTCCTACGAAGAAGACTTTGAGGTCACTCCGGCTATCCTCCAGAAGATGAAGTTGTTCTTCAATGAACAAATCCAGCAGATTGGCAGATTTTCAAAGGCTATGCAGCACTTGGCACCTGCTCTGGTTGAACACCAGATTAAAGATGAGCGAAGGAAGTTTTTGAAGCAGATCAAGGATGTTTTTGCCTCTGCCAAAGCTGCCTTCAAATCTGACTGCCTGTTCTTGAAGATGGATGTACATGAGAGCCAGAAGCAGCTTCAACAATATGTTCTTGACCAGATGAGGCCAGTTTTGGTGCTTAAAGTGGAGTTGGCC
This sequence comes from Ballota nigra, assembly GCA_947034835.1. Classification (NCBI taxonomy): domain Eukaryota; kingdom Viridiplantae; phylum Streptophyta; class Magnoliopsida; order Lamiales; family Lamiaceae; genus Ballota; species Ballota nigra. The sequence continues at coordinate 92,033,882 of OX344720.1, forward strand.
ACTCAAATGCTGGAAACTGCAAAGCTGAAGGATTCTCTCCAGGAGATGCTTGCCAGGCAGGAGGCCTTAGTTGCAGAGTCGAAAGCCTACCTGGAGGAGGCTAAGCAACTGCGTGATCTTCACTCTTCCTCCAACACTGCCTTGCCTGATCTCATAAGGCAGGTAGTGGAGCCCCTCCTTGATGAAGTTAAAAAGGGGGAAGAGAAGTCCAGAACTGATCTGGCGAAGACCACTGATGAAACCCTTTTCAGCCATGGAGCTCGTCTGGACCTGTTGGAAAACACTTTGGCCCAGGCTGAGTTGCAGAAGAAGAAGAAGGAAGAGCTCAAATCTCTTTCCATGGCTAAGCAGCTTGCTGCAGAAGAGGAATCAGAAGCAGAGCAGGATCCTATTTCCATCTCTGGTCCTGCAAAGAAAGCTATCAGAAGAGTCAGGAAGAGCTTCTTGGAAGAGGTCGTTGAAGAAGCAGAGAAGAGATACAAAGAAGAGACTCCAGAGGAGAAGCAAGCCAGAATAAGGAAAAACATAGATGAAGAGCAGAGGCTCAGATATGTTAGGAGACAATCGAAGAAGAGCAGAGAAGCTGGTGCTTCTTCTGGTGCAGGTGGATCGAGCCAGAGGAGGAAAGCTCCCACTGAAGTGTTGAACATCTTGCCTCTCAGGACAGAAGGGTCCTTTGACTCTACTGTGCCTGTGCCCCTGATTGAAAAATGGAGAGAAGCCAAGACTCTCTGGTTTATTCAACACTACATCCAGAGGCCACCACCAGAAGATGAAGCACTTATCAACATGACCTTCCATTCGTGGATGAAGAGTTACGATGCAGAGCTTTACAAGCAACTAATGGACTCAACGATAGAATTCAACCTGGAGGTCACAGCCCCTGAGTTTCATTATCTCAACACTCCCATGATAGGGGACCAGGTTGATTGGCTAGAGTTGAAGAAGTTATTCAAGACCAAGGTGTTGGTGAATTTCACCCCAGCATCTTCTGCAGAGTTGAAGGCCATTCAAGATAGATTCTTTGACTGGTTTCTGGTGCCCAAAGATAACAGAAGATATGCTTAGAATAGGACCAGAACTCCATTGTAATTTGTAATCATCTTGTCCTTATTATTAATGAAAAAATCATATCTTCTCTGTTCAAAAGACAACCTCTTGTTGTCTTAATTGTTTGCCTGATAAGATCTATTCTAAGGTCTTATCCTTTATAAGTTTTCTTGCGTAAGTCTTCTTTGTGATCAGTTCTGGTAGTGTTTTAACTCCATCAAAAAGGGGGAAATTGTTAGGATAAAAGTTGTTAGTTTTGATGAGTTAAAACAAACCAGAAGATGTAATAGGACCATCTGGACCTGTTAGCCAGATGATGATCTAGTTTAGGACTTAGTCTAGGGGGAACTGCCAGACCAGAAGACTTCACCAGAAGAGTCACCAGAAGACCCCACCAGAGGACTTCACCAGAGGACTCCACCAGAAGACTTCACCAGATGAGATCAGACCAGAGGCAGAGGACCTTCCCCAGACCAGATGAGTCCAGACCAGACGAGTCTGGTGGAACAAAAGATGCTCAGTTTGATCCCCTGATTCTACTGAGTATTCTGGTTGTTCACCAGATAAGGACCAGAAGACACCGAGGTTGCCTGGTGTCTGGTCTTGCCTTCTCTGTTGAGAATCAAAGTTAGGCAGAGGAAGCAATTGACCGTTGGTGATTCAAATCAAGTCAACAAGATCAGGATTGGAAAGTATTTGAAGATAATCAATCCAGGATCCCATCAACCCAATCAATCAATTAGGGAATTGATTGATTGAACCTTCCTTAAATAGAGGATCTGATTGGATTAGCCCTAAAACAGCTATTTCCTAATCCCCTCTATATATACAAAGAGTGCAGCTCAGAAAAAGCTCTAGAAGTATCTCACGCGCACATAGCATACTAAGCTTTTTGATCACTACGCATTTGCACTCACTTTGTTCTTAATTACTCATCTAACTCGTAAGGAGTTTATATACTCAACCTGTTCATCTTGTTAGACAAGGTTGGAGTAAGTTTGTCTTTAGATCGAAGTTAGATCTAAAGAGATTGTAAGAAGGTGCTGGTACTTCGGAAATTCCAGTAAGAAGTGAGTTTGTTGGTTGGATAGTGAGACCCCTTTGATCAAGGGAGAGTGGACGTAGGATATCCAGATCCGAACCACTATAAATACGGTGTTATTTATTGCTTTCTTTAAATACCTGTTGATTATCATTTGCGCTTTTATAAAAGATTTTCTCTAAAGACATTTTGGTTATAAAGGCTTCCGCAATTAATCTATCTAGTAGGACCAACAATAGATATCCAACAAAGACTGAAAGCTCACCAAGAACCAGGGAACCTGACTCAAGGACGAACCCTGAACCAAGAAAAGAAAGAGTAAGTGAGCAGGTAGCATGTTACAACTGTAACAAGATTGGTCACTATCAGTACGACTGCCCGGAGCTGAGTGCAAGGGAGAGAGAGGAAAGGAGAGCCACTAGGGATCTAAGATCTGCTGATCGGAGAGCGATGGTCGCTGAAGATGCAACAGATTCTGACGGTCCTACTGAAAGGTCTCCTGAACTCTTCTCAGATGACGATTACGATGATGTCTGTCTAATGGCTAGGGATGAGCCTGAGGTAACATCAAATTCTATTTGCGCTTCTTACACTGGTCAAAATCCTGAGCTTAGCTCAGAGTCAGTTAGAGAAATAAACCTTCAGATCTGTCTTGATCAATTGATGGTTGATTTCTCCAGATTGCAGGAAACTAATGTCTTCTTGGTTGAGGAGAACAAGAAATTGAGTACTGAAGTTCAAAACCTGAATGAACAACTCACTCAGTCTGATCTTAAAGAATCAGCTCAAATTGTGAGACTAACTCAGGAGATTGATTTAATCAATGCTGAGCGTCTTCCAAGAGAAAAGATTCTGAAGGAACTGGCTGAGGAAGAGCTGGTCAGGAAGGAAGAACTGAAAGTACTTAAGAGTAAGTTTGATGACCTCTTTACCAGACATGAAATCCTGAAAAAGAGTGAGGACTCTCTCAAGAAAAAGGTTGCAGCAATGAATAAATCCTCAGTGGCTAGAGAGGAAATAAATAGCAACCAGATACTTGGGAACAAGAAAAAGGGACTTGGATATGTTCCTGAGAAATCCTCACAAGGTCAGTCTCATGTTGCTTCAGGGAGCAACACTGAGAGGGTATTTGTTCAGACAGGCCAGAGTGCACCTAAGGTTGTGCTCCAGGCCCGTCAAACTGATAAGGGCAAGGAAACCGTTGACACATTCAGGGTTTCTCCTAAGGTAGCTAAGCCAAAACCCAAGGGAAAGGCAAAGCAACCTACGGAAGCCCCTGAGAGCTCAGGCCAGAGAAAACCTCAGCGAAAGCAGAGGAAGACTCAGGCCAAGAGCCCTCAGACTGGTCAGCGAGGGTACCATCATGCTTGGCAATACCAACAGGGAAGGCCAAATATGATGACACCCCCGTGGTTTTGGCATCCTGAGGCCTTTAACTGCTTTCCATTCCCTCACTTGCCTAGGGGGAATAGAAATCAGGGTCCTTATCAAGAACAAGGCCCAAGACCCGCTGCACCCAGACCTAGGAAGAACATGAAGCCAGCCCAAAAGGCACCCACTCAGGCTCCTGTGAAGCCTAAGTCTAACACTCATACACCATCTTCCTCTAAGGCAAAGAAGAAGAAAGTTGTGTATGTCGATATTTCAGGGAGACAGATTTACCACTCTGAGGCAATCAGGGTTGTGAAGCAAGTCTGGATCCCGAAGGGTACAACTGACACGATAGGACCCAACACCCAATGGGTACCTAAAGCCTGATTTGCTTGCAGGCGGCTGTGGATCACAACAAGAGGAGAGGAGACTCAATCAAAGCTGTTTGGTACCTAGACAGTGGTTGCTCAAGGCACATGACTGGAATGAAGAGTCTTCTCCAAGAGTATCAAGCTAAAGATGGTCCACAGGTAACCTTTGGTGATAACTCAAAAGGTGTTACTAAAGGTTTCGGTGTTCTAATTATAGGTACAGTCAGAGTGGAAAATGTGTCCTTTGTGGAAGGACTGAAGCATAACCTGCTGTTAGTAAGTCAATTCTGTGACAAAGGGTTCAGTGTTGAGTTCTCATCGAATACATGTTCAGTCAAGGACAAATCAACACAGGTGCTTCTATCAGGTATAAGGAAAGGTAATGTTTATCTCGCTGATTGGAGCAGCACTATTCCTAATACTTGTCTTGTTGCTAAAAGCTCTCTAGAGCTCAGTTGGTTATGGCATAAAAGATTAAGCCACCTGAACTTCAAGATTCTTAACAAAATTTCTAGACAGTCACTTGTTGATGGTCTACCTAATGAAGTTTTTAGCAAAGATCACGTGTGCAAAGCCTGTCAGGAAGGGAAGCAGGTCAGAGCGTCATTCAAAGAGAAAGCCTCTTATTCCACTGACAGGATACTTCAGCTCTTGCACATGGATTTATTTGGTCCCATAACACCTGTGAGTATGAATGGTAGAAAGTATACCCTTGTGGTTATTGATGATTATTCTAGATATACTTGGGTTATTTTCTTGTTAAATAAGAAGGAAACACAGGTGAAGCTTCCAGAGTTGCTCAGGAGACTCAGCAATGAGAAGAATCAGTCCATTACTAAGATCAGATCTGACAAGGGCACTGAATTTATAAATTCATATATTTCTGACTTCTGTAATGAACTTGGTATAGCTCATGAGACTTCTGCAGCTAGAACCCCACAACAGAATGGTGTCGCTGAAAGAAGGAACAGGACACTGAAGGAGACTGCAAGGACCATGCTGGCTGAGTCAGGATTGCCCAAGAAATTCTGGGCTGAGGCAATCAACACTGCATGCTACACTCAGAATAGATCCATGCTGAACAAACAACATGCTCAGACCCCATATGAGACATGGAACAAAAGGAAACCTCGTATTTCTTATTTTCATGTATTTGGTTGTAAGTGCTTCATCCTCAACAATGGGAAGACCCAGTTGAAAGCCTTTGATAGCAAATCTGATGAAGGAATATTCTTAGGATATTCTGAAGTTAGTAAAGCCTTCAGGGTTTACAATTGTAGGACCCTTGTTGTTGAAGAATCACCTCATGTTGTCTTTGATGAATCTGCTAATGAGTCTAGGGCAAATGTGTTGAATCCTGACACTGAGGAGGTCACAAGGAGTGTGACAAGGCTGAGCTTGAAGAATCAACCTGATCCCAAGATCAAGACTGTGCCAATTCCGAGATGGGATGATGATGACGATCAGGATGATGAATCAGGTGCCACTCATAAGCCCAGCACATCAGGGATTGTTGAGCCTCAGACTGAGGAACAGGCTCAACCTGAGGTAAGCACCGTCTATGAAGATGTTGTTGCAGCTGAGACGGTTCCTGAGTCACCTAATCAAGGGGGAATCAATGTCCCTGACATTGAGCTAGTTAATCCCTTTGGCATAGACTCAGGATCATCCCCTTCTGTTCAATTTCCTGAATTTTATGAGCCTGTAGACACTAACATTGCAGGTACTTCAGGAACAACTCCTGGCAAGAGAACATGGTTAGAAGATCATCCCATTGATCAAATCATTGGTGATCCAACTGAGGGAGTCAGGACCAGACGGTTCCATGGTGAGAGTGCATTGTTCTGTTGCTTTCTCTCTGAGCAAGAGCCTCAGAACATTGAAGAAGCTCTCACTGACTCGAACTGGATCATTGCCATGCAAGAGGAGTTGAATCAGTTCACAAGGAATCAGGTTTGGGAACTGGTGGATAGACCTAGGCATCAAGGTGTGATTGGTACCAAGTGGGTCTTTAAGAACAAGAAGGATGAGAATGGTGTTGTGGTAAGGAACAAGGCTAGACTGGTTGCAAAAGGGTATTATCAGTCTGAAGGAATAGACTATGATGAGACTTTTGCTCCAGTGGCTAGGTTGGAAGCTATCAGGTTGTTCCTTGCATATGCAACATACAAGAAGTTCAAGGTGTATCAAATGGATGTCAAGAGTGCCTTCCTGAATGGTGTACTCAATGAAGAGGTATATGTTGAACAACCTCCCGGGTTTGAGGTTGGAGATAGAGTATACCATTTGAAGAAAGCACTCTATGGACTTAAGCAAGCACCAAGAGCTTGGTATGATACCCTCTCTCAATTCCTGACAGACCATGGGTTCAAGAAGGGAACTGTGGATAGGACATTGTTCAGGATCACTGAAGGTGATGACGTTCTCTTGGTCCAGATTTATGTGGATGACATAATATTTGGATCACCAAATCATCAGCTCTGTGAGAAATTCTCTAAGTTGATGACTGGTAAATTTGAGATGTCCATGATGGGAGAGATGAACTTCTTCTTAGGATTGCAGGTCAAGCAGACTGATTAAGGTATATTCATTAATCAGGCCAAGTATACAAGAGACTTAATTCATAAGTTTGGTGTTCAGAACAACAATCCAGCCAGGATCCCAATGAACACAAATTGGAAGATGGATCCTGACACTGAAGGGACTTCAGTAAATCAGACTGAGTTTCATGGGCTGATAGGTTCTTTATTGTACCTGACTGCAAGTAGGCCTGACATTACGTTTGCAGTTGGTGTGTGTGCTAGGTATCAGTCTGATCCCAAGAGAAGTCATTTGGAGGCTGCTAAGAGGATACTTAAGTATTTGAAAAGGACAGTCAATATGGGACTATGGTATCCTTCAGATGACAACTTAGAACTGACAGGTTATTCAGATGCAGATTATGGAGGTTGTAGGATTGATAGGAAATCAACCTCAGGGACATGTCAGTTTTTGGGAAGTAAGTTGATCTCGTGGTTTAGTAAGAAGCAGAATTCAGTGGCTACATCCACGACTGAGGCTGAGTATATGGCTGCAGGTAGTTGTTGTGCTCAGATTTTATGGTTGAGGCAACAGTTGAGGGACTACCAAGTGTTTGCTAATCAGGTTCCAATCTATTGTGATAACAATAGTGCTATAGTAATTACTCAGAACCCAGTGCTTCACACAAGGTGCTAGCATGTGGATATTAGACACCACTTCATTCGAGATCATGTGGAGAAGAAAGACATTAGGATGGAGAAGATTCACACTGACAGGCAAAGAGCTGACATCTTGACTAAGCCTCTGGCTGAAGCAAGGTTTATGGAACTGTCAGTGGAGTTAGGACTCTTAGATCCGGGAGAGCAGTCAGTGTAGGGTTCTAGGGGGAACTCAGGCTAGACTCGACTCAGCGAGGTATCAGGGTGCTACAATGTCTCCCTGACAGGTATGAGTTCTAACCTGACTCTTGTGAATTTCAAGCGTCTCCCTGAGTCCTTCGTCCTGAAAATCTTTATGAAATGCATTCCGTTCTCATTAAAAGCGCGCCTTTTCATATTTAAACCCACGCGCACGGAGCATTTAATGCTACAGTTACTTTTTCATATACGTGTCCATTTTATACGGAATATGACTGACATGGGGTTTAATTGAAGCTGAGATTAATCCTGGCCCCTCATTTCAAAACCTTTCGAATTCAGGGATCAATCTCAACCCCACGTTTGAGTAACTGACTTAGTCTTATCAATCAAGAGTGCCATTTGAGGTTTTTACGCAAACACAACGCACAATCTGCACACTGAGTTTTCTCTTGCTCAAACACAGATAATTCTTTCGAAAAATCTCTTCTTTTCAAAACAATGGCATTCCTCGATTCCAACTGGACAACCGACAAGATCGTAGATGTTGTTGAAAAGAAACTGGCACACATGGAGCAAGTCATCTCCATGGAAGGTATCTGTCTTACGGTTGAGGAAATCAAACCCGTATTTAAATGGATTTCCGATGCCGGGTTGGAAACATACTTCACCACCCGCCCCATTTCCTTGCTCCCAAGAACAGTGGTGGAAGCCTATTTAAATATGTTCTTACGGAAAGGGGAAGTTTTCACGAAGGTAACTGCACTGAAGCCGACGGGAGAGAATGACGGTGACGGCGAACCTCTTTACAACATAGAGGTGGTCACTATCAACTTCAGGCAGGCGGTGAGGGAAGTCTTTAAATTGCCATTCCCAGGCATCAACCCAAGAACCTACAAGGAGAACTCAGAGGGAGAGCTTCTTGGGAAATGGACCAAGTCAGGGTCATCGGAGTTCAAGGCTCGTCAGAACAAGAATACTCTGAAGCCTGAGTACAGAGCGCTGGTGGACTTGGTGTCCAAGATAGTGATGGGAGCAACTGGCTCTCACGAGCAGTTGAGTCTGCCCAAGCTGAGGCTCATGGGGGCAATTGCTGATGGAGTGGAAGCGAACTGGGAGCAGTTCTTCCTCGATCAACTCCATCAGGCAGGATTGGACAAGCTTACGCGGGACGAGGAGAAGAAGCACATTTCCGTCAGTGCCATCTTGCCATTCGGCACGAGGATGTCCATCCTAATTGCTCATGCTTGCCATGGGTATACCTTCGACTTTGAGGACAGTCTCTCCTCAAAGAAGGTAATGTTTTCCTCACTGAGTGATACCTATTCAGTGCTAGGGCTGACTGATCCCAATGCGAAAGCAAAGGGTCAGGGTAAAAAGCCAGCTGGTAAGGCCAAGAGAGTGGCAACCAGTCTCATTGAACGGGTAGATGAGCTCCTTGAGAGGAGTAAGGAGGATGAGGAGGATGCAGCTGAGGAGATGGAGCAGCCGGAGGTGACCGCGGCTGAGAAGAAGAAGAGGGTGAAGATAGTGCTGTCAGGGAAGAGCACGAAATCTGGGACTGAGTCTGATCCCAAGAAGGCCGGGTCTGAGGCTGAGGGAACTGACGATGACGTCAGAAAGGAGGGTGCTCAGGGAGAGAGGCCCCTGAAGAGGCTTAGGAAGGGGACCAGAAAATCCCCTGCTAAGAAGCTACCTGAGGTGAGTGAGAGGGAGAAGTCAAGCTCTCCTGGAGCCTCTGACTTGGAGGAAGTGAGAAAAACTGTCGAGACTGCTGAGTCGTTGCAGCCTGAGATAGTACCCACTCAAACACCCCCACACCCTGAAACCCAAACACCTTCCATCCCTGACCCCACACCTCAAACTCCCCAACCACCGCAAACCTCAGAGCCAAATCAGCCTACTGAGTCAGCGCCATCAACTTCACACACGAATGAGCCTGACCAGTCAGCAGAGCCGAATCTTCCAAACCCCGCAGACTTTCCATCATACCCCAATCCCAAAGACTGTCCCAAATCCATTTCAGCAGAGGAGGATGAGTTCCTTGAATTGGAGGAGGAGTTAGATGAACACATGGCAGGAGGGATTCTGGAGAACACTCTCAGGGGGAACGCCACAGAATGGGCAGGAAAGTGCTGGCCTGGGCTATCCAAGTATACTGAGATGCTGGTGTATGTGATAGAGCTCAAGGTTTGGTTGGACTTCAAACAATCAAACATGCAGGAGCAACATATGCTGGTGGATGCTCGTGGCTGGGAGCACTGGGAGGCGGAAGAGGCCAAGATCTGCTCTTTCTTTGGATTAACTAGCTGGCCTCAACTCTTGAACTTTGATAACCTGAAGCAGCTAGTGGCGGATATGATGTCAAAGAGCAAGGCTGACCTCCTATCTGATGACGAGAAGGATGGTGATGAGGATGATGAAGGAGCTCAGGGTGGAGACCTGGAGAAGGCAGTGGAGGAAACTGCACAGGAAGTTGATGAGATAAACTCTGAGCCTCAGGCTCAGGGGGAAGGTGGAAAAGACACTGGTGCCAAGGGAGGACCAGTGGCTGAGGATGTTGTGAACATCTCAGCTGCCAATGAGACATCTGTCGATGAAGGGATTCCCTGCCCTGAGACAAGAGAGGAAGATGTTGAGGCATCCAAGGAGACTTTCAGTTCCGAGGGACTTGCTCCTAAGGTTCAAGTTAGCTTAGCTGAGCCTGAGGAGGCGGCTATGACTACTTCACAACTGCCTTCAGTGCACCTTGAAGAAGGGACTGATGCTGCAGGGGCTGACAAGGGAAAGCAGCCAATCACTGATGCGGCCGCTGATGATGAGGATGTGATCATAACCGGGGTCGGACGTGCTGAATTCACAAGCATAGTGGAGGTCAAGCAGGAGAAAACCACAGAAAATCTAGCTGAACTTCAGGAGGAGGTAATGAGGCTACGAGCTGAGAAGGAAGAAGACTCCAAGGCCCTGGCGAAGCACATCAAGTGGACAAAGTCAGCTTACAACACCCTTGCTAACAGGGAGCTGATTTTGTTAAAGAGAACGATGACTGACACGGCTAAGTCAGTGAGGAATGAGAGGAAGCGCACCAAGAAAATGCTTAGGAACACTCTCAGAAAGCTTGAGGGGAGGGATGCGATCAGGGACGAGAAGATGAATCAGGCAGTGGACAGGCTTGCAGTTCAGACTGGAGCTATTGTCACTCAGGCCATGAAGGACTCAGCGTCCAAACTGGAGCTGGAGTCAGGGAGATTGGATCGCACCTCTCAGTCTGTGGCAGACACTTTGGCAAAGGCCACTGAGGAATCGGTAAAGATACTAACTGAGGCCAGCAGAGTCAGCGGTGAGTCCTTGAAGGTGGAGGAAAGGATCACCAAGGCTGAACAAAGACTCCAACTCTCTATGGAGGTCTTTGAGAAGAAAGTCAATGCTGCTATCAGTTCAGTTTCTTTTGCAGGCACTGGGATTGCCACGGGAGTTGAGATGCTGAAGGAGGGCGTATTGGAAGTTCAATCCTTAGCCTTTTTTGTTATCAACAGTGGAGCTGAGTCACTCCCATCCCAGGCCAATGATGATGCCAAAAAGGGGGAAAAGAAGAAGAAAAGATCCCGCCCTGAGGTATCGGAGGCAGTCAATCAAGGTGAAACCGTTCTAGCTGACCCTGAAGCCAATCCTGGAGGAAACATTTTAAGGGTGAGGAAGTCAGCTAGGTTAGCGGCGGTGGAAAAGGAAGGAGAAGAAATTGTTGCCAAGCTGAGAGAGGAGGCAACAAAGGCAAAGGCTAATGAACCTTCCAAGCAACAACCTGAGCCAGTTCAGAGGTCGTCTCCCATGAGCTCAAGGAAGAATCCCATCACTTACTCAGGTGAGTTGGTTGCGGAGTTATGTGCTGAAGCATGGGGAGATCAATCTGAAAAATCGGAGGCTATGCGCAGAGCTGAAATTGCTCAGAAGGAGAAGATGCGCATCTTGGAGAAGAAGGTTGAGAAGCTGACTGATATCACTGAGCTTCAACAACGAGAACTGGATGATGCAGTGATCAGCTTGCTAAGGAGGAAGAAGGCGAAGCCTGAGCCCAGGTGGTACAGGAAGAAGCCAACAGTTAGGAAATCAACAATTCTTCAAGTCAGAAGGCCAGAATCAGGAGCAAGGGAAGCTTTTGTTGATGAGTTCGTCTTAGAGACATTGAAGGAGTTTTGGACTGATGCAAGGGATGAATTTGTTAGATTGTGGTTTGTTGTGAAGAAGTGGGGCGACACTGACAATATCAATGCCCACTTCACTGACTACATGATGGACAATCATCCTGAGCTATTCCAGAAGATCTTGGAGGAGGCTGAGGCAGCTCAAGTTCAAGTGAAGGCTCCTGAGTTCACCATTCGAGCTCCTCCCTTGGTTCCTGGAACTCAAAAGCATGATACAAAGGCCATTATGATGGAAGTATTGAAGATAGCCAAAGCTGAAGGGTACGTGAATCAACCTGGAAGACTTGACGAACTGAAGGCAAGAGTTTATGCAGGATATGGACTCAAGCCTGAAATGAGATTAGTCTAGGTGTTCACAAGCTTCTTTGTAATAGATTAGATTCATTGTAATCATTTCCACATCAATCAATGAAATCTATTACTTTTGCCCACAGACAAAAACTCATTGTCTTTTTGGCTGTTGTTTAAAATTCTGTACTTTATCAAGAATTGCTCTAACACTGTCTTATCTTATAGATAGGTTTATCTTGTTTCCTCTAAGGGTTTTGAGGATCTTTTCAGTGTTTTGGCATCATCAAAAAGGCGGAAATTGTTGGGACATTGTCAGTTTTGATTAAGATCCCAAAGCCACTGAAAAGATGATTGCCTTAATCTGTCTTTGTCAGGCTAGTCTTGGTTAGGATTAGTACTTAGTCATTTTACACTTCACAGGTACTCAGTGAGAGGAGAACTCACTGGAGACAATCAAGACTCAGAGCCTGAAGACGAAGAGCACCATCCTGAACTTATGACAGTCTTCTAAGCTGGCTGAGTAAGTGTCAGTGATGAAGAGTATGACCCTTAGGTCATTACTAACTCAGTCCTGAAGGGAACAGGATGTCACTGAGTTAATGGGAAGACTTGGAGTAGAGCCAAGCAATGCAAAAGGAATTTCAGCGTCAGGGCAAGACTGGTGGGCTCAAGACAAAATGAACTTAATAAGACAAGCCTGAAGCTCAGGAATAAGTTCTGACATTCTCACCAACCTGATGACGTGGACCAATCCGAGAAGGACACGCACGTACGGAACCTGACATGAAGACTGAATTCAGACTGCATATTCAACGGGCAAGCATTCAATGTGCATTTAATGCAAATACCAAATCCATGCAAGGACGGCTGCTGCATGAAGATATGTCCGTTTGAAGCCTCTCTACATAGATGACTCGAAGGCTATCTCTCCAACGGATAGTTTTTCAAATCACCTATAAATACAGAAGACCTTGAACCCATTCAAGGTTACGGGAAATTTCCAAGCCAGAAATTACTCAAACTCTCAAGCATTCAAAGCATTCAACCCTTAAGAGAAGCACTCGAAACCTTCTAAATTTCCCAAGTGTTTCTCAGCAATTGAGAGTTATTCTGTATTCCAAGAGCTAATTAGAATTATCTTAAGCTTAGAGAGATTATCCAATCCTTAGCATAGCTTTTCCTTGCAAGGATAATCTCAACTTAGTTGGAATCCAAACTGAAACCAAAACCCTAAGTTAGGCTTGTTGGGAGTAAGTCAGTTAGAGTGTTAGTAAGTGGAGTTGTATAGATCAGTGAGGATAGCTGGTCTTGGTTCACCTTGGCACGTTAAAAACAAGAATCCCTTGAGTGGATTTCCTGTTAAGTCAGGCCGTGGACGTAGGAGCTTGAGACTCTGAACCACGTTAAACTCCTTGTGTTCTTACTGCTTTGATTTTGTGCATACTTGCTATATTACTTGTCCATTCATTGCATTCAAGTTTATCAGGCCTGAATCAATCAGGCTGATCTTCAAAAGAGCACTGCCCTACTAAACACTCTTCAGATTTGAGTAAAACAAGTTTTTCAGAAAGCAAACTAAACAAGACTTTAAACTTTCAGGGCTCAAACATTTCCGCACTGAACTTGAACTGATAGTTAGCCAACTGACCAGCACCAAGTGTAGTCAGTATGTGTGTTATCAGCTCCTAGTTCTTTACCACTCTGAGTAAAGGGGACTCAGTCAGTTTTAAGGTTGAAAAATTGGTATACGTGTATTCCCCCCCCCATACACGTATTCCTCAGTCTTGTACCGGGACCAACAGTTAGCGCAAATACTTTTGTAGTTTTAAGATATTTTGTGTAAAGGTCTAGTACTTTAGTACTAGTTTATAACTTTTGGGGATGATGAAAGTTTTACACTTTGTTGATTACGCTTTACTTATTTTAATGAGGATATTGATGTTTCATCTTAGACTAATGCTTTTAATGACTGAATTGGTTAATTGCATATATTCTAGTACGATGAATTGTAGTGCCAAATTAAATTTTGTTGAATGAGTAATACCATAGCTTGGTGACAAAGTTGTTGCCACAAGAAGGGTACATCTAGTGACGAATAAATGTTATTTTTGTCACAATAATTTCATCATAACTGCTTCTTAGTGACGAACATAATTGTCACAACAAACAACTCAAATAAAAAAAAATCTTGATACGAAAATAGATTTATGTGATGATAATAGTCTAAGTATTGCGATAATATCTTTGTCACAACTATTTTTTCTTAAGTGACGAATATAATTGTCACGTGAAACAACAAATATTATACGGATGTTGTGATGAAAAATAATTTGGGTGAAAAAAATATAGTAGGGTTATAGTGATGATAATTTCATCACGAAAATATTATTTATGATGACAAATCGATTTTGTCATGTGAAAAAAAAATATAAGGATGTTGTGATGAAAAATAGTTTCTGTAACAAAAATATTGGGTTGTAGTAAAAAATAATTTCGCCGCGACTATATTATTTATGGTGATAAATAGGCTTGTCACGTGAAACAAAAAAATTGTGAGGATGTTGTGACGAAAATATGAGGTTATAGTGATGAAAAATTTGTCACGACAAAATTTTCATTGACGACAAATAGGTTTCATCACGTGAAATAACAAAAATGTAAAGATGTTGTGACAGAAAATAATTTGGGTGACGAAAATATAGAGTTGTGGTGATGATATATTTGTCACGAAAATATTATCTTTGGCGTCAAATAAGTTTCATCACTAGCTATTGTGACGACATCCTATTGCAGTCACCACAAACCTTTCGTGACGGGCTTTTGGTGATGGTGCCTGTGACAAAATTTTATCACCACAAGTCTTGAGTGAATTTTTTTTACGTTCTAGTGATAAAAAATTTTGCCACGAAAAAGTTAGTTTTTTGTAGTGATGAATACAATCTTGTAAACCAACTGTTGTTCTCCAGCTTATAGTCAACAACCATAACTCTCCAACAACTTTCAACCACTTGTTGAACGTATTCTTGAATGTGCTATCAAATTTCAACTCTCCAAACCTTGATGCTACATTTTGGTGGATGTGCCAGAGGCACAATCTGTGCCCTGATTCTGGAAAGAGCTGTAATTAAAAAAAAATAGTGTAGTGGATATATTTGTTTGCTAGAGTTATACACTTAATATAGAAAAATAATCTCACAATATTAAAATGTTACGCATCTGAAAACAGAAAAGTAATCCCACAAAACACTGAAAATTTAACATTCCTATAACAGAAAAGTGTAGAATCTATCTACCAATTTTTTTTTTTTTTTTGACATACCTTCTCAATTGCATTTGCAGTTGATAAGTCTTATTTGGTGAATATTGTCATTGGACATTTTCCTCCTATATATTTCTTGGAAACTTTGAACAACCATTCAAACATATCAACTCTCTCATCTGCAATAAATGCATAACCAAACATTTTATTTCTCCAATGGCTGTTCACTCCAACAAATGGAGCACATATTAGGTTGTATCGGTTTGTTCTATATGTAGTGTCAAACACCATTACATCCCATATATATCATAGTCCTCCTTCATCATGGAATCTCTCCAAATATGTAGGTCAATCTACCCTCATGGTCTGTCTTCAACCTGTAAAATAAGTCTTCTTCTACTGAATCTTGATCTTCTATCATTTTAAGCAATGTTTCTGCATCTCATTCTTCTATTTTCTTTGACTTTAAGTGGGCTACAAAATTAATGTGGTCTTTTATTGTGTGTCCAATAGTTTCTTCTCTAGTAACAATATGTGCCAAGTAACGGAAAGATTCAGTCGCTTTCATTCCTAAATATGTCATATCTTCTATTGCTTTGGTCTTTTCATTCGTAATCTTTCTCTCTGATCTGTGAAGATGACTTCATTCAGTTCTAGTCATTACATGGTTATGTTTAATTTCATGTTTCACAACTTCATAGCTCCATCTTTATTTTTCTTTGCTCTTATCATTACTCCACAATTTGTTCTTGTAACTGTTGTACATTTTTTCATTTTTGCTGAATCCATTCTTGAACAACCACTCTTTGACACTTTTTGTTAAGTACAAGAACATACAAACATTTTTGCTAACTCAATGGGAATTGGGTCTCTAGAGTATATGCTAGTAGACGTACGAACACTGAATCATAATGCATGAGCATGCTTATAATAGGGTACATACATTTGATCAAGTATGTCTCTTGTCATGCCAAGAAGAGAACAAAAAATATTATCAATTTCAGTACTGCAATCTTCAACTTCTATTGTCAAATCATGTATTTCTTCCTCTTCACTAAATATCTCAGTGTACCCATCATGATTAGTTCTAGATTGAATCATTGTAGAGCATGTATTTGTTCCTCTTCATTGGATATAACTTTAATAATATCCAAATTTGAACCTATGAAATGAAATAAGTTTTTCAATAATAAAGTGTAGTATAATAAAACGTCATACTACCTAATACTAAAATGTGAATGATAATTTAACTAAATAAACTAGGTTGGTTTCCTCATTAGAACATTTCATGTAGATTACAAAGAAAAGTTAACCTATCTAACACTAAAAAACTACTGTAACTAACACTGAAAAGTGTAGGGCACTTTACAAATAAAGGTATTGGTGTATCATAATGAAGAGTTCAAGTAGAATACAAAGAAAATGTGCCCTAGCTAAACTAAAGAGTTACCTTAACTAACACTAAAAAGTGCAGGTCATTTTACAAAAAATAAACTGATGTATCATAATAAGAGCAGGTGGGTTACAAGAATAGTTACCATAGGTAACACTAAAAAGTGACCCTAGCTAACACTGAAAAATTAACATAACTAACACAAAAAATATTGGACAATATATTGTATATATCAGATGGTAATACATGTAATTGATTGAAAAATAAGAACATATAACATACAACAATTAAATTTGTTACCATTTTGTTACAATACACAAATACGCAATCAAATTTGTACCGATCGGCGGCTTTAATGCAGAATTTCCGGTACATCTAGTCATCGTGCTCCGGTTCCCAAATTAACACACGTTTTCTGCAATTATATATAAATGTAAATATCAATTTTATATAATTTATATAAATAAGTAAAAAGTAATAAACGACGTATTTACATACCTTAAACTCCTCAAAGTAGTCTCGTTTTTTACTCTCGAACACGATACCCCAATTACGAGTCTCCCTCGAGCCAAGGGTAAGCTAGTTCTCAACAATTATATGAACATTTATATTAGTTCCAAACAGTTTTTGATGAATTTTGGCAATGGGTCTTGTTTTCTTGTTCTGCCGATAATATTTTATCAGTGTTGAATTCCCCTTTTGTTTTCTTGTTTATTGTGTATGACTCGGATAGTTCAGTACTTGGAATAATTTCTATTATGTATGATCATGTTTCCCTTGTATGATCATATTTTATATAAGTTAATCTGTCAAATAAATACAGGGATGAGGTTATGTGACCAAAATTAAAGAGATTAGGTTATTTCTGTTTGAGTTTGTAGTTGGGATTATGTTAGTCCCAAAGATGTATCAAGGTCTGGAGGGGAGGGGGGGGAGGTGTGAATAGACCTTGATTTTTAAAACTTAAAACATTTTAAACAACTAGTAAAGTATACAGATTGAACTCTGCAGCTGTAGAGTTAAAAGCAAAGGTTTGCAGCTGCAGACTTTTGAAATGCAAAGTCTATAAAATTAATTCAAACACTTATCAAAGTTGGTATTGTAAAACTTTAGAGTATTTTAACACCTTGTGCAGCGGAAATAAGTAAAGTGTGTGAAGTGAAAAATCAAATCAATGTTTTAGAAACACAAAGATTATGAATGATGCAATAAGAAATAAGATAGATAAAGTATATGGACAAGAGATAAAGAACAAGGAGAATTTATAGTGGTTCAGAGGTGTTGTAATCCTCCTACATCCACTGTTACACCACACAGGTGCTAAATTCACTAAGAAACCATACAGTCACAAGATGTTCCCCTTAAGACTTAGAGTTCTCACACAGATCAGTGTAGTCTAGGATGAAACACAAATTCACTCAGAAAACTCTCTCTATCTCACACAGAAATAAACACTCAATAAGAATAAAATCTACATAAGGTAGAAATAAACACTCACAATGAAAAAATATAAGACAATAATCCTAGCTTCTAAGTCCTAAACTTCTATAACTGAAGGGTTATAGACTTTGAAGGCTGTAGATATTGTGCAATATGCTTGAGAGCTTGGGGTTGTTGTTGTTGAACCTTTGAGGTCTCCTCACCTATTTATAGGAGTCTTGAGGGGTCCTCTAGCCGTTGGAGGGATTAAGAATTTCAAATATTTTCACCTCCAGCTTTGACTTCTGCTTAATTAAAGCTTCTTGTCATATACCAACGTCCTTTAAGTAGTACATGTTGTCTTTTAGTGATGACTGCTTAAAGAGTCTGTATAATTAATTCAAACATTTATCAAAGTTGGTATTGTAATACTTTAGAGTATTTTAACACCTTGTGCAGTAGAAATAAGTAAAGTGTGTGAAGTGAAAAATCAAATTAATGCTTTAGAAACACAAATAATATGAATTGTTAGGATAAATATTGTTAGTTTTGATGAGTTCAACAAACCAGAAGATGTAATAGGACCATTTGGACCTGTTAGCCAGATGAGGATCTAGATTAGGACTTAGTCTAGGGGGAACTGCCAGACCAGAAGACTTCACCAGAAGAGTCACCAAAAGACTCCATCAGAGGACTCCACCAGAAGACTTCACCAGAGGACTCCACCAGAAGACTTCATCAGAGATGTTTTCATTAGAGGCAGAAGACCTTTCCCCAGATCAGACGAGTCCAGACCAGACGAGTCTGGTGAAAAAAAAGATGCTCAGAATCATCTCTAGATTCTACTGAGTATTCTGGTTCTTTACCGGCTCTGGACCAGAGGACCTCGAGGTCATCTGGTGTCTGGTTCAGCCTACTCTGGAAGAATCAGAGTTGTGCAAAAAGGAAGCATTTGACCGTTGGTAATTCAAATGAAGTCAACTATGATCAGATTGGAAAGTCAGAATGAAGATATCAATCCAATGATCTCACCAACCCAATCAATTAATTAGGGAATTGATTGATTGAAGCTTCCATAAATAGAGATCTGATTAGATTAGCTCTCCAACGGCTAAACCTTAATCATCTCTATAAATACAAGAGTGCATCATTGAAGAAAAGCTCTAGTTACGCGCACGAAGATCATACATAAGCTTTAATACTCTCAAGCATTTAACACTCTTATAGTTCTTGATTCATATCTACTCATAAAGGAGTTTGTAGTTGGATATTAAACTCAACTTGTTCATCTTGTTAGAGAAGGTTGTAGTTGAATATACTTTAGATCGAAGTTAGATCTAAAGTGTGTAAGTAAGGAGCTGGTACTTGTCAATTCCAGTGTTCGTAAATTGGTTGGTTGGTTAGTAAGGCCCCTTGAAAAAGGGAGAGTGGACGTAGGATTGTTAACATCCGAACCACTATACATCTTGTGTTATTTACTGCTTTCTTCTATATTCAGTTTATATATTTGTGCTCTTGGTAAAAAGATCTTGAAAAATGTTTTTCTATTTAAGCTTCCGCATTATTAAAAACTGACTAGTGGGACCAACATGAATGATGCAATAAGAAATAAGATAGATAAAGTAAATGGATAAGAGATAAAGAACAAGGAGAATTTATAGTGGTTCAGAGGTGTTGTAATCCTCCTACATCCACTGTTACACCACACAGGTGCCAAATTCACTAAGAAACCACACAGTCACAAGATGTTCCCCCTAAGACTTAGAGTTCTCACACAGATCAATCTAGTTTAGGATGAAACACAAATTCACTCAGAAAACTCTCTCTATCTCACACAGAAATAAACACTCACTAAGAATAAAATCTACACAAGGTAGAAATAAACACTCACAATGAAAAAATACAAGACAACAATCCTAGCTTCTAAGTCCTAAACTTCTATAATTGAAACCGTGGCTCTGATACCAGTTGTTGGGAAAATAGGGGTGCCCGGAATCTATTCGGGATGAAATTTAAATACGAATTTAAATTCAATTATTACTAGCATGAATTAATCCTAATTAATTCAAATAATAATTTCAACAACTAATTTATCATCATGCATGTTGAATTAATTCACATAAAATCTAGGCGGAATAAACAAGAATTTATGTGACTTACGTACCTCTTGTAGAGTTGGCCTTTGAATAAATGGGACAATCACGATCACGCTTTATCAACCCAAAAACCTTCTCAAGTATTTTCCTTTCACCTTACTTGATCACCGGTGGGAGATGCTTTCAAGTAATTTTAATAACTAAGGAAAAAGAAAAATATATGCTCTTGATTTTTCCAACACATGAAATTATGTACTTGGGGATGAAATAATCACCCCCTATTTATAATTAGGAGTGGCCGAAAATTAGGAGTATTTGGGCCTTGGAGAAAATCTTTTCTTAGACTCTAAGAAATCTTGAATATATCCCATATATTATTTTCTCCAAAATAAAATATTCCACAAAAATCTCACCCTCCTAATTAAGTTGTAATTTTCGAAAATTATAGGAGTGAATCCAAGATTTGGATCTTCTTGAATATATGAGATAATCTTGTATTCCAAGAATACTTATCTTCCATAATATTTTTCCAAGAAAATCAACAAAATCTAATCTCTCCTAATAACCATATTTTCGAAAAATATAAAGAAAAATCAGCATAATTATTTTCTTTTTATTTTAATCATCTTATTATTATTGGGCTACTTGAGGGGCCTTTAAGAAGAATTAAGATTGGAACTCCTAATGGACTTCTGAATTTCAATATTGAGCCCCAATATAATTCAATCCATTAATATTAATTATTACCACTAATAAATTAATATTGCACTATCTATCTTAATCCATATTACGATAATATGGGCTCCCGGTTATTATTTCCCGCATTTAAGATTATCAAGTCCATTAATTAATTAAGCTTCTGAATAGCTCTAAATTAATTAATATATTTCACCTTGGAGTAAAGACAACTCAACATTATTATCCGTACCGAAGAATCTAATTCTTCACTTGCAAGATTTGGCACAATAAAACTTATGAGCCCACCAAGGGGACTAATCACACGAGCCGTACTCGCACGTGTTTCTCCATATTAAATCTTAGCAACCGTCGTATGATTAATATTACTGCCCAAAGCACAAGGTTCGAAGTCACAATGATTCTCACCCAACATGAATCAAAGCAGTAACCATTAAGCACACACGGTCCTATTTAAGTCACGGAGATTAAGAAATCAACAACCACTGAGGTCTAATTCTTCACATTTCAGAACAGAAGAATTTATCCTCGCTGTAGGTCCTCTTCAACACATACTAAATGTGCTAGTGCAATCTCTTAGTCAAGACAGACCAATCTGAGACTTACACATCGACCTTTCACGGCGGATTGTTCAATTCCACCTAGTCCGTGAAAATGTACGTTTAGTTACAAGGAAACTGTTAATGTGATCTTCCGTGATCGGGTATCACCACATTAACTACAATGTAACTAGTACTATTATGAACTGTTTGCAATAAATATTCAACATTCAATCATATCTAAAGCATATGCGATAAAAGAATTATTCTCAAAAAACGAGTGTTTGATACACGAGTTATACAAAGTAAAAATATACTTTCACGTATAACTCCAACACCACCACCCAAATACGAACGATTTTTTGCCTTTTTACCCATTTTCGGCCCGTTGCCTATATATACCCATTCCGAACACGTTTTTGGACACCACTTCACACATAGAGATAGTTTTTGGAGAGAGAAGAGCACCGAGAGTTTGAGCAAGCATATTTTACGTGTAATCGAGGTATTAACATTACGAATTCATAGTTTAGATTTTGATTTTCTTTCTTTCGTTCTTCAATACTTGTTACGTGAGACCTTTGATTTCTTCGTTATTTGATATTATTCTTAGATTAAACTTCTTTTTCAAAACCCTAGTTTATGTTCTTGAGTTTTTCAATTCAATTCGTCATGTTTATGTTCGTTGCTTGTTTAATTGCTTCCGCTATCATTAAAACCATGCTAAGCTAAAACCCTTGTATGCTTGGGGTAGGATGAACTCGTAGAAGTAGGATGTTGGTACGTAATTAGGATAACTTGTGATGTTTAGTGCTAGTTCTCTTAATTAATTGAATTCTTAAAATAAACCCTAGAATTATCTTGGAATTGAGTACGAAAATTATTAGAGAGAGGACGATCTTATCACTCTTTAATAACGAATAGGCTTAACGATAGGGTTATAGAAGGGGTTTATAATCTACCGGTTTATCTAGGGAGGACATCACCTTGGGTAAATAAGGGTCTCATTAATTAAGCATAATCCATATAACTTGTTTAGTGGGTTGTGAAGTAGGTTGATTTGACGAAGTATTAGGTTTAGTTCTTGAGCTTTTAGTCTTTCAATCAGGTGCTAGATTAGGGAAGTTGATTGCCTAGTTTTAGTACACCTAGGATTAATACTTGCACATCACGGTTGTTTTAATTATCGTACTAGCTCCGTTAGTATACATAGGGATTCCTATCTTGATCATCATCATTGCATATTTGATTAAACCCTTAGTATTAAGTTGATTTTATTATTTGCATTCATAGAAGTAGACTTTAGAGTAGTTTAATTACATTCCTACACCAGAATACACACTCATATTAACTACGACGCGTAGATCTTCAGGGCTCTATTCGCATACACACCTTCCCTTGGCTTCGATACTACTTGGTCCCTATACTTGCACATACTACAGGGATCCCATACTCTTGTGGGGTAACTACTAGTATAGCTAGTATTTTGCGTTCAAGTCATTGGTCCACGTCATTTGGTAGGTGAGAATGTCAGAACTCATTCTTCAGTTCAGTCTTGTATTTACTGAGTTTAGGTTTGTCCTCATCTACATACGTCTTCCAGCGCTAACATTCCTTTTTCTTGCTTGGATCCTACTCCAAGTATTTTCCCAATAACTCAGTGCAGTCCTGTTCCCTTCAGGCTGAGTTAGCAATTATCTCAAGATCATGCTCTTCATCCTGATACTTACTCAGCCAACTTAGATAGACTGCCATAAGTTCAGGATAGTGCTCTTGTGTCTTCAGGCTTCAGTCTTGATGGTCAACAATGAGTACTCCTCTCATTGTGTACCTGTGAATATAAAATATTTTAACTTACAAACCTAACTAAGACTAGTCTGGCTATTACAACACTTAGGCAGATTCATTTTTTTCGGGTCTTTAAGATCAAATTAAAACTGACATTGTCCCAACAAAATGGAGAATTATTAGGACCTGAATGGTGTGAAGTGAAAATTACCGTGGTAATTAAATATGAGGAACCACTATTCCAAAAAGTTGAAAGTGTTAAAGTTGTTGGGCATGCTATAGCCATAGCATTGAATGGCCAAAGCAACTGCTATGTTTCTCTTGATAATCGTTTCTTTGGTTTGATTTAGGTTTTTTTTTTATCAATTTTCATGTATCAATTCTTTTCCCCTTTATTCACTATTATAGGTTCAAGTGGAAGAGACAACATAAGTGAAGTGGAGCAAAATGAGTTTTACCACACATAGTTTGGATGCAATTTATCGTTGATCTAAATAATTTGTTTTTTTATTAGACTTGATAATTATTAGATTTTGGTGATGTTATTTTTTAGATGTCATGACTCATTGAAAATATTTTTGGTTATAATACATTTGGTTTTATGTTTATAAGGTAATTACAATATTTTATTATTGTATATGATGTTTATATATCGATACAAATTATTGAAAGTATGAAGTTATCATATATGTTCGATCAGGTTAAGGATACGTGTATGGGTATAATTTTACATGTATGTATATCGTTACTAATATTATGTGGGATGAAATATCGAAAAATTTTATAGTTAAATTGGTTGGTAGTATTAGGTGACATAAAAATTCATAAAAAAAATTTATATTGTAAAACAAGGTTGTGTCATTTATACAATAATATAGTCACGCGTATAAGCTTCACTAAATGAGGTAGTTTCATTAGTCATACATAATTTAATGACAACAAAAAGTAACACATATGTCGTTTATCGTGACATATGATGATGTCACAAGACAATCATTTCGTAACGCTTGCAAATGTCACAAAAGAGGGTGGATAAGTTAGTTATAAACTTTTACATGAAACCAGAAAGCGTCAATATATCACACTACTATGACGCCAAATAGCGCCACTTCTAGGCGCAGAGTCCAGCATCTCCCAGCCGAGTTGGACGCGATAACGGCCCGGTGTGCCAAGTCCGGTGGAGGCTATTTGACCCATGGCACTGCAGCTAAATATGTGGTTAAAGGAAATAAAGTAGCACCTCACTACAAGTCCGGGCTTTTAGTCTAATGGCAAGCACTTGATCCTACAATTGGTATCAGAGCATAGGTCACAGATTCGAATCCCAGTAGAAGGCATTTGTTGGCCAAGAGGGCTAGCAGATGCTGGGGGGATTATTGGGCATGGAATCTAGTATCTCCCAGCCGAGTCGGGCGTGATAATGACTCGGTGCGCCAAGTCCGATGGAGGCTATTCGACACATGGCCTTGCAGCTAGATATGTGGTTAAAGGAAATAAAGTAGCACCTCACTACGAGTCCGGACTTTTAGTCTAGTGGCAAGTGTTTAGTGTTATCAATGAATGTTTATGTGATGCATAAAAGCATCACAATAAACATAGATGATGATGCATTCAAGCATCACAAAACTAGGCCTTTGAAACACCAAATCATGTGACGCTTGTCCAAAGCGTCACTAAGCACTTCTTTTAGTGACACTTTTGTGCGTCACTAAAGCCTATATTTCTATTAGTGTCCGAAAATAAGATTTTAGAGTCATTGACTTTGGAAAATTCTGATTTGAGAAATTCTTTCACAAAATTGGAATTGATCCTGACGAGAAAGGACTTGGAACTACGTAAACTTAAGGAGGAATTGAAAAGTTAAACTTTGAGTTTCAAAAAATTCACACAAGGGAAAATGAGACTGGATGATTTTATGACTACTGGACAATCAAACAAATGTGGTCTTGGCTTTGTTGGTGACTCTTCTGAACATTCTCTCATTGATAAACATGATAAATTTGTTAAGTATGAAAAAAACATGAAAATATTATTTCTAATAAATCTGTTAAGCAAGTTAGGAAGGTTGATAAAGTCTTGATATATCATTACTATTCTGAAGTATGTCATATCAAGCCATATTGTTCAAAAATGAAGAAAGATTTGAAATAAAGTAATGTTGTCCAAAGTGTTACAACATTCTGAGAAAGATACTGATAAATCTTGAATTTCTAAAACTAAAATCTCATGTAATGTTGTGTATAATTTATGGTATTTTGATTCAGGTTGTTTAAGACAACTGGACAGATTGAACACTTAGCTGATTATGGATCATGTGATGATGGTAATGTAACTTATGGTGGTGGTTCTAAAGGAAAAATCATAGGAAAAAAACTCTTAATGTGAAAGGTTTTCCTAAGTTATCAAATGTGTTACATGTTGATGGTCTTCTTGAAAACTTGATTAGTATTAATCAGTTATGTGATGATAACTTGCATGTTAAATTTGACAAAAATGCATGTAATGTTTTTAACCAAAACAATGAATGTTTGATGATTAAAAATAGATCTGATGATAATTGCTACTTGATTGGTACAAACAATCATAAATATATAATAGCAAAATGAATTCCATAAATAGTTTTGGAGGGAGAGATTGTGAGCCCTTGATCTTTCATTCACTAACTCATCATAACCGTCCATTCTTATATCCTACAATATATGGAAATTTTGTCAATCAAGGATCCAATTAGCAATCAATTATTTGTTGGATCAATTGCCAAAATTTTAGGAACATTTATATTTTTGCTCCTATTTATACCCTTCATCATTTGTTGATTTTCAACATGTTTCTTTAGTTCTTTAGTTTCATTGTTCTTTTTTATCCGATTAGAGATATATAGATCAGTGAATTCATGTGTAATATTTTTTAGTGGATATAAATTTGTGGTAAATATTTGAATCAGTATAGGGAATCATATTTGTTACCAATGTTGATCGGATTTTCAAATCATTGAATAATGTGTGTGAATACATATAGACTTTACTAAGTTACACATGATTTTGTATATAGTCAAATTAGTTTGATTGCGAGAGTTTGGAAATTGAGGGATGAAGGATATGAAGACGATGATGGACGGAAATGAAGATTGAGGCCGCAACTATTTTGGACTTCAAGGCTAATTTTAATTCACATGTATTTTGATCCCTTCTTTTAAATTTAATTTAGAGTTTAATTTTTATTATTTCCACTCACCTAATTTGGTGAAAATAGTTTTCTGTAAGTCCATGGACTTGACATCCATTTTAGTTTTAGAATTCTACCACTTATAATATTTAAAAAAAATTAATTGTTTATTTTTTTAATAAAATACCCCTAATAAGTATATTTATTTTATGTAGAAATTTAATATATATGGGTATAGTTTTGATATTATAATTAATGAGAAAATTGGTTTATGTGAATATATAAAATGAGATAGACAAAGAGAGTATTATTTAATTTCACATTTTTTTGTAATTTGGACAAAGGATTTTTTTTTTTAATTTCAATTAGCGATGTTGAAATATTAGTTTTAAGGATCAATTTAATAATTATGTATATTAATTTACCTAATAAATGTCATTCATATGGATAAATTAATTATTTGTCTATATTTACCTAATAAATTTCCATCAATATTATTTTTACTAATCTATTTTCGGAAGGTTAAATTAATTAAGTCATATATTGTTTATATTTACTAATTAATTTTTTTTTATATCAAGGTAATATAAGAAGATTAGTATATATATTTTTTTATAATAAATAATTTTTTAACTTTATCTACTAATTAATTTTTATTTATTTAGGAATAACACTAAGTCACTAATTACGGATTTAAGGTTGATTGTATTACAAAATTTGAAAATTCCAAATCCAACATCATTTTTTTTTAAAGATTACATCATTAATGATTAATCCATCGTGCTTTTTTTTAAATTAAGGTATTATTACCCAATATTTCTATTTTTATGTCTAAAATTTTGTTTGTTGGTTATGATTTTTTATATTCATTGATTAATAATATCAATTATTCTTTGAAAATAATTATAAGAGAAAATTACCAATGACAAGACTAAGTATTTCAATTGTTCTTATATATTGAAAATATATTCGTCAAATATTTTAAGGCATCATATCTCATGTTTCCAGATTTTATTGTTTTTTGTTGTTTACGGATTAATTGAATCAGTAATGTCACAATTGAGATTTTATATTAAATCCTAAAACCCCAAATCCCTATAATAGTCACTCATTTAATAATAATAATAATAATAATAATAATATATATATATATATATATAATTTTTTTAATAATTTTTAATTTGAAAAGATGCACAAGTCAATGTAGATCCATATATATGATGTTCACAACAAAATATATATATCTATTTTTTTTATTATCTCCCAAAATATTAATTATATTTGAAATAATTTATAGTTTATCTACTAGAGGATATTTAATTAGATTGTAAATATATATGATCATATTCTAATATTATCTTCCAAAATCTTCATTTAAAAAAAAAAAATTGAAGAACTATATTTCTACAACTTTCACTTAGTTAATTAATGTGTATTATCTTATATTTACAAGTTTTCCATTTAATATTATATTTTATTTATAACTCATTTTGAATTTTGAATTTTAGTATATTAATTTTATAAATTAGTCATGAAAACTCAGTTCATTAAACATATCAAATAATTGATTCAAAATGATGGAGAATCTAATCAATTTACTAAAAGTATAATTTTAGTAATTTTAATATATAATTATTAAATGTTATAGTTTATAGGTGCATAAGTTTTGTTTATAATTTGTTGAATGCCAATTTATTGGAGCTAAGTTTAAGATTGAAACAAAAATTCATATTCCTTATGTCCCTTGCAACATTCAATTTACTAAGGTTATTTTAATTTAATTTTACAAGTATTGTATTTTCTAATTGACTTATGTTTCTGACGTATAATCATTTATTTTCTCTTCTAATTTCATGAAATAAAAAAAATCAATTTATGAAGTAATTATATATGAGTTCTAAATTTTATAATTATATATTCTAATGAAATACAATTTATATATTATCAGAGTTTTGGAGGGAGTCATAATTATATAATTGTTTGTGTATTTATGAGGTAAAATCAACCTTTCTTAAAATATTATTTATTGTGTAATAAGTTACATTAAATATAATTAAATTTTGTACTTAATGTGTCAGGTTATTTTTGTTTATAATACACTTTTTCAACTTTCCATAATTTATTCACATATTCTTCAATTTGATTCTAGGTCTAAGGCTAATTCAATGAGTTTGTCCATGTATATGTTGGTAGGAAATTTATTTTTAAGATTATGATTGATGAATATAATTAGTAACTACTCAAGTTCACAATTGATTGTTGGTGTACATAGACAATGAATCAGTGACTAAATTATAATAAAAGTCTTGTTTGAGACTGTCTCATAGTATGATGAGACCAATACTATATGACTCACTTTTAACTTAAAATGCATCACTTATTAATTAAAAAATAGTCACTTCTTTGAAATGGGTCTCATATTATGAGACGGTCTCACATAAATTTTTGTCATTATAACATAATATATATATATATATATATATATTATTAAATAATTATTATTCAATTTAATTACTTCTAGATTATTTTGCTATTTTATATAAATTTTCACATTACATGTTAATGATTACAAGTTTACAACATGTTAATGATTTTTACCAAATCTAATAATGTTGATATTAAAGAAAAATATAACTTAAATATCATCATTAAAGTTAATTCATAAAAGAAACTGTACCACACAAGTGTTATTCATTACACACAATTATATGAATTCCCATATACGGACTTCTTTATACATATGTCACATAATTCTTAAGAATTTATCTTTTTTTTTTCAATTATACCATCTCAAAATCAAAACCACATTCTTTAATTCGTACTTCGAACACATATTTTTATAAGCAAATCTATTTATTTTACCCATTTCATCTCCTAAAACATTGTCGTAGTAGTACTATATGAGATATAAATATTTATTATTTTTACCAAATTTTTATCTTAATATTCATGATTTTTTTAATGACTCAGCATCTGGCTCAAGGTTCGACTAATTCAAGGGACCCACAATCCACCATCCACTTGCGGGAGGGTCCATTTAAAGTCAGGACATTTTTGCTTTTGTATGAATTACCCCCTCAAGAGATGATAGCAACTTGAAAGTTTCAAATCTATGGAGGAGCACACTCCTAAGTGTCCGCCCTACACTACCGGTCAACTCTCTGGGGTTATTATATTCTTAATTTTAATTTATGACTATACGTATGTACTGAATAATTATCGAATTAATATAATCGTAAGTATTTTATCTTCTTTGTAGATTATATTATAATGTATAATTGCTTGGTTCTTTCCACTATAACCAAAGATAAAAAAAATTCTAAAATATAAGAATTGAGACGAATCTTAAAACATGTATTATGTTTCATTATTTGGATATGTTACACAATTGATGGTGACTTATATTGATGGTGTGAAAGCCTGAGGGGGTACTTGATTAACAATCCTTCAATGATAATGAAAATTAGTTTAAAATCAGTGCAGTTATGATGGTTTATTGAAACAAAATCATTATCTCCCCCTCTAAATAAGATAATTACTACTCATTGATTATCATATTTCACACCTACAAGCATCCTCATCAATCATTCTTTTATTCCTCCACCAACAACCACCAACAAATATTTGTTGTCCATTTAATTTGGGCATGACACTAGCAATGTAACCACTATTGAAACAAGTTTTCCCCCAACATATTATTTTTATTAATGGGACATAGATGAAAAACAAATTTGCATTCCTATTACCATTGAAGTGTTGTTAACCAAGCGCCCTCTCATAACTAAACCACCAAAAACCTTGCAAAGAATCCAAAAATATTAAGGTATTTAATATAAGTTGTGATTAATTATATTCTTATATCATACACTATTTTTTCTTAAAAGAGTCTATTTTGTTTTCAAGAAAAATGATTATATATTTGTGTCGATAGAATGTGAATATGCTTGTGCTTTAGTGATAGGAGATAATATTTATAAACCACAAAAACCTTATTCAGTTGTATAGACATCCAAAATAACTCCCTACACAGTGTTAGTTACAAATAAAAGACTTCTTTTTATGTCTGTCGGTCTCTTCTGCAATATATCAACAAGTTCTCACTTCTTATTTTGTAGGTATATTTTGTGCATATCTTTGTTCAAAGCACGATGCCTAAAATGACATTATCACAAGGGGAGTCTCAATCTTCATATAATAACTTATTACCTTCGTTCTTATTTCAAAGATATGAATTTTCACCAAAGGTACACTACAATAAATTTGTTTATCTAATTATTTCACAATTTTTTTGTGTTCAATATTGAACGGCGGTGCATTGGATGTGACACTAAGATATACGAAATCCATCAATTTATTTCTTTTAAGTCTCTCAAAATTAATTTATCTATTAATTTTCATAGGTGGGGTGACACACTTTTAAGAAAAACTGTTTTATTACCTTTTTGGACCAATAAATGTAGAGTATTTTGAATAAAGTGAGTAGTGTGAGAGTGTTTATTTCCATTTTTTGATATGAAAGTTAGTGTAGGATGTCCAAAAAAAAGTATGAAGTTTATTAGGGGACAAAGGGAGTATATGATAGCTATGAGTGTATATAAATATGTTTGCTACTTCATTCATGCCAATAGTAGTAAAATCTTTAAAATTTTGGTCAAAGGTGAAAAAGGCGAAAATCGGTGATCGAACGTTTTCTAGCTGACTAGCGCTAGAGAATTTATTTATTTATTTATAATTCTTTATTATATAATAGGGCCGTTTAGGCACACCTATGGTCGGACCGCCTATGGTCGACTACAGCCACATAGGTGGGGCATTGGCTAAAAAATGTCTAGAACCACTGATTTTGCAGAAATCGGATCGTGGGAGGCCGTCTAGGCCCATTCTGCATCACTGATTTTAGTTGATGTAATCACCTTTGCAAATTTTTTATGTATACTTCAAATTGTAATTTTAATTGGATATTTCTTTTCAAGGACCCTAACTTAGTAGGAGTGGCAAGATAAGGATCATAACTTTTCAAGCAAACAAATTGAGGATAATAATTTCTTAAGTTGAAAATTTAAAGACCGTGACTTCTAAAAGTGGCAAATTAAGCCCAAACCAGTTCGAATTAACCAAAATCGAGTCATATTCAGTTTGAACCCAAGTCAAATCGAGCGAAATTGCCATATTTTAGGTTTATTTTGCCTCAATTTGCCACCTTATTAATTTATTGTCATTAATTTGTCAACCTGAAGAGTTATGTTCCTCATTTTACCCCTATAAGTTATTATCCTTAAATATAAACTTGAAGATCTACGTGTTGAGTATATATACTTTTCCATATCAATTTAATTCAATCCAGTTTCAATATTTTTACAATTAATTTCCTATTAATGTTGAAAAGATTGATAGATTTTGATGTCCCCTGGTATCTAAGTTTTATCTTTTTTTTAAATGTGTTTTTGTTTTTTATTTATACTTTAGTTATGAGTAGGATGAGTGTTAAATTGACTAAAAATATGGTCATTAAAAATATATATGTTCTAATACCTTATGTGGTTGTCCAATATTATATGATAAATAATTTCAAATTGAACAAACTCAATTATATGGAGAGAATTATAAAATGAGTAGTTTTAGCATCAACTATTTCTCTAAGTTCACCTACTTCAAAATTCACCCATCTTATTTCATAATATGTACTAAATATACCCATTATAAAATTATAATTTTATTCAACATACATGTACATCCCTGAAAATATTCAACTACTAATGTTATTCAATTTCAATAAAACCACATAAAATATCTATTCCCCCACCTCTTTAATCCATTGGTAAAAATCAAGATTAACATATTTGCACAAGAGTGTCTATTAAACAGAATGATTGAAAGTTGAATGTGAAAGAAACCACCAAAACAAAGTAATTTATTGATCTGTATTATATTTTTTTAATGTCAATGCGATAGTCTTTTTTTTTTATTATTATATTCTATTATTAGTTTCTGTTTGAATAATAAAAAAATACTACCATGCATAGGAAATTAAGTTTTCCTCCAAATAAATTTACTGAAAGTCAAATTGATTATTTGAAAATTATGTTGAAGGAAAATTAGAGCCAATAAATATTGGTAAAATTACTGGACTTTGTATGAAATGATATAATGTTTAAAGTACTGGATATTGAATCAGATTTTATTATATTGAAGTACTAGATATTTTTCCCAATTTCTTATCAATACATGTTTATTGGTGGCACGAATCTATGCATGCTTATGCTCACTAAATCTTGGTTTAAATTTGATAGAGTGTTGGATTTTGTAAAGATGATTAAATTATTTTTAACAAGTATAATGATATTGATATCAGAGTAAGAATGATTTTTTTTTTTTTTTTGTACCAAAGTTGTCTGGTTGATATGATTTTTTTTAAGGATTGTAACTTAAGGGTGGTGGCAAACCTAGGATGTTAAATCTCCGGACGGATAATTTAAGAGCAATAATTTTAAAAGTCATGAATTGAGGTAAAAAACTAAAATCAAGTGGGGCTAATTGGCTGAATATGGCTTTGATTAGGGTTGGTTCGAACCAATTTGGCGTGAATTTGTTATTTTTAAAAATTATTGTCCTTCAATTGCTACCTTGAAGAGTTATGATCTTCATTTTGCAAGCTTGAACAGTTACAATTCTCATTTTGTCACCATAAAGTTATGGTTCTTAAAAAAATTACTTGCACGCTTGATTGGATCTTTATAATTGAGTCCATTTGTTGGATATTTTTTTATTTTTTTTATAAATTTCATCAACAATATAATAATTTGTTATTTTATCGAATATTTATTATTTTATATGGATGTTAATGTTTAAATATATGTTAGAAAATTGATTTAGTACATAATGATATGAAATACTATACATATATTGTATTAAATCAATTACAAAAAAACTTACCATTAATTATTAAAAAACTAATTTAAATTGTTTGAGTCTTTTGTATATTGCTATATTTTTTAAGAAATAGTGAAACATTTAACATAAGTAATATATTTGCGTGTTCTTTTATTACTGTAACTTTATTAGTAATTGATGTTATAACTTATAACTATTGATCATAGAAGATGCATATTCTAATGTCTTTCGTGGTTATTATATAATATTTTGTAAATAATTTTAAACTTTACAGGTTTAGGTTATTTACAATTTATATAAGACACATAATTTCACTAAAATGAGTTGGTGAGAATTATAAAATAATTTATTATTCTTTATAAATATATATTTTATAATAAAAATAAGAAAAAAAAACGTGTGTGAGATGGTTTCACGGTGAGACGGTTCACAAACTAGCGCAAAATAACACACATCTCTTATAAAATGTTAATACGTCATGTCCAACTTATGATCCATCACATGCAAACCTACTTAAGAAAATAAATATTTTTTAATAATACACTTATGTATAATAAAAAAAAAGTTGTATTAAAAAAATTGTTATAAATCATTGCCCTAAAATATTGTGACATTTATTAAACATAAATATATATAATGGATAATATTGAAATTTTAGTAATGAAAATGACTTATGTGTGAATTGCGGGTAGGGCTATAGTTTAATAAAAAAGTAGTTAAAAAAAATGGTTACCATTTTTTAATTATTCGTAGAGTGTCATCTCATTCTTTTAATCAATAAAATTAATTTTTACAAATATTCAATAAGTCATAAATTACTCTTATATGTTTGATCTTGACATTTAATTT
This sequence comes from Ballota nigra, assembly GCA_947034835.1. Taxonomy (NCBI): domain Eukaryota; kingdom Viridiplantae; phylum Streptophyta; class Magnoliopsida; order Lamiales; family Lamiaceae; genus Ballota; species Ballota nigra. The sequence goes on from OX344720.1 coordinate 92,067,681, forward strand.
ATTTCTTTTTAAAAGAAAATGTATTTTTTTTACATTGTATTTTAGATTATTGTTTAAGTATTTAAACTATAGCTTAAAATTGTGTGAGATTGTCTCGTGGAATTAGATAATACAAATTTAAATACACGTACGTTGAAATATTAGTGTGTTAGGTCCAATTTATATTCTATCCCAGGAGTAGATTTTATATGAAAATGAATAATGATAAACTTATAATAAAACTGTTTTAAAGTATTAAATATTATAAATGGAATATGAAATTTTTTATGAGAAGTATATAATTTGAGTTCAGGAAAAAATTTAGGTATACTTTAAAAAAAAATTGTAGCTTTTTAGTTTTATAATTAAAATTTGGTAATTATTATAGTTTAAATAATTATTTAACAAATTCCGACCGTGCGAAGCACGGGATTTACAATCACTAGTGTTTGTAATAATATGAAAACTAATGATAAAGTTTTATAGCATAAAAAATTGGGACAGGTTAATTACAGAAACATTCAGAAATTGATTAATCTTGATGTTGTAGTTGATTTACCTAAATTACAGTTTGATGGTGTTAAAGTTTGTGGACCATGTAAAAAAGGTAAGCAATCAAGAGTGCCACACAAAGTTTTATCTCAATATACCATAAGACGTTGTTTTGAATTGTTACATATGGATTTGATGGGTCCTATGGAAACAGAAAGTATAGGCGGTAAGAAATACTCCTTAGTTGTAGTGATGATTTTTCTAGAGGTATATGGATTGAATTTTTGAAAGAAAAATCAAATGCCTTTTTTGCATTCAAATTTCTTTACAAAAGATTTAGGATCATTTATAACTTGAAAATAAGTAGGATAAGATCAAATCATGATAGAGAATTTGAAAATAACTCATTCACTGAGTTTTGTAAAAACAAAAGTAGTTTTCAAGAGTTTTCCTCTCCAAAAACACCAAAAAAAGTGACATTACTGAAAGAAATAATAGAACTCTTCAACAAATGTCTAGAGTCATGTTAATTTTAAAAAATATTTCAAAAAGATTCTGGGCAGAAGCCTTGAATACTGCATGTCATGTTGCAAATAGAGTGTTCATTAGGTCAGGAACTTATAAAACCCCCTATGAGATATTGAACAACAAGAAACCTAATTTAAAGTACTTTCATATTTTCTGATGTGTTTGTTGCATACTTAATGAGATAAATCAATTACACCAATTTAACTCTAAGAGTGACAAATTATTTTTCTTAGGTTGCTCTAGGAATAGCATAACATACATAATTTACAATCTAAGGATATATACTGTTCAAGAATCCAATAATGTTGTATTTGATGATATTTCCAGTATTGCAGGTACAAATTATGAGGATGATGTTGTTGATCTCATTGACATTCCAAAATTTTCTGACCAGAAAAATGATGTTGCCCAAAATGAGTCAACATCTGGGACAACACTTCTTGAGAAGTTTGAAAAGACTATAAAGTCAGAAAGAGTGTTAGAAACAGGAAGAACACATGTTGGTTCCTCATGGTGCTTTAAAAGAGCTTTTGGAAGTCTAGAGAGTGTTGAATAGACTTTCTAGGCCCAAAGCAAATTTTTGAAAATTTGGCTAAGTACCGGAAACCAGAAGACTTGGTGTCTTTTAGTTAGAGTCTCCTGGTTTTGTGAAAACCAGGTTTTTGAATGCGGAAACATTTTTAATCAACTCTAATGAAATCCTTGTTAATGTTAAAAACTTTTATATGCAAAAATACTTTTTATGCAGGAAAGACTTTGAATGTAAGACAAAAGTAAAGTACAATTTTTTTATAGTTGTTCGAATGTTAACTAATCCTACGTCCACTCTCTCTTATCAAAGGGGTCCCACTCACTAACCAGCTTGCTGGAATTTTACAAGTACTAGCGTCCTTAATACAATCATCTTTCGAACTTTCATTTAGAATTTCTTACAGCAATCTCTCAAAGATTAAGATTGTGTAAATGTCCAACTAGACTCCTTCATGAGTAGATAGAAGTGAGTACAATTGTGTGTGTGTGGGAACACAATGAAAGATAGTTTTGCTTGAAGTTTTATCACGCGTGATTCTTATATGTTCTTCATTCCCAACACTAGTATTTATAGGGGAGGAAATGATTTAGTCGTTGGAGAAATAATCAATCAAATCACCTATAATTTGGAAGTCAATCAATCAATCTCTCCTTGATTGATTTGGTTGGTGAGATCCTCTTGATTTTAAATTTGGTTGACTTTGTCGATCTGATCTTCAATTAAATCTTCAGTCACCCATAGAACTATGCTTGATTAGTCTATTTACTAATCTCGCATAGTCTTCTGACTTCTTCACCCTTGTCTGGTTCCGATCTGCTTTAATGTGAACTCTGTTCTGGTAAGGGTGGACACCAGAAGACTCTGGGTCTTCTGGTTTTTCTCCAAATGGAAGCTGGCTCATGCCTTACTTTCTGGAATAGAGTGATAGGTCTTCTGGTCTGTTCTGGACTCTTCTGGAATAGGGTCTTCTGTTATCTCTTCTGGATTACCTCTCCTGGTTGCTATTCTGGTCGACTCTTCTAGTCTTGATTTGGTTCCCTCTAGACTAAGTCCTATATAAGACTTATACTAATCTTCAGTCGACCAACAGGCTCAGCTGGTTCTATTACATTTTGTTTTATCATCTTCAAAACATCTATATAAAAAATTTATCCTAACAATTTCTCCATTTTTAATGATATTAAAACTATAACAAAACTGAAATAAAATAATATTTTTGGCATTTCTTTTTTGAAAAAAAATTCCGTACAATATGGTTTGGATAAATAATACAAAATATGCTTCATTTTTCGGAAATAATTTCAGAAATTGAATAGTTTCTCGGAGAACCAAACACGAAATATGTACATTATGAAAATTCTCAAATTCCGCGCAAATGCAATATACACAATTTTTCTTATCATATTATTATTCTATAATAAAAATTATTTCATAAATACAACCATATACATAACACAATCATAAATAATCAACAAAACATTATAAATAAACCCTAAACCCAAAATCTAGTTCTTTAAAAATATATAAAAAAAACTTACTGGAATGTGAAGTATATGACATCCGATAACCATACTTCAAACGTGGACAACAAATGACTGAAATGAGGGTTGATGAGACTGATGAACAATGTCTACTTTGGGAAGAAGAAGTCGCAACCTTCTTCCCCTTCTTCTGGAAATTAGCAATCAACAATGGGTGGGTGCATGATTATATTTGTATTTTAAGTCGTTAGGGGTATATGTGTCTTTTATTTATTATTAAAAATAAATATTAATTTAGTGTGTGTACTAACCAGATGTGGGTGCATATAACATGGGTGTATCTAATTATGGGGTCATTGGCCCAATATAGTGAAATGGCAGGGCCTTACCCGGTGACATTAATATTTGGGCCAGCCTTACATTATCCACTAACATATGAATGGGCTTTCTCGGTTTTAGCCCAAAGATTTAGCATCGGTTCTCTACTATTTTCTGAAGAAAAATATTGTGTGAACCATGTTTCTTCGTGAAACTTATTGGGAGTATTATTTTTTTCATTAAAAGGTGGTAGTTGTTTTTACTATACCATAATAATTTTGAATGGTATAAGTTGTTCCAAGGGTTGTAAATAAATCAAATCTAATCGAATACCACTGTATTGTATACGTATTTGTGAAATTATTTTGAGTATCAAACTCAAATTTAAATAGTTTTTCGAATAATAAATGTGATTTGTTTTTGACTTGAAATTGATATCGAATTATCCTAAACTATTCGAATACTCAACTCGAATATCCAAATTGAATTTTCTTCAAGCATGTTTTAAATAAATATTATTCAAGTATTCAGTTCAAATTTACTAAATTGATTCAATTCACAATTCAAGCTACAAATTTAAAAGTTTATAAAGCATAATCAAATACATATACTTAAAAAAGTTAACTGTCAAATTCATCAAAAAAACATTTCAATAAGCAAGTGACAAAAATTCAATTTTCATCGAGTGTACAACTGAAGTGATGAGGGGACGACGGCGGCGGGAGCCACGGCAACAAACACGAGAACGACGGAAGAGAGTCAATTCTTCAACGTTTTTTTTTACTTTCAAGATAGAGTTTTTATTTTTAATTATTAAAATATATTTAAATGAAAAATTGATACAAATGTATTAAACGATGGGTTGCCTAAATGCTACTTGTTGGATAAGACAATAAGGGTTTAAGATAATTCTAACAGGCTGCAATTTATGTTGAAATACATTTATTATTACTATTATTATATATATTTAATTGAATACTTAATCAAATATTTATGAATATTGAAATGAATATCATAATTTTGTATTTGTATTTGTATTTGATTACTAACCGAATAAAAACAATTGTGCTTGAATTCGAACTATAAAATTTTGAATATTAATACTGAATTTTGAATTTGAATATTGAATTGAAACAAAAGTATTTGATTTTTTTACAATCCTAGTTGTTTCACTAAAAAAAAAAGTATTATTTATTTCACTAAAAAGTACTACTAATCATTTTACTATAAAATATTAGTTATAAATTAGTGTTACAGTGAAATTGGTTCACAAAATACCAACACATCTTAAAAGTGCCTTTTTACATACACTTGGTTTCATTTAAAAATTCATAAAAACATGTGTGTGGCGAATTCACACGAGACTTTTTTTTAAATATTCTTCCAGTGATAGATGAAATGGTAAACCTTCACGATTTGAATTTTTTAGTAATAAATAGGTTGGCATTTATTGGATGAGGTTTCACTAAATTAATTTGAATTTAGGTTTACGTGAATTTTTTTCTAAATATTACCGATGTGCATATGAAATATCACTATTATGTGATTTTATATGCAACACACAAAATCAAGCATTAGTACGTAGTTTCATTTTTTATATTGATACTGAAAAAAATAGTTTATGAGAATTTAGCACTTGTACACAAGAGACATTGAAATTTTATCATTTATCATTCTTACCTAAATTCCCATCTTAAATTAAATCCTTCACTCCAAAAGTGGACTCATCGTTTTTTAAATTAATTTTGCAATAAATACTTTAGTGGCATATAAAATACACACACGAATACAATTTTACAATTTATTGGTTGGAAAATTAAAGTCCTCCAAATTTAATTATACAAATGATATATGACAAAAAAAAAAAAAAAAAGTGCATGAGACGGATCCTCATTATGTGATCAGTGGAATTTATAAACCTACTCGAATCATATTTTTGAGTAAAATGAGATGTAAATGCTATTGTGAAACTCTTTCTCACATGACATATAAATTGACTTTCTCATACACATGACATATAAATGACAAAAATGTGTATGAGATAACATCAATTAACATTCATTTTTATCAAAGTGTTATTAAGTCAATGTCTTAGTTATACCAATTTTCATTATCTTATACAATAAGACGGTTTCATACAAAACTACTCCATATAAATTAATTTCCAATGAGTGTGGGTGGGTGTAATAAGTAGCGGTACCACATATAATAAATTGGGGGGCTGAGAAACACTAGGGCAGCAGCAGGGCCATCCAAATGAAATATTTTGTTGGAAGTACAAGGACAAGCTGTGCAACATTTCATCAACTAAGACAAAATAACTCGACAAATCCTGCAACCCACCTTTGGGGACCTCTCCTTGCATCACGGATTTTATTCTTTTATATATTATTATTATTTAGGAGAAAGGATTTTTTATTCTTTTTATTTGAATGAAATTAAATAGAACCAACAGGATAATTGTTGGACAAAGAAATCGATACCATATTTATCAGAGGTTGAATTCGATATATATAACATTTGTAGATGAGTATGTAAAGAGTGAAAGTGATTCATATATAAATCAATGAGGAGGGATATTAGTTGTTTTCATTAAAGAATATTAGTTGTTTTAATTAAAGAGTATTGGTTGTCTTCACTAAAGAGTCGTAGTTTATTTTCAGTAAACAACTAATACTTTTCAGTGAAAATAACTAATGCCCTCCAGTGAAAATAATTAATACTCTTTAATGAAAATAACTAATATCCTTCAATAATTCTTGTATGAACTACTTTCATTCTATACTTTGTCTTTGTAGATTGCTAGGGATTTTAGTGGTTTCAAGAGTTAGGAAGCAAGTTCACAAATTCTAATAAAATAATGGTTGCGTTAATTGGAAGGAAAATAGGGATACAAGTTTAGTTATATATAGAATTCTCCCTAGTTAAATCGAGATTTTCTATAAACTAGGGTTTACGTGAACTCTTTTGTTTTTTTTTCGCTGTTTAAATGTCACTATTTAAAATATTTAATTTTTTGTATTATTCATCCCAATATCTCAAACAATAATATTTTTATGCACATGCAGTGACATTATATATATATATATATATATATATATATATATATATCCACAATGATACTTAAAACAAAACCTGAACAATAGTAGTAACACTCTATATTTATAATAATATTAAAAAAAATTGAGTTAATTAACGTGAATTCTATATAAAAGTTTGCTGATTAAATATGTTCATTTGACAAAGATTTGATAATGTTGTTGATGGTCTTGTTTTTAATGACTTTTTCAGGACAAATGGGATTTCAGGAGCAAATTTTTTTTTTAAAAACCTTTTCCTCAGGGAGTTCAGCAAGAGTGAATAATACTCAAGTCACTGCATTGCTAAGAGTCTGAGCACTCAAGTCAGTGCGACTGACTTGCGAGCTCTCTTAACAAGGCAGTGACTCGAGAGGTTACACTTCAAGTCACTGCACTGCTTAGAGGCTGGGTTACAAAGTCAGTGTAAAGACTTGGAGACTCATGCTCTAAGCAACACAGTGACTCGAGATGCTGAACTCTCGAGTGCGTTGCCTGAACTGGTCAGTGAGAAGGATTCTCCCTGACCTAAATACTTAACCAAAGTTTTCTTTAACAATGCTCTCAGTGAGCAGATTTTCACAATACTTTAGTAAATACTTAAAACAATAAAACGTTCAGTTTAACGTGGTTCAGAGACTCAAGCTCTTACATCCACGGCCCGATTTAACAGGAAATCCACTAACTGGGATTCTTGTTTTTAACGTGCAAAGGTGCACCCAGATCTATAACTTCAGATCTTGCTTACTTCCTTACTAACTCACAAAACAACTTACTACCAACAAACCTAACTTAGAGTTTTGGTTTCAGTTAGGTTTTCTCCAACTAGGTGAGGTTTTCCCTTACAATGTGTTAGCCTAAAGCTAAGATTGGGAAAACCTCTCTAAGCTAAGAGTTACAAGCTGAACACTCATTTGTGTATAAATATGGATCCTAATGGTCAGTGTACAAGATGTGAATCGTGCCTCCTTATAACTCACATACAATGCACTGAACACTCACACCTTCACAGCTCGTAGGTGTTGATTTTTCTTACTTCACACAAACTTCAAACCGCAGCTATGCGCTTGTATTTATAATGTGGATTCAAATGTAACCGGTGGATGAAATTACATTTGAATCCATACATTTAATAGGTTTCACCTACTTTTCTTGGAACTCGGCCTTGTCAGTGTCAGATATGCTGTCTTGATGTGATTGGTCCACGTAGACTGGATCCAACGGATCTTTGACTCAGTGTGCTTGATCAAGGAGCACTGACTTCATATAACATTATCCTCCACTGACTGATGATCTTCATTAGACATACTTGTCTTCAGTGATGTTGTCCTTCAGGAACTCTTGAAGATCTCTCCAAAAAGTTTGTCATATGGCTGAATGACAAACTTCCCTGACCACAATAAACTAACTCCTTCAGGGCCTACTTGGTGCAGCACTGATCCTCTTGATCATGTTTTTCACTGAGTGGTCCGCTTGACTTGGCTTAGATCAGCTAGGTTTACACTCAATGGGACATCCTTCAGGCTTCTCTTCTGGTTCAGGTTACTAGCATGGCTTCAGTTAGTTTTTCTTGGTGTCATCTTGATATCCTCAGGCTGTGTTGCTGAGTTCCCCCTCGCTGAGTTTTCCCTCAACTGAGTGTTCCCTCAACTGAGTTCTTCTCAACGGACAATCTATTCTACTGAGAGCTAACTTATCCTGACCTGAAAAAAAAGATACAATCTTGACTGCTTTCAAACCTATTACATGTTGTTTTGGAAAATCATCAAAACTAAAATATATCCCAACAATTTCCCCCTTTTTGATGGTTCCAAAACTTCTAACCAAAAGATTTTCTATTACAAGGTGAATGTTCGAAAACAGGTAATAGTTTGGAATATGCAGGAATTCCCATAGTTTAAAACATTTAAGATCTGTTCGGTTGACCATTTTTCTTAACAAAACTGGACCAGTGGTCATGTGAACAACCCGCTCTGATACCAATTGATGGTCCCGTTTTAATGACTTTTTTTAGGACAAATGAGAATTCAGGAGCAATTTTTTTTTAAACATTTTCCTCATGGAGTTCATTAAGAGTGAATAATACTCAAGTAACTGCATTGCTAAGAGTCTGAGCACTCAAGTCAGTGCGACTGACTTGCGAGCTCAGTCTCTTAACAAGGCAGTGACTCGAGAGGTTACACTTCAAGTCACTGCACTGCTTAGAGGCTGAGTTACCAAGTCAGTGTAAAGACTTGGAGACTCATGCTCTAAGAAACACAGTGACTCGAGATGCTGAACTCTCGAGTGCGTTGCCTCAACTGGTCAGTGAGAAGGATTCTCCCTGACCTAAATATTTAACCAAAGTTTTCTATAACAATGCTCTCAGTGAGCAGATTTTCACAATACTTTAGTAAATACTTAAACCAATAAAACGTTCAGTTTAACGTGGTTCAGAGACTCAAGCTCTTACATCCACGACCTGATTTAACAGGAAATCCAATAACTGGGATTCTTGTTTTTAACGTGCCAAGGTGCACCCAGATCTACAACTCCAGATCTTGCTTACTTCCTTACTAACTCACAAAACAACTTACTACCAACAAACCTAACTTAGGGTTTTGGTTTCAGTTGGGTTTTCTCCAACTAGGTGAGGTTTTTCCTTACAATGTGTTAGCCTAAAGTTAAGATTGGGAAAACCTCTCTAAGCTAAGAGTTACAAGCTGAACACTCATTTGTGTATATATATGGACCCTATTGGTCAGTGTACAAGATGTGAATCGTGCCTCCTTATAACTCCCATATAATGAACTAAACACTCACACCTTCACAGCTCGTAGGTGTTGATATTTCTTACTTCACACACACTTCAAAACCGCAGCTATGAGCTTGTATTTATAGTGTGGATTCAAATGTTACCGTTGGATGAAATTACATTTGAATCCATACATTTAATAGGTTTCACCTACTTTTCTTGGAACTCGGCCTTGCCAGTGTCAGATATGATGTCTTGACGTAATTGGTCCACGTGGACTAAATCCAACGGATCTTTGACTCAGTGTGCTTGATCAGGGCGCACTGACTTCAGATAGCATTATCCTCCACTGACCGATGATCTTCTATAGACATACTTGTCTTCAGTGATGTTGTCCTTCAGGAACTCTTGAAGATCTCTCCAAGAAGTTTGTCATAAGGTTGAATGACAAATTTCCCTGACCACAGTAGCCTGACTCCTTCAAGGCCTACTTGGTGCAGCACTGATCCTCTTGATCATGCTCTTCACTGAGTGGTCTGCCTAACTTGGCTTAGATCAACCATGTTTTCACTCAGTGGGACATCCTTCAGGTTTCTCTTCTGGTTCAGGTTACTAGCATGACTTCAGTTAGTTTTTCTTGGTGTCATCTTGATATCCTCAGACTGTGTTGCTGAGTTCCCCCTCGCTGAGTTCCCTCAACTGAGTTCTTCTCAACTGACAGTCTATTCTACTGAGAGCTAACTTATCCTGACCTCAAAGAAAAGATACAATCCTGACTCCTTTCAAACCTATTACATGTTGTTTTGGAAAATCATCAAAACTAAAACATATCCCAACATTAAATCTAGAAAATTTGATATATCAAATCCAAAAGATTTAATGTGGACATTACTTATGGGTCAAGTAGACTAATATGCTTTAGGATTTTGATATTATATATATCCATATACTCAGTATTGTAACACACACATGTACATACATAGAAATATAGTGAAAACTCCTGGCTTGGTACGCCCCCTAATGTAGTCATTAACGACGAACTGGGTAAACAAATTGGTGTCTCTACTTTGTGTTTATTATTTTACAACATCTTATCAGCAGAGTCTCTACCCGCAATTAATCGATTCACACCCTACCAGGATTAAGGTATTTTTAATTGGTAAAAATTTATTGGGTTTGACTCCATCTTTGCCCAGAAGGTAGATGCACTGATTAAATTCTCTGAAACCATCTCAATAAGATATTAATTGTTTGTGGAAAATCCCTGAAGAATTATTTTTATCGTAGTTTATAAAAATCCCTGAAGGATTATATTCATTGCCATTTATAAAAATCCTTGAAGGATTATATTCATCAACAAAGTTTGAATAAAATCAATAACAGAAAATATCGATAGATGAAAATCATGGTCAACGCCAAATAATTATTGAGATGGTCGAGATCGAGTATTCCCCAAGCGAATCTCAGTATACCAGTTTGCCTGAAGCAAATATGAATATTGTTAGTGACATGACATTAAAGACTATGAGTTGTCAAGATACATAGTGTCATTATTTTGTGATTTTTATGCATGTTATGACTATATGCTTTGTCATAATTATAATTTGCGAAAAATAACAATTACTGGATGTCTTTAACAACTCCAGCAGAGTTACTGAATCACATATTTATATAGAATATTTCCGGTTAAAATTAATGTCCCTGAAGGACAAAATATTATATGTCAATGAATCTAAAGCACGCCTGAAGCGTGGAAGACCCCAGTAACAAAATCCAACCAACTGAAGAGTTGAAGATATGGTCTTAAAATCCAATTTAGATTCATACATATTATAGCATGAGCGGTTAGTCCATCTAAAATAATAATGTGATATGTCGGATTTTGTCTAAGTTCATTGGCTATAACATGTCAAACCCTTTCGTAAATAAATTTATATGGCATGTACAAAGGGTGAACTTAGTGTACGGCTGAATCGTACTAAAGTTAGAATTAAAATCTCCTATTTTTAGAATGGTTTCTTTGAGATATTTGTGGACTGATTATCCTAGTGTGAGGACCATTTTGATAGTTAATAGCCATAATTAATGCTTTCACACGGTGGATTTATGTATGCTCGTTATCCACCTGTAATCACGTTTTTTGCTAAGCCTATTGCAAAACTATTGAGCTTAGTTCTTATTTCCCAAATTATCAAATTAAATCCATTTGAATGGATAATGTTAGTGACCTCACATTGACAACATTCAATGTTTATTATATGGCATTGGGAAATTAAAGTGAAGCATTAAGTCCCTTACTTCCACACCATAATGGTCTAGCTGAGTCATTTATATGATGCATCAAATCTACTCGCTAGACCGTTATTGCAAAAAAAAAAAAATCCAACTTAGCTACATGTTAGGAGCATGGAATTTACATGTAGCTACTTGAACTCAAATCCGACCACTGCATATCATTAGTACTCCCTTCTACAATTAGTGTGCAGAAAATGATACATTATTTCCCAGCTGCGAACATTCTATCGTGTAGTACGCGTACCACCATAACACGTCAATAGCCTTGTTGGCTGATTGCATATTTGATGAAAAGTATATTCTCGGTATTAGGGAGAGATTAGAATCCAAAAATTAAATGAATGCCGAGAAGTTTCCTTGAAGGAAACAGATCGAGATATTTTTCTTGAAGGAAAAAGACCAAGAAAGTTCCCTGAAGGAAAAAGGTCCTCGATATTTAGACTCATGGCCTAGCTAGACTGAACTTGAAGTTCAAAAGATAAGTAACTTGCAATGTATAGCAAGTAATCTGCCATATGAGTTTACTGGCCACAAAGGTGTAGAGGTCCAAATGAAAAATGAGTATACATGCCCCTACACGCCGAAAGAGTGAAGGACCTATAAAAGAATCATACACACCTCGATCGAAAGCTAGAAAAACTTGTCAGTCAAACTTGAAATTTCCAAAAGAGATACATCCAGAAGACTTGAAATCTCCAGAAGAGATTTGTCCTGAAGACGAAGAATCCTAGTAACAAAGCACGTGCACAAAATGTTTTAATACTAGGATTACGAAACGACCAGATCAAATACATAAGGGAAATAATGAGAATCTGGTTAACATGCGATTAATAAATAAATACCGAAGAAATAATATAAATTTGTTGTCGGTAACTTATCTGTGTCCACATTTGTTCTTTCTAAAATCTAGATCTAATACCTAAATTGATTGCCCGAAGCACTTTGATTTGGGTGCAATAAGAAAGAAGCAAAAGTGTGGCAGAGCTAAACTCGCCAATAATAAGTTTTGGTTCTATCGTACGTACACTCGAAGAGTTATCCATGTAGGATAATGAGTGTTTACACGAAAACCAAAAGAAGGGTGGTAAGCGAGATTAATAGCTTTAGGGTTTTCGCAGAAACCCATGGTTTTCATAGAGACCCATGATTGTTTGTGATCAAACATATTCTCCTGGTATGAACAAACAAAGTTCTGCTAATCACTGGCAGCTAAACTAAAATGCAGTTAATGGACCTTGTAAACCGCGTATTTTATATGGTTATTACATACCAATATTTATATTCCTGATGGATTTAAGATTCCCAAGAAGAGGAATGATAAAAACCGCAGTATGTATAGTACAAAACTGCGAAGGTCATTGCATGACCTAAAAACAGTCGGATCAAATATGGTACGATCGACTTAGTGAATTCCGCCCGAAGAAGGAATATACAAACAATATAGTTTTCCCTTGTGTAGAAATCGCAAAGTAGTTTTTTCATCATATCCGTATATGTTGATGATCTAAATATAATCGGAACATGAAAAGAAATTGAAGAAGCCAGTTCAATCTTGAAAGCTGAATTCGAAATGAATATCTTGGATAAAACCAAGTATAGTCTCGACCTGCTGATTCGAGAATTTCCCTGAAGGAAAAATGAATTAAAGTACTTCCCTGAAGGAAAGTTAAATTTAAGTATTTCCCTGAAGGAAAATTAATTTGAGAATTTCCCTGAAGGAAAAATAAAAGCATTTCCCTGAAGGAAAATTAAATTTAAGTACTTCCCAGAAGGAAAATTAATTCAAGCATTTCCCTGAAGGAAAAATGAATATTGTTGGGAAAATGTATAAGACTTATGTTTTGATTAGATGACAACATGTTCCTCCTAAGTTGTTTTGTAAGTAAATTATTCAGTAGAGTTAATGTTTAGTTAAACAGTTCAAAGTGTTAAGAACTGGAGTACAGTTAGTAATTACATGAGTGTATTTAAGAATGAAGTCCGCTGAAAATGTAGTCCGCTGAAGACTAAGTGATCTGAGAAATAAGTCTAAATCTTGAATGTTTTCTAAGTACATTCTCACTAAGACTAAAACTGTCAGGAGAGGACCAAGGTCCACTGATGGTAACTAACAATGCTAAAACATATTAAAAGTTGTTAGTTAATCTGGTTGGAACAAAGGCAAAATGAATTTCAGTGAAGCTTACAATAAATGAAGGAATAAGAAGGTTCTCTCAGAGGAGTTCCACCTTAAAGCAAGACAAGAATCTGGGCATGCAGACTAAAGGTCCAATGAGAAGATGACACGTCAGTGTACTTACTGACAGCCGACCTGCCCCAGCCTGACAAGTACCAAAAGTCCTTCTCTAGCAATCTACAGAAAGTTGGTAAACAGGCATGGTCTTTCAGCCATTTCTTGACAAGACTTAAAGCTTCAAATAGAGCCGTTTGAGCCAATCAGATACAAGAAGACTTACTTGAGAAGATTCAAATCCAACGGGAAGATTTTCAAGGAAGCCTATAAATACAGAAGGACGTGCACATTTCCAAGAACGGGAAACTCACAAGATCAAAGCTATCTCTACATTCATAACAACTAAGAAGCACTCGAAATTATCTTTGTTTCCCAAGTGTTTCACATTTGTAGAGGCCTAACAAACCTTCTGTAACCAAGCTTAAAAGCAATATCCAAATCTTAGAAAGAGATAATCCAATCCTAAGCCTTGAGCTAAACTTGTAAGGATTATCTCAAAATAGTTGGAACCAAAACCCTACTCAAAACCCTACTCAGTGTTTAGGTTGAGAGCTAGTGTTAAGTGGTGTTAGTAAGCTGATTGTTGTATCAGTCTGAAAGCTGGTTTGTTTTGGGAACTAGGACCTGGAATTTCCTAGTGATCAATCATCCTAAGAGAGGATTAGTTGATCAGTGCACCTTGGCACTATAACACAAGGAATTCCAAGTGAAAGGAATTCTCCTGTTTGATCAGGACAGTGGACGTAGGAGATTCATCTCTGAACCACTTTATACCTTGTGTTCTTATATTCTGCTTTCCTAAGTGTGTGTTAATCTCAAAGTTTATCAAAGTAAAATGAGTTTTCTAAGGGCTCACTAATCCGCATCTGAAAGCCAATTAGATAGTAGCTCAACTGAAAGTCTTGAGCTTTCAGTGGAGGTATTATCTCAGTAGGCTTTCTCTAAGTAACTCTCAGCAGACCTTCAAGTCCACTGACGAGTTATTGTCTTAAGTAATCTGATAAGTTTTACAAGAAGTTTTAATTTGTAATCACAGGTGTATTCCCCCCCCCCATACACCTGTTTGCTCGCTTCGGGACCAACAATTGGTATCAGAGCAGTGGTTCAAAAGACCATTGTTCTAAGTATACCTTGTGCTTAAAGGTATTTTTCAAGGTCACCTGAATTGATCTTTTGATAAACTTGTTTTTATACTATGGCTGATAATGCAGCTAGGGTAGCACCACCAGCAGAGAACAACATGGGAGTTAATCCCTTGAACCATATGTCTCATCACAAGCTTCCACAATTCTCAGTGGAAAACTATGACTTCTGGAAGATCAGAATGAGAGCTCATCTTGCCTGTGTGCATGATGAAATGTTAAGGGTTATTACTAAAGGTCCATTTGTTTTTATGACACCTAACCCTAGAACTACAACTGAAACTATTGCAGATCCAAGAGAATAATGGCCCAAAGATGAAGATAACTTCACTGCAGATGAGAGAAGGAGAAACAACCTCAACTTCATAGCCATGAACATGCTCTACACCACTATTCCAGATTCTGTAATGGGAAGAGTGATCCACTGCAAGACTACAAATGAACTATGGGACACTCTTGCTCTCATGTGTGAAGGAACTGACAAGATAAAGGAGAACAAGCTTTCAGTAGCTGTTCAAAAATATGATCAGTTCACCATGGAGTCCACTGAGACCATAGACCAGCTTGATGGGAGGTTCACAGACATCATGAATGAGATAAATTCTCTGGGAAAAGTCTATACCAAGAGAGAGGTTTCCTTAAAGATCCTGAGAGGTCTAACCTCAAGATGGGATGTGTACTCTGTGATGATGCAGAATACCAATGATCTATCCAGCATGTCTATGCAACAGGTATTCTCTGAACTCAAGGCTTATGAGTTTGATCTGAACAGGAAAAGGGCTCCTGATGAGACCTCAGCTGAGAAGGGAGTAGCCTTCAAAGCCAAGGAGTCTGAGCCAAAATTCCCAAAGCCTCATAAGAGTACAAAGGCAAGCAAGTCACAAAGCAAGGCCGAGATGCAGGAGGAACTCAGCCTGATGGCTAGGAGGTTTGAACAACTTAACAGCCGTTTTGGCAAATATAAGAGATTTTACAGGGATAACAGGGAAGGTAGAAGTTATCCACAAAAGACTACCAGAGAAGGAGAGAAAAACTCATCTGAGCTGGAAAAGAAGAAGGAATACAAGAATTACACCAAGGCTGAAGGATCATCATCAAAGACCAGAGAGTCCACTGAAGAAAAGAATGATGATGCCAACAGGTGTTTTCAGTGCAAGAAGATTGGGCACTTTCAATATGATTGTCCTCAACTGAGCACAAAAGAAAGAAAGGAAAGGCAAGCCAAAAGAGACAGAAGATATGGAGAAAGAAAAGCCATGATGGCTGGGGATGTTGATGAAAATCTGGAGTCACCTGATGAACTGTTCTCTGATAGCAGTGAATATGACATGTGCCTCATGGCAAGAGAAGAACCAGAGGTAAAATCTAAACCATCCA
This sequence comes from Ballota nigra, assembly GCA_947034835.1. Lineage (NCBI taxonomy): Eukaryota > Viridiplantae > Streptophyta > Magnoliopsida > Lamiales > Lamiaceae > Ballota > Ballota nigra. The sequence goes on from OX344720.1 coordinate 92,083,869, forward strand.
ATTCTCTAGAACACACACCTGAGCTAAGCACAGAGACAACTGAGGAACTCAATCTTCAGTCCGCTTTGTAACAATTGATGATTGATTTCTCAAGGTTGCAAGAAGCAAGTTTCTGTCTTCAAGATGAGAACAAACAACTCTTGAGTGAAAACTCCAAGTTAATAGAGTCTGGGAATCAAGCAGATCTAAACTCAGCCAAATCTACCATTGAACTGACAAAAGAGGTGGAAACCCTCAGGAGTCAAGGAAATGGTAGAGATCAACTGATAAAAGATCTCAATGAATCTAAGACAAAGTTAACTGAAGAGAACTTAAAATTGGTAAGCCAAATAAAGGATTCTCTCCTGAAAATTGATGTCTTACAAAAATCTGAAGAGACCTTGTTAAAAAGGATTGATGCTCTAAACAAACCCTCTCTTGCCATAGAGGAGATCCAAAATTTTCAAACCAATCCAAATAACAAGTGTGGGATAGGTTTTATTCCAAAACCTTCAGAAGGTCCTCTGAGTGTTGCTTCTTCAAGTGGCACAAAGAGAGTTTTTGTCAAGTCTGTGACATTTCAACCACAGACTATGGATAAAGGAAAAAGACCAGCTGAGATCACTCAAAAGAAAAGTCAATCTAAGCCAAAACCAAATGGAAAGGCTCAGGTGACTTATCAAACTAGATCTCAGCAGAGGTGCTATCAGCAGAGGTCTTCACATATGAAGCAACCTCAGCTGAGAGCACCCAGGCATGAGCAGTCCTCAAGGAATGCCTCATATGGAAGACCTATTCCTTTTGTGCCTAAGGGAAAAGGTCCTTCATACCTTTATCAACAAAAACCAAGACCAGGTGCACCCAAGCCAAATAGAAAGAATGTGAAGAAGGTTCCTGTTCCTTCAAAGGCTGACACCCATAGAAAGTTTTCTCCCAAGGCACCTAGGGAGATAACAATCTATGTAGATGTTTATGGAAGACAAATTAGCCAATCTAAAGTGATTAGAACTGTGAGGCAAATTTGGATTCCGAAAGGTACAGCTAACCTGGTAGGACCCAACACCAAATGGGTACCTAAAGCTTGATCTGTGATTGCAGGGCTCAGTGGACCTCAACAAAGGAGAAGCTCTTAAATCATCAGTCTGGTACTTGGACAGTGGATGTTCTAGGCACATGACTGGCAACAAAGATCTCCTGACAGAATTTGTTGAGAAAGAAGGTCCACAAGTCACCTTTGGTGACAACTCACAAGGAGCCACTAAAGGTTATGGTACTTTAATCATTGGCTCAGTAAGGGTAAGCAATGTATCCTTTGTCAGTGGACTTAAGCATAATCTTCTGTCCATAAGTCAATTCTGTGATAAGGGATACAGTGTTGAATTTTCATGTAACATGTGTTTTGTTAAGAATGTATCTTCACAACAGGTACTACTAACTGGGTCAAGAAAGGGAAATGTCTATCTTGCTGATTGGAAGTCTTGCACACCAAATGCATGTCTTATTGCTAAGAGCTCAACTGACACTAATTGGTTATGGCACAAATGTTGGGAAAATTGGGGTGCCCGGAATCTATTCGGGATGAACTTTAAATACGAATTTAAATACAATTATTACTAGCATGAATTAATCCTAATTAATTCAAATAATAATTCCAACAACTAATTATCATCATGCATGTTAAATTAATTTCACATATTTAACTAGGCGGAATTAAACAAGTAAATATGCGATTAACGTACCTCTCGTAGTAATGGCCTTTGGATATACGGGACACTTGTAATCTCGTTCTATCAACCCAAAGCCTTCTCAAGTATTTCCCTTTTCACCTCACTTGATCGCCGGTGGGAGACGCTTTCAAGCAATTTAATAAACTAAGGAAAAAGAAAAATATCTATGCTTCTTGATTTTTCCAACACATGGAATTATGTACTTGGGGATGAAATAATCATCCCCTATTTATAACTATGAGTGGCCGAAAATTTGATGAATATTTGGGCTTGGAAAAAATCTTTTCTTAGACTCTAAGAAATCTTGAATATATTCCATATATTCTTTTCTCCAAAATAAAATATTCCACAAAAATCTCACTCACCTTGTTATAGGGTGATTTTCGAAAATTACAATAAGAAATCCAAAGATTTGGATCTTCTTGAATATATGAGATATTCTTGTATTCCTAGAATACATATCTTCCATAATATCTTTCCAAGAAAATCAACAAAACCTTATTTCTTTTTGTTTTTCTTATTTTCGAAATTTTCTTGAAAAAATCAGCATTTATATAATCTTTTTATTTTAATCACCTTATCATTATTGGGCTACTTAATGGGCTACTTGAGGGGCCTTAAGGAGAATTAAGATTGGACCTCCTAATGGACTTCTGAATTTCAATATTGAGCCCCAATATAATTCAGCCCATTAATATTAATTATTACCACTAATAAATTAATATTGCACTATCCATCTTAATCCATATTACGATAATATGGGCTCCCGGTTATTATTTCCCGCGTTTAAGATTATCAAGTCCATTAATTAATTAAGCTTCTGAATAGCTCTAAATTAATTAATATATTTCACCTTGGAGTAAAGACAGCTCAACATTATTATTCGTACCGAAGAAACTAATTCTTCACTTGCAAGATTTGGCACAATAAAACTTCTGAGCCCACCAAGGGGACTAATCACACGAGCCGTACTCGCACGCGTTTCTCCGTATTAAATCTTAGCAACCGTCGTATGATTAATATTACTGCCCAAGACACAAAGTTCGAAGTCGCAATGATTCTCACCCAACATGAATCAAAGCAGTAACTACTAAGCACACACGGTCCTATTTAAGTGACGGAGATTAAGAAATCAACGACCACTGAGGTCTAATTCTTCACCTTTCAGAACAGAAGAATTTATCCTCGCTGTAGGTCCTCTTCAACACATACTAAATGTGTTAGTGCAATCTCTTAGTCAAGACAGACCAATCTGAGCCTTACACATCGACCTTTCACAGCGGATTGTTCAATTCCACCTAGGTCGTGAAATTGTACGTTTAGTTACAAGTAAACTGTTAATGTTGTCTTCCGTGATCGGGTATCACCACATTAACTACAATGTAACATGTACTATATATTGAACGGTTTGCAATAGATATTCAACATTCAATCATATCTAAAGTAAATGTGATAAAAGAATTATTCTCATAAATCGAGTGTTTGATACACGAGTTATACAAAGTAAAAGCATACTTTCACGTATAACTCCAACAATCTCCCACTTATACTTAAAAGTTTGCTTTTAGTATACATCACGCATGTCTTAGTGTAGTAGCTCTACGTGACATCTCATGTCAACCTACACTAACCTAATAATTCCTCCCACTTATACTTAAAGCAGATTGGCAATAGTCTTGACTCCCATTCCATCCACATGTCTCTCGAATGTATTCAGAGGCAGACCCTTTGTGAATGGATTTACTAGGTTGTCCCCGACGCATATCTTTGCCACCTCTTTATCTCCTCTCTTAACGATTTCTCGTATAAGATGGTGTTTTCTTTCAATGTGTTTGCTGGCCTTGTGGGCTCTCGGTTCCCTTGAATTTGCAACTGCCCCGGCATTGTCACAAAAGACAGTTATCTTGTCGGGCAAATTCGGAACAACGTCCAAGTCCACTAAGAAGTACTTGAGCCAAACCGCTTCTTTCGCTACTTCACAAGCAACTACTTATTCGGCTTCCATGGTCGAATCTGCGATGCATTTCTGCAAATCGCTTCTCCATGTCATGGCTCTTTCTCCCATGCAAAACATACTACCCGAGGTAGGTATTTTGGAGTCTATGTCTGATTGGAAATTTGAGTCCGAGTATCCCATGGGAATTAGATTGTCTGATTGTTAAATCAGCATTCCATACTAAGTTCTTTTCAGAAACTAAAGAACGCATTTAATTGCAATCTAATGTGCTTTCCCGGGGTTACTTTGATATCTTGCCATCATGCCCACGACAAAGCAGATATCCGGTCTCGTACACAACATTGCATACATAAGACTTCCTACGTCCGAAACGTACGGAACGTCTTTCATGTCATCTATCTCCACTTGCGTCTTAGGGCATATTTCTTTAGATAGATGGATTCCGTGCCTAAAAGGTACAAAACCTTTCTTGGAATCTTGCATGCTGAAATGCTTCAAAACAGTGGCTTTGTATGAAACTTGCGATAAACCCAACATCCTCCTCTTGGATCTCGAGTGAACTTGATCCCAAGGATGTGACCGGCTTTCCCTAAGTCCTTCATATCAAACTGATTTGACAGTCATACCCTTACGTCTGACAATACCTTTACATTGTTTCCAATGAGCAGAATATCGTCTACGTATAATACTAAGAATACTACCGCAGTTCCGTCACACCTTTTATACACACAACTTTCAAACTTGTTTTGATCACAAACCCATAAGACTTAATAACTTGATCAAAACACTGGTTCCAAGTACGCGACGCTTGCTTAAGTCCATAAAATGGATCTCTTAAGCTTACATACGAGGTGCTCTTGGCCTTTTTCAACGAAACCTTTGGGTTGTTGCATATAGATCCCATCAAGACTTCCGTTAAGGAAAGCTGTCTTGACATCCATTTGCCAGATCTCGTAATCTAAGTGTGCAGCGATCTACAAGAGAATACGGATGGACTTAAGCATAGCTACAGGCCACAGGCCACAAGCCTTGCTTTGAAGGTCTCTACCCTTCCGTCTGGTCCTCTTTTCCTTTTGTACACCCACTTGCATCCAATGGGCTCTACCCCATTAGGTGGATCAACCAACTCCCACACTTGATTATAATCCATCGAACCCACCTCGGTTTCCATTGCGGTTTGCCACACTTCCGCGTCTTTGTCTTGGATTGCCTCATCGTACGTTCATGGGTCTGATTCATCGCCGGGAATCAAATCCGAAGAATCTCCAATTCCCATGAATCTCTCGGGTTGCCTTGCAATCCTCCCACTACGACGGGGTTCCGGTTGTGAAGGTATGACGTGTGGTATATCATCTTGTATACTTGGTATAGGAGTTTGCCCTCTTAACTCGTCTAAGGTAATCTCACTTCTGGGCTTTCTTTTGTTCATATAGTCTTCCTCCAAGAATTTAAAGTGCGAACTAATCACGGTCTTTCAATCCTTGAGACTATAGAACATACACCCTTTCGTTCCCATGGGATATCCTATAAACAACCTTAATTCCGAACATGGATCCAATTTACCGGCTTCCTTGTCTAGCACGTATGCCGGACAACCCCAAATCTGCAAGTGTCTTAGACTGGGCTTGCGTCCCGGTCCACAATTCCATTGGGGTTTTAGGAACCGATTTGGATGGCACCAAGTTTAGAATGTAAGTCATTGTTTCCAAGGCGTTACCCCAAAACGACTTGGGTAAATCCGAATAACTCATCATGGATCTGACTATTTCTAAAAGAGTCTGGCTCCTTCGTTCCGCCTCACCATTCTATTGAGGGGTTCCCGATGTGGTCAACAGGGATACAATCCCTTCTTCCGATAGGTAGTTCAAGAATTCATTGCTAAGGTATTCGCCTCCACGAACAAATCGTAGAGACTTGATACTTCTTTCCCTATGCATCATAAGGTAGATGTATCCGTATCTTGAGTAATCATCAAATTACTCATACCTCTTCTTGCTATGATCGTCATTGAACCACACATATCGGTATGAACGAGTTCTAACACTTCCGTAGTTCTATTCCCCTTGGCTCCAAATGCCCTCTTGGTCATTTTACCCTCTAAACAGGATTCACAAGTTGGAAACGGTTCGACTTGGAATGATTCCAAGGATCCGTCTTTCACCAATCTCTCTATCCACTTTAGATTAATATGACCTAGTCTAAGATGCCATAGAAGTGTTTCGTTCATCTCCGAAGAACGCTTTCTTTTATTACTCGAAATAATCGATGTGTTATTAGATTCAATTTTGTGAGTGGTGTGCCTAAATAATGGTATAAAGATCATCCATTAAAGTTCCGGAAAGGATAAACTCATCGTTTCAAGCAATAATAACATCCTTATTAAAAGAAACTGAGTATTTATTCAAACAGTTTAGAAACTGAAGGTTGAGTTCTTTCCAAACTAGGAACATGAGGAACGTCTCTCAAGACCATAACTCTATCTTCACAAGATAGGCGCACTTCTCCCACTGCTTCAGCTGCCACTCTCGTAGCATTGCCCGATGTGATGGGGATCTCACTTCCGTTAAGTCGTCGGGTTAGCTTAAACCTATGAAACAAATGTGATCAGTAGCTCTCGTATCCACTATCCACGAATAGACAGCATACGCCACTTCACAAGTTTCGACGACTAAGGTGTGTGAATTACCTAACTTTCCTAGCCTCTTAGGCTTGGAACAGGCAGACCTCCATTGTCCTCTCTCACCGCAACTAAAACACTTCCCCTTCGATGCTTGCCTTTGCATTTGCCTTTCGCAACAATTGGATTTGCTTGGATCCGGCCTTTGGTTCTCTTCCTCTTTTTCCCTCCCTTGGGACCAAAAGAGGTAGACGAACCATTAGCCACCATAGCACTAGACTGGTGCTCCATTATCACCTCCACCGAAACTAAAGCTTGCAAGAGCTCAGGCAAACGACTTGTCTGTTCATTCATCTGACAGTTCAGATGAAACTACTCAAAGCTTCTCGGTAGGGAATGGTATATGAAATCAATCAAAATCCGCACCAAGTACTTCCAACTTGTTAAGGTATGCCATTATCTCGAGAACGTGCTCCCTCACGGGCGTTCCTTCCACCATTTCCAACTTGACCGAGTCATGTTTGGTGAACTGATTAGTCATGGGATTCTGATGTGAAAACATCTCTTCAAGGTGTTCCATGATTTAAACAGCGGATACAATGTCTTCATGAACGCGCCTCAAATCCTCAGACAGATATGTCAAGATGATGCACTTCATTCATTGTCACGCTTCCGATCATAAACTGCCTCTTCCCATTGCTTGACTTATCATTAGGCTTGCCGGGTATATTAACATAAATAACCCAATTGTGTTTTCGTGCAGTAAGGACAAATTTAAAAAAACATTTCCAATCGATATAATTTTCTCCAAAAGGTTTATTAACTTTAAGTATATTAAACAGTGGATTAAAAGGTTGCGACATGATGAAATGAGAATAAAACATACATTCATATCAATATCTAGAAAAATATGAAATTATCACATAATTCGATCACATCAATTATATTGAAACCTTAAAACAATATAATCATGCATCAGCCAACATCTCGAAACAATTTAAATGCGCCACGAGGGGTGGTCTATACATTTAAATACATTCAAGCGGATCACAAACTTAAAAGTTACAAATCCTTAATTCAAAATTAATAGTTGGCTCCCACTTTGACCACATAGAAATTGACAGGGACTCCGAGGGGAGTAAGTTAATATCAATTTCCTATGCCTAAGTAATAACCATAATTAAATACAGGATTATTATTTCGCTTTGAGCAAGCCACTCGTGGTGAGGGTCAATACCGCCACTAGTAATAATCCACAATCATCCTTTCGGAATTTATTCATGTGAAATCCGTTCTTTTGGCCGATCCGAGGGGGAAATGAATTCCAAAAGAACTTCACAAATAAATAAATTATGGAGGCCAAAATAATCCAATTTTAATATCCGGAATAAAATTGCGATTATAAAAACATACTTAGTAATTTTCGAAAGTAAGGTTTTTCTTGGACAATTAAATTCATGCAAACACATATTAACAAATAATAATAAGTGCACGAAATAAAACATCCATCAAAACAAAATTAAACACATTGGAGCACTCAAATCCAATTGTCACGGTTTAATTTCTTCACGTCTTGATGCGAAAAATCGTCCTTGTTGCTTTCCGACGTTCGTCTCGACATGCTCCCATTCGAACAGCAACACTTCTTCAAAAACAGCATCGTTTGGGGTTCGGGACGACGTTTAAAATCACACGAAAAAAAACACGAATCGAAAAAATTCCACGGCCTGAGATACAGCGCGCGTCGGCCCACGAAGTGGGCCCGCGCGCTTCCCGGTCCGAGAAGCGCTGAAAAGCTACCTGAGGCGCTGCACGGAGGCGCGCCGAGGCGCACCCGAGGCGCGCCCACGCGTGCGCGCGGCGCCGTGCCCCCGTTGCGCACGGCGTGCGCCGTGCACCCCCGTGCGCCATTTTTTTCGCCGTTCGTCCTCGTTTTCTTCACCCCTTGCATGATTTTATGTCCATACACGCGCCACACTTGTATGCGTCGTCCGGGTACACCGTTTTTAATTCTTCGTTCTTCGTCACGATCCGGTTACAATTTGTTTTTACAAAAAAAATAAATACTAGATCTAGACTAGTCTATTACAATGATCGAATCAAAATAAAAACAACTAATCTACTCGTGGATTTTCTCACGAGAAAAATGAATTCGAACGAATCGAATTAAAAAACAATTAATTCACACGCATGAAAAAATATCAACATTAAAAACCATGACAATTGGATACCTGCAAAAAAGATCTAGCAATTCTACTATCCAATTTCAATTTAATGTTAAACAATTTAAATTCCAATTTAAAGATCAGAGCCCGAAACCGTGGCTCTGATACCAGTTGTTGGGAAAATTGGGGTGCCCGGAATCTATTCGGGATGAACTTTAAATACGAATTTAAATACAATTATTACTAGCATGAATTAATCCTAATTAATTCAAATAATAATTCCAACAACTAATTATCATCATGCATGTTAAATTAATTTCACATATTTAACTAGGCGGAATTAAACAAGTAAATATGCGATTAACGTACCTCTCGTAGTAATGGCCTTTGGATATACGGGACACTTGTAATCTCGTTCTATCAACCCAAAGCCTTCTCAAGTATTTCCCTTTTCACCTCACTTGATCGCCGGTGGGAGACGCTTTCAAGCAATTTAATAAACTAAGGAAAAAGAAAAATATCTATGCTTCTTGATTTTTCCAACACATGGAATTATGTACTTGGGGATGAAATAATCATCCCCTATTTATAACTATGAGTGGCCGAAAATTTGATGAATATTTGGGCTTGGAAAAAATCTTTTCTTAGACTCTAAGAAATCTTGAATATATCCCATATATTCTTTTCTCCAAAATAAAATATTCCACAAAAATCTCACTCACCTTGTTATAGGGTGATTTTCGAAAATTACAATAAGAAATCCAAAGATTTGGATCTTCTTGAATATATGAGATATTCTTGTATTCCTAGAATACATATCTTCCATAATATCTTTCCAAGAAAATCAACAAAATCTTATTTCTTTTTGTGTTTCTTATTTTCGAAATTTTCTTGAAAAAATCAGCATTTATATAATCTTTTTATTTTAATCACCTTATCATTATTGGGCTACTTAATGGGCTACTTGAGGGGCCTTAAGGAGAATTAAGATTGGACCTCCTAATAGACTTCTGAATTTCAATATTGAGCCCCAATATAATTCAGCCCATTAATATTAATTATTACCACTAATAAATTAATATTGCACTATCCATCTTAATCCATATTACGATAATATGGGCTCCCGGTTATTATTTCCCGCGTTTAAGATTATCAAGTCCATTAATTAATTAAGCTTCTGAATAGCTCTAAATTAATTAATATATTTCACCTTGGAGTAAAGACAGCTCAACATTATTATTCGTACCGAAGAAACTAATTCTTCACTTGCAAGATTTGGTACAATAAAACTTCTGAGCCCACCAAGGGGACTAATCACACGAGCCGTACTCGCACGCATTTCTCCGTATTAAATCTTAGCAACCGTCGTATGATTAATATTACTGCCCAAGACACAAAGTTCGAAGTCGCAATGATTCTCACCCAACATGAATCAAAGCAGTAACTACTAAGCACACACGGTCCTATTTAAGTGACGGAGATTAAGAAATCAACGACCACTGAGGTCTAATTCTTCACCTTTCAGAACAGAATAATTTATCCTCGCTGTAGGTCCTCTTCAACACATACTAAATGTGTTAGTGCAATCTCTTAGTCAAGACAGACCAATCTGAGCCTTACACATCGACCTTTCACAGCGGATTGTTCAATTCCACCTAGGTCGTGAAATTGTACGTTTAGTTACAAGTAAACTGTTAATGTTGTCTTCCGTGATCGGGTATCACCACATTAACTACAATGTAATATGTACTATATATTGAACGGTTTGCAATAGATATTCAACATTCAATCATATCTAAAGCAAATGTGATAAAAGAATTATTCTCATAAATCGAGTGTTTGATACACGAGTTATACAAAGTAAAAGCATACTTTCACGTATAACTCCAACAACAAAGGGCTAAGTCATCTGAACTTCAAGATGATGAACAGGATAGCAAGACATGGACTGGTAGAAGGAATGCCAAATGAAGTATACAACAAGGAACATATCTGTAAAGCCTGTCAGGAGGGAAAGCAAGTAAAGGCATCTTTCAAAAGCAAAGTAGCAACCTCTACTGACAGAGTACTTCAACTGTTACATATGGATCTTTTTTGTCCAGTAACCCCTGTAAGTATCAATGGGAGAAAGTATACACTTGTTGTTGTTGATGACTTCTCCAGGTACACATGGGTGATATTCCTTGCAAGCAAAAAGGAGACTCAACTGAGACTGCTAGAGCTCCTGAAGAAAGTTAGCAATGAAAAGAGCCTGAACATTGTAAAGATAAGATCAGATAAGGGCACTGAATTCATAAATTCTATTATATCTGATTATTGCAAAGAATTAGGTATTTCACATGAGACATCAGATGCAAGAACTCCACAACAAAATGGAGTAGCTGAAAGAAGAAATAGGACTCTCAAGGAGGCAGCAAGGACAATGTTAGCTGAAGCTCAAGTTCCTAAAAGATTCTGGGCTGAAGCTATTAATACTGCCTGCCACACTCAAAATAGATTCATGGTAACCAAACATCAAGGAAAAACTCCATATGAGTTATGGAATAACAGAAAGCCACAGGTATCTTACTTTCATATTTTTGGTTGCAAGTGTTTCATTCACAACAATGGGAAAACACAACTGAAAGCTTTTGATAGCAAAGCTGATGAAGGAATTTTCTTAGGATATTCACAAATCAGTAGAGCTTTCAGAGTTTACAACTGTAGAACCCTTGTTGTGGAAGAAACACCTCATGTAGTGTTTGATGAATCTACTTTTGAGTCCAGAAGTAAGGAGAATGAGGATGTGGTTAGCAAAACACTAACCAGACTGAGTATCAAGTCTAAAGGCTATCCTGATAATTGTGTTGATACATTCATCCCAACCTGGGACAACCTCAATGATCAACAATTCAAAGAGGACACTCAAAATCAGACCACTCTTCAAAGCTCACATGAGAGCTCTCCTGAAGATGTAACTGAACTGATGAACACTATCCCAGTTCAAGAGGTAACCAATGTCAATGAAGATGTGGTCACAGCTGAGACATTCACTGAACCCATCATTCAAGGGGGAACCAATGAAATTACCATTGAGAATGAAAATACCTTGAATGATGACTCAGGACTTCAACCCTCTGTCTTATTTCCTGAATTCGATTTCATTCAAATATCTAGTGACTCAACTTCAGAAGAGTTAAACTCTACTGAAGGGCATCAGCCTAGGAGGACTTGGCTCTCAGATCACCCTGTTGAGCAAATCCTAGGTGATCCTTCCTCAGGAGTCAAAACTAGAAGTTTTCATGGAGAAAGTGCTTTGTTTTGTTGTTTCTTATCAAACCAGGAACCAAGTTCCATAGCAGAAGCACTTCAAGATTCCAACTGGATCATTGCCATGCAAGAAGAGCTCAACCAGTTTACAAGGAATCAAGTATGAGAGTTGGTGGACAGACCATATCACTGCAATGTGATAGGAACCAAGTGGGTATTCAAGAACAAGAAGGATGAGAATGATATCATAGTCATAAACAAAGCCAGGCTAGTTGCAAAGGGCTATTCTCAAGTTGAAGGATTTGACTATGATGAAACATTTACTCCAGTAGCCAGATTGGAGGCAATAAGGTTATTTCTTGCATATGCTGCTCACAAGAAATTCAAGGTGTACCAGATGGATGTTAAAAGTGCCTTCTTGAATGGAGTACTCAATGAAGAAGTCTATGTGGAGCAACCCCCAGGTTTTGAAGAAAGTCACAAAGTATATAGACTGAGGAAAGCTCTATATGGACTGAAACAGGCTCCAAGAGCTTGGTATGATACTTTGTCACAATTCCTTTTGGATCATGGTTTCATCAAAGGGAGAGTTGATAGAACACTTTTCAGAATCACAAAAGGAGAGGACACATTGCTTGTTCAAATTTATGTGGATGATATCATCTTTGGTTGTCCTAACCAGATCCTCTGTGAGAAGTTTTCTCAACTGATGAAGGGAAAATTTGAGATGTCTATGATGGGAGAAATGAATTTCTTCCTAGGACTTCAAGTTAAGCAGTCCCCTGAAGGAATTTTCATCAATCAAGCCAAATACACAAGGGAGTTGATCAACAAGTTTGGATGCCAGACCAGCAAAGTTGCAAGAGTTCCACTCAACACCAACACCAAGATGGAACCAGATGAAGATGGTGAATCAGTAGACCAGACTCATTACAGAGCCATCATTGGATCTCTACTGTATCTCACAGCAAGCAGGCCTGATATCACTTTTGCAGTTGGGATTTGTGCAAGATATCAAGCCAACCCCAAGAAAAGTCATCTGGAAGCTGCAAAGAGGATTCTCAAATATCTTAAGGGTACTATGAATATGGGATTGTGGTATCCCTCAGATGACAATCTGGAACTCACAGGATACTCAGATGCTGATTATGGAGGATGTAGAATTGACAGGAAATCAACCTCAGGCACTTGTCAATTCTTGGGAAGTAAACTGATTTCTTGGTTCTCCAAGAAACAAAACTCAGTAGCCACTAGCACTACTGAAGCTGAGTATATGGCAGCTGGAAGTTGTTGTGCTCAAATTCTTTGGCTAAGACAACAACTGAGAGATTACAACATCTTTGCCAATGAAGTCCCTATTTTCTGTGACAACAATAGTGCAATTGCTATTTTAGAAAATCCAGTTCTCCACACAAGATGCAAACATATGGACATAAGGCATCATTTCATCAGAGATCATGTGGAGAAGAAGGACATCAAAATGCTCAAAATCCACACTGACAAACAGAAGGCAGATATCTTCACAAAACCTTTGGCTGAAGCAAGGTTCCAAGAGTTGTCAGTGGAGCTTGGACTCCTAGATCCAGGAGAGTAAAGATTTAATCTCAGAAGAGTTACCTTCAACTCAGTGGAGGTTCATATTCAGAAAAGGATCTTTCTCAGAAGAAGCTCCTCATCTCAGAAGAGGTCTGAATATCAGACGAGGTCGAACCTCAGTGGAGGTCAAAGTTTATACTTAGTGTTTTTCAAAGTTAAAGCCTCTTAGTTTTATATATTATTTACTTGGTTTCAAAAACTTACTAATGAGTGCTTTCTGGGAAAATATATCTTTTCCCACTGTTCCGAAGAGATTTTGGTATGGCAAGCATTTAATGCGCGTGGTACAAGTCAGACATGCTTTTTCAATTACCTATCTCACGCGCCCTAAAAGCCGGATGATGTGACCTTCCGGCTACCAACTTTTCCAATCCATGCCATCCATTTTTAGGCGGTTCTTTTCTAACCGTCAAGATTTCTTAAAAACTCCCCACTAAACCTTGCAACTACCCACGATCTCAAACCCTATCAATCTCAAACGTTGAATTCTTTGTTCAAACTCACCGTTCTTCACTCATATAAAAACCCCAAACGTTCGCTTGTAAAACTTTTCGAATACACTTCCATCTAAACACTTACTACCACTTCAACCTTTACTGCAAATTTTCTCAAAATCCCACCTACAAACATGACCAAAATTAACCTAGGGTTTCTGAACAACAAAGAAAATTTCTGGTATGAACCTATAATCCTTTTCAACAACCCAGAAATTGAATCAAGACCTGAGTTCTCTCACATTAAGGAGGCTTTGGAAATGGTCAAAGCTGCTGGGTTGGAGAAATTTCTATCAGTACATCCAGAGTACTGTTATGATAGGCAGGTTCTTGAATTTTTCTACAACATATCCAACTCAGACTCAAGAATCAAATCGTGTCTATTTGTACAAAGAAAGAAGAAGGTGATGAGAGACGATATGGAGGTTGTTGAGCACCAGAAAATAAGAAAGGAGATTCGGATAAACGGAGATGATTTGAAGGAGTTATTTGAACTCCCATCTGAAGGCCCAAATCCAGATACTTGTATCTTGGATAAGGAGGAGGAATGGGTCTACACCATCATGGAGAAGAAGGTGAAATATAGTCCCACTATGAACAAAAGCCTACTATTACCAGCATACAATGTCCTCTGCGAGATTGTTGGTAAATGTATCTTGGGAAACCAAGGAAGCACTGAACAAGTGAGCAAGCCAAAGCTCAGGTTGATGAAGGCAATAGTGGAGAGCAAGGAGAAGCCATACAATTGGCAGCAGTTCTTTTTTAGAGCCTTGAACAGGGAACACTCAAAATTCCAGGCTGACAAAACTCCCCAGTTGGCAAGTAAGCTAAATTTTGCCACTAAAATTTCTTACTTAATTGAGAATGTGGATGTGGGAGTAGACTGGTTAAAGGATAGGAAGTGGAGTAACTTGAAGACCCTATTCAAGTCTGGAAAAACTCTGGAAACAAGGATGCTCAAGCCTGCTGAGGAGAGCCCAGAGGCAATTGAGGAAGAGAAAGCTAACCCTGCTGAAGGGAAGAAGACCAAATTGAAGAGAAGATTGGTCAAACTGAGTGACAAGATGGCCCAGCACAAAGAGGCCGAGGCAGTGAAAGCCTCTAGGAAGGAAAGCAGGAGGTCCTCTGAGGCAGAGAAGGAGAGTGCCTCAAAGAAAGTCAAAGTCACAGACTCTACTGATGAATCTTCATCAGGTAATCCTGACTCATCTCCAAACATCATCTCAACTGAGTCTGACTCAGATGTCCCCGCACCCACCCCCATCAAACCTAAGACCACTAAACCTCGCACTCCTGTCAAAACCAAACGCATCTCCACATTACCCAAAACCCCCACTGATGGCTCTCAACAGCCAAAAAGTGGATCCCAAACAACCCCCACTGAACCCATCTCCACCCCTACTGAAACAACCCCATCAAACCCTTCTGAACCCATCCCCTCAACCCCTTCTGAACCCATCCCCTCAACCCCTACTGACCAAAACCCAACCTCACCTGAAACTCAACCTCAAACCTCATCTGAACTGAACCCTCCTGATTTTCATTCAACTCAGCTGGAGTCTATCCCAGAAGAGCCAACTGAAAGCAGATCCCCTACTCCTTCCTTTCCTTCAGACGATGAAGAAGAGTACTCTTTCCTTGTTACTCTCAAGGATGAGGTAGCTTACTCTTTAGAGTCTAAATACCCTGACCTTGATCAATTCCCCACACTCAAAGCCTTGTTCTTGAGACTTAGACTCATTGTCCAACTCAAGGATAGAAGGCTTGGTGAAATACTTCTTGTTGTACGAGGCAGCAATGCAGAGGAGTGGAAAAAGGAGGAAGCTGAAGTGCTGCAGTTTGCTGGGATGCACAAGACCAGACTTCTCTGTGATGAGAAGATCTTTGAAAGTTTGGTCTTGGAAAAGATTGCTGAGGCAAAGAAGGAAGTAGAGAAGGCTGCTGAGGTAGAAAACACTGCTGATGGAGAAAAGCCAGCTGAAACCTTATCTGAGAAGGAGGTGGAGAAGGAGAAGAGAGCAGAGGAGAAGGCAGTGGAGTCTGAATTAGAAGGAGGTGCTTCACCTAAGCAAGGTGATGGTGAAGCAGCCAAGGATGTATCCATGGCAAGGGATACTGAGGCTCAAAACTTGCCACAGGAGGGCTCAGTAGAGGTGTCTACTGAAGCTCTCCCACAACAGCCCTCAGTGGTGGCTTTAGAGTCAACTGAGGTGTCTGGAACTGGAGAAGTTGAAAAGCAGAGTGAAAAAGAAAAAGAGGTGGAAATAACTGCTATCAAGAGTGGAGAGATAAGAGCAATCATCCCTGTAAAGGGTGAATTGGCTGAAAAAATTACAGTTGAAAAAGAAAGTGAGGAAGAGAGAAGTAAGAAGAGTGAGGAGGAGGGAGCCCCCATGGAGATAGAGGCATCAGGAGATCTAGGTTGTGAGGTTGAGGGAGTTCGAACTAACACTGTTTGCAATGCAGGTACTCAAACCTTTGAAACTCCCCCAGCTGTGGTCAACCTAACTCCACTGAGTGATGCTGTTCACATTATCAAAGAAGACAGCCTTCCATCTCTTCAAACTCAGCTCAGAGAGGTCCAGGAGATTGTACAAGAGGAGGTGGATGAGATGGTTATTCTCTCAGACCACATTGATGAACTCATGGAGTCCACAACTACATCACTTCAGAATCTCACACTTAAAGTTGAAGACTCTCAGCAGATGGTGATTGATGTAGTTGAGGGACAAAGTGTGTTAATCATTGAAGCCCTGAAGAAGCTGGAGGTGACTGAAGAAGAGGCTAGAACCAAATTCCTCAAAGACTCAGTAGAGAACGTATCCATCAACCTAAAGTCATCAGTGGAGGCCTTCTCAGAAGACCTACTTGGAAAGGTTGAAGGATTATGGAACTCTAAGATGTCTGAATTCGAGGCCAAGCATGCTGAGCTAGGAGCCAAACTGGGAGAGGTACTGAAGAAGGCAGTTGAAGACTTCCCAACACAAGAGAAGACTGATGTGCTGATCAATGAAAAGCTTGCGCAATTTGTTCAATTTGGGCAGACAGCTGGAGCTACTCAAGAAAGGCTTGAAGATGAGGTAGACCATTGCTCAACTGAGCTGAAGGCATTGGCCCATGATCAACTGAAGCTCAACATCACTGTAGCTGAATGTATGATTAATGCCGGAAAGGGGGAAAATAGGATAAGTGCTAAGGACATGAAGGTTGATCCTAAGAACAAAATGAACATTATCCTTGAAACCCCTGACTTCGAGAAAGGCCAACAGGTGAAGAGCACCTTGAAGAGAGTCGAAGCTGAAGCTCAGAAGATAGCAGGATCCAAGAAAGGCAAGGAGACCTCCTCAGATGATCTTTCAAAGTTCAAAGAGGAGCATCTAAAGGAGAAGGAGGAGAGAGCTGCGAAGAAGGGGGAAACCACAAAGAGGAAGGCATCTGATGTCCTCTCAGCAGAGGTTGCCAAAAAGACAAGAACCTCGGGGAGGTTGGCAGCTAAGTCCACAACCTCTACTGATGAAGTTCAGGTACTTCCTATTCTCAATCCTGAACCCTTATCTTCTGAACCTCCCAAGTCTGCACCCACAAAAGTCACAGAGCTCGCTGAGCTAATTAAAGAGGCTGGAGGCATGAATGAAAGAGCAAGAAAGCTGACAGCTCAACAACAAGAAAGAAGAGATAAGGTGGTTAGTAAGATGGAGACCATTGCAGAGCTAGCAGAGAGAAAAAGAAAGGAGAGGCTAGCCACTTTTGACAAAACTACTTCTAAGAAATTCAGGAGTGGTTATCTAAAGTGGGCTGCCAAGCTGAAGAAAGACAAGATCACACCATCTCAGAACAGATTTCCTCATCATGATGTCTGGGTTCCTAAGAAGCTCAATGATGCTTGGGAGACTGCAAAAAGGGAATTTGTGTATTCCTTTTATGTCAGTGGAGAGTTAGGAAGGGACAATGAACAAGAAGTCTTCAACTCATGGTTGTTTGATGCCTATCCCAAACTCTATCCCGAGATCAGTGATGCTTGGAATGATGCCTTCCCTGATCAAGCTCTGAAGGCCCCTGAGCCAATCACCTACTGGCCTCCTCAAGATGCAACAGGTGCTGTTGATAAAGAAAGGATCACTGAAGAGTGGACATCCTTGTGCGAGCATCTTGGACTCAGAGGACATTCGAAGGAGATAATGGAAAGGAAGAACGAGCTGAAGATTAGAGTTTTCAAGCAATATGGACTTGAACCTATTTTCGAGTCCATCTGAGAAAGTTGTATCTTTTGCTGGGCATTTGTTTATAAGTCACAGGTGTGTTTAAGTTTAAAACCTTTTAGAGTTGACTTCATGTAATATGTACTTCATCATTTTTCAATGAAATGAACTCTACTGATGTTTTGCCCAAGATAATATATCATTATCATTTAGGCTTATGCACTTGAATGTTTTTACTTACAAAATCTGTGAACTTTGAATGTCATTTGAAGAACCTCATCTGAAAGAAGATATGTATTAAGATAGGTTCCGGCATAATCAAAAAGGGGGAAATTGTTGGGAAAATGTATAAGACTTATGTTTTGATTAGATGCCAACATGTTCCTCCTAAGTTGTTTTGTATGTAAATTATTCAGTAGAGTTAATGTTTAGTTAAACAGTTCAAAGTGTTAAGAACTGGAGTACAGTTAG
Source organism: Ballota nigra (assembly GCA_947034835.1). NCBI lineage: Eukaryota > Viridiplantae > Streptophyta > Magnoliopsida > Lamiales > Lamiaceae > Ballota > Ballota nigra. Next base: position 92,102,323 of record OX344720.1, read on the forward strand.
TAATTACATGAGTGTATTTAAGAATGAAGTCCGCTGAAAATGTAGTCCGCTGAAGTGAAGTCCGCTGAAGACTAAGTGATCTGAGAAATAAGTCTAAATCTTGAATGTTTTCTAAGTACATTCTCACTAAGACTAAAACTGTCAGGAGAGGACCAAGGTCCACTGATGGTAACTAACAATGCTAAAACATATTAAAAGCTGTTAGTTAATCTGGTTGGAACAAAGGCAAAATGAATTTCAGTGAAGCTTGCAATAAATGAAGGAATAAGAAGGTTCTCTCAGAGGAGTTCCACCTTAAAGCAAGACAAGAATCTGGGCATGCAGACTAAAGGTCCAATGAGAAGATGACACGTCAGTGTACTTACTGACAACCGACCTGCCCCAGCCTGACAAGTACCAAAAGTCCTTCTCTAGCAATCTACAGAAAGTTGGTAAACAGGCATGGTCTTTCAGCCATTTCTTGACAAGACTTAAAGCTTCAAATAGAGCCGTTTGAGCCAATCAGATACAAGAAGACTTACTTGAGAAGATTCAAATCCAACGGGAAGATTTTCAAGGAAGCCTATAAATACAGAAGGACGTGCACATTTCCAAGAACGGGAAACTCACAAGATCAAAGCTATCTCTACATTCATAACAACTAAGAAGCACTCGAAATTATCTTTGTTTCCCAAGTGTTTCACATTTGTAGAGAGCCTAACAAACCTTCTGTAACCAAGCTTAAAAGCAATATCCAAATCTTAGAAAGAGATAATCCAATCCTAAGCCTTGAGCTAAACTTGTAAGGATTATCTCAAAATAGTTGGAACCAAAACCCTACTCAAAACCCTACTCAGTGTTTAGGTTGAGAGCTAGTGTTAAGTGGTGTTAGTAAGCTGATTGTTGTATCAGTCTGAAAGCTGGTTTGTTTTGGGAACTAGGACCTGGAATTTTCTAGTGATCAATCATCCTAAGAGAGGATTAGTTGATCAGTGCACCTTGGCACTATAACACAAGGAATTCCAAGTGAAAGGAATTCTCCTGTTTGATCAGGACAGTGGACGTAGGAGATCCATCTCTGAACCACTTTATACCTTGTGTTCTTACATTCTGCTTTCCTAAGTGTGTGTTAATCTCAAAGTTTATCAAAGTAAAACGAGTTTTCTAAGGGCTCACTAATCCGCATCTGAAAGCCAATTAGATAGTAGTTCAACTGAAAGTCTTGAGCTTTCAGTGGAGGTATTATCTCAGTAGGCTTTCTCTAAGTAACTCTCAGCAGACCTTCAAGTCCACTGACGAGTTATTGTCTTAAGTAATCTGATAAGTTTTACAAGAAGTTTTAATTTGTAATCACAGGTGTATCCCCCTCCCCCATACACCTGTTTGCTCGTTTCGGGACCAACAAATATGATATTTCCCTAAAGGACGAATGAATTTTATACACCAGTCAACCTACTTGAAAAGGTTATTTGAGAGATCTTACATGGATAAATCTCATCCACTTAGTACACCTATTGTAGTTCGATCCCTTAAAGTGGATAAGAACCCATTTAGGCCCAAAGAAGATATAGTGGATATTGTAGGACCGGAAGTTCCTTAACAAAGCGTTATTTGGTGCATACTTTATCTCGCAAACTGCACCCATCTGGACAGCGCATTTGCGGTAAATTTTCTTGCGATATATAGCGCTTCTCCCAGAAGGAGACATTCGAATGATTTTAAACGCATTCTATGGCTGGTTATATTTTTCTTTGTGATGATATTGTGATATCATGGAGATCCATTAAACAATACATTCCCCACTGTAATCGATGAAGACAACGCAATTTGTGTTGCACAAAATGAACAACGGGTACATTAAGAGGAACTTAAAAAAAAATTCCTGAAATTCTTCTTCCCATACAAACTCTAGAAGATTGATGAAATTATCATACAATAGGTGCGATCTAGTTACAATCCAGCAGATCTGTTCACTAAGTCCCTACCTATCTCTACTTTTGAAAAGTATGTTTATGGTATTTGGATGTGAAGACTTAGAAAGTTTTTGTCTTCAGGGGGAGTAACAACATCGAAACAATCCAGAAGATTGGATTCGGAAGATCAATAGTTGTACTATTTCCCCAGTAGAATATTGTATTCCGGCAACCTAGTCTATGGAGTTTTGGACGTAACATGAACGTTACGTCGTAATGTCCAAGGGGGAGTGTTGTAAATCTAGAAGATTTGATATAACAAATCCAGAAAATCTAATGTGGACATTACTTATGGACCAAGTAGACTAATAGGCTTTAGGGTTTTGATATTATATATATATCCCTATACTCAGTATTGTAACACACACATGTACATACACAGAAATATAGTGAAAACTCTTGGCTTGGTACGCCCCCAAATGTAGTCGTTAACGACGAACTGGGTAAACAAACCGGTGTCTCTACTTTGCATTTATTATTTTACAATAGATAAATCACATGTACGTATACATGCCTACGCACAAAATCTTTTACACTATCTGATTTATTGTATTCGCAACTAAGTAAAATTTATATATTTGGGAATTTTGGATAATATTTACAAGCGTTTCAAGGTTAATGACCATATTTGTTAGAGTATGTATAGAGTGAAATTAATTTATACATGAATCATTTAAGGGTATTAGTTAGTTTCACTAAAGAGTATTATTTGTTTTCACTGGAGAGTATTATTTATTATCACTGAAGAGTCTTAGTGTGGTTTCAGTAAACAGTTAATACTCTTCAGTGAAAATAACTAATACACTTCAGTTAAAATAATTAATACTCTTTAGTTAAAACAATTAATACCCTTCAATGATTCATACTTTATCTATTTGTTAATGAGCAAGTCTTGTATGAAACCGTCTTATGACATGAGAAAATGAAAATGAAAATGAATATAATTAGGGCATTGTATCATTAACATTTTGGTAGAGGTGGGTGTTAATTTGTGTTGTCTCATGCTATGAGACGCAATTTTTTTTCCTTTGTGAATTTGTTAAGCGTGATATATTTTAATAAATTATAATAATTCATTTGTTTAAGAATGTTGGTATTACGCAATTAGTTAATGACATACTATAGAATAACTATGGTTTATACATGAACAATTGAAGGGTATTAGTTATTTTTACTAAAGAGTGATGGTCCCATTTTTTAATTACTTTTTCAACACAAATGGGAATTCAGGAGAAATTTTTTTAACCTTTTCTCAGGGAGTTCAGCAAGAGTGATGGAAACTCAAGTCACTGCATTGCTAAGAGTCAGAGCACTCAAGCCAGTGCAACTGACTTGTGAGCTCAGGCTCTTAACAAGGCAGTGGCTCGAGAGATTACACTTCAAGTCACTGCGCTGCTTAGAGGCTGAGCTACCAAGTCAGTGTGAAGACTTGGAGACTCATGCTCTAAGCAACAAAGTGACTCGAGATGCTAAACTCTCAAGTGCGTTGCCTGAACTGGTCAGTGGGAAGGATTCTCCCTAACCTAAATACTTAACCAAAGTTTTCTTTAACAATGCTCTCAGTGACCAGATTTTCACAATACTTTAGTAAATACTTAAAACAATAAAACTCTCAGTTTAACGTGGTTCAGAGACTCAAGCTCTTACATCCACGGCCTGATTTAATAGGAAATCCACTAACTGGGATTCTTGTTTTTAACGTGACATGGTGCACCCAGATCTGCAACTCCAGATCTTGCTTCCTTCCTTCCTTTCTCACTCACAACTTACGACCAGCAGACCTGACAAGTAGGGTTTTGGTTTCAGTTGAGTTTTCTCCAACTAGGTGAGGTTTTCCCTTACAATGTGTTAGCCTAAAGCTAAGATTGGGAAAACCTCTCTAAGCTAAGAGTTACAAGCTGAACACTCAATATGTATCTATGAAGACCTTAATGGTCAGTGAACAAGGTGTGAAACGTGCCACCTTATACCTCCCTTTGAAACTGCACTAAACTCTCACACCTTCACAGCTCGTAGGTGTTGATTTTCTCTTCTCACACACACTTAAACCGAAGTTATGAGCTGGTATTTATAGTGTGGATTCAAATGTAACCGTTGGATGAAATTACATTTGAATCCATACATTTAATAGGTTTCACCTACTTTTCTTGGAACTCGGCCTTGTCAGTGTCAGATACGTTATCTTGGCGTGATTGGTCCACGTGGACTGAATCTAACGGATCTTTGACTCAGTGTGCTTGATCAGGGCGCACTGACTTCAGATAGCATATCCTTCACTGACTGGTGATCTTCAATAGACATGCTTGTCTTCAGTGTAGTTGTCCTTCAGTAGACTCTTGAAGATCTCTCAAAGAAGTTTGTCATAAGGCTGAATGACAAACTTCCCTGACCACAGTAGTCTGACTCCTTCATGTCCTACTTGGTGCAGCACTGATCCTCCTGATCATGCTCTTCACTGAGTGGTCCACCTGACTTAGCTTAGATCAGCCCGGTTTACACTCAGTGGGACATCCTTCAGGCTTCTCTTCTGGTTCAGGTTACTAGCATGGCTTCAGTTAGTTCTTCTTGGTGTCATCTTGATATCCTCAGGATGTGTTGCTGAGTTCCCCCTCGCTGAGTTCCCCCTCAACTGAGTTCTTCTCAACTGACAGTCTATTCTACTTAGAGCTAACCTAGCCTGACCTGAAACAAAAGATACTATCCTGACTGCTTTCAAACCTATTGCATGTTGTTTTGGAAAATCATCAAAACTAAAACATATCCCAACAAAGAGTATTAGTTATTTTTACCAAAGAGTATTGAGTTGTTTAGTAAAAATAAATTAATACTCTTCAGTATTAATAATTCACACCCTTCAATAAAATTAACTAACTCTTTACTGAAAACAGCTAATATCCTTCAATGTTTCATGTATGAACTTATTTTACTCCATATATACTCTTGGTTAATATAAAGAACTGAATTATACATAAGAAACCGAGTTAATTTCAATACATGTATAAAACCGATACCAAGGTACATAAAGAGAATGAAAAAGGGGATTAAAACCGTCTTCGTCCCATAACTTTTTACCTTTTTCTTATTGGTCTCATACTTATTTACTTTTTAATTGAGTCCCACAACAATTCAAATTTATCCAAATTAGTCCCAAATGGCCGGAAAACTCGTGAAAAGACATCGTTTTGGTCATGTACCAGTCACGTGCTAATATTTTTCAGCGAAATAGGATGGCGGGTCCCGTTTTGCGGGACGTGGCACGCTGACTAAGTAATTTCTCTTATAAAATAAATATAAAACTAAAAATATATTTTCCAACTTATTTTTTCAATTGAAAAAAACCTTAAAAGTTAAAACTAAAAATAAAGCTACATGTAATTAAAGTAATGGAAGGCCCCGATTCTGCATGGCGTACTATGTAATCCAGTAGTATTTGGCGGTGACGGGGTGATCGAAGCAGCAGAGCTGCGCCAAGTAGGGATGGCAAAATGATCCGCTCCACAAGCGATCCGCTCCACCCTTCATGTTATATATATATATATATATATATATATATATATATATATATATATATATATATATATATATATATATATATATATATATTGATTTTGAAAAATTATAAATTTGCATCAAATGGAGCAGGGCGGATCAGATCCAATCAAAACTTCAACAAAAGGTGTATAGATCCAATCGAATTCAACTAAAGTGATTTTAAACAAAGAGAAAAAAGATTGAAATATCAGCCTTGATCTACTCCATTGTCATCCCTAGCGACAAGAACATGTATACGTCGGGGATGTACGCATAAGAGAAATTACTTAGTCAGCGTGCCACGTCCACAAAATAGGACCCGTACGTCATCATATTCCGCCGAAAAATATTAGCACGTGATCAAAACGATGTCGTTTCACAAGTTTTCTGGCCATTTGGAACTAATTTGGGTAAATTTGAATTGTTGTGGGACTAAATCAAAAAAATAAATAAGTATGGGACCAAAAGGAAAAAGGTAAAAAGTTACGGAACGAAAATGGTTTTAATCCCTGAAAAAGGACTATAGAGCGATAATTAATATCTATGATCCCAAGTGAAGCTTGTCAAATTTCATTAACTAGAAAAAAAATATCAATTCGATGGATTAGTGTGTAAGATTATATATATATATATATATATATATACTAGTAATTGAACCTGTTCGATGCATGATTATAATTTTATAATTAATTTATGAGTTCTCAATTTATATTAAAATTGGTTTATTTACGTTTGAGGGTGTGTAATAGTATTCCTATTAAGTATTTTTCATTTTAAATATATAATGTTATTATTTTATATTTGAAGGTTTACTTTTTTAAAGAGAAAATAATGCAAATGTCGAAAAACTTTTGTAAAAATAAATTGTTATAAATACTACTCCCTCTATGTCAAAGTTACATTCTCACTTCATTATGTTGAATGGTTTAAAAAAGTGTATTTGCTTATTAATATATGGTAGGTCATATGTTGACTTTTGGAGTAAAATAATAAATAGTGATTAAAAGTTAATAATATGAGTGACACTTTTGGTAATATTGTGTAAGTTAGAAGGTTAAAAATTATATGTAGTGGAGTGTTGTTTTTGCCATTTATTAAATGAAAAACTTAGTGTGGGACGGCCCAAAAGAAAAGTGAGAACTTTACTTTGGAACAGAGGGGGTATGTTTTATTTATAAGAGTCAATCTCAATATTATTTGTATTTCGCACAGAAGGAGTGTGTTTTATTTATAAGAGACAATCTCAATATTATTTGTATTTCGGCATATAATTTTTTTATAATTTACGCAGTAATAAATTTTAGAAATAGCTACAAATTTATATAAAAAAGGATGTTAAAAATAAATCTAAAGGACTAAATATTTTGAAACACCTCTTTTTTAAAGATTTTTTTTTTCATTTTCGATGAATGTTCATCGTCAGTCACCTCACGTCAAGATCTTCAAGTTATTGTGATTGGTGATTCTCAAAACATCAATGTACGACAGATTGTGACTTAAAACTGGATTCTTAAAAAATATGTCAATATTAGCCATCGATTGTTATTGACTCTTATTTATTGACATTTCATATGAGACAACCCGTCTATTCTGAAACTTGAACGGAAATCTCAGGTCGAATGGGGTCAGTGAAAGTTTAGGAATCGATATCATCTTACTTGAATTGCTTCTGGTTATGTTTGTTCCTTTCAGAACACTGTCACCTAGTCTTATTAAAGTCAATTTAGTCTTGTTGCACAATCCTCTTAAATGATCTATGTTTCTAAGTAACATAACTGGAGTCTTAACTTTTAAATTCAAATAATGATTCGACACACCATAACACTTCAACTTATTTGAGTAGGTGCAAGTATGACTTTGTCCTTCAAATAATTCAGATAATCCACAATATTTTTCAAGTGTAGCTTTGAACGAAATATTTTAAAAATTATCAATGGAGTCTCTTCACTTTTTTCTATTTTCAATTAAAAAAAATCATCTATGAAGTCTTCCTTTCATACGGTTATTCGTATAATTAATTTTTTAAGATTTATTTGTATACTATTGATATAAATGCACTCATTAAAACAATTATGCAATTTAAGTATTTATACATTCCGCATATATTTTTATATATAAATAATTAATATTATTATGTATCTTCCAGATTTAATCTAAATTTGAGGTTGAAAACCCTTAATTTATATTCATTCTTGTGTTGAATCAGTCCATACAAAGTTTTGCTCTATCTTCAAATAGAATGCATTGTTCACATTATTATCCCGTGAATTTTTCCTGAATCTAGAGGCAAAAATATTGAGGAATATGGAGTTTGTTGGAGATCTTACTCTTTCTTGCAGTACTTTTTAGAATAACCAACTAATACCCTGTAGTCCAATCAACTAATACCCTTTAGTTAAACAACTAATATTCTTTGCACCCTTCAACTAATACCCTTCAATAAAAACAATGAATACCCTCTAGAACTATTACCCTTCAGTGAAAATAACTAACACCCTCTAGTGAAAATATTACCCTTTCGTGAAATCAACCAATTCACCTCAATTGGTTCATGTACAAATCATTTTCACTATATACTTTGCCAAAAATTAAAGAGTGGTCTTATTCTATTTTTTTTATTAATAAATATTTATTTTAATAACTTCTATTAAAAATGAACTTCTATATATCAAATTATATCTATTTATTGATCATTCACAAAGATATTTAATAACTATTATTTTAAAATAATTGAAATATCTTTTATATAAAAAAATAGAGGGATTTATATATCCAATATATTTTAAAATATATATCTCAAAGATATATTCAATATATTTTTATATTATTTTTCAATATTTATTTTACATTTTAAAAATATGTCAAATATATTTTGTAATCAATTATTTGTCAATATTCATATAATAAAATATATTTCAAAGATATATATCAAAGATTTAAAAAAAGATTTAAAACGAATATTACTAAATTTAGCAATAATTTTGGCGGAAAAATTCAATGATTTCCTAATGTAAGCCGGTTAGCGTTCTTATATATATAAATATATTAGTCCGTAGCCCCATGAATTTTGCGGACTGGGAAAAAAATTATTATTATTATTTCAAATTAAAAATATTAATTTTTTATAATATCTTTTAATTTTGATATAATATTAAAATTATAATTATAATCCACGAACAATAAAAAATACTAAACATGAATAAATCGAAAATTTGAAAAATATTAAATAATTCACACATCCAATCTCAAATTAGTATAACTCAATATTACTTAAAATTACATTTGTTGTATAGTTGTCTGCCCAGTTTTCTCCCATAGTATAAAGATGCAATGACAATCGTCCAAAAGTTTAAATCTAAAGATAGAATCACACATTTCAGATCTAAAGGTAACATTTGACAAAAAAATGTCATAATATTAAAATGAAATAGTGTGTAGATGTTTGTGTGGGAACAATTGTTTAATGTACTGGTATTTATAATATAAAATTCAGCAATAAGAATTGACGTTTAAGCATCAATCTTAGTTTAGAAAAGAAAATCAATTTCCCTCCTAGACATTTCACTTATACAAATATTTTGCAATTTTTTTTTAAATTGAAATCATACTCTACAAAATATTATTTATATTTTACAGTGTCAAATTCTATTTTGTAGGTATAATTTTATCCAAATACAAAATAAAAATATTTGTGTTACAATCTATTATTGATGGTAAGATATTATATTTGATGAAACAAAATCTTCTTGCATTAATTTAATGTTTAAAATAATATTTCATATTATAAGTAAATATTTTGTTTCCATTGATTAAAATATATTCCGATTTGTTGTATTTTAGAGTAATGTACTTTTTAAAGTTATAATACTTGAATTGTTAGTAAAGAAACTTAATGTCCTTTTTTTTTCTTTTTTGCCAACACTATAATTTTTTAAGCATGAAAAATTTATTCCACATATTTAAAAATATATATATACATTAATTATATAACATATAACAACCTTTTACTTATTTATAATTTACAATACTAATTTAATACTCGTATGTTAAAACAATATAAAAGAAAAATTGAAATCATAGTCTAGAAAAGAATACATGTGCCTTACAGTTTTAATAGACTATTTTGGCAGCATAATTTTATTCAAAAATAAACTTTTGTTTTACAATCTATTAATGAAGACAAGCAATTATACTTGGTGGCAAAAAAATTTGGTATCATACACTATTTCGGTGATAATATATTTTTTGAAATATTTCAATTCCCTCCTAAAAATTTCATATCTATCAATATTTTGTAAAATAACTTCTTAAAATATCTAAGGAAAGAAATCGTGAAAAAAGATATGCTTGCATTAATATAATATATAAACTAATATTTCATATTTTATGTAAATATTTTGTATATTGAAGGCAAGATATTATATTTGGTGACAAGATTTTGTTGGTATCATACACTATTTCGTTGACAATATCCTTTTTTTGAAATATTTCAATTTCCTCCTACAAATTTTTTACATCTATCAATATTTTGCAAAAATAACTTCCAATATATCTAAGAAGAGAAATAATTCAACTGTGAAAAAAATCTGCTTGCATTAATATAATATTTAAAATAATATTTCATATTATACATAAATATTTTATTTTCATTGATTAAAATATAATCAGCTTTATTGTATTTTAAAGTAAGATACCTTTTAATGTTACAATACTTAAATTGTTGGTAAATAAATATAATATTTTTTTTGTTTTCTTTTTGGCCAACACTATAATTTCTAATCCATAAAAAAATTATTCCACATATTTAAAAAAAAAAATTATACAGTAATAATATAAGATATAACAACATTTTACTTATTCACAAATTCTAATATGAAATATTGCACGGTGCAATATTGCTTTAAATAGAAAATTCCAAAATTTGTGGGTCAAAGGCGGGTCAAACGGGTTGCTCATTTTTCATACTGCTGAAAATTGTGTTACTGTATGAACAAAAGTGTGTTACTGCTTGAAATAGAAAATTCCAATATTCACGGGTCAAAGATGGGTCAAACGGGTCGCCCATTTTTAATACTGCTGAAAATTGTGTAACTGTATGAACACACGAGTGTTACTGCATGAGCAAAAGTGTGTTACTAGCTCATATTGTAGCACTGTTTTGTTCATGTAGTAACACATGTGTAAGCAAATTAATTTTGCACCCAATTAAATGGTGACACTTGTACAAATTAAATAATAATATCAAATTAAATTTACTATTTTATTTTGAGAATTTAATTAAAATAATTCTTGAATTAATTAGTTAAACTTGATATTAAATGTACACGGTACAAGTCAGTTAAAGTTCATGAGTTTTCTGTACTCATATTAGGTAATAAACACAATTAATTTGTCATAAGATCGAACATTAAATGATGTCTCGTTAAAAGGGAAGCAAACCAAATTATATAGAATTAAATTTGGTTAATTTATAAATTAAGCCAATCAAATGGTACCAACCAATCAGACAGCGCCACGTGGTCTTGCGAGAAAGGCAGGTCTCCCACCCTCCACCCCATAAATAGGGGTCCTCACTTTGTTCATTTTCACAATCGAACATCAAGCATTCAGACGATCGAGCAAGCGAACAAATCCTCTGCAACCATTCTTGAAGATTCAAAGTGTTCTTCATCAACCTCAAGGCGTTCTTCGTGGAAAGCAATCAGAAACAGCCTCCGATCCGAGATTAAGGTCCAGAACCCCTCCGATCCGGTATTTCTCCTCAAAGATTCGAAGAAGCTTCAAAGGCGTTCTTCACAAAAACGACATCCGATCTGAAATCAAGGTCTAGGAAGATTCAAAGGCGTTCTTCGTGCTAGTCCACTACAAACAGCCTCTGGTCCGAGATCAAGGTCCAGAACCCCTCCAATCCGGCATTTCTCCTTGAAGATTCAAAAGCATTCTTCGCGGCTTCAAGGCGTTCTTCGCACAAGTCAACCACAAACAGCCTCTGATCCGAGACTAAGGTCCAGAACCCCTCGGATCCGGCGTTTCTCCTTGAAGATTTGAAGGATCTTCAAGAATATTTTTCGCACCCGCTCGAAGATTCAAAGGACGTTCTTCACCAAATCCAAAGACGTTCATCCCGCCTTCAAAGACGTCCATCCACCAAATCTCCAAAATAACGTTAATCCAAAATAAGACATTTCTTCCTTGGATTAACGTTTTAAATTCAAACTCAATCTCAAACGAAGATCAAGACGAGGACTTCGCCAGAAGATCATCCAAGTCAAGGTCAACACCGAAGAGAAGAATCAGAGGAGCAAATCTAGAGTTAGTCAACCCGCACAAATTTTTCGGTTTAATCCGAATAAATTAAAGTTGTACACGATTTTCGTGTTTTATTATTATTAATTAAACGAAATCTGCAGTTACAACATGAATTACTTAATCATATAGTCTTTTTATTGTTTAAGTTCTTCCAATTTCATATGGTAACACATGAATAAGAATTATGATGTTATGATTATCTAATAATCTTACGATTTTTTGGTGTTTATTAAAATTTTTTCTTCATGATTTAAACCTCTCTTTTTTGCGATTCCACACTGTTTTTGATATAGTAACACATACGTACTCATACAGTAACACTCACTTTCCCTTAAAGTAACACAAATCTAAGAGCAAAATTTTTTGTTTGCTTTTGCGCGATTTTTTTTTGGGAAGATCCATTTCACCCGCGAATTTTATTATGCTGACCAGGATCTCAATGTTGACCCGCGAGTTTTCCAACTTTCCTTTATTAGCATTATATTGTACGGTGCAATATTGCACCCAAGACCCATTCTTACTTATTTATCAATTACAATACTCTTTTAATATTTGTAATAAAAAATATAAAATAATCAAAATCCTAGTCTAAAGAAGAATATTTGTATTTTGCAGTTTAATAGTCTATTTTGGCCGCATAATTTTATTCAAAAATAAACTTTTGTATTATATATTATTAAAGGCAAGATATTTTATTTGATTGCAAGATTTTTTTTGGTATCATACACTATTTCGGTGAAAATATATTTTCCAAAATATTTCGAATTCCTTCCTACAAATTTCACATATATCAATATGTTGTAAAAAAAAATCTAAATAATAAAAAAAATCGTTCAACGGTGAAAAAAGAATTGCTTGCAGTAATTTATTGTTTAAAAGAATATTTCATATTATACATAAATATTTTGTTTCCATTGATTAAATTTTATTCAGATTTATAGTATAATATAGAGAAATAACAACTTTGTATTTTACAAACAAATAATTCCTAAAAAATTAAAATAAAAATCTCCATCCGTCGATTTCTAAATTATCCCGATAAATTAGGGCCTTGAGACCATTTGCGGTACGGTAGTGCTCCTGATTGAGATCGTCACATCAAGGATTTATCCATATCTATGCAAGAAAAAAAATAACGATTCAATTAGATTAAATAATTGATCTTTTACCCAATGTGGCAGCGTGCAGCGTTCCGGTGCGGTTCGAGGCCGCAGTGGTCCGAAGGAGGAGATCCGTGAGGAGGCAGCGGTTCATGAATAACCTGAGAGAAGAGGGACGCCAGCTTGAGAGAAGAAGAGAGGAGAAAAAATCAATATTATACCTATAAAGAAAAATCAAGGAGCGGTGGTTCGATGTTGTAGACAGCAGATGAGAAAATGAAAAGAAGATGATTAGGGTTGTAAATATGACTTAAAACTAAAGTTAGATTTAACATTTCTAGAAAATATAAAATAAAATGTATGGTTGAAATTAAAAGTATAAAATATATGGTGTAGATTAAGTCTTAATTTGATTTAAAAGATGCCTAAAATAACTATTAAGGAGAGTGCGAGATTTTGAAATAAAATAATTTAAGAGTGTCACATTACCTTAAAAGAAATGTGGTGACAACACATCATTTTCAAATAGGCATGGGAATATAGTACAATAATATTTATTTTTATTTAACTACATCTTATAAATTGTCCATCACACCGTGAAAACAAGATTTTGTTTATAAAAACGTATAATAAAAATAAGAAAAAGGAAATGTGGGGGATATGGAAAGGGGGAGGAATGGGTGAATAGTGGGGCCAAGAGCATCTGGGAGAAGAGTTTTGGGTGATATGTTGGCACAATCACCACTTTGTACTCCACCATTAATATAGTGGGCCTGTATTTAATTGGGACTATTGATCAACCCACGAATCAATTTCACATCACATCCCCACCCCACACACAATAAAAAATAGGGATGGAAATATCATGTGTGAGACTATTCAACAAAGGTTTATGAATCGGACTAGGGAAAATTGTTTTTCATAATCATATTTTAAGGTGGGTGGTAAAATAAGACTTGTAAATTTTCGGATTGACAAAATTACAACTATATTTTAAAATATGGCTAATTGAGCACATATAAGCCTGGATCAATAAAAATCGAGCTAATTGGCCAATTTGGGCTGAATTTAAGGCTAGATTTTTTGTCCAAAATGGGCCGATTTGGCCTGAATTCGGGCATAATTTGTCATCTTTAAAAGTTATAGTCTTTAAATTGTCAATCTGAAATGTTACGGTCCTTATTTTGCCAATCATAAAAGTTATGGTCCTCTTTTTGTTAGTATGAAAAGTTACGGTCTTTATTTTGTCAGTCCTCTTAAGTTACGCTCATGAAATATAATTTTTCTTGAATCGGAATATTTAAAAGTCTATCTATTTATCGAAAATGATCATAAGCTAGCCCACCGGTGAGCTTAAATTTTATATGTTCATCGCGAATGTGATAATGACACAATCATTGTGACCAGAGCCCGAATCGGAATACTGGCTTGCTAGAGGAATAACTACGAGAATATCTAATGGTAAACACTACAAAATACTGTTGAAATAAAGAGGGATATAGGGAGGGATTTAAAGAGGGGGAGGGGGTTAAAGAGGGGGGGAGACCCTCGACAAAATAGGCCTCGTTAGGGTCCCCCTCGGCTCGCCCCTCTTTAACTAACGAGGGGAAAGAGCCCTCGGCTACTAACGAGGGGGCTGCCCTCGTCTGGTTCAAAAACGGGGCCCTCGTGTAAGCCCTCATTTGTACACGAGGGGGAAGCCCTCGCCTCAGTTCCCGTGGGCCTTGCCCTCGCCTCGCGGTGCTGGAGTTTGGCGAGCACGGCCGCCCTCGCCTGGAAGCGCCCTCGTCTCGCCCCTCGTCCATGCACGAGGGGGCCTGCCCTCGTCTACCAGGGCCCTCGTCTCGCCCCTCGTTTGTTCACGAGGGGGAGGCCCTCGTCCAACACAATTTTAAAAAAAAAAAATCGCGGGCCGCATCAGCGGGGCGGGCACAACCCGACCCGACCCGCGAGCGACCCGCGCGCGACCCGCGAGAGACAAGTTTCGAACCCGTGACCTCCCACGCATGGAAGATCTATTGCCCTTCTCCTTACCGTTTGAGCAAGGCTTATCATTCGAAATGTTTTCTATTGTAATAATATATATATTATTTCTTATTTTGTTTTCTTTGTTACTTAACACTCCTATTTTATTTATACCTTTAATTAATTAATATATTATTATAAATTATTTTATTTACTATAACACCTTAAAAAATTAATTAAATTAATATATCATTTTAAATTACATACATTTAATAATTTCTATTATGATTACACTTTTAATTAATTATTATATATCATTACAATTATGGTAAATAACTTAAAAATGAAATTTATATTATTCTCACATATAAAATGAAATTAACACTTGCAAAATTATATTTTCACTTATGTATATATCTTTTTAAATATAAAAAATTAACCCCTTTGTGCATATATATATATATAATATATATATTATTTTAATTAAAATATTTTGAATATATTATGGTTAAATTAATCAAATATTACTTATAACTAAAGCACATACACAGATTAACCTAAATAATTAATTAAAAAAAAATTTAAACACGATATATAGCTCCGAATTTCACAAACATTAATGAAAATAAACATCACAAGCATAATAAAGACGATGCACAATAATTCATACTCTAAGAAACATTCATCAAACATTCATGAAAATAGTTAATTCATACTCCAAGCAATACTCTCAAACATCAGGATCTCGGTCCCTTGCCACGACTCGAACCCGGTCCTCGGGGTGGGGTATACTCATCGGATGGAGGCGGGGGTGGTGGTCCTCCAGATCCCTGTTGTGATGCCCGCATCCACTCGGTAAACTGGTTTTGGAAGTTCTGGGTCATCTCATCACGCAGTTGTCGTTGTCTCTCTTCCACTTGCTCCAGCAATCGTCGATTCTCATCAGCAGCCTCTCTGCGCGTTCTCTTACGCTCCTCAGCGAGTAGTCGGTCCACATCAATTTGGCTATAGGCTCCAATATGAGTCCCAGCTGATGTCCCGCCTGGGCCGGAGACTATGCGTCTGGACTTTCCCAATTGTCCGAGTCCACGAACTTTACCGTGCTTTTTCCCCACAGTCTTGACGTACATCTGAGATAACTCTGGAAGACTGGACTCAGGAGGTTGCTCGTCAGAGTCAGAGGTAGCATGCAGTTGGGAGACTCTCGCTTGTACATCAGCCTGCACATTTTTTTAGAGAATTATTTTTCTAGATATATAAATATTCTTAAATATTCATATTATATTTTAAAATGTAACAAGAATACTTACCAATGTATCAGATATAAGGTCGTATGTATACTGTCCTGGACCACGGTAGTGGAAGTGCTCCACAATTTCCCAATCTGTGGCGGGGCGTCCCTTCTTCCTCTCCTATAATTTAGAACATGATGATTAAAACTTAAAATATGTATACATGCATATTATAAAACTTTACCGAATTTGGTATCAACAAATGACTTACAATATCCAGAGCAACCTCGACGGCACCACGAGATCCACCTTTATGGGTGGAGATGCCAGTACCCGGGCCAGCAGGCTCAGATAGTCTGTTCCGTCTACATTGTGCGGATTTGACTTTCACGTCATCTCTGTCCCAGTACGCGAGCAAGGCCTTCCACACTTTCGTATCCCACTGTGGCTTCTTACCCTTCAACTCCCATTTTCTTTTCACAGAGTTCAAAAGATCTACATATCTTTCAGCAGCCCTTTTCAGGAACAAGTGATGCACATACTGTGTTGAAGTGACAGTAGGATCCCATCTAGCCTCTTTCTGATAAACAAAGATGTTATTATGTCATATAATATCATTATAAATCAAATGAATATATACCTGAAATGTCTCCCAGTACTCCTGCAGCCTTTCTTCGGATATCATCCTGAAGGTGAAGGCGCCCAACTCCATATGTCCAGCCATGATACGTCTGATCAGCTTGGAGACCGGATTCGAAGGCATCAAGCTGCAAAACAAATTTGTAATACATAATTAATATTCAAGGATATATATTCCTCAAAATACCTGAAAATAGTAAGTCTAACATACGTATCGTAGGCAATATACACATCTAGTCTCTGTCCGACCATTTGTGAATCCGACTGTTCTTCAGAATCCGAGTCGGTATACTGCTCAGCTTCCTCGTCATCAGTCGTGGGGATCAACGGAACTGGCACTGGTATGTGTGGTATAGGCACTGTGTTCCGCGCCCCACTAGTCCGACCTCGACCCCCGCGACATGTACTCTGTCGCCGTCCCCCGCTAGAGCTACGATCGGATCCGCTCATCTGTAAAATTTTAAACACCGAGATATAAATGAGCAAATAGTCAAAGTTTAGGTGTACACATTATAATTTATAACACCGAGATATAATTGAGCAAATAGTCAAAGTTTAGGTGTACACATTATAATTTATAACACCGAGATATAAATGATCAATCAAATAGTCAAAGTTTAGGTGTACACATGTTCTCAACTGTAATCGTCGTAGAAGTCAACTCCTTGAAGAATAAACAAACTTCAGTTATAGCTTTCCACACGTTCTGTGGAAGAATTTCACGGAAAGCAATCGGGAGTAGCCTCTGCATAAACACATGACAATCACGACTCTTCAACCCAAACATTTTCAATTTTGTCCAGTCAATAGTTCGAGACAGGTTGGACACATAGTTATCAGGAAACTTTAGCTCATCTACCCATCTGCACACAACATCCTTTTGTCTCTTATCAAGTGAATAACAAGCTTTGGGGTACTTTCCTGTACGTGGACATTTCACAAGTGATGGACGACGACAATATTCATTAAGTTCATCTCTGGACTTATTCGTGTCCTTTGTTTTCCCTTCCACATTCATTACAGTGTAGAACAAATTATCAAAGAAGTTTTTTTCAATGTGCATCACGTCCAGATTATGACGGATCAACAAGGTACTCCAATACGGCAAATCCCAGAAAATACTTTTCTTCTTCCAACCAGTTTCCAATCTCTTGTTGTGGGCCTCGGCACCATCTTCTGTCAATTTTCGATATCCCACCCAATTGATTTCATTTAGGAGTGATTCACCTGATCGAATGGGTGGTGGTGGGTCATCCACTATCACATTCTTTCTGAATGCAGTCTTGTTTCTCCGATACGGATGGTGTCTAGGTAAGAATTTACGATGGTTATCGAACCACGACTGTTTACGACTGAGCCTCAGAGTGAAAGCATCAGTGTATTCTCCACAGTAAGGACAAGCTGTCCGTCCAGCAGCGCTCCATCCAGACAACATTGAGTAAGCTGGAAAGTCACTGATGGTCCAAATTAGTGCAGCTCGCATCAGAAAATTTTGCTTTGTAGCAACATCGTACGTTTCCACCCCAATTTCCCACAAATACATCAAATCACGGATCAACGGCTGTAAAAAAATATCCAATTTATCCTTAGGATTTTTAGGACCAGGCACTAATACCGTAAGAAACATGAATTGATCTTTCATACACAACCACGGAGGTAGATTGTACGGTGTCACTATCACTGGCCATGAAGAATATTGTTTCCCAGACTGTCCGAATGGTTGAAAACCATCGGTGCTTAGGCCCAACCTTATGTTCCGAATCTCGGAAGCAAATTCAGGATACGAATTATCCAGGTGTTTCCAAGCCAATGAGTCTGCAGGGTGACGCATAACACCAGAATCATCGTTAGAGCAACTTGCATGCCATGTCATATCTTTTGCAGTAGCAACAGACTGATACAATCTTTGCAGTCGAGGAATGATAGGAAAGTAGAACATCTCCTTGTAAGATTTTTTCTTTTTCCATTGACCATCAACACCACGCTTACGGGGTTTAAACCGTGGATGACCACAAACCTTACAATGTTCAAGTTCACTATCATTACCCCAATATATCATACAATTATGTGCACAACAATCAATCGTCTCTACTGGAAGACCCATCCCACTCATTAGTTGTTTGCTATCAGAAAATTTCCTGGGCACTAGATTTTCAGGAGGAACAATTTCCCGAATCAAGTCAACAACTTGATTATAACCCCTCTCAGACAGTCTATTTTCAGTTTTAATGTTCAACAGTCGGGCGTTGAATGACAATTGTGAGTGTGTTTCGCAACCAAGATACAAATCCTGGTTTGCTGCACGAAGCATGTCATAAAATTGAGCAGCATGCTCATTTGGGGGCTCCTCATTAACGGGTTCTTCCACATTTCCAAAATGAAGGTTAGGACCAGTTAGATCTGTGATCATGTCATGGTACGAGGTAGACCCTGCAGTATCATCTACTCCGTACGAAGTCGACTGATCATAGTTTTGGTGTGGTAGATGACCCCAATTTTGTTCACCGTGTAAAATCCAATTGTGATAATTGGGCATAAACCCATTTATATACAAATGTGTTTTCACGTCAATTGGTGCTCTAAACCTTTGGTTCCTACATCTAGATTTCGAGCAGGGACACCTAATATCTCCTTCACTCATCCAATCAGGATTGCTAGTTGCGAATTGTATAAACGATTCAAGACCACTAAGAAAGTCGGGAGCTATCATTCCATTAATTGTTCTTGGACCATACATCCAATTACAACTTGAATAACTCATATTATAATCTGTTTCAAATTAAAGAATATTCAAAATTTAATAAAAAATTAATATATAAATCCATTATAATTATCCTATTGTTAATTTAATATAGTTATTCTAAAATTTTCGGCAGAGTTTTGTTTATTATTATCGCATTCTCCAGTTAACTAAGATCCTATAGTGCATCCATTTCCGACTTAATTAAAATTAATCAAGTCGGAACGCACATTCTACAGCTAGCAAACAACCAACAATATTATTCATCAACCCCCTCCGGCCACTCCAACATAATTAATTAATTATACTTTAAATATATATATAACTATATATACATCATTCATCAAATAAATAATTAATGTAGATAATCGAACACATGAATATTCATCACATATAAAATTAATTAAATATATCATGCAATTAAAATTAAATTTAACACAACAAATATTTATATAATTATTTCTAATTCATATAAATATAATTATATTATCAAATTTATAATTAATTACATACTAATTAAATTAACAAGTTAAACACTACATAATTAGCAACTAATTAACAACTATACATACATATACATACATATAAATATATATATATATATACATGAATTTGCATTAATTTTACAAACAATTTAATTAACAAATTAGCCGATTAAAATGAAAAATGTTACCGTAGAAATGTTCACGGGGACGAGTAGGCCAAAACCCGACCGGTGGAGTGGCGTTTCCGGCGACGGCGGCGCGGCAGGGAGGGGCGGCGGCGGCTGGAAATGGTGGAGGAAGAGGGTTTTTCGCTGAGGTTAATGGTGGGTGGAGTGTATTTATATTAAACTTTACCGAGGGGGTTAAAGAGGGTAAACCCCCTCGGTAAATACCTGGATTTTAACGGGGACGAGGGGCAGGCGCTCGCCAACTCACGAGGGCACCGCCCTCGCTTACTCACGAGCGTAGAGCCCTCGGCTCACTGAAGCGCTGAACCGGGCGAGGGGCGCGCGCTCGCCAACTCACGAGGGGCCCTGCCCTCGCCTACTCACGAGAGGCCCCGCCCTCGGCTCGCTGAGATTTGAATTGGGCGAGGGGCGTGCGCTCGCCAACTAAAGAGGGGGCCTGAACCCTCGTCTACGCCCTCGCCTCGCTCTAATTTTATTTGCCCTCGTCTCGGCCCTCTTTAAGGACGAGGGCAATTTTTCCCCACTTTAAGTGCCCTCTTTATTTAAGACTTTTTTTGTAGTGTAAAGTGTCGATTAAATAAAGGATTAAATATTTTTATTTACAAACAAATAAATGATAATGAATGTTTTAAGATGTCAATTTTATGTAGAAAGAGGCCAGGTTTGATTCTTGGGGTGGGTTATTGGATTTTTCTTAATTACTACGAATTTTTTAAATAATGTACCCTCGTCCGAGCCAACTAGGCCCTCCAACCTTGATGGTTGTTTAAGTCTAGAGTACATATATGCACTATAAAAAATACGAAAATTTACGACAAACATTTGTTAAAAGTATAAATTCGAGAAAATGAAGTTGTAAAAGTGTTGGATCAATTACAAGTCGACTTCGATATTTACAATGCCGGTGTAGACCATCGGAAATTGTTTTGGTATTTGCAATGAGCGAACAAATTAGTACAAAAACAACCTCGTACCCCCGATATTTGCGACGAGTTATGTGCCTCAAAATGCAAGGCGGAGCCACCCTATGATTTCCTTTTTTTTTACATATTAAAAATATAATACTCTCTTTGTCCTAGGATTTTCTGCACACTATATATTTTATTTTTTAAATAAGTTAGTTATATATGGGTAAATATGTGTATATATTTATAATTACACATAAGTCTTTTTTTAGAGTGTGCAAATAAATTTGGAACCGATGAATAAGACAAGTGTGCAAATAATTTGGGGACGAAGGGAGTAATATTTAATGAGTAAGTTTTATATGAAATAGTTCATGATACGCTATCATGGCATTGTTTTAAAGTATCGATCAGGAGCATCGATAATTTCACTAGGGTTCAAGAAAATGTACACCAATTATAATATAATATCACCAACTCAAATTAATGATACTTCTAATTAAATATTCGATAATTTAATATAATTTCATAATAAACTTATCATAAACTATTTCATATAATACTTTGCCATAATTAATTAATCCATCCAAAATTAAACATTTGACCTCATTTTTTTGTATAGTATTTATTCTAGAGACCACGATATTTTTTATCCTAATTTCGCCTTGGGCATACATAAAGGGTATTTCAATATATAGGTGAATCTGTACATAGAGGAGGAACACTCTATGCCAAAGTAGGCATCTCCCAAACTAAAAAAAAAAAAGTATGGTTATTCTAAGATATATAAAATGGATAAAGCGATTGTGTAATGACCAAAAGGAAGAGATATTTATGAGAGAAAACAGTTGGAAGAATTATTAGATGATTAAAAGGTGTATGATATCATATCTGGGGATTTGCAAATGCATGGGTTCCGTTAGCTTTGTCTGCTCATCACCAGTACTACTACTCTCTCTCTCTCTCTCCTCTTTTACATTCATTCATTACATAAACTAAACCCTATATCAATTCTGATACATTTTCCACCCCCTTCTTATTTTACTCATTGCATAAAGAAACCTATACCTCTACCTACTTGAGTAAAGGCCTTTTTTTTCCTAAGGGGACCTCTCTAATCATCTACATATTCTAACCTCTCTCTTGCATGGAGCTATACACATATATATGCTATAACGATTCATGGTGGGGTGTCACTAATGACAGCGAAACGACCTTGCACACTCCACTATGAATATGCTAATTCTCTTAAACACTTCTCAATCTTTCAGTTTTTCCAACATTAATTATATTTTTTTATAGTTTGATTTTTTGTTATGCAATGCGACAAATGTTGGATTTTCAGATCTTTATACCATGTTGTACATTAATTTGACTTTTAAAACTACATTGTCACACCTGTAACAAACTCCTATTTGCATGACTTTTTTTTTTATTGTGTTTTGTGTGTATGTTGACAATGTCAAGTTAATTGGATTCTTTTTGGTGTGTGCTACACTTGCAATTTTTAGTATCAATTTTTTTTTTTTTTTTATCGGTAAAATGGATTCAGTACCAATTTTTTTTTTTTATCGGTAAAATGGATTCAATACCAATTATATATGGTTAAGATTAATCTGGATAATCGATGTCAAATATTAGAAGTGATTATTCGGTAGCAATTGAGTCACAAAGTAGTGTGTTTTTTAACTATTATTGTAAAGCTCTAGTTAATAATGGTTTACTATATCCACACGTTGTAATTTATTACTGATCACCCCATCCATAAAAATAGATTTTGTAGGCTTTTGCGTGGGTTTTAAGAAAAATAGATATTACATGTAAAAAATAAAAATATTGTAGTTAAATCAAGTACAAAACAAACTGTTTTAAATATATTGTGTGTGCGGTGCAATAAAAAATAATGTAAATAAATGTATGTTGAAGGGTGTAAATAAAGACAATAATTTTCATTTTAGAAAATAAGATTATTTTTCACGGAAGAACTAACAAGACAACGTGGACAATTTTTCAAAAAAAAAAAAAAAGGGTAGTACCTTAATTTTGCGCAATTTGATGACAAATTTCTTCCAAAAAATTGCACATCAATTTTTGGATCCCAAGGAAGTTCCCCAACAAATTTATCATAAAATCGCACATAATCACAAGCTTTTTGTACAAATTTAATCTTGTGTTTGTGAGAGTTCTTAGGAATCCGTTTCAAATCCATTAGTTGGGGGATCAAAATTGACAACATTAACTTTACGCCAATAATCTTGTAACTAGTGCAGTTTCAATCGTTTATCTAGAACAAAATTAGGAAATTGATTGTAAATTATTAGACGTTCCCTAAAGGCGACATTTGAGATATCTCAATGCTTTAAGGTCTTTGTCAAGCGCTTAGAAAAGCGTATTGGAAATTTCCTTTGATTAGTTTCACCATCATTTCTTTGTCAAATATTGCTTAGGAAAATTCATTGTATTGATTGGTCTTTATTTTATTTTGTTTAAAAAGGAATTTTTGAATGAGACGTTACCAACATATAATTCATGTGAACTTCTTTTTCAAGTATCATTATCATATATGTATACTATCACTGTTGTACATATCCATTATCAATGTTTAGAATTTGATATTTAAACAAGGACTTTTCATATGCACAACAATGATATTTGAAGAAAACGAGCTCACGTAAACTCAAGTTTACAGAAAAATTTGTCTATTTCTACATATTTTTCTTATATAATTTTAAATATTTGCGAAAATATTTTGTTTCATACAAGGATAAGTTGCAAACACATGTGAATTTAGAATATATGAACACTTTTGAAACCTATGTTCGAAAGGGGTCCTTTTTTTTTTTAATTTTGTAATTTTGATCTCTATCGTAAATTATTTGATAGAATCCATTAGTTGACCAGAATTTCAAAATTCGCGGGACCAAATTTGATCAAATGATCAATTTTTAATGTAAAATTTCTAACGACGTGTGTATCTCAAGCATCAACATCCATTAGTTTTGGTACCAAAATTGTTACCGAAGAAAGGATCATTTTCCTGAAGTAAAACCTATGGAATTGAAAATGCGACCAACCCCAATTTTTTATATAAAGGAAAGATATATACTGTGCTATACTTTGGTTAAAGAGGGATTGATTTTTCCCCCTCTTCTCTTCCAAAATAGAAATAAGAAAACATAGACGGTATTGATGGCGTTCAAATGACTGCACATTGTTGTATATATAGATACACATCATAATAAATAGGTCTTCAAAATTCTAGAACAATATTGCACTTGCAGGAGGGGCCTCTTGTCTCTGCAAATAAAATAAAAGGTCCATAAGCAAATTAGAAATAATAATAGAGTAATTCTCTTGTGTGTTTGGTGCACGGTGCACCCACTCAATAGTTGATGAGGATATTTACACTGAAAAGCTTTCAGCGGTTCGGTGTAAACTTTTTTGTGTAATCAACCCACATTTTTCAGTATAATCAATCTTAACTATTGAGTGAGTGCAACGTATGAATCCTTTGTGATAATAATATTATCTCCAACAAACTTAGTCCATGCATACTTTGCAAAATTTGAGTAATAAGTTTGAATAAATGCTAATTTGCCTTGTTTAAAAAATAGTGCAGCTAGAATAGGTATATGAGCTATACAAATCATCAAGACTAAAAGGGATAAAAATGAACAGTCTGAGCATTACGTTACAGTGAGAGCAGGCATGCAGTAAAAAGTGTATAATTCATCGGTTAATCAAATGGGATCTCAAGAAGACACTAGATATATGCAGTGAATTGATAAACACCCTAAAAATGCCTCATCATATACAGAAAAGAATGTTTGTGATAACATATCAAATCTAGCTAATGCCAAAATTGTTTCTTATATATATATATATATATATATATATATATATATATACTAATTATGTTGTGACAAGAACTTGTGTTTCACCACAATAATGATTAAGATTATTGAAGGAATGATATCACTTTTTTGGTATTTCATTTTGTATTCCAATACTTAAATTAATTATATACATGTGCAGTGTTAAAAAAAATAATCGGCGTACTATAATAATGGGGAAGACATGCATGCGTTAAAAATCCAGGGAAGGGAACAGATAATGAAAAATTGAAAAAAAATTTGATTATTAAGAAAATAAGATGAAGTTGGTTAATGAGAATAAAAAATATTCAATTCACATCCTTTTTTATGGTTGAGAATGAGATTCATAATATGTTAATATAGTTGACTCCCTCATTTTGATTAACTATATATAAAATTGTGTTTGAAAATTCTACAAACTGGGGCGTTATCAACTATTTCCAAAAGCTACTCACAGTTTTTGAAATAGAAAAAAAAA
Source organism: Ballota nigra (assembly GCA_947034835.1). Lineage (NCBI taxonomy): Eukaryota > Viridiplantae > Streptophyta > Magnoliopsida > Lamiales > Lamiaceae > Ballota > Ballota nigra. The sequence goes on from OX344720.1 coordinate 92,127,722, forward strand.
AAAAAAAAAAGGATTTTGAAAGTTATTTTTTAGAGTTTTAAAATACATCATACGCCTCCCCTATAATCATTCAACTTTCATTATTCTTCTATTTTCTCAATCAATGGGTATTTTTTTTGTCTACATTTATCCTAAAATTACTAATATAAACCATTATAAATAGAGGTCTTGTATGAGACATGATACTCCGTGTTAGAAATTCGAGTATCATAAATGTACACGAGACCCTCACATATACAAGTTTTTGTCTTAACAATATAATCATTATTTTTATAAGGCAAAGTATTATATGAAAACAGTTCATGATAAACTTATAATGAAACTGTTTTAAAGTATCGAATATTTGACCAGGAGTATTGATAATCTCATCAGAAGTATCATTAATCTTGGTTAGTGATATTATTGTAATTGTTGTAAATTTTCTAGAACCCAGATTAATAATACCCCGGATGAGATTATCGATACTTCTGATCAAATATTTAATACATTAAAACAGTTTTATGATAAGCTTATTATAAACCATTTTTCATTTAAACCCGATTCTTTTTATAATTAGAAGAACTGTGCATGAAATGACAATTTAAACAATTAATTAGTCGCATGTTTGTTACCAAAAATAAGGGATGCAGCGATCAATTTGTGACGTATAAACAATTGCTATCATTAACAAAACAGACGTGTTAACAGTCTTTTAGCAAAGTGTGAAATTTAATCTAGTACAAAAATCAAGGATTATTGACACCTAGTACACATCATTAATGACAACTTTAATTAACATGGTCCCGAAAATTTTTATATATTTTTTCCTTCCTTTCTAATTCAGGCCTATTTATGTTAGTTTATATAAATAGTCCCTGCTTTCCACACATTCTCTCAGTTTGTATTTAATCAAATATAATTTCATTCTATTTTTGACAAGCCAAAAGAAATGATAATCATATTAAAACAAAAACTTGAGACATAGAAGGATAAGGGTGTCTTCAACAATATATTTAATTTAAATATTTGATGAATAATACATATTCGTTGGACAGAAACTTGTGTGAGACCGCTTCACTATAAATTATTGTATATTAATGTAAAGTTTATCGCTTTTAAGTTTTTAACTTAAAATTATATATTTAACATATGTTTTTTAAAAGGTGATGCAATTTATTCCATGTAAATTGTATCACTTTTCAAGTTTTTGCCTTAAATGATACTCTTTACATACATTTTTTTTTAAATGATACAATATACCTTAAAAAATACTACCTCCGTCCCAATTTTGTTTACCCATTTGACTTTTGTTGACTTTTTTGTAAGACTTAATTTGTAGTATTTAAATGGATAAATTTTTTTTTTTTATGATTGCGTATTATTCAATTGAAGTACATGAAATAAAATAAAGATGTTTTTCTACGTAATTATTAGTGGAATGGGGTGTAATTTAGAAGTGTTTGAAGGGGGTACATAATGAAATGGGTAAACAAAATTGGGACGGAGGGAGTATTGAAAAGTGGCATCTGTTTCACACAAGACTTGTTTATTTTCGTTAGTTTGTTCAAATGTATAAGAGATTCTAGACGCACCCAAAACTTTTAATTAATTAAAACTCAAAATTATAGATGTTATGCAAATTTCCTAATGTGACCGTCTTAGAAAGCACAATTTTCTTTCTTGTTATAAATGAAAACTAACTAGTTCAAATGTGGCTAAGTTATATGAAACCTAGCTAGTTCTTCACCTCATTGATTTCCATAATATTTCCGATAAAAAAAGGTATAAAAGATTTCCAGAATTAATTAATAATTAACTTGTATTTCTTCGGAGGATCTTGACCCAAATCTATACTCTTTATACACAGTATAATAAGAACATCATATATACATATATAGGACCACACAATTGACATTTCAACATACACAGAAAACTTATTTTTATAATATCAAGAAAATGTTGGGTACATGATCATTAGGCGTATTTTTCCATTTAATTGACCATTTTGTAGAAAATACATTTCAAATGTAGGGACCAAACTGAAGTTCACATTAATTAGCTTACCAATATGTTTTAAAACTTGTATTGGGAGAAACTATTTGATTTCAATTCATCAAAAAATAAATTCGTGGCGTACCTTTAATTTCTTTCTTCCCCATTCGTCCACCATTATGTATATTTAGCTGAAAAAATGAAGACATATAATATGTTTTAATATTCCAGATCAAAATTCCAGATTAGGAATTAAAAAGGGAGTGAGAAAAGTGAGGAAAAAGTAGATGGAGAGCAAAAAGAAGCTAAACAGAATTTGATGATAAATAAAGAGAGATATATATAGGTGAAACTGAAATATATAGATAGATGATCAGACTTACTTTCAAAAGCTTGGGCAGCATCTTGCCCACTGAAGCAGCGACAACATGACAATAACCTGCCAAACATAATTAAAACACAAGGAGGAGGGGAGGGGGAAGGGGTGGTTTCTCATGTGTTGGATTTATATAGCAGAAAGAATTAGAGAAAATTGCACAAATATATATCAGAATCTTGTACATTAGGTAGGTAAAAACATAAAATAACGAGGAAGATCTACAAATGTGTCTATCATCATCATCATCATCATCATCATATCTAATTAATTAATTAATTATATGAAGTATTTAATTGTGACTGTCACACAGATGGAGTACCCAAAATGTCACAAGCCTCCCAATTTGTGACTAGCTAATTAGCCTCGCGAACTCTTTACCTCTAGATGTCCAAATCCAAGGACATGGAGCCCTTTCCTTTATAATCATGATCGGAGGTATTACTCGAGGATTCCGGTGGCGTCACGTGGTGGTGGTGGAGCGGCAGCGACAGCGTAGTCGATGACAATATATCGCATTCCTCCGTCTCCGAAATCGGACAATCCATGTTCACCCCGAACAACCTAAGCCGCTTCGCCGCGGCTTTGCCCTGGACCACGGGGACTGAATCGAACACCATTTGCTCCGCCCCGGCCCGCCCTTGTTGGGGGGTGAAGACCCCCCCTCCTCCTCCTCCGCCCCCGGGGGGCCGGAGGTACACTATCGACCCCGGAGGGCAAGGGTTTCCATTAACCACATGATAGGGATTATTATAAAGCGGCCCATACCCTGATGGAAGAAAATGTTGCTGATAGTGATCCCTGGGCTGGAGGTACAGCGGGCTCCACCGGTGGTACGAGAACTGGTGGTGGTGCGGGAGGTTCGTGGTGAGCTCTGGCGCGTCGGGGCGGCGCCGCCAGTCGATAAAGAGACGGTCCTTGGCGGCGTCCCCAAGGCCGCGCTGGAAGGAGACGATGTCTCCGGCGTCGAGCTTTTTCTCCTTGACGAAGCGGCTCCAGCCTTTGGTCATGACGTAGCTCTGGCTGCTGTTCCAGTAGGAATATCTGAACCGCCAGGGCTTCCCATTTCTGTCCTCGAAATTGAGGAGAAGCCCTTTCTCGTTGGTGGACGAATCCAAGGGGAAATACTTCTCCGCGTGCTGCTTCGGGATCACTAGCCGGTTCAGCTTCCCCACGTCACTCGGAGTCACCACTTTGTCGAACATGTGCTCCCTCTGAATCGGGGCCGAAGCCGCCCCCTCGCCTCGGAGGAGATGCCCGGGGTCGTCGGAATCCTCGGGCAGCTCTTCCGCGGCATAAAACCCTGACCTACCTGACATAAAATTCATTGATTGTTTCTCTCTCTGCAACACTGACAGATCTGGAGAAATGGAGGAGGAGAGAATTTAAGCCGACCAACAACTGCAACGAGAGTTGTACGCAGCGATTAATCAGTTGTACTGCTGCTGCTGGGTTTGCTCTCCGATTGTAGAAGAAGATGTGACGCCATTAATTGAGCAGGCTAGGGTTAAGGGGAGAAGAGTGTCTTCCTTTATCAATTGACGAAACGGGAATCTAATTTAGGAAGGGGATGATTCCCCTAAAAAAAGAAAAAGAAAAAGGGAAATTGGACGGAAGATTAATTATTTTATGTGTGCTCGTCTCTTCTACTAGTAGTTGACATTTCTGAACTAGAGAGAGAAAGAAACGGATAATTTTTAGAGAGAGAAAGGGTTGTGACTGTATGTGGGGTGTGTGTTTATATGTATGCAAGCACAGCTGCTTTTCTTGGTTTGGTGGGGGTGAGGTGGGGTGGGATGGGAATGGGGTGCCTCCCCGAAGCTTCTCTAGTTACCCATTTCCCTTCAATTTAGTGCAACAATTCTCTTCTTTCTTTTTCCTACTCTACCCTATATATTGCAGAGAGAAAAAAAGATACTTTAGACAGTTTATACTATAATAATAATTTTTTTTAAAACAAGACAATGTTGTTTATTACTCCCTTAGTCCCAAAATTAACTTTCACCCACTTCGTTTCAAAATTAATTTCTATTTTATTGTTTGTCAATCAATTAAATTTAAATAATAAATGAGGTGTAAGTATATTAGTATTGAACTAATATAATTGCAAAAAATAATATTATTATGTTGTCATTTAAATACAATTAATAGTTTCGTTATGTAGCAATTAAGTTTCGGAAAAATGAAGTACATTATTATTTATCACCCTAAACTAAAATGAATTTAATAAATGTAAATTTATACGTGTAAAGTAATAACATGAAGGGTAAATATACTAGTATAGAGGATATATTATTGTCATTTATAGAATACTGATTGAGAATGGGGAGAGGTAGTTTTGGTAGCAATTAAATATTGAACAGAGAGAGTACAAAATTAAAAACATACTATATGCACAATTAATTATACAGTAGAAACAATAACAATTAATATTAACGTATAAATATTGTTCAAATGTAAACAACTGACACCGCCAGGAAAAAAAATTCCTATAAAAACTTTGCAATATGTTTACTAAAATTTCAACCAAAAAATTTCTAAATAGAGATTATTTACAATTTGCCTATAAATTTTTTTAATTATATAAATATCTGTATTCCTTACCTATAAATAATTTGCTTAAAAAAATATATAGGCAAATTATTTGTAAGTTATTTTTTGTAGAATGTTTATAGGTAATTAATTACCTCACTACAACAAAAACACTGTTTGCGACTGAATTTGCGACGGACACGTATACGTTGTTAAAACAGCCGTAGCTTATGTTTGCGACGGGCTTTTGCCACCCGTCGCAAATTTACGACGGACAATACCGTCGCAAAATTGGCGGGTTTGACCCGACCGGGTCGATCAAAATTTGCGACGGCCTATAGTCCGTCGCAAGTAATTCGGGTCAGACCCGATCGGGTCTACAACATTTGCGACGGATCATTGTCGTCGCAAATGTTTATTTTATTATTTTAATATTTTCGATTACAATTTGCGACGGGCATATTCTGTCGCAAAAGTTTCATTTTGCGATGAAATTTGGCCGTCGCAAATTCCGAACCTGTACAAAAAAAAAGTGGTTCGCGTGGTTCGAGCCCGGGCACCCGGGGCGGGCTCGAACCACTGGGCCACCGGCCCATAGCTAATAATATGCGGCCCACCTTCTATATGTATCAATATTAGGCCTTGAACAATTAATCCAAGTTTGCGCTCAAGAGGAATCGAACACGCGACCTCTTGTGCATGGGGAGGAGGGGCAGCCGCTAGGCCATGTGCTTCTTTCGTTCATTTTTACGCAATTAATTGTATATGTATTCAAATTAAGTCATTTTTTTTATAATTCACCAAATTAATTTCTTTTCGTATCTAAGTTGTTTATTAAAATATTTTGCCCAACTATTTTTTTTATTTTCGTTTTTTTCCCTAATTCACCAAAATAATTCATTTTCGTTTCTCACTTGTTTTTATAAATGTTGGGGCCATTTAATTTTTATTATTTTGGTAAAATTATTTATTTCGACTCCCGCTTAAATTTATAATTCGTTCATTTGTACGCAATTAATTGTATATGTATCCAAATTGACTCGTTCTTTTTCCATAATTCACCAAATTAATTCATTTTCGTCATCATTTTCATCCTCATCATCATCATCTTCTTCTTCTTCCTCTTCCTATCCTTCTCCTTCTCCTCCTCCTCCTCCTCCTCCTCCCCCCTCCTCCTCCTCCTCCTCCTCCTCCTCCTCCTCCTCCTCCTCCTCCTCCTCCTGCTTCTCCTCCTTCTTCTCCTTCTTCTCCTTCTCCTCCTTCTCCTCCTTCTCCTTCTTCTCCTCCTCCTCCTCCTCCTCCTCCCCCTCCTCCTCCTCCTCCTCATTCTTCTCCTCCTCCTCCTCCTCCTCCTCCTCCTCCCCCTCCTCCCCCTCCCCCTCCTCCTCCTCCTCTTCTTCCTCCTCCTCTTCTTCCTCTTCCTCTTCCTCTTCCTCTTCTTCTTCTTCCTCTTCCTCTTCCTCTTCCTCTTCTTCTTCTTCCTCTTCTTCTTCTTCCTCTTCTTCTTCTTCCTCCTCACCCGGATCTTGTCCATCATCCTCTTGATCACTTTCAATCATTATCATTTCTGGATTTGCAGCAAGTAAGTCGACAAAAATATTCACAGCTTCTTGATCAACCTCTGTTTGAAATGGATCTGTTGGTTCTACACCGTCTTTCTTTGACGGATTAGAAATTTCAACCAATGATCTTGCCTTCACTTAGCAAACTGTCCTCAAGTTGGGCCTACTTGATCCGAGGTATTTGCCATAATATACTTGAGATGCTTGCGTTGAAAAAATATAGGGATCGTATGCCGCCGGAAACTTCTTCCCGGTGTTTATATCAATAATCTTGTAGTTTATGTCGACTCTTGTTCCTTGTTTCCCTGGATCATACCATTCACACAAGAACAACACTATCGTCCTCTTCGACCAACCCGGATATTCTATTTCAACTACTTCTTGCAGCACTCCATAGTAATCGATGGGTTCTTCGTTGTAGTTTCCACCGGTAACGGAAACACCACTATTTGTAGTCAATTTCTTTGAAGCATACGCTTCAGTATGAAATTTGTATCCATTTGCGTAATATCCGTGGTTTGATACCACACTACGTAGTGGTCTTTTGCCAGAGCTTCAAGATGTGGGTTGTTATTAAGTAGGCCACTTTGTCCCTGTAAATATTAAATTATCATGTATAAAAATAATAACATATTTGTTATAGGGTAAAAATCATATACGGGTATGTGATACTCACGTAACGTTGGAACCAAAACATAAAATCATTGCGGATGGATTGAAAAACTGCTGCATCTGTGATGTCTGGTTCTACTTGACGCTTATACTCACAGAACATCCTTATATATCAGAAAAAAGAAATTAATTACTTTTCAGATATCAACAGTATACATATTGTAAAAAAACTCAATTATAAAATTAAATTACTTACTCTATATACGGTTGGACTTCAGGACAATTCATCAAAACATATGAATGTATTGTTTTCTCTTCAATACTGCCCCTGAACGGTCGTTCGGTGCCCTTACCCATTGGTCGACCCGAATGCAAAAATATAGATAACATACATTCAACATCACGAAGGGGATGGTCTACTCCACGACCATCGTAGTTGCGAGGCACATTTCTGATTCTGGTTTGAACTTGATCGCTGAAGTAGTAAGAACAAAATGCTCCAACCTCTTCAGTAAGTTATGCATTAACAATTGATGCTTCGATGTGGGCCGCATTTCCAATATTGAGCTTTAAGTTTTGCAAATACCTAAAACAAGAAGTGTTAGAAAATTTATTTAGTATTGATCTTAAAAGTCGATCTAAAAAATGGTACAGAATTACCTCTCAAAAGGGTACATCCATCGATACTGTACGGGACCAGCAATTGAGGCTTCATACGCTAAGTGTACGGGTAAGTGCTCCATCGAGTCAAAGAAGCTGGGTGGAAAAATCCGCTCAAGTTTGCATAGAATAACAGGTATCTCCTCATCCAAACGCCCCATGTCCTCAACTGTAATCGTTGATGCCGTTAAGTGTCTGAAAAAGAGACTTAATTCTGTGATGACACTCCATACATTCTTGGGGAGTGAGTACCGAAATACAATAGGTAAGAGTCGTTGCATGAACACGTGACAATCATGACTCTTTAGCCGTGGCACTAGACTGATACAACCTCACTAGACGAGGAGTGATGGGAAGGTAATACATTGCCTTATAAGCCTTCAACTGCACTTTCTTCTTACTTTTTGTACGACAAGATGGTTTGTACCGTGGGTGACCACACATCTTGCAATGGTCCTCATCCTCATCCCCATCCCAGAACTACATGCAACCGTTTGTACAACAATCAATCTTCTCAAATGGTAGACTCATATCCTTCAAGAGCCTCTTGCTCTGATAGAAATTATCAGGCGCCGTGTTGTCTTTAGGTAGAGCTCGTTTGAACAATTTAGCAAATTGATTGAACATTTTTTTACTGACCATGCCTTCAGTTTTTATGTTCAACATTTGAGCATTGAATGACAACTGCGTCTCAGTCTCATAACCAGGAAAGAGCTTTTGATCAACAGTTTTAAGCATATAAAAAAACTTCTTTGACCGATGATTTGGTTCCTCCTCCATAGGTGTTTCATTGAATTGTGGTTGACCACCAAAAACAGATTCTACAATCATCATCCAATATCTATCAGGTTCATCCTCTGTTTGTGGTTCACATTGAGTATACGGAACATAACTTGAACCACCAACATCAGAACTTCCACCACCGCTCCACCCAGTATACCAGTATTCTACGGTTTCGATGTCAACATTCCACCGTTGTTCACCGTGACTGGTCCAATTGTAATAATGGGGAACAAAACTGGAAATCACAAGATGAGTTCTAACCTCATCAACACTCAAGAATCTCATATTTTTGCATCTTCTGTCTTTACACGGATACCTAATATTACCCATACAATCCATACTGCATGGATATTATAATGCAAACTCAATATACTCATCAATTTTATTGCAAAAGACAAAGTTAATGCCTCCTCCTATCATTCTAGGTATTGAGTACATCCAACCACGATCTGGAAATTGCATCTGTTACAGATTAAAAGTAAATATCACATGAGTTGTAAAAAATTGGACAGAGTTTGCCTAAAAATAAGGATATACAAAATTTTCCTTCACAAAAATCAATCCAACACATCAATCATAGTAAACCAATCAAATAAAAAAATATCACACAATTTATCTAATAGTGTACAGAAAAATTGAACAGAGTTTCGACTAAAAATAGGTATAAATATCACACAAACTAAAATTAACGTACCCATCAAATAAATATATATATCATCAATCATACTAAAACCAATCAAATAAACATATATCATGCTCATTACCTAATAGTGTACTAAAAAATTGAAACAATAAAAATATGACATTTAAACGGTTAAAAATATGAAAACGTACGGTGAAGTTGAAGGCAATGACAAATACGTACGGTGAGGTTGAAGGCAATGACAAATACACCAATTATACGTGAAGAACATATGAAAACCGCATCATTTCTTATTTTTTTCGTGAGTGAAAGTGAAAGGGAAGGAAAATGAAGTGGGCTGTTATAAATCTGCGCAAATTTGCGACGGCCTTAATTTCCGTCGCAAATTCAATATTTTGCGACGGCTTTTCCGTCGCAGATATAGTTTGCGACGACCCGGGTCAATTATTGGTCACCAACCCGCCTGACAAGATTCAAACGCTCAAATTTGCGACGGAATAGTGGTCCATCGCAAATTTGAATTTAAAAGTTGCGACGGAAAGCCGTCGCAAAACGTATCCCGGCCGAATTTGCGACGGACATGTGGTCCGTCGCAAATGTTAGGCTTAGGATTTGCGACGGCGTCCGTCGCAAATGGGTACAAAACGCCGGCGTTTTATGTCTCCGTCGTTAAAGTCCGTCGCAAATTTGCGACTGGCTTCTCTTGCCGTCGCAAAATCGGTCAAAATTAACCAACTAACGATGTCCGTCGCAAAACTGTCAAAAGTCCGTCGCAAATGACCTATTTTGCGACGAATATACGTCCGTCGCAAATTTTCCGTCGTCGCTAAAACCCGTCTTTTTTGTAGTGCCTATGAGTTTCATTTTATAGGCAAATTGATTTTCTAAACAAGTTGTTTTTAGGTTTAGGAATAAAAATATGATTAGAAAATTTCCTAGTCATGTTGCAGACAAATCCCTACAACATAATATTTTTATTGAAAATTTTGTAGTTATATTGAAAATTTTATTAAATAATTCTAATTATCAAAATATTTTTTTTATCTTCTGGTATGTAATATTTTTTATTAAAATTAATTAATATTATTTAAATAAACACAATATTTACACGACGCAACTGGTCTACCAAAAATGGGCTAAAAAAAATTATACACCAATGTGCATCGTGCACAGAAAACGAATTCTTCTATGATATAAGTTAAAAATATTGAAGATATTTGGGTGCTTGATAATAAATTATAGGTGGACGCTGTATACATATATATTTTTATATTCTCATATATATAATAGAATTCATTTAGGAGATGATACAATGTACATTTTATACATATTGATAGTAAATATTTATCTATAATATTAATTCATTCAATTAGTAGATGCGCACGAAAAGAGTACGATGTATACATTTTATATATACTCTGTAACGACGTACAATAATATAGACTCTGCAACTACGTTAAAGGATAAATATTTAATTATACATGAGTATTAATTATTACAGGTGCGTAGTACTTCTTGTATGCATTTAGAGTCATAATTAATGTAATTATGTATACAGCAGAATATTGTGTATTGATGCGATTTCAAAACGGAGCATATATAAATAAATTATCGAGAAGAATAAGAGAACATATGCAAGAGAAGAGAACCTCTTTCAATTAATATTCTTGGGAAATAATAATTCTTTAAATTTGGGCGCTGCTATTCACCCACATGAAAATGCTTTGTTCACCCACTTTTTTTTTTTTTAATTAAAATGTTTAATAAAAATACTAATATACCCTTTATAAAAGGCAAAGTCTCATATGCACCAAGTGCACGGTGCACTCACTCAACAGTTGATACAGTATACACTAAAATGTTAGTCTCAATTACACTGAAAAGTTAGTCTCAATTACATTGAAAAGTTTACATTGAAAACTGATTTTCAGTGTAAACTTTTCAGTGTAATTGAGACTAACTTTTCAGTGTGATTGAAACTAACTTTTCAGTGTATACATTATCAACTGTTGAGTGAGTGCATCATACACCAAATGCACAAGAGACTTACTCTTTATAAAAAGTAAACAATATATTTATTAAACACTCATGCTTTCAACACCATCCCCAAAATCTTAGAATTCATGCAAAAAATTTTATTCTTTCATATACAGTTGCACCATTAAAAAAAGAAAAAAAAAAGGTATAATCCTAAAAGTATAAATTATAAAGACACAATTTAAATGAGATTAAAGTATTTTTGTTTATCTATAAATTGGTACACCATGAAAATAAAAGGAATTGTGATTTTTTTAAACGACAGGAAGCGGTGGTTCAATTAAAATAAAAAATAATTGTTGATGTGCTATTTTTTAATTTCAAATTGATGGGTGTGTATATATAATAAATAATGTAAATATTATATTAAGGTTGTAATTGTAAATTTTAAGGGGGTGTATTAAGAAAAAATAAAAAAAATAAGCAATATACATGGTAAGTTAATTTAGTAATAGGTGAACAAAGTATTATAGTGGGTGTTAATAGGCGTGCACATAATATTTTTCTTGGGCAAGATTTGGACCAATCTAACCGATTGAAATTTTGAAAAAAAAGTAAAAAAAATTACAGGATTGCTTGTGATTTTATCTATTCGAGTTTTTTCTCTCTCCGTCGCATTCATGTATACTAAATAGGGAATTTATTAGGTTTGTAGTTAATTTAGCCTACGCATCGGTTTAATAGGAAATTTAAATTATATGTGTCATTATTATATTAAAGCTTTTAATATTTTAAGAGGTCAATTTTCTAGTAGCTTAAGTTTAACACATGACATTATATATCTTTGTATATTAATAAGGACTTGAAAGATTCAATCACATGAGATTGAATACCCCTCATGCTAACCAACTAAAACATTTTATAGCTTCTACATATTTTGAATATCGTCAATTTATTTAATCCATTCAAGTATTTTCCTTTTACCTTGAAATGCTAATAAATACTTATAAAAATTTAAATAAAATATGTAAAAATAATATTTTTGTAGATGTACAAAAACTATCTACTTCAATGATATAATATTATCTATTACTTTAAATCATTTATAAATTTAGTGTATTTAAAAAGGAAAACTACAAAATATATATTAGAAATGTGTACGTATTACATAATATACGTACGATGAACTTAATGTACGACAATATGTGCACCAATTTATAGTGTACTATTAATTGTTTTATTTTTATTAAACGGTATTAATTGTACATCAAGTACAACCGGTGCATCCCAAGTATTACTCTAAAAAAAAATTATATTAGTTTTAAAAAAAATTATATACATATTTTGTAAAATTCAATTTTATGACCATTTAGCATGATGTGTTGGGTCTTATATAGTCTGTAATATATACACACACAAAAACCTTATAAAATGTGCACATGTATAAATCGTACGCAGATATGTTTAGGTAAAGAGATTAGAAAGGTCAAAACTCAAAACTGAATTTTAAAAAGTGACAAATTGAGGTTACGATTATAATAAAAAGTTAACCACCTAATTACCAAACTCGGCGTTAATATAATTTATTACATATTTGAATTAATTACATTTAATTTTATATCAGCAACTCAAGTTGGCTTACAATTAAATTCAGCTAAAAGTCATAAAGTATATGTTTATAGAGTAAGGGGCCCACAAATTATCTGGCTGAGTTCATGTGAGCTCGTCCTTGTCATATGGGTGGGTACTATTACTATACTCCATATTTCCTACTCTCTATATGCACATGCCTATAAAATATTAAGTATTTAATAAATATATAATACTTCTCATGATTAAGGAGTATTTACATTCATATACAATTATCATGTTGCCATTAATATAAGTTTCCATATATACTTATGAAATATATTTTTAATCTAACAAATAACTATATCATGTCACCATAAATAATTCGATCAATCTATTGCAATTTCAAAAATGTAAAACCCAGTTTCAAAATATCTTTTTCAGAAATTAAACGTCAAGTCTCATATACACCTAAGTATATTGATCAATCTAGATCCATGTACTCTTTAAATTTCAATTAAATTTAGTATCACATTTTAACTAGTGTCATATTTTATTTCATAGTTTTAATCAAATCTAGTGACATATTTCAATTATATTAACATGTACGTTTCAGACAAAATTGGTGTCAGATTCATTCTTTTGCTCAGTTCAACAATGCAACTAATATTTCACATGATATTAACTCCAAATTAAATTGTAGCCTTGCAATTGTATTCACATTTAATAATTAGTTTGTATGTGTTGATCAAAATAGTACGTGATAGTGTCTCACAATTCAAAGATAATATAATTAAGGTCAAATATTAAACTTCCAAAATCAATATAAAACAATACCAAATATTATTATGAAGTAAGAAATATTATCATTATCCTTCAAAGATTACATAGATTTTCATATGCACCTAGTGTATGGTGGAATGTGACTGATTACACTAAAAAGGTGTGGGTTGATTACATTGAAAAATGTGACTGATTACACTAAAAGCGTGAGTTGATTACACTGAAAAAATTTCAGTGTTATCGATTTTCAATGTAATCAATTCACACCTTTCTGTGTAATTATCCAACACCATATGCACCTTGGTGATGTGTAGTTTTCAGAGTATCTATCTGCATAAGAGCCAGCTGTTTAGGTTGTAATTGTGGGGCGGCTGCTGTGTTATTGCCCAATTTAATAACAAAAGTACATATAGTTGTCGGGTGGTAAATTCATACTATAGTATATTTGATGACACATATTATATATATGTGCAATTTATGTAATATTAATTATATGATCTATATCGTGAGGTATTATTTTGTGGTGTAATAGCTCCATGGGATGTGGAATATTAATTAATAAAATAACAGCTGCCCCTAATCCCACGTCTATGCTAATAATTTATGAAGCAAATAGTGGGTCGCCTCGGGTTATATTATTATTGACTTGCTGTCCCATAATTTCACGATTCTCCTATTTTCAATTTATTTGCTACAATTGTCAAGTGTTGGTAGCTCAAGTGGTTGAGGCCACCACCTAAGATCCAGAGGTCTTGGGTTCGAGACACGGAGAGGGAATTTATTTCCCTCTTGTGGTGGGGTGGTTGTTCCCCTATTGTGGTGGGGTGATGTTCCCCTCTTGTGGTGGTTGCGGTTCCGACTGTAGTGCGGTTGTGGTTCGGAGTTGCGGGTTCGGGTGGTCCCCCTCTTGTGGTGATTGCGGTTCCGGTCTACAGCGAGATGAAAAGATGTTGCCATGTATCCGGTGGTCGAAGGAACTATTGTAATTGATTATGTTAGGGAACTATTGTAATTGATTACCTTTCAAAAAAAAAAATTTATTTGCTACAATTTTGTTAGGTTATTCTTCAGAATCTCTCTTACACACGTTCTACAGTACTGCCACGCTATGACTCTACCTATTACTATTATTCTTATTGAAAATTATTTAGACGCCCGAGTCAATAATATACGAGTCAAACTCTCTAAGCACTAGGTTCAAAATTCCTTAATGATAATTGTGGCAACAATTTACCTTCATCATACTTATAGCTGTCAAATCCCGGCTCGGCCCAGGCCCACTGGGCTTTTATTTTTTACTGGGCCGGGCCGGCCCGGCCCGGTTGTTACCGGGCCGCCAATTTCCAAGCCCGTCCTGGCCCATCTCGGGCCACCGGGCCAAACCGGCCCAACTTTTTTATTTTTTTTAAATATTATTATAATATTTTATTTATATATTTACCTTATTAATTTATAATTTAGCATACAAATTATACTCATATAGTTATAAATATTATTTAGTTTGTCAACAACAATTCAATAATTAAAATAAAACTCAAATTCCTAAATAAAATTTAAGAATAATAATTCAACAAATCCTAATAGAATGGAAAGTGTTATTTTTTATTTCAACAATAATTCAATAATAAAAATTCAACAATTTAATAGGAAAGTGTTATTTTTTATTTTGATAAGATAAGGATATTATAGGAATAAAATGGGGTATGTTTAGTAATGGATGTTAATTTTTAAATTTTATTGAGATTTGTTTAATAAGTGGGGCGAGTTTATAGGATTTTGGGGTTTGAGTAGTGATACTCTTAAATAAAATCTTATCCCTCAATTCATATTTGCCTTAATTGTACAAGTGTGTTATGTGTACCACCAATTTGTGGTTGTTCATAAGAATTCGTTCATTTCCCTGGATGAAAATTCAACCAATAAATTATTTTGTTTAATTTTATTTTAAAAAATGGGGTATGATCATAAATAATATGATACATATATATAGGGATGAGGAAATTAAGACCATAGTGAGTATAGGGATGGATGTGACATGTGGAAACTATTACCAACCTTGGTCAAATCACTAATCTCGCCTACTGCTCATTTTTTTCTTATCTCTAGGTTTTCAATTTTATTCAAATAAAAAAAAAATCAAACCGGGCCGGCCCAGAAAACCGGGCTAAGCCCGGCCCAAGCTCATAGGCCCGCCGGGCCTACTGGGCCGGGCCAAAAAAGCCCGATTCTTTTCGGGCCTATATTTTTAGGGCCCAGTCCGTCCTTAAAACCGGGCTTTTCGGGCCGGCCCATCGGGCCGGGCTCGTTTTGACAGCTCTAATCATACTTAATTGGATGGGGCAATGAGATTAAAAAAAGTTGATTAATATTTTATTTTATTAACTACCCACATTCCATAATTATAACTTTTCAATCATTTCATTGTATTGTATTTTTGTACCAATGGAATGAGTTCAAAGCACTTTTTGATACAAATATGTGAAGGTGGTCTTTTATTTTGCAGTTTTGGCCCATCCCTTAATTTTAAGACTACAATTGCACTTTTACCTCATCTTTTGAGACCAAAACTTCACCTACTAATTCTCTTGGGATCGAAATTGCAATTCTCTTGCGATCAAAAGCGTCGAAAAAACAACAAGATTAAAGATTTAAAAAAAAAAATTGAATTTGACTCGTTCTCGTGGGACCAATTAAATGCAATTTACTATTTCACTATTCATCAACCAACAATAATATTTTATCCCATTTATTTAAAAATTTGGAATGAATCAAAGGAATATCTATAATTGAAACTGGGTCATAACCCTGAAGCCCATCAAATCGATTTCCGCATGAAGGCCAAAAACAATTCAGTATCATCAGGCTCGTGAAGCACACGCTCAGACTCCATAATCCAACATGAAAGTAGCTTTAGGACGTAGAGAATATTTTTATTTTTATTAAGTAATATTGCTATCAAATTAATATTTCTTTAATGAAATAAGTAATAATTTAAACTAATTTCAAGATTGCATACTTTGTCATATATATTTATATAAAGTGGTTCCCTTAATCACTTAGCTATATTTGCAAACCCAGTTGAAACCTCCTCCAATCACCTTTTTCCTTTTCTTTTTTTCTTCAAATAATTGAGTCTAACAGCATTTTTTTTTTTTTTTTAAATCTTCCGAAGCACTCAATTGCCTAATGTAAATAGCTTGTTTGGCAAGTTCGACTCAAGTATTAAATTGAATATAAAAAAAAATCTTTTATGGTTAACAAGGGGAATAATTTGAATATTAATACACATCAGATAAACAATACTCATGTAGTTCGAAATTCATGCGAAATAACAAAAAAGGTCATATTTTGAACAAGGACAATAAAAAATATAGATATACAAATTGTGCCTATATTTAAATAAATATGATGTAAAATATAAAATGTATAAAATGTCTATAATGAGTATCAATAAAACACAATTATTACATCAACAAATAAATGATTATATGTATATTTTGTTGAAAATAAATTCTATGCGTACACATTTTGTTGCACAATTAATCCATCATCAGTACATGCATATTTAATACAGATTTCAATAAGTAAATTTGCACAAAATGTGCATAAATATATATTTGTATTCTATCTATTAAAATATCTACACATAATCATTAAAGATTAACATATTGAGAAAAATTGTATAATGCAAGAGTGTTTATAATAGTATTGTTATTATAATTAATTTTAAATTGTTAGAAAATATTAATACAAAATTTATAGGCAAAAACTTGTATGAGACAACACATATTAACATACACTCATACCAAAGTGTTAATAAATCACTACCCTAATTATACGCATTCTCATTGTCTCATGTCATGAGACGGTCTCATATAAATCCACTTGATCATTTTCGTAAAATACACATTTGAATTTGGATATGTCGTATGCTAAAAATCCCACATTTATGATCTAGTAGCCTAGTACGATATGCTTTTTGCTATAGCACACACAAAATAATTTTATATTTGATTATTAATTAATATTTTATTGGCATCTATAAGAAGTTGGATTTAACCATTTTGTAAAAGCAAGCAAATAATTTTAAGGTTGCATTTAAGAAAGTACCATAAATGCAATTGCACCAATAGAACATTTAATTAGAAATTATATAAAAGTAGGCAATGCCTGATAGATCTTTTCCATGTGGGCCTGAAAAGGCATTACCCTGGCCTGTGTGCATATAAATATATGAAAAAGAGATATCATTTTATGATAATAAATCCACATGCAATTCAAAGCTTAATCAATTGATCAATCCTATTACTATTTTGTTGTCTCATTTTTGCCCTCACCCAATCTGGCTTATTGCATGCCTATTGTGGACACTAGCCAAGTCTTTAGGACCACCATTAGTCCTCACCTAATACATGTCACCCTAATTCTGCCATATTGCATATATACGTGATACATGTATAAAGTCCCGTGGTACAGCTTGACATTAATTAGATCGCTTAATGGAATTCAGTTTCAACACAAAAAATTAATGAGGCACTCTTCTGTGCACTTGGTGTGTGTAAAGAAAATAGAGATATGAAATTCATTTTAGCTGGTGATGTAAATCCACTCATATTTAAAGTAGTGTACAAACAAAATACAAGAAATTAGGGATAACAAGAGCTACACTAGATCTACAAGATATACAAAATATTTATATTCAATTCAAAAGGATTTGAATTGATTTGCTCTCATCTAGAATATTCTAATTTAGTAGAATATTTCTATTATGGTGCATGGACTGAAAAGTATGATTCGATTAATCTGGAAAATATGGTTAGAATATACTGAAAAGTTTACACTGAAAATCGATTTTCAGTGTATTCTAACCACACTTTTCAGTGTATAACCAGACTACACTTTTCGGTGTAAACAATTTCAACTGTTGAATGAGTGCACCGTGCATCAGGTGCATATGAGATTGAGCCAAAATTAATTAATATTGTACTTTCTACGTTCTATAAAAGCTTTTACAATTTTCTTTTCGTTCAATAATTTTTTTTGCACCTTTAGTATGGAAAATCCTCCATAAACTTTATTTTTACAATACCATTTGAAAGTTTTTAGGGGATGATGAAGCATCATTTTAAGC
Organism: Ballota nigra; assembly: GCA_947034835.1. Taxonomy (NCBI): domain Eukaryota; kingdom Viridiplantae; phylum Streptophyta; class Magnoliopsida; order Lamiales; family Lamiaceae; genus Ballota; species Ballota nigra. Next base: position 92,146,321 of record OX344720.1, read on the forward strand.
AAAAAATTTGAATATTTATGGGGTACGTGTGAAAGTTTTATGGGACGAATAAAATAACAATGTGAAAGTTTTTATAAGACGGGAGGAGTAGTATCTCATGTTGAAATTGGAACCATACAACATTCTACCACGTATCAGAAATATACACACGTTCTAATTTCAATTGGGAAAGTTCTCTGATACACACGTACTAATTCCAATTGTGAGAGTCCATGAATGCTTGATCTAGCTCAAAAGAAAGAAGAAGTCCTTAACCTAAATATCTCACGTTATTTTATCTGGCAAAATAATTCAAATGCTGTAACAGCTATACACGACCAATAATAAAAAGGCAAAGTTGTTGACGATCGTTTCTAATCGCGTGGATTAGTGGCTGTTTTTAACAGGTTTTGGGATCACCAACCACGTGGCTGTTTTTAACTGGTTTTGGGATCACCAAACAATTTCGTGTGATTGATTACCACCGTAAATGGTAAATTCGATAGTTCGGGTTATAAAATTGTAAATACGAGTATTGAATTCGTATTTATTTCGCGTGTGTGTACGTTTAGGTGTATGAGTGTGTGTTTTGAGTGTTTGTGAATTTGAACTTCTTTTATAAAATGGAAACCAACTTATTTATACAAACCACCAAGTAGGTGGTGGACAAGAATCTTGAGATTCTAGGCTTGCATATTTGACATGTGTATTGTTTGACTAGTTTGACCCTATCTAAGCCTTAACCTAGTTACAAAGTCTTCTTTAATGTCTATCTTGTCCTTGGAGTTGTTCGTTCTTGCTCAGTTTGTTGATTTCCATATGGAGTTCTTCGTTCTAAGTTGTGTGTCACCTTTGTACGGCGGATGAAAGTTGATCGCCCATAGCATTTTTATTGTTCCCCAATCTTGGTCTTTTCTTCAACTGTTCATGGAGCAGTTGTTCGCTCAAAAGCTGTTTGTCGGGTGATATGGTAGCAGGATTGACACATCACTTTCTGATTTAGGCACCACCCTTGCATCATACCTGTTCGTCACTCTTCGCTTGGTTAGATTAAAATATAATAAGGCAATTAGTGCCTAAAACTTATTCGCTTATCTTCAGAAGTAGGTTAGTCTATTGGAGCGGCTCGCCTAACAAGGTTGCTTGTCATGTTGGTCATTTATGTAGCATAGTTGTTAGTTGTATAGGGCAGCTGCTCGTCATGGGGTAGCTACTCGTCAGGAGGACAGCTGCTCGTCCATATCGATTGACTTGACTCAGTTGTGTACCAGTTGCTCGTCATGGGGAAGTTGCTCGTCCATATCGATTGACTTGGCTCAGTTGTGTAGCAACTGCTCATCGTGGGAAAGCTGCTCGTCAAGAGGACAGCTACTCGTGCATGTAGAAGTTGTTCGTCTATGTGGAAGCTGCTTGTCAAGAGGAAGCAGCTCGTCCCTGTGGCAGCTACTCATCATATGTCAACAATTGCCCTCTAGCTCGTTCTTATGTTGCTATTGGTTAAGCAATAAGCAACTAAGGACGAGCTATTTCTTTACGTACATACGGGCGAGCAATTAGCACTTAGGTGAACATGATTGAAGTGTCATTTCATTTTCCCAAGGGAATCATTTGTCGCTTTGTGTGATGTGAATGTAATGGTGGTGCGTCAATCATCTGCAGGCTTAATTGAGGCAACACCTTTTTATTTGCAAAGAAGTCCTCAAAGTTTCTGATCTTCCATATTGTACTTAGTCTCATATCGGTGGTTGTTCGTCCATTGGAGGGTTTTTAATACCTCTGAGGTGATCAACTTTTTTTGTTGATTGCCCTGCCTTTATTTGGGCTCTATTCGTATAGAACTCTGCCTTTATTTGGGCTCTATTCGTATAGAACTCTGCCTTTATTTGGGCTCTGTTCGTATAGAACTCTTCCTTTGTGGGCTCTGTTCGTATAGAACTCTGCCCTTATTTGAGCTCTGTTCGTATAGAACTCTGTCTTTATTTGGGCTCTGTTCGTATAGAACTCTGCCTTTGTGGGCTCTGTTCGTATAGAACTCTACCCTTATTTGGGCTCTGTTCGTATAGAACTCTGCCTTTACTTGAAGAGTTTTAGCTTAATTTCTTGGTCGGTTAGCTTTTAGATTTGGCTCTTTGGCTAGAGTAGCTCGCCATGGTCTTGTTCCTCTTCGAGAGTTACCCACTTTATTATTGCTCGTCAGTCAAAGTAGTTCACCTAGCAAGAATAATAGCTCGTTAAGAGGACAGCTGTTCGTCCGTATGGAAGCAGCTCGTCCATGTGGAAGTTGCTCGTCAAGAGGACAGTTGCTCATCCATGTAGAAGCTGCTCGTCAAGATGACAACTGCTCGTCTTTGTGGAAGCAGCTCGTCCATGTGGAAGCTACTCATCAAGAGGACAACTGCTCGTCTATGTAGAAGCTGCCCGTCCATGTGGAAGCTGTTTATCAAGAGGAAGCAGCTCGTCCATGTGGTAGTTGCTCATCATATGTCAACAATTGCCCCATCATTCATTGGTGGTTGTTCATCCTCGACCATGGGCTTAATCTTCAAATCTTCAAATGAAGAACACCAAGAACACTTTTCTTGAGTTTTGAATGAAAACTCAGTACACCTTCAAATCTTCAAGCTTTCGACTTGAATTTCTTGAAGATTTCTTCGATAACCGGAGGTTCGAACCCTTCTTCTAGCACCAATTTATTGACGATCGTTTCTAATCGCGTGAATTAGTTGTTGTTTTAACCGGTTTTGGGATCACCAAACAATTTCGTGTGATTGATTACCACCGTAAATGGTAAATTCGATAGTTCGGGTTATAAAATTGTAAATACGAGTATTGAATTCGTATTTATTTTGTGTGTGTGTACGTTTAGGTGTATGAGTGTGTGTATTTTGAGTGTTTGTGAATTTAAACTTCTTTTATAAAATGGAAACCAACTTATTTATACAAGCCACCAAGTCGGTGGTGGACAAGACTCTTGAGATTCTAGGCTTGCATGTTTGACATGTGTATTGTTTGACTAGTTTGACCCTATCTAAGCCTTAACTTAGTTACAAAGTCTTCTTTAATGTCTATCTTGTCCTTGGAGTTGTTCGTTCTTGCTCAGTTTGTTGATTTCCATATGGAGTTCTTCGTTCTAAGTTGTGTGTCACCTTTGTACGGCGGATGAAAGTTGTTCGCCCATAGCATTTCTATTGTTCCCCAATCTTGGTCTTTTCTTCAACTGTTCATAGAGCAGTTGTTCGCTCAAAAGCTGTTCGCCGGGTGATATGGTAGCAGGATTGACACATCACTTTCAGATTTAAGCACCACCCTTGCGTCATACCTGTTCGTCACTCTTGGCTTGGTTAGATTAAAACATAATCCGGGCATTAGTGCCTAAAACTTATTCACTTATCTTCAGAAGTAGGTTCGCCTATTGGAGCGGCCTAACAAGGTTGCTCGTCATGTTGGTCATTTATGTAGCATAGTTGTTAGTTGTATAGGGCAGCTGCTTATCATGGGATAGCTGCTCGTCAGGAGGACAACTGCTTGTCCATATCGATTGACTAGGCTCAGTTGTGTACAAGTTGCTCGTCATAGGGAAGCTGCTCGTCAAAAGGATAGCTGCTCGTCCATATCAATTGACTTGGCACAGTTGTGTAGCAGCTGCTTGTCGTGGGGAAGCTGCTCGTCAAGAGGACAACTACTCGTTCATGTAGAAGCTGCTCGTCTATGTGGAAGCTGCTTGTCAAGAGGAAGCAGCCCGTCCCTGTGGCAGCTGCTCATCATATGTCAACAAAAGTATTGTGTGAACAAGTTTCAACTTGAAATTTGTTATAACAGTATTAGTTGTTTTATTAAAAGGTGTTAATTTTTTTCACTTAAAGATATTAGTTTAGAAGGGTGTTAGTTGTTTTCACTAAAATGTATTAATTATTCTACTAAAAAGTATTAATCGCACACCATAAACAAGTTTCACACGTAACTCATTAAAAAAATTGTGAGACTATTAGAATTCAACAATTATTAATAAAAAAAAATGAGTAAGCTGCATTTCACGACCGTCAATAATCTGTCCAACATATTACTCTTCTCGTCCCATTTTAATTGTCATTTGAGAATATTTTACCTGAGCAATAAATATATGTGTAGTATGGAAAAAAGAAATAGAAGGAAAAAATTGGTATATGATAATTAATTCTTGCAGGTAATGCAAAATGGCAATCTCTTGTCTAAAACAAATTAAATAAAAGAGGTAATAGATATATTTTGTTTGTATGCACGGGGTGTGTGGATGTGGACTAGTAGGGAAGTTATGGACCATTGGTAGTAGCATCATTAGTTAAAGGCGAAGGAAGAAAGAAGAAGTGCCCAATTTTGAGTGTGTTTGCAGTTGGCGAAAAGCACGCCTGCCCGCCCCTAATATTACCTATACCTAAATCTCTTTCACATTGATTGCACAATTTATTTGATACATTTATATTCTACGTGCACATCCTTCCAAACCGGGGACGGAAAGGGGGCCATATTTGTTACTATTCAAATTTCAATTAAACAACACAAAGTATAAAGTGAAAATGGTTGATACATGAATCAACAAAGAGTATTAGTTATTTTCATCGAAGGATATTAGTTATTTTAACTGAAAAATACTAGTTGTTTACTGAAAATAAACTAAGACTCTTCAGTAAAAATAACTAATACTTTTTAGTAAAAATAATTAATACTCTTTAGTGAAAACAACTAATATCCTTCAACGATTCATGTGTGAACCAATTTCACTCTATATCCCCACCCTCACTCTTATAATACAATAGTTCAACTATTGTAACTTTTTTTTCCAAGTACGTATAAAGTGAAATTAGTTTATACATGAATCATTTATTGTTATTAGTTGTTTTTTTAAACATAATGGTATTAGTTGTTTTCACTAAAAAATATTAGTTGTTTTTACTGAAGAGTATTAGTTTTTTTCATTGAAGAGTCGTAGTTTGTTTACCGTCACTATAAGAAATCATAAAATTGCCTACGGAATTGTCAATATGGTTACAAAATTTCCAACAAAAAAATTCGTAGTGGGGATTACCTACGAATTGCCTACAAAAATTTCTAATTGTATAGACATCTTCCTTCCCCACCTAAAAAAAATAAATAAATTGTCTTCCGTTGGCAAATTGTGTTGTATGTAAAATTTTGTAGGCAAATGACTTGTAGGTAATTATACCTAGGGGTTTTATTTTGTAGGCGAATTAATTCTATAGACAAAATCGTATGCAATTTTTACTACGAACTTTTTTGTTGGAAAAAATTTGTAGGCAATTCTTTATTTTCTTGTAGTGAGTAAACAACTAATACTCTTTAGTGGAAACAACTAATACATTTTAGTGAAAATAATTAATATTTTTTAGTGAAAACAACTAATATCATTCAATAATTCATGTATTTTCACTTTATACATTTTCTTTTTTTTTTAAAAAGAAAAAATCTTCCTAATTGTGAGAACTAAAATCCATCCAACTGAAAAAAAAAAAAATTAGTAGGTGAGAAAACACTTAAATTAAATCGTCACACGAAACACTTGAGTCATTGCATGTAACAATTTCGATTGCAAATATTGCGATCAAATAAAAATTTCACTGCAAAATTTAGCATTGAAATTCAATCTTCGTCGCTAATATTTGCAATGAAAACAATATTTTCATCTTAAGCAAACCAATTTTCCCTTTTTTTTAAAGCTGAATTAACGACGATGTTTTTTTAGCTAATTCCCCCCCCCCCCCCCCAAATAGTTGTCTCGCATATATAATAATTTGTCAATGAAACAATACGCACATAAAAACCTCTCTACTTACTTATTACATGTACAAACTCTAATTATTTTTCCTCACTAACTATACTTAAATAGTAGTTGTAAATTGTAATGACTTACTCTACTCTCCCAACTCCCTTAACTTAGGCGCCCAACCGCGCTTCATTGCCATTACCTATTTTTCTTTAATTCAAATCCGGAGAAAAAGTGAGTAGTGACCAAGTGTGGGGTAAGAAATAGAACCAGTCACTTAAGAACTCGTTTTGGCTAGATGCACCAAGGAATGTTTTTTTTTTTTTGGTTTTTTGTTTTAAGTTACTTTTAAAAATCGACTTTGGAAATCTAGTGATTTTTAAAATTTAGAGAATTTTAAAATGTATATTTGTTTTGGGTTTTTAGTAGATTGGAATTTAACTTTATGATGTAAAAGTTGTAGTATTATTTATTAAGTGTGATTGTAATAATTAGATAATTGTTAGTATTTAAATCTCAAGGGTTGACTAATGGTGAAAGTTTGGGACTTAGGAATTATGCTTCTTTCTAGGTCTCCTTGAAATATGATTGTTAATATTTTAAAAGATGAGGGAGAGTGGGACAATCCATTCGGAAAGGGGATCCACAATTTTTCTCTCCCGAGCACCATGCTAGGGTTTGGACAGGGCAATCAATTCACCGGCGCTTTTCTCACACCCCGTTTGAGATTGTCGAACCTTGCTCAGCCATTAGTGGCTTTAGACTTTTCCACTTCTATTGGCTTTCTTGATCTGTGCTATAGATGTTAGTAAGATGTGCCACACTATGATTGCGCTACCATGGGCCAATTCAGCTATTTTAAATACCGTGATTGAAGCTCTTGATTCAAATCACAGAAGCACCACCAAATATTTCTCCTTATTTTCTGATTAATTTCGAAGTCGACTTGCAAATAATGGCAGAAAGTCTCAATGAACTTTAGGAAAAGCTATCCCTATCGGAAGCGGAGAATACGGAGATTACCATTGATGATGGGGAACTCTCAGTCCCCAAAAATATGGTCCGCTGGTAGATTTGTGATGAGGAAAGTAATAAAAGTGGCGGGTCTAAGAACAATGATGAAGAAAGTCTGGAGGTTGGAAAAGTCGGTGCAAATTTCAGAGATTTATGAAGGAATGTACGTCTTTGAGTTCAAGGATGGAGCAGACATATCGAAGGTACTGCATAAGCAACCATGGAATGTGAACAGAGCCCTATTGGCGCAAGACAAGATTAATGGAAACGAAAGGGAAACAGATATTGTGCTAGATAGAGTACCGTTTTAGGTACAAATCCATAGGTCACAAATCTACTCGATGAACAAGGAGGTTGGAAAAAAGATAGCTGGGGTACTTGGGCATGTGATGGAGGTCGAGAATCCAACAGGGGAGATATCGATCGGAAAATGCCTCAGGGTAAGGGTGTTTCTCGATGTTACAAATCCACTAAATAGAGGCACTACCATTGTGGTGAAACAAGATAGGCTGCTGGTGTACTTTAGGTATGAGAAACTGGTGATTTCTGCTATGTATGCGGGAAGCTTGATCATACGGAAAAAAATTGTCCATTGTACTTTTCAATGATAAAGATGGAAGAAGAGCCACAGAGAGACTATGAGATGTGGCCAAGAGCTGATGGGCAGAAAGGAATAAGTAGAGTTGGGGTGGAGGCATCACTACTGAATAACAAGACAAAAGCGAGAAAGCCAGTAACTAACAATGTGAAAGTAGATGAATAGAGAGGGATGTAAGGAAAAATCGAAGCGAGAAAAACCTAGTATGAGATGGTGTTCCCAGAGATGAAGAGAAATCTTATCATAGCAAGGTCCTCAAAGGTAACTCACTTTGATGATTTTATGAGCCCATTAATGGTAAGGAGCTTCAACCCCCAATACATGGCGATCTCAAAGATTCAAGCCCCAACAAATATGGCTAACAAATTGTTCTACAGCATGTTCGGGAGGCCAATAAAGAAACAAAATCCAGAAACCCAATTTTGAGGCTGGAAAGGGGGAACAAAATGAGGAAGGCACGTGACAGGAGATAATCAAATGATGATAAAGGAAGCAAAGGAGCAGAATTTTCTCCTACTGGAGGACAAAGAAAGCAGCTACAAGAGAGAAGCGGGTAGTGGAGGAAATGTAGACAGGAAGAAGGCAACAAATGAAGGCAAGCAGAAAGAAAATTATACGGAGGAAGAAAACTTTAAAGTGGCAGAGGCTAAAGAAACCCAGTCCCGAGTCTTATAGTCTAGAACACACACGGCCTGGGCAACCGCAGTGTGTTCCGCTCATTACAGCAATTAGTCGCTGACCATCGTCCTTCTTTGTTATTTGTTATGGAGTCGAAAGTTAGAAGTAGAATAGGATGTGTTTGGAAAGAGTCTTTAAACTTTACAGATGCTTTTGGTGTTGATGTTGTGGAAAGATCATTGGGTCTTTTGTTGTTTTGGAATGAAAATCTTAATGTTGTTTTCTTTTCTTATTCGAAAGCTCATGTTGATTGTGGAACTGTTGCTAACTAAAAAACTTGGAGATTTACTGCTTATATGGACATCCAAATGCTCATCTAAGAATAGTAACTTGGGTATTAATTAGAAAAATTACCAGAAGCGGAATTGTAAGCAATAACGCTTGGCTCATTGGAGGAGATTTCAACGAAATCAAATCCACCTCTGAGAAAGAAGGGGGAAATGAAAGTACAGATGAGAGAGTTCAATAAGTTACTGAATGGGTTTGAGCTAGAAGATATTAAAGCCTCTGGACCTTAATTTACTTGGGTGAATAAGAGATCGGGTACACAATGCATAAAAGAAAGATTAGACAAATTTGTTGCAACACGGGAATGGGTGGATATGTGGAAAAAAGTGGAAGCAAACAATCTGAATTTCTATGGTTGTGATCACAGAACAATATAATTATAATGGAATTAGTAAATGCACCAAAAAGATAGAAGAAAAGGGAAGATGTTTCATTTTGAAATGGTTGTTTGTAGAAAGTTATACCTAAGTTGTGAGAAATGCATGGTTGCAAGGCAATGGAGAGAAAGAAACCCGATCAAACAACTCAACAAATGTGGGAGGAAACTAAAAGAGTGGGCAGACGACAAAATTGGGAATATTTCTAGAAGAGCTAGGAAGATGAGGCAGCAAATAGAAGATATATGGAACAAATAAGAAGACTTTTGTGATAAGGAGGAGGTTAGGAGATTGGAGGTTGTACTTCAGAAATTGGAGACCCAGAAAGAGCAACACTAGTATCAAAGTCCAAATTCACATGGACGGAGGAAGGAGACAGAAACACAAGTTTCTTCCATAGAAGAGCTTCATAGAGAAAAAGAATTAACACAATTAGGGGTTGTTTGCTTCATGGGACTGGATTAGACTAGATTAGACTGAACTAGATGGGATTGGATTGGGTTGAATTTAAGTTGTTTGGCATATGTTTGGATTGTAGGATTAGATTTTTTTTTTTCGTTATAAAATTAAATTTATATTAATTACCCAAATTACCCTTCATATTAGGATTTTTTTACCCTTCCTCACAAAATCAAAATCGGACAAACATGAAAATGAAAATAAATTCACAATTGGAGAGTTACTAGGGTTTACATCGTGTCGCCCATCTCCGCTGTCAACTAGCTTATCTCCACCATCGTCTGGTTCGCTCCATCGTCACCTGGTTCATGCTCTGTGGCCATCGCCTGGTTCCAGCTCCGCCATCGCGTGAAGCCGCACTGCTGTCGCATCTCTCTGTTTCGCCGTCGTCGCATGGTTCCACTCTGCCCTCGCCTAGTTCTAGCTCCCCATTATTTAGTTCCAGTTCTGCTGTCGCGTGAAGCTGCACCTCTGTTGCATCTTTCCCTTAGTCTGCCTCCGAGTTCTATTTTTCCAACAAATTTCTTCGTCAGCCCTGGGCATTTTGATTCGCTGCCGCCCGTATCCAGTATGCCAAGCATCTCTGCTGTATCCACTCTATTGTATCCGCTTCAGTCGTGATAACTGCAAAATCAGGCAACTAATTTGATTTTATTGTTTAATGTGAAATATTTATAGTATTACAAAAGCCACTACATTTATTGTTTAATTTGAAATTATTATTCAGTCTAGACTCCCTGTGAAATTAGTTAGAAAATTGGTAAACATTGCCTGGAATTTGACATACTATTACGCTGGATTCATTGTCAAAAAAAGGGAGTGATATGTATTGTAAGTCAAATTTATCTATCTAACCCATATGTGATGATTTTAGCTTAAGAATGGTTGCGTGTCATATTTACATATAAAATAGAAGTTTTGCCCTTAAGTTAGAGACAATCAAATGTATATGTCAACAGTATTCGAGCTATATTCCTCCCTAATTATGTGAATAGTATTCGAGTTACGTCTCTCCCTAAGTTTTTGTCCTTAAGTTAGAGACAATGTATATGTCAACAGTTAGAGAAAATGGAAAATGTGTATGCAAACTATATTAATACATATGTCCCTCCCTAATTATGCTTTACATTTTCTCAGTATTCGAGCTATGCATTCGACATTAAACTAGTCGGTAGATTCCATAGAGTCCAATCATGAGAATAAACGTGTATTTTTCAAATGTGGATTTAAGTTGGAACTAAAAAACTATTAGACCGATGAGAATCCCAGAAGAAGATTTTTCTCATGCCAAAAATACAACGCAAAATTTGTCATTTGGCAATTGTGATATGTTAATGTTCACAAATTTCACCCCTTTTTAGTTGTTATTGATGATTAATTTATGTTTTTTTGGTTCATAGACACTAGGAGATTACAAGGTTTTTAAGTGGTGTGATGATAAAATGTGTCCAAGATCCAAGGTGTTAATCCCTCGATTCCTAAAAAAGTTTGATAGGCTAAAAAACTAAATAAATAACCTTAAGATTAGAAAAAAAAAATAGCTTGAAGCAAAGTTAAGGAAAGCTAAGGTCGTGGAGAGATCTTTGACTTCAAAATTGGTTGAATTGAAGAACAAGCACACAGAGCAGCTGAACAAAATGAAGAAGGATCAATTGTTTTCACTTGGCATTATCCTGGTGATATGTGTTGTGGTGACATATCTAGTTTTACCCTACATAGGAATGAAGTTTTGGCTCTCTTGTAATTTAGTTGTGACTTTCTAATGTACTATAATTTATAAGACATATGTACCTGGATTTAACCCTGTAATGTGTTTTTGTGATGACTTTATAAAATTGCCCATAACTTTCGATATTGTCTTTTGAATTTGGTTTTGTGCCACGTATTTTGATATATATTTTTTGAAAACTATTGTGCAGTGTTTAGTGTTGTTGATAGATGTGAAAATGTGTGAGCATTTATTATTTTTTATTACGCAGTGAAATGTCAGGTGCATTTGTTTGGAATCTCTTGTAAGTTGTGTTGATTTAAAAATACAGATAAGCAGAAATAAAATGTTTGTGCAATGAACTTTTATTGTGCATTGACGAGAAACTCTTGTGCACGGTTTTATTTTCAGAACTAGTTGGTAGAAGGTAAATAATGTTTTCCATGGACTTATCTTGTCAATACTCATGTACACTTGTGACTATCATTTTTCTATATAATTGCCAAGAAAGATATGCATCCTATTAAAATCTTTATGCAGTGAACTTTCATGTGCTTTGATGAGAAAACTCTTGTGCATTGTTCTGTTTTCAGAACAAGTTGGCAGAAAAGTAAAAAATACTTTTCAGGGACTTAAGTAAACAATACCATGTAGACATGTGACCATTACTTTTCTATTTAATGTCCAACTACGATAGATACTCATGTTAAATATTTTCTTCTATTTCAAAAATCAGAGAATGGCGAGGTTGAGAGGATTTCTTGTATGGGTTGGAGTGGGACTTTATTGTTGATACCACATTTATTGAAGCTCTCTCTGAACAAGCAATGAACGGGAATTTCATGCATTAGGAGGAGGTAACACCGACGCTATCCAAACTGCACAACTTGTTGTTAACATTTGTTTCAAGAAGAATTTCAGCTTCAAAGAATGTTGACGTCAAGTTCATAAGTTGTGAAAGAGATACTATATTTCTCATGGTTGCTTTCTATACCTGGTGCGACTTATGATGAGTCTACAAATTAAATCCACTGTGATCTAAATCTCTGGTGTACCATAGTTGGTGTAAGATCTTCGATTTTGTATTTAGTGTTAAAAATCTCATTATTTGTTACTCAAATGTTTTTTTTAATTTTTTTCTAGGTGGATGCTTTTGTTCATGCTTATGCGATGTACAGTGATCTTTGTGTTAGGCAGAACTAAAAGTTTTATTTGGCGAGCCATTTGCTGGGCCACCTCAAATCACTCAAATAGTTGACATCATTGATATCCCGTCTGATGAAGAGGGCAAATTAGCTATTGTTCAGCCTACCGTGGCTGAGGTCATTGACCTTCAAAGTAATTCAATTTCTAGTCATGATACCTCATACTGGAACCAGGTTGCAGTCTATCACAATGACTCTGATTCAATCGACTTTGGTTCGGTGAACACAAAGCCGAGCTCCGTCCAACCCAATTGCATCCCGTGACAAGATTAAAGGGAAAAGTTCATTTCCCTTTGCATTCTGGTCTCAATTAAAAAAATAATTGGTGTTCCTACATGTAATGACCAATATAACCTACCGTGAAGTTTATTTATGTGTTGTTTCTGTTAATAATGAGTAGGGCGTGTACTAGGATGATCTCGTACTACTTCAAGCGTGTATCTTATGTTTTACTAGGATGAACTCGCATGTGTTTATGTACTTCATTTCCTTGTCTTTTAAATTAAATGTGTGTTAATGAAAATTTTGTTTGTGCTATGATATTTTATAAGCGTAATTTAATTTTTAAGAGCAAAAATCAATTTAAATATATATCAACGTAACGACATTCTACATGAAAATCATGGATAGTGAAATACTTAATAATAATGTGTTTAGAATTCATACGACCCAATAGCAAAAGGTAATAATAATATAATTCTCGGTCTTTGCATCTTGAGGAAAGGTGTAGAACATGTCGAACTCATTTGAATTTTTAGCAAAATATTGTGAAACCCGTACTCTTGAAGCCATTGTGAGAAATTCAAATTTGCATAAAACATTCAGCGAAAATATTATCACAACAATCAACACCACATATAAGCACCAATTAACAACCACATAAGGAAAAAGAGATAGAAGAACTAGCTAGCCCACACAATATATCAATGTTTCTCTTTTCTTTGCATCTTAATTCATTGTGGATGTCTATTCACCGAACTTTGCATAAGTTTTTCACAGAAGAGATTCATTATTTCAATGAAGCGGTCATTACTCTCATCATCAACCTTGCGTTTCTTACGCTTACTCTTAGTAGTTGCAGAACTGCATTCTGTCGGGACCTAGTTTAGAAGTCTGTTTGGGAGTACTCATGGAACGCTGGTGATTCTAGAGTCATGTTAGCTGTAGTAGAAGGAATGGGCAGGGCAATATCAGCTACAGTTTGGGTATTTTCTCCATTGGCCCGATCATTTCCAAATATCGCTATCCAGTCTTGATAGAATGGGAATGTCTTGTTTCTTATCTTTTTCACATTCTGATCTTTCTGCAAACAACAATTTCAGCTCAAAATAAGATTATATAACAAACTTAAAAACAAAACAATGTCGAATAAAATTTTACATATTGAAACAATTTACCTTTGACGCTGCATCCCATTTTTCCTTAGTGGCCTCAACCATATTGACATCATTCATGGCCCTACTTCCAGAACTATTATTCACTAGCATCTCCTTCAAAGCAGCATACAACCTTTTTCACACATAAATTTTTGAGTTTATGTGAGGTTCCCTTCTGAGATAAGTTCCAGGTAGTTCCTGCATAAGCATATTCTCCAATATCATAATGTATCCATACTTAAACCCATTATCGGTCTTCATACCTTTCGCTACGAGATCCTTCAAACCATTCACAAAAACTTGTTCTTCTACAAATGCCCAAGTCCGCCTATTAGCAGTAAGTGTGGCATCAGCTTTGTTGGCCTTGGTCGTACTGTCTGTTCCTTCCATGTTCCCCTAAAAAATTTGGCAACACAACATTACCAAAAATAATATGAATATAGAGACTGTTCACATGATCACCATATAAATTTAAGAATTAAAGAAAAAATGAGCAACCACCATACATTGCTCATTCAAAACACAAACTACAATAGAGTATAAACATATAACAAGTGTAACCAATAGGAATAACAACAATTTATTTTTTTCGCCCCAAACATGTCCAAAATAAAAGGGATAAAGTCAACCACAACCAAATGTAACAATGTTTACATAAGTCTTAAAAACTAAAGTATTGTCGCCTTACAACATTTCAAACACTCTCAAACATGATCTGCATACATTTGGATGACCAAGTAATCCCATAAACTTGTCCATGTTGGGTTTTAGAGGCATGTAAACACGTAAACATGCGCAGCGGAAATATCATTCACCAACAACGAACAATTAATTGCATAATTAAATACTAGATCTCTTAAACAAGAAATCTTATAGTGCTTCGTACGCGGAATCCTCCACTATGGTATCTATGCTACATCTATTCACCAATCCGCACCGAGGTGTCAGCGTTGAATCTCGAGACGAACTTACTAGGAAAACTCGAGCTAGAGATTTTATGGAAAAATTATATTTCTTGTGTGTATATGAATTCTCATGAGACACATATTTATAGATATAAACTTGGCTTAATTCTTAAGCAAGATATCGGGCTTAGCCCGTAAATATAATCTCTACGGATTATGTTTACCCAAATATGTTCCTACGAATAATATATTTCCATATCTATTATTCTTGTATAATAATATTTTAAATATTATTATTGGGATTTCATATTTAATTAAATAATAATTAATTCCAAATATAATTATTATTATATTCTACATATATTAAATATATCTAATATAATACTTAATCAACCAACTATAATCGGCGAACTGCCATTGCTTGTTGTGTGACCCATAGGCCCTCGTATATCGAGCGATTAGTCAAACTAATGGTCTTAATTGAACCCTAGACAATAAATCAGACATTCTCAATATACGAGGTACGTTGCGAGGAAATCTGCAACTACCTGTAATATGTAGTCTATTGTGATATTTTTCTTTCATTCGCGAATACTCGATTAAGTCTTGAACATGATGAAATGTCTATTCAAATAACTTAATCATTTTATCTCGAATCACTAATTGATCGCTCACATCGCACTTGGCCATAAAGTCCAAGTCGACTTGCATCGGTCGATGTCTTAGATCCAGTTATGATGAGAAGACGAGCATTCTCTCTTAAATCCACATTGAGGAATGAATCCTATTATTGACTCAACTACCACGCACATGCACTTCGTGATGAACCCAATCAATGTCATATCTACCCTTGGAGGGTGCAAGCGTCTATTCATCACTCCGCACATGTCGTGCGTATTGACCTCAAGTTAGAGGAGTATCACATCGCTCCCACTAACCGAGACACCTATAGACACATTATATGGAATTACATCAAACGGTTTCTCAGATGGGTATACCAATACCCTCTAAGGTATTTGTGCATCCATTATGAGATACCTAGTATCTCGTAGTAAGTGAGATCTTACTACACTCTCACATAGAGTATAATGCAGATCGCACACCAATCTCCATTGCATCATCAATATCTCATTCTTGATGATCTTTGTTTGGGGCAATTTGAGAATCGTACTTAAGTCATCTGAGTTCTCACTCACTTAATGACAGTATCGATTCAAGGGAACACAAATATGAATAATGGAAATAATCAAACATAATATTCAGATAAGTGTAAAGCCATACATTTAATATTAAACCAACCAATAATATTAAACCATAAACTGAATATCATCTTAGTATTATATCTTTATAAAGGATTATCTCTAGGACACTAACACTAATAGTCCATGCTTGGGAGGGTTTGACGATGTCTATAAAATCTTAGACATCATTGCTCTCGTCATCACTCTCAAATTCAGTGTTATTTTCTTCAAAAGGATTAATGTTTATGTTGGTAAGAATAAAATTGTGAAGCAAACAACACCCCAAAATAATACAATTTTGGGTCTTGATAGGGTAGTATGAATTACTCCTAAGAATTGACCAAGGTGCTTTCATTATACCAAATGTACGCTCGATTATATTACAGGCCTTGGCATGCTTTAGGTTGAAATATGCTTGGTAATATTGAGGTACATTTTGTGTGGCATCCCACTCTTTTAAATGGTATCTAACCTCACTATAAGGAGACAGGAAACCATTTTCGTTCGTGTACCCACCATCAACTAGATAATAGTTACCTACAACTAATATTTGCAAGCATTCATCAATTAATATCTTTTAATTGCATAGTTATTTAAACAAATTTTCAATTTAAATATCTCAAATTACCATTAGGGATTTTCAGTCCATGTGTTCTATCTATTGCATCACGCAAAACTCTACTATCAGCTGCAGACCCCTCCCATCTAGATAGTACATATATATAGTTCATGTTTTGGTCATAAACAGCTAACACATTAACATAAATGTTTCCTTTTCTATTCCTATAATGCGGGCTATCCTCAGTTGCCACTTGAAAAGTGATGTATATTCCATCCAACGCACCCAGACAACCCTAAAACAAACAACATCCGATTTTTAAGTTTATATTACAAGCTAAGACATCTTTAAGATAATTCATATAAGGAGATATACCTTAAAGTATCTCCATCAATTGTCATTGCTATCGTCAGTCACATGTTGATGTATGATGAAGAGAACATTATGGAGCTTAAGTAAAGTATTCAGTACAGAATTAAAGTATTTACTGATTGTGTAGCCAGAACGATTAAAACTCTCTTTTATGATGTGGTTCTTTATATGGTGAGACAGAACTATTAGTAGAATTGCTACTTGTTCAGCAACTGTAACATGACGAGTAGGGGAAAGACCACCTAAGTTCTCTAGAAGGTAACATAATCTATTGAAATAGTCTTTATTCATCCAAATATTATTTCTACATGTTTCATCGCTTACATTAATCAAGTAGTGCATTTTCTCTAGTTTGCGGGTGACTTTATCCTTAATACTGTAACAATGTTTATTCTTATTATTTTTATGACGACTTGACCTCAAATAACCAATCGTCATTAGTATCACAAAAAACCCAGACTTGGATAGATAGTGAAATCATTGCACCATATGTCTGTCAAATTTCAACTGATTCCCCTCATATTTTAGAATGAACTGTGGAACAAAATAAAAAATCAATCAGAGACATCAAACTATTTTTTAGTCAATAAGAACGAACAAGTAACCTTAAATTACCAAAAATAGGCAGCTGAACCATGAGGCGAGTGCATTAGTGCACAAAGCGCTTCCCCCGAAATTCAAGGATCCCGGTAGCTTCACGATATTATGTGATATCGGGAATGGAGTCAAGAAGGGAGCATTGTGCGACCTTGGAGTGAGCATTAATCTAATGCCATTGTCGCTATTTAGGAAGTTGGAGGGTGGAGAACTTCAGCCGACAATGATGACGCTTCAACTCGCCGACCGGTCTATTACTCGACCCCAAGGTGTGGTTGAAGACGTCCTTGTTAAAGTTGAAGATCATATTTTTCCAGCTGATTTCGTAGTGCTCGACATGGATGAAGATAAGCACGTTCCTTTGATCTTGGGAAGTCCTTTCTTAGCTACAGCCGGGATGGTGTTAGATGTGGCGAATGAGAAGATCACGTTGAAAGTTGATGATAAAGAAGTAAAGATTTCCCTATATGAGGCCATGAAGTACCCGAATGAGGATGAGAGATGACATTCCATTGATGTCATTGACACTTGTGTTGAAGACACACCTCCTATCCCTAACCTTTCTTATGTACGTGATTATAATAATCCTTCATTTAATGATTTAACCTTTGAGCATTATGATCTTGATTCTTTTAATAGGGATAAAGGCAAGGAGATGAAGGATGGAGAGCTGAAAAGTGTGGACGTGGCCCAGTTGGAGAGAAAACGAGAAGTTGATGTTAAGAAGAAAAAAGTCAAGAAGTGAGAACCTCCGTGAGCGAAAAAGAAAAAGGTGACACCACCGCCCGAGGTGAAGAAGGAGGATGGGAATCGAGCGAAAAACTTAGACAACTTCTCTTATGAGAATAAGGGAGGTAAATTTGAATATCATGTCCCATAAGCTCCTTTGAGCTCGGTCCGGCATTAGGATCTTAAAAATAGTACTGAGTGGGAGGCACCCCACTTTTATTTGCTTTCGAGTGTTTTTAGTTATTAGAGTTTTTATTTTGAGTCGTAAGTTTTAACCTCGTTCTTGGGATTTTTTTTGTAGGCGTGTCTCGAGAAAGCACGAGTTTCCAATGAGAGATGAGGAAAGCAACTCGAGATGGGGATGTTCTACATTGCCAAGTGCAAAGGGGATTATGCGTATGAGGTAACCCACAACCCCAAACTTAGACCGCTTCACAAGGTCGAAGTTTGGGGGGTGGAGTGTTTATATGTTTTATGGTATACATATGCACCAGCGCACTTGAGAGGTTTATTTGATATTGCACAGGCGTACACCCTTTCTTTGAGTTGAGTTAGGTTATATATTGTGCCTTGAGATACTTCTTAAGCTGCTATATTGTGAACTTATTGGGTGCTACTACATATTTCATGCCTGCTTATCGATTGTTATCTTTGAGTGCGACTTTATGAGTTAGTGAGTTGTGAAGTTGAGTTAGGAGCTAAATTGTGTGAGTGTAGTATTTCTAGTTGATTTGAGAGGGAACTCATATACTTACGAATTTCCTTTTGAATATTTTTGTGATAAAAAGTGAGAATTCACTAGGACTAGCATGGATGTGAAAGTCGTGAGATTTGAGCATTTGAGTGGAGAATAGGAAAAGTTATGAGTAGAAAGGGATCGAGTTGAGTTGATAAGGAGAATTATTAATGCTTGAGTGAATTTGAGGAAAATGTGTAATGAAGTTTTGAGTTATGGGGAAGAACAAAATAATTTGAGAATGAGCAAAAGAAAATATGAGCTCATATATTGTGTGAAAAGAAAGAAAAAGTGAAGTGATTAAAAAGTGGAAAGAGTTAGAAAAAAAATTGAAGTGTTGAGAGTAGTGGAATTGAAAAGTGTATTGCATGAAGATGAGTGAAGTATTTTGTTCCTTGTCTCGAAGTACCGAAGTTTGATTTTCTATTCTCCATTCACTTGAGTCACTTATCCTATATAGTTACCCCACCCGTCCAAAGAGCCTTACATTACAACCTTGAAAAAGTCCTTTTTGATTCGGCATGGATTCTAGAGTATGGTCGAAGTTGAGAGTGCTTACAAGTCTATGGCTGCTGATATGTGTGATTGATTGATTGAGTGAGTCCCTTATTATGGCTAAACACTTGTGAGGGAGTGAAACACATCGTCGAGAGCACATCCATGTTTAATTTTGGTGGTTCTTATTGTTTATGCATGAGTATGATGAAGGGGGTGAGTTTGTATGTGGGTGATCGATCTTTGATGCTTGAATACTATTACTTGTATGATTTGGTTCTATGATTCATTCTTAACAATTTCACTTGACTTATTATTTCGTTGCTTGAGGACAAGTAATATGGTAAGTTTGGGGGGGGGGTTGATTAGACGTGAAATTGTTATGATTTATAGCTCGATTTGCCCGTGTTTTGAGTGAATTCGATGAGTATTTAGAGTCAATTGAGTACTATTTTCATAAACTAATAAATTTACCTCTTTGATGCTCATAGATGGATAGAGGGCGAAAAATGGAGTTCGTAGGACTTTGAATCGACTCAAACGGACTCCCGGATGAGAATATATTGAAGAAATACGAAAAGTATTAGTTCGAGCAAGCAAATGTGTTAGATGCTCGAGTGGATTCGAGTTGAGCACCAGGCGCTCGAGTAAAGGAGGTCGAGTACTTTGGAGGTTCTGGAAGATTTCAGCGCTCAAGCAAGCTCAACTCGAGCACTAGGTGCTCGAGCACTTGAACGGGAGCTCAAGTGAAACTGGGTTGAGCACTAGGCGCTCGAGTAGAGGTACTTAAGCACTATTTTGGCTCTACAAGTTTTGAGTGCTCAAGTGACCTCACTTGAGCACTAGGCGCTCAAGTAGGTGCTCAAGCAGTTCATAGATTTTCGGCCCAAAC
The DNA here is from genome assembly GCA_947034835.1 of Ballota nigra. Lineage (NCBI taxonomy): Eukaryota > Viridiplantae > Streptophyta > Magnoliopsida > Lamiales > Lamiaceae > Ballota > Ballota nigra. The sequence continues at coordinate 92,166,287 of OX344720.1, forward strand.
ACTCCAAAACGGCATGTTGCTTATAAATACCCCATCCCAAGCTCATTTTTATATTTCCCATTTGATCACTATTCATACCACTTCATACTTAGAGATAGTTTTTGATAGAGAAGAGCTTGGGAAAGTTTGCAAGAGTTTTGAACGTGTAATCGAGGTTTTTTATCTTACGAATTCTTAGATTAGAGTTTTATTTTATTCTTTCTTTCTTCAATACTTGATACTCTTGAACTTAGTTTTCATAATTTATTGAGATTCGTTTTGAGACTTCGATTCATTGTTAACCCTAGTAGTTTATGTTCTTGAGTTCTTTCTTTAAATTCATCATGTTTATCTTTATTGTTAGTTTTATTGCTTTCATTTTCCAAACCACCATGTTAGGCTAGAACCCTCGCATGTTTAGGATAAGATGAACTCGTAGAAGTAGGACGTTGGTACTTGATAAGGATAACTCGTGATGTTTAGTTTTAATTCTCTTAATTAATGAATGTTTCTAATAAGCCCTAGAATTATCTTGGAATTGAGTACGAACATTGTTAGAGAGAAGACGACCTTATCACTCTTTAATAATGATTAGGCTTAATTAAAAGGTTTTAGAAGGGGTTTATCATCTACCGGTTTATCTAGGGAGGACGACCGCATCACCTTAGTTAAATTAGAGTCTCATTAATTAAGCACGATCCATATAACTTGATTAGTGGATTAGTGAAGTAGGTTGATATGACGAAGTATTAGGGTTAATTCTTGAGCTTTTAGTCTTTCAATCTTGTGCTAGATTAGGGAAGTTGATTGCCTAGTTTTAGTACACTTAGGATTATTACTTGTACATCACAATTATTCTAGTTACTGTACCAACTCCGCCAGTATACATAGGAATTCCTATCCCGAGCATCATCATCTCATATATCTTATTTAAACCTATTTATTTTCTTAGTTTGATTTTATTATTCGCATTAAGAGTAGTATAATATAAAGTAGTTTACTAGAATTCTTAAACCCGAACATACACTCATATTAACTACGACGTGTAGATCTCCAGGGGTTTACTCGCACACACACTTTCCCTTGAGTTCGATACTACTTGGTCCCTATACTTGCCAATACTATAGGGATCCCATACTCTTGTGGGGTAACTACTAGTATAGCTAGTATTTTGCGTTCAAGTCAGTATTCATGATTAGAATTCTCAACTATCTACCAACATTGATCTTATCTTATGTTTAAAAGATGATATATATAAATAGCACATGAGGCTTTAGGGCGACATCATGCTATCTTACACCAATCCAGTTTACAATTCATAATTATATTTCTCCACACCATACAAACCTCATTCATTTCAACAAGTGATAATTATTTTTGGGTAATTTTAGAAATTTCAGAAAAGAGCATAGATTACTGAGCTTTAAGTCATAAAACAATGTGATGAAGGAAATAGAAACTTGAATTCTTGTTGGTGTGGTTATAGCCAACAGCTTTGGATAATCGAAGAAACTATTTATTCAATGGCTTACTAAATGACTTTGCAACTTTTTAACCTCTTCAAATCCACCTTTTAAAGAACTTCTTGTTTCTAAATTTTTGCAGGCAGAAGAAACATCCGAATATGTCAGTAAAAATCAACATAGACTGTCTTTAATAAATCATCCTCAACACTAATAAAGCATGCTCATATTAATCAAGAAATTTAAGAGCTGACAACCTAATGGATGCTTCATATTACATTGAATGGGGGAAAACATAGAAAATCATCATTTAAGGGAAAAGTACAATATCTAATAAAAAATTCTAATAGCAAAAATAATCAACACAAAAGGCATACTCCTGAGAAATAACATACCCTAGTAGCCCACTTGCATTGAACTTTTTACAACAATAAATCAAAATGTCAGCAACAATCTGAGAAGAACACAAGTGTAAACAAATTTAATTATATGAACCTCAAATCTGACAAAAAAATTAGACAATGAACAAGGTTTTTGGCTAACAAAGTCGGCCCCCACAAATTCATCGACTTCATATTCGTCGTCAAACCCGTCGCATTCATTACTGGTCGGATTAGTTTTTGAGAGTGTTGGTCGATGAATTCTAATTCTTGGTCGATGAATTTGAATTGATGGTCGATAAATTCGTAGATAAATTCAATGCAGCCATGCGCCTGTGAAACGAATCAAAATAAAATTGCCGACCAATTGTTAAGTGAAGGTTCGATTTTGTGCGAATTGAGGGATTGAGGGAGGATTTTTCTATTCCCACTATTGTTGGATAAACACGAACGACGCTGAGGAAATAATTGAATCTAGGGTTTGAGATAAATACTACTCCCTCCGTCCACCAAATTTTTACCCGCTTTCCTTTTTGGTCCGTCCACCAAATTTTTACCCATTCCTCTTTTGGAAATAAACTACACTCACAAATAAAAAATGGGCCCCACAATACCCATCACAATACTCTTACTTTATCTACTTTATTAACTTTTTCAATAAAATACCAATTTTCATTAAAATTTGTGCCCAACAGTAACCGGGTAAAATTTTCGTGGATGGAGGGAGTATGATTTTTTTAGGTTTGTTTGGTTAATAAGGATAATGTGGTCATTTTAAGCTCAAATTGAAGGGTAATATGGTAAATGTACATGTTGGGACTAACCAATCCCCCACCACCACCATGGGATTCAAATAGTCCCAATTTGGTGGGACTAAGTTGGATTCGGGACCCGGGCTGAAAATGGGTCCTGGACCCAAGTCCTGTGAACCAAACACAAATTAAATTGGGACTAACCTACCAATTCTGGGCAATCCTGCGAACCAAACGGGGCCTTAAGGGATTGAATAACTCATAAGACAATTGGTGCACAAAAGATGGGGAGATTGAGAAGATTATTCTTGAATATTATGATGATCTCTTCTCATCACAAATATCTTCGAATGAAGATGTTGAAAGGGTGATTGGGTCTCAAAAACCTTGTGTTACAAAGCAAATGAATGATTTTCTCAAAGCTCATTTTACACTGGAAGAAGTTGAAAAAGCAGTCTTTGATCTCAACCCATCAAAAGCTCCGAGGGCGGATGGTTTCCTTGCAGCCTTCTACCATAAATTGTGGGATCTGATAGAAGTGGACATTGCAAAATACATTCTGTAGGTGCTAAATGAAGGAGCAACAATACAAGAATGGAATAAAACAACAATCACGTTGATTCCAAAGAAAAAAGGTCCAAGGGACTTAAAGGATTATAGGCCTACAAGCCTGTGCAATGTGATATATCGGGTCCTAGCGAGAGCGATAATAAACAGGCTGAAACGGATTATTGCAGAAATTATTAATCCCAACCAAAGTGCTTTCGTTCCGAGGAGGTTGATAATTGATAATGTAATTATTAGCTTTGAGTGCATATATTAGATACGAAATAATAAGAGCAAAAGGAGGTATGCGGCACTGAAGCTGGATGTTGATAGACGACCAGTAGGAAAATAAGAATAAAAAAATAATAATAAAATAATGAGATTAAGAAGTTATTAAGAATGAAAAATAGCAAAGGACGAGCAGCAGAGAATAATGGCGTACGAGTGGAGCAGCTGGGTCAGGTGATCAAGTAAGAGGAGGCGAGCAGCTGGATCAGATGATCAAGTAAAAGGAGGCGAGCAGCTGGTCACCTGAGACATGAAAATGAGGCGACCAACTAGAACAAGAAGGGTAAAGAAGAATTTAAAAAGAGACGACCAGGCGAGCAAGGGGGCACCTCGGAAGATCATCAGAAATCCCAATAATTAGGCATTACATTATGAACAAACAATTTTTTTAACACTTGTCATTGTGTAAAGATGTAATAGCTTAGGAATAAACAAGTGTCTTAACACTTGTCACCATGTAAATAAGGATGATTAAGGAGGTGACACCTCCTACTTGCTTGTACCCCTATAAATACCTCTTCATGAGGTCATGAGAAGGAGGCCACTTAATTCAAAAATAGTCCAAACTCTTGCAAATCTTTTTCTCAATTCTTCTTTCAAGAAATATGATTCTAATCTTCATTCAAAAACTTGTTTGATGATCTTATTATAGAAAAACAGCCACTAAACTATCATTTTGGAACAAGGTCATCAACAATTGGCGCTAGAAGGAGGGTCCGAACCTTCGTCGGTTGAAGAATTGAAGGAATTTCTGGAAAAATTCGCCGGAAACTGCAAAAATCCGGCAATACGTCGCCGGAAACTGGAATTAGGAAAAAGGTTAAGGTGTTTTCAGGTGGTGTTACACAAGACCTACAAGCTTGAATGCATGCATGTGTGGATATAGGTTTGTAAACAACCAAATCCCTACATGCAAGGCTAGTTGTTTATAGGTCAAGACATCAACAAAATACAAGATCTTCATCAAAAAGACATTAAAATCATAAAATGGTACGATCACAAGATCACCAAGAATCAAGCAACCACCCGGCGAGCAAATCATGAACTAGAGTATCGTCAACGGGTGACCATGCAAGGACGGTACGAGCCACGTCCCGGTGAAATATCCAAGTCACTATCGACACTCTTCCTCCGAAGGTAGAAGCATTGGCTCAGAACCCGGAAGAATTAGCAAAAAAAATTGTCGTTTTGCAATCATTGCAACGACGATAGGAAGCCGCCGGACCATCGAGAGCCCGGGAGGCGAGCAACCGGGCAGCCGGACACAAATCTTCTAAGACCCCGGAGGCGAGCAACCGGGCAACAGAGCAAAGAGCTAAACAAAGGGAAGATGTGAGGGTAGAAGAGGTTGATAGTGGTCAGGCGAGGAGAACCAAGGGCAAAGCACCAATGAGTGAGCGACTTGGGAGCCGAGGTGAGTCCACACTAGGAGGGGATAGGGAGTCGAGTAGCAGGGGTACAAGGAACCAAAATGAACTCAGGAGGGAAAATTCACAGAGGAGTGAGGAGCGAGCATACCCTGCTGCTCGCCCCTCAGTACATGATAGACTAAGGAGATCAGCTTTTGGCCATTTGGGTCCCAATGGGGCAAGTAATATGGCCCGGCGGGTCACACAGGAGAAACATCCCGTTAGCAAGGGACTGCATATTGGAGAAGGCCTCGAGCCAAACCACGATGAACAACCTTCTAATGGAGGAGCGCCTCCGAATGAGTGGCTTGACCTCAAAAGAGCGATCGAGGAGATGAAGAAACAGTTGGATGCTCAGAACGGCGGAGGGGCCACCGTACTCCCATCATCGCCATTATCCTCGGCAATATTAAACGCGCCGGTTTAAAAGAAAGTACAGTTCCCGGTTGTTAGCCTATACGAAGTGACGTCAGACCCGAAAGTACATTTGTCCAAGTACACCGACTACATGATATCTGTGAAAGCATCTGACGCAACGCAATGCCGCAACTTTCCATTAACTTGGGCGATGGCCCTCACAGATGGTTCTCCGCACTTACCCCCGGCTATATAAGCTCGTTCACACAACTCAGCAAGGGATTTCTATCACATTTCTCCACAGTCGGATCCTACCTTACGCAGAGACACAGGCTGGCAGATCTGAAGCAAGGAGACGAGGAGTCTGATAGAGCTTTCCTCGAAAGGTTCGACAAAGTCCTACTAGAAGGAGAACCAGTGAGTGAAGACACTAAGATAGTGACAGTAATGGCAGGACTCAGGAAGGGAACAGGTCTATGGAAGGAAATGCACCTGGCTTTCCCCAAAACATACTCTGAATTCAGACACAAGGCTGGGGTATATATTTCGATGCAAGAAACCTTGCAGAGAGAGTTAGAAGACAAGGCTGATACCAAGAAGTCGGGAAGTAGTCAGGAGGGGAGTACAAAGCTCCTAAAAACATGAAATCTTTCAATGAAGGTTCCGAGCTAAAGGAGAAGTTGAACCATGTCTTGTCCACGTCAATAGAGGTTGTATACAACAATGTAAAGTAATACGACAAGAGCGAGGAAAGATGAACCCCAACAAGTACTGCGCATATCATCAAACCATAGGTCACTTCACAAGTGAATGCCGAGACCTCTTGAAGCAGTTATGGAGATTCTACGAAGAGGAGAAGCTATCAGAGTTCGTGAAATGACAACCAGGAAAGAAACCAAGAGTGGCAATATCCTCCGGCTCGGAAGATGAGGAGAGTGATGAACAGCCGAGCATGAGGGATCAAAAGAGGAAAAAGACAATGACAACACCAGCTGAGCCCGTTCGATAAATCCTAATGCTTGAGCAATCCGGACCGGTAGGGGACTGTTCTGACGGAAGGCCACCAGTTTCCAAGAGAAGGAGAAAGGCAGACTTGAGAGCAGTGGCTCAGGTCAGAGAGGTCGGGATAAACCAAGCAACAAAGAAAACTGGGGATCTGGTATTTTCTGAAAAAGATCTAGACGGGGTACTCACTCCACACAATGATTCACTAATCATCTGTGCTAATGTCATGGGGGTCCGAGTCCACCGTCTGCTTGTGGACACCGGATCCTACACAAATATCATATTCAAGAGCACACTAGATCAGTTAGGTGGTTGCGATGAATATGTAAAAGAGTGCGACCATAAGATAGTAGGGTTCAGAGATGCTGTAACCGTTCCCTTAGGACTAGTTACGTTACCAGTTGAGCTTGTATCGACTGAGAATCCCGAAAGGAGACTAACTAGGATGATAGAGTTTTTAGTTATAAATCAACAGTCTGCCTACAACGAGTTTCTCGGTCGACCTTTTATAAATGAATTCAAAGCGGTTGTTTCAATGTACTACTGTCTTAAATTCCCAACTTTGAAAGGTTCAGGTACAGTTAAAGGTGATCAGAAGAAAGCTCAAGAGTGCCTCCTGCAACTCCAACCTAAGGATAACAGTGTGTCTGTCATGGACGAGCAGCCGAGCAGCAGGGCTGAGGATGAACTGTCCGTGTTGGACGAAATCATGGAGTCCATCGACACAGAGATGATGGAGGTGGACGACCAGCAGGGCAAGGGCGAGCAGGAGGGCCTGGGCAAGTAACAGGGAAAAAAAATTATACCTGAACCGGAGAAAGTAAACGATATCTAGCCAAGAGTGGAGGCGGAACCCATGATCGAAGATGAACTCAACTTGGAAGGTCCGATAATTGATCCTCGGTGGAAGAGCCAAAAGAGGAAAGCAACCCCGGTTGAGGAGTTGGAAACAATAAAAGTTGACCCGAATAGAGAAGACTTGGAATTGTTCATTGGATCTGAGCTCCCAGAGCCATACAGATCCAGAATGAGCGAGTTCCTTAAGTCCAATCTCGACATATTCGAATGGTCGCATGCAGATATGGTAGGCATTAGCCCTAAGCATGCTTGCCATAAGCTAAATATTGATCCAACTAGGAAACCGGTGAAGCAGAAGAGAAGGAAATTCGAACCTAACAAATATGAGGCGCTTGATGTCGAAGTGAAGAAATTACTTGATAATAATCTGATCAAAGAAGCTTTGTGTCCTCGATGGGTGACAAATCCAGTGTTGGTAAACAAGCCAAATGGCACGTGGAGGTTGTGCATTGATTTCACGGACTTGAATGCTGCATGTCCCAAAGATAACTTTCCGCTACCACATATTGATCAACTGGTGGATAACACAGCAGGACATGAACTTCTTACCTTCATGGACGCATTCGCTGGATATCACCAGATACCGATGCACCCAGACGACCAAGAAAGCACGATGTTCTACTCCAACAAGAACCTGCTATGTTGGAAAAGGATGTCGTTCGGGTTAATCAACGCATGAGCCACGTACCAAAGACTTGTCAATAAAATGTTCAATGATCACATCGGCAGGACAATGGAGGTGTACGTGGATGACATAGTCGTGAAAAGCCTAAGAAAGAAGGATTACTTGGAACATCTGACACAGGTATTTGAGATTCTTCGAGCTTACAACATGAAGCTAAACCCAAAGAAAAGCAGCTTCGGGGTACACTCGGGAAAATTCCTTGGGCACCTGGTCAGTCAACGAGGCATTGAAGCGAATCCGTCAAAAGTCAAGGCAATAATGGACATGCAACCACCAAGGTCGGTCAGGGAAGTTCAACGACTAACCGGATGTTTGGCAGCTCTGAACAGATTTATTTCCAGGTCAGGAGACAAGTGTCGGCCTTTCTTTAACGCCATCAAGAAAGGATAATTCCAGTGGACAAGTAATTGCCAACAAGCGTTTGAGCAGCTGAAGGAGCATCTGAGTGACACTAAAATCCTATCGAAACCTATCTCCGGAGAAAAACTATACTTGTATCTAGCCGCGTCAGAGGTGGCCATCAGCTCGGTCTTGGTTCGAGCAGAAGGAAAATGTCACTTGCCAATCTACTACGTGAGTCAGGCCTTGCATGAGGCAGAGATTAAATATTCACCCATGGAAAAGTTGGCCTACGCACTGGTGATGAGTGTAAGAAAACTACGGCCATATTTCTTTGATCACCAAGTGGAGGTTTTAACAACTTTCCCATTAAGGAAAATCTTGCAAAGGCCTGACACTACTGGTCGCCTCCTCAAGTGGTCACTCGAAATAAGTCGATTTGGAATATCCTATGTACCTCAAACAACGATCAAGGGACTAGCGTTAGCCGACTTCATAGTCGAATTAACCTTCCCTCAAGATCCGACGAGAGGTCATAACCATCTGTGGCATATGTACGTAGACGGATCATCAAATAACACGGCAGCAGGAGCTGGGATAGTGCTAGTTAGTCCAGACAGACAAGTGTTCACCTTAGCAGCCAGGTTCGAGTTCATAGCAACAAACAATGAAGCTGAGTACGAGGCATTGATAGCTGGACTGCGTCTGGCATTGGCTGTGGGAGTCCGAAGAGTCCAAATCTACGAAGACTCCCAATTGATAGTCAACCAAGTCCGTGGGGAGTATGAAGCCAAAGATGAAAACATGGCATTATACCAAAAGATTGTTACTCACTTGGCCTCATTATTCGAACAAATTTACATCGAACAAGTGCCAAGGGACAACAATGCACATGCAGATGCACTTGCTCGATTGGCTACTAGTACGGGACCAGCAAAGCTTATTGAGAATAACAAGGATTTCTAATCCATCCACCAGTGACTACAAGATCAACCAAGTTGAAGAAGAGTTAACAGAAGAAGATTGGAGAACGCCAATATACAAATATCTCAAGGACAACGAGACACCCGAAGACCCACAAGAAACGGCCAAGCTAGTCAAACGAGCAGCAAGATTCACGATCATGGCGGGTCAACTCTACAAGAGAGGATTTTCACTACCCCTACTAAAGTGTTTGGCAAGGGGGCAAGGCCAAGAGGTACTGAAAGAAATCTACGAAGGAGTGTGTGGAAATCATGCAGGAGGGCAACACTGGCATACAAAACAGTAAGGCAAGGTTACTACTGGCCAACTCTGTTACAAGATGCGATCAAAGTTGCCAAAACATGCCACATGTGCCAACTATTCGCTCCCAACATTCATAAGCCACCAACAGAACTAATTTCAGTAAATAGTCCCTGGTCATTCGCAAAGTGGGGGATAGACATCATAGGACCTTTCCCAACGGGAAAGGGGAATGTAAGATTTGCGGTAGTGGCAGTGGACTATTACACAAAATGGGCTGAAGCTGAAGCACTAGTGAAGATAACTCAGGAGAAAATGATCAGTTTTATTTGGAAGAACATAGTATGTCGATTTGGAGTTCCACAAGCAATATTAACCGACAATGGAAGACAGTTCGAGGGAAAAAAGATAAGAGATTTCTGCAAAAAAATGGGGAATCAAGAAATATTTTTCGACACCCTACCACCCTCAGTCTAATGGCCAAGTCGAGGCAGTTAACAAGATAATCAAGCATATCTTAAAAATTCGGCTGGTAGACAAAAAAGGTAAATGGTCAGAAGAACTACCCGAAGTACTTTGGGCATATAGGATATCACATAGAACGAGCACGGGAGAAACACCATTTGCTATGGCATTTGGTACAGAAGCAGTTATACCTATAGAGCTCAAAGTACCAACTGAAAGGATAACCGAGTTCAATGAACAAGAAAACAACAAGGCACTTGCTGCAGAGATGGATATGATCGACGAAAAAAGAATCTCGGCGGAAATAAAAAACGAGATATACAAAAGAAGGATAGCAAAGTACTATAACTCGCAAGTGAAAATTAGGGAATTTGAAGTCGGGGATCTGGTACTTCGAAAAATTCTAGCAACACCTCCAGGTGTATTTGGACCGACTTGGGAGGGCCCATTCAGGATAACCCACAAGTGGTACAACGACACATACGATCTTGAAGATATGAAAGGCAACTCGGCCCAATACACCTGGAACGCATCTTTATTGAAGAAATATTATCAGTAGCTAGGAAGCTAGTGTAAAGTTTTCTATAAAGACTATCATTTGTATTATATCATTTGTATTGTTGTATTGTAGTAAGATTGATAAAATTTTCAAACTTTTTTGACAAAATCTTGTAAAAGCAAAGACGATTATTCGTTGTATTGTGTAACTAAGGAAACAAAATAGCATTAAAGCCCAGATGTTCGCCTAGCAGGAAAGCTGCTCGCCGGAGGACAAGCAAGTGCTGTAGGCACAAGTCCAGAAGGAGGCGAGCAGCAGGGTTCTTGAAGCCCAGAAGCCCAGCTGATCTCCCCATAACACGAAGTTGCTCCGCCAAGATACTTAATGCATAAGCACATGTATAGTGGAGGTGAGCAACAGGGCGTTAAAGACAAAAAGGTCAAGTCCTCAAGGACCAAAGTGACCCATGTATAACTAATGAACAAAAATTTGCAAGAAAAGTGTTGAACTTTCATTAATGAAAGAAAACACTTGAGCAAATAAAGATAAAAGGCGAACAAGGAAAAAGAAAGTACGATTTCATTCATTAACACAAAAATTACAGAAGAGGGACGTACAATCATCATCCTACTACATCAACTAGAAAAACAGAAAAATAAAAGGGTCTTTTAAATCTCGGGGGCCGGAGGAGCTGGTGGTGCTGGGAAATCTTCAATAGGAGGGGGAGGTGCATCCTGGTTGGTCGCTGCTGGTGCCTGCTGCTCGCCCATGTTGGCAGAGGTACTAGTTTCGCCAAGGAGATTCGGAAGGAGTGGGCTTAAAGCATCGAAAACAGTGGCATCCTTGCTCACCTCAACCTTCTCCTTCGGAGCTACAACTTGGACATCATCTTTAAAGATGCCCAAGTCTAACCCCATCTCCCTTAAGTCAGCAACAGGGATCTCAAAGCCAGCAGCAGGCGGGTTCTCGAGAACGTAATCCGCGAAGTCCTTGACGGTACTGATCATGACGTCAAGACCGTTGTCCAAGGCATACTTCACGGACTGTACACAATCCGTGTATGCACAGATATAATCGAGATTAGTGTTATTAGTTACATCCTGCACGTACGTATTATACGAGATGGCCCGTCTCTTCTCCTTCTCCAGCTGGTCGATATGGACCTTCAATGACTCGACCCGCTCCACCAGGCCAACTCGTTCAGTTTCCAAGACTTTGAGACGATCAGCAGCAACGTCCAAACCCAGTTTAAACTTTTCCGAAGCGTTGGACGCTACCCTCTCCCAGTCTTCAGCTGCCTTTAGCTTGGCTAGCTCTTCGTCCTTCCTCTTCAGCTGAGCATCCCGGTCTGCCTCAAGCTGTTCTATTTTCCGGCCCAAGCTCCGGTTGGTCCTCTCAAGCTCGATGGCTTGGTCAACGACCCTCTGGGCGGTGATGGCTTGATGACTAGCGTTGTAACCTAGGAGACGAGCATTATCACTGAGAGACTGCTTTTGCAGGATTTCTTCACCAATCTTCGTCCAGGAGCGGGGGACAAACTCCGTAGCCCGCCGAACATGAGAATCTTTGATGTCGGGGTAGGCAGGAGCCGACTTCACACAACTAAGTTGGTGAAGTACTCTGGAACGACCGGGATAATCATCTCTCCGGTACCTGCAAGAGATGGAAAAACTTGTTAGAAAAGTCAACATATGCAGGGAGGCGAGCAGCCGAGCAGGAGGGAAGTTACTTACTCCCTCATCTTCACTGGGTCATAGCCCAGGTAGGAGCTGTCAGGTGAAGAGCCCCTTCGGCCGGCGACCATTGTGTCAATGACTTGCTGCTCGGTCACCTCCTCTACGGGCGAGGAGCGAGCAGCATATTTTCTCGCCTGGGAGGAACCTTGCCCCTTGGCCCGTTTAGAACGGTCATCCTCCTTTCTAGGGGCAGTCTCCTTTGTCAGCCTCTTCTTCCCTCGGGTATCTCTGGGAGGCGAGGAGCGAGGAGGAGGTCGAGGAACGGGGGCAGGTGCTGGAGGAGCCTCCTCCTCATCAAGAGCTCCCGCCCTTAGTCTAATTAAAGAAGTGCAGGGATCGAACTTCTTTTTCTTCGAGGGCTGGTTAGCTGCCATCTGCTTCACTCGACGGGCGAGAAGATGATAACTTTCAGGGATTTGAGGGACGGCTACCGTAACCCTTTGAGCTGAAAGCAAAAGCATAAAAAGAGAGGTTAGGCGACCAACAAATATGAGGCGACCAACAGGGGGTAGGCGACCAACAAGGAAAAAATAAGTAAGAATAATCAAAGTGTTTGAAGAAAGTTACCTTCCGGGACCTCCGCCCGTGCCTCTAAATGATGAGCACTGGTAGTGAGTTGAGCAAGTTTACGGCAGTGCGCTTGGGAGAGATGGTCAATACTCCGGTCTTTAACGTTTCACAATGAAATCAAAGAAAGAACGTACAGGAACTCTTCGCTCAGCTCGGGATGTCCCCACTTCAAGATACGCGGACCTACAAAAAAGAAAGAGAGATTAAAATTAGTTCACCCTAGAAGTAATGAACTAAGAAACGATACCTACGCTGAATCTCCCCAAAATGTGTAGGGTAATTTACACGCCCCGGTCCTCCCGAAAAGTCGGAAGACGCCCGCCAATCGCCGCCAATAAAAAAGAATTGCTTGTGCCAGCTTTTGACCTTGTTAGGCACTCCCTCAATCAGTTTAACACCACTACGGGCTTTGATGTAATACCACCCGAGCCCCTCTTCGTTGACAGCTGAGGAGATCGTCATTGCATAATGAATCTCCACCGTGCTGATTTTTTTTCTGTAACCTTCCAATCCAAAGAGAGTAATGAAGGCTAACAAATTGCTCCATCCGTTCGGAGTAATCTGGGTAATCGCCAAATTTGTGTCCTCCAGGAATCGCCCGATCACCGGATGTAAGGGAAGAGGGAATCCCATGTTGAGGACGTCTAGGTTAATGGCGGTACATCCAGGGGGTGGATTGTCAGCGGTCTCCCCCTTCTGTGGAGCGTACAAGTGGATGTCGTACGAGATGTAATAGGAAGAGCGGATCCGAGCTAGGTCATCTTCCGTGACTACACTCGCCACCTTGCTTGCCGTATATGGAGATTCCCGGGCTGCCATGATAGGCCTCGACGGAGTGGGAAATATGTTATGATACTTGTTGGCATAGTCAATCCACTCTTGCCTTCGATTCAAGTCTTTAGGGATGAGGGATTCGGGAGTTGGCCTTGAGACAGAGAAGTTAATTTCTCGAAGAAATTCCCATGTCACGCCCACCTGCTCGCTCCCTGAGTGGACCACCTGCTCGCTCCTGGCCTGTTGTCCACTACTCGCTCTCGCATCTCCAGGGAGACTCATCTCCTCTATCTCAGCAGCAACTTCAGCGGAGTCTTCGCCCAAGTCCAAAGAGGTATCTTCATGAGGCGAGGAGCGAGCAACAGGACCTTGGATGTCCTGCTCGCCCGAGCTGTCCACGGCATAAAAGTCATCGATGGAGCGAACAACGGAGCTCGCCTCGGAACCCGTGTCCTCATCGATGAACAAGGTCCTAGGGTTTTGCCCAGCTGCTCGCTGGAGCGAGCGGCGAGGAGCAGGGTGTGACGGTTCATGTTCCATGGGCCTTTTTCCTGGGTCTCGTCCAACAAACTCGATGGATAGGGTATTGCTTGAGGAAGGGGATGCCATTTTAGAGATTTCTTTTGGAAAATCACATGAAGAACGAAAGAAAAGGGGAACGATGACAGTGGTGGTATAAATTAACGAAAAAGGGCAAAATGACGGCGACACTGCGGTGGTGGCACGGCGGCAACGGTAAACCAACGAAAATTGAAAAGAAAAACACGAAATCAAGAACGCAATGTAATACCAAGACAAAGAAACTAAGAAATTCACCTTTTGAATCGAGGAAATCAACGAAGAAAGTGAGGGAATCGAAAGAAAGAAATCTTGAAAATTTTGGCTATGGAGTTCTTTGAGGGAATTCACGAAAAGAAAGAAAAATGAAAGGGAAGGCTATTTATAGATATGGATTCGGGGGTAGGAATGAATAAGGAAAGAAAGTAAAAGCCCCTATGTGCAATTTAAGAAGCGCACGCGTGGGCGGCGGTGATGTCACCAACCACCCACGACGCTTCGTGTTTCGTACCTCGGAAAACGAAACGACGCAAGGCCAAAAGTCGTTCCCTACTGCTCGCTCCAAGAGTTCCTGCCTAAAAAATTTTAAAAACCTGTTGCTCGCTTCCCCCCAAAAAGCAAGGGTAAATTCCCTGTTGCTCGCCTCCTGTTATAGAATATAGCCTGTCTTATAGTTTGACATGAAAGGAAAAATTTATCCTTACATGCCAAGCTAGGGGGCATTGTTGATAGGCGACCAGTAGGAAAATAAGAATAAAATAAAAATAATAAAATAATGAGATTAAGAAGTTATTAAGAATGAAAAATAGCAAAGGACGAGCAGCAGGGAATAATGGTGTAGGAGGCGAGCAGCTGGGTCAGGTGATCAAGTAAGAGGAGGCGAGCAGCTGGGTCAGATGATCAAGTAAAAGGAGGCGAGCAACTGGTCACCTGAGACATGAAAAGGAGGCGACCAACTAGAACAAGAAGGGTAAAGAATAATTTAAAAGGAGGCGACCAGGCGAGCAAGGGGGCACCTCGGAAGATAATCAGAAATCTCAATAATTAGGCATTACATTAGGAACAAACAAGTGTTTTAACACTTGTCATTGTGTAAAGATGTAATAGCTTAGGAATAAACAAGTGTCTTAACACTTGTCACCATTTAAATAAGGATGATTAAGGAGGTGACACCTCCTACTTGCTTGTACCCCTATAAATACCTCTTCATGAGGTCATGAAAAGGAGGCCACTTAATTAAAAAATAGTCCAAACTCTTGCAAATCTTTTTCTCAATTCTTCTTTCAAGAAATATGATTCTAATCTTCATTCAAATCCTTGTTTGATGATCTTATTAGAGAAAAACAGCCACTAAACTATCATTTTGGAACAAGGTCATCAACACTGGACCTGTCAAAAGTTTGTGACATAGTGAGTGGATCTATTTGGAGAAGGTAATGCAGAAGATGGGATTCAGTTACAAGTGGATTGACCTTATTATGAGGTGTGTAAATTCAGTTTTTTATTCCTTCAAAGTCAATGGTGTATTGGTTGGAAATATAAGCCCAAAAAAGGATCTAAGACAAGGAGACCCACTTTCTCCTTATTTTTTTGTGTTGTGTGCTCAAGGATTATCGACTCTAATAACAGAAATAGTGGAGAATAAAGAAATTAGAGGAGTCGAGGTGGCTAGAGGAGGTCTAGAAATTTTGCATTTGTTCCTCGCGGATGATAGCCTTACTTTCTTTAAAGCAAAACCGGAGGACTATGGAAAACTGAAAAAGTGTTTAGATATCTACGAGAGAGCTTTAGGGAAAGCAATCAAATATGAAAATCAGCAATAACTTTCAGTCAAAATTACCTCAAACGAGAACAAAAATGAGATTTGAAGAATACTAGATGTTCGGACGAGGCAAGGCCATGAAATATACTTGGGGCTACCTATTCTTTTGATGAGAAATAAGAGAATACAATTTCCGTACTTAAGGGACAGAATGGTGAACAAGGTAGAAAAGTGGAGCAATAAGGATTTCTCGGAAGGGAGAAAAGAAGTACTCATTAAAGCCATTTTGAATGACATCCCAACCTACTCAATGTCGTGTTTCAGAATTCCAGCCTCATTGTGCCATGAAATGGAAATGATAATTGCTGATTTTTGGTGGGGGCTTCAACTCTGATGGGAAGAAAGTTCATTGGAAAAGCTGGGAGGAGATAAGTAAACCGAAGCCGATGGGGGGATTGGGCTTAAAAAAATCCTAATTTTCAACAAATCTCTCCTGGCAAAGCAAGTTTGGAGGATTATAAATAATCTAGAATCATTAATGAAAGTCCTCAGAGCAAGATAATTCAAACTTGAAGATGTAATGGAGGCAGCCCGGAATCTATTCCGTCCTTTGTGCGGAGGTCTTTATGATGGAGTAAGGATTTATTGGAAACAGGCACCCGGTGGGGGATAGGAAATGGGAAGAAAGTACAAGTTTTTCGTGATGCATAGGTGTTGGGGCTGAATGAAGGAAGGATTAAGTCCAGAATTGTGAGTGGATCAACAATAGATCGATTTATCTCTTCATCAAATTGCTGGGACGAGCAGAAACTTGCAGTAGCTTTCCTACCTCATGAAAAAAAAGTTATTCTCAACACACGTATAGGGGGGAAAGAAGAAGAAGATGTGAGATTCAGGAGACCTGATTCGAAAGGTATATATTCGGTGAAAACGGGCTATGACACATATTTTGAACAGCAAGAAAGAAACAAAAGGGAACGAAGCTCGAATGGAACTGAGAAAGAAGAAAAATGGTGGAAAAGAATTTGGAACTTGAATGTTCCCCCAAAGGTTAGAATCTTTGCTTATGCGATTGCAACGGAGAGAAACCTCCATAACCACCACGCCCCAATCTACAATATATGTTGGTGGTGCAGGAAAAGTGGAGCCAAAACAGCTCAAACCATTTTTTATGCCCGCTGATGAAACATGTATGGAAAAAGATGGAGCTTTGGAATAACATTAAGCGAGGTAAGTTCCTGAACTCATTAGATTTCATAGATTACATGTTCAATAAAGAAATGGATGAAAAGAAAGAGACATTTGTTATGGTTGCTTGGGTATTTGGAGAGAAAGATGTAAACTCAAACACGACCAACAAAAGGAATAAAAAAGCAGTAAGATGTAATTGAATGTGGAATTGGTACTCTGTTTTCTTAAAACTTCCAAAAGGCAAAGAAGGAGTTGAAGGATATGGATACCTCAAGAAGAAAAGGCAAAGGGCTAGAATGGTGGAAAGGAAACTTTGAGAAAGACTTAGGGGGCGCTTGGTTAACAACTCTTCAATGGTAATGGGAATGAGATTGAAAATTAGTGTAATTAGCATGGTTCATGGGAACAAAATCACTACCTCTACTTCCGTTGAGCCTTCGGATGCTTAGTAATTTGTAGGAAGATTTTGAAGTGTACCATCCTCCAGGATCCAATCTCCATGACCATCCGTCCTTTTCATTATGCTTCAACCTGCAACAATTTAATTTCTCCAGAAAATCGTTAAAAATAATCCATTCTCTCTCAAACAATTCTCTTCTCCAATTCCACTCCCCACTTCCACCCCCCCTCTCCCAACATCCCATTGATTTTATACTACCCCATTTTATCTCTACATAAGTGGTATAATCTCGGGTATTGCCTCCTAAGTGAAGAGTTCCCTACCCACACATCATTCCAAAAGTCAGTGTCCTCCCCACTTCCTAGTCTCTTCTCCAAATTCTCTATAAACCAATTCACTCTTTGTCCCGACCCAAAATTAACCACATCCTTCCACCACCTCGACCTAGCCCCCACCCTCCCCTCAATATGAAATCCCCCATCCCCGATGCTTAACTTACCATGGATTGACCCAATCACCCTTGCCCATAAACTATTCCCCTCCACTAAGTATCTCCAAACCCATTTTCCCATCAATGTCACATTAAAACAAACCATCTCCCTAACCCTAAGACCCAAAAAAAAAAAAAAAATTCAACACAAAAATGATTCCACTTAATCCAAGCCATTTTACTCTCATCAACTCGACCCCCCCCCCCCCCCCCCAAGAGAATTTCTAAAAAGAGCATTCAAACTGTTTATGATATTCTTAGGAAGGTAATAGAATGAGAGATGGTATAAAGGTAAAGCCCTGAGTACCGTCTTTAGAAGGGTAACTAGTATGTTACCCGTGCGATGCACGATCGGCACATATATAATGTGTATTTATAATTTTTATTAGGAGTCTTGATGTGTGAGACAAATCTCACATTGTAAAATGAAACTTCATTTTCGTATATACATTATACTCACCTTTAAAATATGACAAATAATATTCATGTCATGTATGAGTTCGTCTCATATAAGTTTTTGTTTACATATTTTTATATGTTCTACTGTTTAAAACAATGTAATGATGACAAATTCATATTAAAAAAATTATAAAGTTTAAACAACAAATTTCACAACATGAATAAAATATTTTGTATTATATTTCTCGATTTTTATCATCATCATATACGTTTAATATCATAACATTACTTACACTTTATATATTTTAAATAACTTAATTATACAACAAAACTAAAAGTCCCAACGTATTTTATAAATATATAGTAGTAATAATATATTTTTGAGATACATTAAAAAAATACACTAATATATATTACTTTAATAAAAAAATTATATACATATGTGTTTTGTTTAGTGTTTCAATATTTGCATTATTGATTTTTTTTTTCTGGATATTTTTTGTGTCTCAAATTATGATTTTATTATGATAGTTATGCGATATTTTAACATTTGAAACAAATCTTATTTAGTATATGACCTATGAGTCTATTGTGTTTCAACTCAACTATATGACTCAAATGTTTAAATGGAGCATCATCTCATATGTATGAGACAAATCGTCTCACACAAAAGTTCCTTATAAAAAAAGTTCAATTGTAAATTTTATATTTCTATCTATAGATGTATCAAGACTTTTATATTGATATATAGGGTATGAAACAAATTTCATTTACTATATTATATGACTCATAAGTTTATAGAGCTCCAAGAAACCATGTTTTAAAAGAGACAATAACTCAAATATTTAAATGAAACATTGTAAAATTTTCTTATTCTATCAGAATTAACTCTTTAATTATGATTTTTAACTAATCAATATTAAAATATAATAAATTACAATAATTAAATAAAAATTAGATTGAATGAATAATAAAAGAATAAAATATAGTAGTGCCTTTTATGTATTTGATATGTTTTAGGGGATCAATTTTTTTAACGGAGTGGATTAAATCTTTTATGCATATTATTAGTTATTTGTTAAAATAAATCATTTTTATCAAACTTTATACTTTATGATTTTTATTTAATAAATAAATAAAAAGACAACCAAACAAAATCTAATAGTAAATATTTATATATTAATCTATTATAGTGGATAAGTCTTTGATGCATATTAGTTGTTAGAGTCTTTTTAAATAAATGACAATGAAAAGACTTTTTAATTGCATTTATAATTTTAATTTTGTCCAAATAGTAAATATGATATTAATCAAAATTAAAAAGACTATTGGTATACCTAGAACATTTTGTTATTATATTAGTATAGATTCTGCCTAGAACATTTTGTTATTATATTAGTATAGATTCTGCCTCCAAGAGAAAGTTTCCTGTGCTCCCATGATTTTAACTTCACTTTTACTTTATGAATCATGTGCCCCCAATCTGCTTTTCTGATTAATTCCCACACGTATGCGCAGATATGTGAATGGTAAGGATTCAGTTACACACCCTTAACTTGCTGCCATTTGTTCCACCCTCGTAGCCTCAATGTTGATCCCGATCAAACTGCTCTGTATAATTAATTTTGAGCCCTGACACCAGTTCAAAGTTCCTCAAGATTGCTTCCGTAGCCCATATATTTTCTAACTTATCTGAGACAACAAAAATCGTATCGTCTGCGTACTGTAGTAGCGAGATTTTCACCTTATTCTTCCCTAGCTCTGCTGCCTCCAACAAATCTTCTTGTAAGACCATTGTCACCATCAGATTTAGCCCTTCCGCCACTATTAGAAAGAGAAGCGGAGACAAGGGGTCACCCTGTCTATGTCCCCTCTCTAACTTGAATTCTCCACATGGACTTCCGTTCACAAGTACGTTTGTTGAAGCCGTTGATATGCACTCAATGATCCATTTCCTCCACTTATGACATAAATTCAATTTTTCCATTTTGTCTTCCAAGAAACTCCACTCCACAGTGTCGTATGCTTTTGCAAAATCTATTTTGAAGAATAATCTCCCAACTTTATTTCTCTTCGCTTCTTCAATCGTCTCATTTAGAATTACCACTCCATCACGAATTAGACTTCCTCCAACGAATGCACTTTGATTTTCTGAAATTATTCCTTCCACCACCTTGCTCAAACGTCTTGCCAGAATCTTTGCTAGGATTTGTAAATACATCCTATCAGCGATATAGGCCTGTAATCCTTCAACTGATTAGCGTCCTCCTTTTTCGAGATAAGCACTATGAATGACGAATTGAGGCCCTTGACCAGTTTTCCATATTGGTGGAAATCATCCAACAGCTGTAGAATATCTCCCTTGATCACATCCCAACATACCTTGATGAATCTGAAATTGAAGCCGTCCGGACCCGGACTCTTTGAGTTATAATAGCACCCAATGGCCTCCCTAACCTCTTGCTCAGAAAAAGGAGCAGTGAGCATCATATTTTCCAACTCTGAAATTCTATTTTTGAACACAACAGAATTGAGACTTGGATGAGCCACCACCTGCCTTGAGAATTGCTTCTCAAAATATTCTTTGACTCCTCTTTTAACCCCTGCGACATCCTCAACCCAGTTTTCTCCTATTTGTAAACTGGTCATTTCATTTACCTTTCTCCTTTGATTAATGGCCCTGTGAAAAAAGCTTGAATTGATGTCTCCCTCCTTCAACCATTTTAATCGTGTTTTTTGGGCATATAGGCTGTGTTTCCAATTCAAATTCTTAAACAATTCAGTTGTTGCATACTGTTGGGACAATGTCAGTTTTGATTAGATCCCAAAGCCCCTGAAAAGATATTTGGCTTTGTAGTCAGACTAGTCTTGGTTAGATTTGTACTTAGTTATTTTACAATCCACAGGAACTCAATGAGAGGAGTGCTCATTGATGACAATCAAGACTGAAGCCTGAAGATGTAGAGCACCATCCTGAACTTACGACAGTCTTTCTAAGCTGGCTGAGTAAGTATCAGTGATGAAGAGTATGACCCTGAGGTCATTACTAACTCAGTCCTGAAGGGAAAATGATGATACTGAGTAATGGGAGAAGATTTGGAGTAGGGCCAAGCAATGCAAAAGGAATATCAGCGTCAGGACAAGACCGTTGTGCTCGAGACAAAAAGAACTGAATGAGACAAGTCTGAAGCTCAGGAATGAGTTCTGACATTCTCACCAACCTGATGACGTGGACCAATCTAGGAAGGACACGCACGTACGGATCTGACATGAAGACTGAGTTCAGACTGCACTTTTCAACGGGCAAGCATTAAATAGAGCATTAAATGCATTACCAAATATATGCAAGGATGGCTGCTGCATGGAAGATATACCCGTTGAACAACCCTACGTAGATGACTAGAAGGTTATCTCTTCCAACAGATAGTTTTCAAGTCCATCTATAAATACAGAAGGCCTTGAACCCATTCAAGGTTACGGGAAATTTCCAAGCCAGAAATTACTCAAACTCTCAAGCATTCAAAGCATTCAGCGTTAGAAAGAAGCACTCGAAAAACCTAGAATTTCTCAAGTGTTTCTTAGCAAAGAGAGTTATTCTATATTCCACTGAGCGAACCTAGATATATCATAAGCTTAGAGTTATTATTCATCCTTAGCATAGCCTTGTCTTGTAAGGATAATCACATTCTTAGTTGGAAACCAAAACTGAAACTAAAACCCTCTTGTTAGGTTTGTTGGTTGAAGTCAGTTAGTGAGTTAGGAAGGAGTTTGTAAGGGTCAGTGGGTTAGCTGATCTGGGTGCACCTTAGCACGTTAAAAACAAGCTAATCCTTAGTGGATTATCCTGTTCAATCAGGACCGTGGACATAGGAGCTTGAGTCTTTGAACCACGTTAAACTCCTTGTGTTCTTTACTGCTTTGATATTGTTCTTACTGCTTATTCTTTAAGTCATTTCATTGCATCAGTTTTATCAGGCTTGAATCAATCAGCCTGATCATTAACTTGAACACTGCCCTACTAATCACTACTTCAGAATTGAGTAATCAAGTTTTCAGAAAGCAAACATTAACAAGACTATAAACTTTCAGGGCTCACACATTTCCGCACTGAACTCAAGTTGATAGTTTGTCAACTGACCAACACTCAGTGAGTTCTTTACCACTCTGAGCTAAGGGGACTCAGCCAGTTTGAAAGTCAGAAAAATTTGTATACGTGTATTCCCCCCCTCCCATACACGTATCCCTCAGTCTTGTACCGGGACCAACACATACCTTCTTCTCTCTGCTTCAAAGTTCTCCAGCCCGAACGTATCATCCAGGATGTCCAACTCATGGATTTCACCCTTTAGAGTTTCGATATTCCTTTCCACCGAACCAAAGACACTCTTGTTCCAGGATTTTATTTTTTCTTTCAGTGCTTTCAGTTTTGCTTTAACTACGAAACTCGCCCAGCCTTGAATTTGAAGTTCGTTCCACGTATTCGACACCATCTTTTTGAAGTCGGGATGATCAGTACACGTATTGATGAATCTAAATGGCTTAGATCCCCAATCCACAACATTGATTTCTAACAACAAGGGACAGTGGTCTGAAATCGACCTTGGTAGACCCTTTTGCACTGAACTTGGCCATTCTGTGAGCCACTTATCATTAATTAAAAATCTGTCCAATCTGCTCTTACACCTCCCATTAGGTGATACAAAGTATATAATCTGCCATGTAATGGCAAATCAATTAAGTTTTTATTACTAATAAACTCATCAAAAGCCTTTACATCTCTTCTGTTCACCACCTCACTCAATCCAACCCTCTCGTGCTCAAATCGACTTGAATTGAAGTCTCCTGCGAGGCAAATACATATCTCCATATTCTGATGAATGATAGAATTTAATCTATCCCAGAGCTCCAGTTTGTCCTCCATTGCGCTAGGCGCGTAAATATTAACAAGGCAACACCTTATCCTCTCCGACCCCCACAATCCGTTCACTACAACCGCCCCCTCCATATACCACCAACTTATACACGTTAATTTATCCAGATTCCATAAGGTAATTATCCCTCCGGATCTCCCAACAGCTTCTCTCGCCGCCCATCCACAATTATAATTTCCCCAAATCGAATTGCACACCTCTTTATTCACCAACTCTAATTTTGATTCTTGGATAAAGATAACATCCACTTTGAACTTATTAAGTAAATTTTGTACCTCATTTTTCTTCACCCTGCTCCCAACTCCCTTTATGTTGAAAGATAAAATCTTCATTTATCGGCTTCATTCATCATCTCCTTGCCTCCATCTGGTCGCACTTTATTCTTCATCAGTGTTGCCAACGTAGCCACCATTTCTGAATCACTTCCTTTCAAGCCAACTTTTTACCCATAGCCCAAATCTATTGCGCACGCATAAACTCTTGCTCAGAACCGCCTTCTTCAAACCCTCTTCGACTCTGGATCCTCAAGTCATTGTTGAGTTCTCTCAAATCCTCCCCGTCATCATCTTCATCCTCAACACATGGCATAGGTTGTCATGAACATGCCATCTCCTCCACCACCCCAATCTTAAAGATAATCCTATCTACTTCCGTCTGCAAGATGTAGTCGACCCAGGATAGACATGACGCCGAGACCAAAACTCTTGCAAAATCAAAATTGCTTTTCTTCTCCGTAATCTCATCAAGTTTAACAATCCTTCTCAAGCTCGCGCTCATAATTGAAAAGAACCATAGGACCAGGCTTGGATCGGGAACCCAAGCCATCTAGTCCAGATGTGTCTCCAGGTATTCACATCCTTTTCCTCCCACGACTTAATCCATTCAAACCAGTAAGAGACCCATTCGTCAAAGTCTCAGATTAAAGGACTGATATTTATGCCTTCAACACCTGGATCAGGATACAATTTCCTCCGAGATTATGTAAGATTAATTTACCGCTGCATTCACTCATCAGTTCTTCACCGTGATCTTCCTATGAGAAATCCATTTTAAGAAACCCTGTGAAATAACTCTGAAGCCACTTCTTATCTTTATCCTCAGATTGATACGGGATCACCTTTTGAATTTCCTTCTGTTTCAATATTTCAATAGTTGACTCGTGTATGCTCTTACCATTTTCTGGAGCCTTGTTCTTCCTACCGTCCTTCAACTCCCCATGCTCCTCCTCCATTGGGTTCCTGTCTTGTATTTTCTCTCTCCCTAGTACAGTATCAGCAAAAGAAATATTTTCTCTCCTTAACCCACTCCCTGCCTTGAAAACCCTCGTCTGGCTGCATCTCCGATTCGGTGACTCTCTTCCAAACTTGGGTATAAAAGCTCGTAGTTTATAGCTACCAAACCAAACTCTAGAACTCAGATAAGATTTTTATCTCCTCCACACTTGCAGGAAATCTTACAAATCCAAATCGGCACCCCTCTATGTCCTTTTTCGATGGACAAAAAATGTATTTCACTACCCCAATACTATCGAACTTGTCTGCAAGATCTCCCACTGACACATAATCCGGGAAGTTTTTGAAGAAAAAAGTACTTGTACCCGTCGTCTCTTTGGAGAATAGACCACCATTCTTTCTAGCAATACCTCTAGCCTTTTCCTTAGGACCACCTCTCATCCAAGGTTTCGGGTTAAACCTAGGGTTAGGATAATTTGTCTGCCTCACCGGAGGTCTCTCGGAAAGGCGGTTAAGCCGCCGGTTTACTACCCTCCTACCCCTTCTCACCACTCTCCACTCACTGTCACTCATGTCTTCGGGTGACATTAATAGGCCGAAAAAAAAATCTAAAGCCAAAAATTAATAAGACCTCTTTAAAACCAAAATAATTTAATGTTGTGTTTGGATTGAGGATTAAGGGCTATGAATTTTAAATTTACACCTAAATCTACTTCATTTGTTTGAATAAAATATTTAAATGAATGAATTTCAAATATTTATCTTTTATTCTAGGTTAAGTTAGACGAATTCTAAATACTTAATAAAATCATGTCATTCACAAAATAAAGATCTTCGAGGTGAACAATGTTAGTTAAAAAAAAATTAAATGCATTTTGCCAATTTAAATTAATTAAAAACTTGTTAGATTTTTTAATAATTAATATTATATTAATTCAAGATTTATATAATCACTTTTTGTGAAAGAAGGAGCATGATGACAAAATCACTCCGAGTTCAAACATTCATGTATATAAATCATTGATCGAGTTCAGTGTGCATGATGTCTAATGTTAGTTGGTCCAACGTTTTGAAAAACCTCTGGGTGAAAAGTAAAAAAGAAACGCCCTCCTCAGAAAAACATTATAATCTAATTTTAGATGTTTTCAAATTCATTGAATCAAATTTTTTAATATCAAAAAATAAAATGGCATTGCTCTAGGGAATCAAACTGTGTGGAAATGACACATTTCGTTTCCGTAAACTTATATTCAATTAATAATGCTAACATTTTAATATAAAGGGAAAATTATAAAATTGGTTCAAAAAGATTTACAAATTGGTTCAATATATTCTTACAAACAAACTTTTTATACTTCTTTGTAAAAATAAAAAAATATGCGTTTGTGCAAATACTTTTGAGTTAATATGTAAAGGCTCCATATATAAATTACTTCTTCTTTTTTTCATATCTCCACACATCTATTTTTCAAAAAAAAAAAAAAAATTCCCCGTCAAAAAATTAGAAAAAGAAAGATCTCTATACATCTATTGGACAATCATTCTTCTGTACACATGTTATCGCCTCAAAATTTGATCACTAATCGGTTAAAACCGAATTAATCGACCGAGCCGAATTGAATTGTACAATTCAGTTCGATT
Organism: Ballota nigra; assembly: GCA_947034835.1. Classification (NCBI taxonomy): domain Eukaryota; kingdom Viridiplantae; phylum Streptophyta; class Magnoliopsida; order Lamiales; family Lamiaceae; genus Ballota; species Ballota nigra. The sequence goes on from OX344720.1 coordinate 92,192,220, forward strand.
ATTCGGTATTTTGGTTTGGTTATGGTTTTTAAAATTTAAAATTTTGGTATTTCGGTTATTGTAAAAAAATAACCGAAAATTGAATTTATTTAATAATAATTTTAATAAATTAAATAATTAATAATATATTATTTTGGTTCATGATTGTGCGGGTAAATTTTTTTTTAAGGACCGTAACTTTGGGGGGGTGGCAAAACAAGGACCGTAACTTTTCGGGCTGGCAAAATAAGGACAATAACTTTTAAAAGTGGCAATTTAAGGACCGTAACTTTAAAAAATAGCAATTTTAGGACAAATTAGCTCGGATTACTCTCTTTCGGGCTAATTTTGCACGTGAAAATCACATGAGATCGATTTCGGGCTCAAATCGCCACCGTGAATATTTTTTTAAATATTCCACCTCATTTTTTTCCCTTTTATTTTTTTTAAATAATTTCCATTTCATTCATTGTGCCCAAACTACGCTCATAAAAACTCTAATACACAAAGTTTTCCAATCAAACACATCTCCAATTCTAATTCACGAAACTCCAAAACCCAAATCCATGTAATCGCTCTTCTCTAAGTAAATGGTGAAACAAATAAAAACAGAGGCGATTCATGAATATATGGGGCGGATGAATTTTTCTGCGTGGATGGGAATTTTTCCAAATAAAAAGCCCTGCTGCGCATATAGACGAGAAGGGAGGAATTGATTTTGATGTGGAGTGTTTTTTGTGGAAAAATGTTTCTAAGTTGTGTAAATTCGATGTACCTATCATTTTACCCAAATTTGCGTTTGCAATTTCACCATACTACTCGCAGAATTTTAGAACCCAATAACAATCTCGTTAATTCCGAACTTAATGACCAATTCCCCTGCTCTTCCCAAGACAAAAACAGAGGCGATTCGTGAGTATATGGGGCGGATGAATTTTGCAGCGTGGATGGGATTTGTGCTTGTGGATGGGATTTGCAGCGTGGAAGGGATTTTAAAATTTACCTTTGCATTACCAAGGCTGAATGTGAGGAAACTGGACAAAACGTGGAAGAAAGCTAAAAAAAAAAATATTAACATCTGAAGTTGTTGAACACCATCTCTTGACATTAAGGAAATCTTTCCCTGTATTCACAAATTGATTGAAACCATTATCCAATTAATCTAAACTATGTTCTTTTTTTCACGTGCAAAATTAGCCCGAAAGAGAGTAATTCGGGCTAATTTGTCCTCAAATTGCTATTTTTTAAAGTTACGGTCCTTAAATTGCCACTTTTAAAAGTTACTATCCTTGTTTTGCCAGCCCGAAAAGTTATGGTCCTTGTTTTGCCACTCCTCCAAAGTTACAGTCCTTAAAAAAAATTACCCTGATTGTGCATAGTATTATAGATTGTTATTGTGTATGTAGGATGGACTATTAATCTATTTTGGACTAGTATGGACATTGAAATGTTATTATGACTATTATGGAATATTATTGAACTGTTATTTAAGTATTTAACTAATTCTTGGATGTTATTTTTAATTTTTTATTGATTCTTAATTTATTAGGGTGTTAATATACTTTTGTAAATGATTTAGAAATAATTGTTGTTGCTTTATGAACTTTTAACAGTTTTTTTATTACTTCGGCCCAAAAAGTTCCTAAAAATCCCAAAAAATTACACATAATACATTTTGATTATTTTGGATAATAACCGAACCGAAATATTTCAGTTCGGTTGAAATTTAGTTTTAGTACTATTCGGTTTGGTTTCGGTTATCGGCTAGAGGTTTTTCGGTTATTTTGGTTTTCACTATTCGGTTCGATTCGGTGAGCGAATAACCGAATGCTCACTCATACTTCTGTACACTGTTATCGTCTCAAAATTTGATTAAAATACCCTTTTATTTTTTAGCAACATTTCGACACACAATGCACTTGTTCTTTTGTAATTTTAGTTGAAAATTTCCTACCAAACGACATTTTCTTTTTTTCCTGATAATAGAATACAATGGCTAGAATATATTAGTTTGTCGGAAATGATCACATGTCCACCGGTGGGCATAATATTATATACCCACCGCGAATATATTAATGACACAAAAGTATGGGGTCCACTATTATTTTAACTAATTGTTTATATTTGCTTATGTGTTTAACACATTTGCGGTGGGTATATAATATTATGCCCACCGGTGGGTATGTGATCAATTCCAATTAGTTTGTATGCAAAGTATGGAGTGAAATTGGTTTGTATAGTAACCACTTTAAGAAGGTGTGATTTGTTTTATTAAAAGATATTAATTATTTTCACTAAAATTGTGTTTGAATGGAGATATTTGAGTTATGGATTATAAATCCACAAGCTAAATTTACTCTATTTGTTTGGGTAAAATATTCAAATTAATGGATGTTAAATTCCTAGCTATAATTCTAGTTTAAAATGGAGGAATTTCAAATACCTAGCAAAATCGTATCATTTGAAATTCATGGATTTGAGAATACATTCATATCAAATCCCTAGCATTTCAAAGGGACTAATCCAAATGCAACCTAAAGTTTATTAGTTCTAGAGGGTACAAGTTGTTTTCACTTAAAAAAATGAGTTGTAGGATATGAATTATTTCACTAAAGAGTATGCATTGTTCTACTAAAAAATATTGGAAAGTGGTTTATGTATATGAACAAATTTCACATTATACATACTCTAATTTGTATTATGAAAAGTTTCAATTTATACATTCCATGAAGAAAATTAGTAAATTCATATATTGCAAAAGTGTTAATATTGTTCTACCTACAGCTAATAAAATCAAGGCGCATTTGTGGGTGGTTGGTAAAGAGGCAAAGATTAGAAGAGGTAAAGAGAAAAAGAATAGGGAGAATTTTTGTCAAAATAGATTTTGAAAAGATATATGACTTGGTGGAGTGGAACTTTTTGGAAAAAAATGATGGAACAGATGCATTTTTATCAGAAATGGAGAGGTTGGATTACAGAATGTGTGATGAAGGCTTTAGCTATTTGTTGGTCAATCGATGTTAGTGTGGAGAGTTCAAGTTGAGAAGGAGGATTAGGCAGGGTGGTCCGTTGTCCCCATTTTTGTTTTTAATCGTGGCGGAAGGGCTAAATTGTTTGTGAAAAAAACAGTTGATAATAACTTGTTGGAGGCAGCAGAACTTGGTAGGCAAAAGGTAATTTCTCTTCTTCTGTACGTGGATGATACAGTTTTTATTGCTTCTAATAAACAGGAAAATGCATACGCTATTGATTAGGCGTGAAATTGTTATGTTTTGGTGCCCGATTTGCCCATGTTTTGAGTGTTTTTTATGAGTGTTTGGAGTCATTTGAGTATCATTTTAATAAACTCATTAATTTGTCTATTTGATGCTCATAGATGGATAGAGGGCGAAAAGAGGAGTTCGTAGGACTTTGAATAAGCCAAAACGGACTCCCGGTTGAGGAGATATGAAGATTTTAAGAACAAGTGTACAGCAGCCGAAAACTGCTCGAGCACCATAGCTCGAATGGCACCACTCGAGCACCATAGCTCGAATGCCACTATAGCTCGAGCGCTAGCGCTCGACCTACACCATAGCTCGAGCGTTTTTGCGTGTTTTTAGCCCAAAATCGTCCAAATTCGTCCCAAAGCCTATATATACCCCTTTCAAGCATATAAACACATAACAAGATATATCTACACATATTTACACTCGTTTTTCGAAGGAGAAAGCTTGGGAAGGAGATTGGAAGAGTTTTACAAGTTGTAATCGAGGTTTTAGCTTACGAATTCATAATTTAATTATTTCTTTCAAACTTTTTAGATTAATTCTTTCTTTCTTTGTTCTTGGTGATTAAAAACCCTTATTTTTTCAGATTATATAAGATTATTTTTTAGACTTTAATTTATTCTTTGTTTATGTTCTTAGATTTAATTATCAATTCAAGTATGCTTATGTTTCTTATCATCATTATTGCTTTTGTTCTTTCAATTATCATGTTAGGTTAGAACCCTTGCATGCTTAGGATAGGATGAACTCGTAGAAGTAGGATGGTGGTACATAATTAGAGTAACACGTGATATTTAGTTTTAATTCTCTTAATTAATGAACGCTTAAAATAAATTTCGGATTTACCTTTGAATTTCGTACGAAAATTATTAGAGAGAGGACGACCTTATCACTCTTTAATAACTATTAGGCTTAACGAGAGGGTTTAGAATGGGTTATTCATCTACCCGTTTATCTAGGGAGGACGACCGCATCACCTTAGTTAAATTAGGGTCTCTTTAATTAAGCACAATCTATTAACTTGTTTAGTGGATTAGTGAAGTCGATTGATAGGATAAAGTATTAGGGTTTAATTATTGAGCTTTTAATCTTACAATCTTATACGTAGGTTATTTCTTGCACATCACGGTTATTTTGATTATGTACCGGCTCCATTAGTATACGTAGGGATTCCTATCCTGAGCATCACACTTTTATATTTGAGACAAAACCCTTAGATAATTAACTCATTTCTTTCTTTTTCATTAGTAGAGTAGAATAGTTTAGATTTAACAATTTTCAATCTCCAAACATACACTCATATTAACTACGAGACACACATCTCCAGGGATCTATTCGCATACACATTTTTCCTTGGCTTCGATACTACTTGGTCCCTATACTTGCCCATACTACTGTGATCTCATACTCTTGTGGGGTAACTACTAGTCAAGCTAGTATTTTCGGTTCAAGGCAATGGTGTCGTTGTCGGGGAAGGAGATGTATGTTCATTGAGTAGGACTTGGAGATAGTTTAGTAGTTAGTAGTGAGTGTTTTTATTTTTATTTTAAGTTTAGTATTTCTCTATTGTAGTCTGTTGTGTTTGATCTTTCTTGTTGAGTACTCAGGTATATGAAAACACGCTCGAAGGGAGAAACGAGCTGAGACTATAGCTAGAAGGAATTGAGCCTTCCAAAGAAGGATGAATACCGCAGGAGGTGATGACATGAATTTGGATTTAGGCGGAGGTTTGGGTCTTGAGACAGAAGGACTTAATCAGAATGTAAAGAGGGTTGAGGGAACTGAGGGAGTCAATAATCCAAAGCTAGCACCCCAAGGGGAAAGAACCAACCAAAATCCAAACCTACATAACCAGAGCAATCCCGTTGAAAACCAGAATCAAGTCATCCACCAAAACCCACAAAAACCCAAATAACCCATTTAACAACCCTGTCTACCAACACAATAACCCATACCACCCATACCCATACCCATACCCACCATACCCTTATCCACCATACTATCCCCCACAACCCAATTATAACCAACCACATATTCCGCATATACCTCCACCACCAGTTTATCCTCAGCACGTTCCTCAGAATGTTGATCCGAGTATGACAATCAGAGGAAGGTTTGCGGCAGCCGCAACGGTATTATGATGATTGCCTCAACTTTCAATTATAACGACATGTCTGAAGATGCCAAGAGGATCAGGTTGTTCCCATTCTCGTTAACTGGAATAGCAAAGGAGTGGTACGATAACATGCTCCCACGGGGAGGTGTAACCACATGGGCCGAGCTCGAGCGTCTGTTCCTCGAGCGATTCTACCCTCCATCTAGAACCATTAGAGTAATGATAGAGATCTCTTCTTTCCGCCAGAAGCCAGGTGAGGACTTACGTCAAGCGTGGGAGAGATACTCTAACATGTTAATTGAGTGCCCGCAGCACGGGTACAATGAGGGGGATATCATGGTGTTCTTCTATAGTGGAGCCAGCAAGGCTGGTCAAGCCCATCTTGACGCATGTGCTAGTGGAGCATTTCTGAACCATGGCACAGCTAGATACAGAGAGATCGTTGAAAATATTATCACGAATGCCGGGCAGTGGATTGTGGACCCAGAATTTCAGAGGGCATATCAGATTGAGGAGAGTGAAGGGACGAGGAAACTGTTGATGGCTATAATGGAGAAGATTAGTAACATTGAGGTTGGACAAAATTTGGTTGGAGGAAATGTAGTAATGAGTGAGAAAGTGGATCAGCCCCCAGTTCAGCAAGAGGTAGCCAACTATATGGGAGGACATTACTACAATCAAGGTGGCAATCAATTTGGAAGGCCCTCCTATGGTCAACCATTTGTACCTCCAGGTCCACAACATCTTCAAAATCAGTGGAGGAATAATCAAGGCTATCAAGGAGGCCAACAGTCTCAACAAAGCCAATGGAGAAAGAATGAGAACTTCTCGTATGCCAATCCGAAGGCCGGAATTACAGTTCCTCCAGGGGTTGATCCAGGTTCAAAACCTCCGGGTGGAGAAGGCGGTGCCTCAACTGAGGAGATGTTGAGAGCTATCCTTCAGAAGGTGGAGGAAGGAAGCAAAAGATTATCTTCTTTGGAATATGATGTTAAAGAGTTGCATAAGAAAGGTGATCAGCGTGATCAAGAACTCCAGAAGAGAGATGTAGAGCTGAATCGAATTCAGCAAGAGAATAATAGGTGGTTCACTTCGATGGAGTACCAGATGAGCCAGATTGCAAGATCATTGGGAAGAGAGCCGAGTAAGTATCCTTCTATGTCGGAGGGGAACCCGAAAGAGCATTGCATTGTGATCCAGCTTAGAAGTGGGACCAACTATGATGGTCCTCAGATGCCTGCTGATTCTGAGACGCCCAAAGTAGAGGTTGAGATAGAAGGGAAAGAGCCTAAGAAGGATAGAGATGAAATTGAGGAGGTAGGAGTTGAGAAGGAGATAGAGGGTGAAGGCATTCAGAGAAGTAAAGATATGGATGAGTTCCAGAAGGACAAAGTGTTAGGATAAAAGTTGTTAGTTTTGATTAGTTAAAACAAACCAGAAGATGTAATAGGACCATCTGAACCTGTTAGCCAGATAAGGAACTAGATTAGGACTTAGTCTAGGGGGAACTGCCAGACCAGAAGACTTCACCAGAAGAGTCACCAGAAGACCTACCAGAAGACCTTCCAGAGGACTTCACCATAGGACTCCACCAGAAGACTTCACCAGATGAGACTGACCAGAGGCAGAGGACCTTCCCCAGACCAGACGAGTCTGGTGAAATAAAAGATGCTCAGAATCATCTCCTGATTCTCCTTAGTAATTTGTTTCCTAACCAGCTCTGATACTACTTGTTGGTCCCACTAAGTAGATATATTGCGGAAGCTTTAAAGGTTATGTCTTTAGCAAAATCCTTTTATAAGAGCACAATAAATAAACAAGACAGTAATTAAAAAAAAAACAGTAAATGGACCAGATTTATAGTGGTTCGGATTAGAAGATCCTACATCCACTCTCCCTTTTCAACAAAGGGGCCTCACTAACCAACCAACAAACACACTTACGTACTGGAATTGGGAAGTACAAGTTCCTTCTTACAAACCCTTTAGATCTAACTTTGATCTTAAGTCTACAGCCTTCAACCTTTTCTTAGAGATGAACATGTTGAGATCCAACTACTCCTTTATGAGCAAATATGAATGTATGAACAATTAGAGTGCTAAGTGCGTGATAAGACAGGGCTTAGAATACAAGAGTGAAGACTCAAAGAAAGGCCCTAGATTCTCACGCGCAAGAAGTCACATTCCAAGCCTTTATTTTATCACTCTTAGCACTCTTATTGTTCATATTCTTATATTTACTCATAAAGGAGTAGTTGGATCTCAACATGTTCATCTCTAAGAAAAGGTTGAAGGCTGTAGACTTTAGATCAAAGTTAGATCTAAAGGGTTTGTAAGAAGGAACTGATACTTCCCAATTCCAGTATGTAAGTGTTTTTGTTGGTTGGTTAGTGAGGCCCCTTTGTTGAAAAGGGAGAGTGGATGTATGATCTTCTAATCCGAACCACTATAAATCTGGTCCATTTACTGCTTTTCTTTAATTACTGTCTTATTTATTTATTGTGCTCTTATAAAAGGATTTTGCTAAAGACATAACCTTTAAAGCTTCCGCAACATATCTACTTAGTGGGACCAACACAAAGGCATTGAGGAGATTGAGAGAGTACCAAAGTGGAAGAAGGCAAAGGAAGCAAGGGAGAAAGTGAAAGAGACCGAGTATGATGAATGGGGGGTACCCAAATCTGTGATACCCGTCCCATATCCACAGCGCTTCATGAAAAATAAGCTTGATGAGAAATTCGCTAAATTCCTTGATGTTTTTAAGAAATTGCATATTAACATTCCTTTTTATGATGCTTTGGAACAGATGTCGAATTATGCCAAATTCCTGAAGGATTTAATTGCAAAGAGAAGGAGAGTAGATGAACCCAAGTTGGTGCAGCTGAACCATGAGGTGGGTGCATTAGTGCACAAAGCACTTCCCCCAAAGTTGAAGGATCCCGGGAGTTTCACGATCTTATGTGATATCGGGAATGGAGTCAAGAAGGGAGCGTTGTGTGACCTTGGAGCAAGCACTAATCTTATGTCATTATCGCTTTTCAAGAAGTTGGAAGGGGGAGAACTTCAGCCGATAATGATGACGCTTCAACTAGCCGATCGGTCCATTACTCGACCTCAAGGTGTAGTTGAAGACGTCCTCGTGAAAGTTGGGGATTACATTTTTCTAGCCAATTTTGTAGTGCTCAACATGAGGAAGATGAGCACGTTCCGTTGATCTTGGGAAGACCGTTTTTAGCGATGGCCGGGATGGTGCTAGATGTGGCGAATGGAAAGATCACATTCAAGAGACAAAAATTTCCCTATATGAGGCCTTGAAGTACCCGATGGAGGATGAGAGTTGTTATTGCATGAATGTCATTGATCCTAGTGTTGAAGACACACCTCCTATCCCTAATCTTTCTCTTAGTAATGAATTTGATAATCCTTCACTTAATAATTTGACTCATGAGCATTACGATCTTGATTATTTTGATAGGGATAAAGGGAAGAAGTTGAAGGATGAAGAAGTGAAAAATGTGGACGAGGTCCAGTTGGAGGGGAAAGGAGGAGTTAAGAAGAAAAAGTCTAAATTCAAGAAATTTCTTAGTAAGACTCCTCCAGATAAAGGTAAGAAGAAGTTGAGACCCCCACCACTTGGGGATGAGAAGGAAGCAAAGGAACTCATGATGAAGGGGAATAAAGGAAAGAAATGCAAGCACCACTCCTATGAGAGTAAGAGAGGTAATTTTGAGTATCATGTCCCATAAGCTCCTTTGAGCTTGGTCCGGCATGAGGACCTTAAAAATAGCGTTGAATGGGAGGCAACTCATTTTTATTTGCTTTTGAGTGTTTTATGTTATTAGGGTGTTATTTTGAGTCGTATGTTTTAACCTCGTGCTTGAGAGTTTATTTTGTAGGCTTGTCTCGAAGAAGTAAAGGTATCATGGAGTTATTCAGATTGAAGGGACCAACTCGAGACAAAGGAGTGTGCCAAGTTGTTAAGAGGAACTGAATTACTTGGATGAGGTAACCACCACCCCAAACTTAGACCGCCTCACAAGGTAGAAGTTTGGGGGGTGGAGTTTTTATATGTTTTATGGTTACATTGCACAGGCGCACACCCTCATTTTGAGTTGAGTTGGGTTATATATTGAGCCTTGAGATACTCCTTAAGCTGATAATGTTTTGAGGTGCTACTACATATTTCATGCCTATCAATCATCTTATGCTTGTTGATTGCTATCTTTGAGTGTGAGTATGAGTTGGTGAGTTGTGAAGTTGAGTTAGGAATTTTATTGTGTGAGTGTAGGAGTTAGAGTTGATTTGAGAGGGAACTCGTATACTTACGAATTTTTCTTTTGAGTACTTGTGTGATGAGAGTGAGAATTCACTAGGACTAACATGGATGTGAAAGCCGTGAGATTTGAGTCTTTTAGAGATTAAAATACATTATATTGATCTCTTTATTTGTGAGTGAGTCGTCACCTTAGAGGATGCTAGAACTTGTGTGTGCTCTTGCTTCTTGATTGTGTCTAGTTTGATATGCCGAATGTGATCTTAGGCCATCTTTGTTTTGATTGAGTCACTTAGCCAAAAAATTTCCTTACCATTGACATTTGTCCCTTGATAGCCAGTTTGAGCCTTAAGCCTATTTCATTTACTAGCACATTTAAACATTATTCCAAGTTCCTAAGACTTTTTGTCCCAAGTTGAGTGGAGAATAGGAAAGGTGTGAATGTGAAGGGATTGATTTGAGTTGAAAAATGAGAGTTGTGATTGCTTGAGTAATTATGAGAAGAAGGTGTGATGAAAAATATGAGTTGTGGGAAAGAACAAAAGAATTTGAGAATGAGCAAAAGAAAAAATGAGCTCATATGTTTGTGCGAAAAAGAGAAAAAAAAAAGTGAAGTGATTGAAAAAAAGTGAAATGAGTTAGAAATTTTTTTTGAAGTGTTGAGAGTATTGGAATTGAAAGTGTGTTGATTCAAAATGTTTGAAGTATTATGTTCCTAATCTCGAAGTACTAAAGTTTGAGTTTCTATTCTCCATTCACTTAAGTCACTTATCCATATTGTTATACCACCTGTCCAAAGAGCCTACATTACAACCTTGAGAAAAGTCCTTTTTGATTCGACATTGATTTCTAGAGTATGGTCGAAGTGGAGAGTGCTTACAAGCCTATGGCTGCTGATATGTGTGATTGATTGATTGAGTGAGTTCCTTATTATTGATATGCACTTTTGAAGGAGTGAAACACATCGTTGAGTGCACATCCATGTTTGATCTTGGTGTTTCTTGTTGTTATTGCATGAGTATGATGAAGGGGGGATGAGTTAGTATACGTGTAAACGATCTTTGAAGCTCGAGTTCATTTACTTGCATGATTTGATTCTTTGACTCATTCCTAACAATTTCACTTGACTTATTATTTCATTGCTTGAGGACAAGTAATATGGTAAGTTTGGGGGGGATTGATTAAGCGTGAAATTGTTATGTTTTGGTGCCCGATTTGCCCATGTTTTGAGTGTTTGGAGTCATTTGAGTATCATTTTCATAAACTCGTTAATTTGTCTCTTTTATGCTCATAGATGGATAGAGGGCGAAAAGAGAAGTTCGTAGGACTTTGAATCGGCCAAAACGGACTCCCGGTTGAGGAGATATGAAGATTTTAAGAACAAGTGTACAGCAGCCGAAAACTGCTCGAGCACCATAGCTCGAATGGCACCACTCGAGCTCCATAGCTCGAATGCCACCATAGCTCGAGCGCTAGCACTCGACCTGCACCATAGCTCGAGCGTTTTTGCGTATTTTTAGCCCAAAATCGTCCAAATTCGTCCCAAAGCCTACATATACCCCTTTCAAGCATATAAACACATAACAAGACATATCTACACATATTTACACTCGTTTTTCGAAGGAGAAAACTTGGGAAGGAGATTGGAAGAGTTTTACAAGTTGTAATCGAGGTTTTAGCTTACGAATTCATAGTTTAATTATTTTTTTCGAACTTCTTAGATTAATTCTTTCATTCTTTGTTCTTGGTGATTAAAAACCCTTGTTTTTTCAGATTATATAAGATTATTTTTTAGACTTTAATTTATTCTTTGTTTATGTTCTAAGATTTAATTGTCAATTCAAGTATGCTTATGTTTCTTATCATCATTATTGCTTTTGTTCTTTCAATTACCATGTTAGGCTAGAACCCTTGCATGCTTAGGATAGGATGAACTCGTAGAAGTAGGATGTTGGTACATAATTAGAGTAACACGTGATGTTTAGTTTTAATTCTCTTAATTAATTAACGCTTAAAATAAATTCTGAATTTACCTTTGAATTCCGTACAAAAATTATTAGAGAGAGGACGACCTTATCACTCTTTAATAACTATTAGGCTTAACGAGAGGGTTTAGAAGGGGTTATTCATCTACCGGTTTATCTAGGGAGGACGACCGCATCACCTTATTTAAATTAGGGTCTCTTTAATTAAGCACACTCTATTAACTTATTTAGTGGATTAGTGAAGTCGATTGATAGGATAAAGTATTAGGGTTTAATTCTTGAGCTTTTAATCTTACAATCTTATACTTAGGTTATTTTCTTGCACATCACGGTTATTTTGATTATGTACCGGCTCCTTAGTATACGTAGGGATTCCTATCCTGAGCATCACCCTTTTATATTTGAGACAAAACCCTTTTATAATTAACTCATTTCTTTCTTTTGCATTAGTAGAGTAGAATAGTTTAGATTTAATAATTTTCAATCCCCAAACATACACTCATATTAACTACGAGACACACATCTCCAGGGATCTATTCACATACACACTTTCCCTTGGGTTCGATACTACTTGGTCCCTATACTTGCCCATACTACTGTGATCCCATACTCTTGTGGGGTAACTACTAGTCAAGCTAGTATTTTCGGTTCAAGTCAGCTATCAAAGCTGTGTTAAAAAACTTTTAATTGGCGTCGGGGCTAAAAGTGAATTATAATCGGAGCAGTTTGATTGGAGTCAATGTAGAGGATCACAAGATGGACAAGATGGCGAATATCCTACGTGTGTTAGGAAGTCCTTCCCAATTAATTACTTAGGAGTTCGAGTTGGGATAAATCAAAGGAGTTTGGCAGAGTGTGGGGCAATTCATACATAAATTGAGAGTGAAACTGAAATCATAGGAGCACCAAAAATTATCTCTTGGGGGAAGAATTATTCTTCTCAAGGTGGTACTTACAACTATACCTATTTACCATCTCTCGTTTTATGGTCTTCCAAAATCTGTCCTTAACACTTTGGATTCTTTGTGTCGTAATTTTTTGTGGAGGGGGGGGGGGGGGGGGGGGCGGTGTGAATAGAAAAAAAATTTGCATGGCTAATATGAGATCAATTTTGCTTGGAAAAAAATTTGGGGAGTTTGGGGGTAAGAGAGTTGGGTTGTTTTAATGAAGTTTTGCTAGGGAAATGGTTATGGAGATTCTTGTTAAGGGAAATTATTTGTGGAAAAGGGTTATAGAGTCTATTCATGAAAAGTTGAGTGTGAGGGATGGGGGACTTCATGTGGAGGGAAGGTTGGATATTAAATCTAGGTGGTGGAAGGATGTGGTAGAGATAGGAATGGGGCAAGGAGAAAACTGGTTTTTAGAAAATTTAGAAAAAAAAGGTGGGAGATGGGGAGGGTACTAATTCATGGAATAAAATTTGGGGGGGGATCCCTTAGGAGCCCGTTTCAGAGATTGTATGTATTGTGTGGGAATAAAGATGGGAATATCAAATCTATGTGAAGGTGGGTAATGGGGGGAATGGAGATGGGAATGGAAGTGGCGCAGGAATTTGATTGATCGAGAATATAATATTTTTAATATCATGTGAATAAAGTGAATGGTTGCATGTTGTGAGGACATAATACTAAGATAATACCCAGCTTTGTTTTAATATTATTATTGATGTAATATTAAGTATATGACATTACACTTATCTGAATATTATGTCTAATTGTTTGCATTTATTCATATATCTGTTACCATGAATCAATACTGTCACTGAGTGAGTGAGAACTCAGGTGACTTAAGTATGATTCTCAAATAACCTCAATCAAGGATCATCAAGAATGGAATATTGATGATGCAATTGAGATTGGTGTGCGATCTGCATTATACTCTATGGGAGAGTGTAGTAAGATGTTACTTACTACGAGATACTAGGTATCTCATAATGGATGCACAAATTGTTGGGAAAATAGGGGTGCCCGGAATCTATTCGAGATGAAATTTAAATACGAATTTAAATACAATTATTACTAGCATGAATTAATCCTAATTAATTCAAATAATAATTCCAACAACCAATTTAACATCATGCATGTTGAATTAATTCACATATAATCTATGGTGGAATAAACAAGATAATATGTGATTTACGTACCTCTCGTAGAACTTGGTCTTTGAATAAAATGGGACAAACACGTACGCGATTTATCAACCCAAAAGTCTTCTCAAGTATTCCCTTTCGCCTTATTCGATCACCGGTGGGAGATGCTTTTGTTGGGATATGTTTAGTTTTGATGATTTTCCAAAACAACATGTAATAGGTTTGAAAGCAGTCAGGATAGTATCTTTTAGTTTCAGGTCAGGCTAGGTTGTTTCTCAGTAGAACAGGTTATCAGTGGAGAAAGAACTCAGCTGAGGAAGAACTCAGCTGAGGAGAAACTCAGCTGAGGGGGAACTCTACTGAGGGGGAACTCTACTGAGGGGGAACTCAGTGAGGGGGAACTCACTGATAGAGCCTGAGGAAGTCAAGATGACATCACAAGGAAAACGACTGAAGCCATGTCAGAAGACCTGAACCTGAAGAGAAGCCTGAAGGAAGTCCCACTGAGTATAAACCTGATCTTTCTAAGCTGGTCAGTGGACTACTCAGTGAAGAGCATGATCAGGAGGATCAGTGCTGTGCCTAGTAGGACCTGAAGGAGTCAGGCTACTGAGGCTGGGAAGCTTGACAAATAGCCTTATGTCAACTCCCTTAAGTGGACTTCAAGTCTACTGAAGGAAGGTATCCTGAGAGGATTGCAAGTCAGCTGAAGACAAGTCGCCTGAAGTCAGGACTACCCTGATCAAGTACCCTGAAGAAAAGAGCCGTTGGACTCAGTCCACGTGGACCAATCAAGTCAAGGCAACGAATCTGACAAAAGCTGACAAGGCCGTACTTCACTGAAGAGGAGAATTTCACTCCAGAGATAGTCTGGATTTGAATGTTACTCTCTCCAACGGTAACATTCAAATCCACACTATAAATACAAACTCAAGCTTCATTTGTAAGTGTGCGAATGCGAGAGCTGGAGGTGTGAGAGTGGTGCAAGTTCGAGGGAGTCATAAGGAGGCACCATCTCCATCAAGAACACTGACCTGAGTTCTTCATAGTCATATTTGAGTGTTCCAGTTTGTATACTCGAGCCCATCATATACTCCCTCCGTCCCCTAATAATATTCACATTTACTGTTTTCTCGTGTTTTAGCGAGCGAGTTTTTTATTAGTATTTGAAATGATAAAATAATTTTTAAAGTGTTTTATAATAGAGTAGAGATGGATCTATCGTACCTCTTTCTTGAAATCACTTTATCATTTCAAATATTAATAAACAATTCGCCCGCTAAAACACGAGAATAAAGGTAGTGTGAATATTATTAGGGGACGGAGGGAGTACATCCTAAGCTTAGAGAGGTTTTCCCAACCTTAGCTTTAAGGCTAACACATTGTAAGGGAAAACCTCACCTAGTTGGAGAGAACCAAACCAAACTAAACCCTTTCAGAAGATTGTTAGGTTTGAAGTGAGGTGAGGAGAGGCAGTCCCTGAGTGAAGAGGGATGTGAGGCCAGTTCGAGAGGCAGCCCAGGGAGTGGCGTGAGTCCAGTGTACCCGTGCACCTTGGCACGTTAAAAACAAGAATCCCTTGAGTGGATTTCCTGTTAAATCAGGCAGTGGATGTAGGAGTATTGAGACTCTGAACCACTTTACATTGTTGTGCTCTTTATTGCTTTACTGATTTGATTAAGTACTGCACTGACCACACATTCACAAAAGCATTTCAGTGCACTTCAGTGTTAAAACAAAAATTTTCCTCCTAAATTCCCATTTTACCCTTCGAAAAACGGGACCATCAGCTTTCGAATAATTTAAATAACTAAGGAAAAAGAAAAATATATATGCTCTTGATTTTTCCAACACATGGAATTATGTACTTGGGGATGAAATAATCATCCCCTATTTATAAGAGGTGGTGACCGAAATTTAGGTGGTATATGGGCTTTGGAAAAAATCTTTTCTTAGACTCTAAGAAATCTTGAATATATCTCATATATTTTTTTCTCAAAAATAAGATATTCCACAAAAATCTCACACTCCTTATTTACTTGTAATCTTCGAAAATAATAGGAGAAGAATCCAAGATTTGGATCTTCTTGAATATATGAGATAATCTTGTATTCCAAGAATACTTATCTTCCATAATATTTTTCCAAGAAAATCAACAAAATCTTTTCTCTCCCAATATTACAATTTTTTAAAATTGCCTTGAAAAATCAGCAATATATATTTTTTATTTTAATCACCTTATCATTATTGGGCTACTTAATGGGCTACTTGAGGGGCCTTTAAGGAAAATTAAGATTGGACCTCCTAATGGACTTCTGGATTTCAATATTGAGCCCCAATATAATTCAATCCATTAATATTAATTATTACCACTAATAAATTAATATTGCACTATCCACCTTAATCCATATTACGATAATATGGGCTCCCGGTTATTATTTCCCGCGTTTAAGATTATCAAGTCCATTAATTAATTAAGCTTCTGAATAGCTCTAAATTAATTAATATATTTCACCTTGGAGTAAAGACAGCTCAACATTATTATCCGTACCAAAGAAACTGATTCTTCACTTGCAAGATTTGGTACGATAAAACTTCTGAGCCCACCAAGGGGACTAATCACACGAGCCGTACTCGCACGCGTTTCTCCGTATTAAATCTTAGCAACCGTCGTATGATTAATATTACTGCCCAAAGAACAAGGTTCGAAGTCACAATGATTCTCACCCAACATGAATCAAAGCAGTAACCATTAAGCACACACAGTCCTATTTAAGTGACGGAGATTAAGAAATCAACAACCACTGAGGTCTAATTCTTCACATTTCAGAACAGAAGAATTTATCCTCGCTGTAGGTCCTCTTCAACACATACTAAATGTGCTAGTGCAATCTCTTAGTCAAGACAGACCAATCTGAGACTTACACATCGACCTTTCACGGCGGATTGTTCAATTCCACCTAGGTCGTGAAAATGTACGTTTAGTTACAAGGAGACTGTTAATGTTGTCTTCCGTGATCGGGTATCACCACATTAACTACAATGCAACTAGTACCATATATTGAACAGTTTGCAATAGATATTCAACATTCAATCATAACTAAAGCAAATGCGATAAAAGAATTATTCTCATAAAACAAGTGTTTCATACACGAGTTATACAAAGTAAAAGCATACTTTCACGTATAACTCCAACAATCTCCCACTTATACTTAAAGTCTGCTTTTAGTATACATCACGCATGTCTTAGTGTAGTAGCTCTACGTGACATCTCATGTCAACCTACACTAACCTAATAATTCCTCCCACTTATACTTAAAGCAGATTGGCAATAGTCTTGACTCCCATTCCATCCACATGTCTCTCAAATGTACTCTGAGGCAGACCCTTTGTGAATGGATCAGCTAGGTTGTCACCCGACGCTATCTTTGCCACCTCTATATCTCCTCTCTTAACGATTTCTCGTATAAGATGGTATTTTCTTTCTATGTGTTTGCTGGCCTTGTGGGCTCTCGGTTACTTTGAATTTGCAACTGATCCGACATTGTCACAAAAGACAGTTATCTTGTCGGGTAAATTCGGAACAACGTCCAAGTCCACTAAGAAGTTCTTGAGCCAAACTGCCTCTTTCGCTGCTTCACAAGCAGCTACATACTCGGCTTCCATGGTCGAATCGGCAATGCATTTCTGCTTAACGCTTCTCCATGAAATGGCTCCTCCTCCCATGCAAAACACACTACCCGAGGTTGACTTTCTTGAGTCTATGTCTGATTGGAAATCCGAGTCCGTGTATCCTACGGGAACAAGACTATCTGACTGGTAAATTAGCATCCGCTCACGAGTTCTTTTCAGATACCTCAAGATGCACTTTACGGCAGTCCAATGGTCTTTCCCGGGATTACTTTGATATCTTGCCACCATGCCCACGGCAAAGCAGATATCCGGTCTCGGACACAGCATTGCATACATAAGGCTTCCTACGGCCGAAGCGTACGGAACACCTTTCATGTCATCTATCTCCGCTTGCGTCTTAGGGCTCATTTCTTTCGATAGATGGATTCCGTGCCTAAAAGGTACAAAACCTTTCTTGGAATCTTGCATGCTGAAACGCTTCAAAATAGTGTCAATGTATGAAGCTTGCGATAAGCCCAACATCCTCTTCTTGCGATCGCGAGTGATCTTGATCCCAAGGATGTGACCGGTTTCCCCTAAGTCCTTCATATCAAATTGTTTTGACAGTCATACCTTTACGTCTGACAATACCTTTACATTGTTTCTAATGAGCAGAATATCGTCTACGTATAATACTAAGAATACCACCGCAGTTCTGTCACGCTTCTTATACACACAACTTTCGAACTCACTTTGATCAAACCCATAAGACTTAATCACTTGATCAGAACACTGGTTCCAAGTACGCGATGCTTGCTTAAGTCCATAAATGGATCTCTTAAGCTTGCATACGAGATTCTCTTGGCCTTTTTCAATGAAACCTCTAGGCTGTTGCATATAGATATCTATCCCGTCAAGACTTCCGTTAAGGAAAGCCGTCTTGACATCCATTTGCCAGATCTCGTAATCTAGGTGCGCAGCGATCGACAAGAGAATACGGATGGACTTAAGCATAGCTACAGGCGAAAAGGTCTCCTCATAATCGATCCCTTCTTTCTGAGTATACCCTTTGGCCACAAGCCTTGCTTTGAAGGTCTCTACCCTTCCGTCCGGTCCTCTTTTCCTCTTGTACACCAACTTGCATCCAATGAGTTCTACCCCACTGGGTGGTTCGACTAACTTCCACACTTGATTATGATCCATCGAACCCATCTCGATTTTCATTGCCGTTTGCCACGACTCCGCGTCTTTGTCTTGGATTGCCTCGTCGTACGTCCATGGGTATGATTCATCACCGGGAACCAAATCCGAAGATTCTCCTATCCCCATGAGTCTCTCGGGTCGCCTAGCAATCCTCCCACTACGATGGGGTTCTAGTTGTAAAGATGTGACGTGTGGTACATCATCTTGTATACTTGGTATCGAGGTTTGACCTCTCAATTCTTCTAAGGTAATTTCACTTTTGGGTTTCCGATTGTTCATATAGTCTTCCTCCAAGAATTTAAAGTGTGTACTGATCACGGTCTTTTGATCCTTGGGACTATAGAACATACACCTTTTCGTTCCCGCAGGGTATCCTATAAACAGCCTTAATTCCGAACGTGGATCCAACTTACCGGCTTCCTTGTCTAGCACGTATGCCGGACAACCCCAAATCCACAAATGTCTTATACTGGGCTTGCGCCCGGTCCACAATTTCATTGGGGTTTTAGGAACCGATTTGGATGGCACCAAGTTTAGAATGTAAGCCGCCGTTTCCAAGGCATTACCCCAAAACGACTTGGGTAAATCCGAATAACTCATCATGGATCTGACCATTTCTAAAAGAGTCCGGTTTCTTTGTTCTGCCACACCGTTCTGTTGAGGGGTTCCCGGTGTGGTTAACTGGGATACGATCCCTTCGTCCGATAAGTAGTTCAAGAATTCATCGTTGAGGTATTCGCCTCCATGATCTGATCGTAGAAACTTGATACTCTTTTCCCTATGTTTCTCGGCTTCGGCCTTAAACTCCTTGAACTTATCAAAAGTTTCAGACTTATGCCTCATAAGGTAAATGTACCCATATCTCGAGTAATCGTCAATGAAGGTGACGAAATGCTCATACCCTATTTTTGCTTTGATCGTCATTGGACCACATACATCAGTATGAACGAGTTCTAAAACTTCCGTGGCTCTATTCCCCTTGGCTCCAAATGCCCTCTTGGTCATCTTACCCTCTAAACAGGATTCACAAGTTGGAAACAGTTCGACTTGGAATGATTCCAAGGATCCGTTTTTCACTAATCTCTCTATCCGCTTTAGATTAATATGACCTAGTCTAAGATGCCATAGAAGTGTTTCGTTCATCTCCGAAGAACGCTTTCTTTTATTACTCGAAATGATCGACGTGTAATTAGATTCATTATTTGAGTGGTGTGCACACTTAATCGTATAGAGATTGTTTACCAATATTCCATGACAGATAGTATCATTCTTAAAAGAAATAGTAACAACTTTTTAAAAGTAACTGAATATCCATCAAAAAACAACTTAGAAACCGAAATTAAATTCTTCCTAAAGTTCGGAACGTATAAAACATATCTTAAAATTAAAACTCTATCTTCAAAAGATAGGTGCACGACTCCCACTGCTTTGGCTGCCAATCTCGTAGCATCGCCCAAAGTGATGGTGTTGAGATATAGATTAGATGTTTTGAAGATGTTAAAATAAGAACTGGTAACTAGTCTAGGACAAGAATAGGTCTTAGGCTAAGGGGGAAGGGAATTAGACAAGACAGGAGGAGTCCTAGACAAGAAGAGTCCCGGAGAAGAGGAGTCCCAGACAAGAGTAGTCCCGGACAAGAGGAGTTCCAGACAAGAGAAGTTTCAGACAAGACGAGTATTGGACAAGAGGAGTCTTGGACAAGAGGAGTCTTGGATAAGATGAGTCTTGGACAAGAGGAGTCTTACACAAGAGGAGTCTTGGACAAGATGAGACTTGGACGAGAGGAGTCTTGGACAAGAGGAGTCTTGGATAAGATGAGACTTGGACAAGAGGAGTCTTGGACAAGAGGAGTCTTGGACAAGATGAGACTTGGACAAGAGGAGTCTTGCACAAGAGGAGTCTTGCACAAGAGGAGACTTGGACAAGATGAGGTTGGGACAAGATGAGGTAGAGGACCAGATGGGTAGAGGACAAGATGAGGTCGGGACAAGATGAGGTAGAGGACCAGATGGGTAGAGGACAAGATGAGGTCGGGACAAGATGAGGTAGAGGACCAGAGGACCAGATGAGGTAGAAGACCAGATGAGGTAGATGACCAGATGAGGTAGAAGACCAGATGAGGTAGAGGACCAGATGAGGTACATGGCCAGATAAGGTAGAGGACCAGATGAGGTAGAGGACCAGATGAGGTAGAAGACCAGATGAGGTAGACAAGAAGAGGTGTACCAGACTACTCTACTAGATGAGCTCTACCAGACTACTCTACCAGATGAGCTCTACCAGACTATTCTACCAGATGAGCTCTACCAGACTACTCTACCAAGAAGATCTTGTGATTCAAAGATAAGAAGAATTAAGAAAGGGAAGTCAACTGATATCAAGGAAGATTGGTTGTAGATCAAAGAGGAATCAATCAAACAAAGAGTCAACCAATCAATCATATAATCAATCAAGATGATTGATTATATTCCTTTATTTGTAGATGTTTGAATTTCTAGCTTCCAACGGCTAGTTATTTGACACCTATAAATAGGAGTGCATGGTGATGAGTTTAATACAAGAAAGACGGGCAAGAGAGCACAAAAAATAGATAAACACACGAACACACCATACACTCACCTTGTTCATACACGTATTATATCTACTCTTGTAGGAGTTCTAGTTGGAATATTACTCAATCTATTCACCACATTGAAAGGTTGTTTTAAGTTGTACAAGGAGATGGTGTTTCCCAATTCCAGTAGTAAGTAAGTTGGTTGGTGAGTGAGACCCCTTTGGTGAAAGGGAGAGTGGACGTAGGATCGTTATATCCGAACCACTATAAAATCTTCGTGTCTCTTTTATTTGCTTTATTTATTTTAATTTCTGCATAATTAATTTTAGCACTTTAAAAAGGGTTTTTCTTAAAATTAAGTATAAAACGTTTTTCGCTAATAATATTTTTGGGACCAACAAGTGGTATCAGAGCAGTGTGTCCTAGACCACTGCTTTGAAAAGCTTTTGGTGGTCACCAGGATAGGTCCAATTTTTTTAAAAACCCAAATATTTTTTTGTGCTAACAATTTCTTGCAGAAATGGGTTCGAAGAAAAGTAGTAAAAGATACACTAGGAGTCACTCCAAAAGAAGCTTCACAGCCGAGGAAGAAGAGGTATCCACTTCTGGTTCATCATCAAATTTTGGACCAAGTGAAGAGATATGTCTTGTGACAGATGAGGTATGTAATTGAACTCCCTCTTCTTCTTATTCTTCTTTTTCTGAACAATCAGAGGAGTCTTATACGCAAAATTTGCTATTAGATCTCCAAAAATATGTACAACTTTGTCAAAAGTTGGAAGATGAGAACACAAAGCTGAAAGCAGAAAATCAGAAGCTTTCACAATGTTTAGGCAACCCAACTGATCTACCAGTTGAACAGGTTCAAACAATGGTAGAAGAGTCCACTGACTTGAAAACTAGATGTGATGAACAAACTAAGCTGATAGAAAAGTTGCTTGTTGAAAACATTGAGAAAGATAATGAATATATTCTGTTGAAAGCTAAGTTCGATGAACTCTTCCATCAAAACAAAATTGTAAAAGATAGTGAGGACAAGCTCAAGCTGAGACTGGAGCAGCAGACTACAGCGAACAATGTTGTGTCACACATAGCTACCTCATCTCAAAGAGAGCATGATAAGACAGCCTTGGTTATTCCAAACTTGAATTCTCACATGTTCAGAAAGAAGAAAAGTCTAGTAATTTTATTGATAAGGGTAAGAGGTCAGCTGACCAGGCAACTCAACCTAACGAGCAAATGAGTTCTAAATCTAAAAAACCCAAAAGGAAGAGGAGGAATTTTAAAAGACCTCAGCAAGGTCAGCAGAATAGAAAACTGCCTGGACCTTCTCAAAAGAAGCAGTCCCAGCTGACTCCTACTCAGCTGCAGAAGACTTTTAAGTCATCTGCCAGACCAGCTGGAACTTTTGATGGTTCTAGTAAGACTTATCCTCATCAACAAAATTTCAAGACTGTTGCATTAAGACAAGTTATTCCTTCTACTGGACAAGCTCATAAGAGAAGAAGAGCCTCTAGAAGAAATAACCATGTCGAAGCTTCTTATGTTCAGTGTATTTTTGTGGATATGTATGGAAGAAAGATAAGATCACCTGATTCAAAAAGGGATGATCTATTCTTGTGGATTCCTAAATGTTGTGCTAACCCCCCTGGACCCAAAAGGGTACCAAAAACTTGATTGCATGTAGATACACAAGAAGACCAGCTGATATTATGCCCCAAATATCAGCTGAGCATATTTTGAGGGGGATGATCAGTTGACCCTGCTTGATTAGACTTCTTATCTTAAGATTTCAATTTTCTCTTGTCTTGTTTAAATTCAGTTCTTTCATTTTAACATCATCAAAAAGGGGGAAATTGTTGATATATAGATTAGATGTTTTGAAGATGTTAAAATAAGAACTGGTAACTAGTCTAAGACTAGAATATGTATTAGGCTAAGGGGGAAGGGAATTAGACAAGACAAGAGGAGTCCTAGACAAGAAGAGTCCCGGAGAAGAGGAGTCCCAGACAAGAGTAGTCCCGGACAAGAGGAGTTCCAGACAAGAGAAGTTCCAGACAAGAGGAGTATTGGATAAGAGGAGTCTTGGACAAGAGGAGTCTTGGATAAGATGAGACTTGGACAAGAGGAGTCTTGGACAAGAGGAGTCTTACACAAGAGGAGTCTTGGACAAGATGAGACTTGGACAAGAGGAGTCATGGACAAGAGGAGTCTTGGACAAGATGAGACTTAGACAAGAGAAGTCTTGCACAAGAGGAGTCTTGCACAAGAGGAGACTTGGACAAGATGAGGTTGGGACAAGATGAGGTAGTGGACCAGATGAGGTAGAGGACCAGATGAGTAGAGGACAAGATGAGGTCGGGGCAAGATGAGGTAGAGGACCAGATGGGTAGAAGACAAGATGAGGTCGGGACAAGATGAGATAGAGGGCCTGAGGAGGTAGAGGACCAGATGAGGTAGAAGACCAGATGAGATAGAGGGCAAGATGAGGTAGAAGACCAGATGAGGTAGAGGACCAGATGAGGTACATGGCCAGATGAGGTAGAGGACCAGATGAGGTAGATGGCCAGATGAGGTAGAGGACTAGATGAGGTAGACAAGAAGAGGTACCAGATGAGCTCTACCAGACAACTCTACCAGATGAGCTCTACAAGACTACTCTACCAAGAAGATCTTGTGATTCAAAGATAAGAAGAATCAAGAAAGGGAAGTCAACTGATATCAAGGAAGATTGGTTGTAGATCAAAGAAGAATCAATCAAACAAAGAGTCAACCAATCAATCATATAATCAATCGAGATGATTGATTATATTCCTTTATTTTTAGATGTTTGAATTTCTAGCTTCCAACGGCTAGTTATTTGACACCTATAAATAGGAGTGCATGGTGATGAGTTCAATACAAGAAAGACGGGCAAGAGAGCACAAAAAATAGAGAAACGCACGAACACACCATACACTCACCTTGTTCATACACGTATTATATCTACTCTTGTAGGAGTTCTAGTTGGAATATTACTCAATCTATTCACCACATTGAAAGGTTGTTTTAAGTTGTACAAGGAGCTGGTACTTCCCAATTCCAGTAGTAAGTAAGTTGGTTGGTGAGTGAGAACCCTTTGGTGAAAGGGAGAGTGGACGTAGGATCGTTATATCCGAACCACTATAAAACTCGTGTCTCTTTTATTTGCTTTATTTATTTTTATTTCTACATAATTAATTTTAGCACTTTAGGGTTTTTCTTAAAATTAAGTATAAAACGTTTTCCGCTAATAATATCTTTGGGACCAACAAGTGGAATCAGAGCAGTGTGTCCTAGACCACTGCTTTGAAAAGCTTTTGGTGGTTACCAGGACAGGTCCAATTTTTTGAAAAA
Source organism: Ballota nigra (assembly GCA_947034835.1). NCBI lineage: Eukaryota > Viridiplantae > Streptophyta > Magnoliopsida > Lamiales > Lamiaceae > Ballota > Ballota nigra. Next base: position 92,216,674 of record OX344720.1, read on the forward strand.
CCCAAATATTTTTTTGTGCTAACAATTTCTTGCAGAAATGGGTTCGAAGAAAAGTAGTAAAAGATACACTAGGAGTCACTCCAAAAGAAGCTTCACAGTCGAGGAAGAAGAGGTATCCACTTCTGGTTCATCATCAAATTTTGGACCAAGTGAAGAGATATGACTTGTGACAGATGAGGTATGTAATCGAACTCCCTCTTTTTCTTCTTATTCTTCTTTTTCTGAACAATCAGAGGAGTCTTATACGCAAAATTTTCTATTAGATCTCCAAAAATCTGTATAACTTTGTCAAAAGTTGGAAGATGAGAACACAAAGCTGAAAGCAGAAAATCAGAAGCTTTCACAATGTTTAGGCAACCCAACTGATCTACCAGTTGAACAGGTTCAAACACTGGTAGAAGAGACCACTGACTTGGAAACTAGATGTGATGAACAAACTAAGCTGGTAGAAAAGTTGGTTGTTGAAAACATTGAGAAAGATATTGAATATACTCTGCTGAAAGCTAAGTTCGATGAACTCTTCCATCAAAACAAAATTGTAAAAGATAGTGAGGACAAGCTCAAGCTGAGACTGGAGCAGCAGACTACAGCAAACAATGATGTGTCACGCATAGCTGCCTCATCTCAAAGAGAGCATGATAAGACAGGCCTTGGTTATTCCAAACCTGAATTCTCACATGTTCAGAAAGAAGAAAAGTCTAGTAATTTTATTGATAAGGGTAAGAGGTCAGCTGACCAGGCAACTCAACCTAACGAGCAAATGAGTTCTAAATCTAAAAAACCCAAAAGGAAGAGGAGGAATTTTAAAAGACCTCAGCAAGGTCAGCAGAGTAGAAAACTGCCTGGACCTTCTTAAAAGAAGCAGTCCCAGCTGACTCCTACTCAGCTGCAGAAGACTTTTAAGTCATCTGCCAGATCAGCTGGAACTTTTGATGGTTCTAGTAAGACTTATCCTTATCAACAAAATTTCAAGACTGTTGCATTAAGACAAGTTATTCCTTCTACTGGACAAGCTCATAAGAGAAGAAGAGCCTCTAGAAGAAATAACCATGTCGAAGCTTCTTATGTTCAGTGTGTTTTTGTGGATATGTATGGAAGAAAGATAAGATCACCTGATTCGAAAAGGGATGATCTATTCTTGTTGCTTCCTAAATGTTGTGCTAACCCCCCTGGACCCAAAAGGGTACCAAAAACTTGATTGCCTGTAGTTACACAAGAAGACCAGCTGATATTATGCCCCAAATATCAGCTGAGCATATTTTGAGGGGGAAGATCAGTTGACCCTGCTTGATTAGACTTCTTATCTTAAGATTTCAATTTTCTCTTTGTCTTGTTTAAATTCAGTTCTTTCATTTTAACATCATCAAAAAGGGGAAAATTGTTGAGATATAGATTAGATGTTTTGAAGATGTTAAAATAAGAACTGGTAACTAGTCTAAGACTTGAATATGTCTTTAGTCTAAGGGGAAGGGAATTAGACAAGACAAGAGGAGTCCTAGACAAGAAGAGTCCCGGAGAAGAGGAGTCCCAGACAAGAGTAGTCCCTGACAAGAGGAGTTCCAGACAAGAGAAGTTCCAGACAAGAGGAGTATTGGATAAGAGGAGTCTTGGACAAGAGGAGTCTTGGACAAGAGGAGTTTTGGACAAGAGGAGTCTTACACAAGAGGAGTCTTGGACAAGATGAGACTTGGACAAGAGGAGTCTTGGACAAGAGGAGTCTTGGATAAGATGAGACTTGGACAAGAGGAGTCTTGGACAAGAGGATCCATGGACAAGATGAGACTTGGACAAGAGGAGTCTTGCATAAGAGGAGACTTGGACAAGATGAGGTTGGGACAAGATGAGGTAGAGGACCAGATGAGGTAGAGGACCAGATGGGTAGTGGACAAGATGAGGTCGGGACAAGATGAGGTAGAGGACCAAATGGGTAGAGGACAAGATGAGGTCGGGACAAGATGAGATAGAGGACCAGAGGAGGTAGAGGACCAGATGAGGTAGAAGACCAGATGAGATAGAGGGCAAGATGAGGTAGAAGACCAGATGAGGTAGAAGACCAGATGAGGTACATGGCCAGATGAGGTAGAGGACCAGATGAGGTAGATGACCAGATGAGGTAGAGGACTAGATGAGGTACCAGATGAGGTAGACAAGAAGATGTGTACCAGATTACTCTACCAGATGAGCTCTACCAGACTACTCTACCAGATGAGCTCTACCAGACTACTCTACCAAGAAGATCTTGTGATTCAAAGATAAGAAGAATCAAGAAAGGGAAGTCAACTGATATCAAGGAAGATTGGTTGTATATCAAAGAAGAATCAATCAAACAAAGAGTCAACCAATCAATCATATAATCAATCAAGATGATTGATTATATTCCTTTATTTGTAGATGTTTGAATTTCTAGCTTCCAACGGCTAGTTATTTGACACCTATAAATAGGAGTGCATGGTGATGAGTTCAATACAAGAAAGACGGGCAAGAGAGCACAAAAAATAGAGAAACACACGAACACACCATACACTCACCTTGTTCATACACGTATTATATCTACTCTTGTAGGAGTTCTAGTTGGAATATTACTCAACCTATTCACCACATTGAAAGGCTGTTGTAAGTTGTACGAAGGAGCTGGTAATTCCCAATTCCAGTAGTAAGTAAGTTGGTTGGTGAGTGAGACCCCTTTGGTGAAAGGGAGAGTGGACGTAGGATCGTTAATCCGAACCACTATAAAATCCTCGTGTCTATTTTATTTGCTTTATTTATTTTAATTTCTGCATAATTAATTTTAGCACTTTAGGGTTTTTCTTAAAATTAAGTATAAAACGTTTTCCGCTAATAATATCTTTGAGACCAACAAGTGGTATCAGAGCAGTGTGTCCTAGACCACTGCTTTGAAAAGCTTTTGGTGGTCATCAGGACAGGTCCAATTTTTTGAAAAACCCAAATATTTTTTTGTGCTAACAATTTCTTGCAGAAATGGGTTCGAAGAAAAGTAGTAAAAGATACACTAGGAGTCACTCCAAAAGAAGCTTCACAGCCGAGGAAGAAAAGGTATCCACTTCTGGTTCATCATCAAATTTTGGACCAAGTGAAGAGATATGACTTGTGACAGATGAGGTATGTAATCGAACTCACTCTTTTTCTTCTTATTCTTCTTTTTCTGAACAATCAGAGGAGTCTTATACGCAAAATTTTCTATTAGATCTCCAAAAATCTGTACAACTTTGTCAAAAGTTGGAAGATGAGAACACAAAGCTGAAAGCAGAAAATCAGAAGCTTTCACAATGTTTAGGCAACCCAACTGATCTACCAGTTGAACAGGTTCAAACACTGGTAGAAGAGTCCACTGAATTGGAAACTAGATGTGATGAACAAACTAAGCTGATAGAAAAGTTGCTTGTTGAAAACATTGAAAAAGATAATGAATATACTCTGCTGAAAGCTAAGTTCGATGAACTCTTCCATCAAAACAAAATTGTAAAAGATAGTGAGGACAAGCTCAAGTTGAGACTGGAGCAGCAGACTACAGCAAATAATGATGTGTCACACATAGCTGCCTCATCTCAAAGAGAGCATGATAAGACAGGCCTTGGTTATTCCAAACCTGAATTCTCACATGTTCAGAAAGAAGAAAAGTCTAGTAATTTTATTGATAAGGGTAAGAGGTCAGCTGACCAGGCAACTCAACCTAACGAGCAAATGAGTTCTAAATCTAAAAAACTCAAAAGAAAGAGGAGGAATTTTAAAAGACCTCAGCAAGGTCAGCAGAGTAGAAAACTGCCTGGACCTTCTTAAAAGAAGCAGTCCCAGCTGACTCCTACTCAGCTGCAGAAGACTTTTAAGTCATCTGCCAGATCAGCTGGAACTTTTGATGGTTCTAGTAAGACTTATCCTTATCAACAAAATTTCAAGACTGTTGCATTAAGACAAGTTATTCCTTCTACTGGACAAGCTCATAAGAGAAGAAGAGCCTCTAGAAGAAATAACCATGTCGAAGCTTCTTATGTTCAGTGTGTTTTTGTGGATATGTATGGAAGAAAGATAAGATTACCTGATTCAAAAAGGGATGATCTATTCTTGTGGCTTCCTAAATGTTGTGCTAACCCCCCATGGACCCAAAAGGGTACCAAAAACTTGATTGCCTGTAGATACACAAGAAGACCAGCTGAGCATATTTTGAGGGAAAAGATCGGTTGACCCTGCTTGATTAGACTTCTGATCTTAAGATTTCAATTTTCTCTTGTCTTGTTTAAATTCAGTTCTTTCATTTTAACATCATCAAAAAGGGGAAAATTGTTGAGATATAGATTAGATGTTTTGAAGATGTTAAAATAAGAACTGGTAACTAGTCTAAGACTAGAATATGTCTTAGGCTAAGGGGAAGGGAATTAGACAACACAAGAGGAGTCCTAGACAAGAAGAGTCCTGGAGAAGAGGAGTCCCAGACAAGAGTAGTTCCGGACAAGAGGAGTTCCAGAAAAGAGAAGTTACAGACAAGAGGAGTATTGGATAAGAGGAGTCTTGGACAAGAGGAATCTTGGATAAGATGAGACTTGGACAAGAGGAGTCTTACACAAGAGGAGTCTTGGACAAGATGAGACTTGGACAAGAGGAGTCTTGGATAAGATGAGACTTGGACAAGAGGAGTCTTGGACAAGAGGAGTCTTGGACAAGATGAGACTTGGACAAGAGGAGTCTTGGACAAGAGGAGTCTTGGACAAGATGAGACTTGGACAAGAGGAGTCTTGCACAAGAGGAGACTTGGACAAGATGAGGTTGGGACAAGATGAGGTAGAGGACCAGATGAGGTAGAGGACCAGATGGGTAGAGGACAAGATGAGGTCGGGACAAGATGAGATAGAGGACCAGAGGAGGTAGAGGACCAGATGAGGTAGAAGACCAGATGAGATAGAGGGCAAGATGAGGTAGAAGACCAGATGAGGTAGAGGACCAGATGAGGTACATGGCCAGATGAGGTAGAGGACCAGATGAGGTAGATGACCAGATGAGGTAGAGGACTAGATGAGGTACCAGATGAGGTAGACAAGAAGAGGTGTACCAGACTACTCTACCAGATGAGCTCTACCAGACTACTCTACCAGATGAGCTCTACCAGACTACTCTACCAAGAAGATCTTGTGATTCAAAGATAAGAAGAATCAAGAAAGGGAAGTCAACTGATATCAAGGAAGATTGGTTGTAGATCAAAGAAAAATCAATCAAACAAAGAGTCAACCAATCAATCATATAATCAATCAAGATGATTGATTATATTCCTTTATTTGTAGATGTTTGAATTTCTAGCTTCCAACGGCTAGTTATTTGACACCTATAAATAGGAGTGCATGGTGATGAGTTCAATACAAGAAAGACGGGCAAGAGAGCACAAAAAATAGAGAAACACACGAACACACCATACACTCACCTTGTTCATACACGTATTATATCTACTCTTGTAGGAGTTCTAGTTGGAATATTACTCAACTTATTCACCACATTAAAAGATTGTTGTAAGTTGTACGAAGGAGCTGGTACTTCCCAATTCCAGTAGTAAGTAAGTTGGTTGGTGAGTGAGACCCCTTTGGTGAAAGGGAGAGTGGACGTAGGATCGTTATATCCGAACCACTATAAAACTCGTGTCTCTTTTATTTGCTTTATTTATTTTAATTTCTGCATAATTAATTTTAGCACTTTAAAAAGGGTTTTTCTTAAAATTAAGTATAAAACGTTTTCCGCTAATAATATTTTTGGGACCAACAGATGGTGATCTCATTCTTGCTAAGTCGCCGGGTTAGCTGGAACCCCTAAAGAGTGAAACATATATGATCAGTTGCCCCGGTATCCACTACCTAAACGTGGGCAGCATACGCCGCAACATATGTTTCAACGACTAAAGCATGAGACTTACCTTTCTTTACCGCCTTCTTAGGCTTAGAACAGGTCGCCCTCCAATGTCCATTTTCACCACAATTGAAGCACTTACCCTTAGCAGCTTTCTTTCCACCTCCTTCTCCCTTTGTCTTGGGTTTCGCAACGGTTGGATTTACTTGGGTCTGGCCTTTCGTCCTCTTTCTCTTCTTCCCTCCCTTGGGACCCGAAGAGGCAGACGGACCGTTTGCCACCATAGCAACAGTTTGATGATCCATTAACGTCTCCGCCGATACCAAAGCTTGCAAGAGCTCGGGTAAACTATTTGTCCAGTCATTCATTTGATAGTTCAACTGAAACTTCTCAAAGCTCTTTGGCAGAGAATGGAGAACGAAATCGACCTTAGTAGGGAGATCAAATTCCGCACCAAGTACTTCCAACTTGTTGAGATAACCCATCATCTCGATAACGTGATCCCTTATGGGCGTACCTTCCACCATCTTCAACGAAAGCATCTTTCGCATGGTGATTTGTCTAGCTGTACGGTTCTGATGTTTAAACATCGCTTCAAGATTGAGCATTATCTCAGAGGCGGTCTCCATGTGTTGGTGTTGGTGTTGCAACACATCTGACATTGAAGCCAGAATAGTACACCTAGCACTCTCATCGGAGTCAAACCAACTCTTATGCTCTTTCTTGACCGCCTTGCTCGCATCTTCGGCAGGCTCTTGGGGCTTAGGAGTAGTAAGTACCCATTTGTGGTGTTGAGCGGTTAGGACAATATCAAGGTTACGTTTCCAATCAACATATTTCTCACCAATTAGTTTTGTTGTGACCGTTTCGGACCGCGCATTGGATCCGGCCGGAAGAAAGCCTGAAAAGGCAAGGAGATACCCCGAGGTCGGGACCGACCTGTCCGGCCTGAATCCGACCTCAGCGGGCTCCGAACACGAGATTCCGGCCGCGAAAGCGAGGCCGGAAACCTGCCTGGGACGTCCGTCCAATTCGATCACAGCTACATCAAAGCCCCGCCGTGGCCGGTCCGGCCCGGCCATGTTCAGTGAGGTCCAGCAGAAGGCGCCCGGACGCGACCGACTGGCTGGAGCGTTTTCCGACCTCGGTGTCCACCAGGAGACCGGCATTCGATCACTTAAGGCCCCCGGCCGGCAAGAGGGATCTCGAGCACGTGACAGAATCAGGCAAGATCCTCTCCCAAGGAAGAAAAAGGCCGCCTCCGTACCCTGCAACAGAGAATATTCCATCCAAATGAGGAAATTCGTCAGAGAATCGTCCTTTTTGGACACGCGTCGACACCCAAGTGGCCGGCCGCCTGCGAGCCCTGACACATCAGAGCCCGCGCGTCCTCAGAGGCAGGAGGCATTTAATGCACCTGTCCCCCGAGAGGCCGGAAATGACCAACATACCCCTATAGTGAGAAAACTATAAATACCCCAACACTTGTAATGTAAAAAAGGTTGAATCACTCTCAGTATAATAAATACACATACTCATTCAAGTCCAGGGATTAACAACCCCTGGCAATTCTTGGTGTTCTTGAGTGTTCATATGCATTTAAAGCCTCTCTTCATCTAAGCATTCATTTTAGCATTTAAGAACCCAATCATTTGGTGTTTATACCAAAGCTTTAACAAATAGTCATTCAATCCCAGCAAAATATATTTGGTAAACAACATTTGGCGCTAGAAGGAGGGTATCTAACCCATCAAACACATTTTCTTCATCTCTTTGAAGAACACTCACTGTTCTTCAAAGCTTCACATCCTCAAACCTTCAAATCTTCAAACCTCAACCCCCTCATCTCCTAAAGCAATGGATCCCCAGAAATCATCCCAGGCCTACGGAAAAGCCAAACGCGTGGCCTCCCCAATTCGCTTCCCGGAGGAACCTCTCCCATCCGGGGGCCGATGATTCTTTACTCCTGACCAGGCCGGGTCAGGAAGACGCCGCCAAGCGGAAGAGGCGAGGGGCTGTCGGAGCACCACCTCTGCCTCCAAGAAGAAGGCCCAGGCTCGTGCTCTCAAAGGCAAGGAGAAGGCCAGAGAACACCAAGGCGAAAGCCAAGGTCGGGCGAACCCCGTCTCTGACCGTTCGCGAGGCTCCGCCCATCTGGTTTTTGACCGGTTGGGCACAACAGACCCGTCGTGGTACCCGAGCCGTGTACCCAGTTACGACACTGGGTACGGAGACACCGAGTCCATCTCCAACTCGGGGAGCACGGCCCAAATGCCCCACAAGAGGGCAGCCGAGATCAGCCTGACCCCGGCAAACTCCGCCAGGCGCAAGCTAAGCTTCGCCCAAAGCGGCCTGTTGGGACGCGGAGTCCCCCGTGCGGCCGTTTTCGACCGAATCGGCCCCCTAGCCGACGTGGGCGACCAGCTGGCCGAAACCCCCAGTCCAGAAATCGTCAAGTTGCAAAAGCAACTGGACGAAATGAAGGCGCTCCTTGAAGCGCAAGGCCAAACCAAGGCCCGGCCAGTCGCCAACGAGCCTTTGGCGGTCGATATTGAGCTCGCGCCGGTCCAGCTCAAGATCGTCCCCCCACCAACTCCTCTCTACGAGGGGAAAACGGATCCTGAGACCCATCTCAGCAAGTTCCGGATCTATATGACCGGGCGTGGCGCGACAGACGCCACGAAGTGCAGGCTTTTCCCTCTCACCCTGGGCGACCTCGCCCACAGATGGTACGTGTCCCATCCGGCACGGTCCATTGACTCGTTCGCCACTTTGAGCGCCCAATTCTCATCATACTTTGCGGCCAAAATCGCCCGGCCGGAAAGCTGGCATCGCCTGATGCGGATCCGCCAGGAGAAGGAGGAGTCCGACGAGGACTACGTGGCCAGGGTGGACGAGGTCATGCTGACCGGCGAGGCAGTCAGCGACCAGCTTGCTTTGCATGCAACCCTGGGAGGCTTTCACGGCCGGTCTCCTATGTTTAATCACCTCACCAAGGACTTCCCTAAAACCTATGCCGAATTCCGCGCCCGAGCCGGTGACTACCTGGCTCGGAGGAAGCTTCTGGCACTAAGGCTGGGGGAGTCCGAGCCGGCCCCAAAGGAGACAGAGGCCGTAGCCCAAACCTCCCCCAAGAACGGCCCAAAGGCCAGAAGGGTGGCCAAGCCGCCCGGCAACTTCAAGTCCTTCGAGGACGTTGAGGTTCACCTAACCCAGGCCACGAGGCAGTCCCCCGCGCATATCTTCAATGCGATTCAGCACCGGGACGTGCTTCCCAGGCCAAGGCCCTATTCCGGAGACCGGTCCCGGCTGGACCCTAAAAAGTTCTGCGCTTATCACGACTCTATTGGCCACAATATGAGCCAGTGTCGTGATCTCCTAAAGCAGCTTTGGAAGCTGTTTGAGGAAGGGCGTCTGAACGACCTCCTTCAGAGGCCAGCCGGCCGGCAGGACCAACAGCAGCAGCAGCAGCCCCAACGCCACCCTCGGAGGAACGAGGAAGGCGGCCGGCCTCTTAGGCCGGTCGCAGCTTTGGAGGAAGATGATGACGAGGATGACCTTCTCCCGCCCATGAATCCCGGCGGTCGGGTCAACATGATCCAGGCCGGCGGAGGGAACCTAGGCGGCCTCACCCCCATATCGACGCAGTCCAACCGGAAACGGAAAGCAGAGGTCCGGGCAGCGACCAACGTCAACTTGGTCACACCCCCAGAACCGAAGATCCACAAGGACTTGGAGATAACTTTCTCCAACCGGGACCGGACCGGGGTGCTGTTCCCGAAGGGCGACGCGCTGGTGATTGCCGCCCAGATCCTGGGCAAAGAGGTACAACGCGTTCTGGTCGACAATGGGTGCTTTTGCAATATCATCTTCAAAACAGCCCTAGACCAGCTCGGAGACCTCGTCAACTTCATCGGGCCAATCGACCTTCAGCTGAAGGGATTTGGGGACGCGACGGTCGCCGCGTACGGAAGGATAAAGCTCTCCGTGGAACTCATCTGCTGCTACAACAAGGAGGTCAGGATAACTAGGCCGCTAGATTTTATAATTGTAGATCAGCCAAGCTCGTATAATGGCTTTCTGGGTAGGCCCTTTTTAGAAGTTTTTGAAGCCGTTGCTTCCTCCTATTACTACTGTATCAAATTTCCCACCCCCGAGGGGGTGGTCGGCACCATTAAGGGTGACCAGGCAATGGCTAGAAGGTGTTTGAACTATTCCTACTCTTACTTATTTTCAATTAGCAACAACCAAACACCGGACGGGCCACACCCCGACTCTGAAACGGCCATTTCGGCCGCAGAACCCGTCGCGGAGGTCGGATCCACATCGGCCGACCCCCAGCCTATGCAGATCGACGATCCCGAGCTAAGGATTGGTTTCGAACCATCCGAGCTCGACCTCGATCCCAGATTCGATTCTTCCGACCGGTGGAGCTATGAACAAGCTACGGCTTTGGAAGATCTGGAACACATTCCGGTCGACCCCTCGAGGCCGGAACTGGAAGTACTGATCGGCTCTCGCATACCGACCGAAATACGGGGGGAGGTGATCGAATTCCTCAAAGCCAACGTTGGAGTCTTTGCCTGGTCTCACCAAGACATGGTCGGGATAGACCCAAAGCACGCATGCCATCGTCTAAAGATCGACCCCAACAGGAGGCCGATCCACCAAAAAAGAAGGAAGTTCGGCCCGGAAAAGTACGAAGCTTTGGCTGAGGAAGTCAAGAAGTTGCTAGACAACAAGCTGATCGAGCAAGCCCGGGACGAGCCCCAATGGGTCGCGAACGCCGTCCTGGTCAAAAAGACAAACAACGCCTGGAGACTATGTATAGACTTCACCGACCTCAACGCGGCGTGCCCAAAGGATCACTTTCCGATGCCACACATCGACCACCTGGTGGACAGCGCGGCCGGACACGAGATGATGTCCTTCATGGACGCCTTTGCCGGCTAACATCAAATCCCCATGGCCGTTGAAGACATCAAGCACACCTCATTCCACACAGAGAAGAACATATTCTCTTGGCTCCGAATGCCTTTCGGTCTGATCAACGCCGGCGCAACCTACCAACGCCTAGTCAACAAGATGTTTGCGGATCAGATCGGAAAGACCATGGAGGTCTACATCGACGACATTGTGGTGAAAAGCTTGAAGAAAGAAGACCATCTCAGGGATCTCGAAGAGACTTTCAAGATCCTCAAAGCCTACAATATGAAGCTGAACCCGAAGAAATGCAACTTTGGGGTGGAGGCCGGCAAATTCCTGGGACACATCGTCAGCCAGCGCGGGATCGAGGCCAACCCGGCCAAGATCAAGGCCGTCCTTGACATGCAAGAGCCAAGGACGATCAAACAAGTGCAACGCCTGACCGGATGCCTCGCTTCTCTCAACAGATTCATAGCCCGGCTCGGAGATAAAAGTAAGCCTTTTTTCTCGACTATTAAAAATGGCAAGTTTTCTTGGAATAGGGAAAGCCAAGTAGCCTTTGCAAAACTAAAAGAATACTTGGCAAACCCACAAATCTTGGTCAAGCCGGTCCCAGGAGAGAAGCTTTACTTATATCTCGCGGCCTCCGAGGTCGCACTCAGCGCGGTACTCGTACGGGCAGACGGTCAGAACCATCTCCCGATCTACTTCGTAAGCCAAGCTCTCCACGATGCCGAGCTCAGATACACCCCGCTCAAAAAGTTAGCTTACGCTCTGGTCATGAGCGTAAGGAAACTGAGGCCTTATTTCTTCGACCACCAAGTAGAGGTCCTTACCACTCTACCCCTGAGGCAAGTCCTACACCGACCGGATACCAGCGGCCGGTTATTGAAATGGTCGTTAGAGATAGCTCAGTACGGGGTCTCATACGCCCCAAGGACGGCCATCAAGGGTCAGGCCCTGGCTAACTTTATAGTGGAATTAACTTTCCCACCCAAGTTCACAAGAATCAACCACCCACCTTGGAAACTCTATGTAGACGGATCATCAACCAACAACTGTGCCGGGGCCGACATTGTCCTGATCGGCCCGGAAGGCCAGAGTTTCACCCATGCAGTCCGCTTCAGTTTTCCGGCCACAAACAACGAGGCCGAATATGAGGCTCTGGTCGGAGGCCTTGAGCTCGCAATCGCGATCGGAGTTTGCCGTTTGCATGTTTTCATGGACTCCCTGCTCGTGGTCAACCAGATCAAAGGAGAGTACGAGGCCCGGGGGGAGCAAATGATGAAGTATCTCGACCTGGTCACAACCTTATGCGAGAAATTTCATCAGGTTTTCATTGAGCAAATCCCGAGGGAACACAACACCCAAGCCGACGCGCTTTCCAAGCTTGCAACAGCGGAGGGAGCAGCCGACCTTGCCAACATTCAACTCTCCACGCTCGGAACGCCCACGGTCATCCGAGCACAGGTGGCGACCGTTCTAAGCACGGATGAGAATTGGATGACGCCGATCGTGAAATATCTCAAGACCGGCACACTCCCTGAGGACAGGACTCGGGCCCGGCAACTATAACTCCGGTCGTCAAGGTACACCCTCATTGAGGATCTTTTATATAAGAGAAGCTTTACCCTCCCACTCCTAAAATGTATAACCCCGGAGCAAGGCCAGACCATTCTGGCCGAGATTCATGAGAGGGTTTGCGGAAATCATGCCGGAGGCCGGGCCTTAGCCCACAAACTGATCAGACAAGGATATTTCTGGCCGACCTTGAATAAGGACGCCGTCAGCTTCGCAAGGTCATGCCACAAATGCCAAGTCTTGGGACCCAACATCAAACTGTCCCCCGAGCAGCTCTCCTCTATGTATAGCCCTTGGCCTTTTGCCCAGTGGGGCATCGACCTGATCGGACCAATGCCCACTGCGCCCGGGGGCCACAAATTCGCCGTCGTAGCCGTCGACTATTTCACAAAGTGGGCCGAGGCCGAGCCACTCAACAAAATCAGCCAGACCCAAATCATCAAGTTCATTTGGAAAAACATCATCTGCCGCTTCGGCCTACCTCAAGTGATCATCTCCGACAATGGGAAACAGTTTGACGGTCTCCAGATGATCCAGTTTTGTGAAAAATGGAATATCAAGAAGGTTTTCTCCACCCCCTACCACCCGCAAACGAACGGCCAGGTAGAGGCCGTAAATAAGATCCTCAAGCACACTATCAAAGCCAAGCTCGAGGACAAAAAGGGGAAGTGGGCAGCCGAGCTACCCGATGTCCTCTGGTCATACCGAACGACCACAAGGAACTCAACGGGCGAAACACCTTTCGCTCTAGCTTTTGGGACCGAGGCCGTCATTCCTTCAGAGGTCTCCCTACCAAGCCACCGGATAGCCCAGACGATCACCGAAGACAATGACACCGCCCGGATGATCGACTTGGACATGTTGGAGGAGAGAAGGCTCAATTCCGACCTCAGAAACGCGGCCTACAAGAAGAAATCCGAAAATTTTTTCAATTCCAAAGTGAAGGCTAGACAATTCCAGGTCGGGGACCTCGTCCTCAAGAAAGTTCAAGTACCAAAAGGGGTATTCGGCCCGAACTGGGAGGGTCCGTTCAGGATATCCAGATGGCTCTCTAAGGGAGCTTACGAGCTGGAACTCATGGATGGAACTCCGGACCAATACCCCTGGAATGCAATTCACTTGAAGAAATACTACCAATGATTTTGTACTATGTTTATCAATTAATACAAAAGCTCTTCGCACAGCTGTATCTCATTTCAAACACCGGGCTCAGTTCAAAAGAGTATGCCGGCCGTATCGAGGCCGGCATATCACACTTAAGCCCAGAAAAGCCGCTTAAGGCCATCCAAAAAACCGAGCCCAGTTCAAAAACGTACGCCGATCGTATCGAGGTCGGCGTATCACACTTGAGCTCGGAAAGGCCACCCCAGCCACTTTAAAAGCCGAGCTCGGTTCAAAAGCATATGCCGACCGTATCGAGGTCGGCATATCACACTTGAGCTCGGCAAGGTAACCAAGGCATTCCTACAAACCGGGATCAGTTCAAAACATATGCCGACCGTATCGAGGTCGGCATATCACACTCGAGCCCGGGTCAAATCTCATTTCATACTTGGGAAAATTTACTTCAACAGGTATAAGAAAGCGAGAAAACAATAATAGAGAATAAAATTCAAGGGAAATCTGAATTATATTAAGTCAAAACCGGTCTGGAAGCCGGGAAGTACAACGTTTTGAAACAAAACAAATCCGGTCGGAAACCGGTTACATTCAGGAAAGCAAAAATAAATCTAAGGAAATTAAAGCTCAAGAGCCGTCTTCCCCGGCCGCCGGGCTTGCCTGAACTCCGGTCCCGGCCACATAATCGGCCACTTCATTGACCAAGGCCTCCACCACGGCCCCGTCTCCGACCGGTGCCTGGGGCCCCTCCGCAGGGACTTCCTCCTCCTCATCTTCTTCTTCCTCATCACCGGCCGGCGGGTTCTCGCCATGTTTGAACAATCTGTGCCGATGGGGGAACCAAGAGAGGTCCACCCCGTAGTCAGTCTCGAGATCGAGGAAGGGGAACCAGAAACCGTCGCTGACCGGGTTCTGGGCAGCATACTCCCGGAAGTAGTCTTCCTGGGGTTTGGTATCGAGGCTGGCCTGGCGCCCGGCCCGGATCACATTGGCGGCGGCCACGTAGAAGCAGAACTCAGAAAAGAGTGCCGGGTTCTGGGTCGGATCCGCAGGGTCGAAAGCCGGCCGGCTCAGTGCAGCGGCCAGCTCATCATTCTTCCTTTGGAGCTCCTTCTCCGCCTCGACCTGCCGGGCAGTAGCCTGGTCTGCATCCCCCCGAGCACGGTGCGCCTCCAACCGCAGATCGGCGAGGGAGTCCTCCATCTCAGACACGCGGTGCCGAGCATCCTCCAGGGCTTTGTAGGCCATCTCCGCCCGGCCCAGAGCATCATCCTTCTCCTTCAGGACGGCCTCCATCTGCCCGACCGCACCATCCCTCTCTTGTTTAAGCTTGGCGACTTCGCTCTCGAGCCCGGACTTCTCTTCCCGGGCACGGGTCAGGGCGGTCTCAGTCCTCCGGAGCGACCGAGAGATCTCGGAGAGCTCGTTCTCCATCGTGTTAACCACGATGGCCGCCTGACTGATCAGCGCGACCCCAGTCTGGCCCGCGTGCCGGGGACGGCGCTCGACAATGTCGGCCAGATCTTTTGTCCACGCTTGGGGGAGGGAATTTGCAGCCCGGCGCATGTAATCCGGCATCTCGGCCGTTGAACTCGGGGCACGAGAGGAGAGGAAATCGAGCACCATTGGAGGGAGATCGGAGTCATTTCGAGTCAACCTGGACAAGTGAAAAGTCAGATCAGGTATAGAAATGAAATGGTATGAGTGAGAATGTCGAAGTAAAAAGACTTACGCTTGGAAGCGGACCGGGTCCCGACCAAAGTAGGTCCGGTCATCCCCTTGTCCAGGAACGGACTCCAGCCGAGCCGCAGTCTCTGTTCCGACCAGCCCGGCCCCTGGGGGGTGTCGTCGGAAACATCTATCGTGGCCGGGCTCGACCCATGCTGGCCGGATCCCTCGATCCCGGCCTCCTCCCAACTCCGTTTCTTCCCCGTAATCGGAGAAGAGGTCGGGATCTCAGCAGCTGCTGCCCCGGCGGCCGGAACAGACTGGAGGGGGAGAGGCTCTTCTATCACGATCCCGGCCCGGACGCCGGTTCTTTTTTTCTTCTTCGCTCCTTTAGCCGTTTTCTTTGCCGCACAAGCTCCCATCAAGGCAAACATCTCCGGGCAACGATCGGAAAACTCAGGGGGGCACTGTCTGACGATCGGAAAATCTGGCACTGAACGACCAAGATCCAAGTTAAAAAAAAAAAAATAATACATAAATACAGATCGGAACCCGGTCACTTACCCGTCAATTTTATATGACGAGGAAACTGGAAGAACCGACCGGAAATTCTGGCTTCCCGTGTTCGGAGGACGGCCTGGTTTCTTTCCGAGGCAGGCAGGGACAGGATCCGCTCTCTGACGACCGCGAAATCAAAGTTCAATTCTCGATCGGAAGGGCAAGGATAACCTGCAAAAGAAGGCAAAGATTAGATCAGTACTCTTAATCCAAATTTAAGCTAAAAATTCCTTACTGGGATTCTTGAGACGGATGTCGGTCGGAACGTCAATCTCCGTCCCATCCGGATACCCGGTCTTCCACGCCCCACCAACAAAGAACCATTTCTTTCGATCGTTCCGACCTTTACTGGGCAGGCCGGTCACCAATTTCTGCCCTTTCGTCTGGATGTAGACCTCTCCGGTCCCACTCCTTTCGCTCTGAATCCGATAGAGATAAGTCATCTCTCCGGGGGTCGGCATCCGGTAGAGTCGATTCCTGCCGAATAAGGTCATGACGCTCACTATAATCATCCAGGCGTTCGGCAGCAGCTGGATGGGCGCCTGATTCCAGTAGTTCAACAGGTACGATACGGCCGGATGGAGGGGGAACCGGAGCCCGACCTCCATCATATCCTGGGTTACGGCCACCATCCCACGTGGAGGCTGGTCCGCCCGTTCATTAGGCTCGGGCGCGTAGAGATTAACGTCAAGAGGTACCTCCCATCCGGCCCGGGCTTCGTCGAGTTGGCGCTGGGACATCTTACTCTGTACTTGGCCAATGGTCCACCTACGGGACTCTTCCAAGTCGGCTATCCGAATAGTGGCCGGATCGCGAACGGTCGGCTCGCGCGGGAAATGATCCAGATACTCCTCGTAATCGAAGGAGAGAGACTCGACCTCATCCTTCCTCTCAACGAATTCCGACCACAGACGAAAGGCCTGTCTGACCTGGTCTCGCCGATCTTGGCTAACACTCCGACCAACTGCGGCCGGCCTCTCAACCTCCTCGGAATCGGATCCCGAGGCCTCCCCCGTGCTCCCAAGCCTTTCTTTAATCATCTCGGCCGCGAGATTTTTGAGGAGCTGGTTAGTGGCCCGGTCGTCGCCCTCGCCGCGACTGCTTTCTTCTTCATCTTCCTCCAAGAGGTCGTCCAATGGATCCCTCTCCTCCACCGGTCGGGCCACCTCCTCGTCCCGGGATCTCTCCGTAGCCAAAGGAACTCCCTCCCGGGCACCTTCACCCAATAATGATCGTCCCGGGCGCGGGAATAGGGCATCCAAACCGTCGTCGTCGTGGGCCCAGATCGAGCCCGCTAGACGAGAAGGAGAGGCTCCACTCCCCCCGCGGGAACTTCCCCCCTCTTCGAACAAACGGCGATTAGCTCCGCCACCGCCGCCGCCACTGGAGGAAGCGCCTCCCCTTTGCCCAGGCGGAGGACCAGCCCACCGTCGCACCATTGTATAAATAAAATGAGTTTTGAGATACGGAAAGTTGGAAATTACCTTCGAAACACCGATCGCCGCCGTGCAAAGTTCGTCGCCGCCGTGAGAAGCTTGCCGGAAATCGCCTAAGGAACTGTAGCAAAATCGCAAAGAGTGAAAACCTTTGGAAACGAGGTAACACCCCTATTTATAGGAAATGGGCGAGGGCCTGTGTCGAAATAAAATCCTAGGCATAGGGACCTAGGTGCAAGAATTTGAAGAGACGGTTTCGGCGTCAGATGCCTCGTACACTGCACGCATTAAATGAACGGGATTCGAGGAGTCGCATCACGTCACGTCGGGCTAGTGCGCGAAACCCGAAGCGTCGCCTGACAACATACGTCACCTCAACCATCTCCTAACCGTTGGCCGATCTCCGATCACCCCGGGCGAATCCAGGCCAGCACCAACAAGAAACGATAAACGACCACCTCGCCCCTCAAATTGAGAAACGAGCTGGGGGCAATTGTTGTGACCGTTTCGGACCGCGCATTGGATCCGGCCGGAAGAAAGCCTGAAAAGGCAAGGAGATACCCCGAGGTCGGGACCGACCTGTCCGGCCTGAATCCGACCTCAGCGGGCTCCGAACACGAGATTCCGGCCGCGAAAGCGAGGCCAGAAACCTGCCTGGGACATCCGTCCAAGTCGATCACAGCTACATCAAAGCCCCGCCGTGGCCGGTCCGGCCCGGCCATGTTCAGTGAGGTCCAGCAGAAGGCGCCCGGACGCGACCGACTGGCTGGAGCATTTTCCGACCTCGGTGTCCGCCAGGAGACCGGCATTCGATCACTTAAGGCCCCCGGCTGGCAAGAGGGATCTCGAGCACGTGACAGAATCAGGCAAGATCCTCTCCCAAGGAAGAAAAAGGCCGCCTCCGTACCCTGCAACAGAGAATATTCCATCCAAATGAGGAAATTCGTCAGAGAATCGTCCTTTTTGGACACGCGTCGACACCCAAGTGGCCGGCCGCCTGCGAGCCCTGACACATCAGAGCCCACGCGTCCTCAGAGGCAGGAGGCATTTAATGCACCTGTCCCCCGAGAGGCCGGAAATGACCAACATACCCCTATAGTGAGAAAACTATAAATACCCCAACACTTGTAATGTAAAAAAGGTTGAATCACTCTCAGTATAATAAATACACATACTCATTCAAGTCCAGGGATTAACAACCCCTGGCAATTCTTGGTGTTCTTGAGTGTTCATATGCATTTAAAGCCTCTCTTCATCTAAGCATTCATTTTAGCATTTAAGAACCCAATCATTTGGTGTTTATACCAAAGCTTTAACAAATAGCCATTCAATCCCAGCAAAATATATTTGGTAAACAACAAGTTTGTTATCTTTAAGTATACTAAACAGTGGATTAAAAGGTTGCGACATGATGAACTGAGAATAAAACATACATTCATATCAATATCTAGAAAAATACGAAATTATCACATAATTTGATCACATCAATTATATTGAAACCTTAAAACAATATAATCATGCATCAGCCAACATCTCGAAACAATTTAAATGCACCACGAGGGGTGATCTATACATTTAAATACATTCAAGCGGATCACAAACTCAAAAGTTACAAATCCTTAATTCAAAATTAATAGTTGGCTCCCACTTTGACCACATAGAAATTGACAGGGACTCCGAAGGGAGTAAGTTAATATCAATTTCCTATGCCTAAGTAATAACCATAATTAAATACAGGATTATTATTTCGCTTTGAGCAAGCCACTCGTGGTGAGGGTCAATACCGCCACTAGTAATAATCCACAATCATCCTTTTGGAATTTATTCATGTGAAATCCGTTCTTTTGGCCGATCCGAGGGGGAAATGTATTCCAAAAGAACTTCACAAATAAATAAATTATGGAGGCCAATTTAATCCAATTTTAATATCCGGAATAAAATTGCAATTAAATAAACATACTTAGTAATTTTCGAAAGTAAGATTTTTTCTTGGACAATTAAATTCATGCAAACACATATTAACAATTAATAATAATTGCACGAAATAAAATATCCATCAAAACTAAATTAAATACATTGGAGCATTCAAATCCAATTGTCACGGTTTAATTTCTTCACGTCTTGATGCGAAAAATCGTCCTTGTTGCTTTCTATCGTTCGTCTCGACACGCTCCCACTCGAACAGCAACACTTCATCAAAAATAGCATCGTTTGGGATTCGGGACGACGTTTAAAATCACACGAAAAAAATAGAACCGAAAAAAATTCCACGGCCCGAGATACGGCGCGCGTCGGCCCACGGAGTGGGCCCGCGCGTCTCTTGGCCAAGCAGCCGAAGCGCTGAAGAGTCGGCCACCCGTCACGCGCGGGTCGTGCGCCTTGCACACCCCGTGCGCCGGGTATCGACATTCGTTCTCGTTTTCTTCACCCCATGCATGATTTTACGTCCATGCATGTGCCACGCATGCATGCGTCGTCCGGGTACGCCGTCTTTAATTCTTCGTTCTTCGTCACGATCCGGTTACAATTTATTTTTCAAAAAAAAAATACTAGATCTAGACTAGTCTATTACAATGATCGAATCAAAATAAAAACAACTAATCTACTCGTGGATTTTCTCACGAGAAAAATGAATTCGAACGAATCGAATTAAAAGCAATTAATTCACACGCATGAAAAATTAACAACATTAAAACCATGACAATTGGATACCTGCAAAAAAGATCTAGCAATTCTACTATCCAATTTCAAATTAATTTCTAACAATTTAAATTCCAATTTAAAGATCAGAGCCCGAAACCGTGGCTCTGATACCAGTTGTTGGGAAAATAGGGGTGTCCGGAATCTATTCGGGATGAAATTTAAATACGAATTTAAATACAATTATTACTAGCATGAATTAATCCTAATTAATTCAAATAATAATTCCAACAACCAATTTAACATCATGCATGTTGAATTAATTCACATATAATCTATGGCGGAATAAACAAGATAATATGTTATTTACGTACCTCTCGTAAAACTTGGCCTTTGAATAAAACGGGACAAACACGTACGCGCTTTATCAACCCAAAAGCCTTCTCAAGTATTCTCTTTCGCCTTATTCGATCACCGGTGGGAGATGCTTTCGAATAATTTAAATAACTATGCTCTTGATTTTTCCAACACATGGAATTATGTACTTGGGGATGAAATAATCATCCCCTATTTATAAGAGGTGGTGACCGAAATTTAGGTGGTATATGGGCTTTGGAAAAAATCTTTTCTTAGACTCTAAGAAATCTTGAATATATCTCATATATTCTTTTCTCCAAAATAAAATATTCCACAAAAATCTCACACTCCTTATTTACTTGTAATTTTCGAAAATAATAGGAGAAGAATCCAAGATTTGGATCTTCTTGAATATATGAGATAATCTTGTATTCCAAGAATACTTATCTTCCATAATATCTTTCCAAGAAAATTAACAAAATCTTTTCTCTCTCAATATTACAATTTTCGAAAATTGCCTTGAAAAATCAGCAATATATTTTCTTTTTATTTTAATCACCTTATCATTATTGGGCTACTTAATGGGCTACTTGAGGGGCCTTTAAGGAGAATTAAGATTGGACCTCCTAATGGACTTCTGAATTTCAATATTGAGACTCAATATAATTCAATCCATTAATATTAATTATTACCACTAATAAATTAATATTGCACTATCCATCTTAATCCATATTACGATAATATGGGCTCCCGGTTATTATTTCCCGCGTTTAAGATTATCAAGTCCATTAATTAATTAAGCTTCTGAATAGCTCTAAATTAATTAATATATTTCACCTTGGAGTAAAGACAGCTCAATATTATTATCCGTACCGAAGAAACTGATTCTTCACTTGCAAGATTTGGTACGATAAAACTTATGAGCCCACCAAGGGGACTAATCACACGAGCCGTACTCGCACGCGTTTCTCCGTATTATATCTTAGCAACCGTTGTATGCTTAATATTACTGCCCAAAGCACAAGGTTCGAAGTCACAGTGATTCTCACCCAACATGAATCAAAGCAGTAACCATTAAGCACACACGGTCCTATTTAAGTGATGGAGATTAAGAAATCAACAACCACTGAGGTCTAATTCTTCACATTTCAGAACAGAAGAATTTATCCTCGTTGTAGGTCCTCTTCAACACATACTAAATGTGCTAGTGCAATCTCTTAGTCAAGACAGCCCAATCTGAGATTTACACATCGACCTTTCACGGCGGATTGTTCAATTCCACCTAGGTCGTGAAAATGTATGTTTAGTTACAAGGAGACTGTTAATGTTGTCTTCCGTGATCGGGTATCACCACATTAACTACAATGCAACTAGTACCATATATTGAACGGTTTGCAATAGATATTCAACATTCAATCATAACTAAAGCAAATGCGATAAAAGAATTATTCTCATAAAACAAGTGTTTGATACACGAGTTATACAAAGTAAAAGCATACTTTCACGTATAACTCCAACACAAATACCTTAGAGGGTATTGGTATACTCATCCGAGAAACCGTTTGATGTAATTCCAAATAATGTGTCTACGGGTGTCTCGGTTAGTGGGAGCTATGTGATACTCTTTTGGCTTGAGGTCAATACGCACGACATGTATGGAGTGATGAACTTTGACCATGACCGACGCTTGCACCCTTCCATGGGTAGATATGATATAGATTTGGTTAATCAAAAAATGCATGTGCATGGTAGTTGAGCCTAGAATAGGATTCATTCCTCAATGTGGATGTAGAGAGAATACTCGTCTTCTCATCATAATTGAATCTAAGTCATCAGTCGATGCATGCCAACTTGGACTTTGTGGCCAAGTGTGACACGAGTGATCAACTAGTGATTAGAGATAATATGATTAAGTTATTTGAATTGACACTTCATCATGTTCAAGACTTAATCGAGTATTCGTGAATGAAAGGAAGATATCACAATAGCCTACAGTATTATAGGTAGTTGCAGATTTCCTCGCAACGTACCTCGTATATTGAGAATATCGGATTTATTGTCTAGGGTTCAATTAAGACAGTTAGTTTGACTAATTGTTCGATATGCGAGGGTATATGGGTCACACAACAAGTAATGATAATTTACCAATTATCGTTGGTTGATTAAATACTATATTAGATATAATATTTAATATATGGAGAATATAATAATAATTATATTTGAAATTAATTATTATTACTATTTAATTAAATTAGATTTAATTAAATATGAATTTTGAATAATAATATTTGGAATATTATTATATAGAATATTATGTAGTCAAGATAATAATTCGTAGGAAAATATCTATATGGAAATAAAATCCGTAGATATTTTATTTGATGGGCTAGGCCTACTATCTTGCTTAGGAATTAAGTCAAGATCATCCTTATAAATATGAGTCCTATAGGAATTTTAGAAAACACACAAGAAATATAATTTCTCCATAAAATCTCTAGCTCGAATTTTCCTAGCAAGTCCGTCTCGAGATTCAACGCTGGCAAAACGGTGCGAGTTGGTAAAAGGTTGTTACGTGGGTACCATAGTTGAGGCCTCCGCATACGAAGCACTGTAAGAATTCCTATTTAAGTCCTCTTGCAATTATTATACAATTAATTATTGGTGAACTATATTATTCCGCTGTGCATGTATTACGTGTTTACATGTCTCTAAAATCCAACAGGTTGGTGGAGCATGAGAAGGATAGCTGGTCGTGGAGGCTAGAACCTGGGTGAGGATACTCAACCAAATCCACATACGAATTCCTAAGTGTAAGGAGACTTGGGGGTAGCCTTACCATCGAAAAGAAGAAGTTCCAACTAGTATGGAGTAAGCTTGTTCCTTTGAAGGTAACGGTCATATCGTGGAGATTACTACATGATAGGCTTCCAACTCGAGTCAATTTACAAAGGAGGGGCATCATAGGAGATGAAAATGAGACAAAGTGCATAATTTGTGGTGAGGAGGAGGAGAGTGCAGAACATTTTTTTTTATTAGGTGTCCTGTGGTGATGAATTTATGGAGATGTTGTTTAGGCTGGATTAAAGTACATACCGCGATATCCGATAGGATTGTTGATCATTTTCTATTATTTTCGGGCTTATTGCGCAAAAAGAAAGGCGGGGTAGTTGGGGTAGCAATATGGGAAGGTCTAATGTGGGTGTTATGGAAAGAGAGGAATAAGTATATCTTTGAGGGTACAACTTTGACGGGGAAAAGACATTGGAGGAGACTAAAAGTAGAGTTTGGAGTTGGTTTTTGGTGAAATTTTTTTTATCCATTGTAATGTATCCTTAAAGGATGGCATGAAAATCCAAGCCTAGTCTTAGGTAATTGATTATTGATTGTTCATTTTTAAGAGCATTAAAAATTGATTATTCTTAGATAATTGATTATTGAAAATCCAAGCCATGTGATTGTTCATTTTTAAGAGCATTAAAAATTTATTTTGCCTGATTAAAAAAAAAATACATTTCTTTATATTATTTCCATATTTTTTTATGGATGAGTCAAATTTTGGACAAAAAAAAATAAAATAATTGCACGATTTATGGGCGTAGAAATTTTGCCTTTAACTATCAATCTAATTATCTCTAATTAATATTTACAATTGTTAAATATAAAATATATTGTTAATATTGACTCTGAGAATCCGTGTAACTTGCGGGGACTTTATATAATACTAAAGAAAGAGTAGGTTCTATATAAAAATGATTTATGATAAACTTATCATGAAACTATTTTAAAGTATATATCGAATATTTGATTAAGAGCGTCGATAATTTTATCGGGAGTGCCGTTAATTTGAGTTCAAGAAAACTTACAACAATTACAATATAATACCACTGACCAAAATTAATAATATTCCTGATGAAATTATCGATACTCCTAGTCAAATATTCGATATTTTAAAACAATTTCATAATAAGCATATAATGAACTATTTTTTATAATATTTTGCCCTAATGAAATGGACATGTGATCTAATACCATAACTATACATTCACTATTTGGGGTAGATGAAATTATGTTGGCTAATTATTTGATAAGATTTATGTAACATGTAATTCATTATATCTACTCCTAAAATTGGTGTAATACAACTTTCATTTCATAAAAAAGTTAACATTTTGCTGGGATAATTAAAAATCAAAGAATGAAGAAGCTTATTGGATATTTTATCGTTAATATGTACTCCCCCATCCAAATATGTTTTTTATTTTATTGTTTATCACCCTAGAATAAATTGAACTTAATTAGTAAATGTGAATTAGAATGTACAATGTAATAACATGAGATGTAATACTAGCGTAGGGAAGATGTTATTGAAAAAAAAAATTGTATTGTCATTTATAGAAATGTCGATTAAGTAAGGGAAGACCGGAGGGATAATTTCAACAAGTAGCAAATAAGTTTGAGAAAAATGGAGTAATATATATTAACTTTGGCACATCAAGTCAAATAATTGTACAAAAAGAAAAAGAAAAAAAAAAGGCAATTGTAGCAGCTTGTAATATACTCAAGTTTTATAAACATTAAAAAAACATATAAAAACATCATGTCACATTAATAAAAAAAGTCATATAAAATTTTGTGTATTATTTAAATTGTTAATACATATGTTGCGTATCTATGATGGATATTTGAGAATGGAATATATGATTTGATGTAATTAACATTATGTAATGTTTTGAAGTATTTTATTAATTTTTATGTGAGTATTAAGTTTGTTGTACATTAGTATTATTCTAAAATTAAAGTGTATTTCTAAACGGTATTAATTATTTTTATTTAATATTATTATTATTATATTAATATTTTTTTAAACAACTAATTAATACAGTAAAAAAGTATCACTATAAAACTGATTATTCTGTTTCGGATTGCGAAGTCGGGATTTAGGATTTAGTTTCTCAATCTCAAATTATAACATAGATTTACTATTTGCTTTAGTCTTCGATCTATTTTCTTTCCTATTCAAATTTATCAAAATCTCACCCAAATGGAAAGAGAACCTGACCTAAATTTGTTGTAGATTTTGGCCACATAAAAGCCTTACCTCCAATCATTACATTCCTATTCCTAATATATATAATATAAAAATTGAAATTAATTTATGGACCCCTGCAAATTCAGCCCAATCCATCCACATGCTACTTTCTAGGTGGTCCATCATCGATTAACTTTAAGCTATAGCCTGCCATGCCCACGACTCGTCTCCCAAAATTATCCTAAATCGTAACTCTTATCAACCGGATGTGATTAACTTGTGTGGAATATTTATAATCAAACTCGAAGATCACGTTTTTGCATGATATTTCATATGAAACATCACATTTCTATAACTTTTTATGATACCTTTTAAGTATCACATTTTATTATTATTACAAAAATATCGCATGTCGTTTAATTACTTGTGTCTATTGTTCGAACACAGAGACACACAATTCTCTAGTATTTTATGAAAATTAATTTCAACAAAAATACTATTGCATTGTTATTAAGACTGTAGATACAGAAATAACTATAATATATTCTCTTGAAATTAATTTCATAAAATATACCCATCTCGTTTATTTTAGAATTTAAATATATATATATATATATATATATATATATATATATATATATATATATATATATATATATATTTCTAATGACATCCTCATTAAAAGTTGACAAAGTATAGAGTAAAAGTAATTCATACATAAACCATTGAAGAGAATGAGTTGTTATCACTGAAGAGTATTAGTTGTTTTCACTAAAGAGTATTAGTTGTTTACTGAAAACAAACTAAGACTCTTCAGTTAAAATAACTAATATTATTAGATGAAAATAACTAATACTCTTCAGTGAAAACAATTAATATTTTTCAATAATTCATGTATGAACCAATTTCACTTTATATTTTTAAAGTTTACAGGAGTTGCTATTTGTTTCCTTTGAAATCTTCTATCTGATCTTAGTATTGCACTTAATTTATCTATTTTCAATTTTTTTTTCTTAAACAAAAGTAATATTCATTAAAAAGTTGGAATCTAACCAACGATTCATAGAATTGTCATGAGATTTTTTACAAAAATGAAGTAAAATGCTAACTTCAGAGTTACAATGTTTTCAGAACAATGATACCACTGAAATTAAAAGCCATTCGTAACTTCACCATCTTATTATTTCTTAAATACTACTAAACATCTTGCAGTGTCCAAAATTAAATAAAATTAGTTATTATTGGATCGTTTCACAATGAAACGGAATATAAATTGAACATAATACATTAACACCAGTGTCGATCCTAGGAATTATAGAGTCTGAGTCAAAAAAATAAAATTGAGGAAATTGAGGCCCCCTAGCCTTTTCAATTTATACTAATTTAAAGACAATATAAATTTTAAGTGCTATGAAACTAATATTGTACAATATTAAAAAAAAAATTATGTTTAAATTAAAATTCGAAGATTTTTTCTTCGATTTACTCGTGAATTGTCTATGTTGTATGACTTTGAAAACATAAAATTGTTGGGAAATTAGGGGTAACTCCAACAAAAATCATACTAAATACTTGGGATATGTTTTTTTTCTAAAAATTAGGTGAGGGGGGAAGTCATGACTGTATATTGAAATTCTAGGATGTGAAATCTAGATGAATAATATAAGTATGTGTTTGTATTGAGATTTTGATAGGTTAGATTTTATTTTATGTCAAATCAATGTTTAATTAGTGATAGTCTGATAGATGATGTATTATTTTATTGTATTATAAAAATTGGGGAGTAAGGCAATGTTTTTAAACCCGGACCGGACATTGAACCGGACAAGATATTGGGTTACTGGATCACTGGTTCGACCGGTTGAACCATTATAGAAAAACCAGATGAACCGGATATATATATATATATATATATATATATATATATATATATATATATATATATATATATATATATATATATATATTTGCATTCCCTCCTACCTAATTTAATTTCTCATTGGACTATTCTTAACTTTTAATGTTAAATTTGATTTATAGTATTTAAATATATATATATATATATATATATATATATATATATAAAGTAATTTTTTGATGATGATATATTATTCAATATAAGTACATGAAATAAAATAAAGATGTTATTCAACATAATTATTAATGAATTAAAATATAATTTAAAAGTGTTTGAAGGGACATATAGTGGAATGAGAAACAAATTGGAATAGGGGGTTATGAATTTGTTAAAATAAATTAAGAATTATTTAAGTTATACAATTTTTAAAAAATTAAATAAATTAAAATTAATTAGTAATATATTTCATAAATGCAAAACATTACAATTAAAATTAATGCTATAGATTTTTATACCATTTACCAATTTATAAATATTATGTAAAAGCCCAAATAATATTATGTTAAGGCCCATTATTAAAATATATATTAACCCTAATCTAATATACACATGTGTGGCTGCGCCTCCAACTTCTCTCCCCTCTTCTTCCATTACCCGACTTAAGAACTCACAAAATCTACCTCTTCTTCCAATTTCACTCGCCTATGCACAGACAATATATAATTTTATAAAAAAAAAAAAAAAACCCATTTACACCTGAGATTCTTTATGGGAGTAGAATGGAACAACACTGGCTCATTCCTATATTCAACTACCAGGCAATCTTCAACCTCAATCATATATTTTCTTTTCTGATCTACTCCTTACACTGTTCTTTAGTTTTTTTTTTTCTGTTTCTTTTTAAACAAGAATCGGGTTTTTTGGGTTGTCGGTTTTCCGGTTCAACCCGGTTTTTGACCGGTTCATGAAGGTTTTATTATAAACCGGTTTAATATAAGAATCGGACCGGTGCCGTGTCCGGTTCCCGGTTAAACCGGTTAAACCGGCCGGTCCGGTCCGGTCCGGTCCGATTTTCAGAACATTGGAGTAAGGATGATAAAAAAAAAGTGATAATGTGATTATATTAAATTTTGTGAAAAGTAATAGTAATAAGTTTGAATAGTGTTAATTTAGAGTCTGAAAGATTATAAAACTACCATTTTAAGGCCTAATTTATTTTTTCTGTCGATTCAGGGCCTGAAATATATTAGAGTATCAATTTTGGACTTGAAAATTAGAACCTATCGGTTTAGGACTAAAAAAAAATATTTGTAAGTAATTTTAGGTATTGATTGAATTTGAGATTTGAAAAACTGCATTCCAAATACCAAACTCGTATGTGTTGGGAAAATAGGGGTGCCCGGAATCTATTCGGGATGAAATTTAAATACGAATTTAAATACAATTATTACTAGCATGAATTAATCCTAATTAATTCTAATAATAATTCCAAAAACTAATTTTCATCATGCATGTTGAATAAATTTCACATATTAACTAGGCGGAATAAACAAGTAAATATGCGATTAACGTACCTCTTGTAGAATTGGCCTTTGGATATACGGGACAATTACGATCTCGCTCTATCGACCCAAAAACCTTCTCAAGTATTTCCCTTTTCACCTCACTTGATCACCGGTGGGAGATGCTTTCAAGTAATTTAATAAACTAAGGAAAAAGAAAAATATCTATGCTTCTTGATTTTTCCAACACATGGAATTATGTACTTGGGGATGAAATAATCATCCCCTATTTATAATATGAGGGGGCCGAATTTTTGAGTCAAATATGGGCTTGGAGAAATCTTTTCTTAGACTCTAAGAAATCTTGAATATATCCCATATATTCTTTTCTCCAAAATAAAATATTCCACAAAAATCTCATCCTACATATTAAGGCCTAATTTTCGAAAAATACAAGATGAAATCCAAAGATTTGGATCTTCTTGAATATATGAGATATTCTTGTATTCCTAGAATACATATCTTCCATAATATCTTTCCAAGAAAATCAACAAAATCTTATTTCTTCTTGATTCTCCTATTTTCGAAAATCACTTGAAAAATCGGCATTAATATATTCTTTATTTTAATCACCTTATCATTATTGGGCTACTTAATGGGCTACTTGAGGGGCCTTTAAGGAGAATTAAGATTGGACCTCCTAATGGACTTCTGAATTTCAATATTGAGCCCCAATATAATTCAATCCATTAATATTAATTATTACCACTAATAAATTTAAATTGCACTATCCATCTTAATCCATATTATATTTCCCGCGTTTAAGATTATCAAGTCCATTAATTAATCAAGCTTCTGAATAGCTCTAAATTAATTAATATATTTCACCTTGGAGTAAAGACAGCTCAACATTATTATTCGTACCGAAGAAACTAATTCTTCACTTGCAAGATTTGGTACAATAAAACTTCTGAGCCCACCAAGGGAACTAATCACACGAGCCGTACTCGCACGCGTTTCTCCGTATTAAATCTTAGCAACCGTCGTATGATTAATATTACTGCCCAAGACACAAAGTTCGAAGTCGCAATAATTCTCACCCAACATGAATCAAAGCAGTAACCATTAAGCACACACGGTCCTATTTAAGTGACGGAGATTAAGAAATCAACAACCACTGAGGTCTAATTCTTCACCTTTCAGAACAGAAAAATTTATCCTCGCTGTAGGTCCTCTTCAACACATACTAAATGTGCTAGTGCAATCTCTTAGTCAAGACAGACCAATCTGAGTCTTACACATCGACCTTTCACGGCAGATTGTTCAATTCCACCTAGGTCGTGAAAATGTACGTTTAGTTACAAGTAAACTGTTAATGTTGTCTTCCGTGATCGGGTATCACCACATTAACTACA
The DNA here is from genome assembly GCA_947034835.1 of Ballota nigra. Taxonomy (NCBI): domain Eukaryota; kingdom Viridiplantae; phylum Streptophyta; class Magnoliopsida; order Lamiales; family Lamiaceae; genus Ballota; species Ballota nigra. The sequence continues at coordinate 92,246,607 of OX344720.1, forward strand.
ATGTAACATGTACTATATATTGAACGGTTTGCAATAGAAATTCAACATTCAATCATAACTAAAGCAAATGTGATAAAAAAAATTATTCTCATAAAACGAGTGTTTGATACACGAGTTATACAAAGTAAAAGCATACTTCCACGTATAACTCCAACAGTATGAAGCATGAATCACAAAATTATAAGTCTTTCCGGATGAGTCTCAAAACAAATATGCCCTTGATGTTTTGTGTGATGGCGGTGGCGGGATTAATTAATAACTGACAATTTAATCAATAAAGATATAAAAAATTAAATTAAAAAAGGCATTAAGCCTCAATCAAGTATGTGAAATTTTTATTTGACAAACTAATTTAATAATGGGTATACACTATTTGAAATTAGGAAAACTAACAAAAAAATTAAATAATTGACATCCATCAGGTATCGAAACCATGACCTGAAGGAAACAATGATTGCTTCCGCCCGCTAGGATACTCGATATTTTTTTTTTGTCGAAAAAAGTGATTTTATTGCCACATAGGTATAAGTCATAACTCAAAGAGAGAACAGAGTTAACAGAGTTTATAATTCTATGTCATACAACAATACTTTCCTTCTCCAGAACAGATTGCTACAGAACGAAGCCAATCACTCCCAGTACATATTTCGGAATATCTAACCATTTTTGATAAGGGAAACTCATTACCTGAGGTTCTTTGTTTGCGATCCAACTCCACAGTCTATAGTTTACCTCATCGACCATTTTGTTTGGAGATGTCTCCTCATTTTTTAATACCTTTGCATTCCTATTCTTCCATATCACCCAGGTGATGCACATCCAAATACAAGCTGCTAGTATTTTACCTCTCTTTCCATTAACAATACTACTAAAATGAAGTAGATTTATCAATGGATTCGAGGTAAAACCCGATTCAAAATGTAGCCATTTTACGCAATCCATCCAAACTTTATAGGCACATTCACATTCGAAGATGATATGCCTCACTGTTTCAGGGTGTGCTCCACAAAACGTGCATGAAATATCAACACTTGCTTGTAAATTCCCCTTGCAACCAGCTTTGCTTTTGAAGGTATGCTCTCCCTTAGAACCCGCCAAGCATGAATTGAGACTTTGTTCGGCGCATACTTGTTCCACAGCTTCCAACAGCCCTTCTTCATATCCTCATTGAGCACTTCAATCTGACTCTGGTCCGCCAATCTCTCATATGCCTCTTTTGTCTTAAATATATATCAATACATTTATATTGAATATATATATATATATATATATATATATATATATATATATATATATCAATACTTTTATATAGATAAAACATCTTTTGCTTATGTGGCAAGGCTATGGATGCTCTCTCTCAAGAATTCCTCACTCTCATTCATGCACTTATTGAAAAATGATCTCGACCATTCTTTCTTTTCATATTGATCGTGTTCGTCCATTTTTCCTCAATCTTATATATAAATTTGGACTCCACCTATCATTCTTTCATTCACTTTTCATCTTGCTTTCCCATTCCTCCGGTTTCTTCCGTCCGGCACCGTAGTTGCCGGTCGTTATCGAGGCTTTATTCGCTTGCGTGCGTGCCCATTATCTTATCTATAAATTTACACAATTTTTTTCGGTTGTATTTGCTCGGCTTATTGGAGGATTCTATGTTGCATAGCCAGTTAGTTTAGAGGAATATATGTTATTTCTATTATTATAAATGTTGAAACTTTGTAATCTTAGGCACACACCTAATTTTGTTTATGGAATATTTAGTGTGATGATTGTTTCGATCACTGTAGTTCGGTTTGATCGTCGTTTAATGAAATTTTCTCATTTTGATCTTATTTTGACAGTTTCATATGATAATGTATTTTTTTTCGGTTTTATCCATTGAATTTCATAATAATTTATGTTTAATATATAAAAAAAATTATTTCAATAAGGTGGTCATAATTTTTGTGTATTCTAACCATGCACTTTGGTGTAGTTATTGTACATTAATAAATTATCATATAATTTCAAGATGGTACTATTTTTTTGCCTTAAATCATACACTAATAATGTTATTTGTTGAATGGATGAATACAATTTAATGTAATAAATTTTGTTTAAGTCTCATGATTATGATTTAATTTAATTTATTGTTGCAATTTTATATAAGGGAATTTTTTTAATCATTACACTAATCATTACTATTAATTTATATTTAATATTTAAAAAATAAAGTTATTAATTTTAACAAGGTGGTCATAATTTTTGTGTATCCTAATTATGTGTACTTTTGTTTAGTTATTGTACATTAATAAATTATGACATAGTTTCAACATGGTGCTATTTTTTTGTCTTGAATCATACACTAATAATGTTATTTGTTGAATGGATGAATACAATTTAATGTAATATATTGGTTTTAAGTCTCATGATTATGATTTAATTTGATTCATTGTTGCAATCTTATATAAGGGAATTTTTTAATCATTACACTAATCATTACTATTAATTTATATTTAATATTTAAAAAATAGAGTTATTAATTTCAACAAGGTGATCATAATTTTTGTGTATTCTAATTATGTGTACTTTAGTGTAGTTATTATACATTAATAAATTATGACATAATTTTAATATGATGCTATTTTTTTGCCTTAAATCATACACTAATAATATTATTTGTTGAATGGGGGAATACAATTTAATGTGATAAATAGTGTTTAAGTCTCATGATTATGATTTAATTTGATTTATTGTTGCAATCTTATATAAGGGAATTTTTTTTTATCATTACACTAATCATTACTATTAATTTATATTTAATATTTAAAAAATAAAATTATTAGTTTCAACAAGGTGGTCATAATTTTTGTGTATTCTAATTATGTGTACTTTGGCGTAGTTATTGTACGTTAATAAATTATGACATAGTTCCAACATGGTGCTATTTTTTTTGTCTTGAATCATACACTAATAATGTTATTTGTTGAATGGATGAATACAATTTAATGTAATAAATTGTGTTTAAGTCTCATGAATATGATTTAGTTTGATTTATTGTTGCAATCTTATATAAGTGAAAAAAATTATCATTACTATTAATTTATATTTAATATTTAAAAAATAGAGTAATTTCAACAAGGTGGTCATAATTTTTGTGTATCCTAATTGTGTATACTTTAGTATAGTTATTGCACATTAATAAATTATGACATAGTTTCAACATGGTGCTATTTTTTTTACTTGAATCATACACTAATAATGTTATTTGTTGAATTGAGGATATTAGCTCTTATGTAGCATTTTATTTTAAATTTATATAATTGGAAATCTTCCTAAAAATTCTAAATTGGTCCTATAGTACATAATATATAATAACTAGGCTTCCGTTGCCTTTTAGATATTGAAAATTCATGCTACATTTTGGCAACTTTGTTGCCTTAAAGTTAAAGTTTACCTTTTACTATTTGTGGCCATTTAATATGACTAATCATTGCTATTCATTTATATTTAATATTTTAAAAAATAAAGTAATTTTAACAAAGTGGTCATAATTGTATAATATCCTGAAATTTCGAAATTGATCCTAAAGTACCTAGCATATGATAAGTAGGCGTCTTTTGCCTTTAAAATATTGAAAATCCATTCTAATATAATTAGTCCTAAAATAATCCATAACTTTCATTTAAATCTCATCATTAGGATTTAATTTGATTGGTGTAAATTCAATTATAATTTGATTTATTGTTACAATCTTATATTAAAGAAAACACATTATCATTAAAGTAATTTCAACAAAGTGGTCATAATTTTCGAAAATTGTCTCATAATGACATAACATATATTGAGTAGTCAATTGTTATAATTGCTTGCAATTTACAACATGATAATTAAAATTGTCATATTTCTAAACTCCTTGAATACATATTTCGTTTAAATTTGGTCACTACAAATTACGACATAAGTTGATCACTAACTCCGCGCAATCTTTGTCCCATACAGTTTAATGTAATAAATTGTGTTTAAGTCTCATGATTATTATTTAATTTGATTTATTGTTGCAATCTTATATAAGGGAAAAAAAATTATCATTACACTAATCATTACTATTAATTTATGTTTAATATTTAAAAAATAAAGTTATTTCAATGAGGTGGTCATAATTTTTGTGTATTCTAATTAAGTGTACTTTGGTGTAGTTATAGTACATTAATAATTTATGACATAGTTTCAACATGGTGCTATTTTTTTGCCTTGAATTTACACTAATCATGTTATTTGTTGAATGGATGGACATTAGCTCTTATGTAGCATTTATTATTTTAAATTTATATAATTGGATATCTTCCTAAAATTTTGAAATTGGTCATATACTACATAAAATATAATAACTAGGCGTATGTTGTCTTTTAGATATTGAGAATCCATGATACATTTGGCAGCTTTGTTGCCTTAAACTTAAAGTTTAACTTTTACTATCCGTGGCCATTTAATTTGACTAATCATTGCTATTCACTTATGTTTAATATTTAAAAAAATAAAGTAATTTCAACAAAGTGATCATAATTGTATAAGTTCCTAATATTTCGAAAGTTGTCCTAAAGTACCTAGCATGTGATAATTAGGCGTCTTTTGCCTTTAAGATGTTGAAAATCCATCCTAAAATAATTAGTCCTAAAATAATCCATAATTTTCTTTAGGTCTCATGGTTAGGATTTAATTTGATTGGTGTAAATTCAATTATAATTTGATTTATTGTTGCAATCTTATATAAAGGAATTTTTTTTATCATTATACTAATCATTTCTATTCATGTATGTTTATTAGTTTAAAAAAATAGAGTTATTTGAACAACGTGGTCATAATTTTTGTGCATCCTAATTAAGTGTATTTTGGTGTAGTTATAGTAAATTATAATTTATGACATAATTTCAACATGGTGCTATTTTTTTGCCTTGAATTATACACTAATCATGTTATTTGTTGAATGGATGGACATTAGCTCTTATGGAGAATTTATTATTTTAAATTTATATAATTGGATATCTTTCTAAAATTTCAAAATTGGCCCTATACGACATAAAATATAATAACTAGGCGTATGTTGCATTTTAGATATTGAGAATCCATGATACATTTGACAACTTTGTCTTAAACTTAAAGTTTACCTTTTACTATCCATAGCCATTTAATTTGATTAATCATTGTTATTCACTTATGTTTAATATTTAAAAAAATAAAGTAACTTTCAACAAAGTGTCATAATAAGTTCCTGAGATTTTGAAATCGGTCCTAAAGTACCTAGAATGTGATAATTAGGCGTTTTTTGCCTTTAAGATGTTGAAAATCCATCCTAAAATAATTAGTCCTAAAATAATCCATAACTTTCTTTAAGTTTCATGGTTAGGACTTAATTTGATTGATGTAAATTCAATTATAATTTAATTTATTATTGCAATCTTATATAAAGGAAACAAAATTATCATTACACTAATCATTTCTATTCATTTATGTTTATTATTTAAAAAAATAGAGTTATTTCAACAATGTGGTCATAATTTTTGTGTATTCTAATTAAGTGTACTTTGGTGTTGTTATTGTACATTAGTAATTTATGACATAGTTTCAACATGGTCTTATTTTTTTGCCTTGAATCATATACTAATAGTGTTATTTGTTCAATGGATGGATATTAGCTCTTATGTAGCATTTATTATTTTAAATTTAGGACACTATTTTTACGATATTGTAAGATTGAGACAATATCTTTACGAACTTGCAAAATTAGGACATTATCTTTACAAACTTGCAAAATTTGGACACTCTTTTTTATTTTGTCCAATTTAGGGCAAATTTTATAAAATTTGGACTACTAGGCATATCGTAATCGAACTTTATTTGACCCATATTTTATAAAATTTAGCCCAAATTTGCCCAACGTAAAAGATAGTGTCCTTATTTTGCAGGATTGTAATGATTTATAAGTTCATAAAGATAGTTTTCTATATATGTAAGCCCGAAAAGATAATGTCCTATTTTTTTAAACATTCATATGTTAATGTGCTAAAAAAATAATTTTTCCTTGAGTAATTTAGTTATAAATTATAAACTATTACTTATTGTATACATATCAATTCGTAGTTCAGACAACAATGGTGATAGATTAGAAACATAATTAACCTCGATGTGGTATTACATGTTTTAATCATAAAATATTACTATTGAGTGTATGTTTTAGAATTAAATTGTATTATATATAAACCACTTTATAATTATTTTTAAATACACTTTACTTTAACCTATTAATGTTCTTTAAATAAACAACTAATACTCTTTGTTACCATTAGTTAAATTGGTTATAGGGCAAAAAATGTTGTTTAGGACCAGGCCTTATGAGTGTTTGTACAATTAGGACACTATTTTTACGAGATTGCAAAATTGAGACAATATCTTTATGAACTTGCAAAATTAGGACAATATCTTGACAAACTTGCAAAACAAGGGCGCTCTCTTTTATTTTTTCCAATTTAGTCCTTTTTTTTTATTTGGCTTACTGGGCATATTGTAATCGGGCTTTATTTGACTTATATTTTATAAAATTTGACCTAAATTTGCCCAACGTAAAAGGTAGTGTCCTTATTGTGTAGGATTGCAATGTTAGTTTTCTAATTTTATAAGCTTATATATAAAGATAGTTTCTTATATTTGTAAGCCAAAAAAGATAGTGTCCTAATAATCTATGACTTATTGTATAAATTATAATACTTGGCATAACTAATTTGGTTATAAGGGGAAAAAATATTAATACATCTGTAAATAATAATAATTAATAATTAAATAATCAAATTAATAAAAACATATTTATATGATGTTCTTAAAAATAAATCAAACATTTTTTCTAGGGAAAACCCGCGATTTTCGTGAGGATTTGTCACGATCGTTCCTATACTAAAAGACAAAAGAAATGGTATAAAAGAAAAGAAAACAAATATTCATTTATCGGATTGTGGTCCACAATCCCTTCATACTAATAACACGTGTTAATATTGTATTTATTATTATTATTTTCATTAAATAAGTTTTAAATTTTAAAATATTATTAATAAGAAAATAATGATAATAATTATATTAACATTCTTAATTTTTTTATTTTAGTTGTAGTTACATTGAGGGGCAAAATGTATAGTCTTATTACAATATGGGGCAGGGCCCAAAAAGTAATAACTAAGAGGGGCAAAATCCACCCAATACAACCCACATTTTTTTTCTCACCTGTGTCACACGCCCCCCACCCCCTCCATTCTCAGCCTTCCTCTTGCCCCCATATACGATCAATTTCATTCCCCATTTTCACATTTTCCCATTTACCTTTCCAATCCAAACCCACCCACTCATCCCCTTCCCCCTCTCTCCTCTCTCAAATTAAATTTATGCTCTCAAAACCACCCCCCGTCGCCAGAATTCCCCTCCGATCCGATGCAATCCGGCATGGTGGTGCTTCTTATTTATGCTGCTCCATCTCAATCTCTCCCTTTCTCCTAATAATATGCTGCTGACATTAGTCCTCCCCATATTTGACACGATCCGCCGCCATGAGTCCTCAATAACCACCTCCGCCGTGAGTTCTCTCTGCATTCAGACACGCGATTCGCCGCCGCCTGGAGTCCCGCCACCGCTGATTTCCAGATCGAAGGAGAGACACTTTAGATCGATCCACCCCCAACTTTCCAGATCCGCCGTCGTGCGTGTATTTACGGTCTGGCGGCGCTTGGAGTCCCGCTGTGAACCTGCGTCAGTCAAGGTTCAGGGTGATCGAGTGTCGTTGTTTTCCCATCCGCCACCATATGTCCGTTATCCTCGCCGCTATTCCTACAACAGATTCGCCACATCTGGGCATGTGCATATTTTATTTTTACCTTTTTTTTGGGTTTATGGTTGATTTTCTATGAATTGGTATAAGGAATGGATAAATGCCTAATTTTTGCAAATGATTTTATTAATTAAAGGTTTGAATCCTGTTATTTTTTTATAGTGAATTTGTGGGAGGAACTAATTACTTTTGTTTCTTTCTAGCAGTTGTTTTTTTGTGATGGTTTCTGTGCACAGTAGGCATCATGCATCAACTAATGGGTCTTTCGTTTCCGATGAAGTATTTTTTGTTAGGATAAAAGTTGTTAGTTTTGATGAGTTAAAACAAACCAGAAGATGTAATAGGACCATCTGGACCTGTTAGCCAGATGATGATCTAGATTAGGACTTAGTCTAGGGGGAACTGTCAGACCAGAAGACTTCACCAGAAGAGTCACCAGAAGACCCCACCAGAAGACTTCACCAGATGAGATCTGACCAGAGGCAGAGGACCTTCCCCAGACCAGACGAGTCCGGACCAGACGAGTCTGGTAGAACAAAAGATGCTCAGTTTGATCCCCTGATTCTACTGAGTATTCTGGTTGTTGACCAGATGAGGACCAGAAGACACCGAGGTTGCCTGGTGTCTGGTCTTGCCTTCTCTGGAGAGAATCAGAGTTAGGCAGAGGAAGCTATTGACCGTTGGTGATTCAAATCAAGTCAACAAGATCAGGATTGGAAAGTATTTGAAGATAATCAATCCAAGGATCCCACCAACCCAATCAATCAATTAGGGAATTGATTGATTGAGGCTTCCTTATATAGATGATCTGATTGGATTAGCCCTCCAACGGCTAGCCCTAATCCCCTCTATAAATATGAGAGTGCAGTTCAAGAAAAAACTCTAGAGAAACTATATACGCGCATAAGTCTATCCAAGCTTTTGAGATTCATACCAAGCACTCTTACTGTTCATAATATTTATCTACTCTTAAGGAGTTATTGAAACCTCAACCTGTTCATCTATCAGACAAGGTTGTAGGCTGTTTGATCTTTAGATTGAAGTCAAATCTAAAGAGGTGTAAGAAGGAACTGGTACTTCCAAATTCCAGTAAGTAAGTGAGTGGTTGGTTGATAGTGAGACCCCTTAGATATAAGGGAGAGTGGACGTAGGATATTCAAATCCGAACCACTATATATCTTGTGTTCTTTATTGTTTTCAATTTACTTATTGTTCTTTTGATTATTACTCTCTTGTAAAAGACTTTGAAAGACATTTAACTTAAGCTTCCGCAATTAATCTAACTAGTGGGACCAACAAGTGGTATCAGAGCAGTGTGTCCAACGACCACTGCTTTGAAAAGCTTTTGGTGGTCACCGGGCAGATCCATTGCTCTTTAGTGCTTTTGTTCAAGTTCTTGTTATTTCCCTTAATTTCTTATCAAAATGTCTGCAAAATCTTCTTACAAGAGCCGTAAGCTTCCAGAATTCTCTTTTGAGGATTACAGCCACTGGAGTTTCATGATGAGCAATCATCTTGGAGCTATTCACCACCGCATGTTAGATGTGGTTGAAAGTGGCCCCATTCAATTTTACTGGACTCCTATTGATAGTGGCAGGTCAGAGTCCAGGGAAGAAACTAGTGAAGCTGCAGAGGATAGAGTCCCCAGGCAAAGAATCCTCAAAAAGAAAGATGAGCTTGATAATGATGAAAGAAAGCTCTACAACTTGGACCAGGTGGCAAGAACAGAGATCATCAACACGCTTACTAAAGAGGTGATTGAAAAGGTCAGAACATGTGCCACTGCCAAGGAGATGTGGGACAAACTTGCACTTCTCTGTGAGGGAACAGAGAAGATCAAAGACAACAAGCTCCAAGCTGTTCAACACTCGTTTGACACCTTCAAGATGAAACCAGACGAGACCATTGACCAGCTGGACATGCGTCTCACAAACCTTCTGAACAAGGCTAGTGCTTTAGGTAAGACCTACTCTGAAAAAGAAATTAATAGTAAAATCTTGCGCTCACTAACCAGCAGGTGGAGAATTAAAGTCACTGTGATCAAGGACAACAAGGATCTCAATACTCTGGATCATCATCTTCTATTGTCTGATCTCAAAGCCTATGAATATGATCTTCAAGAGGAGGATCAAACAGAAGAGGTTTCCTCTTCTGGCCAGAAAGGTGTTGCATTCTCTTCAACTATCAAGCCTGATGTCAAGCCAAAGGAGTCTACTGCAGATGACTTGAGCCTCAAGGAGCAGGTAGCACTTCTAACTCGTAAATTAGATAAAATGAGTACAAAATATGGCAGGTACAAAAGGCACTGGAAGGAATCTACCAGAGACAGAAAGAGTTCCTTCAAGCCTGCAGAGAAGGAGAAGACATCTGGAGACTCAAGGGAGACCAGATTCAGAACTCCAGAGAGGAGGAGAGATGACAACCCTAGCAACTCTGGGAGATCAGATTATCAGAGGAGGGATGGTAGCTCTGGCAGACCTGATTACCATAGGAGAGAGAGTAGTCCAGCCAGATCAGACTACAACCAGAGGAGGAGAGAGCCAAGTCCTAGGTCCAGAGGAGACAATGCCTGCTACACATGCAACAAGACTGGTCACTACAGTTATGATTGTCCTCAGCTTACTCCTAGGGAAAGAGAAGAGAAAAGAATCAAGAGAGATAGGAGATATGCAGATAAGAGAGCATTGCTGGCAGAAGCAGAGGAGGAGGATACTAGTTCCAGTTCTTCTTCTTCTGACTTTGGATCAGATGATGATGTGTGTCTTATGGCAGACATCACTGAGGTAAATGAAACTACTCTAGTCTTATTAAATTCCAAATATACTGAATCCTCTAATTCATCTGGTAACTCCAGAGAGTCTGATATGCAACAAATGCTATCAGATCTCCAAAATTGTGTCCAACTCTGTCAAAAACTTGAGAAAGAGAATGGTAGGCTCAGAGCTGAAGTTCAATCTCTCTCTCATGAGCATAAATCCACCAGAGAACTCATGAAAGATCATTCCAAAGAAGTCTCTGAACTTCAGGATAAGATCACAGAAAGAGATACTCTGGTAGATCAACTCATGAAAGAAAAGAACTCTCAAGAAGATGAGATCAATGAACTCAGAGCCAAATACCAGACTCTTATCAAGGGAAAACAAGTTGCTCACAACATAGAGGAGATACCCATGCCCAGAGAAGCTCCTAAGATACCATATGTTGTATCTATCATATCAGAGTCTTCTCAGCGCATTTGTGATAAGAGTGGTTTAGGATACTCTGGAATTTCCACTAAAACTCATAAGTACCTTTATAATAAAGACAGGTCTGTAAGAGCTGGTAAATTGGTAGAAATCTGGGATGATAAAGACTTGACTGGTAATGGTTACAAGGTGATTCACAATCCTGATTGGAAAAGGAATCACTCTGTTAATCACATAACATATGGTCCAGAAGAGTTGACTGTCCTGGAAGAGAAGATTCTAGAGAATAAAAGTCAACAAGGGGAACCATTGAAGATTAATGGTCCTGTGAACAATGATTCCCAAGGAGTAGAACTTACTCAAGTTGGAGGACCCCAGAGTAATCCTCGAAGGGAACCTAACCAGATTAGGGGACCTCAAGGGAAACACTCAAGAAAGGGGAATACCAATCAGAGTAAGACCTACCAGAGAAGAAACAATGTTCAACAGCACCAGGTACCCCAGAGACAATTTTCTCAGAGAAATCAATTCCAGAATAGGTATACTCAAAGGAACTATGACCACCAGAGCAGGTCTAAGTATCAGAACCAGAGGTGGTCTTCCAGACCCATCTATAGAAAACCAACTGATCTGGGTAGTTATGACACCAGAGATGGTTCTTCTAGGATGTACCCTTACAACCAGACCTTTAAGACCATGTCTTTGAGGCAGGCCATTCCAAAGGCCAGATTTGAGAAAAGGTACACCAGACCTGTTTATAGGAAATGTGTCCTTATCAGACCAGTAGCTCAATATGTCATTGTAAGAGGACATGTGCTGGTAGATAGATTTGGAAGGAAGATAAGATCTCCTCATCCATCAAGGGATGATCTTTATCTTTGGATTCCTACAAAACCTGCAACTAACCAATCAGGACCCAGCACTAGTAGGGGACCTAATTGATTTCTCTCCAGGTAGATAAGAGTCCATTGGAGAAAGGATTTTCAAGCAACCATGTCTGGTACATTGATATTGGATGTTCCAAGCACATGACCTTCCAGAAGGATAATCTCCAAGATTTCAAGCCATTGAATGGACCAAGAGTGATGTTTGGTGACAACAACTATGGCGTCACCAGAGGAGTTGGAAAGTTGACCTTCAATGGAGTTTCTGTAGATGAAGTTTACTATGTTGAAGGACTCAAGTATAATCTGCTTTCAGTATCCCAATTCTGTGACAAGGGATACTCAGTGAAGTTTTCTAGTGATTCATGCACTGTTTTCTCTTCTGATTATAATGATATCTTGCTAATAGGCTTGAGGAAGGGTAACATTTATCTTGCAGATTTTAGCAGTTGCCCAAGAAATGCTTGCCTGGTTGCTAAAGGATCTGCAGAGAATAGCTGGATTTGGCACAAGAGATTGTGTCATCTTAACTTCAAAACACTGAATAAGATTGCCAGAAAAGGTATCATTCGAGGTCTTCCTAATGAAGTGTTCAAGAAGAATCAGGTTTGTGGTTCATGCCAGAAGGATAAACAACCCAAGACTTCCTTTAAGGATGTCCAGAGCACAACCACAACCAGAGTACTTCAACTACTTCACATGGACCTGTTTGGACCTGTTTCTCATCTTAGTTTCAGTGGAAGGAAGTACACCTTAGTGATAGTGGATGATTTTTCAAGATACACTTGGGTAGTGTTCTTGTTTAAGAAAAATGAAACTATGACTAAGCTGCCAGAATTCTTCAATCAGATTCAGAATGAGCAGAACCAGAGCATAGTCAGAATCAGAAGTGATAAAGGGACAGAGTTTTTGAATTCACACATTGCAGATTATTGCAATGACCATGGGATTTTTCATGAGACATCTGCTGCCAGAACACCCCAATAAAATGGAGTAGCAGAAAGGAGGAATAGGACTCTTAAAGAAGCTGCAAGAACACTTCTGGCAGAATACAACACTCCACAGAGATTTTGGGCAGAGGCTATTAATACAGCTTGCTACACTCAGAGCAGATGTCTGATTGCCCAGAGACATAATAAGACCCCATATGAGGTATGGAAAGGTAAAACCCCATCTGTTTCATACTTTCATATTTTTGGATGTAAGTGTTTCATCCATGACAATGGGAAATCTAAATTAAGAACCTTTGATGCTAAAGTGGCTGATGGAATATTTTTAGGATATTCCAGCACCAGTAAGGCTTTTAGAGTTTTTAATAAGAATTCACTTTGTGTGGAGGAAACACCTCATGTTGTTTTTTATGAATCTGTTTTTTAGTGCAAGGTGGACTCTAAGTCTTCTGATGAGACCCAGAATCAGACTACACCCAGAGTTATCAAAGTCAATCCACCTGTTCTTGATTCAGATTCAGATTCAGATGATGACCCATCTCCTGGTTCTCTGAAGCAACAGCATTCACAAGGAGCAGAACCAGAAGAGGTTGGAACTCCTGTAGGGGGAAGCTCTTCTGCAGGTGGTGATAATCACCAAGGTACTGCAGAAGATGATCAACCAGGCAAGACCACGGGAAGGAGGACCCTGGTTGATCACCCCAATGACCTAATCCTTGGAGATCCAACTAAGGGTGTCCAGACTAGGAGAACTCTTAACTTAGCTGTCTTATTCAGTTGCTATGTGTCCTTGATTGAGCCCAAGAACATCAAGGAGGCACTGAAAGATTCAAATTGGATTGTTGCTATGCAGGAGGAGTTGAATCAATTCACCAGACAGGATGTTTGGGAGCTGGTAGACAGACCAAGACATCTAAAGGTGATAGGCACTAAGTGGGTTTTCAAAAATAAGAAAGATGAGAATGATGTCATTACTAGGAACAAGGCAAGACTAGTGGCCCAGGGCTATTCTCAGTCTGAAGGAATAGACTATGATGAGACATTTGCCCCTGTTGCCAGACTAGAAGCCATCAGATTGTTCTTAGCATATGCTGCTCACATGAAGTTCAAAGTATACCAGATGGATGTGAAATCTGCCTTTCTTAATGGGATTCTCATTGAGGAAGTGTATGTGGAACAACCCCCTGGTTTTGAACAAGGTGACAAGGTGTTTAAGCTTAAGAAAGCTCTTTATGGGCTGAAGCAGGCACCCAGAGCATGGTATGACACTCTATCTCAGTTTCTTCTGGACAATGGTTTTACTAAAGGTAAGATTGATAGAACCTTGTTTAGGAAAGAAGAAGGAAAGGACATCCTTCTGGTCCAAATATATGTTGATGACATCATATTTGGATCCCCTAACAAGAAGCTGTGTGAGAAGTTTGGTGAGCTCATGCAGGGACAGTTTGAGATGTCCATGATGGGAGAAATGAATTACTTTTTGGGTTTGCAGGTAAAGCAATCAGAGAAGGGAATTTTTATTAACCAAGCTAAGTACACCAGAAACATGTTAGAGAAATTTGGAATAGGATCTAGCAAAGCAGCCAAGATCCCTATGATGACAAATTTCAACATGGATCCAGATGAGTCTGGAGAGAGTGTGGACCAGACTCAGTACAGAGCACTTATTGGTTCTCTTCTGTACCTGACTGCAAGCAGACCAGATATTACTTTTGCTGTAGGAGTATGTGCCAGATTTCAAGCTAATCCCAAGAAGAGTCACTTGGAAGCAGCTAGGAAAATATTGAAGTATCTTAAGGGAACAGTGAATTTAGGTTTGTGGTATCCTGCAGATGACAACTTAGAATTGAGTGGTTATTCAGATTCAGACTATGGTGGATGCAGAATAGATAGGAAGTCTACTAGTGGAACGTGCCAATTTTTAGGGAATAAATTGGTATCCTGGTTTTCTAAGAAGCAGACTTCAGTTGCTACATCAACAACAGAAGCAGAGTACATGGCTGCAGGGAGCTGTTGTTCACAACTACTCTGGATTAGTCAACAACTTAGGGACTACCAGATTAGAGCTAAGGATATTCCTATATTCTGTGATAGTAATAGTGCAATTGCAATCACCCAGAATCCAGTTCTTCATACCAGATGTAAACATGTTGATATAAGACATCATTTTATCAGAGATCATGTTGAGAAGGGAGATATAAGGATGGAAAAGATTGCAACAGAGAAACAGAGAGCAGATATCTTGACCAAGCCTTTGGCTGAGACCAGATTCAGAGAGTTAGCTTTTGAGTTAGGTTTGTTGGATCCAGAGACAGATTTGTGTTAGGGGGAACAACAGAGAAGTATCCTTTGTTTCTTTACTTTACTTCATACATTTATTTTCTTAAACTAACATACCTGCAGATTAGACATATCAGAGAAGGTATATCTCCAGATGAGGTATACACCAGGTGACAGTTGTCCCAGTTGAGGTGCTGAGTCAGATTCCAAAATATCCAAAGTCTTCTCTGACCAGGACCAGATGCGCTCCATCAGATGAGATGTAGCACCAGACTGGCTGTGGTATCATCTGGTTACAATATCAGGTGACAGGTATGTCTTTACTTCTCTGGCCTCTGATCATTGGGATACACCTTTCAAATTAGTAAGTACACTCAAAACGTTTCAACTTCGGAGTGTATTTAAGACTAGGGTATAGGGCCTAGGCAATCATTTCGCTTTTTCTCTTGACTGCCACAAAACCCCTTTATGCCCAGTCCCAATGACTATGCCAACGCACCAGATTAAATCTATATCTTGCCTTTCATCGTGGCCATCGGATTTAATCACTGTGCAAAATGTCAATCAATGCTAAAATTGATTTTGTTTCCTCAATTAAATTTGAAACTACACGCGTTCACACTTCATTTATTAATCAAGCCACGCGTAATACCCTATTTAAATCTAACTTTCTTTCAATCTGTCCTTTCACGTTTCCATACTTTCAAACCCTAACTTCTCTCTGTAAAGAATTTCTTTCTCTTTCTCTATCTCTCTTTCACAGATATAGCTCTCCTGTGCAACTTCGATCATGTTCTTATGATGCGAAAGTTAAAGACGGAGATGGTGGTGGACTTTTATACCACCAAGAACCCTGTTGCGCTGTCAATTCTGGAGATGCTCCAGAATGCAGGGGTGGAGAAGCTGATCTCCACAGTTCCCAAGGATTTTCGTACTCTTGACGGATATACGGCCCAGTTATTGGTTCGTATGAAGATTCACGAGGACCACATTTCCTCCAAGGTTGATGAAGATGATTTGGTGTTTTCTAAGCACGATTTCTGCGCTTTATTCGAGAACATTTCTGCGGTGGGAGTGGAGCCTTTGACGTACAAGGAGGATGAAATTATTGGTTCCTTCAAGATTTTTGCTCGATCTTTCTGCCAGAATATCACAAAGGGCTTCTTGGACAAGCATTTAAGGCAGAAGTTCAAGGTGTTGTTCGATATCGTGGTGAAGGTGCTTATGTGTGAAAATCACAGCACAGATGCCATTTTCAATGGTAGGATGTGTGTGATGAGGGCTTTATATGATGGTGTTCAGTGTAATTGGGCGGAGTTCTTCTGGGATGTGTTGAGGAAGAACAGGCTGAAGGTGAAGAATGAGCATTGTCCTTCCAAGCCAGGAGAGTTGCAGTTCTGCTTCACTGCAAATGTCTCTTTGGGGACTAAGTTAACTCTTATTCTGGATTCTCTCCTTCCAGAGAAGAAGTGGAAATCATCTTGGTGCCATAGTTATCACAAATCCAAGATCCTCTTCTCCAAGGATGGCCCTCTCCATGGCCATGCCGACTCTGATGGAGAGCAAGCCATCCCTGCCCCTCCTATTCAATCTATTCCCTCACCAGCCAAGGGGTAGAAGAAGCAGCAGCAGCAGAAGACACAGAAGAAAACTGCTGAAGCAACTGGCTCCTCAACCATTGCTTTCTCTGGTTCCTCAGAGGAGGACCAGATTCCCCTTCTTGAAGTACTTAGGAAGAAGGGTGATGATGATAAAGCTGTTAAGAAGGCTGGAGCAGCCAAGAGGAAGCAGCCAGAAGAGGCCAGGAGAGGTTCTGCTAAGAAGCGTAGGACTAGCAGAAAGGCAAAGAAAACCCTTCTGGTGGATGAGCCTTCAGAGGAAGAAGAGGAAGCAGAGGTTGAGCCTCTTGTGAGGAAATCCAAGGCCAAGAGAGCCCTTCTTCAAGATCCTGACTCTGGATCTGATCTTGGAGAGGCCTTAGAAAAGGCAATTGAGGATGCTTCCCAGATGATGGAGGATGCTCCAGAGTCTGTTGTGCCTGCTGGTGTTGACCCAGCAGAGGTAAACCCTTCTCTTCCATCTTCTTCTCCCATTAATCTTGTCTCCCCCTCTACCTCTTCCCCAGATAATATTCCCCAAACCCCATCTGCCTCTGGTAACCCTATTGTTCCACCAGAGCAGATTATCCCAGATACCCCAGTATATTCTCCCTCTACCATTCCTACCCAAACACCTTCTCCCCCATATTCCCAAACACATCTTCCCACAAACCCCTCTCCCCCACCTTCTGCACCAGAGGAACCCTCAACCTCTTCTGGTGCAGAAATCCCCCCTCCAAACACTTCCACCTCCCAGATACCTCCTACACCTTATGTACCAGATATTCCATCTTCTTCTGGTGCAGAGCAACCCTTCCCTTCCACCTCTACTTCACAAAATCCCAATCCTCCCCAAACCCATACAGACCAGGACCCAACCATTTCTATGGCTCTGGGTTTCCCTGCCCCTCCCCCTTCTCCTACCTGTTTAACAAGCGATGATAGTGAAGATGAGGAAGCTTCACTTGAGCCTGCTAACTTAGCACCTTCCTCCTCTGCCTTTGGGCCCAAACCCTTCACTTTCTCATCTGCAGAAATGGGTCCCATTAGGCAGAGTATGAGTGTAAGTGCTCAGCTCTGGCTAAGAGAGCATTTCCCAGTTCTTCTGGAGCACTTACCACTCCTGGCAGAGCTTACTGATGCCAAGGTCTGGAGCAAGGCCAGACTTGAAGATGTGGAGGACCTAATGCTTTTTCTTGAGGAAATGGGTCCCTCCAACTTCACTGCTTGGGAGATTGAGCTAAAGCAGAGGATGAATATTCAGAACCCAGCAGAGCTGGAGACCCCTGGTGCAGCTAAAGTCTTGATTCGCACCCTGCTCATCCAGAGAGGAGTAATGCTCACTCCAGAGGGCCCCACTTACAAGTTTGGTCCTCATTTTGTCTTCCCTCCAGAGCTATATTCAGATGAGGAAGACTTTGAGATGTCTCCTGCTGTGCTCCAGATGATGAAAGCTTTCTTCAACGAGCAGATCATGCAGATAGGGCGCTTTTCCAAAGCAATTCAACACATGGCCCCTGCTATGATAGAGCATCAGATCAGGCATGAGAGGAAAATCTTCCTGAAGCAGATCAAGTCTACTCTGGCAGAGGTAAAAGCTTCTTTCAAGGCTAATGGCTTATTTATCAAGCTGGATGTCATGCACAGCCAGAAGCAGCTCCAGGAGCACGTGCTGGAGCAGATGAGGCCAGTCTCTGTGCTCAAAGTGGAGATGGCTAGCCAGATGATTCAGACTGCCAAGCTAAAGGACTCCCTCCAGGAGATGTTGGAGAAGCAAGAGAGGCTTGTTGCTGAGTCTAAAGCCTACCTGGAGGAGGCCAAGCAGCTACGTGATCTTCACTCTTCCTCCAACACTGCCTTGCCTGATCTTATAAGGCAGGTGGTGGAGCCCCTCCTTGATGAAGTTAAAAAGGGGGAAGAGAAGGCCAGAACTGATCTGGCGAAGACCACAAATGAAACTCTCTTCAGCCATGGAGCTCGTCTGGACCTGCTGGAGAATACATTGGCCCAGGCTGAGTTGCAGAAGAAGAAGAAGGAAGAGCTCAAATCTCTTTCCATGGCTAAGCAGCTTGCTGCAGAAGAGGAGTCAGAGGCTGAGCAGGATCCAATCTCCATCTCTGGACCTGCAAAGAGGAAGATAAGGAAAGTGAAGAAGAGCTTCCTTGAATCTGTGGTTGAAGAAGCAGAGAAGAGATTCAAGGAAGAGTCGCCTGAAGAGAGGCAAGCAAGGATAAGGAAAAACATAGATGAAGAGCAGAGGCTCAGATATGTTAGAAGGCAAAATAAGAAGAGCAGAGAAGCTGGCATCACTCCTGGTGCTAGTGGATCCAGCCAGAAGAGGAAAGGGCCTGTTGAAGTCATGAACATCCTCCCTCTCAGGACAGAAGGGTCCTTTGACTCAACTGTTCCTGTGCCTTTGATAGAAAAATGGAGAGAAGCCAAGACTCTCTGGTTCATTCAACATTACATCCAGAGACCTCCACCAGAGGATGATGCTCTCATCAACATGACTTTCCATTCTTGGATGCAGGCATATGATGCAGATTTGTACAAGCAGTTGATGGATTCAACTATTGAATTCAACCTGGAAGTCACTGCTCCTGAATTCCATTTTCTCAACACTCCAATGGCAGGAGACCTGGTTGATTGGGCTGAGCTGAAGAGACTGTACAAGACCAAGGTGTTGGCAAACTTCACCCCAACATCTTCTGCAGAGTTGAAAGCTATTCAAGATAGATTCTTTGACTGGTTCCTGGTGCCCAAGGATAACAGAAGATATGCTTAGAATAGGACCAGAATTGCTTTGTAATCTGTAATCATCTTTGTCCTTTTTATCAATGAGAATCTCATATCTACTCTCTTCAAAAGACAACCCCTTGTTGTCTTATTTGTTTGCCTGATAAGATCTATTCTAAGGTCTTATCCTTTATTGTTTTCTTGCTTAAGTTTACTTTTGATCAGTTCTGGTAATGTTTTAACTCCATCAAAAAGGGGGAAATTGTTAGGATAAAAGTTATTAGTTTTGATGAGTTAAAACAAACCAGAAGATGTAATAGGACCATCTGGACCTGTTAGCTAGATGATGATCTAGATTAGGACTTAGTCTAGGGGGAACTGCCAGACCAGAAGACTTCACCAGAAGAGTCACCAGAAGACCCCACCAGAAGACTTCACCAGATGAGATCTGACCAGAGGCAGAGGACCTTCCCCAGACCAGACGAGTCCGGACCAGACGAGTCTGGTAGAACAAAAGATGCTCAGTTTGATCCCCTGATTCTACTGAGTATTCTGGTTGTTGACCAGATGAGGACCAGAAGACACCGAGGTTGCCTGGTGTCCGGTCTTGTCTTCTCTAGAGAGAATCAGAGTTAGGCAGAGGAAGCTATTGACCGTTGGTGATTCAAATCAAGTCAACAAGATCAGGATTGGAAAGTATTTGAAGATAATCAATCCAAGGATCCCACCAACCCAATCAATCAATTAGGGAATTGATTGATTGAGGCTTCCTTATATAGAGGATCTGATTGGATTAGCCCTCCAACGGCTAGCCCTAATCCCCTCTATAAATATGAGAGTGCAGTTCAAGAAAAAGCTCTAGAGAAACTATATACGCGCATAAGTCTATCCAAGCTTTTGAGATTCATACCAAGCACTCTTACTGTTCATAATATTTATCTACTCTTAAGGAGTTATTGAAACCTCAACCTGTTCATCTATCAGACAAGGTTGTAGGCTGTTTGATCTTTAGATTGAAGTCAAATCTAAAGAGGTGTAAGAAGGAACTGGTACTTCCAAATTCCAGTAAGTAAGTGAGTGGTTGGTTGATAGTGAGACCCCTTAGATATAAGGGAGAGTGGACGTAGGATATTCAAATCCGAACCACTATATATCTTGTGTTCTTTATTGTTTTCAATTTACTTATTGTTCTTTTGATTATTACTCTCTTGTAAAAGACTTTGAAAGACATTTAACTTAAGCTTCCGCAATTAATCTAACTAGTGGGACCAACATTTTTTGTGTGTATTTTTTTAAGGGCACGGCTATTAACACCCACGATAATACTTTGTTCACCCACTACTAAATTAACCCACCATGTATATTGCTTATTTTTTTATTTTTTTAATACACCCCCTTAAGATTTACAACTATAACCTTAATATAATATCACCCATCAATTTGAAATTAAAAAAATAGCACATCAATAATTATTTTTTATTTTAATTGAACCACCGCTTCCTGTCGTTTAAAACAAAAACCACAATTCCTTTTATTTTCATGGTGTACCAATTTATAGATAAATAAAAATACTTTAATCTCATTTAAATTGTGTCTTTATAATTTATACTTTTAGGATTATACTTTTTTTTTCTTTTTTTAATGGTGCAACTGTGTGTGAAAGAATAAAAAAGTTTTAAGTGAATTCTAAGATTTGGGGGATGGTGTTGAAATTATGAGTGTTTAATAAATATATTGTTTATTTTTTATAAAGGGTATATTAGTATTTTTATTAAACATTTTTTTTTAAAAAAAAAGGTGGGTGAACAAAGCATTTTCATGTGGGTGAATAACAGCGCCCTTTTTTTAATAGATTTGTTGCTTTATTTTTCAGATTTTATATGTAAAATTTCGATAAATGTAATTTTAGATAAGTAAAGAATTTCAATTTGATATTGTAATTGGTGTTTTTGAATTTATTCCTTTATTTGTGACTATGTCTTCTGCAAAAATTATGTATGTGCAAAAAATAAGTAAATTTGGACCATTTGATAAACATCTTAAAATAACCAATAATTATGGGTGTGCAACATATTATCGAAAATGCACATTCAAATAATATGAGAATACCAATAATTATGTGTGTGCAAACATGAGTAAAAAATAAGTAAATTTGGACCATTTGATAAATATCTTAAAATAACCAATAATTATGGTTGTGCAACATATTATCAAAAATGCACATTCAAATAACATGAGAATATCAATAATTATGTGCAAATTGTTATTAAAATTGCACATTAGTTCGAAATTAAAATAATACTTACTTTATGTCATATCACAGCTTTTGGGGGGTGGGGAGTGGGCTGGTGGGTTTGGTGGGTTGTTTTGAGGGTATTTTGCCCTTCATTGTAATTTTAAAAATGTAGAGCCTTTTTTTGTGTTTTGAGGGCAAAGTGTGCCCTCCTTTGTGATTAATCCTTTTTAATTATCTATAAATAGAGATCAATATTAATATATTTTGAATCACAATTTTATATCTTATTTTTATTTTGAATATCAAATAATTTAATATATCACTTTATAAATATAATAAAAATTGATTGTAGATCAAATATAATTATTACCTCCGTTCCACATCTTTCTTCATGTTTATTGTATTCTCGTATTTTAGCGAACGAATTTTTATTGGTATTTGAAATGATAAAATAATATTTAAGGATATATATAATAGAGGGGAGATATATCTATCATACCCCATTTTCTAAAAAAATTAATCATTTCAAATAATAGTAAACAACTCGCTCACTAAAACACAAGAAAACAGATAGTGTAAAGATAGAGTTGGGACAGAGGGAGTTTTAAATAATAAGAATAAATATTAACTTAGATTGTATTGAATTATTGATAAAGTATGAAAAATAATGAAAGTAGATTAAGTTGTAGATGGTACATGTGGAGAAGAGAGAAATGAATTATTTATTATAAGGTTGAGTTAGGAAGAGTGGTTGATAACGATAGTATAACATTATTATTAAATATTCCGAGTCATGCCTGGCTCAAGTAGGCAAGCTGTAGGTTTATGCTTCTCAGTTTGACATATTCGGACCCTATTTAATATTATATTGAAAAACAAATGTGAATCATGTTTTCTTTCACACAATATATCCTTAATTAAGTACTCCCTCCGTTCCAATTTTGTTTACGTTGATAGGCGAACATCAATCATTGTTGGACGAACAAATATTAAGGCCGTAATAAGGATTACAAAGAATCAACCCAAAATTAAAGATGATTAACAAAGAAAAATCAAAATGAGTGTACAAATTAATCCAGGAGGTGTATGAAGTGACGAACAACTCCTGTGACGAACAACATAGTGGCGAACAGGTTTTAAGACCCAAGACAAGACATGAACGTTCCGCCAAGCCACGGATGACGAGCAACATTGATAAAAGGTGGTGTATCTACTAGCCTAAGAGGTGTATGCAGACGAACAAAGAACCAAGATTCCAAAGCTCAGCTCAACAAGAAATATAGGCGAACAACTTTGAAGCCATATCCTCAAAAGGCGAACAACTATTACTGAAAGATCCTTCTGGACAAATCATGCCGACCTGGACGAACAACAATGAGTCCGAGATAAGACCAAAGAAGACTTTGTAACTAAGATTCAGCTTAGATAAGGTCAAACAAGGTCAAAGGACACTTGTCTAGCATGCAAGCTGGGGAGACCAAGAGTCTTGGACACCTCCTGCTTGCTAGTCTCTATAAATAGTTGTTCTCCAGCTAAAGAAATACAAGTTCAAATACACAAATGCTCCTAAAACACACACTAACACACCTAAACGTACACACATACGAAATTAATACGATTTCGACTTTCGTATTTACAATTCCACAACCCGAATCTTCGATTTATCATTTACGGTGGTAATCAATCACACGTTATTGATTGATGATCTTAAACCGAACTAAGAACAATCACTAATCCTCCTGATTAAATTTGATCACCAACAAATTGGCGCTAGAAGGAGGGTCGAACCTTCGATTTCGTGTGATTAGTCAAGAACTTCAAACTGAAAACTTGAAGATTTGAAGAAAACCTCAATAAATATTTGAAGATTCAAGTAAAAGTGTTCTTGGTGTTCTTGGTGTTCTTCAATATAAAATTTGAAGATAATTCAGTTTAAAATGCCTCAATCCAAGGAAACACAAGGTTCACGTTTGAAAAGGAGAGCATCTCCTACTTGGGCTTCGTCAGCAGGCCATCAAGATCGAGAACCGAGACATGCGAATAGATCAAGGCTTACGGCCATAGACCATAACCTCTCACCTGAAATGGAGGCCCTAGCGAACAACCCTAACGAACTGGCTAAGACCATTGCTGCTCTCCAAGCTCTTCAAAGACAGCAAGAACAAAATAGACTTTCACAAGCAAGGCCTAAGGACAAACCCCTAGAAGTTGTTAGGGCCAGGTCTGGTAGGGGCGAACAACGTGAGGTGGATAGTGCCCAAGTCAGGCGGGACAAGGGCAAGGCCAAGATGGCCTAACCAAGAGAGGGCCAGGCTGAGTCAGCACATGGGCGAGCAACAATGTCCAGCCATGGAACAACCCATTCCAGTGCCCAGGATAAACTTGGCCAACCTCAGCCTCAAGAGAAAGTTGCTCGCCAGGGAGCAGAACATGGGCGAGCAACTTTTGAACAACCTCGCTCATCAATCCATGAAAGACTTTCCCAGTCCGTCTTCAGGCGTCTAGGGCCAAATGCGGCAAGCAACCCTAGAAAGCAGCTCCAAGACATGCCCGCTCCAAGTGAGGGACTGCGACATGTAGAAAGGTTTGTGCATTTGCTCGCCGAACAGCCTCCAAGCCAGGGGGCATCTTTGGATGAGCTGTCAAGCCTAAGAAAGGTTGTGGAGAGCATGCAGGGGCAATTGGACCAACAAAGAGGAGTGGGGATGACCAGCTTGCCATCCTCACCATTATCATCTATTATTCTGAAAGCCCCGATTCAGAAAAAGATCCAATTCCCGGCAAGTATACAATATGATGGCATTGCTGATCCTCGGGTCCATTTGACGAAGTATTCAGACTATATGGTCTCAGTGGGAGCCAGTGATGCCACCCAATGCCGAAACTTCCCATTAACTTTGCGAGACCGGGCACACAAGTGGTTTTCTGCAATGTCACCAGCATCTATCCACTCGTTCATCCAACTAATTCGAGAGTTCCTCTCCCATTTCTCAACGGCAGGATCATACTTGTCCCAAAAATACAGACTGTCGGACCTAAAGCAAAATGACGACGAGTCGGATCGGGCGTTTATGGAAAGGTTCGATAAAGTACTGTTGGAAGGGAAGCCCGTCAGCGAAGATACAAAAATCATCGCTGTTATGGCCGGATTAAAGAAAGGGTCGAAGTTATGGAAAGAGGTACGTCTGAAGTGCCCGAGAAGCTATGCTAAATTCCGGAATCAAGCCGGCATATTCGTTTCCATGCATGAGGCCTTGCAATCAAACTTGGGAGAAAACAAAGCTGATCCCAAGGAGGATAACAAGAAACCTGGCGGAACAGGCTACCGAGTCCCGAAGAACATGAAGGCATTCAATGAAGGGACGGAGCTTAAAGAAAAGTTGAACCAGGTGCTAACAGTGTCAGTCGATACTGTATATGAAAATGTGAAAGAGAAGGAGTTGCTCTCCCCTCCCCGGCAAATCGATCAAGATACCGGCAAACTCAACCCTAACAAGTATTGTGCCTACCATCAAAGCGTGGGGTACTTTACTAGTGAATGTAGAGATTTGCTCAAACAACTTTGGCGGTTTTACGAGGAGGGGAAGCTCTCCGATTTCGTTAAAAGACAACCTGGAAAGAGAGCCCGGGAGAACGACTCTGAAGATGAGGATGATCAACCTCAGAAAAATAATAAACCCGGGCGATCAGTTCCGGCCGTTGCTGCCCGTCCACTTGAGGATCTATACATGATGGAACCCGCGGGACCAGCGGGAGGATGTTCTGATGGACGACCACCAATCTCCAACCGAAAAAGAAAAGCCGAATTGTGAGCGATCGATCAAGTACAAGGAATAGGGGTTAAACCATCCATCATGCAAACAACAGAACTAACCTTTACTGAAAAGGATTTGGAGGGAATACTGACCCCCCACAATGATTCACTCGTGATCTGTGCTAAGATCATGGAGACCAGAGTGCACAGATTGTTGGTGGACACCGGAGCCTACACCAACATTCTTTTCAAGAAGACGCTCGACCAACTTGGAGACTACTCGGGCTATATACGAGATTCAAATCATAGAATCTTAGGCTTCAGAAATGTTGTAACAGTCCCGTTGGGGGAGATTAGGTTGTTCGTTCAGCTTGTAACGGTCGAGAAACCCGAAAAAAACATAACAAGAATGGTTGATTTCTTGGCCGTCGATCAGGAATCAACCTACAACGGGTCTCTTGGTCGACCTTTCCTAAATGAATTTAAAGCTGCATGTTCAACTTACCATTATAGTCTGAAATTCCCAACAGCAAGTGGAGCAAGCACAATAAAGGGAGATCAAAGAAAGGCTCGGGAATGCCTATTGCAGTTACAGGCAAAGCATGCACTAGTATCCATGATGGAAGCCACCACCAGCTATCCTGCTGATGAACCATCAATACTGGAGAACATGATGGACATAGAGGAGGAACACATGGATACGGACGAACAACACCTTGACGAACAAGTCTTGGATGAACAACTGGTCACCCCCCATGAAGAAATTCACTCTGACGAACAACAAAAGGGTGGTGACGAGCAACACTCACCAGATGACTTGGAGGGCCAGGTGTTAACTAACAACAATGAGTCAGGACCAACAGATGATCTAGATCCCCGCCTGGGAGCAGAGTCCATGAGCATCGAAAATGATTTCAACCCTGAAGGACCAATACTTGATCCTCGTTGGAAAGGACAAAAACGACGAGCAACTCCAGTTGAAGAACTGGAGGCGTTCAAAGTTAATCCTGAAAATAAGGATCTCGAATTATACATAGGATCTGAGCTCCCTGAGCCTTACTGATCCCGAATGAAAGAGTTCCTCGGTAAAAATCTAGATGTTTTTGCCTGGTCTCATGCAGACATGGTGGGAATAGATCCAAAACATGCTTGTCACAAGCTCAACATCAATCAAGCAAAAAGGTCTGTCCATCAAAAATGAAGAAAATATGGCCCAGACAAGTATCAAGCTTTGAATGAAGAGGTGAAGAAGTTGTTAGATAACGATCTAATCCGACAAGTACTCTATCCACAGTGGGTAGCAAACCCAGTCCTTGTGAGGAAACCAAATGGGACCTGGAGGCTATGCATAGATTTTACGGATCTGAATGCAGTATACCCGAAGGACAACTTTCCTCTCCCCCATATTGATCAATTGGTGGACAGTACGGCGGGTCATGAGATGCTAACGTTTATGGATGCCTTTGTCGGGTACCATCAAATTCCTATGCATCTAGACGATCAAGAAAACACAGCATTTTATACAAACAAGAATTTGTTATGTTGGAGGAGAATGCCCTTCGGCCTCATCAACGCCGGAGCAACATACCAGAGGTTGGTGAACAAGATGTTCAACGAACAAATCGGAGATACGGTAGAAGTCTATGTAGACGATATCGTAGTCAAAAGCCCCCGAAAAGAAGACCATCTCCAGCATTTGACCCAAGTGTTCGATATTCTTCGACATTACAACATGAAGCTAAACCCGAAGAAGAGCAGCTTTGGAGTACATTCTGGAAAGTTCCTGGGCCATCTTGTTAGTCAACGTGGGATTGAAGCCAATCTGACAAAAGTCAAAGCTATCGTGGATATGCAACCACCACGTTCGATAAAGAAAGTGCAAAGGCTAACAGGATGCCTAGCAGCATTGAATCAATTCATATCCAGATCAGGGGATAAATGCCGTCCATTCTTCGAAGCCATCAAAAAAGGAAAGTTCACATGGACTAACAACTGTCAAAAGGCGTTCGACCAACTTAAGGACTACCTGGGAGATGTTAAAATTCTATCAAAACTCGTCCCATAAGAAAAACTATATATGTACCTGGCAGCGTCAGAAGTGGCAATCAGCTCCGTCCTGGTGCGAAAAGACGGTAAATTCCATCAACCTATTTACTATGTTATCCAAGCTTTGCACGAAGCGGAGATCAAATACTCCACAACCGAAAAGCTAGCATATGCACTTGTCATGAGTGTGAGGAAGTTACGACCATACTTCTTTGATCATCAAGTCGAAGTTCTAACAACTTTCCCACTCAGACAAATTCTCCATCGCCCCGACACAGCTGGTCGTCTACTAAAGCGGTCACTAGAGATTAGTCAATTCGGGGTAACCTATGCTCCTCGAACAACGATCAAAGGGCAAGCGTTAGCCGACTTTATAGTCGAACTAACCTTCCCACCAGATCCGACGAGAGGACTTGATCACCCCTAGCATCTTTACATTGATGGATCTTCAACTAATGTAGCCTCGGGGGCGGGAGTGGTCCTGATAAGCCCTGACAGACAAGTATTCACCTCAGCAATCAGATTTGGTTTCATGGCAACCAACAACGAATCTGAATATGAAGCTCTCATTCCTGGTCTTCACTTATCCCTTGTTGTGGGAGTTAGACGACTGCAAATATTCGGTGACTCACAATTGATTTTGAATCAAGTTCGAGGGGAATACGAGGCTAAAGACGATCATATGATCGAGTATCAGCGAATTGTTGCTCATCTGATGTTCTTGCTAGATCAAGTCTTCATTGAACAAATTCCAAGGACAAGCAACACACAAGCAAATGTGTTGGCTCGGCTAGCAACAAGCGAAGGACCAGCAGAGTTGGTTGATATTATAATCACAAAAATGAATGACCCATCAACAACAAGTTATAATGTCAACCAACTTGATGAACAAATAAGTAAAGAAGAAGACTGGAGAACAAATATAGTCTAATACTTGAAAAGTGGGGAAAACCAAACAACCCTTTTGAAGCTGCCAAGCTAACAAAGAAAGCCACCAGATACACTCTGGTGGGCGACCAGCTATACAAAAGGGGAATATCAATCCCACTTCTCAAATGTTTGCCGAGGGGGCAAGGACGAGCAATACTCGAAGAAATACATGTCGGAGTATGTGGAAATCACAATGGGGGGCAAGCCTTGGCATACAAAACTATCGGACAAGGTTATTATTGGCCGACTTTACGTCAGGACGCAATCAAGAAAGCAAAAACTTATCGTCAATGTCAAATTTTTGCCCCAAACATTCATACTCCAGCCCAACAGCTTGTATCGGTTTACAGTCCATGGCCATTTGCAAGATGGGGGATGGACATCATTGGTCCCTTCCCAGCAGGAGTTGGAAATATTTGATTTGCCGTCGTGGCAGTCGACTATTATACGAAATGAGAAGAAGCAGAGGCCATGGTAAAGATTACGCAACAGAAAATGATCAACTTCATTTGGAAGAATATTGTTTGTCGTTTTGGGGTTCCACAAACCATTGTGATAGACAATGGTCCGCAGTTCGATGGGATAGAGTTGAGAGATTTCTGCACGAAGTGAGGGATCAAAAAACACTATTCTACGCCCTATCATCCCCAATCAAATGGACAAGTCGAAGCTGTAAACAAGATAATCAAGCATACATTAAAAGTACGGCTGGCGGAGAGCAAAAGCAGTTGGTCTGAAGAACTTCCAGAAGTCCTGTGGGCATATAGAGTTTCTCCCAGGTCAAGCACCGGAGAAACACCTTTTGCAATGGCTTTCGGAACAGAAGCTGTGATACCAATCGAATTAAAGACCAACACATTCAGGACGACCAACTTTGATGAGCAGGTGAACAACTCTGCTCTAGCTACTGAAATGGATTTTCTCGAAGAAAAAAAATTAAGTGTCGAGCTAAAAAATGCTACCTATAAGCAACGAGCAGAACGCTACTACAATTCCCATGTCAAAATCAGGGAATTCAGAGTTGGAGATTTGGTTCTAAGAAAGTTGCTCGCCCAACCTCCAGGTGTATTGGGACCAACTTGGGAGGGTCTGTATTCTATAACGGAAAAATTTGTTAATGGTGTATACGATATCGAAGATATGGAAGGCAAGCCGGCCCAATACTCCTGGAACGTTGTACATCTAAAGAAGTACTATCAATGAGTCGAACAAGTTCTTGATTGGCCGAACAAATGTCTTGGGGGACAAGTGAACCAAGGCAAACCAAAACCAAAAACTTGCCTAATTTTTTGATAATTTTGCTAAGTATAGAATGAAAAGTTGTTCAGCACATTGTATAGTCTAGTGCTGTATCATTTTTTTTTATTTTAGACAAAGTTGCTCGGCAAAAATATTATAAGCGAGCATGTTTTAGTTAGTGTTTAAAGTTGTTCATCAGGTTGTGTATGTTAGTGACGAGCAGTCTTACAACACTTGTAAATTTTTTACAATGTATATATAGTTGTTCGTTAAGAAAAAAGTCCAAAGCTCGAGGTACAAGTCCATTTTGAGGACCAAAGCCACTTAAAGGTTGTTCGTTTTTTAAAATGAACAGAACCTAAGGCTAACCCCTGATTCCATCAAAAGGCAAAGTTCAAATCGAACAAAGCCCAAAATTACATGTTATAATTGCAAAAGCATTAACAAAAATGTAAAGGCAATTAATATATAAAAAGAAAATGAGCGAACAAAAGAAAGACATTCATTAAGTAAAAGGCATTGAGCCTAAAAAATAGTACAAGAATTCTAGAAGTGTACTACAAAAAGAGCGAGCAACTATTACAAAAGGAAGACTAAAAAATCAAAGTCCTAAGTCTATTGCTGCTCGGCGGGAGGAAGATCTTGAGTTTGGTCAGTGGGAGGATCAATATCATATCTCTGGCCATCTCCTCAGCTGCTTTCTGCTCCATCTCTTTAGCAGTTTGCTCGTCCGCAGCAGCCAGCTCTTCCTCTTGCTCGCCCTCATCAACTAGAGCCAGAGGCCGAGTAATAGTGATACTAGGGTCAAGGCCGTCAATCTTGACCCCTAACTCAGCTATATCCCCCAATTGGATCTCGATGTTGTTCGGTGGGGGATAATTCTCCAAGAACTCAGTCAAGTCCTTGCCCATCTCTTCCACCATATCCTTGTAATCGTACGCATCAGCCATACGAATACAATCAGCGTAGGTGTAGATATATCCCAAATTTGAGATGGGGGCAGACCGGGTCTGGAGCTCAGCGTCAAGTTGATCGCGAGTGAAGGTGCTGGCCTCCACCTCTCTAAGGCGAGCATTTTCTGCTTCGAGCTCTGCAATTCTTTGTTCGGCGGCGGACAACTTCTTCCCTTCCTCGCTGAGCACGGCGTCTTTGCCTTTCAGTTCGGCAGATAAGCCTTGAATTTCTTCAAGGTACTTCTTCTCGTTATCAAGGTAGAGGGAGAGTTGATTGTTGAGACGAGCAAGCTTGACCTCATAAGTGTTGATCATGGAATCTTTCTCCTCCGTCAGTTGCCGAGCAGTGCTTGCATATCGGCGAACATCTTCTTCTTGCTTGGCCAGCTGAGCCATCGCCCTTTGCGCCATCACGAGGCCGTTGGCATGATGCATCATGGACAGGTGGAAGTTGTCCGCCAGCCCTTGCATGGAGATATTCTTCTCCATGGGTCGTGTCCATGCCCGGGCGACCAACCCTGTCGCCCTGCGAACATGATCACCTGGGATCTTCCTTATGTTGACGGGAGTCTTGGAGCAGGCATACTGATGAACAACATGTGCTCGCCCAGGGTGGTCATCAGCCCGGTACCTACGAACAAAAGAGCAAACAACACTTAGAAAAAAAATTATAAATGAGAAACGAATCTTGCTCGGCAAAGAAGAATGAATACTTACTCGGCGAATTTACGACCATCCCAGCCTAGAAGAGTTATGTCCTCTGGGCCACGGGTTGGGGCCACATCTTTCCCAGCCTTGCCCGCCCTATCAGTAGGCTCAACAGAGGAGCGGCGAGCAGCTTCTTCATCGGAGTGAACAAGGTTCTTGTTCGTCTTCTCCTTCCCCTTATGGCCGGTAGGGACATCTTGCGCTACGGGAGTCCCATCAGCCCTTTTTAGTCGGTTTCCCCTATGGGAGGGGTAGAAGAAGGGGGTAATGGTCGAGCATGGCCAGAGGGGGCGGCATGTCGAGGAACTTTACCCCCTCAGGTTTGTTCGTCAGTGCAAGCACTTTGGAGGGGGGGTCCCCCTTCACTTTCCTTCCCTTTGGTGGGGGCATCTCGTGTACCCTTTGCTCCAGAATACCAAAACAGGGAGGAACCGCAACAGTAACTTGCTCGGTTGTAAAAAAAAAAGATTAAAGTCAGAATGCAAAGGGTACGAGCGAATATTCTTTTCTTTCTTGACGAACAAGGAAGTTTAGATAAGTTGGTGAAATTTCATACCTGGGGGCACCTCAGCTTGGGCCTCTAAGTGGTGAGGGAATGTGAATAGACGAGCAGCTCTCTGATACTTCTCCTCGCTCAGATATTGGATGGTCCTATCTGCTCTATTGTGCAGACCGACCAAGCAGGAAGTGAATAAAAACTCTGCATCAATCTCTTCTTCCTCCGAGTTTCACTTGGGCAATCGAGGGCCTGCGAGCAAACAAGAAAAGTTAAATTAGAACAATATAGTTCAAAAGCAAACAGAGATAAACTTACGCTTAATTATTCCATAAAAAATGGGAGAGTTTATTCGTCCAATGCCACCGTATGGACCGGAAGATGCTCGCCAATCACCCCCAATGAAGAAGAAGTGTTGTTTCCAGTCCCTGATCTTGTTCGGCACTCTTTCTTCCATCTTGAGTCTGGTTCTGGCCTTGAGATAGTAGTAACCTTCTTCGCCTATGGGGCACTTGGTAATTGTCATGAGATAGTTGATTTCCTCCGCAGTAAGGCGATCAACATATCCTTCTAAGGCGAACAGACACATTGCGATCGGCGTGATCTGTGTAATGGCAAGGTTGGTCGCCTCTAGAAAACGACCAACAACTGGGGGCAACGACAACTTTAACCCGACCATCAATGTATTAACGTTGATCGCCGTGCATCCTTCAGGTGGGCGATCAACTCTCTCTTTCTTCTTAGGGGCCCACATGTGGATATCAAAAGGGATTTTGTATGTCTCTCGGATCAAATCAAGATCTTCCTCGAGAACCACACTCCTAATCTTGCTCGCCTGAAAATCAGTCTTCACCGATCCCATAATTTCTCGTTCGGGGCGAGAGAAGTTGTTCGCATATTCATTTGAATATGCTCGCCATTCGAAAGGCCGAGCAACTCAAACTGGGATCTCGTTTTCCAACATCTTTGGAGGTGGAAAGTTTATCCCCTCCAAAAACTCTCACATGAGTTCGTCAAAAAGGGGATCCTCCTCCGATTCAGCGCTGGACGAGGAGCCCTCGTCGGAATCTCTGTTTGCAATAACTACCACCTCCCTACCAGACGGACGAGCACCAGTATCCTCCACTGATTGAACAACGGAGTCTGCGTGGGGGTCCGATGCCGAAGAAATCTCAAAGGGGGGTTGGTTTCCGTGTGCCACAACGAGAAAGAGGTGATCAAGGGTTTCCTAAGATTTGTTGCTCGAATGAGAAGACATAGGAGGAAAGGAGGAAAAACACAGACGGCGGCGGAAAATTTTGCAGACGGCGGAGAATCCCCGGAGAAGAAGGTGGCGCAAAGTTTCACACGGCGGCGATGGAGATTTTTGAAGGAAAAAGAGAAATGAAAGAGGAAATTGAGCAATAGAGACAAAAATACTACCTTGGAATCGAATTGGAGACACAAAATAGGAGTAATCGCCGGAGAAAAGCTTCAAATCGCCGGAGCACTGTAGCAGGGATGAAAGAAGTGTGAAAATTTCAGTTCCCACTTCTATTTATACTCCAAGGAAAAACGGGATAAAACCGTAATTTCCCACAGAATATGGACTGAATTGAAGGAAAACGGGGTAAATTTCGAGCAAATTTGAAAATCGAAGGACCTATACGCAAATATAAGGACGCGTGGCCTCGAGACTGCTCGCGCGTAGGCGGCGCACAATCATACCGCCCACGTCATCCTCGTACATCCCCCAGATCGTGGGAAGACGAAACGGTGAACCCGGAGTTGCTCGCCAGATTCAATGATGTTCGTCCAAATCCTCACCAGTATAGTATCCTAACTACAGTTGCTCGCCACAAAGTTGCTCGTCTGAGGCAACATCTAGTCAGGATAGGGGGCAATTGTTGATAGGCGAACATCAATCATTGTTGGGCGAAAAAATATTATGGCCGTAATAAGGATTACAAAGAATCAACCCAAAATCAAAGATGATTAACAAAGAAAAATCAAAAGGGAGTGTACAAATCAATCCAGGAGGTGTATGAAGTGACGAACAGCTCCTGTGACGAACAACTTAGTGGCGAACAGGTTTTAAGACCCAAGACGAGACATGAACGTTCCGCCAAGCCACGGATGACGAGCAACATTGATAAAAGGTGGTGTATCTACCAGCCTAAGAGGTGTATGCAGACGAACAAAGAACCAAGATTCCAAAGCTCAGCTCAACAAGAAATATAGGCGAACAACTTTGAAGCCATATCCTCAAAAGGCGAACAACTATTACTGAAAGATCCTTCTGGACAAATCAAGCCGACCTGGACGAACAACAATGAGTCCGAGATAAGACCAAAGAAGACTTTGTAACTAAGATTCAAATAGTTATTCTCCAGCTAAAGAAATACAAGTTCAAATACACAAATGCTCCTAAAACACACACTAACACACCTAAGCGTACACACATACGAAATTAATACGATTTCGACTTTCGTATTTACAATTCCACAACCCGAATCTTCGATTTATCATTTACGGTGGTAATCAATCACACGTTATTGATTGGTGATCTTAAACCGAACTAAGAACAGTCACTAATCCTCCCGATTAAATTTGATCACCAACAGTTTACCCAAAAGCCCAAAAAAGGAAGGTGTTTTTTTGTTTATCCATTTCCTAAAATGGCAAAAAGCAACACCATTTTTCAAACTCAACATTCAAAAAACTACTTTATACTAAAAAATATTAATAAACAATTCCTAAGAAGCTACTTTATACTCAAAAGTATTAATAAACAACTATTTTCTTAAAAATTGTGTCATTTAGAAATGGGTAATCTAAATTGGGACAGAGGTAGTATAATTTTCTATTTAATATTCTACTGAGCAATAAATGCGAATCATGTTTTCTTTCACACAATATTTCCTTAATCAATTATAAATTTTGTGACTTGTCTTGGATTTTATTACTGGGATAATTGCTCGACATTTTTAATCGGATGTATATGTAATGCAGATATGAATTCATAACCTTTTTTTTTCACTTTGACAGAATATGAATCCATAACTAGTTAAATAGCTATAAAAGGTGAATCAATTTGGATCGGGTTACACCTGCCTCTATATAAAAACACAATTTGACAAATATTTATTTGCAACTTTTACTCAAAAAAGAATAATAATTGTTATATTGGTTTTTGTAACTAAATGATTAATTAAGCACTTAGTGCACGGTGTACTTGGTCAAAGCCTCATATGCACTTGGTATACGGTGCACTCAATCAACAGTTGAACTGTTTACACTGAAAAGTGTGGGCTAATTACCAAAAAAATGTACACAGAAAAACGATAACATTGAAAAATTTTCAATGTAATCAACCCATACTTTTCAATATAACTAGACCACACTTTTCAGTATAAACAGTCTCAATTGTTGAGGTAGTGCACATACATCAGGTGCAAGGGACTTACTCTTTTTATTATTGTTTACAACAATTATATTAGATATTTTGAGGCTGCAATTAAAGAGAAGGCCTATGTCCAGGGAATATCTTATAAGATGATCAGAGTATATATAAAGAATTAGTGAATGATATTTATGTGCAATTATTTAGATACGGTAGAATTATGAAATACTATAATGTAGTGTGTTTTTGCAGGTGAGAGGTTGACAAGCTGGATCCTTGAATTTGGCAGAGAGAGGTGTCGTTTTCGTATTTTAATAATGGGATCCGATCAGGTGTGTGAGTCTTAGCCGTTGAAATCTATAAAATGGGGCATCTTTTTAATTCCTTCTAATCAATTTTCTGTACAATCACAAAAAGGTGTGTGCTGCTTTTATCGCTGGCCTTCTTCAACCAATCCATGTATTTCATTACTCCGTAATTAACCGCCCATTCATGGACTTTACCTACCCATGTAATACTTATGTTCACGAAAAAATAGTCCTCTTTTTCCATGCAATTTAATACAATATATCAGAAGGTATTACGAAATATTGTAAAATCTTTTTTAAATAAAAGAATTGTTTTTTTATAAATAATTATTTTATTCAGATGAACTTAGGGGGCGTTTGGTTAACAACTCTTCAATGGTAATGGAAATGAGATTGAAAATTAATTTAATTAGCATGGTTCATGAGAACAAAATCACTACCTCTCCTCCTAAATAAGGTAATCACTACTCCATTTTGATTACCCTATTCTCTTCCTACAATCCTCATCCTCAATCACTGCCTCATTCCTCCACCAACAACCATTTGTTCTCAACTTCTATTCCAAAATTGGGGCATGTCACTAGCAATGGTGACCATTGGAACACTTCTTCCTCTAACATATCATTTTTTTTATGAGGGCATAAATGAAAATAAATTTTCATTCTCATTACCATTGAAGAATTGCTAACCAAGCGCCCCATTAGTATACTTCATAATACCTTTCGACATATTACACTAAACCACGTTAAAAAAAATATAACAATTTTTTGTGGACGGTAGTATCTAGATAATGCAGTGATGCAAAATTTCCACTAGGCGGATGTTTAAGCGGCGCTAAGTAGTCATCAGTCGACCCAATTTAAGTGTAATCCGTCTAGGTGGACTTGATGTATTGCTTTATTTATTTATTTTTCGACTTAAAACGATGTCGATTAGAGAATTTCACTTAATTTGATGTAATATATGTGTGTGATTGTCTAACTAGACTATTTCTATATTTGGAAATTTGAATTATGTTGTTAACTTATTACTCCCTCCATTTTTTAATTAAATGTCACTTTAGACTTTACAATATTTTTTTAATAAATGTCATTTTGATGATTTTTATCAAATATTCTTGTTTTACACCCTTATTAATCTTCTACTTACTTTCTATTTTTCACAAATCTTTCCATTTATTTTTTCCATGATTTAAGGATTTTAACGGCAATATTGGCAAAATTTTATAACCTTAATTTGTTGTTTTATTCCAAAAAAATATTTATTAAAAAAGGGAGAGAGCAAGTGTGTGCAAAATACGGTCTGAACCGAAAAAACCAATCAAACCAAATCAAAATATAAAATTTGGTTTGACGGTTCGGTTTACGATTTTAAAATTTGATTTTTTTATTTCGGTTTGGTTTACGATTTTTACGAATTAAAAACCATATAGACCGAACCGAACCGAAATACTTTTAATAATAATAATATTATATATATATATATATATATATATATATATTCAATAAATTAATATGTAATCACTTATAGTCTAATATAATATAATATAATAATATTAATATTAGATAATTTAGATTCACGCATAAAAGGCTTGAGGTTGATTTGTGTTTTGCATAAAATACCTGAGGAGTGGTGTTTTTGTTGATTGTGTTTTTTCAAATTGTTGCTTAATTAGCTTTTGCAAACTATTGTGTTGAAGTTTTTCTTTAATTTTGTAGTAGGGTTTATTGATGGATTTTTGCTTAAATTAATATCTAGATGTTGACATGTTTCAAGTAATTGAATGAAACTGTTGTAAATTGAGAGCGTAAATAAAGGCGCGAGATTTGTTCACCCAGTTCGTCAAGAACGACTACGTCTGGGGGTGTACCAAGCCAGGAGTTTCACTAATATGTATGTGTATGAGTGTATACAATTCTAAGCACTATGATCTATTTATAAGAATAAAGACCTAGTCTAAACCTAAATCTTGTTTAGGTTAAAAGCCCATTAGTAATGTCCACATCAAATCTTCTAGATTTGGTATAATAAATCTTCTAGATTTACAACACTCTCCCTTGGACATTACGACATAGCATAAATGTCTTGTCATAAAAACTCCACGTGCTAGGTAGCGACCAAATATTAAGTTAGGGAGGAATGTGATTTTATTGATCTTCCGGATCAAATCTTCTAGATTTATTTTGGGGTTACCGCTCCCCCTGAAGACAACAACCCTTTGAGCTTTCGCATCCCAATACCACGAACGTACTTTTCAAAAGTAGACGTAGGTAAGGACTTAGTGAACAAATCTGCTAGATTGTCACTAGATTGCACATTTTGAATGGTAATCACGCCACTCTTTTGGAGTTCGTATGGGTAGAAAAACTTAGGTGAGATATGTTTCGTCAGGATTCCTTTGACATACCCATTACTCATTTGTGCGATGCAAGCTACGTTGTCTTCCAATATAATAGTGGGGGATGTATCGCCTTTAGCGATACCACACGAGTCACCAATGTATTTTACCAAGGACCTTAACCAAACATATTCTCGTGCGGCTTCAAACAAAGCTATTATCTCTAAGTGGTTTGAAGATGTGGTAACCATGGTTTGTTTAACCGATCTCCATGAGATCGCGGTACCACCACAGAGAAAAACGTAACCAGTCTGGGATATGGCGTTGTGGGGATCAGACAAATAGTCAGCATCCGCATAACCTACCAAGGTTTTATCTTAGTTCCTTCAGCAAAACAATCCAAAGTCTTGAGACCTTTGGAGGTACCGTAGAACATGTTTAACACCATTCCAATGTCTCCTTGTAGGAGAAGCGCTATATCTCGCAAGTAAATTAACTGCAAATGCAATATCCGGTCTAGTGCAATTTGCGAGATAGAGCAATGCTCCAACAGCGCTAAGATAAGGGACTTCTGGCCCCGGAATTTCCTCTGAATCTTCTCTTGGTCTAAATGGGTCCTTATCCACTTTGAGGGATCGGACAACCATAGGGGTGCTAAGTGGATGAGATTTATCCATGTGAAATCTCTCCAATACCTTCTTCACGTAGGTTGACTGATGTATACGAATTTCTTCTGGGAGATTCTCGATCTGCAGGCTGAGGCAGTACTTGGTTTTACCCAAGACTTTCATTTCGAATTTAGCTTTCAAGATTGAACTAGCTTCCTCAATCTCTTTGCATGTTCCGATTATGTTTAGGTCATAAACATAAACGGATATGATGCAAAAACCACTTTGCGATTTCTTCATGAATACGCATGGGAAAGCTTTATCAAATGTGTATTCCTTCTTTTGGAGGAATTCACTAAGTCGGTTGTACCACATGAGGCCCGATTGCTTTAGACCGTACAACAACTTCTGCAGTTTTATGCTATACATACTGCGATTTTCACCATCCCTCATTTGGGGAATGTCAAATCCATCGGGAATTTTTATATAAATATCGCATCTAGTGATCCGTATAAGTATGCGGTTACTACGTCCATCAATCTCATCTGGAGATTTAATTTAACTGCCAAAGAAATCAAGTAGAGGAACGTTATTGTGTCCATTACGGGAGAATAGGTTTGATCGAAATCAATACCGGGTCTCTGCAAAAACCCTTGAGCTACAAACCTCGTTTTATACCTCTCTACAGTATTGTTCTCATTTTGTTTTCATACAAATACTCATTTATATCCTACAGGGATTGCGCACGCGGGTGTACGAACGATAAAGCCAAATACTTTTATTTTGTTAAGCGATGCGAGCTCTGCTTCAATTGCCTCTTTCCATTTTATCCAATCGGAGCGCTTCCGACACTCAGCGATAGTTTTAGGTTATGGATCTAGATCGTTATTTATAACGAAAAGAGCAATTATCGCTGCAAATATGTCATCGACGACAGTAATATTTCTATTATATGTTTCTCCCGTATCTATGAAATTCATAGAGACTTCAATGTTTATGTCAACCAGACCTTCCTCATTTTCCAGTGTATCTGGGTCTGGTCGTTCCGCGGTCCTAGTGCATTGAATATTTTGTACACGTGCTTCAGCACTAGGACACTCGTCTTCTAGATGAGTCTCTTCTAGAGACTTTGATTTATCAAGAAGAATCTCATCTAGAGATTTTACGTTCACCTGACCAGTGTTGCTAGCTTTTCTTTTAGGTGTACTAGTATCTCTTGAGGGTCCTTTACGCTTCTGGCGTGTGGGTGCATGTATACTTGTTTTGCTTGGGACCTCAACCCTTTGGGGAGCATTTACTGCAGGTATATGCGATTTAGTAACACCTTTATGGTCAGTGAATGCATCTGGCAGATTGTTTGCTAAATGTTGCAAGTTAATGATCTTTTGAACTTCCAGTTCAGATTGACTAGTGCGTGGATCCAGATACTGAATGTTACTTATGTTCCACGTAAGCTCCCGGCATTCATTCAATTTTGAATTCGGATCTCCCCCTAATGCCAGGAAGTGATCTTCATTGAACGTGCAATCAGCGAATTGGGCCGTCAATTGATCCCCGAATAAAGGCTCTAGGTATTTCACGATGGATGAAGAGTCAAATCTGATGTAAATATGGAGTTTCCTTTGTGGGCCCATAGAGGTCCGCTTTGGTAATGTAATCGGAGCATATACCGCACATCCAAAAATACGCAGATGGGAAATGATAGGTTCTTTCCCACACACTAGCTGTAGGGGGGAATGATCATTATATGTAGTTGGACGGATTTGTATCAAGTGCGATGCATGTAGGACTGCATGCCCCCAGCATGAAGTGGGTAGTTTAGAGTTCATAAGTAATGGTCTCGCGATAAGTTTGATACGTTTTATTAGCGCCTCAGAAAGACCATTTTGGGTATGGACGTAGGGGACCGAATGCTCCACTTTAATTCCCAGGGCCATATAGTAATCTGTAAAGGCCTTTGAGCTAAACTCAGCAGCATTATCCATGCGAATCGATTTAATTGGATAATCTGGGAATTGAGCTCTAAGCTCGATAGTTTTCGCAATGAGCTTCGCAAAAGCTTGATTGCGGGTGGACAGCAAACAGGCATATGTTCACCTAGTGGAGGCATCAATTAGGACCATGAAATACCAAAATGGTCCTGATGCTGGGTGAATCGGTCCACAAATGTCTCCCTGGATCCGTTCAAGGAAAACCGGAGACTCTAGTCCAACCTTAGTGCACGACGGGCACACTATTAACTTACCCTTAGAACATGCATCACATATAAATTCATCAACGGGAGGGATTCTATTATTCGAAATATTATGACCAATTAAATTAGATAGAATCCTACGTATCATAGTTTGTCCTGGATGACCTAACCGCTAATGCCATAATTTAAAAGAGTTTGGGTCATAAAATTTTATACTCATAGCTAGATGGAGATTAGACGGCCGGATGTAGGAATAGTACAGTCTGGAGGAGAAGGAAGGAAGTTTTTCTATAACTTGTTTACGGCTATCTCGAGTAATAGTCATCAAAAGGTATGCGTTATTATTTTCAGTTTCAATGTGATAGCCATTAGTTCTTATATCTTTAAAACTGAGCAGGGTACGCTTAGATTGTGGAAATAATAAAGCATTATCAATTATGAGTTCGGCACCCATGGGGAGGACAATGGAAGCTCTTTCGGAGCCCACTATCAACATACTACCATTGGCTATTGTAGTTATACTCCCCTTATGTTCTACCAAATTATGAAAATACTTCATATCTCTTAAGATTGTATGAGTGGTGGCGCTATCTACCAAACATAAATCACTATTTGCATCCATCAAACCTGAGAAAATAGCCCCAAACCTAATAGCTGATATGTTTACAAGCCATGTATAAGAACAGCAATATCCAAATAAACTTAATGGACAGCGATTTAAGGTAAATGCATCAAAGCTAAAATAATAATATCATCCATAAAATAAAATATCCGAAAGAAAGGATCCAAAAACATAAATTGTTTTATCCAAAAACAAAGTACTAAAGTAATCAAATACACAAATCACTCATCATCTCCAAAGATTTCGAGTTACGGGCTCAAGAGATCATCGTTGTCTTGGTCAAATTCTGCTTCAAGCAGGCAGTCGTTGTGAGGTTCAAACATGTGGGCCTTCCCCTTGTCGTCCTTTTGCTTCATTAGGTAAGCCTCAACCAAGTGCTTGAGAGTACGACACGTGCAAGACCAATGGCCTTTACATCCGCATCTATAGCAGGACTGCTCAATCATGCCTTGAGAGCTAGATTTTTGTGGAGCGAAATTCGAGGTTTTGTGACCACCGGATATACTACGACCTCGGCCTTTAGCCCAGAACTTCTTACTCACTCTCCCTCTTCCACGTTTGCTACCAATCATATGTTTGGCCCTATACTGATGTTGGAGTACGGGATTGCTAGCGTGGAATATTGATACAGAGTTCTAGATCAAACTGGTTATAATACGCTGCAAAGTAGAGTTGTACTCC
Source organism: Ballota nigra (assembly GCA_947034835.1). NCBI lineage: Eukaryota > Viridiplantae > Streptophyta > Magnoliopsida > Lamiales > Lamiaceae > Ballota > Ballota nigra. The sequence goes on from OX344720.1 coordinate 92,288,587, forward strand.
GTTATAGACTTAAGGTCTAGGTAACGGATGTTCAACCAATCGTATTGTGTCGGAGGGAGGAGTATGTCACTTTGTTGTTGGAAACGGTCCTTTATGGACTTCCACAACATTCTGGGGTCCTTTTGAGTGAGGTATTCATTCTTTAGAGCCCCATTCATGTGGTTTCTAAGGAAAATCAGCGCTTTCGCCTTCTGGGCATTAGTGGATTTTGAACCTTCGATAATAGTTTCGCTCAACTCATTCGAGGCTAGATGGATCTCGACTTCTAGCCTCCATGTCAGGTAGTTGCTACCATCGAGAGCGAGTTCATCGAATTCTTTCATAGTTATATCAGACATGATTCACTACAATTATTAAAGTGACATGGTAAGGGACGTAACCAAATTTATGGACAACAAAGAAATAAGGATTTATTTAATTATTCTAGAGCACATAGGAGCAAGAATTGAGTGTCGTCTACCCAAAACATAAATTACGGTCCGACGGGTACGGGGTGCCGCCTACCCGGGCAATATATGCGGACTATAATAAGTAGTCTATGTGCAAAAGTAATAATGCATGCAAGATAATTAAATCATAAAAGGCATGCTCATGTATCAATTAAGCATATAATACAATTTAATGAGAACTAATATTTGAAATTAATTCCAAAAATTCGGGGGCACACAAAAAAAAAAATCGAATTTATATGAGGCCCAAATGATATAATGTAATTGCCTAAACCATAAAATTATTTGTCCCATAAATTTGGGGCTTCAAGCCCAAAAATATTTAAATTTCAGCATTAAAAACAGGGTTTCATGCCCAAAGCAATTTTTTTTTTTATTTTGTGGCCCAAAAGAATTGGGCCACTGATGCCCAAAAGGAAAAATAGAGGGCAGTGTCAATTAGGACGGGGGGACAAAGATGGACGTGCGTCGTAGGCTACTATGGACGGAGCTCAGGCGGCGGATGTGGGTGGTTGCTCGTCTCGAGCGCGGCGCTCGGTCGCCGCTCGACGCCCGGAGGTGGAAGGGCGGACGCGAGTGCATGGTGGCGAGACGCGGAGTAAAAGACTCAATGCCCGGCGATGTCTCTGAAATCGCGGCGGCTGCTGCGCTGTGTTGGCCTTCGAGGTTTACAGTGGCGGCCGCTCCGTGATGCCTCTCGATCACGATGGCTTCTGGCCGTGAAAAAGAGCGGGGCTGTGCCGCTCGTCCTTTGAGGCTCGCAGTGGCTTGGCCGTGTAGGGGCGTTGATTCGCAGCACCCGATTCTGGGGGGTGAGTGCGCGGTGGTGAGCGCCCGTACGGCGGCGGTCGGAGGAAGGTTGGGACGGAGTCGCTCCCTTGTCCAAGGGAATAGCCTTCCAAGCATTGTGCACATCACAGAAGTATTACATATGCATATTCATTACACAGAGGCAAAAAAATCCATGGTTATCGATCATACATGTATATACTGAAGGCACATATATATTTGATTCATATTGGCATGTATAAGAATTCGAACATACTTGAATTCAATTAATCGGATAATTAATTATCATGCTTAAGAGAAAATAAATCGAGATTCGTACCGATTAGCTGCGGACAAAGTCTCGTGCTGATAACGTGTTGTAAATTGAGAGCGTAAATAAAGGCGCGAGATTTGTTCACTCAGTTCGTCGAGAACGACTACGTCTAGGGGCGTACCAAGCCAGGAGTTTCACTAATATGTATGTGTATGAGTGTATACAATTTTGAGTACAATGATTTATTTATAAGAATAAAGACCTAGTCTAAATTAAAGTCTGTTTAGGTTAAAAGTCCATTAGTAATGTCCACATCAAATCTTCTAGATTTGATATAATAAATCTTCTAGATTTACAACAGAAATAAGTGTGTTGATGCTAAAAAAAACTAAGCTAAATTTAGAAAAAGAGAAGTGAAATTTTTTTGGTTTGTTCAGTTTGGGACCGAACCGAAATATTTCGCTTTGGGACCGAACGATTTTCAAAATATGGTTTGATTTTTGGTTTGTAAAAAAAAATTCGGTTCGGTATTCGATTTGGCTAATACGAACCGAACCGACCATTGCACACCCCTAGGAGGGAGTATATATATTTATTTATCATTTAATTTTTATTAATTTGTAGTTTATTTATATATTAGTTGTTACTTTGTTAAATCATCGATTTATACTGTTATGTATACTAAAAAGTAAGTCATATTAGAATGCTATAAAATAATTTTTTACCATATTAGTGAGATATAGTCGATAAAACTTTAAAACAAAATTCCACCAACTAGTCCTCCCCTAGGCAGTCTAGACACTAGGAGATCTAAATTCGTTCGACTAGCGATTTTCGACTTCTACTCCATTACTATCATGACATAAATTTGTTTGTTTAATTAAAATGTAAATATTAAACATATTATACACATAGAATGATAGTATTAAATATGATGTGATGAATCCGAAAAATAAATAATACTACTATAATATAAATATAGTACAAGTGATGTGATGGAGAAAGAATAATAATATTAGTAAAGAGGAGTAAAGTTAGAGAATATGTGTAAACTAGCTCTTTAACCCCGCGTATTATGCGGGTTTATAAATATTATGTTATTAGTTTTAGATTAAATGTTTCAAAAATTAAATTCAATTAAAGTTATGTTTATCCTCTTAATTAATTAATTATTTTTTCTTAATTTAAATTTGTGATCTTTAATTGATTATTGTTTTAATTAAATTTATGATATATTAACTAAAAAATTAATAATATATTTAGAGTGAAAGATCATTTTGATATAGAGATACAACCATTTAATACATGATTCCTTTGTAATTTATCAAAAATAAGACGCAATTCATTAATCAATTGTAATTTAAAAAAAATCCATAATTAAAAAGAGAAGTTATAAATCGAATTAATACAAACTCAAAATTTCAAAATAGAGACTCTAGAAAAGTAGGAAGTGATTTAGAAATAGATTAAAATTAAAGAACATAAATAATTGAGATATAAATTAAGATAAATAAAATACCATATATAACACAAATGCATGGAATCTGTTGTAAAATATAAACGTAAAATAGAGGCAGCAGTTTGTTTACCCAGTTCACCGGTAACGATTAAGTCTGGGGGCATACCAAGCTAGGAGTTTTCACTAATATTTTTGTGTGTATACAATATTGAGTACATGGATCTATTTATAATAGAGAAACCCTAATCTAATCCCTAAAGACTGTTTAGGTTATTAGGCCAATAAGTAATGTCCACATCAAATCTTCCGGATTTGGTATATTAAATATTCTGGATTTACAACACTCCTCCTTGGACATTACGATACAACGTATATGTCTCGTCAGAAACACTCCACATGCTAGGTAGCGATAAAAATATTTAGCTAGGGAGGAGTGCAATTATTGATCTTCCGGATCCGATCTTCAAGATTGTTTCGATATTGTTACTCCCCCCGAAGACAACAACTTTCTAAGTCTTCACATCCAAATACCGTACATACTTTTCAAAAGTAGAGGTAGGTAGGGACTTAATGAACAGATCTGTTAGATCGTGATTGTTACTAGGTTGCACATGTTGTATGGTAATTACGCCATTCTTCTAGAGTTCGTATGGGTAGAAGAATTTCGGGGAAATTGATTAGGCGTGAAATTGTTATGTTTTGGTGCCCGATTTGCCCATGTTTTGAGTATTTTTTATGAGTGTTTGGAGTCAATTGAGTATCATTTCTATAAACTGATGAATTTGTCTCTTTGGTTTTCATAGATGGATAGAGGGTGAAAAGAGGAGTTCGTAGGACTTTGAATCGGCCAAAACGGACTCCCGATTGAGGAGATATGAAGATTTTACGAACATGTGTACAGCTGCCGAAAAGTACTCGAGCAGAGTCGCTCGAGTAGTCACTACTCGGGCACTCGAGTAGTGCACTCGAGCTGCAACAGGTCGAGTAGTTTTACTCGACCTATACTCGATCTTGACGCATATTTTGGCCCATGAACACCCAAATTCGATCCCAAGCCTATTTATACCCTTTTCCAAGCATATAACCACATACCAACACATATTTTTACATATTTTGAGCGAGGAAAAAGCTTGGGAGGGAGATTGGAAAAGTTTTATACGTTGTAATCGAGGTTTTAATTTACGAATTCTTCGTTTTAGTATTTCTTTTGAACGTATTAGATTAATTCTTTCTTTCTTTACTCTTTGAGACGATTAAACCTAGTTTTTCAGATTTATATATATTTCTTTAGAGACTTTAATTTGTTCTTTCGTTTATGTTCTTGATTTCTTTCGTTAATTTAATTATGCATATGATTTTTGTTCTTGTGATTGATTTTATTATTCAAACAACCATGTCCGGCTAAAACCCTTGCATGCCTGGGGTAGGATGAACTCGTAGAAGTAGGTTGTGGGTACGTAATTAGGGTAACTTGTGATGTTAGGTTTTAATTCTCTTGGTTAATGAATTCTTAAAATTAATCTAGACTTCGCTTTTAAATTTCGTTCGAAAGGTGTTAGAGAGAGGACGACCGTATCACTCTTTAACAACGAGTAGACTTAACTAGAGAGTTTAGAAAGGGTTAATTCATCTACCGGTTTAGCGAAGGAGGACGACCGCATCACCTTAGTTAAATTAGGGTCTCGTTAATTGAGCACAATCTATTAACTTGTTAGTAGATTAGTGAAGTCGAGTGTTAGGATAAAGTATTAGGGTTTAAAATCTTGAGCTTTCATCTTGCATTCTTTTACTTAGGTTAATTCTTTCGCGTCACGGTTATTTTGATTATGTACCTGCTCCGTTAGTATACGTAGGGATTCCTATCCTAAGCATCACCATCTCTCATTAGAAAACAAACCTTAGTTAATTCGTCTTCTTTAGTATTTTAGTTTACTTAGTTTATATTAGCTTTAATTAATTCTTTCAAAAAATCCAAAAACAACACACTCATATTAACTACGACGCGTAGATCTTCAGGGATCTATTCGCATACACACTTTCCCTTGGGTTCGATAATACTTGGTCGCTATACTTACTCATACTACAATGAACCCGTCCGCTTGCGGGTAAGCGACTAGTAGAGTTAGTACATTCGCTCCAAGTCAATGGCACCGTTGCCGGGGATGGCGTTATATGCTCTTTGAATAGGACTTGTAGATAGCTTAGTAGTTAGTAGTGGGTGATTTATTTTCTGTTTTTATTTTTATTTCCATTCATTAGGCAGTTGCGTTTTGATCCTTCTGCTAGTGTTTCAGGTTTATGAAAACACGCTCACAAGGCAATACGAGCGAAGAGAGGTTACCTGCAGATCCTGAGACAATAGCTAGAAGGAACCGAGCCTTCTTGAGAAGAATGACTACTGCCGCGGGAAACAAAGACAAGATTTCTGATGAACTTGGGGAGTTAGACAAAATAGCTGCAGAGTATACTGCTCTTGTGGAACGGGCAGAGGGTGCCAATGGAAACAGCAGTAATCAGCAGATACCCATAGGGGGAACTGAGAGCCCACACCCGAACCCACAAGACACAATCAACTCTGCACAAACACAACCCCAAAGCCAGAACCAAAACCCTGCTTACCCACAAAACCCAAATAACCCTTTCAACAACCCAGTATACCAACATTACCCATACCCACCTTATCCTTACCCACCATACCCGTATCCTCCACCCTCAGTCTATAATCAACCACCTGTTTACCCACCACCACCCCAACAAGTACCAGTACCTGCTGCTAATCCTCAACACGTTCCTCAGAACGTAGATCACAATATGGCTATTCGAGGGAGGTTTGCAGCGCAGCCACAGCGGTACTATGATGGAGTGGCTTTGCCTCCGGTTGAGGCGAACAACTTCTCGATATCCCCGGGGATTTTAAATTTGCTTACCGAGAATCAGTTCAAGGGGGTGATCGGGAAGGAGAATCCTCACACTCACCTGAGGAGTTTTCTCATGATAGCATCTACTTTCAATTACAATGGCATGACTGAAGATGCCAAGAGGCTTAGGCTGTTCCCATTCTCATTGATGGGAATAGCCAAGGAGTGGTATGACAACACGCTCCCACGGGGAGGTATTACCACTTGGGCCGAGCTCGAGCGTCTGTTCCTCGAGCTATTCTACCCTCCATCTAGGACGATCAAGGCTAGAATTGAGATCTTGTCCTTTCGCCAGAAGTCTGGAGAGGATTTACGCCAAGCGTGGGAGAGATACTCAAACATGCTGATTGAGTGCCCGCAGCACGGGTACAACGAGGGAGACATTATGGGATTCTTCTATAATGGTGCCAACAAGGCGGGGCAAGACCATTTAGACGCCTGTGCGGGTGGAGCATTCCTGAATCAAGGCATAGAGAGGTGTAGGGAGATCGTGGACAACATTGTCACGAATGCCGGGGCTTGGAATGGAGATCCAGATTTCCAAAGAATTAATCAGGTGGAAGAGGGTGAAGGAACAAGATGGAGAAGATCAACAACCTCGAGTTGGGGAAGAGTTTGGTTGGAGAGCATGCAGTAGAGAACAAGAGAGTAGATCAGCCAAGTGGACAGCAAGAGGTAGCCAATTACATGGGAGGTCCGTATTACAATCAGAATGGCTACCAAGGTGGAAATCAGTATGGAAGGCCTTCTTATGGCCAACCATTTGTACCTCCAGGGCCACAGCTGCCTCAAAATCAATGGAGGAACACACAAGGAGTTCAAGGAGGCCAGCAGCCTCCTCAAAACACATGGAGGAAGAATGAGAATTTTTCTTATGCTAACCCAAAAACTGGTATTACTGTTCCTGCAGGTGTTGATCCGGGGTCTAAACCTTCCGGTGGAGAAGGCGGTGCATCAACCGAGGAGATGTTGAGAGCGATCCTTCAGAAGGTGGAGGAAGGTAGCAAGAGGTTGTCATCCTTGGAGTACGATGTGAAGGAGTTGCATAAAAAGGGTGATCATCGAGATCAAGAGCTCCAGAAGATGAATGTTGAGTGGACTAGAACTCAACAAGAGAACAATCGAAGGTTCACTTCTATAGAGTTTCAGATGAGCCAGATTGCAAAGATGGTGAATAGAGAGCCGGGAAAATATCCTTCCATGCCGGAGGGGAACCCGAAAGAGCATTGCAAGGCGATCCAGCTTAGAAGTGGAACCAACTATGAAGGGCCTCAGATGCCTGCTGATTCTGAGACGCCCCAAGTTGAGAAAGGGATTGAGAAGCATAAAGATATGGATGAGTCCCAGAAGGGCAAGGAAAGTAAGGAGATTGAGAGAGTTCCTAAGTGGAAAAAAGCAAAGGAAGCAAGGGATAAAGTGAAAGAAACAGAAAGAGATGAATGGGGGGTACCCAAATCTGTGATACCCGTCCCATATCCACAGCGCTTCATGAAAAAGAAGCTTGATGAAAAATTTGCAAAATTTCTTGATGTTTTAAACAACTTCACATTAACATTCCTTTTTATGATGCTTTGGAACAAATGCCGCATTATGCAAAGTTTCTGAAGGACTTGATTGCGAAAAGACGGCGAGTGGATGAGCCGAAGTTGGTGCAGCTGAACCACGAGGTGAGTGCATTAGTGCACAAGGCGCTTCCACCGAAGCTGAAGGATCCCGGGAGCTTCACGATCCTATGCGATATTGGGAACATGATCAAGAAAGGAGCGTTGTGCGACCTCGGGGCGAGCATCAATCTCATGCCCTTGTCGCTTTTCAAGAAGCTGGAAGGTGGTGAACTTCAACCCACAATAATGACGCTTTAACTTGCCGATCGGTCTATTACTAGACCTCAAGGTGTGGTTGAAGACGTCCTAGTGAGAGTGGGAGATTACATTTTTCCAGCTGACTTTGTAGTACTCGAGATGGAAGAGGATGAGCACGTGCCCCTGATCTTGGGAAGACCATTCTTAGCCACGGCGGGGATGGTGCTAGACGTGGCAAATGGGAAGATTACGTTGAAGGTTGATGATCAAGAAGTGAAGATCTCCCTATATGAAGCCATGAAGCACCCGAGGGAGGATGAGAGCTTGTATTGCATGGATGCAATTGATCCTCGTGTTGAAGACACACCTTCTATCCCTAAACCTTTTCATATTCACGATTTTGTTAGTCCTTCACTCGACTATCTAACCCATGAGCATTATGATCTTGATTATTCTGATAGGGATAAAGTGAAGAAGTTGAAGGATGAAGAGGTGAAGAAAGTGGACGTGGTCCAGCTAGAGGGAAAAGGAGGAGTCAAGAAGAAAAAGTCTAAACTCAAGAAATTGTTTAGTAAGACTCCTCCAGATGAAGGTGAGAAGGAGTTGAGACCTATACCACTTGAGGTGGAGAAGGAAACAAAGGAGCTCATGATGGAGGGACATCAAGGAAAGGAGTTCAAACACCACTCTTATGAGAGTGAGGGAGGGAAATTTGAGTATGATGTCCCATAAGCTCCTTTGAGCTTGGTCCGGCATGAGGACCTTAAAAATAGCGCTGAATGGGAGACAACCCATTATTATTTTTATTTGCTTTGAGTTTTTTTTTTTTAGTTATTAGGGAGTTATTTTGAATCGTAAGTTTTAACCTCGTACGTGAGAGTTTTATCTTGAAGGCTTGTCTCTAAAGGAGTAAAGGTATCATGGAGTTATTCAGATTGAAGGAACCAACTTGAGACAAGGGAGTGTGCAAAGCTATTGAGAGAAACTGAATTGTTTAGTTGAGGTAACCCACAACCCCAAACTTAGACCTCTAGCAAGGTCGAAGTTTGGGGGGGTGGAGTTTTTTATGTTTCTTGTTACATTGCACATGCATGCACGCCCTTATCTTTGAGTTGAGTTTGATTGATCATTGGTTTGTTGAGATACTCCTTGGGGTGATTTTGATTTGACTCGCTATTGCACATTTCATGCCTATCAATCATCTTATGCTTGTTGATTGCTATCTTTGAGTACGATTTGATGAGTAGAGTGGAGTTGTAAGGGTGAGTTAGAAATTCTTTTGTGTGAGTATGTGAGTTTGAGCTGATTAGGGAGAGAACTTGTATGCTTATGAGTTTTCTTTTGAGTGCTTGTGTGATGATTGTGAGAATGCACTAGGACTAGCATGGATGTGAAAGTCGTGAGCTTTTGAGCGTTATGAGATTTTGATGCATTAATTAATCTCTTCGTTTGTGAGTGGATCGTCACCTTAGAGGATGCTAGAACTTGTGTGTGCTCTTGCTTCTTGATTGTGTCTAGTTTGAAATGCCGAGTGTGATCTTAGGCCATCTTTGATTAGAGTGAGTCACTTAGCCAAAATTTTCCTTACCAATGACATGTATCCCTTGCTAGCCCCTTTGAGCCTAAAGCTTATTTTATTTGCTAGTACATTTAAACACTATTCCAAGTTCTTAAGCCTTTTTGTCCCAATTTGAGTGGAGAATAGGAAAGTGTGAATGTGAAGGGAGTTAATTGAGTTGAGTTGAGAAAAAGGAATTATGATGGTTGAGTGGTGATAAAATAAGGGTGTGAATGAGATTTGAGTTGTGGGAAAAAACAAAAAAAGTTGAGAATGAGCAAAAGAAAAAAAGAGTGAAGTGATTGAAAAAAGAAGTGAAAGAGTGAGAAAGAAAAAAAAAATTGAAGTATTGAGAGTATGGAATTGAAATGGTGTTGATTGAACATGTTTGAAGTATTTTGTTCCTAATGTCGAAGTGCCAAAGATGATTTTCTATTCTCCATTCACTTAAGTCACTTACCCATATTGTTATCCCACCTGTCCAAAGAGCCTACATTACAACCTTGAGAAAAGTCATTTTTGATTCGGCATTGATTTCTAGAGTACGGTCGAAGTTAAGAGCACTTACAAGCCTATGGCTGCCAATTTGTGTGATTGATTGTTTGAGTGAGTCCCTTGATCATTGTTATACACTTGTGAGGGAGCGAAACACATCGTTGAGTGCACATCCATGCTTGATCTTGGTGTTTCTTGTTATTGTTGCATGAGTACGATAAAAGAAAGTGAATGAGTATACGGGTGATTGACTTTTGAAGCTTGAGTTCATTAGCTTGCATGATTGATTTTTTTTACTCATTCCTAACAATTTCACTTGACTTATTATTTCATTGCTTGGGGACAAGCAATATGGTAAGTTTGGGGGGGTTGATTAGGCGTGAAATTGTCATGATTCGTAGCTAGAAATGCCCTAGTTTTGGTCGAATTTATTGAGTTTTTAGAGCCAAATGAGCACTATTTCTATACATTGATGAATTTGTCTCTTTGATACTTATAGGTGAATCGAGGATGAAAAACGGAGTTCGTAGGACTTTGAATCGACTCAAACGGATGCCCGGATGAGATGATATCGAAGAAATACGATTGGTATTAGTACGTGTGAAGAAAAGTGTTAGTTGCAAAGGAAGGAAGACCCATTCGAGCATCGTAACTCGAGCGCCCCGCTCGAGTGAAGTAGATCGAGCACCTAAAAACATACAGAACGTTTGGGCCGCTCGAGGGAGATAGCTCGAGCGCCCCGCTCGAGCACCAGAATTGCTCGACCACCATTGCTCGAGCGCCTCGCTCGAGCACCTGATCCGCTCGACCACCATAGCTCGAGCGACCCGCTCGAGCGGGTCTGCTCGAGCGCTTCCAAGGCATTTTCTCCAACTTACGTTTTTCGGCCCACGAGTTCACGAATCGGCCCGTTGCCTATATATACCTCTTCCAAACACGTTTTGAGAGATTCCCGAAACTTTAGAAATAACTTTTAGACTTAGTTTTTGGAGAGGAAGGAGAGAAGCAAGTTTACGTTTACGTTTTGTTGAGGTTTTTCGTACGAATTCTTAGTTTTTTTTCGTTTATTAGTTTCTTTTCGTTAGTTTGATTTCTTTAAACACTTTGAAACTTCGTTTGAGTTAATTAAATTTCAGTTCTCAGATTTATTTTCTTTTAAAAACCCTAGTTCATGTTTCTTATTTTCTTCGTTCAATTCATGATGTTTATGTTCGTTGTTTCTTCTATTGCTTTTATGTTTGTTAAAGCCATGTCCAGCTAAAACCCTTGAATTCTTAGGGTAGGATGAACTCGTAGAAGTAGGTTGTGGGTACGTAATTAGGGTAATTTGTGACGTTAGTTTTAATTCTCTTAGTTAATGAATTCTTATAATTAATCTTAACTTTACCTTTAAATTTCGTACGAAAGTGTTAGAGAGAGGACGACCGCATCACTCAATAACAATTAGTAGTCTTAACGAGAAGGTTTAGGAAGGGTTAATTCATCTACCGGTTTAGCGAAGGAGGACGACCGCATCACCTTAGTTAAATTAGGGTCTCGTTAATTGAGCACAATCTATTAACTTGTTAGTAGATTAGTGAAGTCGAGTTTTAGGATAAAGTATTAGGGTTTAAAATCTTGAGCTTTCATCTTGCATTCTTTTACTTAGGTTAATCCTTTCGCGTAACGGTTATTTTGATTATGTACCTGCTCCGTTAGTATACGTAGGGATTCCTATCCTGAGCATCACCATCACATACTTGCATACAAACCTTAGATACTTCGTTTAATTTTCCTTTTGCATTCGTAGAGTATTTTAGTTTAGATTATTTTCTCTTAAAAAAAATCCAAAAACATTACACTCATATTAACTACGACGCGTAGATCTTCAGGGATCTGTTCGCATACACACTTTCCCTTGGGTTCGATAATACTTGGTCCCTATACTTGCCCATACTACAGTGAACCCGTACTCTTGCGGGGAAGCTACTAGTAGAAGCTAGTGTAGTTCGCTTCAAGTCAGAAATATATTTCGTTAAGTTCCTCTTAACTTACTCGTTGTTCATTTTGTGCAATACAAATTGCGTTATTTTCATCGATTACAGTGGGGAATGTATTGTTTAATGGATCTCCATGAGATCACAATATCATCACAAAGAAAAATATAACCAGTCTGAGTTATCATAGAATATTTTTAACATCATTCCAATGTCTCCTTCTGGGAGAGACGCTATATCTCGCAAGCAAATTTATCGCAAATGCGATGTCTGGACTTGTGGAGTTTGTGAGATAGGGTATGCACCAAGTAGTGCTTAGATAAGGAACTTCCGGTCCTAGGATATCCACTGTATCTTCTTTGGGCCTAAATGGGTTCTTATCCACTTCAAGGGATCGAACTACCATAGGTGTACTAAGTGGATGAAATTTATCCATGTAGGATCTCTCAAATAACCTTTTCAAGTAGGTTGATTGGTGTATAAAATTCATTTGTCCTTCAGGGAGATATCATATTCATTTTTCCTTCAGGGAAATGCTCGAGTTAATTTTCCTTCCGGGAAATACTTTAATTTTCCTTCAGGGAAATTCTTTTATTTTTCCTTCAGGGAAATTTTCGAATCAGCAGGTCGAGACTATACTTGGTTTTATCCAAGATTTTCATTTCGAATTAAGCTTTCAAGATTGAAGTGACTTCTTCAATCTCTTTGCATGTTTCGATTATAGTTAGATCGTCAATATATATGGATATAATGCAAAAACCACTTTGCGATTTCTACATAAGGGAAAACTATATTGTTTGTATATTCCTTCTTCGGGAGGAATTCACTAAGTCGATCGTACCATATTTGATCCGACTGTTTCTAGATCATGTAATGACCTTCGCAGTTTTGTACTATACATACTGCGGTTTTCATCATTCCTCTTCTAGGGAATCTTAAATCCATCAGGGATATAAATATTGGTATGTAATAACCATATAAAATATGCGGTTTACAAGGTCCATTAACTGCATTTTTGTTGGGATATGTGTTTTAGTTTTGATGATTTTCCAAAACAACATGTAATAGGTTTGAAAGCAGTCAGGATAGTATCTTTTATTTCAGGTCAGGCTAAGTCATTTCTCAGTAGAATAGGCTGTTCAGTTGAGGGGGAACTCAGCGAGGGGGAACTCTGCAACACAGCCTGAGAATATCAAGATAACGCCAAGAAGAACTGACTGAAGCCACGCCAGAAACCTGAACAAGAAGAGAAGCCTGAAGGATGTCCCACTGAGTGTAAACCAGGCTGATCTAAGCTAAGTCAGGTGGACCACTCAGTGAAGAGCATGATCAGGAGGATCAGTGCTGCACCAAGTAGGCCCTGAAGGTGTCAGGCTACTGTGGTCAGGAAAGTTTTTCATTCAGCCTTATGACAAACTTCTTGGAGTGATCTTCAAACAGTCTCTGAAGGACAACCAAACTGAAGACGTTTAGTCCACTGAAGATCATCAGTCAGTGAAGGAGGAAGCTACCTAAAGTCAGTGGGTCTTGGTCAACCCACTGAGTCAAAGATCCGTGAATCTAGGCCACGTGGACCAATCAGCACGAGGCAGCAACTCTGACACTGACAAAGGCCGCATTCCAAGAAAAGTGGTTGAAACCATTAAATGTTGGATTCGAATGTATCTTCCCTCCAACGGATACATTTGAATCCCCATTATATATACAAGCTCATAGTTGCGTAGTTGGGTGTGTTGTGTTGTTGTAAGAATTGTAAGAAAACAAACACCTACGAGCTGTGAGGGTGTGGGTAGTAGCATACGTGCATGGGAGTTATAAGGAGGGTTTACTCACATCTTAAACACTGACCATTAGGGTTTTCAAATATACACATATGAGTGTTCAGCTTGTAACTCTAGGCTTAGAGAGGTTTTCCCTATCTTAGCTATTGGCTAACACACTGTAAAGGGGAAACCTCACCTAGTTGGAGAAAACCTAACTGAAATCAAAACCCTCTAGTCAGGTTTGTTGGTAGTAAGTGAGGAGAAGGGCAGCCCAGGGAGTGGCGTGAGTCCAGTTGTAAGTGCACCTTGGCACGATAAAAATAAGAATCCAAAGGAGTGGATTTCCTGTTAAATCAGGTCGTGGATGTAAGAGCTTGAGTCTCTGAACCACGTTAAACCAAGTGTTATTATTTGGAATGTCTTTTCTTCTAAAGTATTGCGAAAATCTGCTCACTGAGAGCATTGTTTAAAAAGGAACTTTAGTTAAGCATTTCAGTCAGGGAGATTCATCTTACTGACTGAATCAGGCTAGCACTCGAGAGTTCAGTCTCTCGAGTCACTGCCTTGTTGAGAGCCCGAGCTTTCAAGTTTCATCACTGACTTGATAGCTCTGACTCTCAGCAACGCAGTGACTTGAGTATTCCGTCACTGAACTCAGTCAGGGTGCAAGCTGTGATTTGATAACGCACTCGAGAGTTCAGCATCTTAAGCCACTGTCCTTGCTCTGAGCATGAGTCTCCAAGCCTTCTCACTGACTTGGTAACTCAGCCTCTGAGCAGAGCAGTGACTTGAGTATTTCTCACTAATACTGAACTCCCTGAGGAAAAGGTTTAAAAAAAAAATTTGCTCCTGAATTCCCATTTTGCCCTTCGAAAACGGGACCAACAATTGGTATCAAAGCGGGTTGTTCACCTGACCACTGATCCAGTTTTGTTAAGAAAAATGGTCAACCGAACAGATCTTAAACGTGTTAAACTATGGGAATTCCTGCATATTTCAAACTATTACCTGTACTCTGACATTATTCTTGTAATAGAAAATCATTTGGTTAGAAGTTTTGGAATCATCAAAAAGGGGGAAATTGTTGGGATATGTGTTTTAGTTTTGATGATTTTCCAAAACAACATGTAATAGGTTTGAAAGCAGTCAGGATAGTATCTTTTATTTCAGGTCAGGCTAAGTCATTTCTCAGTAGAATAGGTTGTTCAGTTGAGGGGGAACTCTGCAACACAGCCTGAGAATATCAAGATAACACCAAGAAGAACTGACTGAAGCCACGCCAGAAACCTGAACAAGAAGAGAAGCCTGAAGGATGTCCCACTGAGTGTAAACCAGGCTGATCTAAGCTAAGTCAGGTGGACCACTCAGTGAAGAGCATGATCAGGAGGATCAGTGCTGCACCAAGTAGGCCCTGAAGGTGTCAGGCTACTGTGGTCAGGGAAGTTTGTCATTCAGCCTTATGACAAACTTCTTGGAGTGATCTTCAAACAGTCTCTGAAGGACAACCAAACTGAAGACGTTCAGTCCACTGAAGATCATCAGTCAGTGAAGGAGGAAGCTACCTAAAGTCAGTGGGTCTTGGTCAACCCACTGAGTCAAAGATCCGTGAATCCAGGCCACGTGGACCAATCAGCACGAGGCAGCAACTCTGACACTGACAAAGGCCGCATTCCAAGAAAAGTGGTTGAAACCATTAAATGTTGGATTCGAATGTATCTTCCCTCCAACGGATACATTTGAATCCCCATTATATATACAAGCTCATAGTTGCGTAGTTGGGTGTGTTGTGTTGTTGTAAGAATTGTAAGAAAACAAACACCTACGAGCTGTGAGGGTGTGGGTAGTAGCATACGTGCATGGGAGTTATAAGGAGGGTTTACTCACATCTTAAACACTGACCATTAGGGTTTTCAAATATACACATATGAGTGTTCAGCTTGTAACTCTAGGCTTAGAGAGGTTTTCCCTATCTTAGCTATTGGCTAACACACTGTAAAGGGGAAACCTCACCTAGTTGGAGAAAACCTAACTGAAACCAAAACCCTCTAGTCAGGTTTGTTGGTAGTAAGTGAGGAGAAGGGCAGCCCAGGGAGTGGCGTGAGTCCAGTTGTAAGTGCACCTTGGCACGATAAAAACAAGAATCCAAAGGAGTGGATTTCCTGTTAAATCAGGTCGTGGATGTAAGAGCTTGAGTCTCTGAACCACGTTAAACCAAGTGTTATTATTTGGAATGTCTTTTCTTCTAAAGTATTGCGAAAATCTGCTCACTGAGAGCATTGTTTAAAAAGGAACTTTAGTTAAGCATTTCAGTCAGGGAGATTCATCTTACTGACTGAATCAGGCTAGCACTCGAGAGTTCAGTCTCTCGAGTCACTGCCTTGTTGAGAGCCCGAGCTTTCAAGTTTCATCACTGACTTGATAGCTCTGATTCTCAGCAACGCAGTGACTTGAGTATTCCGTCACTGAACTCAGTCAGGGTGCAAGCTGTGATTTGATAACGCACTCGAGAGTTCAGCATCTTAAGCCACTGTCCTTGCTCAGAGCATGAGTCTCCAAGCCTTCTCACTGACTTGGTAACTCAGCCTCTGAGCAGAGCAGTGACTTGAGTATTTCTCACTAATACTGAACTCCCTGAGGAAAAGGTTTAAAAAAAAAATTTGCTCCTGAATTCCCATTTTGCCCTTCGAAAACGGGACCAACAATTTTATTTTAGTTGCCAGTGATTAGCGAAACTTTGTTCGTTCATACCATGAGAATATGCTTGATTACAAATAATCATGGGTCTCTGTGAAAACCATGGGTTTCTGCGAAAACCCTAAAGCTATTAATCTCGCTTACCACCTTTCTTTTGGTTTTCGTATAAACACTCATTATCCTATAGGGATAACTTTTCGAGTGTACGTACGAAAGAACCAAACCTTGTTTTTAGCGAGTTTAGCTCTGCCACACTTTTGCTTCTTCCTTATTGCACCCAAATTAAAGTGCTTCGGGCACTCAACTTGGGTACTGGATCTAGATTTTAGAAAGAGAAATTGTGGATACAGATACGTTGTCGACAACTAATTTATATTATTTATCTAGATTTATTTATTGATCTCATATTAACCAGATCACATCATTTCCCTTATGTATTTGATCTGGTCGTTCCGCAATCCTAATATTAGATCATTTTGTGCACGTGCTTTGTTACTAGGATTCTTCATATTCAGGACGGATCTCTTCTGGAGATTTCAAGTCGTCTAGACGTATCTCTTCTGGAGATTTCAAGTTTGGCTGACCAGTTTTGTTAGCTTTCGTTTGAGGTGTGTAGGTTTCTTTTATAGGTCCTTCATGCTTCCGGCATGTGGGGGCATGTATACTTATTTTTCATTGGGACCTATACACCTTTGTGGTCAATAAACGTATGTGGCAGATTACTTGCTATATATTGCAAGTTACTTATCTTTTGAACTTTAAGTTCAGTCTAACTAGTGCATGAGTCTAAATATCGAGGACCTTTTTCCTTCAGGGAAATTTTTGGTCTTTTTCCTTCAAGAAAAATATCTCGATTTATTTCCTTCGGGGAAACTTCTCGGGCATTCAATTAATTTTTGGGTTCTAATCTCCCCCTAATGCCGAGAATAGACTTTTCATCTATTATGCAGTTAGCCAACAGGGTTGTTGACATGTTGTGGTGGTTCGCATACTGCACGATAGAATGTTCGCAAGTGGGAAATGATGTATCATTTTCTGCACACTGGTTGTAGAGGGGAGTATTAATGATATGCAGTGGGTCAGATTTAAATTCGAGTAGCTACATGTAAAATTCATGCCCCTAATATGTAGCTAAGTTGGAATTTCTTGCAATAATGGTCTAGCGAATAGTTTGATGCATCATATTAGTAACTCAGCTGGACCATTTGGACATAAGGGAACTTAATGCTTCACTTTAATTTCTCAATGCCATATACTAAACATTGAATGCAGTCAATATAAGCTCACTGGCATTATCCATTCGAATGGATTTAATTTGATAGTTTGGGAAATAAGAACTAAGCTCAATAGTGTTGTAATAGGCTTGACAAAAGAGTGATTGCAGGTGGATAACAAGCATACATAAGTCCATTGTGTGAAAGCATTAATTATGGCCATTAACTATCAAAATGATCCCCATACTAGGATAATCAGTCAACAAATATCTCAAATAGACCATTCTAAAAATGGGAGATTTAATTCCAACTTTAGTATGATTCAGCCGTATTTTAAGTTCACCCTTTGTATATGCCATAAATTTATTACGAAAGGGGTTGATGTGTCATATCCAATGAACTTAGACAAAATCCGACATATCACATTATTGTTTTAGATGGACTAACCGCTCATGTTATAATATGTATGAATCTAAATTGGATTTTAAGACCAGATCTACAACTCTTCAGGAGGTTGGATTCTGTTAATAAGGTCTTTCACGCTTCAGGCGTGTTTTAGATTCATTGGCATGCGTTATTTTATCCTTCAGGGATATAAATTTTAACCGGGAATATTCTATATAAATATGAGATTCAGTAACTCTGCTGGAGTTGTTTTAGACATTCAGTAATTAAGTTGTAATTTTTCGCAAATATTAATCATGACAAAGCATATAGTCATTACATGCATAAAAATCACAAAATATAATCCTGCTATTGATTTTATTCAAACTTTATTGATGAATATAATCCTTCAAGGATTTTTATAAATGGCAATGAATATAATCCTTCAGGGATTTTTATAAACTACGATAAATATAATTCTTCAGGGATTTTCCACAAATAATTGATATCTTATTGAGATGGTTTTAGAGAATTTAATCAGTGCATCTGCCTTCTAGGCAAAGATGGAGTCAAACTTTTGTCCCAAATGAAGCAAGACGAATCTCAAAGCCTAGGTCAGGATACTAATAATGTCCATTTATGTAAATCACTCTTTGTTTCCAAAATCTTTGAGCTCCAAGCTCAAAAGATCATCATTATCTATATCAAAATCTGCTTCAGGCAGACTGACATGGTGAGCTTCACCCTGAGGGGTCATGCCCTTGTTGTACTTTTGTATCTTTCGATAAGCCTCAATCAAGTGCTTGGATTTGCGGATTCTTCCCTTCCACGCTTACACCCACTCAGGCTCGCTTGAGCTACAACACGTGCTTCGGGCACTGCTTGTGAGTCAACCAGTCTAGCACTGTGATTTCTCATCAGGAGTTGGTTGTATTTTTCTGCCACTAAAAGTGCAGAAATTAGCTCTGAGTGAGGGTGTACTGCTGCTGGAGTACAAGGTTACTAGCATGGAATGTTGATAAGATTTTCTATATCAACCCGACCTCAGTAATTTGTTGTTGGCATAATCTTAACTGAGATATAATACGATGCAAACAGAGGTTCAGCCAATCGTATTGTGCCTGAGGGATTATTATATAATTTTGTTGACGGAAACAATCCTTCAGGGATTTCCATAAAATGTTAGGGTCCATCTCAGTAAGGTACTCATATTTCAAATCCCGATTTAGGTGGTACCTGGGATAAATCAATGCTTTTGCCTTCTGGGCATCAGTGGATTTAGGACCATGGACAATGATTCTGCTTAATTAGGATGAGGCTAGATGAATCTCAACATCTATGGCCCATATCACGTAGTTATTACCATTGAGAGCAAGCTCAATTAATTCTCTCTTAGTAATACCAAGCATTTTCACTACGTTTTAAATGGACATGGTAAGACATACGATTTGAATTTTCATTAACAAAGGAGAAAGAGGATTCAATATACATGCTCAATCACAAAGGAGCAAATATTGAGTGTCGTCTACCCAAACATGATTTTACGGTCTGAAAAATACTGGGTGTCACCTACCCAGACAATATATACGGACTATAACCAATAAAGTAAATTTAATTCACATAAATAGTTATACAAGTAGGAGCAATTGTTCAAGTTCAAATTTTAGTCAATGCTCATGTTTGCTTCAGGCAAATTTGTATGCGAAAATTTTGGGCATTGTTTGAGTGAATTAAGGTAGCAGCAAAGATAGATACACAAGGATTTTCATATAAATTTTCTAATTTCTACAGCAAATAATTTACAAGCATATGTTGCGGCAAAATAAAGAGCACAAACAGTGCTAATTGCTGGAAATATAAAAGGAAAAATTAAGTCTTTTACCAGGGCAGAATCCTATGATAAGGGTTCCTTAAACATCTGTTGATGGATTCGGCTAGCATCGGGCAGCCTTGGACACGTCTCAAGTGGGTGGAGCAATCATACAGGCATCGAGTCCAAAAGAAAGCTCAACACGAAATGGATTAGTAAATTTCAAGAGACAGTTTATTTAATATTTTGAGAACCAATTAAAAGGGGCCCATAAATATACTTAATGGAAACGGCCCAGATTTTAGTTGAAAAAGGAGTAACTTCCGGCCTAGGCTAATAATAAATAAAAGGCCTAGGTTAATGAAAATTATCCGACTCTCTTCTCCTTCAATCAGTCCAAAGAGAGAGGGCCCAAACAAGGTAGGGTAGTGCTATGTCGCGCGACGACAATCTTGGCGAGCGGCAGGGCTGGTGAGCAGCGGCAACACCGTGGACGAACAACAGTCATCACCGCCGTGGGCGGTCACCAGCAGCCAAGCTCCATGGTCGTAGCCCTGGAGGTTCGAATCTTCACGCAAGTGGAGCGTCGCGCGTCGAATTCGGGCGTCGACAGCCACGGGCCGTCATCGCCGGGGCGCCGCTCCACGGGCAGACATCGATAGCCACAGGCCGGCACCACCGGGGCGATGCGGGTCCAGACGCGATCGAGGCGGCGCCGTCGGAAGTGCAACTCTTCGTCTCGGTCTGCGGAATTGCGTCTCAACTGGAGCCTACTAATTCCGTTTTGTCGGCCTTTGTATATTCATTATTTATGCATCTTTATGTACATGGACATAGAATATGTAGCATCTTCGAGAATCCTAACTTAATTCGTTACACAAAGATCTACTCGAGAGATAAAGAAATCATGTCTGGTTTGGACTCTCTCTCAAGCATTAGATATTACTGGACAACTCCAAGCAATAAGTCGACCATTCTTAACATACTAAATATACATATTACAAATTGATGCTTGAGACACCTATATTCATGAGAGAAAAGAAACATATAGTTTCTTTGATTGATTGGCCATAAACTAATTTTCAAAAACGCAATATATATACAAATCAAACTTGCATAATGTCGAACACACTTTTAAGATTAAGAAAAATTGTTCATCAATGAAATCCAATCTCTCTCTCTCTCTATATATATATATCAATTAATCGGTGCAGACCTTAGTAATATATAGCCGCTAATGAAAAAATTAATTACGACTAAACTTCATTATGGTAGCAGGAATAACTTTTTAATTGGTAGAACACTCGTGCGATTAATTGTGGGTAAAGACTCGTGCTGATAACGTGTTGTAAAATATAAACGCAAAATAGAGACATCGATTTGTTTACCCAGTTCGCCGGTAACGACTACGTCTGGGGGCGTACCAAACCAGGAGTTTTCACTAATATTTATGTGTGTATACAATACTAAGTACATGAATCTATTTATAATAGAGAACCCTAATCTAATCCCTAAAGTCTGTTTAGGTTATTAGGCCCATAAGTAATGTCCACATCAAATCTTCTGGATTTGGTATATTAAATCTACTGAATTTACAACATAATCAAAGTATTTCAAAATAGAGGCTTTTGAGAGGGCGGGGTAGATTCACAAATAGATATACAGATAGGAGTAAAGTGTGAGAATCTAAAATTATATTTTATTTGCCGAAAGAATTGGGAGTAAATAGAGGAACATGCGAAAATGACAAAATAGAAAATAAATAAAGGTACGGAAAGTACAAAATAATAATCATCATCTTGCACTAAAGCTAAAAATTTGAGAGGGGGTCAGATTGCCACCTAATTAATTAACTCAGTTAGAAGAATTAGATCAATACCTAACTGGATTAATGATGCCATTAAATGAGAGATTAATGAAGATATGTTATAATTTCTTCATTGTAGGATCTTGACAACTTATTCAACTTTTTATTCAAATGAAGGAACGTAATTAGAAAAATATGAAGAAATCAGTTAGAGGAGGAAAAAGGATAGAAATCATGACTACTCCATGCCACTGGTTTAAGTATATTCTGTGAAATTGAAAAGGTGGTCAAGTTTCAAATCACTCGTAATACAGTATATATATATATATATATATATATATATATATGTTATAATTGATTAAACATGTAAAAATCATGATTTTTTTCTTCAATTAACTCTTACTTTAATGATGCATTATTAATTGAATTTAATTTATGTATGTTGTGTATGTAAACACAAAAAGATACAAGAATTTGCGATAGAATTTTACAACAGATATCTAGACCGTCGTGTCAAGTGTTGGTAGCTCAATTGGTTGAGACCACCACCTAAAACTCCAAAGGTCTTGGGTTCGA
Organism: Ballota nigra; assembly: GCA_947034835.1. NCBI lineage: Eukaryota > Viridiplantae > Streptophyta > Magnoliopsida > Lamiales > Lamiaceae > Ballota > Ballota nigra. Next base: position 92,310,534 of record OX344720.1, read on the forward strand.
GACATGGAGAGGGAATTTATTTCCCTCTTGTGGTGGGGTAGTGTTCCCCTCTTGTGATGGGGTTGTGTTCTCCTCTTGTGGTGGTTGCGATTCCGGCTGCAGTGCGGTTGTGGTTCGGAGTTGCGGGTTCGGGTGGTCCCCCTCTTGTGGTGATTGCGGTTCCGATCTACAGTGAGATGAAAAGATGTTGCCATGTACCCGGTGGTCGAAGGAGCTATTATAATTGATTATGTTAGGAAACTATTGTAATTGATTACCTTTCAAAAAAAAAAAATAGACTGTCGTAATTTGTAGTGAGTACGACTGTAATAATAATCATGGTCGATATTTACGACGGAAAGTATGTCCCGAATTTTCTAGAAGCGACATCGTTCTTTGTACGGATAAACCATTGCGACGAATTTTTGGGCATTGTCAAACTATATATAAGCCAGTCATTGCCCTTCATTTCACCTAAAAAAAGCCAAAAAGGCTGACGCTCGAATAAAGATCTTGTGTTCGAGACCTGTTGTACGCAACTCACCCATATTAAATTGTCAATCCATTGGGTCTTCTCAAAAAGAGGGAAAATTGAGTTTGACCTGTTGTAAATCTAGAAGATTTATTATTCCAAATCTAGAAGATTTGATGTGGACATTACTTATGGACCAAGAAACCCAACGGGCTTTATATCTTAGACTAGGGTTTTATTCTTATAAATAGATCATTGTATTCATTATTGTAATCACTCTCATACACAAGATCATTAGTGAAACTCCTGACTCGGATCGCCCACAGACGTAGTCGTTCCCGACGAACTGGGTCAACAAACGTTGTCTCTTTAAATTACGCACTTATTTACAACACGTTATCAGCATGAGTCTCTAACCGAGATCATACGCTACGCCCTTAATTTATTTTCATATCAATTTCCATGTTTTCATGTGTACCTATACTATGAATTTATTTGATTCGTGATTGATTATTAGATTTAATTATTGTGTATTGAATTGACGAGCAACGGCCGACGTCCCGAAGGCGTACGACCGCCGCCGTCTGCCGCACGAGATGATGCACGCGAGCAGCGCACGTCGCGCGCCCGTTGCCACACGAGAGCAGCGCCCCGCCGCCGCCCGCACTCGCGCCTTAGCCCGTCGCCCGCGCGTGCCTGTGCGCGCCCATACACGACCTACCTACGTGCGACGCTTCTCGTCCGCCGTGCGCGACCCACGCGGTGTTTTTCCTCAGATTCTTGTGATCTCTTAACCCTATTTCGTTTGCGTTCTTGATATCACAAAACCCGTGTTTAATTTATTTTTAATCCTGAAAATATTTCATTAAATTGCGTTAATATACATGAAATAATTATTCTTATGATTATTTCCTCTGTCTATTAAATCGTATATTTTCTAGAAATTATTTTCATGTGATTATCTTCCTTACTTGTTTATGCATGTTTATATAATTTAATTATCCTACGTGCATTACTTTTCCACACATAGTTTATTTCTTTATAGTCCGCATATTATGCCCGGGTAGGCGGCGCCCGGTATTTGTCGGACCCTAAGTTTATGTTTTGGGTAGACGGCGCCCAATACTTGTATCTATGTGCTCTAGAATAATTAAATAAATTCTTATTTCTCCGTTGTCAATAAATTGGTCACAACTCTTACCATGTCACTTTAAAATCGTAGTGAAAATATATGATATTATCATGAAAGAATTCGATGAGCTTGCTCTCGATGGTAATAACTACCTGACATGGGCGCTAGTGTCGAGTTCCATCTAGCTTTAAATGAGTTGAGCGAAAAAATTCTCGAAGGTTCGAAATCCACTAACGCCCTGAAGGTGAAAGCGTTGATTTTTCTCATGAACCACCTGAGTGAGGAATTCATCATTCAGATCCTCATTCAGGGACCCTGGAATATTGTGGAACTCCCAGTAGGATCGTTTCCAACAACAAAATGATATACTCCTCCCTCCGGTACAATACGATTGGTTGAGACTCCGTTTCCAAGACCTTAAGTCTATAATGGAGTACAACTCTGCTTTGCATCGTATTGTAACCCAGTTGATGTAGAACAATCTGTCAACATTCCACGCTAGCAACCTTATACTCCAGCAGCAGTATAGGGATAATTATATTATTGGTTGCAAACGTGGAAGGGAGAGAGAGTAAGATGATCTGGGTTAAAGGCCGAGGTCGTAGTACATCCGGTGGTCACAGAACCTCGAATTTCGCTCTTCATCTGGCAAGGTTAAGCAGTCCTGCTACAGTTGCAGATGCAGAGACCATTGGTCTCGCATGTGTCGCACTCCCAAGAACTTGGTTGAGGCTTATCAAAAGCAGCAGAAGGACGGCAAGGGGAAGACCACTAGAGTCGAATCTCACCATGCCAGACTGCCTGAAGCAGACTTTGACCAAGACAACGTCGATCCTCTGGGCATCAAGCTCAAGAACCTTGGAGATGATGAGTGATTTGTGTATTTGATTGTTTTAGTACTTTATATTTGGATCTTTTTTTTCGGATATTTTATTTTATGGATAATATTATGTTTTAGCTTCGATGTGTTTAACTTAACGTTGTCCATTAAATTTACTTGGATATTGCTTTTCATGGCTAGTAAATATATCAGCTATTAGGTTTGGGCTATTTCCTCTGGCATGATGGATTGAGATTGTGTTTTATGATTGGTAGATAGCGCCACCACTCATGCAATCTTAAGAGATAAGAAGTTCTTTCATAACTTGTTAAATCGTAAGGGGAGTATAACTACAATAGCAATGATAGTAGGTTGATAGTGGGGTCCAGAAGAGCTCCCATTGTCCTCCCCGTGGGTACCGAACTCATAATGAATAATGTCTTAATGTTTCCGCAATTTAAGTGTACCCTGCTCAGTTTTAGAGATATTAGGATTAATGAATATCACATTGAAACTAAAACTGAGAACAATAACGAATACCTTTTGATGACTATTACTTGAGGTAGCCGTAAATAAGTTATAGAAAAACTTTCTTACTTCTCCCCGAATTGTATTATTCATACATTCGGCCGTCAAAATCTCCATCTAGCCATGAGTATGAAATTTCATGACCCGAACTTCTTTATATTAAGGCATCAGCGGTTAACTCATCCAGGATAATATATGATACGTAGGATTCTATCTAATTCAATTAGTCATAATAATTCGAATAATAGAATCCTTCCTGTTGATGAACTTATTTGTGATGCATGTCTTAAGGGTAAGTCTGTCGCACACTAAGGTTAGACTAGAGTCTCCGGTTTTCCTTGAAGCGAATTCAAGGAGATATTTGTAGACCGATTCACCCAGCATCAGGACCATTTCAGTATTTCATGGTCCTTATTAATGCCTCCACTAGGTGGACATATGCTTATTAGATGTCTACCCGCAATCAAGCTCTTGCAGAGCTCATTGCGAAAACTATCGAGTTTAGAGCTCAATTCCCGAATTATCAAATCAAGTCGATTCGCATGGATAATACAGTTGAGTTCAGCTCGAAGGCCTTTACAGATTACTGTATGGCCCTGGGAATTATAGTGGAGCATTTGGTCCCCTACGTCCATACCCAAAATGGTCTTGCTGAGGCGCTAATAAAACGTATCAAATTTATCACGAGACCATTGCTTATGAACTCCAAACTACCCACCTCATGTTGGGGGCATGCAATCCTACATGCATCGCACTTAATCCAAATCCGTCCAACTGCATATAATGATCATTCCCCCCTACAGTTAGTGCGTGGGAAAGAACCTAGCATTTCCCATCTGCGTATTTTTGGATGTGCGGTATACGTTCCAATAACGATACCAAAGCAGACCTCTATGGGCCCACAAAGAAAACTCGGTATTTACGTTGGATATGACTCTCCATCCATCGTGAAATACCTCAAGCCTTTATTTGAGGATCAATTAACGGCCCAGTTCGCTGATTGCACGTTCGATGAAGATTACTTTCCGGCATTAGGGGGAGATCCAAATTCAAAATTGAATGAATGTCGGGAGCTTATGTGGAACGTATGTAATCTTCAGTATCTAGATCCGCGCACTAATCAATTTGAACTAGAAGTTCAGAAGATCATTAACTTGCAAAATTTAGCACATAATCTGCCAGACGCGTTTATTGACCATAGAGGTGTAACTAAATCGCATATACCTGCAGTAAATGCTCCCCAAAGGGTTGAGGTCCCAAGTAAAACGAGTACTCATGCCCCCACACACCAAAAGTGTAAGGGACCCTCAAGAGATAGTAACACACCTAAATGAAAGGCTAGCAAAACTAGTCAGTCGAATGTAAAATCTCTAGAAGAGATCCGTCTAGATAACTCCAAGTCTCTAGGAGACAAGAGTCCTAGTGATGAAGCACGTGCACAAAATATTCTATACACTAGGACCGTTGAACGACCAGACCCAGATACAATGGAAAATGAGGAAGGTCTGGTTGACGTAAACGTCAAAGTCTCTGTGAATTTCACAGATACGGGAGAAACATGTAATATAAATATTACTGTCGTCAATGCCACATTTGCAGCGACATTTGCTCTTTCTATTAACGATCCGGATCCAGAACCCAAAATTATCGTTAAGAGCCGGAAGCGCTCCGATTGGGTAAAATGGAAAGAAGCAATTGAAGTAGAGCTCGCATCGCTTAACAAAAGACAAGTATTTGACTCTTTCGTTCGTACACCCGCGCGCGCTATCCCTGTAGGATATAAATGGGTTTTTGTACGAAAATGAAATGTGAACAATACTATGGAGAGGTATAAAGCGAGGCTTGTAGCTCAAGGGTTTTTCACGGAGACCCGGGATTGATTTAGATCAAACCTATTCTCCCGTCATGAACTCAATGTCATGGACTCAATAACGTTCCGCTACTTGATATCTTTGGAAGTTAAAATAAATCTCCAAATGAGATTAATGGACGTAGTAACCACGTACTTATACGGATCACTAGATGCTGACATTTACATGAAAATCCCAGATGGATTTGACATTCCTCAAATGAGGGATGGTGAAACCGCAGTATGTATAGCATACAACTGCAAAAGTCGTTGTATGGCCTGAAGCAATCGGGTCTCATGTGGTACAACCGACTTAGTGAATTCTTTCAGAAGAAGGGATACACATTCGATAAAGCTTTCCCATGCGTATTCACGAAGAAATCGCAAGTTGGTTTTTGCATCATATCCGTCTATGTTGATGACCTAAACATAATCGGAACATGCAAAGAGATTGAAGAAGCTAGTTCAATCTTGAAAGCTGAATTCGAAATGAAGTCCTTGGGTAAAACCAAGTACTGCCTCGGCTTGCAGATCGAGCACCTCCCAGAAGGAACCCTTATTCATCAGTCGACCTACGTAAAGAAGGTATTGGAGAGATTTCACATGGATAAATCTCATCCACTTAGTACCCCTATGGTTGTTCGATCTCTCGAAGTGGATAAGGACCCATTTAGACCAAGAGAAGATTCAGAAGAAATTATGGGGCCAGAAGTTCCTTATCTTAGCGTTGTTGGAGCTTTGCTCTATCTCGCAAATTGCACTCGGCCGGACATTGCATTTGCTGTCAATTTGCTTGCGAGATATAGCGCTTCTCCTACAAGGAGACATTGGAATGGTGTTAAGCACGTTCTACGATACCTCCAAGGGTCTCAAGATCTTGGACTGTTTTATCGTAAGAACCAAGACAAAACCTAAGTAGGTTATACGGATGCTGGCTATTTGTCTGATCCCCACAACACCATATCCCAGACTGGTTACGTTTTTCTCTGTGGTGGAACCGCAATCTCATGGAGGTCGATTAAATAATCCATGGTTACCACGTTTTAAAACCACTCAGAGAACATAGCTTTATTTGAAGCCGCACGAGAATGTGTTTGGTTAAGGTCCTTGGTAAAACACATTGGTGACTCGTGTGGTATCGCCAAAGGCGATACACCTCCCACCATTATATTTGAAGACAGCGCTGCTTGCATCACACAAATGAGTAATGGGTACGTCAAGGGAAACTTGACGAAACATATTTCACCTAAGTTTTTCTACCCATACGAACTCTAGAAGAGCAACGTAATTACCATTCAAAAGGTGCAATCTAGTAACAATCTAGCAGATCTGTTTACTAAATCCTTACCTACATCTACTTTCGAAAAGTACGTTCGCGGTATAGGGATGCAAAGACTTAAAGTGATGTTGTCTTCAGGGGGAGCGGTAACCCCGAAACAAATCTAGAAGATTTAGATCTAGAAGATCAATAACATTCCTCTCTAACTTATTATTTGGCCGAAACCTAGCATGTGGAGTTTTTATGACAAGACATTTATGTTATGTCGTAATGTCCAAGGGGGAGTATTGTAAATCTAGAAGATTTATTATTCCAAATCTAGAAGATTTGATGTGGACATTACTTATGGACCAAGAAACCCAACGGACATATCTTAGACTAGGGTTTTATTTTTATAAATAGATCATTGTATTCATTATTGTAATCACTCTCATACACAAGATCATTAGTGAAACTTCTGGCTTGGATCGCCCCCAGACGTAGTCGTTTCCGACGAACTGGGTCAACAAACGCTGTCTCTTTAAATTACGCACTTATTTACAACATGACCCATGAATGAGGGGGGAGTGTAAGAGAAATAATTAAATGAATTAATTTCAAACATCTCTACAAATTTGGACTTTTAAATGAAGTGAAATTCTTTGTTAAACTCTCAACAAAAATACACTCACCTTTCATAGAATAACATGTTTGGAACCCTCAATTTATTCAAGAGTGTTCGTTGTTATCGGAGTTAATCTACCTTTATTTGGAATCATCACTTTTGATAATTCACTACACATTTTCACATTTTACTGGTTGAATTTCTCATTTCAATTTATTTCGTTTTTATGAAATTAAACAATGTATACATACATACATATATATTTGGTTGAATTAGTGATGGAGGTTGATAAGTGTTGGTTTATTTTCACCATGCAATTGTATGCATTTTTCCTACATTTATTATATGTATAAAAAAAAAAATTGCTTAGGATGTCGATATAGTACTGCACACTACATCCAAATCTCATTAAATAGATTCGCTGTGAGAGTTTGTAAATGCCATTGATTTTTTTTTTTTAAAGAATGTTTATTTAGCTGGAAAGAACTAATCAATTAGAATCATCTATGTATATATTAGTTTTATTAATTAAAAAACAATGTCAAGAAAGCCTGTGGTATAGATAGTACATATGAAAGACTATTAAAATTATTTAAATAAAATAAAATTACGCCCTAGTTCATAGGCCAGCTTGAACTACTTAGTATGGTCCAATCGTCGTCCCTTTATTATTATTTTTTTTTTCCGATGAAATATTACCGAAGAAGAAGTGAGAATGGCATGTTCAGTTTTCACATGTAAAGTTTCATTCCAATATTCCAACTTCTTCTAACATTGCTGCATGCCTGCTTTTTAAACCCCACCCTCGGCCCGAACAAGTATTATTGGACCCGACTATCCAGATAAAATTATCACGTAAAAATTTGTATGAGACCATTTCATGCATGAGATAATAAGAATGAGTGTACCTAATGCATTGACTCATTAACACTTTAGTAGGGCTAGGTGCTAATTAGTGTTGTCTCATACAAGTTTTTGTCATATATGAATGATGATATTAGTAAATTGTATTAAATGTATCACTTTTGAAGGATTTAGTTGTTTTCCCTAAATGTGTTAGTTGAAGAGACATTAATTGTTCTTACTAAAAATGTTAATTGTTTTAATATAAAGTATTAGTAAATATTGTTCACGCTAATAATTACCGTGAATATTATTCAAGTAATACATTGCCTTATGAAATTATTATGTGTGCATTGGTCATGATGAACAACTATTCATATTTTAAATATGGATCCTAATCGGGTGTGTTTTATATTAATAAGCATTGTAGTCAATTTTCGAAATTAATTTTCTGTAGCCTGTTGATCTTGTGTTGCTTGTCTAATGGGTCAGAGTTCAATTTTAAAATGAGTATGCATAATGTGAAATTGATTCGTACATGAATTATTTTGCAGTAATTTTTAATATAACAATAGTAAATATTTTTTAGTATAATTAACTAATACTTTTTTATTTAAACAACTAATATCTTCATACCTTTTAATGAAAATAACTAATACCCCATAACTAAAACCCTTCATTGAAAACAAGTAATATCTTATAAAAAAAACAACTAATACCCTTCAAATGTTTAATGTATGAACCATTTATAATCTATACTTCTAAAATTATTTGGCCTATACTTTTCCCGATTTATTTTGAACTTCACCTGTTCCATTTTTATTTTTATTTTTTGCTTTTTTGTGCGTAATTTTCCTTTCTTTTTCTATTTTCTCCTCTCTCATACTTATTTTTTTTAAACCTAAAGTCCATTTTAAAATTATTTGGCCTATATCATTTCCCCTATTTATTTTGAGTTTCACCTATTTCTTTTTCAGGCAAAACATGAAGACATCAATATTATCCTTTCCTTTTAAGAAAACAAATTCCTCTTCCCTGCTTATTGTTATTGTTGAATCTAAAGTTTCTGGCCTTTATTTTTCAAGAAAAAAACTTTTGTAAACTCCAACTTCACGTGAATTATATTTTTAAAAATAGTATTGTTTGTATATTTAGTATCATTGTTATACATATGTACCATTATTATTTAAAAAATCAAGTATATTTTAAGAGTAATAGTTGATATTTATAACAGTGATAGTGTGTATACATATAACAATGATATTTGAATGTTCACGTGAACTCTTTTTCACAGGAAACCTACACATCTTTCCTCTACTTATTTTGAGCACAAGATATGAGAATAAGAATGGTAATAATAGTAGTGGGAATGATAATGATAGACTTCTTACATTAATATTGCTTATTTATTTTTTGTTTTTTTTATCAGGGAAAATTTCATTCAAAGTAAAACGATTAAAGCTTACATATACTCAAGGTGTGAGATACACCATACTTTCAAAGGTTGTCTAGATGTTACCAAATTTGATCTCCTAGCACATATAACAACAGTTCAACATATCATTATTTTAGCAGCAAAAATGGACTTCTATCCCAGTTGTTCCTTCTTTTCTCCAATCCTCATCCTGTTGCATCCAAGTCCAAACATGTATCTTAAAGCTCTTTAAACATCTTTTTCAACACAATTTTTTCTCCTCTAAAGATTTCCCTTTTTTTGTTTCCACAATAGCCATACACCACATGCCCAAACATATAATGTCAATTTCTTCCCCATTTTACCTTTCCGTAATCCGCTGAAATGCATCAAGTTAGAATACGGGCAGGAGGGAAACACAATATTCACACCTAACCAATTCACACACTTCATCCAAAAAAAAAAAAAAAAGCTTGCATTCGAAGAAAAGGTGTCTAACTTATTTGTTTTCCATGTTGCACAGCACACACCTATCATTGATCGTCGACAGGATTATATTCCTTCGCTGCAGCAAATCCATCGTTGGTAGGGATTCTTTTAACACTTTCCAAGCATGACCTCGAACCTTTGGTGGCGCCCCACATCTCCAAATCAATTTATACTCTCATTTCGCTCCAAGTTCTCTCCAAGCTTCCTCTTGATCGCCCATATAAGCTTCTTTCACATTATAGATTTTGTTCGCAGCCTTGTTCCATCTTCATATGTCTGGTTCACCTCTCTTTAACCTAAACCTATCAATCAAAACACAAAGATTATTAAGAGATTCAATTTTCATCCCATTTAAATCCCTTCTCCACCTCCATCTGCACACCTAGCCCTCATCTCTCCACTTTCCCATTTCACTAACTTTTACCTCCTTACAAAACTTAATCTAACAACCTACACAATTTGTCTTTTAACACCTTTGTACCCACCCATTTATCACTCTAAAACATCGTCTCCCTCCCATATTCTCCTTTCTAAACCCTAAAAAACCAACTATTAGCTCCTATTTCAACACATTCCATCACCTCCCCCCAATCACCTTCCGTCTCCCATTCATCCCACTCCCACTTCCATATTTCACAAACCCACAATTTTCCTATCTAGAGTGAATAACCCTAGCCCATAACCTATCTCCCTCATTTAAAAACCTCCACGCCCATTTTCCAACAAGAGCTTTATTGAAGCATTCCAAATATTTTACCCTCAGGCCCCCATCCCATTTCGATTTATAAATAGTTAACCAATTTATTAAAGGAGTCTTCGAGTAACACTCACCCACCCACCCACCCACCCCCCCCCCCCCCAAAAAAAATTATTTGTAAAGATTCGATCTCACTCAAAACATTTATTCCACCACAAGAAATACTCGACCTTTCCCACTTCTTAATTCTGTTTTTCACCTTTTGGATGGCAAAATTACAGTCGGCCAGCTTCCCATGAGTCGAACCAATTTTCACCGCTAAGTATTTGAAAGGAAACTCTCTCACCCTGCAACCGATAACACTCGCCAAGTTTGATATCTACTCCTTGCATTTATCACTATTCACTTCCAATCCCGACACCAACTTTAAGTTTGCTAAAAAGTATTTCAAAAAAAAACTGCATTCCTCATGTTTGCTTCACCCAAAAAAAATATTGTCAGTGTTGATGATCGTTTCTAATCACGAAGATTAGTGGCTGTTTTTTATTGTTAATTAGATCATCAAACAATAACGTGTGATTGATAATTATCGTGAATAGTGAATTCGGTTATTCGGGTTAAGAAAAGATTAATACGTGAATTTATTACGTATTTGATCCGTATATGTAAAGATCGAGGTGCTTGGGTATACATAGACAAAGTTTTGTTGTATTTGTAAATTTGTGCTTATTTTATTAATTGAAAATCAAGGTATTTATACAAGTCCTCCAAGTCGGAGGTGGCATGACCCTTGCTCTCCCATGTATGCATGCATGACACATGGAAAGTTAACTTATTTGACCTTATCTAAGCTAATTTCTATCCTCTAAGTTGGATCAGCTCGTATTAGTGAGTTGTTCGTCACTTTAGACTTGTCCTTGTGGAGTTATTAGCTTGACTTCGTTGGTCGCTTTATATTCTCCCCTGGTACTTTGGCTAGAGTCGCTCGACGGGGTCTTGTCTGGGCTTTGGTGATCTTCATCTAGGAGCAGCTCGTCCAGGCGAGGTAGCTCGCCTAGCTGGTGTAGTCCTAGCTCGCTTTGTTGGAGTAGCTCATCTTGCTATTCCTGTTTTGCCTGATTTATCTTGACTTGTTTAATCCTAATTCTGGGGTGATTATCTTGCTTAATCATGTTCGCCTAAGTGGAGATGTAGCTCACCTATCAACAATTGCCCCATAGCCAGTCATTAGTTTGAGGTATGATGTAGGCGAACTACTAATGAATTGGCTATCATCTTGCTCTATGTGGGCGTACATCATCAGGGGCGAACTGCACTTGTATAGGCGGGTTGAACTGGTCGAATGACGGTTGGATTTTCGAGGATGGGAACCATTTCGAGGCATGACGTGGGTGGCATGATTGTCGCCGCCTACGCACGCTGTAATTCGAGTTGACGCGCCCCCAAGTTTTGCGGAATGGGGGCGCACGTGCCTGACAATTGCAATTAGGTCCCCCACTTTTTCGTCTTTTTCGCTCAATGCCCCGCCTTTCTTTTACTATAAAAGGAAAAAATTCCCTTATTTTCACTCTTTTTTCTTTGATTTCCAGCGCCAAAACTCTTACCCGCTTTCCTTTCAAAATTCCGGCAACCTTCACCGCTGTTTTTTACACCGATTTCCATTCTTCCAAGCTTCTAAGGTAATAATCGTTCAACTTTTGGTTTAATTTTCTTTTATTTGAGCAAAAAATTCCCAAACTCCACCGTTTCTTCTGCAAAATCGCCGCCGCCTTTTCATATCTCCCGCCGGAAACCTCCATTAACACCGGCCAAAGCTTCTTACTCTCCTCTTCTCAAAATTTTGAATTAAATGTCCTCGCACTCAGAAATGGGTTCCTATCCACCTTGCAACCCCGAGAAATGCCCCATCGGAGAATCCTCAACTCCAATTCCCATAGTAAACCTTGAGTCAGATCCCCTCGATTAATTCAGGAGTTCGTCCGTCCAGGGAGGAGGTCGTCGTGGTAAACCCTGCTCGCCAAATTGAGGAGGAGACGAGCTCCGATCTACATGAAGAAGAGGCTGAGGTCGAGGTGCTGCAGCCCGCCCCTATTGACGAACTGACTTGGGAATATTTGAGAAGTATCCAGTATCCCATGTCGAAACCTATCGAGCATCAGATCCCAATTGTTGTATCTCGCCAGGTGGACTGGGATGCCTACGAGAGGGAGTACTCCAAACGGTTCACCGTCCCAACTCGCGGCAGGCGGAGACTCAAGGCAACTGAATTCGCGGCGAGCTGCATTGTCTCTACCATTACCGAGGAGGATTTACCCAAAATCAGGAGGGATTACAAGATCCCTTTTTATGTGTACATGTATGCGCCATTAGCTGATGATAGAGCAGATCGCCCACCTCACGGGCTCACGGCGATCAACATGGCTACCCTTAATATTGGGGTCACCCTGCCACTCCACACACTGATCGACTGTTTCCTTGAACAAACAAATCTAGTGATCACCCAATTGACTCCGGTGGGGTGGATGAATCTCATGTCCCTCATGGTGTTATGCGCCCTTGAGGGATACCCCAACAAGTTATTCGCGGAGGAGGTGAATTATCTCATGACGCCCACCGCTTGTACCGGAGACGAGGCGGGCTGGTACTACCTTAAGGCTTGTCCTGGCCTTAAGGTAGTTAAAGATGTTCCCAGAAAGGTCCGGCACTGGAAGCACGACTGGTTCTATATAGGCGGGGACTGGCGTGCTTCAGCTCGCCCATACGGTGGCGAGGAGAGGATAAATACTCCGGTGGAGTTTGGGGCCCTTAAGCGTGAGTTTTGTTTGTTCGTTTCAATTGAAGAAGAAAGACTAATTTTAATCTTTTTACTTTCATTTTAGGTCCCAAAACTCTCAAGTGGAGGAGCGATAAGGACGAAGCCGACGACCTATTCCTGTTCGTCGTGAGCCAGATCTCCCTAAGAAACCGAGCTGCTCATACTATTCACCATTTTCTCGGAGTAAACTCATAGAGTAGCTCGCTTCACTACTTACCCCCATCACCTTGAGGCTCAAGCCCAAGTTCCAGACGGTAATTCTTTAATTGGCGAACTACTTTACTTTAACTTTTATGTTCTTATTTTTCTAACTTGTGTAGTTCGCCCTTAGGCAGACCAGGTCGTCACAGTTGTTATTCCTCCATCCTTCCGCGTACTTGATCAACGCGCCTGGGAGATGCCGACCAAAAGAGTGAGGAAGAAGGGGGACCCGATATCGAAGATGATCACCCTAGCGGCGAAGATGGGAAAGGATGACCCCAGCCAAACTGGGGGATCGAGCTCGGCAAAGCAACCCACTCAAATAAGCAGCCCGACGGCGGCCGAAACCACCAAGATGAAGAGGCTTCTTCATGGGGACGACACTCCCGTCTCGGAGACAGAAAGGACGGCCAAGAAGAGTAAGGTTGCTCAAGGAGGTGGGGCCACCTCAGCCCACCAGATCGAGCCCGAAGCTGGGCAAGCTCCTTCAGCGGAGCAACATTCCGAGCAGTATATGGTCGATGCCGCTCCCGAAGGGAATATTGATCATCTCCACGACGTGACCAATCTCGGCTGGGACAAAGGCCGCCATGACTCGTAAGTTTTCTTCTCTTTATTCACTTTTAGCTTCACTTATTTTTTTAACATTTTTCTCTTGTTTTTCTTATAGTTACGAGCCCGACCATTACCCAGGTCACTCAAATGTGGTGCACCAATACTCTTGTTCAAAGGTGCCCACTTCCTTCCACGAGATCCCCAACTCCTTTATTCGATGGGCTTCTGAATCCGTAGCTCGCTCTTGGAGGAAAGACTTACACGAGATTGTCAAATCTCAAACGCCCCGCAACAACATCTGATTATGCATAATCGAAGCGGGAAACACCCTGGTCACCGTTCAGAAACTGGTCGACCAGGTAGAGGAGTTAGAAAGGGACGCTCGGCAGCACGCGACGACTGTTAGCTGTATTGCCAAGAAGAGAGATGGCTCAAAGGAGGAGGCTAAAAAGCTGGTGGCCAGCCCCATCAAGTGGTTGAACAACAAGCTCTCGACCTCCATGTTAAAGTTTCAGAAGAGCTTAAGGTCAAAGAGGCCGAGGTCGAGCTACTAAAAAAGCAGCTCGCTCGCGAGTGCCAGCAGAAGGAGACAGCCGAGAAATTCGTGATGGAGACTGAGGCCAAAATTGCCAGCCTGGAGGAGAAGCTCGCCAACTCTGTTTCTCGTGAAGAGTTGTTGGCAAAGATGGAGACAAGCTCAATCCTAGGATTCGTGACCGCCTACTCCGAATGCATAAGGGCGGTTAATGAGTTCGACGCGCCACACATTGTGAAAGAAATTGGTAAAGAATTCACAAACTTCCTCAAAAGCAACCCTCCAGCTCCCGGTACCTCACTCCAGATTGGAGACCTGCCAGAGTACAGGGTCAAGATAGACTTTCTTGACCCTGCGATTGAAATTACACATCTCCCGGAGGATGACCAGGAGGAGGTCGCCGAGGGCGAACATAATCTGCCCCACCGGTGAGAATGAAAAAGCTCAAAAGAAGCAGGCTGATACGGAGGGGTAGATCGCTGAGCTGACTGAAGATGTCCCCATTGATCCTTCCATCACTGGGATGCCCTTGGAAGACCCCAAGGGTGATAACCTCCCACCTCCAGCCGAGCAAGGGTCTTAGAGGGTTGGCTAGAGTAGGCCTTTTGCTTTTTCTTTCTGTAATTGTTATTTGTTATTCGCTCCTTGATGGAGTTTATGTAATTATTTTGGGCGAACTGCCTTGTCATCAATGGACTTTGTTTTCTTTTGCTCAATTTGTTCTCCATACATTAATTGTCTTTGCATTTATATTTACGTGTTACAATCTTAATGCATGTAGTTGGACTTTGTTCTCAAAGAACTCTGCCTTTAAAAATGGAATAAGGGCATTGGCCTTAGGCTATGTTCATTTGAAAATGAACAACCTTTAAATGGGCTTAATCATATAACAGATTTCTGCCTTGAGCTTAGACTTCCTCCTTTGAGCGAACAACTTGTGATTGATCTTGATAAAAATTACAAGTATAGATGACGACCTACGTTACATAATTTTTTACAAACCAAGATAAAGTAGTTCGACTACTATATACTTTGTCAAACAACCTTTAACTTGCCAAAACATCAAAACTATATAAGGATAAACAAGTAGCTAGCCTAAAGTAGATCGACCAACTAAACTTGTTCGACTACCAACACTTGGTAAAATTTTCAAAAAATTTGCCAAGTTTTTTATCCTTACTTGCACATATACAGCATCAGCTCGTCCATTTGTCAAAGTAGTTCCCCCAGTACAGGGGAAACACTATCATCCCCTTTAGACAAAGTAGCTCGCCTATTGAAAGTATTTCTTCAAGTTAGCTGCATTTCAGGAGTACTGGGCCGAGTTGTCTTCTAGGTCTTCAATATCATAAGCACCATTGGGTAACCTGTCTGTTACCCTGTATGGGCCCTCCCAAGCCGGTTCAAATACACCTGGAAGTGGGGCGAACTTCTTTCTTAGAACGATGTCACCAACTTTGAATTCCCTTAATCTGACATGAAAATTGTAATAACGCTCTACCCTTTGCTTGTATGTTGCATTTTTAGCTCGGCAGTGATTCTTCTTTCTTCGAGCAAGTCCAGCTCCGCTAACAAAGCAGAGTTGTTTGCCTCTTCCTCAAAATTGGCTGTTCTCAAAGTCTTGGTTTTTAGTTCAACTGGAATAACTGCTTCGACTCCAAATGCTAGTGCAAAAGGTATTTCTCCGGTGCTAGACCTGGGAGAAACTCTGTAAGCCCACAAAACATCTAGGAGTTCTAAAGACCACTTTCCTTTATTTTCCGCCAATTGTATTTTGAGAACATGTTTGATTATTTTATTAACGGCTTCCACCTAGCCATTCAACTGTGGATGATAGGGTGTTGAATAATATTTTTTGATACCCTATTTGGCGCAGAAGTCCCTCAGCTTCTTCCCATTAAACTGGGGACCATTGTCTGTAACAAGTGTTTGAGGAACTTCAAATCGACAAATAATGTTCTTCCAGATGAAATCGATCATTTTTTCCTGGGTAATTTTGACCAGGGCTTCTGCTTCTGCCCACTTGGTATAGTAGTCCACAGCTATGACGGCGAATCTTACGTTTCTCTTTCCAGGTGAGAAAGGTCCAATGATGTCCATCCCCCATCGTGCAAATGGCCAACGACTGAAAACTGAGACGAGCTCTTGGGCTAGCGTGTGGATTCCCGGGGCAAAAATTTGACATTAGTGACAAGCTCTGACCATCTGAATTGCATCTTTTTGTAAAGTTGGCCAATAGTAGCCCTGTCTTATTATTTTATAGGCTAAAGCTTGCCCCCCAGCATGACCTCCACAGACTCCCGCATGTATAGCCTCCAAAGTAGCTCGCCCCTGCCCCCTAGGCAAACACTTGAGAAGTGGAACTGAAAAGCCCCTTTTGTAAAGTTGCTCGCCCACCAGGGTATACCTGGCTGTTCATTTTATTATTTTGGCAGCTTTAAAATGATTGATTGACAGTTCTCCATCTTTTAACTATTTGGCTAAAGGAGTTCGACAATCCTCATCATCAAGTATTTTGTCCACTTGGTTAATTTTGTAGTCTGAAGTAGATGGATTGGCCCTCCTAGTGATGATGATGTATGTCAATTCTGCTGGCCCTTCGCTGGTGGCTAGTTTGGCTAGTGCATCAGCTTGTGTGTTGCTCGCCCGAGGTACTTGTTGAATGTATACTTGATCTAACATTGATATCAGGTAAGTAACTATTTTCTGATACTCCATCATGTGTCCATCTTTAACTTTGTATTCACCTCGTACTTGATTTTCAATGAGCTGAGAGTCTCCAAAGATTTGAAGTCGTTTAACTCCCACAGCAAGTGACAGATTGAGACCTGCTATGAGGGCTTCGTACTCAGCTTCGTTGTTGGTTGCCATAAACTCGAATCTGACTATTGAGGTGAATATTTGTCTGTCGGGGCTGATGAGAACTACCCCTACCCCCAAGGCCGTATTTATGGATGAACCGTCCACATAAAGATGCCACGGGTGATCTAGCCCTCTTATCGGATCTTGGGGAAAGGTTAGTTTGACTATAAAGTCGGCTAATGTCTGACCCTTGACCGTTGTCAAGGTGCATAGGTCACTCAAAATTGGCTAATCTCTATGGACCATTTTAGTAGGCGGCCAGCTATGTCAGGTCGATGCAGAATTTTTCTAAGTGGGAAAGTTGTTAGTACTTCGACTTGATGGTCGAAGAAGTACGGTTTTAACTTTCTGACACTCATGACTAGTGCATATGCCAGCTTTTCAGTTGGTGAATATTTCACTTCGGCCTCGTGTAGAGCCTGGCTGACATAGTAGATAGGCTAATGAAACTTTCCATTAGCCCGGACCAAAACAGAGCTAATGGCCATCTCTGACGCCACCAGGTACAAGTATAGCTTTTCTCCTGGGATATATTTTGACAGGATCTTCACGTCTCCCAGGTAGTCTTTCAGCTGTTCAAAAGCCCTCTGGCAGCTGCCCATCCATAAAAAGTTCCCTTTTTTTATGGCTTCAAAAAATGAACAACAATTATCTCCTGAACGAGATATGAACCTGTTTAAAGCAGTTAGGCACCCCATTAGCCTTTGTACTTCTTTTACCAAACGAGGTGGTTGCATATCAATAATGTCTTTGACTTTCACGGGGTTGGCTTCAATCCCCCATTTGCTGACTAGATGGCCTAGGAATTTCCCCGAATGTACTCTGAAGCTGTTTTTCTTCGGGTTTAAATTCATGTTGTATTTCTGGAGAATGTCAAACACCTGGGTGAGATGTTGAAGGTGATCTCCCTTTCTAGCACTTTTCACGACTATGTTGTCGACATACACCTCCACCGTCTCTCCGATGTGCTCATCGAACATTTTATTTACGAGCCTCTGGTAAGTTGCCTCTGCATTGATTAGTCCGAATGACATTCTTTTCCAGCATAGTAAATTTGTGTTTGTATAGAAAGTCGTATCTTCCTGATCATCAGGGTGCATTGGAATTTGGTGGTAACCGGCAAATGCATCCATGAAGGTAAACATTTCGTGTCCAGCTGTACTATCCACCAATTGGTTGATGTGCGGAAGTGGAAAGTTGTCCTTTGGGCAGGCTACATTCAGATCTGTAAAGTCTATGCAGAGCCTCCAGGTTCCATTCGGTTTCTGCACTAACACCGGATTTGCCACCCATTGAGGACACAGCGCCTGTCAGATCAAGTCGTTGTCTAGCAGCTTTTTCACTTCCTCATTGAGTGTTTGATATTTGTCCGACCCGTATTTTCATCTTTTTTTATGGGCTGGTCTTTGCGCCGGATTGATGTTTAGCCTATGACAGACGTGTTTCGGGTAGATCCCCACCATGTCGGCATGTGACCAGGCGAAGACATCAAGGTTAGCTTTGAGGAACTCTGCCATCCGGGTCCTATAGGGCTCAGGGAGCTCAAACCCGATGTAAATTTCTAGATTATCACGGTTAGGGTTAACCTTGAGGGCATCCAGCTCTTCGACTGGAGTTGCTCGCCGTTTTTGTCCCTTTCACCGCGGATCGATGATTGGTCCCTCTAGATTTAGCTCATCCTCGATGTCCATGTGGTCAACTCTCAGGCAGGGCTCGACATCTTCAGCTGGCCCTGGGTTTATGCAGTTTGCCAAATTAGGGTTTTCCAGGTCAGCATTCAAGGGTTGCTCGTCAGTAACCATTGATGGTTCACCCCTTGGTAAGAGTAGTTCGCCCTTAGGCATGAGTAGTTCACCTGAGGTCTGGAGCTATTCGTCGACCTCCATTTGGTTGTCCTGAGATTCCAGGATATTATCTAGGATGGAAGGTTCGTCTGCGGGATGACTGGTGGATGCTTCCGTCATTGACACCTGTCTTTCATTTGGTTGTAGTTGAAGAAGACACTCCCGAGCTTTTCTTTGATCTCCCTTCAACGTCCCAGCTCCACTTGCAGTGGAAAACTTAACACAATAGTAATAGGTTGAAACTGCAGCTTTGAATTCATTTAAAAATGGTCGGCCAAGGAACCCATTGTAGGTGGATTCTTGATCTACAACCAAAAACTCCACCATTCTAGTTATATTTTTTTCAGGTTCCTTGGTCGATACAAGTTGTACATGCAACCTAATTATCCCTATTGGGACTGTTACAGTATTTCTGAAGCCTAAGATTCGATGATTGGAGTCTTCAATGTAGCTCACATAGTCTCCCAATTGATCAAGCATTTTCTTGAAGAGGATATTGGTATAGGCTCCGGTATCCACCAGCAGATGGTGTACTTTGGTCCCCATTATTTTGACACATATTACGAGAGAATCATTATGGGGAGTTATGATTTCGTCCAGATCCTTCTCGGTGAAAGTCAACTCGGATGTTTGTAAAATTGATGGGTTGATCCTCATTTCTTATACTTGGGCTATGGCTCGCAACTCAGCCTTCCTTTTCCTGTTTGAAATCGGAGGTCGCCCATCCGAGCAACCCCCTACAGGTCCCGACTGCTCCGTCATCAAAATTTCTAGAGGAGGCCCTGCTACAGCAGCTAGGTTAGGTTGCCCTCTCTTGTTGTTCCTGTGGGGTTGTTCGTCTTCATCTTCGTCGGAACTTTGGGGATTGTCTGCCTGAGGCTTCTTTCCAGGCTGTCTTTTGATGAAGTCAGACAGCTTACCCTCTTCATAGAATCGCCAAAGTTGTTTTAGCAAGTCTCGACACTCATTAGTAAAGTGTCCCACACTTTGCTGGTAGGCATACTTGTTTGGGTTTAACTTGCCAGTATCTTGGCGAATCTTCCTGGGTGGGGCAAGCAATTCCTTCTCCTTCATGTTATTGTAGATCGTATCGATTGATATGGTTAGCACCTGGTTGAGCTTATCCTTCAACTCCGCCCCCTTATTGAATGCTTTCATATTCTTGGGGACCCTGTAACCGGTTCCGTCGGATTTTTTCGTGTTCTCCTTCGGGTCTGCTTTGTTGTCTCCCATGTCTTTTTACAATGCTTCATGCATGGAGACAAAGACTCCCGCCCGATTGTGGAATTCAGTATAAGTTTTTTGGCACTTGAGATGCACTTCCTTCCAGAGGTCGGTGTCCTTTTTTAATCCAGCTAGGACAACCACAATCTTGATATCCTCACTTACAGATTCTCCTTCTAGCAGAACCTTGTTGAACCTTTCTAAGTACGACCGGTCTGACTCATCATCGGTTTGTTTTAAATCTAATAACTGATGCCTATGGGATAAGTACGCCCCAGCCATAGAGAAATGGGATAAGAACTCTTTGCCCAACTGGGCAAACGAATGAATGGAAGCCGGCGGCAAGGCCGAGAACCATGTATGTACACGATCCCCAAATGTTAGGGGAAAGTTCCGACACTGGGTTGCATCACTTGCTCCCATAGAATTTATATAGTCGGAATACTTGGTCAGATGCACCCGGGGATCCGTCGTTCCCTCGTATTGGATACTGACAGGGAACTTAATTTTCTTCTGAATTGGGGCTTTCAGAATTATAGTTGATAAAGGGGAGGAGGGTAGAGTAGTTGCCCCGAGATCCTTCTGCAAGTCCAACTGGCCTTGCATGCTTTCAATGGTCTTCCTCATGGACACCAGATCATCGAGAGACCTCACATGACTTGGAGGTTGTTCAACGAATAACGGTGCATGGCCATCAGTTCGTCGTAGTCCCTCGCTTGGAGGGAGAATCTCATGAGTTGGACTTCTAGGGTTCTCATCCCCATTCGGACTCAGGCAACCAAAAGCTGACCTAGTAAGTCTCTCATGCACGGACTGGCGAGCTGGATTATGAGTTGGCCGAGCTACCTCAGCTCTTGGTCGAGCTACTTCTTTATCATGGCCTGGTCGACCAAGCCTATCCAGCGCGCTCTGGCGTGTTGTCCCGTTGCTAACCCCCACAGCCTAGCTTGGGGTAGATTCTCCATGACTAGCGAGCTCCTCCAGCTCTTTTGCCTTGCCCTTTTCTTTCCGGGCTTGGGCACTGTCCACCTCGTTTGGTTGTTCATCCCGTTCCTTTCCATGCCTATGAGCTCTTGTCGGGCTATGCCTTGCTCTAACATGGGAAGGTCCAGGCTGCCCCTGCTGTTTTTGTAATGCTTGAAGCATTGCAATCGTGCGAGTAAGATCGTCGGGGTTGCGAGTAAAAACCTCCAACTCTGGTGGCATCAAGTCTCATCTACATGTCGAGCAATTATAGCTCGCCGGCCAGCCGAGGAGCCACTGGTGGGTGAGGCCCTCCTAGAAAGATGGGAATGTTGTGTTTCCCGAGACTGTGGCATCCTTAGCTAGGGTGTTATACGAATCTTCAAATGTTCAAATCTTCAAATGAAGAACACCAAGAACACTTCTGCTTGAGTTTTCCAAGGAAACTCAAGATCTTCTTCAATTCTTCAAGTCTTAAACTTGAAGTTCTTGGTAATCACACCTAATCGGAGGTTCAAACCCTTCTTCTAGCACCAATTTATTGACGATCATTTCTAATCATGAGGATTAGTAGCTGTTTTTTATTGCTAATTAGATCATCAAACAATAATGTGTGATTGATCACTATCGTAAATAGTGAATTCGGTTATTCGGGTTAATAAAAGATTAATATGTGTATTGATTACGTATTTGATCCGTATATGTAAAGATCGAGGTGCTTGGGTATACGTAGACGAAGTTTTGTTATATTTGTGAATATGTGCTTATTTTATTAATTGAAAATCAAGGTATTTATACAAGTCCTCCAAGTAGGAGGTGGCATGACTCTTGCTCTCCCATGTATGCATGTATGCCACTTGGAAAGTTGACTTATTTGATCTTATCTAAGCTAATTTATATCCTCTAAGCTGGATCAGCTCGTATTAGTGAGTTGTTCGTCACTTTAGACTTGTCCTTGTGGAGTTATTAGCTTGACTTCGTTGGTTGCTTTATATTCTCCCCTGGTACTTTGGCTAGAGTAGCTCGTCGGGGTCTTGTCTGGGCTTTGATGATCTTAATCTAAAAGCAGCTCATCTTGGCAAGATAGCTCGCCCAGCTGGTGTAGTCCTAGCTCGCTTTGTTGGAGTAGCTCGCCTTGCTATTCCTGGTTTGCCTGATTTATCTTAACTTGTTTAATCCTAATTCTGGGGTGATTATCTTGCTTAATCTTGTTCGCCTAAGTGGAGATGTAGCTCGCCTATCAACAGTCAGCAAATTGTAAATGCGACACTTTCACCTTCTCCTTGCCAATCTCAATGGGTTGGAAAAGCTCCAGCTCGGTTCCTTTTCTCATCATAATACTCAATCCCTCAGCAACAAGAAGGAAAAGGAAAGGGGACAAAGGATCACCCTGTCTCAATCCTCTTCCAAGATTAAAATTTATGGACGGGCATCCGTTAACCAGCACTTACGCCTGTGCCGAGATAACACACTTCATAATCCATCTGTCCCATCTTTCATCAAATCCAAAACTCACCATAATAGCCTGAAGAAAGCTCCACTCCACGGAATCATACTCTTCGCAAAGTCGACCTTAAACAACATATTATTTTCCTTTCTTTTTTTAGCATCTTCAATCACCTCATTTAAGATCACAATGTTATCCACTATTTGTCTATCACCCACAAATGCCGATTGGAAGTCAAATATTACCTACTCTATAACCTTTTCCAGTCTCTTGGATAACATATTTGACAAGATCTTGTATGGTCCACCAACAAGGGAAATCGGTCTGAAATCACCGAGTTCAACCGCCTCCTCTATCTTAGGAATAAGCACTATAAGCACAATATTAGTATTGTTTGTTTGGTTTTAAGGAATAACTATCATTATCATTGATGGTCTTTAGTTTATCCAAATTTTCTAGGAAGGGAATGGATTTTTTTTTAATTAATTTTTATATATGAGAGAAAATACTAATTTGAATTTTTATTTAAATAAAAAAATTAATTTTATTTTTAAATTATTTAATTGATTTACTATTTAAGTTTCTTTTTTTTTTTTTTTTTTGGAAGAATAACTTTCATTCCTTCAAAATTTGTGAAGGGGTATTACTTTCAAGAAATGAACTCACATTTTAAGGGATGATTCCTATTAACCAAGTATCTCCTTTGAATTTTATTCCCATTTCCTTACCCCAAGCCCCCACTCAAGCACACCTTCAATTCTAATATTACATAAATTTATTTAAAAAGTAACAATTTCATATTATTTGAATTAAATTATTATTCTACATGATGTGTTCATTAGATAAATTATATAATAGTTTATTTTTTAAAAAAAATATTATCAATTCAGCAACCACAAATTTTAATTAAACAAAAATAATTTGATTTTATTAATTCATAATATTTTATTAAAAATAGGATCATATTCAAAATTTTCTTTTGTCCTCTTTTCCTCTTAGTATATATATATATATATATATATATATATATATATATATATATATATGTGTGTGTGTGTGTGTGAATTTGAATTATTTTTCCTATTTAATTTTTATTTCTTTTTTTGTGTTCTTTATTTTTATTAGACCTTTAATGCATACTTTAGTTTTAAGGAACATCTAATGTAAAGACAATAACAACTCTTTTCCTGCTGACATATGCAATAGATTTATTTTTGGCAAAGTCTCATATGCACCAAGTGCACGGTGCACTCACTTAACAGTTGTACTGTATACACTAAAAAGTTAGTTATAATTACACTGAAAAGTTAGTCTCAATTACACTAAAAACTTTACACTGAAAATCAATTTTCAGTGTAAACTTTTCAGTGTAATTGAGATTAAGTTTTCAGTGTAATTGAGATTAACTTTTCAGTGTATACAGTATCAACTGTTGAGTGAGTGCATCATACACCAAATGCACAAAAGACTTACTCTTTATTTTTAGTTTGGAGTAAAACGTAAGTTAAAATTTACGATTTTTTTAACATTATTAATATATATTTTTTAATAGAATTAACTCATTGTTAAACTGTGTGGGATGGTTGGTTGAAGGTTACGAAGGATGCACTAAATTCAACTAAAATGGCAAGGTATTAATTTAACCAACAATCAACGACAGGAATATCAACAATTATAAATCCCAAGGGTCTAATCTGTTCAAAATATGTCTCATATCATTAGAAAATTTCTCAATACTATTGTAAGGAATGACCGGAATTAATTAAATGAATCTATTTTATAACTCTCTACAAATTTAAACTTTTAATTAGGCGGAATTTTTTCAATAACAAAAAGAAAATCAGTAGCACCACGAAAGTGGTAATTATTAGTCTCGCTATAATATTATTTTTTGGTATTGTACGTATCGACATATTTTTTATCGTACAAATAATAAATCTTGCAATTGAAGTTTACAATGACAATAACATAATTGTTCTACGTACATATAAGTGGAATAAAAAAGTAATACCATTACACTAAAATAAAAAAAATAAAAAAAAACTAAATTATAGATATAATTGTATACTACACAGTATGTGAACTAGTACTATAGTTAAAACACTAAGTTACTATACAGTTTGTGAACTAAAATTACACTTAGCAGAATATAAAAGAACAAATTACTAAAAATGTGAACTAATACTACACTGAATATAACAGAAAATATTATTGTACACTGTGTATGAACTAATACTACAGAATATGTGAACTAATACTGCACAATATATAAATTAATACTACACTTAAATGAACATAAAAAACTAAGATAGTATACAATATGGAAACTAATATTAAATATTATATGAAATAATTCTACACCGAGGGGGAGTATAAGGATAATAATTAAGTGAATTAATTTCACAACTCTCTACAAGTTCGGATATTTAGATGAGACAGAATTCTTTCGATTAACAAATAGAAAATCAAAAGCACCACGAAAGTGGTACTTATTGGTCTTGCTATAATTTTTTTTTTTTTTTTTTTTTGGTATTGTATCAAAATATTTTTTATTGTACAATAATAAATCTTGCAATCGAAGTTTACAATGACAACAACATAATTGTTCTACAGACAAGTCGAATAAAATGTGCAAAAAAGAGTAATACAATTAGACTAAAAGCAAGAAAAAACTAAATTATAAATATAATTATATACTACTCCCTCCGTCCACGAAAATTTTAACCGCTTTCCTTTTTTGTCCGTCCACCAAATTGTTACTCATTCCTCTTTTGGCAAAAATTAGCCCACTAACTTATTTTCTAAACCCGCTAATTAAGTGGGCCCAACCCACTTAAAACATCTGCCCAAACAACCCACCCCACTTAAAACACCCCAGCCCACCCTAATAACCTCTATCACCTATTCTGCGTCCCCTCACTTCTCCCTCACTCTCTCGATTATTCTAGGATTTTCTCACCCTCTCTCTTACCCGCCTCCCTCTCTCTCTCGATTGTTCTAGGGTTTTCTCACCCTCTCTCTTACCCGCCTCTCTCTCTCTATCTATATCACTTTTCCGACGGTGGGAATGGATTCGGGTATTGAATCCTTTGTTCCCGAATCCGATATGGCCGACTTTAATGGCGATTTGGGGTGTTTGGTGGTGGCCGATTCTTTTGACGATTCGGCTCTTGAGTCTCCGACGGTGGGAGATTTTGGCGCCGATTCGAGTCTCTGTTCTCCGGCATTGGTCGATTGTAGTGGAGAATCGACCTTTGGTTCTCCATACATGTCCAAAATTGCGCGATCTGACTCACCCTTTGTCGATTGGCCCCTCTTTTCTCAGAACGTGGCAGATTTTGCCGCTTCGCCGACGGTAGCAACTGGTGCTGCTTCGGCGACAGTAGACGATGGTGGTTCTCCGCCATTGGTGGCCGCTCATTTGCCTTGGCCGAAAGATGATGATTTTGCACGGATTTTTGGAACTCGATGTACTTGTGCATCACTTGACCTCCGTCAAGTTGCTGCTGATTTGTATTGCATGTGGATTCCAGGAGCTAAATGTTTGCTTAAAAGGTCTTCTCTGATATCCCTTTAGATGTATTCTAATTTGATTATTGCATGTTGGTTTAGTTTCTTTAAATGCCTATCTGAGGAATTCCAGTGATGATTTATGTTCTTTTTTTAGGTTAAACTGAGTGTTGTCATCACTTTGAGCATGTTCTTTGTTTGGAGACATTTATACACTTATGCATGAACTGTTTTTGTAAAAAAATTGGGGCTGTTTCCATTTTCTGAGGAATTCCAGTGATGATTTATGTTCTTTTTTTAGGTTAAATTGATTGTTGTCATCACTTTGAGCATGCTCTTTATTTGGAGACATTTATACACTTATGCATGAACTGTCTTTGTAAAAAATTGGGGCTGTTTCCATTTTCCGAGGAATTCCAATGATGATTTATGTTCTTTTTTTAGGTTAAATTGAGTGTTGTCATCACTTTGAGCATGTTCTTTGTTTGGAGACATTTATACACTTATGCATGAACTGTCTTTGTAAAAAATAGGGGTTGTTTCCATTTTCTGAGGAATTTCAGTGATGATTTATGTTCTTTTTTTAGGTTAAATTGAGTGTTGTCATCACTTTGAGCATGCTCTTTGTTTGGAGACATTTATACACTTATGCATGAACTGTTTTTGTAAAAAATTGGGGCTGTTTCCATTTTCTGAGGAATTTCAGTGATGATTTCTGATCTTTTTTTAGGTTAAATTGAGTGGTGTCATCACTTTGAGCATGCTCTTTGTTTGGAGACATTTATACACTTATGCATGAACTGTTTTTGTAAAAAATTGGGGTTGTTTCCATTTTCTGAGGAATTCCAGTGATGATTTTTGTTCTTTTTTTAGGTTAAATTAAGTGTTGTCATCACTTTGAGCATGCTCTTTGTTTGGAGACATTTATACACTTATGCATGAACTGTTTTTGTAAAAAATTGGAGTTGTTTCCATTTTCTGAGGAATTTCAGTGATGATTTATATTCTTTTTTTTAGGTTAAATTGAGTGTTGTCATCACTTTGAGCATGTTCTTTGTTTGGAGACATTTATACACTTATGCATGAACTGTTTTTGTAAAAAATTGGGGCTGTTTCCATTTTCTGAGGAATTCCAGTGATGATTTATGTTCTTTTTTTATGTTAAATTGAGTGTTGTCATCACTTTAGCATGTTCTTTGTTTGGAGACATTTATACTCTTATGCATGAACTGTTTTTGTAAAAAAAATTGGGGTTGTTTCCATTTTCTAAGGAATTTCAGTGATGATTCTGTTCTTTTTTTAGGTTAAATTGAGTGTTGTCATCACTTTGAGCATGCTCTTTGTTTGGAGACATTTATACACTTATGCATGAACTGTTTTTGTAAAAAATTGGGGCTGTTTCCATTTTCTGAAGAATTTCAGTGATGATTTCTGTTCTTTTTTTTAGGTTAAATTGAGTGGTGTCATCACTTTGTGCATGCTCTTTGTTTGGAGACATTTATACACTTATGCATGAACTGTTTTTGTAAAAAATTGGGGCTGTTTCCATTTTCTAAGGAATTCCAGTGATGATTTATGTTCTTTTTTTAGGTTAAATTGAGTGTTGTCATCACTTTGAGCATGCTCTTTGTTTGGAGACATTTAAACACTTATGCATGAACTGTTTTTGTAAAAAATTGTGGCTGTTTCCATTTTCTGAGGAATTCCAGTGATGATTTCTGTTCTTTTTTTAGGTTAAATTGAGTGTTGTCATCACTTTGAGCATGCTCTTTGTTTGGAGACATTTATACACTTATGCATGAATTGTTTTTGTAAAAAATTGGGCCTGTTTCTATTTTCTGAGGAATTCCAGTGATGATTTATGTTCTTTTTTTAGGTTAAATTGAGTGTTTTCATCACTTTGAGCATGCTCTTTGATTGGAGACATTTATACTCATATGCTTGAACTGTTGTGACTAAAAATTGGTGTTTGTGATGCTATCTGATGAATTCCAGTGATGAATATTGTGATTTTTGATTACTAAATGAGTTTTTGTCATCACTTTGGGCATGTTCTTTGTTTGGAGACACTTATACTCATATGTTTGAACTGTTGTGATTGAAAATTGGTGTTTGTGATGCTATCTGAGGAATTCCAGTGATGAATATTGTGATTTTTTATTACTAAATGAGTTTTTGTCATCACTTTGGGCATGCTCTTTGTTTGGAGACACTTATACTCATATGTTTGAACTGTTGTGACTGAAAATTGGTGTTTGTGATGCTATCTGAGGAATTCCAGTGATGAATATTGTGATTTTTTAGTACTAAATGAGTTTTTGTCATCACTTTGGGCCTGCTCTTTGTTTGGAGACACTTATACTCATATGCCTGAACTGTTGTGACTGAAAATTGGTGTTTGTGATGCTATCTGAGGAATTCCAGTGATGAATATTTGTGATTTTTGATTAACATATGCATGAACTTTATACAAAAAGAAGATTTCATTAATATAGAGTCAAATACAAAAAGGATGATTCAACATGTTTACATCTTACCCATCTACTTGGGATTTTTTTAACTGGTAAACATCAAAATATTTGCAAAAGATACCTACCCTAAAACTTAATACCCCAATTCTGAAATGAGTGTATTAACATCAAATGGGGATGCAGTTTCATTCTCATTTTGCCTCAAATAATCAATGCATTCTTTCGCAAGGGCTTCATCAACTTGTAGATTTTCTGGTAGATTATCTTGCCTAAGTAATCTTTCTTTGTTCATATGTGGCACCTTATAGTCATTGTGGCCCTTGCATTTCATGATCTCCACCAAGCATCCTTGTAGGCTTAAGAACACATTGTTCAAAGTGATGTGTGTGAGTGAATTAAATGCATTAGTAACATTCATAACAAGATCATCACAATTGTAGGAAGATGTCTCATCTTGTAAACTTTGAATAGCTCTAAAGAAGCCCAAGTCATTGATGTTAGTGTCTGGTGAATTTGGTGGCTGACAAACTAGTTCAATGTTGAATCCATCAGCTCTTGTCACAGCCCTAAAATCACTGTCACAGTCTTTCAAATGTGGTTTGGCATTATCTTGCTGAATACGTATGTCCTTGCTTGCATTTGATAGCCATACACTCTTAATCCTTGGTATAATCTGCAAAAGAATGTAATGTAACCAACAGAGTAAATAAAACACAATCTTTGTTATGGATAGTTACTATGTTTACAACTACATGATGAATATTTTCTGATAGTTTGTGTATTTGTGATCATACCTTGTCGATTAAGCAGCCCTTTATCACCTCTTTGGTAATTGAGTCTATGGGCTTTGTCTCCAAAGTTCCCTTGCTTCTGTTCTTCCTGTTTCTTTTGGCTGCCACATGTGATGTAAAGGGAAAAATTCTAATTTTCCCATCAAAAGTGCATTCACCATTACTTGCATACCTTGGCCTAGCCACTACACACATGAACATGAGTTTGGTAATGTACCTTTTGCTCTTACAAGTTCTGTATGGCTCTATTTCACCTGGGAGCAAGTAGTATCTCTCATTCTCTTTTGTGATGTAGAACCACTTCTCATCAATATGAATTGTGTTGTACATGGACTTGAATTGTATGATGTTAAGTGCTCTATCATAAATCAATGCATTGAGGCTGTAAGATAGTCTAGTCAACTTATTTGCAGCTGTTAATATGGGTTTGGTGGCATCGGTATGGGGTTTGATCAACCCCCTTCTAACCCAAAGATGAACTAAGTTCTTGCTCACATTCATCTCTCTTGCAATTCTTCTATAAGTTGTTCTTATTTTCAATGGTATGCTCTTCATCTTCTCAACATCCATCTCAAGTTTATCTCTATGCATTCCATTTTGTTTTGAGAAAAATAACAGTCTGACCTTCATTCATTTTGACCTGTGTTGCAGACCAAATTCCTCCAATGGTCTTCCTTGTGACTCCAAATATTGCAGCAGCCTGGCCGATGGAGCCCCTCAGTAGTTCACCATCCCTGATGTTCCCAATAAGGAATTGTGCAATCCTTGTTTTCTCATCAATAGACAAATTAGGCTTGTTTGTTTTTATTTATGAAAATTTAAGAGAGAAATGAATGCTGATGAATAGTTGGAAAGTTGTGTATTTATTGAGCTCAAAATTAGGTGGGAAAACCGAAATTTATATTTTGAGGGGGATTTTTGGATTTTGATCCCATCAATGAATAGTGTATGTCAGTGAACAACTTGGAACTCCCTCATCAGCCGAAATGGAAGGAGTACTTAATATATTGTTGTTTTTTGTTAATTCCTGATTACTATTCACACTTTATGCTTTTAGATTATTTTATTAATTTTCCTTAAAAATTGTGTTATACAGTATATGGGTGAAAAAATCATGGACAGAGGGGGTACAAAATATGTAAATTAGTACTACAATTAAAAGTCTAAGTTACTGTATTGTATGTGAACTAATATTACACTTAGCGGAATTTAAAAGACCGAGTTACTATAGAGAATATGAACTAATACTACACTGGATAGTGTACGAACTAATACTATACATTATGTGAACTAATATTGCACAATATATATATTAATACTACACTTAAAAGACCAAAAAAGACTAAGAACTATACAATATGTAAACTAATATTTAATATTATATGAAATAATACTACACCAAAAAACATTTGTTTCAATATTGGTACGGTAAAAATTAAAAAGAAGTTAATGGATTTTTTCATTTCCATTTGTAACCATGGACAACTCTTGTATACGTCATCACATCCGACCACAGTGACGCATGTACTTATCGAAGTAATCACTTCTTTGATTAATATGGGTTATTAAATTATAATTGTCATTATATGCCCTGATCAGTTAAAACATTTAAGTGTTCGAGAGTTGTGGTCTTCCCAAGGAGGCAAATGTCCAACTTTCTTTGAACTAGCCATTAAGTTCCACGCCACGTTTGTTTGTCTTATTCTAGCCAAATTAATTATTACTTCCTCTGTCTCAGTTTTGTTTTCTCATTTATCAAAAAAGGTTCATTTCAATTTTGTTTTTTCATCCCTAAAATGGAAACTATTTTATTCATTTAAATAATATTTTATTCTTTATTCATCATTTCCAATACAAATTATTCATTTAAATACTATTTTATCAATCATTCATCATTTTCAATACTACTTTATTCATTTAAATACTAAAATTCAACTCTCGCATTAAACTCCGTGCACAGTTAAACGAAAAAACAAAACTTGGACGGAGAGAGAATTAATCAACCATGTTGTATATGATCGATTAGTGTAAGTAATAAATAATTGCATAATGTTTGGTACTATATAAAAAGGAGTGGAAACGGATATGGACATGATAAAGGGAATCAAAGTGATTCCTCATACCTTTAATAGGTTTGGTGATTCCTAACAAACGAGGAATTAAAAATAGTGTAGTACTATTAAACCTTTTATTTATATAAATAAAATTAATTCCATTCTCATCTTTCTTCTTTCAAATCCTGCAAAGAAAATTATAATTAAAAAACGATATACTACAAAGGATACTTCAATATAACAAGATGCTGTAAATAATCATTAGTGTAAAGCAAAGTGACATAGATTTACGTGGTTTATTAATATTGTATTAGTTACATCTACAACCAGAAGAGGTCCATAAGTTATTATAAGATCTCAATGTTTTTCAAAGTATAGAATGACCTAAGTTAAATAATAAAAGTTTTTTTAAACAAGACCGTCGACGAGCTTTGTGCAGAAATTCAAGACATCACAAAATACTCTTTACAAGATAATATAAAAAAGAGTTTTAAAATTATTAGGTGGATTTTGCGATAACAAGTTAATTTGTTATTGATATACTTTTGTACGAGACTGTCAAAATTATTATTTTTAATTAGAAACAAATATCTAAATTGAATAGCTAGCTAGTAGATTAATGTGTGGGAAAATACACTTTTTTGTCCTTTAAGTTTGGTCAATTTTGTTTTTCGTCCTTTAACTTTTGACTTTATTTTTTAGTCCTATAACTTTTAAAAAATTAACATTTTCGTCCTAAAACCGATAATTTTTTAGTCCTAAAATTAACATTTTAGTCCGATAACTTATGTTTTAGGATGAAAACGTTAATTTTTTTAAAGTTATCGGCCTAAAAAATAAATTCAAAAGTTAGAGGATGAAAAACAAAATTGACCAAATTTAAAGGACAAAAAAACCAATTTTCCCTTAATGTGTCACCTAGCATTACACTGTTTACGGTCTTGCCACAAGATCAATATATTATTCCCTCCATAACAGAAGACACTGCGGTGTTACTTTTTAAAAAATTTAAATTATGAATTGATTTATAGTATTAAAATAAATAAAATGGTTTTTATAAGAATATATTGTCCACTTTAAGTAAATAAAACAAAAGAAATATAATTTTATGTGTAATTATTAGTAGAATGAAATGTAACTTAGACGTCTTTGTAATAAGGTGTAATTTTAAGGTAAATATTTTTTAAAAAAAAAATATGTAGAGTGTATCATTTTAGGGCAAAATTTTGAAAAATGATACATACATTAAATAGGATTATAGTACAATAAATTATGTAAAATGTAAAATATAAGACAAAATTTTGAAAAATGATACTCCCTGCCCCAATTTTGTTTACTCATTTCATTATTTACCCCCTTCAAACACTTCTAAATTACGTTTCATTCCACTAATAATTATGTAGAAAAACATCTTCATTTTGTATCATGCACTTAAATTGAATAATACACAATTATAAAAAATAAAAATTATCCATTAAAATATTACAAATTAAGTCCCACATTAAAGTCTACAAAAGTCAAATCGATAAACAAAATTGGGACGGAAGTAGTACATTTTACATTAAAAAATAATAATATTTTTATTGAAAAATGATAACAATCACGAGTTCTTTTTAATTTTATTTTACTACTAATTATTTATTGTTGGACAAATAAAGTGGAATTTTGTTAAAGAGAAAATGATGAGACCCACTAAACCGGGTCCATGAACTTAGAAGGGTAAGAAAGAAAGATAGGTCTCACTAAAAGGCCAAGTTTAAATACAGTTCTATTTTTCATTAATACACTCCATAAAAAAAAATTCCAAACAAAAATTCAAAAACTTAGCAAATTTTGAAAAAAAAAAATCATACTAAAAATATGCATTTCAGAATATTTTTTCCCCGAAAATTGTTACTTTTTTGGACTTTTTTTCTGATTTTTTTTTTTTTTTTGGATAGAATGTATTAACCAAACATAGAACTGTATATTAGCTTGGCCCACTAAAAACTTCATTCCTTAGAACTCCTTTGGAGTAAAAGGCCACGGTTATTTGCACTAACTTCTTTGTTAAAGATATTATCCAGATGAATACACTATCTATTTTTCCGAAAATTTGAAACATTTTAAGAAAACATATCGAAAATAAAAATAAAAATCCAGTTTTTTTTTCAAAATATTGTGCATTCCATTATGTTCGAAAAAATTGTTCGAAAAATGGAAACAATTAAAAAAAAAACCCCGAATAATAAGTAGTGTATTCATCCGGGCGGTGTCTTTAATAAAGAGGCTAGTGCAAATAACCTGGGCTGGAGTAAAAAAGAGCACTACAGATTCCCCAAGCCTAAATAGAAAAGCACGCAATACAAAACTGGGTGCTTGTTTTCAGTCCAAGTGGTCCGAATAGAGAAAACACTCGAAGTTTAAAAAAAAAAAAAAAAACCACTTACATTCTTACATATCATAATAATGTTGAGAATAACATCAAGTACATTTATGAGTAGGTCTTTTATAAATTCAAATTCATGTGATTTTTTTAACTATCATTTTTATATATATTAACTATCATTGTTTAAACAATATTTAATTTTTTAAACAATGATAGTGCGTATACATAACAATGATAAGGAATATGCATAACAATAATAGTGTATATATAATAGTAATATTTGAAAAAATCGAGTTCACATGAACTCAAATTCACACAATTTTTTTTTCTAGGTTCTAATTTTTTTTTTTCTTAGATGGCTAACTAGGCTTGACAAATGCCAATTCAAATAAGAAAATTTGTTCATATAATTTCTCATGAGACTGGAATATAATTATTCATCCATGAATATTGCATATGTGTTGTAAATATATTATAATTATAGACATTACTATAAAAAAAAATAGTTGTAGTGATCTAAACAGCACCACAAGGATATTTCATAATTTTGTGTGATTTTTGGTTATAATTGAGATAGAAAGAGAATTAGGGGAAGAGTTAGAGAGAGATAGAGAGATTCCGAGAGAGAGAAATCGTGAGGGAGAAGATGAGAATTGTAATTTTCTACTTTATTTCATTTCCCATTATTTCTTATATATAGCTGACAAATATACATATGGACTCCAAATACATGACTTCAATACTAATTAAAAAAAAAAAAAAAAAAAATGGGCTAAGCCCAACATTGTAGAGTTAAATTGCATAATAAAAATGGTCAAATTTCAAATGCCTTCAATTGTTTGAATATCACCCCGTTCTCCATATCCCATGCTCATGACAATGCTCCCCCGTTTTTCAAGATCCTTGTCCCTAAAGATGTAAGACTAGAATCCTTCCATTCCGTAGTATGCCACAATTCATTATTCCCAAGCCTCCATCTCAAGGAAAAGTCCAACAACTGGGATATTTGTCTAGCAACATTATTCACTTTATAAACTTGCAACATTATATGACCAAGAAGGTCATAGACCAACTTTGAGTCATCCCTGAATTTAACTATGAGAATCCCTCTCAATTGAACAATGCAATAAGTGCAACCATGTGTATATAATCTTCTTGTATCTTTCAATATTTTGTCTTCTG
Source organism: Ballota nigra (assembly GCA_947034835.1). NCBI lineage: Eukaryota > Viridiplantae > Streptophyta > Magnoliopsida > Lamiales > Lamiaceae > Ballota > Ballota nigra. Next base: position 92,345,462 of record OX344720.1, read on the forward strand.
GTATGCATGTATCTCCCATACTCCTAGTTAGTGCAAAAACATCACACCTAATTCTACTCCTATCAATATTCTCCAATCTATCCAGATTTTGAACCACAACCATAGTCAACAATCCCGAGACACCAACTCCTAGTAAATATTCAGTGAAAGTAAATGTATAATTTGGATATGTCTCAATTATTTCCTTCAATTTATCACACTCTGCATTCAAAACACATTCAACAGTTTTTAATAGCCCATTATGAACATAACCTCCAATATAATATTCATTACCAATATAATCCACAAATTTTGGTAATTTTTCAATCAGAGCTTGCAGAGCCATTTGATTTCCCATTCCCCAAGGATAAACCTTTATCTTGGTCATCACAACTACTACTTAAAGGTCACAAATCGTCAGGATCAAAAGGTTATGTGGGAGGTGATTTAACAAAGTGCAAGTAGAAATATTGTAAAAGAGAATGAAAAACTCCTTGCCCATCAATAGCATCTAAGCATCACAACCATGAAACTCACAACCAAATTCCTATCCTCAAATTCTAGTCTTAATTTCATCATGTACACATATCTCTAAATTGAAATTAGTGAAAATAGTAGCATGTAAATCCAAATCATTTCCAAAGGAAATAAATCCCACAACTTTATTGATTCTTCATCGTAGCGCACCATAGAATTTGCATCAGCAAGAATAAGGTATTTAGCAATCTTAACTCCGAGATTTTATATTTCAGAGACGAGAATATTGGAAGCAGAAAGAAGTTGCATATTTGCCTCTTCTTTATGGGCAAAAGGTTCCACAGAAGATGAAGCCATATAGTCAAGCTTATATAATCGAATTTGGCCCGATGAAGTGGGATCACGAAATAAGTTATATGCTGGCAAAAGTCTCACAGAAGCATACCAAGTCTTTAACAACAATTTAACAGATACCATTCCACATTCACATCAACAACAACAATAACAAGGTCATCGACAAAAAACAGACATGGGAAAATTGATGGAATCATTGGGGATGACCAATACTCATCACTAAGGAATTCATGGGAGGGAATTAATTCTCTTACCTCTTTCAATGTCATAATTGATGCTAATTCTTTACCTGGTGGCAAGGATGCAAATGACGTTTGACGTTCGGCAGGCGGTATATGGCCGCCTAGATGGCCGAGGTTTTTTTTAAATATAATTTTTTTACCTGTTTAATATTTATCAAATTAATAAAGTTCCACATTTCCAACTTAATTTGTTTATTATCCAACTTCGGCCGCCTAGATTTGTTTAATATCCAACTTAATAATTAAAGTAATTAAGTAATATTAATAAAATATTAAACACATCTCCAACAAAATGTCCAAATTAATAAACTAACACAATCCAACTAAATATTAATTTGTTTTCTAAATTCTGAATGAATTAGGGCTTCAAGCCTTTAGCCCGTTTATATATTTTAATTTCCTTTTTTTTTTAATTATATAACATTTTAAAGTTATTAAAAATTAAAATAAAAAGCCCTAGGCGCCGCCAAATACAACCGATATGCCCTAATCGTTGGCGGAAGCGCCTAGGCGGCCGTCATTTACATCACTGTCTGGTGGCATAATTACAATGAAAGTTTTGTTATCTTTTCCATAATAAAGTTTTGCCCTTCCACCATTACTGGTTTCACGACCTTGTTTAAGAACTCAGTTGTTGTTGTAACCGCAACTTTTAGGCCCATTTGATTACGCAATTTCGGCAAGAGCAAAAATGGAAGAGGCTCACGGCTAAACATCTGATGAGGAATATGCGACAAATTACAGCTTAGGGTTCGGTAAATTTGTTTACTCTCCTTTAGTGTAGTCGATACCGCCGTATCAATCAATTCGTGTGCATCTTTCAAATTATCCACCACCGAGTTAATCGAGCCATTGTAGTGCAGTTTTTTTTATAACAATGTCTTCCTTCTCAAAATTAAGGGAATCCCCCAATATCAATTCTTCATCCAAGTTCACAGCATCAAAACCTGCTAGGTAGGATCTCGCCAAAAATCAGTTTCTTCTTGGTATCATTTAAGGAACTAGACTGCATAATAGCAAAGGTATTGGCTATTTGCTCCAATTTACTAGATTTTCGCTCGTGCGATGAAAGAGCCTGTTGTAATCCTATTTGTGGTTTAATAATTGATGGCCAACCCTGTTGTAATCCTGTTTGTGCGTGAATGTTTGATTAAGACACGTCAAGAACACCGTTTGTATGTAATTGTTCTTGAATGAGTTGTAACTTTTTGGGAAAATGTACTTTTTTGTCCTTTAATTTTGATTGATTTTGATTTTCGTCCTGTTAACTTTGAAATTTTGAATTTCATCCTATAACTTACAAAAATTATGTTTTTCGTCCTGTTAACTTTGAAATTTTGGATTTCGTCCTATAACTTACAAAATATTTTTGTTTTTTTCGTCCTATAACTTACAAAAAATTATGTTTTTTGTCCGGTAAATCTGACGTGGCACCAATTTTTTGTAAGTTATAGGACGAAATTCAAAATTCCAAAGTTAACAGGACAAAAAACACTATTTTTTGCAAGTTATAGGACGAAATTCAAAATTCTAAAGTTAACAGGACGAAAACCAAAATCAAACAAAGTTAAGGGACAAAAAAATGCATTTTCCCTAACTTTTTTTTTTACGATTAACTATTTGATTTAAAGATTCTTTAAAAAAAAATATATATATATTTGATTTAAAGATTCCAAAGCTTGAAGTAGATCTCTATCCATTACATTTTCACTTGACTTTAATTTCTTATCTTCTGTATCTTCCTTAGTAGTCATATATTTTGCATGAGTATGTATAGAGTGAAATTAATTTATACCTGAATCATTGAAGGCTATTAGTTGTTTTCATGGAAGAATATCAATTGTTTTCACCAATGGGTATTAACAGCTTTCACTGAAGAGTCTTAGGGGGGTGTATTGGATTAGGATTTTAAAGGACTTTTTTAGCTGAAAAAAATCATGCAGATTTTAAAAGATTTTGTAGTATTTTTATGATTTTTAAGATTTTGCAGGATTCTATAAGACTTTTTAAATCAGAATTTTAATGGATTTTGTAGAACTTTGTAGATTTTGCAGAATTTCATGGATTTGTGATATACAAAGAGTTCAAGATTTTTTTTCATACGAATTTAAAAAGAGTCAAAGACAAAAAAAAATTCTTATAATATCATGTCCTGCTAAATAACATTCATCCACATATACATAGTTGTTGGTCCCGGTACAAGACTGAGTAATACATGTATGGGGGAGGGGAATACACGTATACAAATTTTTATGACTTTCTTACAGACTGAGTCCCCTTAGCTCAGAGTGATAAAGAACTCAGGGTTGATAACACACCTACTGACTGCACTGAGTGCTGGTCAGTTGGCAAACTATCAACTTAAGTTCTTCAGTGTGGAAATGCGTGAGCCCTGAAAGTTTATAGTCTTGTTAATGTTTGCTTTCTGAAAACTTGATTACTCTTTTATGAAATAGTGATTAGTAGGGCAGTGTTCAAGTTGATGATCAGACTGATTGATTCAAGCCTGATAAAGCTAATGCGATGAATGACTTAAACAAATAAGCAGTTAAGAACAATATCAAAGCAGTAAGAACACAAGGAGTTTAACGTGGTTCAGAAACTCAAGCTCCTACGTCCACGGTCCTGATTGAACAGGATAATCCACTACTTGGGATTAACTTGTTTTTAACGTGTCAAGGTTCACCAAGATCAGTTAACCTCACTGACCTATACAAACTCCTTCCTAACTCACTAACTGACTTCAACCAACAAACCTAGCAAGAGGGTTTTGGTTTCAATTTTGTTTCCAACTAAGATTGTGATTATCCTTACAAGACAAGACTATGCCAAGGATGGATAATCACTCTAAGCTTAAGATATAGCTAGGTTCGCTCAGTGGAATACAGAATAACTCTCTCTAATCTAAGAAACACTTGGGAAATTTATTTGGTTTCGAGTGCTTCTTTTAGAACGCTGAGTGCTTTGAACGCTTGAGAGTTTGAGTAATTTCTGGCTTGGAAATTTCCCGCAACCTTGAATGGGTTCAAGGTCTTCTGCATTTATAGATGGATTCTATCCGTTGGAATAGATAGTCTTCTCGTCATCTACATAGGGTTGTTCAACGGACATATCTCCCATGCAGCAGTCATTCTTGCATGGATTAGGTAATTGCATTTAATGCTTCATTTAATGCTTGCCCGTTGAAAAGTGCAGTCTGAACTCAGTCTTCACATCAGGTCCGTACGTACGTGTCCTCCCTGAATTGGTCCACGTCATCAGGGTGGTGAGAATGTCAGAACTCATTCCTGGGCTTCAGGCTTGTCTTATTAAGCTCTTTTTGTCTCAAGCACAACAGTCTTGTCCTGACGCTGACATTCTTTTTGCATTGCTTGGCCCTACTCCAAGTCTTTCTCATTACTCAGTATCATCTTGTTCCCTTAAGGACTGAGTTAGTAATGACCTCAAGGTCATACTCATCATCACTGACACTTACTCATCCAGCTTAGAAGGACTGTCGTAAGTTCAGGATGGTGCTCTGCGTCTTCAGGCTTCAGTCTTGATTGTCATCAATGAGTACTCCTCTCATTTAGTTCCTGTGAAATGTAAAATAACTAAGTGCTAACCTAACCAAGACTAGTCTGACTTGCTAAGGCATAACATCTTTTCAGGGGCTTTGAGATCTAATCAAAACTGACATTGTCCCAACAATAGTTATACTAGTCCTCCAAGCATTAGCGTCTTGTCGCTCTTGCTCTTGGGTTTGAATAATAGACTCAAAATTATGATCTTCATTAATCAGTAATGTTGAAGACGAAGGTTTGTCCACCGGTTCAACTGGAAATTCATCAGAACAACATTTTTTACAAAGAAAGTTATGTAGAGTTGCACATGCTAATACAAGTTTTGCTTGTGTCTTAAATAAAATGGAGGTGCTGACTTAAAAATTGTGAACCTTGATTTAAAAATACCAAATATTCTCTCAATCACATTCCTTAAAAGACGCATGACGAAAATTGAACAATTCTTTCTCATTTTTAGGGTCATTACTTCGACCTGCAAAATATTGTAGATGATATGTTACACCTCGAAATGGAGCTAAAAACTGGCGTCGGTTAGAAAATCCACAATCCACCAAAAAATATTTACCTAATTACATATGCAATATATAATATTAATATTATAATAATACTAATAATATTAATATAAAAAATAAGTATTTATCTTTTGACACTTTAAGTCAATTCCTCCTTGTTATAGCATCATTTAGTATCTTGGAATCATGAGCCTAGCCCTCCCACCCACTAAAAATGTACATGAACTCCAAATCAAAATTACAAGCGGCTAATACATTTTGTAATATCTTTCCATGACGATTACGATAACTGCTTACATGATCGTCCTTTACCATTGCTGGAATATGTGTCTCGTCAATAGCTCCAATGCAATCTTAATATAACAATTTTCGTATGAATAAATATAGGAGTGTCATTTTAATTATAATATTTATTGTTCATCAAGTAATATGGCTATTGGGCAGCAAGACTTGGGCTTGGAATTTTCACACAATTTTTTGCGAGTGTATTGGGTTGTTGCGCATCAAATTTGTTTCGTCAATATCTTGAGCTCTCGAACTCCGATTGACTCGATTCTTTTTTGTTGCGATTCTGGTTTCGAGAAGCTTCACATGGTTCAAGTCTCTTCTCCATAAATCCACTGTATCAACCCCATTTATTTTTCTCCTCTAACTCAAAAGGTTTCAAAATATCATGAGATTTATCGAGACCATAATAATATAAATGGGATCATTACGGGCAAAATACAATTGTTGTTATAAAACAACCATAATTTGAGAATAAATTCCAACTTATCAATTTGTCAAAATAAAACATAGAAAAATAATGCACTAATTTAGCCGACAATTTGGCAACGAATCATATTCAAAAGTGAAGATACAAAGGTGAAGACATTATTAGAGAAAGCACTTCAAGAGTCATTTCAAAAGTTCTTTAAAATCCTATGGGTTTGGATGTGATTGTTGGTATTTATAAAAACAACTAAAAAGTCCTTCAAAATTCATCTAACACAAAAATTCTTTAAAATCCTTATATTTTTAATACCAATGGATTTATTTTAAATAGTAAAAAAAGTCTCGAATGAATATCAATGGATTTTAATGGACTCTTTAAAAAATCTTGAAAATCCAGATTGAATACCAGTTGATTGTTTTTAAGTGACATAAAATCCTGATTGAATACCAACATATTTTTTTTAAGAAAAAAAGTCTTTTAAAATCCTGTGAAATCCTAATCCAATACATCCACTGAACAACTAAGACTCTTCAGTGAAAACAATTAATACTCTTTAGTAAAAACAACTAATATTCTTCAATGATTCATGTATGAACTATTTTCACTCTATAGTTTGACATTTTGCATCATTAACAAAAGATATAGTTTTTTTTTTTTTTCTAATCATCAAAGTTCTTCTTTAACTCATGTAATGTTTCCTTAGCATTAGTTGTGTTTCATATTTATACTCTCCATAAAATACATAATAAATATAATTTTCTTTTTATAAGATAAAGATTTTTTCTTTTATAATAAATGAAATAAAATGTGAAGTATAAGGAGTACTTCAACACTTACAATATAAAGATTACACTTGACTCAATAAGATTAGAACAGAAAAAATACAGAACAAAATGACACAAAAAATCCCTAATACATCACCTATTATAACAACTCCATGTAGTCGATCTCGCTCCACTCTTCAAAAGAATGAACAACAACTAATTTCTTCTCCCAAAGCCACAATCGGTAAGTAGCGATGATCTCATCAACTATTTTTTAATAATTTGGTACCACACGATTGAAGCTTAGTTGGTTTCTTCCGGTCAGATTTACCAAATCATCCCAACCCATATGGTTGATGTGATTTTAGGTTTGAGGGTCAAGTTTTATAAGAAAATGGTTAATGATAAGCTTATTATAAAATTCTTTTAAAGTATCGAATATTTGATAAGAAAATTTACAATAATTACAATATAATACCACCGACCCATATTAATGATACTCCTGATGAGATTATCGATACTCCTGGTCAAATATTCGATACTTTAATATAGTTTCATGATAAGCTTATCATGAACAATTTTCATATAATACTTTGTCTTTATATACAATGCCATATAATTAATTTTAGGCTTAATTGTAAATAAAATCACCACTTTTCCGCGAATTGCAATATAAGCTAAACTTTTGAATTTTTGTAAAAAAAACCATCACCTTCATATTTGTTTGCAATTTAAACTTTGGGCAGTTTGCCCCTTGCCCAAAAGCTGAAGCGTACAAATAAATACACAATCATCATCCTAGTACGCATCCACATCATTAATTATTTAATAAAAAAATTAAATTATAAATTAATAAATTAATACTATAAATATATTTAAAATACATATAAATATGTATACTTGGGGATGAAGAACTAAAAGGGATTGTAGGTTAATTTAATTTATTTTCTTCAATTAATTTATAGGATATTCTAATTGGAGTTGAGATAAGTTTGGACATTTTGATTTTTTTTAATTGGAATTTGATTTTTAAAATTATTTCAAACGTATTCGAATTATTCATTTTAAAAAATATTAAATAATTTTTAAAATTTTCAAAAGCACAAATAAGTATTTTAATTTTAAAAAATATAATTTTTTTATTTAAAACTTATTTATAATATAAATTTGTTTTTTTAATTAAAAAAAATGTGGATGCTTACTAAGATGATGATTGTGTATTTATTTGTACACATCAACTTTCGGGCAAGGGACAAATTGCCCGAAGATTAAATTGCAAATAAATATGAACGTGGTGATTTTTTTTTTTTTGCAAAAATTTAGCTTATATTGCAATTTGAGGAAAAGTGCTTTTTTTTTTTTTTTTGCCAAAATTTAAAATTTTAGCTTATATTGCAATTTGCAAAAAAAGTGGCGATATTATTTGTAATTAAGCCTTAATTTTAATAGTCTAGGATTTAAGCTTGAGTCAAATTTGATTGGTTAGTGTTATTATATTAATACTTGTAATACAAATTAATTACCAATTATAGATTGATGGCGAAAAAACTACATACAAAATTGTATATTAATTATTCATTTTATAATGGATTCCGCGGTCTTTTTCGTCATTCTCGACCAAAGAATCTAGTCCAAAAATTATTATTTAACCCGCTTTAGTAATTCATTTAATTTTGAATCATTTAATCACATTAAATATTTGACATATTCTACGATAGAATTACAATATTCCAATTTGGTTGTGGCCCTTGTATATTCTTATGAATTAATTTAAAATCATATAATATAATATATGCAGTAATAAAATAAAAATCCAATGAAACAATAATTAATTGAAGTCATAACATTCAAGAGCTAATCTCCATTTTCAATAACATTCAGTAAATAAATATGCAATTCCAAATGCAAACAAATTACCTACTATATTAATGAATTACCAAGTTTAATATAGAGAATTTCTAATATATTTAACGAAAAACGCACACATGTAATTTTTAAATATTTTATCATAAACAAAAATTAAAGAATGGAATTATTTCCTAAAATCCTCATTCTGCTAAATATTTCAATCAACTCGAATGCATATATCATGATTGATTTCTTTGTGGGGAAAATGTGTTTTCATCTACAGTTTTACCACAGGAAATTATCTCTTCAATAATCATGTCATCATCATACTCGAATGTATATCATTATTCATTACCTTGTGGGAAAATGTATTTTCATTTGCCGTTTCATCATAGGAAACTATACCTTCAGTGATCATGTCATCATCATACTCATAATCCAAATAAACACCTGAAGATATCTCATCCTCGTATTCAGAGAGTTCTTCATTAACAATATATGTTGTTATAGAAAGACCGTTCAAGCTTTCATACATATACAACAATTCAGTAATGTTTGTTGTATTAACTCTCGTTTATCCATTTTTGTCCCTTGAATGATCCATTACTTACTTCAGATCTCTATCTTTTTTATAACCATAAATGCAATATGCATGTAATATAGCTCCAATTCCTTCATCCTACAACGTAAGTGGGGTAATGAGACTCAAAATAATTAAGTCGATCGTTACCTTATTTTGACTACCTTGTTTCGCCTCAATCATCCTAGTGTTTCTCAACCAATAATATTTTTTATCCCTCTTATTCAAAAAATGATATAGTTACATTATGGATTGGAATTCCGCCACCCAGCCTAGTGATTTCATTTGCATAATCTTAGACTTGGCCGAGCATGCAAGGTTTGGTTTTACTAACAAAAGCTATAGGGATATATTCAAATAAAGTGTCATTTGCTAATTAAGTTTTATGGCTAATAGAGTTTTCTTAAACTTGTCTTAATATTTTTAGGATAGCATAAGCCCTTCATTATTTTTTTTATCATTTGAACTCTCTTCTTTCCCAATCAGATTAAATAACCCTCCATCTTCTTAAAAACAGATGCATTAATCACTCCGTTAATTTGAGGGGAATTACGTTATGAGTAATATTGGGTAGAGTTGAAGCTGATACACAATGTATTGTAACACACACATATTTAGGGGATGATTCATGATTTTAGTTTGTGGTAGAGTTAAGTGATTTCTTACTTGAGAATGCTTCCTTGATAAACTTGATTAGCCCGTGTTCAGTGTTCCAATATACAAATCACTGGTGAACTCCTTCTTGCACTAATCAACTGCAAAAAATTCCCATATAAAATCAAAATTATGTTTCAAATTTGAATGAATACTGTGAATGATTCAAAACACAATCAACCAGAAGGAGAAAAACCCAGAAGCCTTGATAAAAGAGCATAGAGTACTTCTTTAATTCCAAAAATCCAATTGGCAATTCACTCAAATTCTTTGTATATAAACAATTAAAAGAAACCCCGTATAATTTGAAAGCATTAAATTATTTATATCCATAATTTTCATGATCTAAGTATCCCAAGTTTGATTGCCACCATCACATTAGTCTCCGTGTTAAAAATTGAGCTGCAATTTGCACATAAAACTTTGCAAAACTTATAATTTCAGTAATTCAGGGCAAGTTTTTTAAACCTAAAATTTGTGCATGAATTGTTCTTACCAGACACTGTCTTAAGCTCCATGGCCAATGTGCATGACTGAGGCTGATAATTAGTAAATTGTCCACCATGACTCACTACCGCTGGAAAACCAAAATACTGGACACTGGCGGCTCCAATGTCAGGCATCGTTTATCTCATTCATCTTCTTCCCCAGTCTGCCATATCTTGTTACCCTTCTTCCTAGTCTCACCTCCATCTGTCAGTGATCACAAAATTAAAGATGTATACATAAACAAAAGGGAAAATATAAAACAAACAAATATGCACATATTGTTACATGTATAAACAAAACAACTATGCATATAATAGTTATCATTATTAATTGATTCTTTTCATGAGTTGAAACAACACACCATTGAATTGAGGGGTTTCAAGAAAGCAGATGGAACTTTACTTTGTACTTAAAAAGGATAGAGGATACTCTCTTGTTGTCCACTATGTTCTTGTCCCTTTCAACAATGATAAACATAAACCAAAATAAACTCCAGTATACAAACAGAATACGATAGATCAATTCTACCTGACTTCATGAATTTAAACTGAGCAACACAACTATTTCTCTAAAACCCAAATTTGTAATTGATAAAAGTCATACATAAATCAAATTCATTAAGACGCAAAACCATAAACCACATCTAATGTAGACCAAAAGTAAAAAGCTGAAATAAAACCATCGAAATCCAGATTGAAACTAACTAACAGGCCATAAAGAAAAACTAATTAAACTCACCACTTTTCCAGACCAAGATTGTGTGTCATTCTTTATATATTAAACATTTCATTATTACCTTTAACAATGGCAGTGAAACCAAACCACTGATTCTCATAATTCATTCTTTCCAGATCAACATGAAGTTGTGCCAGCTAAATTATACCCAAAATAAAATAGTTGTCCACGGGAGAAACATGAATTAAAAAGGAGTTCTCAGGAGGTGGTGTAAGACCTAGAACAACCCTTCTCTCCATATGATCTTATATGGATTCTGAAATTGGCATCTGAAATTATTAATACCAAATTGAAATTCGTTTAGAAATTGGAATTCAAAATGAGTATTCGGATAGAGATCAAAATTTGAAATTTGCATTTGAAATTGGAATCTCAATTTACAATATGGAATTGAAAAATTACCCATCTTGCATATGCTAAAACAGTGGCTTTTACAGCCTCCCACGAACTATTTCATAGATCGAAATCAATAAAAAAAGTGTATTTCACAATCCTGTCAAGTCTATAAAAATTCATGTAAATCAATAAGAAAAGTCAGCCAAAATCTGCATGGAGTCTATAGATTTTCTAAATCCACAGACTTTTTAAAGTCTAAAAAAATCCAATAGAATCTCAATTGAATACACCCCTCTAAAATGACATTTATTATGCAAAAGATGCAAAATGCTAAAATGACATTTATTTTGAAATGGAGGGAGTATATGTCTTGACCCAAAACCCACTGCAAATCTCTCGGAATTAGCCATTAGAATGGACGAAATTCACGATTTTTAAATCTCAATTCTTGGGATAGGTGTAATTGAAATATAAAATTTATTGAGGGATTATCTTCCTAGATGCAAGACAGTTGAGATGATATTAGTGGCGACCATCAATATGACAAAAAAAAAAATTAAATTTTCAACAAAAAAAATCAAAATTGATAAAATAAAATTTACAAGACATTTTATAGACTCGGACAAAGTTAAGTAAACTTTTCTCGAGTATGAGATGTACTCCCTCCGTCCCGGTGTTCTGTTCTCCTCACTTTTGGGCACAACTTCTAAGATAGATATTAAAATATAAATATAGTACAGGGGATGTGATGGAGAGGAGAGAATAAAGTGTAATGTGGTTAAATGAATGGATTCGAATAAAGTAGATGAATACAATATTATTAGTTGATTTTGAAATAAGGTATGAGAATATAATAGTGGAATGGATCAAAATGGCAAAACGAGAACATAATAGCGGGATGGAGGGAGTATCTTACAAAATAAATCCAAACTATTATAAGGGGGCTAAAAAGGAAAAAACAAGAAATAGCCGTGGGCAAAAAGGAAGTGAGGAGCGAGGAAAGGGTTTTAGGGAAAGAAGCCGCTGCCCTGTATCTGCGTTAGGGTTTATAGAAAGACACGAGAGAGTGAAGGAAGAAGCTGCGAAAGTGGGAAAGAAAGGAAATCGAGATGGATTCATTCTCCTCACCATCTAGTGGATCATCTCCCAAATTCTCGTCGGAGGAATTGATGGATCAGCTTAAGGTTCAGCTTGCTCAGGCTTACGCTGAAGAATTTCTCGAGGTATCAATTACTCATCTGAATGAAAAATATAGATTTCATCTGCTATTTTCTATCGGTATTACCGTATCTCTGTTGTGTTTTCGGTATATATGCATAAATTTTGAGAGAATTAGAAGTTGTCCGACAATCTGTTCTAAAGTATGTTCGAGATTCGATCAGTCATAGCAAAGTGTTTTTTCTGTAATTGCATCTTTTGAATCATCAGAATATTGTATTGTTCACATCTCCTTGTTTCTCACTCTGAGAACCACTGAATTACCTTTGTTGATCCTTCTGTCAAAACTTTCGTTAATCCCATTGAAATCTGGTTGAGCTCGTTAGGCATTATGTTCATAGATTTGTTTTTATTTTCCACATGCGCGTATAGGCAAAATTACTAAGCTAGTGTCTCATCCCAAAACCTCTTCAATTTTTTGTAGAAATAGTAGACCATAATCAAGCCAGTTCCTTGAGTTATGAGATTTCTTTTGCAACTGAAAAAGTAAAGGACCGTTGCACTCGCCAAACGTTTCCCGTTACTCATCCCAAAGTTGCTTTGCTGAATCAGTATTAATGAAAGCATCTGTCATTTCCTTCGATATTGAATTTAGAATCTAAGATATGACTATGTAATACACTTTCTTAAATTGTTCAAATTCAGGAGTATTGATTTCTGGAATCATCACAGTTCCATTCACAAAACTAACTTGTGCTTAGCTCCTTAGAGTTAATTTCATGGATCTACTCCGAGTAAGATAGTTGTTACCTGTCAGTGAATTTGAACGAGTATAGTTCCAGGATTATTTGAACCCTGCAACATAGTTGAATTGCAAGTTGATCTAGATCCAGAAATTTGAATTGAACTCGTGTCAGAAACAGCTACCATGGCAGTGACAGTGTTATCCTGAGCTTCTTGAGCATCATTCCACACATTATTTCAGTTGGAGCCATTGATTTTCATAATCATCGTAGACCTTCTCTGATACCGAAAGTTAAGAGGAAATGTAACCAATTTTCTGTGTATTTGCAGTATTTATAAGCTAAGAGATACAAATATGTATACAAAAAAACATGTTTAACTAGCAACTGAGCAGCAGTAAACAGAACAGAAAATATAACCAGGCAACTAGCAGTTATAAATTAACAGTAAACGATTATTAAATGCTAATTGTGTGTTGAAAGATTCCATACCAGAACCCTTGATTTTACTTTTGTGGTCCTTGTATATAAACAGCATATATGCACTGAAGTTTTGATTGACCTGTCTGAGTTGGCATGATCATTGAGTGGTTTATGTTTTTTGAAAGTCTCCTTAATATGTTCTCAACTATCAAAGGAATAACAAGAAATGTTTGCTTGGTTGTTTTTCTTTCTTTTCTTTTCTTTTCCCTTCTTTTTTGCATCTTATTCGTTTTGAAGTTTATGTGCCTGCCTGCTTTCATTTTTGGGGTAAGGATAATTTGCAGTTATGTTGAAATATCCTTTATCTATCTGTACACAGTACACTTGGCCTAAAATTGCCTCCTAAGGATTTTGAAGATAAATATGATAGTTTCTAGGAGTATAATTAACAAATTAGTTCAAGCCAATTTGTATCAGACGACTCGAATTTCAAACTTGTCGAAGGAGCTACCAGTAATTGTTTCAGTGTTTTGAAGTAGATTAGGTGTTGAGTACAAGTTCAGAGATGCACTACGGAATTTATCTCTTATTGATCTTGACAAACTACACTGTCTCGTTCAGTCTTTAGCATAACCTGTTTGCTGTTATTTAATAATTAGTGCAAAAACATTCATTGAACTAAGAGACGGGTAATTCTACTCAACTTCTCCCAGAGTCTTTTTCAATGTTCCAGAGTAGTCTTGATAACATGTATAAGTTTAGATATGCACTGGAAGGCCATCCTCTTTTAGTAATCTTGCTCAAACTAGCTCATTATCCTTAACTTTTGCTGTTATTTATTGCATGAAAGAGAATATTCTACTCAAATACTGCAGTCCCTTGGTAATATTGTCAACTGAGCTTCATAAAATATAACAAAGACTTGTGCGGAGCTCCATTTAATCATTATTGAAGAATGAAATGGGTTGAGTTGGTTTGGACTTTATTTGGGTCAAATATAGACCCGTCTCACAAATCATGCAAGACCACCCCATAAAATATTGCTTCAACCTATTAAAATGGGTTAAGGAAAGGTTAAACTAGGTTACTATGAGATCTGATTGAGGGGATGAGGAATGTTAACTGCAGTAAACATTTCACAAATCATAGACTAATTTTGTTGATGATTTAATCTTGACTTGTTTTGGTTGCATGAGAATGTTAGTATGAGCCTCAACACTTTTTCAGGTTTTATTTGATTTGCACAGAAATTTCATGATTTTCTCATAATTTTGATCAATATAAATTTTTCTATAGCTTCATTACTGCGGAGATAATTCTGTTTTGTTCGATTAATTCTTTTTAGGTCTATTCGTTTATGTAAAGACAGATTTTCCTGAGTATCATATTCTTAGTAGTACTAATTGAGTGTTTGTAAATGCGACGCAGACTGTTAGAGGAAAGTGCTTTGACAAGTGCATCACGAAACCTGGGAGTAGTCTGAGCGGGAGTGAGAGCAGTTGTGTGTCGAGGTGCATTGATCGTTACATTGAGGCCACCGGAATCATTGGCAGAGCCTTGTTTAACCAGCGTTAAGGATGACTGCCGTATGTCTTTTTGTCTGCTTTTCTATATCTTCATCTAAGACTTCTATGTCAAGATTTTTGGGACTAACAGCACAGCATCTGTACGCCGCTTATTTTGCAGACGTACTGTTATAATCATTCATATTCTAATCTCATCTCATGCGTAATCCCCATATATATACACAAAGTGCTTGTTTGCTTAGTGGCTTAAGAGTGCTTCTTTCCTTTCGCGATCGACGCTGCTAGTGTTATTTTCTATTTGGGTTTCTGTTCTAAATAACTCAAATGAGGATGCGACACATCATCTAGATTTGATTCAAATTTTTTTTCTCCCACCATGTTTATAATTTTTTTTATCAAATCTTGATTCAAAATTCTTCTCTCCCATGGTTATAAATTTTTGTTCTAATCGTCTTCTAACTTTTGTTGTGTTGATTGTGGATTTTTTTTTTTCTTTTAAATTTGGGTATGAAAACTACGGCTGAGAATTGAGTTGGGTCTGTTCATATTCTCCCCTATTTTATAAGGCAAAGGTTATATAGAGTATGTATAGAGTGAAATTGGTTTATATATGAATTACTGAAGCGTATTAGTTGTTTTCACTGAAGGGTGTTAGTTGTTTTTTACTGAAGAGTATTACTAGTTTACACTGAAGAGTCTTAGTTAATTTTTACTGAACAATTAAGACTCTTTAGTGTAAATCAGTAATACCCTTCAGTAAATACAACTAATACCCTTCAGTGAAAATAACTAATACTTTTCAGTGATTCATGTATAAACTAGTTTCACTCTATACTTTGTCGGTTATATATAGTCTTATCTTTTTTTAATACACTTCATTTAAAAAATATTTGGAAAAAGAATTCAAAAAATTTGACAATATTTGAAGAAAATCTCCTAAAAAACACGTTAAGCGTATGCATTTTCAGAAATTTTTCATGAATATTATTATGTTTTCGGAATTTTATTTTTTCGAACATTCTTTACCCGGGCAAAGTTTATAATTTTTATATTTCATAGTTCTCACAATCCAATTTGATTTGAGAAATGCTATTGTGCACTTAGTGTATAGTGCACTCACTTAACAGTTGAATTTTTTTACAATAAAAAGTATGATTCTATTACACTAAAAATTGTGGTTAAAATCAATCTACACTTTTCAATGTAAACAAACTCAATTATTGAGTAAGTGCACCGTACACCAGGTGCATATGAGAACGCGCCAATTGATTTTGGTCCTTCAGATTTGAGTGTCTTACCGAGAACTAAGTTGCGTTCTTTGATGAATTAATATTTCAATTTTCTCACAATAAAAATTGATTTGGGTTTCTTCAAATTTCTCGCACCATGATTAAGAATTTTTTTTTTCATGTTCCATTTTGTTGTAAAATAAAAAAAATATGGATATACAAATTTGTTTAGCTAATTCGTAATGAATGACTAAGTCTGGAGGCAAACCAAACCAACAGATTTTTACTATATATTTTGTGTATTCTATATTGTGTATACAATACAATAATCAATGATGTATGTATACTAATGACAGGAATAGAAATGTAACCTTATAAGCTCATTAGACATCTAGACCCATTAAGTATCTTATCTTACAAGTAATGTGTATAATTATGATATATTTATAACATTTCTCCTTGAACATTACATCGTGATGTTCATTAAACCTCGATAGAATAATTTAGAGGGAGAAATTTACGCAAAAGGAAAAAGAGTAAATCATTGTGATCTTTAGGATCTAATCTTCAGGATTATTTTGAACTTGTCACTCCCCCTGAAGACAGCAGTCTTCCAAGCGTATGTATTTCAAAACCTTGAACATATTTTTCAAAAGTAGATGTAGGATAAAATTTAGTAAATAAATTTGTCAGATTGTCACTAGAACACACCTTTTGTATAATGATTTTACCACTCTCCTGGAGTTAATGTGAATAAAAGAATTTCAGGGGTTTTGTCATAAATTGATTTTTTTCGTCCTATAACTTTACCTCCTCTTTATTTTAGTCCTACTAACTTTCAAATTTTGATAGTCCTATAACTTGCATTCTTTTTTATTTTTGTCCGACTGACTTTCAAATTTTGATTTTAGTCCTGTAACTTTACAAACATTTTTATTATAGCCTTGCAACTTTATCGCTTTTTTATTTTAATCCTATAAGGGTTAGTACGTTGTAGGACCAAAATAAAAAAGGAATGTAAGTTACACGATGAAAATCAAGATTTGAAAGTCAGTAGGATGAAATAAAAATAAAAGGTAAAGTCACAGGACTACAATCAAAATTTGAAAGTCAGCAAGACGAAAATAAAAAAGAGGTAAAGTTATAGGACAAAAAAAAAACAATATTCCCTTACTTCTAATAGTACCACATTAATCACAAATGTGTTTTACCAACAGCAATGATAAAATTCCAATAACAATTTTATTTCCACCTCTTAAACTCAGTACCCAATAACTTTTTGATTTTTTAAGCATGAACCATAAATGGTCTAGGTGCAAATTGTTACTTTCGTCGTTAGTCATCGTTTTACAAACAATGTTCGTTTTGCAATTATTGGTTATTTTATACCAACGATGGCTTTACACGTGACATAAAATTAAAAAAATCAAGAAAAATAATAAATTGCACTTGTAAAATATTGTCTCACTTTCTTAGTTTGAAAATCCCATGAGCATCAACTACGAACCCAACACAAACAATGGGATCCACGAAGCTACAAAAAAAGCATGAAAAAAGTGATAGATGGCAAAGCTGAGTGAAGGTTAGACCAAAACGAACACGTCTAGATTAGCGTTTACATTTGACATGACGTTCTCAAAAGTAAAATAATTTTCGTCTTTAGACGTATAACACTATAGCATCAAAAGCTCCAACAAAGTGAATAAAATGTGAAGACTGGACTACACACTGTTGGTCCCAAACAGGGGCGGATCCAGGATTTTGTAATGGGGTGAGCTGAAAAAAGAGTAACCCTCTTATGCATTTGGTGTACTGTGCAATTACTCAACAATTGATCCTGTTTATACTGAAAAGTTCCAATTATACTGAAAAGTGTGGCTGGATTACAATTTACACTGAAAATCAGTTTTTAGTGTAAAATTATCAGTGTAATCCAACCACACACTTTCAGTGTAATTGAAACAATCTTTTCAGCATAAACATGGACAACTGTGGAGTGAGTGCATTGTGCACGTGATGCATATGAGAGTTTGCCCTGAAAAAATAAATATATCGGCGTATTAAATTTTTATATTTATAAAGTTATTGGAATGTCTTGAACCCTATGTTAACTTGACGGGGTCCCTCATTTCTCGGTTAGAAAGTCGGAGGGTATGGGGAGCGATGCGCCCCTTAATGGGGGTTGCCCCCAAATTTTACAGAGTACGTAATTTTTTAATCGAATTTGAGTTTTTAACTTGTGACAGTCACTTACGAGTTTATAAATAATCTTATAATTTAACTAAAGTCAATCTATAGAGTAGCTCTAATGTGCAATCAATTGCATACTATACACTTTGATTTTAAAAATTCAATTGCAAAAATTATGAAAAGTAAACATTTCAGCTTAAACTGTGTTTTTGAATTAGTAATACCTCAATCGATAATCAACAATAACCCAATCAGTAATCAACAATGCCCCAAGAAATAATAGATAATATCACGAGCAATAATTAATACTAAAAATAATTAATTAAAAAAAGAGGTAAGTGACAATAACCCAAACAATAATCAACAATATCTTAAGCAGTAATCAATAATATCATAATTTTTTTAATTATATATTTTAATTAAAATAAATTAAAATTAAATTTAAAATTCAAATACATATTGTGATCTTGAACGCATATTAGAATTTGTGCGCATTGTGTAATATTTTATACTTATAATTTATAAAAAAAAACAAAATTGAGTGTTTGACCCCAAAATAGCATCGCTCGGCAATCGAGAGAGGTGTCTCGAATAGTGGAATCTGGAAAATAGTATCTACCATTATTTTCTAAGTTTGTGCTACTAAAATAATTAGGAATTTTAACTTTAGGATGAGTTTTGGGCTTAATTCATCTTTTACAAATTATTTGGACTGGGCTTCAAATAATTACTGTAACACAAATGCATGAATATATAGGAAATAGTTTTCGGGTTGCACTGGGCTGAAGCCCAGTGCAGCCCCTAAGTAAATCCGCCCCTGGTCCCAAATGTGGTCAAGGTCTAGGGGGGGGGGGGGGGTTGAATAGACCTTGAATTTCAAAACTTAAAACTTTTTCAAATCAAGACTTAACTCTGCAGCTGTAGAGTTAAAACAAATTTGCAGCTGCAGACTTAAATAAAAGTTAATTTTGTATACTTTTCAAAACACTTATCACAATCAAAACTTTCAGAGTAGATATCTCACACTTTAGAAAGTGTTTAGAGACACCTTTATGCAGCGGAAAAGTAAAGTGTGTGTGTGTGAGTGTGATAATGAAAAACCAAAGACTTGAAGTTTTCAGTTGAATGATTCATAGAATCTACAGTTGTAGCTTTCTTAGCCTTGTATGCACTTTTATCTTTTAAAAAAATTACGAATGATGAATGCAACAATAATGAGTAAGCACAATAATAAATAAATTAACTGAATATAAAGAACTTGAATTTAATTGCAGAAAGTAAATGAAGATATAATATATAGTGGTTCTGAGGTGATGTAATCCTTCTACATCCACTGTCACTCCCTTAGGTGCCAAATTCACTAAGAGTATTCACTCAGACCTAAAGTTGTTCCACTAAGAACTAGATTCCTCACTCGGATCTATCTAAACTCAAGTAGGATACAATGATTCACTCAAATTCTTACTTTTTCACTCAGAAAAATTTAAACACTCACAAAGAAATATCTCCACTCAAGGTAGAGTTACAAGTTAAAATGTTGGTGAGGGAACAACAACTAAGAATAGATTAAATAAAATATCCTAGCACCTAGTCCTAAAATCTTCGAACAAATGAAGGCTGTAGACTTGTGGTAGCTGTAGATATGTTGAGTAGTTTGTTTGAATAGCTCGAAGGTTGTTGTTGTTGTCCTCTGGAGTTGTCTCTCATATTTATAAGAGTCTTGGGGGTCTTCTTAGCCGTTAGAGGGATTTGAATTTGAATGGGAATCACCTCCATCTTTGACTTCAGCTCAATTAAAGCTTCTTGTCATGTAGCATAGTCCTTTTGTAGTATAGGTTGTCTTGTAGTGTTAGCTGCCTGAATGGTCAACTAATCATTGTGCATCTGTGTCTACTGGCTATGTATTAACCTCCTTGATCTTCTGATGTCTTATAAGTTATGTGAGTGAATGTAAAAAATGTACTACACTTGATTAGGCTTAATTGACATATGTCTTCATCTGTAATCTCCTGTTTCTGCAGTTGGTTGAGAACTCTTTAGCTGTAGACTTAGATTCTTCTCATTATCAACTCTTCAGCTGTACAGTCTTGAAACTCTTCAGCTGCAAACCTTAGAAAAAATTCTAAGATCTTCTAATCTTTATTCCTGCAAAGTTAGTATCCAAACAACACAATAGATAGAATATATTTGACATCATCAAAATCAAAACCAATAGGACAAAAATATCATAACACACACTATATGTAGGTAAACAAACACACATGTATGTTATTTCTCGTTCAGTTTTTTCGTTCGAATGATTAAAAAATATCAAATGCATGCACTTATTTATAGCCTTATAGGTAAAGTTGTTCACGGAGTTCGGAGATTACCGAATCCGCACCTAAAAAGAATCGTACCGAAAAATCGTGGACTTTTTTTATTTTAACAGAACTTAATATTTTTTTGGTACGGATTTGGATATTACCAAATTAACTGTACCGAAAATTCGAATGTGACCATATCAAACCGTACCGTACCAAACCGAATAACCAAATTAAATTTGTATTAAATTTTAATTATTTTTTATTTTTTATTTATCAAACATTATTATAATGTTATTGAATTCAATTACAACTAAATGATATCATAATTTATCCTCCTTTTCAGAATACAAACACTATATTATTTGTCTTATAATTAAGTTTTTAAAACGTTAACTTATGTTTAGGTGTATATCAAAATGATTTAAATTTAATTTCTTATTCTTTTGATTTCATTGTTCATGTATATCCATTTCTTACAAAAACTTGGATATAGTGCACCATGATATTACGATCAACATGATTTTAATATTGCACTTTCCATTCACAAGATATTTAAATATATATATATATATATATATATATATATATATATATATATATTGTATTTTAAATACTATTGGTGGTGATTTACGTGAATTATTTAATCATTCATTATCATATAATGTATTATATTCGAACTTGTAATGATATATGTTTAATTGTGGTTGAAGTTGTGTAGTATTCGTGTGAGTGTGCATACATCGAAATATTTTTTAAATGATTTAAAAAAGGAGAGAATGATAAAAAAGGGTAAAAAAAATTCATTTCTCCGCTCCATTCCGTACCGATCCGATTCGGTCCATTTGTAACCGAAAATCCGCTCCGATCCGTACCAAAAAATAAAATATTCGTACCGTACCGTACCGAAGTTTTGGTACGGACACGGACACTCGAATTTTAAAATAACCGAACTTTGGTACGGACACAGATATTTTGAAATATCCATTTTGGTCTATACCGTGAACAACCCTACTTATAGGTACTTATAGGTACGTCCATCAGATGGGAGATATAATGATAATGTATTCGTTTTATAATGTCATTATTTTAATTTTGTAACGTTGTCATTATAATGTATCTTGTCAGTTACAACTGTTGTGAAACGACAATGAATTTGAATGTCTCGAGCGCTCAAAATCGTGTAACTCAAACTAAAACATGCGAACTGAATTAATTCGGCTAGACCAACCTAATTCTCAATTGAGTCTGTATAATTGAATTCACACTAAACATTTAATGTGGGATTATCAACTCTTAGTTAATTTTCCACCTCTACTAACCACATTTTAATTCAAAATTTATCTTTTGACGTCTCAATTTCGTAATTTAACTTCTCACTTACATTAAAATTTGATTTTGAGATTATAATAATACACTACAATCATCTACTTCAAGAGCAAGTCGATCATAAACTGTTTAATTTTCCTAAAATTAAACTTTGACCCTTCATTTAATTGGCCAAAGACGAGTGTCTCATTCACACTCTCATTAAATGACAGTTAAATATTCATTTAATTTCATTAAGAGGGTGTTTGACTGAGCTTATAACACTATCAATGTGTTTGACAAAAATAAGATGTTTAAAAGTTTATAAGATCGTAAATTAAGTTCATAACAACTTATAAACTGTTAAAATATAAGTTGGAATTTTCCAACTACCCACCCCACCCATCCCCCACCCCCTTCCACCTCTACCTCAACCTCAACCTCAACATAAAAAATCAAAATAAAATTATATTAAAATAAAATAAAAAATCTATAAAATATTTATTATAAATCCTAAAAAAAAAACTATAAGTTGTATTAGCCAAACACTTGAACAACTTATAAGCTACTTAAAAAATACATCTTATAAACTTTTAAAACAACTTATAAGATGTTTCAAGTAAGCTTAGCCAAACGGGCTCTAAATAACAACATTTAATTAATTTTCAAACCAATTTTCCCAACAACTCGATGAACCGGAAAATAATCTTAGTTATTTAAAAAGATTTATCGGACTTCCATGATTTTTATTTACCAGACCTGACTTCTTGATGGGCTTCACAAATATAAAAATATTTGATTTGATTTATTAAGCTTTAGAGACCCATTTTAATTTATTAAACTTTAAAGGCGCAATTTGAGTTATCAGGCTTTAGAGGCACAAATGTGCTTTATCAATTATTTCTCAATTTATTTTGTGAACTGAATTTATTTATATTCTCAATAAATAAATAGCAAATTTTAATTTTTATGCGTCACTTTTTAATTGGACACAGTTAAAAAGCAACACATACATATTATGTGTCTAATAATTTATACATAAAAAACAAAAAAAATATATATTTGACACGCCTACTTCATTATTTTGCCTAAGAAATTACGAGGAATATGGGTCAAAACTTCATTCGACAACTCTATTCCACTAATATGGTGTAATTTTTTTTATCTTTTTTTAAGGGAGAGAGACTCATTTGATCTCAACAGCAAGGGGATATTTGATTTGGGACGTGAAAATTGGGTTTTGAATTTTGAATTTTGAATTTTAAAATTTAATATTATTTTAATTTAAGACTTTAATATTGAATTTATGCATCCTTTCCTATAAACGCATTAATTGTTACACAATCATTTAATCATTACTATCACTTTTTCATAATAATATAATAATTCACTTTTACGCATAAAGTTAAATATTTTCCTACTTAAATTTCAAATCAAACATAAAGTAGATTTTGAAATCTACTAGTTTAAATCCTCCAAATTCCAAATCAAACACCGCTAAAGAAAAAGAGTTTAGGTGTAACAAGAAAAAGTTCATGAGTCTATTTGATCCATACATATAAAATTAAGGGTTGATTTGATCTCCATGCTAAAGAAAAAAGGTATGGACGTACCCAAAAAAAAAAAAAAAAAAGTTCCGACGCCTAAGTTTAGGGGATTATTTGACCCTTTTACTTTTAATATTTTGTAGGATACTACTCCCCCCGTCCCTTATTAGATGCAATTTTTACTGTTTATACGGAGTTTAATATGGGAGATGCTTACTAGCATTACACTCGCTCCATTTTGGAGTGAGTTTCCGTAACTTTTTGTTGTTTTGTATAAAAAAATATATATTTATTTGTTAATATATAATGGACCACATGTTGACTTTTGGAGTAAAGTAATGAATATTGCTAAAATGTAAATGAAATGTGTGGCATTTTGGGTAATATTGTGAGAATTTGGAGGTTAAATATTATGTGTAGTGGAGTGTTGTTTTTGCCATTTATGGAATGAGAAAGTTATTGTGAGACGACTCGAAAATAAAAGTGAAAAATATAGTCTGGAACAAATAGAGCATGCGATAAAATAGATTTTAAGTGGGTTTGAGATGAGAGTTTGACATGATTTTTTTAACGTAAGAATTGGGGTAGTGTGAGAAAAGTAACGACATACCGAGTAATTTTGAGATGTTTAAAAAATGCAATTTGATGATAAATTTTTTTATTCCTTTTTAGATAATTGTGTATTTAATTTAGGACATATTTTTTGGCAAATGATGTACCAACGTGTATTTGGGGATAGAGTGGAATACAGTATATTACCTCCAAAAAAAATTGTACATTTGTTTTTTCATTTTTTTTTACAGGATAACACCTCCATTACAACAGTAAAACATCATCTCAATACAAGGGGTATTTTTCTAAACCAGCTGGGACAATCTACTCTGTACCATTCTTGAGGCTGCGGAGAGTCGAAGGCATATTTTGCAAGCTCGTGCGCTGCCATGTTGTCTTTTCTCGGAATGTAATTAATGGCTCTCACTAAGTCATCCCTCAATTTCTCCCATATCTCGTCCAACACTCCTCCAACCGGGCCGATAATTTTCTCTCTCTTATGAATACCATGCACTGCTTCCAAAGAATCAGACCAAACTCTAACTTTTTCCAGTTGAGCACTCCTGCATCTTTTAATCCCTTCCAGTATAGCCATTAATTCAGCCCTAATAACGAAATCCGAAAATGGTATTTTCATGCAGCCTGCACGTAGGCACTCACCTCTTTCCCCAGTGATGACAAAGTCAATAGAAGAGGTCCTCTTTTCCTTATTATAACTCGCATCAACCCTTATTGTCGCCCCTTCAAAATGTTCACTTGAAGGCTCAAAGCTTCTTTTAAATCTCCCCTTGTCATCAATACACCTCATCTTATTGTTCGCCTCTTGATAACTTCTGAGATAATGTAATGCCCACTCAATTTTTGGCTTGGTGTCATGATTAGGCGTGAAATTGTCATGATTCGTCACTCGAAATGCCCTTGTTTTGATTGATTTATATGAGTATTTAGAGTCATTTGAGTATCATTTTCATAAACTAATGAATTTATCTCTTTGATACTCATAGATGGATAGAGGGCGAAAAGAGGAGTTCGTAGGACTTTGAATCGGCCAAAACGGACTCCAGGTTGAGGAGATATGAAGATTTTACGAACAAGTATACTGCTGCTGAAAAGTGCTCGAGCGAGAGCACTCGAGCGCCTCCGCTCGAGCTCGACAGCTCGAGCACCCCAATCTTCCAGAAAGTTTTGCTTGCTCGACCACAACCCCTCGAGCGCCTCCACTTGACCATCCGTTCCGTTCGACCACTTAGCTCGAGCGTGTCTGCTCGAGCAGGCCAGCTCGAGCGCCTCCGAGAGTAAACTTCAAGATTCGTTTTTCCGGCACATGAGATCCCGATTCGGCCCGATGCTTATATATACTCCTTCCAATACGTTTTTAGAGAGGGATCCACGAAATACCACATGAGACATCACTTTTAGACTTAGTTTTTAGAGAGAGAAGGAGGAGAAGGAACGAACAAGCTTTACTTTTACGTTTTCGAGGTTTTCTTTACGAATTCATAGCACAGTTTTGATTTTTAGTTTCGTTTCTTTAGACCTTTGATCTTGAATACTTTGAGACTTCGTTTTATATATTTAATTTAAGATCCTAGCATCTATTTCTTTAAACCCTAGTTTATGTTTAATAATTTCTTCGTTCAAATCATCATGTTTATGTTCGTTACTTCGTCAATTACTTTTGTTATCGTTATAACCATGTCCGGCTAAAACCCTTGTATGCTTGGGGTAAGATGAACTCGTAGAAGTAGGATGTGGGTACGTAATTAAGGTAGTTCGTGACGTTTAGTTTTAATTCTCTTAATTAATAAATTCTTAAAATCAATCTTAACTTTGCCTTTGAATTTCGTACGAACGTGTTAGGGAGAGGACGACCGCATCACTCTTTAACAAATAGTAGACGTAACTAGAGGGTTTAGAAGAGGTTAATTCATCTGCCGGTTTAGCTATGGAGGACGGCCGCATCACCATTAGTTAAATTAGGGTCTCATTAATTAAGCACAATCTATTAACTTGTTAGTGGATTAGTGAAGTCGTGTGCTAGGGTAAAGTATTAGGGTTTAGAATCTTGAGCTTTCATCTTGCATTCTTTTACTTAGGTTATTTCTTGCGCGTCACGGTTATTTTGATTATGTACCTGCTCAGTTAGTATACGTAGGGATTCCTATCCTAAGCATCACCATCACCTATTTGAAAACACACCTTAATTTATTCGTTTCTTTCGTTTGTTAGTTTAATTAGTTTATTTTAGTTTTAATTAATTCTTCCAAAAAAATCCAAAAACATTTCACTCATATTAACTACGACGCGTAGATCTTCAGGGATCTATTCACATATTCACCTTCTCTTGGGTTCGATACTACTTGGTCCCTATACTTGCCCATACTACAGTGAACCCGTACTCTTGTGGGGAAACTACTAGTAGAAAGCTAGTATATTCGGCTTCAAGTCAATGGCGACGTTGCCGGGGAAGGCGTTGTATGTCTTTTGAATAGGACTTGTAGATAGCTTAGTAGTTAGTAGTGAGTGCTTTATTTTCTATTTTATTTTTTATTTTTATTCATTCGGCAGTTGCGTTGTGATCCTTCTGCTAGTGTGTCAGGTATATGAAAACACGCTCACAAGGTAATACGAGCGAAGAGAGAATACCGTTGGACCCTGAGACGATAGCTAGAAGGAACCGAGCTTTCTTGAGGAGAATGAACACTGCCGGAGGAGGGAAAGAACCAATGGACCTCAGTAATGAATTAGATGATGCAGCTAATGAGTTTAATCAGACAGTAGACCGAGTTGACGGCATTGGAGAAAGTGGTAGTCAGAACCAAGATCCGTCAGGGAAAAGCCAAAGCCAAAACCCGGGGACACAGAATCAAAACAGTCCAACTCATAACATTGTCCAAAATCCTCAGAACAACCCTGCTTACCCACATCCTAACTTACCACAAAAAAACTTACCTTACCCACCTTACCCATACCCACCTTATCCGTATCCACCATACCCGTATCATCCACCTCCTGTTTACAACCAACCACCAGTTTATCAACCACCACCACCCCAACAAGTACCCGTACCACCTGTGGTTCCTCAGCCCGTTCCTCAGAACGCAGATCAGAATATAACTATTCGAGGAAGGTTCGCGGCACAACCGCAGAGGTACTATGATGGAGTGGCATTACCTCCTGTTGAGGCAAATAACTTCTCGATTTCCCCGGGAATTCTAAAGCTGCTTACCGAGAATCAGTTCAAGGGGGTGATCGGCAAGGAGAATCCTCATACTCATCTGAGGAGTTTTCTAATGATAGACTCCACTTTCAATTACAATGGCATGTCTGAAGATGCCAAGAGGCTTAGATTGTTCTCATTCTCATTGACGGGAATAGCTAAAGAGTGGTACGATAATACGCTTCCACGGGGAGGTATTACCACTTGGGCCGAGCTCGAGCGTCTGTTCCTCGAGCGATTCTACCCTCCATCCAGAACGATCAAAGCAAGGATTGAGATCTCTTCCTTCCGCCAGAAGCAAGGAGAGGACCTACGTCAAGCGTGGGAGAGATACTCAAACATGTTGATAGAGTGCCCGCAGCACGGGTACAATGAGGGAGATGTCATGGCATTTTTCTATAGTGGTGTCAACAAGGCTGGGCAAGACCATCTAGACGCCTGTGCTAGTGGATCATTCCTGAATCAAGGAATAGTGAGGTGTAGAGAGATCGTGGACAACATTGTCACGAATGTCGGGGCTTGGAATGTGGATGCAGATTTCCAGAGAGTTTATCAGGTTGAGGAAGGTGAAGGAACGAGAAGACTGTTGATGGCCATGATGGAAATAATTAACAACCTTGAGTTGGGGAAGAATATGGTTGGAGGGAATGCAACAGAGAATGAGCAAGAGGACAAGCCCACAATTCAGCAAGAAGTAGTAAATTATATGGGAGGTCCTTATTACAATCAGAATGGGTATCCACAAGGTGGAAATTTTCAAGGAAGGTCTTCTTATGGCCAACCATTTGTACCTCCAGGTCCACAGCCGCCTCAAAATCAATGGAGGAACACACAAGGATACCAAGGAGGCCAGCAGCTTCCTCAGAACCAATGGAGGAAGAACGAGAATTTTTCATATGCTAACCCGAAGACGGGTATTACAGTTCCTCCAGGTGTTGATCCAGGTTCTAAACCTCCGGGTGGAGAAGGCGGTGCCTCAACTGAGGAGATGTTGAGAGCTATTCTTCAGAAGGTGGAGGAAGGAAGCAAACGTTTATCCTCTTTGGAGTACGATGTGAAAGATCTGCACAAGAAAGTTGATCAGCGTGATCAAGACCTCCAGAAGAGAGATGTAGAGCTGAATCGAATTCAGCAAGAGAACAACAGAAGATTCACTTCTATAGAGTTCCAGATGAGCCATATTGCAAAGTCATTGAATAGAGAGCCTGACAAATACCCTTCAATGCCTGAGGGTAATCCTAAAGAGTATTGTAAGGCTACCCAACTTAGAAGTGGGACCAATTATGAAGGTCCCCAGATGCCTGCTGATTCTGAGACGCCCCAAGGAGATGTTGAGATAGAGGGGAAAAAACATAAGAAAGATGGAGATGAGAGTGGGGAGGTAGGAGTTGAGAAGAAGGTTGAGGGTGAAAGCACTCAAGCGAGCAAAGAGCTTGAAGAGGAAGGCATTGAGAAGATTGAGAGAGTTCCTAAGTGGAAGAAGGCAAAGGAAGCAAGGGAGAAAGTGAAAGAGACCGAGAGAGATGAATGGGGGGTACCCAAATCTGTGATACCCGTCCCATATCCACAACGCTTCATAAAAAAGAAGCTTGATGAGAAATTCGCTAAATTCCTTGATGTGTTTAAACAATTGTATATTAACATTCCTTTGTATGATGCTTTGGAACAGATGCTCAACTATGCAAAGTTTCTGAAGGACTTGATCTCGAAAAGACAGCGAGTGGATGAGCTAAAGTTGGTGCAGTTGAACCATGAGGTGAGTGCATTAGTGCACAAGGCGCTTCCTCCAAAGCTGAAGGATCCCGGGAGCTTTACCATCTTATGTGACATTGGGAACGGGATCAAGAAAGGAGCGCTATGTGATTTAGGGGCGAGCATAAATCTTATGCCCTTGTCGCTTTTCAAGAAGTTGGAAGGTGGTGAACTTCAGTCGACAATGATGACGCTTCAACTAGCTGACCGGTCTATTACTCGACCTCAAGGTGTGGTTGAAGACGTCCTCGTGAAGCTTGGGGATCACATATTTCCAGCCGACTTTGTAGTGCTTGACATGGAGGAAGATGAGCACGTTCCATTGATCTTGGGAAGACCGTTCTTAGCAACGGCCGGAATGGTGCTAGATGTGGCAAATGGGAAGATCACGTTGAAAGTTGACGATCAAGAGATAAAGATTTCCCTATATGAGGCCATGAAACACTCGAAGGAGGATGAGAGCTGTTATTGCATGGATGCCATTGATCCTTGTGTTGAAGACACACCTCTTATCTCTAATCTTTCTTTTATTCATGATTTTGATAATCCTTCATTTGATAAGTTAACCCATGAGCATTATGATCTTGAGTATGTTGATAGGGATAAAGGGAAGAAGTTGAAGGATGAAGAGGTGAAAAAGGAAGACGTGGTCCAGTTGGAAGGGAAAGGAGGAGTTAAGAAAAAAAAGTCCAAGCGCAAGAAATTGCTTAGTAAGATTCCTCCAGATAAAGGTGAGAAGGAGTTGAGACCTATACCACTTGGGGATGAGAAGGAAGCAAATGAGCTCATGATGGAGGGGCATCAAGGAAAGGAAGTCAACCACCACTCTTATGAGAGTAGGTAAATTTGAGTATGATGTCCCATAAGCTCCTATGAGCTTGGTCCGGCATTAGGACCTTAAAAATAGCGCTGAATGGGAGGCAACCCATTTTTATTTACTTTTGAGTGTTTTTAGTTATTTGAGTTTTATGTTATTAGGATGTTGTTGAGTCGTACGTTTAACCTCGTACTTGAGAGTTTATTTTGTAGGCTTGTCTCGAAGGAGTGTCAAATAAGTGGAGATTGAAGGAACTCAAGCAAGAGAGTGTGCAACGTTGTTGAGAGAAACTAAATTGTTTGGTTGAGATAACCCACAACCCCAAACTTAGACCTCTTCGCAAGGTCGAAGTTTGGGGGGTGGAGTTTTTTATGTTTCTTGTTACATTGCACCGGAGCACCCCCTATCTTTGAGTGTGTTTGGTTATTTGGTGCCTTGAGATGCTCCTTGGGGTGATTTTGATTTGATTCACTATTGCATCTTTCATGCCTATCAATCAGCTTATGCTTGTTGATTGCTATCTTTGAGTATGATTTGATGAGTAGAGTTGAGTTGTGAGAGTGAGTTAGGAGTTCTATTGTGTGGGTGTTTGAGTTAGAGTGGATTTGAGAAAGAACTAGAATGCTTGTGAATTTTTCCTTTTGAGTGCTTGTGTGATGAGAGTGAGAATTCACTAGGACTAGCATGGATGTGAAAGCCGTGAGATTTGAGCCTTATGAGATTTTGATGCATGAATTAATCTCTTCGTTTGTGAGTGGATCGTCACCTTAGAGGATGCTAGAACTTGTGTGTGCTCTTGCTTCTTGATTGTGTCTAGTTTGATATGCCGAATGTGATCTTAGGCCATCTTTGATTTGAATGAGTCACTTAGCCAAAAATTTCCTTACCATTGATATTTATCCCTTGTTAGCCCCTTTGAGCCTTAAGCCTAATTCATTTGCTAACACATTTAAACACTATTCCAAGTTCCTAAGCCTTTTTGTCCCAATTTGAGTGGAGAATAGGAAAAGTGTGAATGTGAAGGGATTGATTTGAGTTGAGAAAAGGAATTATGATGGTTGAGAAGTGATAAAAGAAGGGTGTGATCAAGTTTTGAGTTGTGGGAAAGAAAAAATTGAGAATGAGCAAAAGAAAAAAATGAGCTCATGTGTTTGTGCGAAAAAGAGAAAAAAAGTGATTGAAAAAAAAAGTGAAAGGAGTTAGAAAAAAAGAAAGAAAAAAAATTGAAGTGTTGAGAGAATTGGAATTGAATGTGTGTTGATTGAAAATATTTGAAGTATTCTGTTCCTAATCTCGAAGTGCAAAAGTTTGATTTTCTATTCTCCATTCACTTGAGTCACTTACCCATATTGTTATCCCACCTGTCCAAAGAGCCTACATTACAACCTTGAGAAAAGTCCTTTTTGATTCGGCATTGATTTCTAGAGTATGGTCGGAGTTGAGAGTGCTTACAAGCCTATGGCTGCCGATATGAGTGATTGATTGTTTGCGTGAGTCCCTTGATCATTGATATACACTTGTGAGGGAGTGAAACACATCGTTGAGTACACATCCATGTTTGATCTTGGTGTTTCTTGTTGTTGTTG
Source organism: Ballota nigra (assembly GCA_947034835.1). NCBI lineage: Eukaryota > Viridiplantae > Streptophyta > Magnoliopsida > Lamiales > Lamiaceae > Ballota > Ballota nigra. The sequence goes on from OX344720.1 coordinate 92,377,064, forward strand.
CATGAGTATGATGAGGGAAGGTGAGTGAGTATACTTGTGATTGATCTTTGAAGCTCGAATTCATTTGCTTGCATGATTTGATTCGTTGACTCATTCCTAACAATTTCACTTGACTTATTATTTCATTGCTTGAGGACAAGCAATATGGTAAGTTTGGGGGGGGGGGGGGTTGATTAGGCGTAAAATTGTCATGATTCGTCACTCGAAATGCCCTTGTTTTGATTGATTTATATGAGTATTTAGAGTTATTTGAGTATCATTTTCATAAACTAATGAATTTATCTCTTTGATACTTATAGATGGATAGAGGGCGAAAAGAGGAGTTCGTAGGACTTTGAATCGGCCAAAACGGACTCCAAGTTGAGGAGATATACAGATTTTACGAACAAGTGTACTGCTGCTGAAAAGTGCTCGAGCGAGAGCACTCGAGCGCCTCCGCTCGACCACCTGCTCCGCTCGACCAACACGCTCGAGCGCCTCCGCTCGAGCTCGACAGCTCGAGCACCCCAATCTTCCAGAAAGTTTTGCTTGCTCGACCACAACCCCTCGAGCGCGTCCGCTCGACCATCCGTTCCGTTCGACCACTTAGCTCGAGCTTGTCTGCTCGAGCAGGCCAGCTCGAGCGCCTCCGAGAGTAAACTTCAAGATTCGTTTTTTCGGCCCATGAGATCCCGATTCGGCCCGATACTTATATATATTCCTTCCGAATACGTTTTTAGAGGGGGATCCACGAAATACCACAGGAGACATCACTTTTAGACTTAGTTTTTAGAGAGAGAAGGAGGAGAAGGAACGAGCAAGCTTTACTTTTACATTTTCGAGGTTTTCTTTACGAATTCATAACACAGTTTTGATTTTTAGTTTCGTTTCTTTAGACCTTTGATCTTGAATACTTTGAGACTTCGTTTTATATATTTAATTTAAGATCCTAGCATCTATTTCTTTAAACTCTAGTTTATGTTTAATAATTTCTTCGTTCTAATCATCATGTTTATGTTCGTTACTTCGTCAATTGCTTTTGTTATCGTTATAACCATGTCCGGCTAAAACCCTTGTATGTTTTGGGTAGGATGAACTCGTAGAAGTAGGATGTGGGTACGTAATTAAGGTAGTTCGTGACGTTTAGTTTTAATTCTCTTAATTAATGAATTCTTAAAATCAATCTTAACTTTGTCTTTGAATTTCGTACGAACGTGTTCGGGAGAGGACGACCGCATTACTCTTTAACAACTAGTAGACGTAACTAGAGGGTTTAGAAGAGGTTAATTCATCTGTCGGTTTAGCTATGGAGGACGGCCGCATCACCATTAGTTAAATTAGGGTCTCATTAATTAAGCACAATCTATTAACTTGTTAGTGGATTAGTGAAGTCGAGTACTAGGGTAAAGTATTAGGGTTTAGAATCTTGAGCTTTCATCTTGCATTCTTTTACTTAGGTTATTTCTTGCGCGTCACGGTTATTTTGATTATGTACCTGCTCTGTTAGTATACGTAGGGATTCCTATCCTAAGCATCACCATCACCTATTTGAAAATACACCTTAGTTTATTCGTTTCTTTCGTTTGTTAGTTTAATTAGTTTATTTTAGTTTTAATTAATTCTTCCAAAAAAATCCAAAAACATTTCACTCATATTAACTACGACGCGTAGATCTTCAGGGATCTATTCACATATTCACCTTCCCTTGGGTTCGATACTACTTGGTCCCTATACTTGCCCATACTACAGTGAATCCGTACTCTTGCGGGGAAACTACTAGTAGAAAGCTAGTATATTCAGCTTCAAGTCATGTCATCATAATTCTCCTTGTTTTTTTTCCCCTTTTTCATGTTTCATCCTACATCTTTCCCTTCAAACACCCCACGCGGCCATCACAACTTCCTCAATCGTATTATCTCCTCTTGAGTCCAGCAAATGATGCATAAAATCAATTGTTCCCATATATCTCCCAACCTTAATACAATTCCAAAGCTTCAACTTTTTCCAAATATTTTTAAAAGCAGGACAATGAAAGATCGCATGAGAGGTACTTGCCATATAACAGCCACATAAAAAACATTGGGGTTGTGTGGGCATATGGTGAATATAAAGGTTACCTTCAGTTGCCAGCGCATCATTGCAGAGTTTCCACAAAAATATTTTGACCTTTGGTGGCACCTTAATCGCCGAAATGCCTTTCCACCATGCTTCCTCATGTTGATGACGCGCCGAAGATTTTGTCTCCCTCTTCATCTCATTTCTTGCGAGATAGGAATCATACCCGGATTTGACCGTGAACATACCTTTGGTGTCAAGCCTCCAAAATCTGTCATCACACAAAATTTTCCTGCACAGTGGAGTTTCAAGTATTGCATTACACTCAAATGGCAGAAAAGCCTCTGTGATCAGGTTCTCATCCCATTCATATGATGGCAGGATAAATCTGGCAACTTTCGAACCACTTGCCAATCCATCTTCAAGTCCCGGGACCCATGCATCTTTGAAAATACTGTTTGAATCTCCATTCCCTATCCTCCATTGTATGCCCTCTTCCAGTAGATCTCTACTCCAACATAAGGACCTCCAAACAAAATAAGGGTTCACCCCAATGCCCGCTTCCATAATATCAAGATGTTTGAAATATCTTGCTTTGAAGACTCTAGTAACAAGAGAATCAGGGTATATAATCATTCTCCAAACCTGTTTAGCAAGTAAGGCTTTGTTGAAGAAAGACAACTTCTTGAACCCCATTTCTCCCCTTCTTTTTGGTCTGGAAATGAAGTCCCAGCTCTTCCAGTGCATCTTCCCACCTCCATTATTATGTCCCAACTAGAATTCCATAATAATTTTTTCCATTTCATGGCAAATTGAGAAGGGAATTCTGAAGCACGACATGACATATGAAGGGATAGCACTTAACACCGCCTTTATGAGAATTTCCTTGCCCCCTTCTGAGAAATTCTTGGTTTTCCACCTCTCCACCTTGCTTGCTAATTTGTCCCTCAAGTAAGCAAACTGAAATCTCTTCCTTCTCATTGAAAAAGTCGGTAATCCCAAATAAATATTGTGCCCTTGTCTCATTTGAACTTTCAAGATGCCTCTGATTTCATTCTTGCTTTGGTTTCGAGTATTGGGGCTGAAAGTAATAGCGGACTTATCAAAGTTAATCATTTGTCCAGAAGCTCTCTCATAATAAGCCAACCAATTCCTTAAAGTTTCACACTCCCTGGGAACCGCCCTAAAAAGAATAAGACTGTCATCAGCGAAAAATAAATGAGAAATCATCGGGGCATCCCTTGCCATTATAACTCCAGCCAACTCCTTCCTGGAAATCAAGTTGTTAATCACCGCCGACAAGCCTTGAGCGCACAAGACAAAGAGGAAGGGTGAGAGCAGGTCACCCTGTCTAAGGCCTCTAGTAGGATTGATTTTACCCACAAGCTTGCCATTCAATTTGAATGAATTCGATATAGACCCAACACATTTTATAATGACCGCAATCCATCTTTCTCTAAAACCCATTTTCCCCATCACCCTTTGTAAATAATTCCACTATATTCTGTTGTATGCCTTTGACATATCAAGTTTCAGCGCTGCGTAACCTGTTTTGCTCCTGTTATTGCGCAACCAATGTAGAATATTGTCTGTAATAATTCTACCGGGGACAAAAGTGCTTTGGCTAGGATCGATGATTTCCGCCACCACTTTCCTCAACCGATTAGTGATAGTTCTTGATAGGATTCTGTAACGCACATTGCATAGGCTAATAGGCCTATAATCCTTCAAGCTCTTCGGATCCTTGATTTTGGGAATTAAGGAAATTATTGTGTTATTCCACAGATTCAGCTCACCATTTCCATTCAATATTTTGAGGATCTGGGACGTGAGGTCCCCTCCAATAAATTCCTAAGATTTCTGAAAAAATGATGCCGGGAATCCATCTGGACTTGGGGCTTTTGAGGGATTAAGCTCAAAAGCTGCTTTCCTCACCTCATCAGCTGAAAACGGAATGCTCATGTAGGCATTCATTGCATCCGTAACCACCGGGGTAATGAGATTAGTAATAATTTCAATCTCCCCCATCGTCGGCCTTTGAAAGTTGAAGAGTTATTGGTAATAATTGATGGTGACCTCCTCAATCTCTTCTGGCTTCATACACTAGTTTCCCTCTTCATTCATCAATCCTCTAATCATATTTATCCTTCTTCTCTCTGAAGCTCGTCTGTGGAAATAATTAGTATTTCGATCACCTGTTGTAAGTCAGTTATACTTTGCTCGTTGATGCCAGAACAACTTCTCTTGATCTTCCATTTTTTTTAAGTTCCTCTTCCAATCTTCTCACCTCTTCTATTTATATATCATTCACTTCATCACTAAGAATCATTTCCAGCTTTTCTCTTATTTTCTTGATTCTTCTACCCATATTTCCAACTTTCTTGGATGCCCATTGGTAGAGCTTATTGCCACAATTCTTCAATTTGGATGGCAGATCCATATTTGATTGGCATTGTTCCCAGCTCTCCTTTACAATAGTCTGATACTCTTCTTCCAATATCCACTTGTTTTCAAACTGAAATTCTTTTTTGTGGGGCTTGGTTATTTTCTCCTGGCTTTTCCTTATCTCCAACTGCACGGCCCTGTGATTTGAGGCACAGAACCTCAGATTACTCATCTCATATTTCTGGAACAAATGCAGCCACTCCGGGTTAGCAAAAAACATATCCAACCTTTCTCTAATTAAGCCCATTCCCCTCCTCCTATTCAGTCAAATATATATTGGGCCTTTGAATCCCAAATCCTTTAACTCATTCAAAACATCATTGAAAGCTTCCATTTGCTTGGCATTTCTGGCCTCCCCTCCTAGCTTTTCAGAATTTGCTTTAATTTCATTAAAATCCCCCCCCCCCAATAACCCACGCATAAGACCTTATGTTGCCACTACTAGCAATCCTCCTGGGGAGGTCCCAGGATTGGTGTCTAAGTTGAGGGGCGGGATTGCCATAAAATCCAATAAATCTCTACAAAACATTATCAACACATATACTACAGTCAATATGCCCAGACAAATAAGAAAAAAAAGATTAACATCCATACTTCCATTCCAATACATTAGTAAGCCTCCTGATCTACCATTAGCATCAACACCAAAAGCATTTTCAAAACTCAAAATAATTTTCCAACTATAACCAATTTTGCTAGCTACCTTAGTTTCCATCACAAAAATAAACTAGGGGCGTTTGTTAGCGACTAACCGCTGGAGCGAGCGGAATGCACGACAGTTGCCCAGCCCCCGTGCAGTGCATATGATGAGATTCATGGCGCCAGGCGGGACTGAGATGCCTCAGTCTCCGCCTTCTCCTTTAGTTTCTTTGGATCATCATTCTCCTCCTGCTCCTCCGAGCTCTTAGCCTTCTCCCTCTCCGTTTTAACCTCAATCCCCCACTGTCCTTCGCTATAGATAGCCCCTGCCTCGCCTCCTTCAATCATAGAGTATTTCAATCCCAATGCTGCAATTGGATGACCAATATTTGGTTGTCGCCCCCGCTTTTTCTGGCTCCTTGCTCCACTCTTACTAGCCTGAAGTTTCATAACTTTCTATTTCTCTTCTTTGTTTGCTATCCCTGGTGCAAACATTATCGCTTCCTTTCCCTTCTGCTCCATCAAGCTTCCTTTCTCTTTCCACCCCACCATCTCATACAACTTCACAATGTCAGTGAGCCCCTCATCATTTTCCCCTTTTTTATGAGAGAAACGGTGCTATTTCCTAGCTTTGGAAGATCGACATCTGTGAATATTCCTTCGGCATATGGAATTGTGGTGTTAGAAGACGAACTTGCCCCAATCAAGTCTTCAAACCCCATCACTCTAGCTATTTCCGATTGGAATGTTGGCCCCTTCATTAACAATTCTTTTCCACCATTTTGTGAAACAACGTCCTTGTTAACCTTCTTCCCTGCTACTTCCTGTGCTCCTCCTAGCCCTCGTGTCAATCCACTCTCCTTCTTAGCATTCAATACTCGTATAAGCTCCATAATTTCTTCCTTGCTGATGCCTTTCTGTCCCTCAGCACGAAGCCATGTTGCATACTCTCTAGTTGGTGAGTTACCAGTATCCATTAATATGTAGACCGTTGGACACTCCTTCTCCGTATGGTCCAATCTTCCGCAAAAATAGCAGAAATCAGATAATCTTTCATATCTGAAGTACACCACTTGTTTTTCTCATTTTAGCACCGTAATTATGCCCCTATTCAGCGGCTTCGTCACGTCAATTCTTATTCTGACTCGCAAACACTTGCCCCATGCCACTTCTCATGTTGGGCTCTCTACTTCCATCACTTGCCCGATTACTTCTCCAATCTTTCTACCCACCCATCTTGTTCATCGAACAGAACTGTAGACCATGGATTTGTACCCAGAATGGTACATCATTAAGCGCAATATCCATAGCCCTCTCGCTCTCTGCCATTTTATCGAGCACCATAAGTGCCCCATTGAGGTTCCATGGTTGCTTATGAAGGACCTTATTTCTTTCCTCCTTTTCCCCAAATTCAAAAGCATAAAGACTATCCCCCACTGCCGATATCTTCAGCGAGTGGTCCAGCCTCCACACCTTCTTCAATGCCACCTTGAGCTCCGCCAACCTAATCGATTTTCTGAGAACAAATCGTCCAACCAGCATGTTGTTGGGGTTCAAAATCTCATCATCGTCAATTGAGATCTCCGTGTTCCCCGCCACAGACAACGAGAGCTTCCCCCACAACTCATTGAGACTTTCTTCCATTAGTGCACCTTCGATTTGCAGTTGGTTGAAATTGTTATATGTTTCTTGCTCTTGTATTGAAGTGATTACAAAAGCCCCAAAACCGAGCATAAATATAGCCATTTTGGAGAGTGGAAACGCATTCCTCGCGCGACACATCTTACTAGTAACCCTAGCGTAAATCGAGGCTTACTAGAAGCGGAAGAGTCTCAAGCCATTACTGGCTGAGCTTGATCCGGTAAGCTTCACTGTTTTTTCGTTTTATTTCAAAAGAACTTTCATACTCTAAAAAAAGAAATATTGAATTGTCTACATACTTACAAAAATATATACTCCCTCCGTCCCTTAATAACTATCTCATTTTATCCAAAATGATGTCCCTTTTTAATTGTCACTTTTGCAATACCAATACATATTTTAGCTAATTTTTCCAACAATACTCCTAATAAATAGTAGAAGTAATCAACATCTTATAATAAATAGAAGCAATAAATAAGGGACAGAGAGAGTAGATATTTATCAATATAATACCCATCTATTCAAAAAGAATTTTTTTTTTTTTTAATGTGTCCATGAGCTCAAGTTATCCTCCACTTAAATGAGCACCTCTAACTCGATATTCGATACGAATATTTATGAAAATCCGACAACATTGACTCGGGTGCCCACTTTAAGCCAATGGATGGTCACCACGTGGCGATGATTTGTCAAACATTTTTCTATTTATTAGACCTCCTGGAATACCTGGGCCTGGCTTCTTCCTAGGAAGTACTAATATCTTCACTTTTTGGGTCTCTCTCATTTTCATCTCCACCATCTTTCTTTCTACAGGTACTCTTTTTTACCTTATTTTTTTCTTTATGTCCTTGCGTACTTGTTTGCTACTATTTTTGTTCCCCCAATTTGGAGTTCAAATTATTGATTTCATGATATTGAGTTTCTTGATGCAATAGGGTTATCAGTTGAGTTCCATTCACACATAAACGATAGCTAAATAATCTGGGATTTTTTTGAAATCCATTTTTCACTCTTTTTATGTATGATGAGATTTTCTTGTTATGTATGACGATTTATGTTAAATTCTGTTTTGTGGGCTGCGTGCACTTTGTTTCCTTTTGTATTTACTTTTGCATTTTCAGATCTATCGGAAAGTTCGAAGTGTTTGTGTTGAACCTTTTTTTTTTTTTTGGTGTTGTTTATGCTGTAAATTAGTATCATAAGTTTAAACGAGTTGTATAATTTATGCAAATTGGGTCAATCAAAGATTACCCTTTAAATAAATCAACAGAAGCTTTGTTCAGATGATGATTATCTTGAATTGAATCAAAAGAATTGTGATTACTTTAAATTGGAAAAATAGAGTTGTTAGAAATGAGGATTAATTTAAAATGGAGTGATGTGTTCCCAGGAAAAAATGAGCAACGAGGATGGAGTTGAATCTGCATCTAGAAAGGCGACTCCGCGTTTGAACGAGAGGATCCTCTCGTCTTTGTCTAGGAGATCAATGGCTGCTCATCCCTGGCACGACCTTGAAATCGGTAATTGTCATTCAGAATTCTTTACCGTGGTTTCCAATTTGATATATTTGTTGTATTTGTCTGCAGGACCTGGAGCACCACAAATTGTTAATGTTGTATGTACTCTTTACCTTTTCTCAGCCCTTATTCATGCATAAGTTATAGTTCAAATGATAAATTAGAAAGCTGACATTTATAAATAATGAAGCTGAATCTGGGGCATTCTAATTATGCTTGTACCAAATCCTGAAGGGCAGCATTCCTTAGGGGGTGTTTGTTTATGGATTTGAAATCCAATACGTGAATTTGATGAATAGTACATGATGTAATTGAATTTTGTATATGTTTGTTAGTGTAGATATTGTAAGTTTTGATGGGGTAGAATTTTGAAAAAGTAGGTGATAGTGGGATTATTATATAAAAAGTAAGTGTATAAATAATTGAATGATTGTGTATTGCTCGATGTGTTGTAAAGTATATGAAGGAGGGGGGGAGGGTGTTGAGTATTGGAAATTTTGTTTGAAAAAAGTAAAATAGGTGTACTGTATGATGTATTATTAGGTTGAATTTATAGAGAAATTGTATACCAAAATTTGGTTTGCAAACGATGATTTGGATTTGAAATAAGAGCAAGTCTCTTGTGCACCTGATGCACTGTGCAACTCAAACACATTTTTAAACAATTGGGGTTATTTTCACTGAGCAGTTAGGGTTGCTTATACTAAACACTTATTGCAATCCAACTGTAATTGTTCAGTGTAATCAGTCCTAGTTGTTTAAAAATACACTTGAGTTGCATGGTGCACCTAATGCATATAAAACCTTGGCTTAAATTAAAATGTGAGATGGGGAGCCGTAGGCTAACACACTCTTAGTTTAGGCTATATTCAACGATCTGAGGGGAGAATTGAACAGTTTTTAGCTAGTTTATGAAATTAAGTTGCTTTATTTTTTCAGGTGATTGAGATCCCCAAAGGAGGTAAAGTGAAATATGAGCTAGACAAGAAAACTGGTCTGATCAAGGTATGATTACAGTGAAGAACGGCCTTTGTATGAGGAATGTATTCGATTAATTCCATAACTGGCCTGCAGGTTGATCGTGTATTGTACTCTTCAGTGGTGTATCCTCACAATTATGGTTTCATTCCTCGAACACTGTGTGAAGATAATGATCCAATGGACGTGTTAGTCATTATGCAGGTAAGCAACTTTATCAAGAGTATATGTAACACTAATTATTTCTCATTTACTATTACAATCCCATTTTATACATCACATTGAGTTTGCAGGAACCTGTAGTTCCAGGTTGTTTTCTCCGAGCCAGGGCCATCGGCCTTATGCCTATGATTGATCAGGTATTACTAAATCCACCACTATTTTAAGAGGGTGCTTGGTTTAAATTCTTTAAAGAAATGGTAATGAGAATCTTGAATTGCAATGAGAATGATGGTTACATTAATAGTGTATTGCTTTAATTTTGGGAAAAATTGTGACCAAAAATGGTTGTTGGATGAAGAATAATAGAACAATTTAGGAGCAATGATTATAAGGGAGGAGGTACTTAATCAAAATGGATCTAATGATTAACTTGTTTTTAGTTTCATTACTTTGTAAGAAGTATGTTGAAGGTGAATTGACCATCTTTTATTCTCATTAACCATCACAATAGCCATATATTAATTTTCATCACCATCCCTTAGTTAAATCAATTCTCTACTGATTTGAAAGGCACGTTTGTCTAATAGGGAGAAAAGGACGATAAGATCATCGCAGTATGTGCTGATGATCCCGAGTATCGCCACTACACTGACATCAGCCAGCTCCCACCTCACCGTCTTGCTGAAATCCGACGCTTCTTTGAAGACTGTATCCTTTTCGAAATTTATTACTTATTGATCAAGATTATTCATTTTGATTTTCCGATCAAGTATATAGATAAGAAGAATGAGAACAAAGAGGTAGCAGTTGACTCGTTTTTGCCTTCGGCCACTGCCGTAGATGCCATTCAACACTCCATGTAAGCTTCATTTTATACAGATATTCGTCTTCATAATTATCAAAGTGTCATGTGAGTTTTTTTACATCGTAAACCTCTAATGTGAAGGGACCTTTATGCTGAGTACATTCTGCACTCCCTGAGGAAGTAAACAAATGGCTTATCATCAAGTTGTGGTGATCATAAAAGAAGCAAGAATATGCAAAAATAAAATAATTATATGGTCTTCATAGCTGAGAGGGTAGTTGATTTACCCAACTCTTCCATTTTCGAAATAATTTTTGTTAATTCTCTTCAAACTTATGTATGATTTGATGGATGGATTGGTAGAGACTATGAATTTTATCTTTATTTATTGCCTTTCTGTTTCCACATTCTTTAAGTGGTTTATGGCATTCTCATACTTGCCGCCACGTATCACCGTTACGATACAATTCTGGTATGAAATAGTTTCATATTTAAGATGAAATTTCATTACCATATTGTATGATCAGTAGATTAATGAAACTCTGGTCCTACCATTTTTTTCAAAAAAAAAAAGAAAAAAAACCCGACAAAAACTCTAAAACAAAGTTTCGTTTCATATATAAAATTGTCTCCGAGTATTTCCACGTAAAGAGATTTCTGAAATTTGTAGATTTCAAATAAACCAGAAGGAGGCTTAGAGATGTTAAAAGGGCGCCTGTTTCTACCGGTAAAAATAAGAATTAGGGCATTTCTAAACAGCAAAGACTGTTTTGGCCTTGAACCGTTTAGTCTGAAGCTTTATAGGGCTGAACCCTGTAGGTTTAGGGTCAGTTCACCTGTCCGGTTAATATTTTTTAATTTAATTTTAGTATACTTTTGTTAATAATTTATTTTTATTTTTATACATATATTAGATGAAATGAGTTAAAAGATAATATTTTATTCAAATACGAATAAAAATATAATGTAATAGAGATGTTGGGTATTAAATAGTGCTATTTTTTTTTATAATATTTGATTTTAAAAAAATTGGTTGATATGATATAGTGTAATTAACAACCCACCAATTATATTACTATGTACGCTTTAGTTACTATGTACGCTTTAGTTTTATATGTTATACTTATATTACACCATATTATATCATAAATATTTTGAATTTTAATTAAATTTGACTTTAATTTTTTTTAATTTGTATCCCGTTAGTAACCTATTTAGTCCGCGAACCGTTACGGTCTAGCTGCTAATCGGTCAGTAAACGAATGCCTGGCTGACGATTTTCGATTTCTGCAACACTGGTCAACTATAACATTACTATTGTTAGTGACACTAGTACTATTAACTTTTTTTTTTTTTTGCAATGTCTTACATTGAAATAATTAGTTAGAACTTATATTGATGTTTGGAAATTAAAATTTCTACTATAGTGATAGGATCAGAGTTTCTAGTTTCACTTTTAGAGTTCAATAACCAGACTAGTAAACTATAACATTTCTAATGTTGGTGACACTAATACTATTACATATTTTTTCAAGTTTCTACATTTAAATAATTTAATTAGAACTTATATCGGTGATTAGATATTGAAATTTCCTCTATAGTGGTAAGATTAGTATATCTTGTTATAGTTAGCATTTGATAGTTGGATGTGTTGATCGTAACATTACTATTGTTGGTGACACCAATACTCTTATTGTTTTGTCGAATTTCTGTATTGAAATAAGTTAATTAGAACTTATATTTGTGAATACAAATTAAAATTCCATCTATAATGGTAAGATTAGTGTGTGTTTTTTATTATTATGGTTAGGATTCGATAGTCTAGTCAATTGTAATATTACTATTATTGGCGACACTTGTACTTTTTTTTCTTTCAATTTCCTACATAAAAATAGGCTAGTTAGAACTTATAGTGATTATTAGAAATAAAAAGTTCATTGTTTCTTATTACGATTAGGGTTCGATAGTCGGATTAGTCAACCATAATATTATATTGTTGGTGATACTAGTACTATTTTTTTTTTCCGAATTCCTACATTGAAATAAGTTAATTTAGAAATTATAGTGGTGATTGAAAATTTAAATTTCATCTATAGTGTGAGACCGGAGTTTCTTGTTATGATTAAGATTCGATAGCTGGACTAGTCAATTGTAACATTACTGTAGTTAGTGACGTTGGTGCTACTTTTTTTTTTCAATTTCATACATTGAAATAAGTTAATTAGAACTTATAGTTGGATAAGAAATTAATTTCATCTATAATTTCACTACTATATATTTTTTTTTCATTTGTATATCAAATTATACTTAGAAATAAAATCTAGATAAACATAATAATTTAGAAAAATAATAATTTAGTACTATAGAGTTTGTGGTTTATGATTTAGGGTTCGATGGTCTAACTAGTAAACCAATAATCACATACATTGCTATTTTTTTTCATATCTATAATATAAACAAAACCTTCTTCAACATAAAACAAATGGATTTTTTATTTATTTAAAGTGATACAGTAAGGTTCGTTGTTTACAATTCATGCATGGTTTAATGGTCCAACTAGTGAATTAATACTCACAAGACAATATCACTATTATTTTTTTTATATCTAATTATATTATAAATTATACTTTCATAAAATAGTTCATTTGAACTTTTTTTTATACAGTACTAGATGAGTGCCCGCGTATAACGCGGAATTTTTGTAAAAATTAATTATATATGTATTATAAATACTTAAATAAATTATCTCAACTATGTGTCACACTACAAAAAAGACGCGGTTTAACGACGGAAAATTTGCGACGGCCAAATATCCGTCGCAAATTTCGTGTATTTGCGACGGATTTGGGCAAGCCGTCGTAAAAAATGTCGGTTTGCGACGGATATGAAATTCCGTCGCAACAGTTAGTGTTTTGCGACGGAAATGTCCGTCGCAAATCCTAGGGCCCACCACCTTCGTTGTACTCCTGCTCATTTGCGACGGATATGTCGTCGCAAAGTCAAAATTGAAATTTGCGACGGAATTTTCCGTCGCAAAACGACCCGTTTAAAAGTAGCCACCCGGAAAATGACCCATTTACCTGTTTTGCGACGGAATAGCCGTCGCAAATTTTAAATTCATATTTGCGACGGCCACTTTTCCGTCGCAAAATTGAGTAGTTGAAGCTCGTCAGAGGGGTTGGTGACCAATAATTGACCTGGGTCGTCGCAAAGCGTATTTGCGACGGAATTTCCGTCGCAAAATATAGAATTTGCGACGGAAAATCAGTCCGTCGCAAATTTGTGCAGATTTATAACAACCCCCTTCCTTTTCCTTCCCTTTCACTTTCACTCTTCTTTCCCTTTCACTTTCACTCACGAAAAAAATAAGAAATGATGCGGTTTTCATATGTTCTTCACGTATAATTGGTGTATTTGTCATTGCCTTCAACCTCACCGTACGTATTTGTCATTGCCTTCTACTTCACCGTACGTTTTCACATTTTTAACCGTTTAAATGTCATATTTTTATTGTTTCAATTTTTTAGTACACTATTAGGTAATGAGCATGATATATGTTTATTTGATGGGTTTAGGTATTATTGATGATATATGTTTATTTGATGGGTACGTTAATTTTAGTTTGTGTGATATTTATACCTATTTTTAGTCGAAACTCTGCTCAATTTTTATGTACACTATTAGATAAATTGTGTGATATTTGTTTATTTGATTGGTTTACTATGATTGATATATATGGTTGTGTTGGATTGATTTTTGTGAAGGAAAATTTTGTATATCCTTATTTTTAGGCAAACTCTGCCCAATTTTTTATAACTCACGTGATATTTACTTTTAATCTGTAACAGATGCAATTTCCAGATCGTGGTTGGATGTACTCAATACCTAGAATGATAGGAGGAGGCATTAACTCTGCCTTTTGCAATAAAATTGATGAGTTTATTGAGTTTGCACTACAACATCCATGCAGTATGGATTGTATGGGTAATATTAGGTGTCCGTGTAAAGACAGAAGATGCAGAAATATGAGATTCTTGAGTGTTGATGAGGTTAGAACTCATCTTGTGATTTCCGGTTTTGTTCCCCGTTATTACAACTGGACCAGTCACGGTGAACAACGGTGGAATGTTGACATCGAAACCGTAGAATACTGGTATACTGGGTGGAGCGGTGGTGGAAATTTTGATGTTGGTGGTTCAAGTTATGTTCCGTATACTCAATTTGAACCACAAATAGAGGATGAACCTGATAGATATCAGATGATGATTGCAGAATCTGTTTTGGGTGGTCAACCACAATTCAATGAAACACTTATGGAGGAGGAACCAAATCATCGGTCAAAGAAGTTTTTTGATATGCTTAAAACCGTTGATCAAAAGTTGTTTCCTAGTTGTGAGACTGAGACGCAATTGTCATTCAATGCTCAAATGTTGAACATCAAAACTGAAGGCAAGGTCAGTCAAAAAGTGTTCAATCAATTTGCTAAATTGTTCAAACGAGCTCTACCTGAAGACAACACGGCGCCTGATAATTACTATCAGAGCAAGAGGCTCTTGAAGGATATGGGTCTACCCTTTGAGAAGATTGATTGTTGTACAAACGGTTGCATGTTGTTTTGGGATGAGGATGAGGATGAGGATCATTGCAAGATGTGTGGTCACCCACGGTACAAACCATCTGGTCGTACAAAAAGTAAGAAGAAAGTGCAGTTGAAGGCTTATAAGGCAATGTATTACCTTCCCATCACTCCTCGTCTAGAGAGGTTGTATCAGTCCAGTGCCACGGCTAAAGACATGACATGGCATGCTGAGGAGTGTTCTGGTGAGAATTCTGGAGAGATGCGGCATCCTGCAGACTCGGAGGCATGGAAACATCTTGATAGGGAGTTCCCAGATTTTGCAAGGGAGACGAGAAATGTGAGGTTAGGCTTGTGCACGGATGGTTTTGCCCCATTTGGAATGCACGGAAAAAAGTATTCATTATGGCCTGTGCTGTTGACCCCGTACAATCTACCTCCTTGGTTGTGCATGAAGCCTCAACATATATTTCTTAGTATCTTGGTGCCTGGACCACACAACCCCAAGCATAAATTGGATGTATATCTCCAGCCATTGATTAAAGAGTTGAAATCTTTGTGGTCTACGGGGGTGGAGGCCTACGACGTTCATAGGAAGCAGAACTTCACGATGCGAGCTGCACTTTTGTGGACCATTAGTGACTTTCCAGCATTTTCTATGTTGTCTGGGTGGTCAACAGCAGGAAAACTAGCATGCCCGTATTGCATGGACAGTTCTGATGCATTCTATCTTCCGTTGAGTAGAAAAGTGTCATGGTTCGACAACCATCGCAAGTTTCTTCCTCCTGATCATCCCTTTCGGAGGAACAAAACAGACTTTCTAAAGGGTAAAAATGCAGTAGGCCGCCCAAGACCACGGATTCGATCAGGTATGTGTCTGGGTACTGAATCACTACTGATGTCTATGTGTCTCATATATATAAGTTAACCATATATAAATTAATTATTTCAGGTGATTCGTTGTTGTATGAGGTTACAGTCACTGATTTGATGAAGACAACTGAGGCGGGTGCAATGGAGCACAATACATTCATATGTTTTGATGAATTGTCCTGAAGTCCAACCGTATATAGAGTAAGTAATTTAATTTTATAGTTGAGTTTTTTACAATATGTATACTGTTGATATCTGAAAAGTAATTAATTTCTTTTTTCTGATATATAAGCATGTTCTGTGAGTATAAGCGTCAAGTAGAACCAGACATCACAGATGCAACAGTTTTTCAATCCATCCGCAATGATTTTATGTTTTGGTTCCAACGTTACGTGAGTACCACATAATTATATGATTTTTACCTTATAACAAATATGTTATTATTTTTATACATGATAATTTAATATTTACAGGGACAAAATGACCTACTTAATAACAACCCACATCTTGAAGCTCTGAGCAAAAGACCACTACGTAGTGTGGTATCATACCACGGATATTACGCAAATGGATACAAATTTCATACTGAAGCGTATGCTTCAACGAAATCGACTACAAACAGTGGTGTTTGCGTTATCGGTGCAAACTACAACGAAGAACCCATCGATTACTATGGAGTGCTGCAAGAAGTAGTTGAAATAGAATATCCGGGTTGGCCGAGCAGGACGATAGTGTTGTTCTTGTGTGAATGGTATGATCCAGGGAACCAAGGAACAAGAGTCGACAAAAACTACAAGATTGTTGATATCAACACCGGAAAGAAGTTTCCGGCGGCATACGATCCTTATATTTTTGCAACGCAAGCATCTCAGGTATATTATTGCAAATACCCCGGATCAAGTAGGCCCAACTTGAGGACAGTTTGCAAAGTAAAGGCAAGATCACTGGTTGAAGTTTCTAATCCGTCAAACAAAGACGGTGTAGAACTAACAGATCCATTTCAAACAGAGATACAAGAGGCTCAAACAGAGGTTGATCAAGCAGGTGTGAATATTTTTGTCGACTTACTTGCTGCAAATCCAGAAATAATAATGATTGAAAGTGATCATGAGGGTGATGGACAAGAGCGCGGTGGGGAGGAAGAAGAAGAGGAAGAGGAAGAGGAAGAGGAAGAGAAAGAGGATGAAGATGAGGAAGAGGATGAAGATGATGATGAGGATGACGAGGAAGAAGACGACGATTAGAATTACTAAATTATTGTATATATAACAAGTGAAAAACGAAAATGAATTAATTTGGTGAATTGTAGAAAAAAAAAGAGTCAATTTAGATACATACACAATTAATTGCGTACAAATGAACGAATTATAAATTTAAGCGGGAGTCGAAATAAATAAATTTACAGAAATAATAAAAATTAAATGGCCCCAATATTTATAAAAACAAGTTAGAAACGAAAATAAATTAATTTGGTGAATTGTAGAAAAAAAATGAGTCAATTTAGATACATACACAATTAATTGCGTACAAATGAACGAATTATAAATTTAAGCGGGAGTCGAAATAAATAAATTTACAGAAATAATAAAAATTAAATGGCCCCAATATTTATAAAAACAAGTTAGAAACGAAAATAAATTAATTTGGTGAATTGTAGAAAAAAAAATGAGTCAATTTAGATACATACACAATTAATTGCGTACAAATGAACGAATTATAAATTTAAGCGGGAGTCGAAATAAATAAATTTACAGAAATAATAAAAATTAAATGGCCCCAATATTTATAAAAACAAGTTAGAAACAAAAATGAATTAATTTGGTGAATTGTAGAAAAAAAAATGAGTCAATTTGGATACATACACAATTAATTGCGTACAAATGAACGAATTATAAATTTAAGCGGGAGTCGAAATAAATAGTTTTACAGAAATAATAAAAATTAAATGGCCCCAATATTTATAAAAACAAGTTAGAAACGAAAATGAATTAATTTGGTGAATTGTAGAAAAAAAAAGAGTCAATTTGGATACATATACAATTAATTGCGTACAAATGAACGAATTATAAATTTAAGCGGGAGTCGAAATAAATAGTTTTACAGAAATAATAAAAATTAAATGGCCCCAATATTTATAAAAACAAGTTAGAAACGAAAATGAATTAATTTGGTGAATTGTAGAAAAAAAAAAGAGTCAATTTGGATACATATACAATTAATTGCGTACAAATGAACGAATTATAAATTTAAGCGGGAGTCGAAATAAATAATTTTACAAAATAAAAAAAAGAGTTGGGCAAAATATTTTAATAAACAACTTAGATACGAAAAGAAATTAATTTGGTGAATTATAAAAAAAATGACTTAATTTGAATACATATACAATTAATTGCATAAAAATAAACGAAAGTAGCTTGTGCCCTAGTGGCGCGCGCCCCCTCCTCTTGCACAAGAGGTCCCGTGTTCGATTCCCCTTGGACGCAAAAATGGATTAATTGTTCAAGGCCTAATAAGACTAATATAGAAGGTGGGCCGCATATATTAAGCAATGGGCCGAGTGGCCCAGTGGTCCGCGCCCGCCCCGGCCGCCTCGGGTGCCCGGGCTCGAACCACGCGAGCCACTTTTTTTTTTGTATAGGCTCGGTAATTTGCGACGGCCATATTCCGTCGCAAATATTTAATTTTGCGACGGAAAACAGCCCGTCGCAAATTATAACACAAAAAAGTATAAAAAATATATAAAAATATTTGCGACGGAATTTAGCCGTCGCAAATGTTGTTGACCCGATCGGGTCTGACCCGAAAAGTTTGCGACGGACTACTGTCCGTCGCAAATTCTGTGTGACCCGGCCGGATCTGACCCGCCGATTTTGCGACGGATTTGTCCGTCGTTAATTTGCGATGGATGGCTGAATCCGTCGCAAAAATTTGCTACGGCTGTTTTAGGTACGGATACGTGTCCGTCGCAGATCCCGTCGCAAAACACTGTTTGCGACGGATTTTCCGTCGCTAATTCCGTCGCAAAACAGTGTTTTTTTTGTAGTGTCAGATTCTCTTTGCCCCCCTAAAAGGATTTCCTTGATGTAGGGAAATTTTTAATCCAAGCACTAATGCACTCTCATGCGTCGATTTTTTTTCTTCTAAAAGTGCAAGTCGTATATCGGATTGAAACAATTAAATATGTAGTGAATTTTCATAAGATTATTGAAAGTTGTGATTAAATTGAGCCTTAAGATTGTAAATTAATATAGAATTAACCCTAAACTTATTAATATTTTTGTGATATTATATTTTAAAGTTTTATTTATTTCAAATATGTTAAATCTATAAATTATTTAAATAATATATTATCCAATATAAATATGAAGTTATTTGCACATGTATAAAATATGTAATTTATACATATGTCATTTAAATTATATAATATATAAAATAAATTATTAAGCATTTCAAAATAAAAAAAATAAAAATAACATTAATATAAATCATTTGTGGGTATTATATTTGTAATACCGCCAAATTACTAACACATTAAGATTTTTTTAAATATAGGATATTCTCAAATATAGTTTAATAAAATGTAAATTGCTATAATCACAATAAAATTAATATTATATTATATTATACACTCAGTTATATACAATAATATTCATATTTCATAGACATTCATAACATGGCTTAATTGGTAAACATCATAAATATTATTTAAGAGGTATATGGTTCAAATCCATAAATTGGTAAGTATGACTTCCTTAATCATGTCACATAGGCAAAATTAACCTTAGAACGACACATAGACGAAATTAACCACACGATGACACATAAGGACGAAAAACTCCCTATTAGTATAATAGGGAATAAGTTGTTTGTGATTTAGGGTTCGACTGTGTGACTAATGAATTGAGACTCACAAAATAGTGATACCACTAATTTTTAATTGTTCTTTTTTCATATCAAATTATAATAAAAATAAAATTTAGATAAACATAGTAGTTTGAATACATTTTAATTTAAAGTGTTAAGGTTGAGTGTGTGGTTTCCACTAGTAAATCACATATTTTTTTCATGTCTAATTATCACGTAGAATATATATTAAAAAAATATATAAGATATATACAAAATATTTGTAATATATATATATAATGAATATATATCTATATATAATAACCGGATTACATTTGGAAATCATTAGATTTTCCCGCTAAAATTATTGCTAAATTTTAACAATATTCGTTTGAAATCTTTTTAAATCTTTGATATATATCTTTGAAATATATTTTATTATAAATATTGACAAATAATTATTTACAATATATATTAGATATATTTTTTAATATAATTTATAATAAATATTGAGAAATAATATAAAAATATGTTGAATATATCTTTGATATATATATTATGATAAATCCCTCTATTTTGTAGTACAAAAAAAAAATTTCAATTATTTTAAAATAATAGTATTAAATATTTTTGTGAGTGATCAATGTATAGAAATAATTCAATATATAGTGTGTAGAAGTTTATTTATTGTAGAAGTTATAAAATAAGTACTCCTGAAGAAAAATGAATAAGACCACTATTTAAGTTTTGGTAAAGTATAGAGTGAAAATAGTTCATGCATAAACCATTTGAAGTGTATTAGTTGTTTTCACTAAAGGGTATTAGTTGTTTCCACTGAATAGTATTAGCTCTGGAGGGTATTAGTTATTTCATTGAAGAGTGTTAGTTCTGGAGGGTATTAGTTGATTTCACTGGATGATATTAGTTGAAGGGTATGAAGAGTATTAGTTGTTTAACTTAAGAGTATTAATTGATTTTACTAAAGGGTATTAGTGGTTATACTAAAAAGTATTGTAAAGTGGTTTACGTATGAATCAATTTCACACTATACATATTCATATTTTTTGTAGAAGAGAGAGATTATCTAGATTAAGGGGCCGTTTGGTTAACAACTCTTCAATGGTAATGGGAATGAGGTTGAAAATTAGTGTAATTAGTATGGTTCATGAGAACAAAATCACTACCTCTCCTCCTAAATAAGGTAATCACTACTCCATTTTGATTACCTTATTCTCTTCCTACAATCCTCCTCCTCAATCACTCCCCCATTCCTCCACCAACAACCATTTGTTGTCAACTTCTATTCCAAATTTGGGGCATGGCACTAGCAATGGTGTCACCATTGGAACACTTCTTCCCCTAACATACCATTTTTCTTATGAGGGCATAGATGTAAATAAATTTTCATTCCCATTGTCATTGAAGAATTGCTAACCAAACGCCCCCTAATTACTTCGAAAAAAGATTATAGTAGATATATACTCCCTCTGTCCCCTATCTCGATTGCCACTTTGCTTTTGACATGTGTTTTAATGTGGTAGTTGTTTATTAGTACTCCATTTGTCCAACAAAATAATGCATCATTGCTTGGGCACAACATTTAAGAAGAAGTCTTTTTTTTTATTAAAGGTACAGAAAGGTAAAAGTGGGTTGAATTAATTTTGTTATTTGGGTGTTTTTGTAGTTTTAGTGTGGGTCATGCAGATTTTTTTATTAATAAATGGAATAGTATTATTTCTATATATGGAAGGTACATAACTTTGGTGGATGGACGAATAAGATAAGTGTGCATACTTTTAATGGACTGAGTGAGTATTTATAGTGATAAAAATATTTTCAGTGACATTGTGGTAAATAAAAGAGAATAAAGTTGTTTTTGGTGGCATTTTGGTAAAAAAAATTGTTTTATTTATAGAAATGGGCAATCAAAATTGGGATGGATCGTTAAGACAAGGGGGCAATCGAGATGAGGATTGAGGGAGTAACAATTAATATATTAATATATTCTATTGGACAAACCACCAAATATATATGAGCATTAAACAACTAAAGGATATTAGTTGATTACACTAAAGTATATTAGTGGTTATACTAAAAAGTATTGCAAAGTGGTTTATATATGAACCAGTTTCACTCTATACAAATTGTTGGGACATTGTCAGTTTTGATTAAGATCACAAAGCCCCTGCAAAGATGAGTTATCTTTATTTGTCTTTGTCAGGCTAGTTTGGTTAGGTTTCGTACTTAGTTATTTTACACTTTACAGGTACTCAGTGAGAGGAGAACTCGCTGATGACAATCAAGACTGAGAGCCTGAAGACGAAGAGCACCATCCTGAACTTATGGCAGTCTTCTAAGCTGGCTGAGTAAGTGACAGTGATGAAGAGTATGACCCTGAGGTCATTACTAACTCAGTCCTGAAGGGAACAAGTTGATGCTGAGTTTATGGGAAAGATTTGGAGTAGAGCCAAGCAACGCAAAAGGAATATCAGCGTCAGGACAAGACCGTTGTTCTCGAGACAAAAAGAACTTAATAAGACAAGCCTGAAGTCCAGGAATAAGTTCTGACATTCTCACCAACCTGATGATGTGGACCAATCCGGGAAGGACACGCACGTACGAAACCTGACACGAAGACTGATTTCAGACTGCATACTCAACGGGCAAGCATTAAATGGTGCATTAAATGCAAGTTACCTAATCCATGCAAGGACGGCTGCTGCATGGGAAATATGTCCGTTTGAGCCACTCTACATAGATGACCAGAAGGTTATCTCTTCCAACGGATAGATTTCAAATCACCTATAAATACAGAAGGCCTTGAACCCATTCAAGGTTACGAGAAATTTCCAAGCCAGAAATTACTCAAACTCTCAAGCATTCAAAGCATTCAGCCTTTAGAAGAAGCACTCGAAACCAGTTAAATTTCCCAAGTGTTTCTTAGTCACTGAGAGTTATTCTGTATTCGAAAGAGCGTACTAGCAATATCTTAAGCTTAGAGTGATTATCCAATCCTTAGCAAAGCTTTGTCTTGTAAGGATAATCACAACCTAGTTGGAATCCAAACTGAAACCAAAACCCTAAGTTAGGTTTGTTGGTAGTAAGTTGTTAGTGGGTTAGTAATGAGTTTGTATAGGTCAGTGAGGAGTAGCTGATCTTGGTGCACCTTGGCACGTTAAAAACAAGAATCCCTTGAGTGGATTTCCTGTTAAATCAGGTCGTGGACGTAGGAGCTTGAGTCTTTGAACCACGTTAAACTCCATGTTTTCTTACTGCTTTGATATTGTGCATGTTTGTCATATTAATTGTTCATTCATAGCTATTGGTTTTTATCAAGCTGAATCAATCAGCCTGATCATCAAACAAGAGCATTGCCCTACTAATCACTACTTCAAAATTGAGTAATCAAGTTTTCAAAAAGCAAACTAAACAAGACTTTTAAACTATCAGGGCTCACGCATTTCCGCACTGAACTCGAATTGATAGTCAGCCAACTGACCCGCACTAAGTGTAGTCAGTGGGGAGATTATCAGCTCTCAGTTCTTTATCACTCTGAGTAAATGGGACTCAGCAAGGTTTTAGTTGAAAAATTGGTATACATGTATTCCCCCCCTCCCCCATACACGTATTCATCAGTCTTGTACCGGGGCCAACAAGTGGTATCAGAGCAGTGGTTCAAAAGATCACTGACTTTGAATATTAATAGTTTCAGAGGAGAAACTGTTGGTGGTCACTGAACAGATCTGAGTTTGTTTTTTATAAAACTTGCATCATCATGACTTCGAGGAGACTTGAAGCTTCGTTACCTGAATTCTCTATATCTAACTTTATCTATTGGAAGTTCAGACTAGAGGCACATCTTGATGCCACCCATGACCAGATGCCGCACATTATCAAGGAAGGACCTATCAAGATCACCATTCCTAATGTCAGAGGACTGTGGTATGAACATCTTGAGATTGGCGTACAGGTTCCTAAGGAAATAAAAGATATGACCAATGATGAAATCAAGATGGTGGGACTGGACAATGTGGCCAGGAACATCATTTTGCATACGGTACCTTTCGAGGAGTCAGCAAGGCTGATGAACTTAAAGAAGGCAAATGAGGTTTGGGATGAGCTGACCAGGATGTGCGAGGGGTCAGAAAAGATAAAGGAGAACAAGAGAAATATTGTCATTCAGAAGTTCGAAGCGTTCGAAATGCTGCCTGATGAGACTATCGATCAGATGGAGTCAAGATTCATCAAGTTGATGAATGAGTTGGTGATGCTGGACAAAGATGTCCCTAAGAGAGATGTTGTTTTAAAAATCCTGAATGCCCTTCTTGAGAGATGGCATTCCTTAACTCCAAACATAACTTCTGCAAACACAAAGCACTTCTGCACACTGAGTATTCTCTTGCTCAAAGCACTCACATATTTTTCGAAAAAAAAAAACTTTTCCTTCAAAATCAATGGCATTCCTTAACTCCAAATGGACAACCAACAAGCTTGAGGATGTTGTTAACAACAAGCTGGTACACATGGAGCAAGTCATCTCCATGGAGGGTGCCTGTCTCAATGTCGAGGAGATCAAACCAGTTTTCAATTGGATCTCCAAGGCAGGGTTGGAGAAATATTTCTCTTTGCGTCCAGTCCTTGTGCTTCCGAAGGTGGTGGTGGAAGCTTACTTCAACATGTTCCTGCGCAAGGGGGAACTCGTCACCAAAGTCACGGCTCTTAAGCCAACTGGTGAAACTGATGAGGATGGAGAACCCTTCTACAGCACGGAGGTGAAGGACATCAACCTGAGAAAGGCCATCAAGGAGGTCTACGCGTTGCCGTCCTCAGGCATCAACCCCAGGGTGTACAAGGAAAATTCTGAGGGAGAACTCCTGGGAAAGTGGACGAAGACGGGCTCAGCTGAGTTCAGAGCACGTCAAAACAAAGGTACCTTGAAGTCTAAGTACAGGGCCCTTGTGGACTTAGTGTCCAAGATTGTTATGGGATCCACAGGCTCACATGAGCAATTGAGCCTGCCCAAGCTGAGGATAATGGGAGCCATCGTCGATGGAGTGGAGGCAAATTGGGAGCAGTTCTTCCTTAATCAAATCTATCAGGCTGCTATGGACAAAGTCAAGAGGGATGATGACAAACAACATATCTCAGTTGGTGTTATTCTCCCGTTCGGAACCAGGCTGTCCATCCTAATTGCTCATGCCTGCCATGGGTACTCATTCGACCTGGAGGACTCCCTCCCTTCTAAGAGGGTGATGTTCACTTCACTGAGTAATACCTACTCTGTGCTAGGGCTTACTGATCCCAATGCTAAGGCAAAGGATCAGGCTAAGAAGCCAACTTGGAAGGTCAAGAAGGTGGCAACCAGCCTCATGGAAAGGGTGGATGAGCTCTTTAAAAAGAGCAAAGAAGTAGAGAAGGATATCACCTCTGAGCGCGCTGAGGCGCAGTCTGCTGGATCTGGGGTGGAGAAGAGGCTGAAGGTGGTGCTGTCAGGAAAGGCCACCAAACAAGGGACTGAGTCAAATCCCAAGAGGGCCGACTCAGAGGCTGAGGGAACTGAAGATGACGTCAGAATGGAGAAGGAGCAAGGTCAGAGGCCTCTGAAGAGATTGCGAAAGGGACCCAAGAAGTCCCCAGCCAAGGGCCTGCCTGAGGTAAGTGAGAGGGAGAAGTCAATCTCTCCCCGAGCCTCTGACTTGGAGGTGGTGAGATCAATGATCGAGACGACTGAGATGTTGCAGCCTGAGATCAATCCTACCCAATCACCCACAAATCCTGAACCCACTCCCCAAATCAACCCTGACCCCACACCCCAACAGCCACAAACACCCCCACCTGACAACCTTCCTAACCCAGCTGAGTCAGAGCCATCAACCTCACCCATACATGAGCCTGACCAGCCATCTGAGCCAAACCTTCCAACCCCGAAGATTTCCCTTCTTACCCAAATCCCAAAGATTGTCCCAAATCCTCACAAGCCGGAGATCAGGAGGATGACTTCTTGGAATTGCAAGATGAGGAGGAGTTGGATGCAAACTTGGTTGGTAACTTTCTGGAGAATAACCTAAGGGGGAATGCCACTGAATGGGCAACTAAGTGTTGGCCCAGCCTGAGTATGTACAAAGAGCTCCTTGCAAATGTTGTGGAGCTGAAGGTGTGGTTGGACTTCAAGCAGTCCAATATGCAAGAGCAACACATGCTGGTGGATGCTCGTGGCTGGGAGCACTGGAAAACTGAGGAGGCAAGGTTGTGCACATACTTTGGGCTCACCAGCTGGCTGCAGCTCCTGAACTTTGACAATCTGAAGCAGCTGGTGATGGAAATGATGTTGAGGATGCAAGCTGACATCAGGTCTGGTGGAGAGGAGGAGGATGATGCTCAGAGTGGAGCAATGAAGAAGTTAGTGGATGAGACTGCGGAGGAAGTGGATCGTATGATCCCTGGTGTGAAATACGTTGGTGCCAAGGGTGGACCAACGACTGAGGATGTTGAGAACATCTTAGCTGCCGATTACACATCAGTCAATGAAGGGATTCCCCGCCCTGAGACAAAGAAGGATGATGTTGAGGCATCTAAGGAGACTCCTAGTTCTGAGGGACAAGTTCCTGAAGTTCGAGCTGGCTTAGCTAAGCCTGAGCAGACGGCTATGACCACTCCACAACTGCCTTCAGTGCACCCTGAAGAGGGGACTGAGGATGCAGGGGCTGACAAGGGAAAGCAGCCGACCATTGACGATGCCGATGGAGATGAAGATGTGTTCATTACTGGGGTCGGACGCGCAGAATTTACCAGTATTGTCGAAGTTAAGAAAGAAAAGACTACTGAGAACCTAGCTGAACTTCAGGAGGAAGTAATGAGGCTACGCGCTGAGAAAGAGGAAGACGCCAAGGCCCTGGCAAAGCATATCAGGTGGATCAAATCAGCGTACAACACCCTTGCCAACAAGGAGTTGATACTATTGAAGAGAAAAATGACAGATACATCAAAGTCGCTGAGGAGTGAGAGAAGGAGGGCTAAGAAGATTATGAGGAAGACATTACAACAGCTGGAGGAGAAGGATGAGCTCAGGCAAGAAAAGCTAAATCAGGCAGTAGAGAGGCTTGCAGTTCAGGCTGGAGCGCTTTTTACTCAGACCTTGAAGGACTCAGCGTCCAAGTTGGAGTTGGAGTCAGGGAAGTTAGTTCAGACTTCTCAAACGGTTGTTGATGTGCTGACCAAGACAACTGACGAGTCGGCTAAGATACTGGCTGAGGCTAGCAGAGTCAGCAGTGAGTCCTTGAAGGTGGAGGAGAGGATCACTAAGGCTGAAAAAAGTCTTCAACTCAACATGGAGATCTTTGAGAACAAGTTGAAAGCTGCTACCAGTTCAATTTCTTACGCAGGAACCGGGATTGCAACGGGAGTTGAGATGCTGAAGGAGGGCGTTCTGGAAGTCCAATCACTAACCTCCTTCGTGATCAACAGTAGAGTTGGAGCACTCCCATCCCAAGCCAGTGATGATGCCAAAAAAGGGGAAAATAAGAAGAAAAGATCTCACCCTGAGGCATCTGAGGCAGTCAACCGTGGTGAAACGGTTGAGGCTGATCCTGAGGCAAACCCTATGGGGAATGTTCTCAGAGTGAGGAAGTCAGCCAGGCTGGCAGCAGTGGAGGCTGAAGATGGAGTAGTAGCTGCGAAGCTAAGGGCTGAGGCTGCTAAGAAGGCAAGGAAGGCTGATGAACCTTCTAAAGAACTCCAACTTTCCAAACCAGCTGAGGCAACTCAGAAGTCACCGCAAGTTCATACAAGGAAAAATCCCATCACTTTTTCTATGGAGACAGTGGCGGAGCTATGCGCTGAGGCATGGGGAACCCCTTCTGAGAAGTCAGAGGCTGAGCGCAGGGCTGATATAGCTCAAAAGGAGAAGATGCGTATTTTGGAGAAAAAGGTGGAGAAGCTGACTGATCTGAATGACATGCAACAGAGAGAACTTGACGATGCAGTGATCAGTCTGCTTCGGAGGAAGAAGGCGAAGCCTGAGCCTAGGAAGTACAGGAAGAGGCCAACAGTTAGGAAGTCAACAATGCTACAGGTCAGAAGGCTAGAATCAGGTCAGAGGGAAGCTTATGTCGATGAGTTCATCTCAGAGGCATTAAAGGAGTTCTGGGCTGATGCGAGGGATGAATTTGTGAAGTTATGGTACATGGTGAAGAAGTGGGGCGACTCAGAAGACATCAATGCCCACTTCACTGACTACATGATGGACAATCATCCTGAGCTGATCCAAAAGATCTTGGAGGAGGCTGAAGCAGCTCAAGTCCAAGTGAAAGCTCCTGGGTTCGTTGCTCGACCACCCCCTCTTGTACCTGGAACTGGAAAGCATGATACGAAGGCCATTATGACTGAAGTATTGAAGATTGCAAAAGCTGAAGGTTATGTGAATCAGGTTAAGAGAGTTGATGAATTGAAGGTTAGGGTCTACGCTGGTTAAGGGCTCGAGCCTGAGATGAGATTAGTCTAGTGATTCACATCCTTTCCTTGTAATAGATTAGATTCATTGTAACCATTTCCATATAATTCAGTGAAATCTATTACATTTGCCCACAGACAAAAACTCATTGTCTTTTTTGCTGTTATTTAAATTCTGTACTTTATCAAGAACTGCTCTAACACTGACTTATCTTAAAAATATGATTTTATATCTCCTCTAAATGTTTTGAGGATCTTTTCAGTATTTTGGCATCATCAAAAAGGGGGAAATTGTTAGGACATTGTCAGTTTTGATTAAGATCCCAAAGCCCCTAAAAAAATGAGTTGCTTTTATTTGTCTTTGTCAGGCTAGTCTTGGTTAGGTTTCGTACTTATTTATTTTACACTTTACTCAGTGAGAGGAGAACTCACTGATGACAATCAAGACTGAGAGCCTGAAGACGAAGAGCACCATCCTGAACTTATAGCAGTCTTCTAAGCTGGCTGAGTAAGTGTCAGTGATGAAGAGTATGACCCTGAGGTCATTACTAACTCAGTCCTGAAGGGAACAGGTTGATGCTGAGTTTATGGGAAAGACTTGGAGTAGAGCCATTCAATGCAAAAGGAATGTTAGCGTCAGGACAAGACCGTTGTGCTCGAGATAAAAAAAACTTAATAAGATAAGTCTGAAGCCCAGGAATAAGTTCTGACATTCTCACCAACCTGATGACGTGGACCAATCCGGGAAGGACACGCACGTACGGAACCTGACACGAAGACTGATTTCAGACTGCATACTCAACGGGCAAGCATTAAATGGTGTATTAAATGTAATTTACCTAATCCATGCAAGGACGGCTGCTGCATGGGAAATATGTCCGTTTGAGCCACTCTACATAGATGACCAGAAGGCTATCTCTTCCAACGGATAGTTTTCAAATCACCTATAAATACAGAAGGCCTTGAACCCATTTAAGGTTACGGGAAATTTCCAAGCCAGAAATTACTCAAACTCTCAAGCATTCAAAGCATTCAGCCTTTAGAAGAAGCACTCGAAACCAGTTAAATTTCCCAAGTGTTTCTTAGTCACTGAGAGTTATTCTGTATTCCAAAGAGCGTACTAGCAATATCTTAAGCTTAGAGTGATTATCCAATCCTTAGCAAAGCTTTGTCTTATAAGGATAATCACAACCTAGTTGGAATCCAAACTGAAACCAAAATCCTAAGTTAGGTTTGTTTATAGTAAGTTGTTAGTGAGTTAGTAAGGAGTTTGTATAGGTCAGTGAGGAGTAGCTGATCTTGGTGCACCTTGGCACGTTAAAAACAAGAATCCCTTGAGTGGATTTCCTGTTAAATCAGGTCGTTGACGTAGGAGCTTGAGTCTCTGAACCACGTTAAACTCCCTATGTTCTTACTGCTTTGATATTATGCATGCTTGTCATATTAATTGTTCATTCATAGCATTTGGTTTTTATCAAGCTGAATCAATCAGCCTGATCATCAAACAAGAGCACTGCCCTACTAATCACTACTTCAGAATTGAGTAATCAAGTTTTCAGAAAGCAAACTAAACAAGACTTTAAACTATCAGGGCTCACGCATTTCCGCACTGAACTCGAATTGATAGTCAGTCAACTGACCCGCACTAAGTGTAGTCAGTGGGGAGATTATCAGCTCTCAGTTCTTTATCACTCTGAGTAAAGGGGACTCAACAAGGTTTTAGTTGAAAAATTGGTATACGTGTATCCCCCCCCCCCCCATACACGTATTCATCAGTCTTGTACCGGGGCCAACACATACCCTTAATTTTGTTGTGGAAGAGAGAAATTATCTAGATTAATTACTTCGAAGAATGATTATAGTGGACATGTAAAAATTAATGTATCAATATATTTTATTGGGCAAACCACCAAATACATATGAGCATAACTATTATATTGGAATAAGTTTGAGTGATATCTTTGGGTTAATTAATTAACATACAAATTATATGTAAGTCAATGCCCTTTGTCTTCTACAAAGTAAGGAAAGAGTAAGATCTCCAACGAACTCTATAGTCCTCAATATTTTTGCCTCTATATTCGTGATAATTTCACGGGATACTAATATGAACAATACATTCCAATTGAAGACAGCGAAAAGCTCTGTATGGACTGAACCTACACAGGAATGGTTAGAAATTGAGGGTTTCACACTTCAAACCTAGATTAAATATGGAGAATACATAATAATGTTAGTTATTTATTTGTAAAAATATATGTGAAATGTATACATTCTTAAATTGCATAATTATTTTAATGCAGGCATTTATCTCAATATTATAAAAATAAATCTTAAAAATTTAATATGTACGAGTAACAATATGAAATGGAATACTTCACAGATAATTCAATTGAATTGAAAATAGAAAGAAGTTAAGAGACTCCATTGATAATTTTACAAATATTTCGTTCAAAGCTACACTTGAAAAATATGTTGGACGATCTGAATTATTTTAAAAACAGTGTCATACTTGTACCTACTCTTGAATATATTGAAGTGTTGTGGTGTGTCGAATCATGATTTGAATTTGAAATTTGAGACTCCAATTATGTTACTAAAAATATAGTTAAAGGACTGTGCAACAGCACTAGATTGACTCTAATAAGACCAGATGACAGTGTTCTGGAAGGTACAAACACATAACCATAAGCAATTCAGATGAGATGGTGTCCACCCCTAAACTTTCACTGATTCCATTCAACTTGAGACTTCCGTTCAAGTTTCAGAAGAGACAGTTCACATTAGTTGTCCTTATATGAAATGCCAAAAAATAAGAGTCAATGACAGTCGCTCGCTAATGTTGGCATATTCTTGAAGAATTCAGTTTTCAGTGACATTCAGTCACAATATTTTGGAGATTTTGATGTGTGGTGGCTGAAGATGAACGCTCATCAGATATGGAAAAAAAATATGATTTTCAAAGAGGTGTTTTGAAATCTATAGTCCTTTTTATTTTATTTTTTATATCCAGTTTAATATGGATTCGTAACTATTGCCAAAATTTCTTACTGTGTAAATCATAAAAAAATTGTAAAATACAAATAATATTAATATTGTCTATTATAAAAAAATATATAATATTTATTACACTTTGTTTTCACAAAATTTTCTCGACATATGCATTACTTTCTTTAAAAAGGAATAAACCTTCAAATAAAGAATAATAATAATATCTATTTAAAATGAAAATTAATTTAATAGGAATATTGATAAAGACTCTTAAACCTAAACAAACAGATTACAATATAATTAATTGTACAGTTATGATCGTGCGATGCACGGGTTAATTAGTATTTATTAAATACATTTACATTTACATGATAGATTCATAGAATATATTATAACTTTTTTAAGATGTTGCTAAACATCTGTAAATATATCCACTATATACTTAAAAAAAATTACTTTTATTGTATAAAATATACATTCATCTTTTATTTTAATAAACATATTTTAGGTGATAGTAATTAATAGATGATGTCTAGTAGACCAAACGCATTTAACGTATTAGATAATAGTGGAGGGAAAACATGACATAATATAATGGAGGGAAAATAGGAAAAATTCAAGGGAACTATGGAAATATGCCCCTTTAAGGTTTTTATTTTTTAAAATGTCACCCAATATTTTTTTCTCTTACAAAAATACCCCGCGTGATCTTTGCCTGCGCGACACTTGTGCAGCTTTTTCGGTGACATTTTTGTAAAAAAATAATATTGGGTGACATTTTAAAAAATGAAAACTTGAGTATGACAAATTTTCAAATTTTCCAAAATTCAATTGGACCCAAAACAATTAAAGATAATCAAATAATTATATAATGCACATTAAATTTCTGGATGTCCAAAATCTAGACACCAATCTTTACATTAAAAGCAAAACATGGTTGCAACATACTTCCATATTCAGATTGCTGAAAACTAGATTCAATACATTCATCCCTATTTGAGACCCTATTATTTCATTTTATCCCTTCACAAAAACTATTTTGTTTTCAATTATTAGAGTATAAAAAACACTTATATCTTTATTTACTATTCATATTTATTATAAAATGTTGATTAGTTTTACTACTTCCATCCCAGAAAAGTCTACAGAAATCTTTAGCACAAAAAATTAAGAAAAAAAGGTAATGGGTAGATGTGGAGGGTGGAGATTGTAAGGAATATTTCAATTTTGGATATACAAATTTTTGTGGGACAAACTAAAAAGAAAAGTATACAAACATAAAGGGTGTAGTACTATTTATTAGGAACATTATTTGAAAAAATAGCTAAAAAGTATATTGGTATTAGTAAAATAACCATTTAAAAAGACCCCATTTTTCGTTAATTATATCTTTATTACCAAGGCAACACACTAATTAATGAGATGGAAACTGTCAAACAAATAGATTTGCCCAAAACATTAGTACTAAACATTATTGAATGCGACATTTTTAACCTCAACACTAATTAAAATCAAAACAAGACAATGAAATTTCAATTAAAACCAGCTTCCCCATCAAGATTTCTCACAAATTAATTCTCCTAAGAATAAACAGAAAGCATGGATGATTTCCACCAAACTTCATATTTCAACAAGTCTAACAATCTAGGCGACGAAATTACTAAACCTGTTCTCTTTCGATCTGAATAGTCACATGACTGATGTTGTACTCCCTCTTGATGTAATCAATCACTTTGTCCAGCACCATATCAGCATCAGCATCCGGCTTTATTCTCACATGGCAAGCCAACAACACTTTTCCCACCGTAATTGCCCATATATGCAATTCATGGATCGCGATTACTTCCTCCATCTCACACAGACCTCTCTCCAGCATCGTTGCATCAATCTCTCTTGGTGTGCTCTCCATCAGAACCTCAAGAATGTTACGAAGCATCCTAATCGTGGTGGCTAGCACGATTACTGAAAAAATCAGAGTGCAGATAAGATCGATGATTTTCCACTCCGGTTTATACCAGATTATTCCCCCACCTATCATAACCCCAACGCTCTGTATCGAATCTCCAAGAACATGAAGGTAAGCCCCTTGAACGTTTATATTCTGTTGCTTCTTCTTTTTCTTAGGTTTGTCAAGCAAAGGCTCACTAGTGCCTCCATCATCGCTACGATGATGATGTTCGTCTTGTTTGGGATGATGATACATGGTGACTGTAACACCATGACCATGCGTGTGGTCATCTTCAGAACCATGATCATGATCCTCATGTCCATGGTCATCATGCCCATGACTATGGCCATGTCCATGTCCATGCCCATGCCCATGCCCATGCCCATGCCCATGGCCATGATCGTGGCCATGGCCATGGTCATGACCCAACAAGAGAGCCATGATGACATTGACTAACAACCCGAAAGCAGAAACCAGAAACATCAAGAAACCTTGAACTTCACCAGTTTCTTGAACGAGACGAACTATAGCTTCGTAGACAAGGATACCCGTAAGAAGCCATATTAATTGAATTGACACTAATGCCCCCAGTATCTCTATCCTAAAGAATCCATAAGATTGGCGGGGGGTAGCTTCCCATCCAGCAGCCCACAGCGAAAACAAAGAAATAGCAAAAGAGGCAACGTCTGATAGTAAGTGGGCTGCATCGGTTAATATTGCCAGACTATTGGCTTTTATACCCCCAGCAACTTCCACACTCATAAAGATGACACACAACACAACTGCAATCAGAAGTTTCCTCATAGAAGCCGAGCGCTCTTGTGCATCCTTAGAACTAGTCTTGACATCAGCAAAACCACATATTGCTCCCTCACAACCTTTGCTTCCAATAATACCCCTCTCTGTTGACGGTACTTCAGCAGAGACCTCAATGACATGCCCATGCCCATGCTCCGATGTATGCGTCTCCATCTGAACATAGGCAACTTTCATCGGTCAATCATCCCAAAAATATTTAAAAAAAATTCACCATCTCAAGCATATTATTAGGAGAACAGCAAGACAGCAAGTATTAAGCAATATATCTCTAATTAGCTAGATATACTAGGACTTAACACCTCAAAAACCACCTCCCTTAGCTATACTAAGACTTAACAGCAAGTATTAAGCAATATATCCAATTAACACCCTAAAAACCACTTTGAGCCAAGTCTGCATCAACGTCATACCCGTAGACATGTATATGTGTTATACATACATATATATATATACACACACACACACTTATATGCTCTAGTATAACTCACTGTGATTGAGACCCTGAAATCTTAACAAATATTATGACAATGATGGTTTAAAAAATCTGGGAATGGTGGGTTTATATTGATGCGGTTAACATCACGGAAGCTACAAGTACAAACCAACAATGCAGATTGGGAATTAACAAAGCAGGTCACAAAAGGGAAATCATTTCCTTGGGAGATAATCTTTTGTATGATGGGAAGTATTCAGAATGTGAAGGGTAAAGTACTGTCAGCATCTCAAAATTGGAGTTTCTTGATGCAAACTTGAAACATAACTTAGTGAAATGCATTGTCAAAATAGAGTAGATTAATGCTGCCTAAGAAAAGCCTAAGTCCAATTATCATCAAGAAATATATCCCAGAACGAAGGATTTTAATAAGAATTCTCCAATTTTCAGCAAGACCTTGCATCTGAAATACTCACCACAAACAGCATGCAAACAGTACATATAGACACACATGCAACCACACAAAATCTTAATTCCTAAGACAAACAGATTGTCAAATTTAATGCAAATATGCAATTGGCAATGTA
This sequence comes from Ballota nigra, assembly GCA_947034835.1. Taxonomy (NCBI): domain Eukaryota; kingdom Viridiplantae; phylum Streptophyta; class Magnoliopsida; order Lamiales; family Lamiaceae; genus Ballota; species Ballota nigra. Next base: position 92,411,803 of record OX344720.1, read on the forward strand.
GTAAACAAAAAGGCATGCAAAGATACAGGAAAGGTTTGTAACATCAATTAAGTAATTAGCTAATAATCTAGCAGCTCTCTGTAAATGCTTGTTGGACTGCCTTTGTGTAGTTCTTCTGAAATTCAATTAAGTAGACCAATAAAGTAAGTAAGCAATGGACCTAGATCTTCTCAAAACAAGAACTCCACCATCCAACTAGCATAAGTAGGCAATTGGCAATTCCAAATAGATCTTCCAAAAAAATGGGAATTCCATGCAAAAATAGCACTCATGATATTATTTTTCTTATATAAAAATAGAGTAAATCACAATTTAATATTTATAATTGATAAAAGAGGGCACTATATATAAACTAAATCCCAATACTACTTTGAAACAGAGAGGTAGTTACTTCATGAAATTAAAAAAAAAATGCATATACCATCAAAGAGAGATTCTAGTAAAGATTCAATCGAAATGATTATTTAGATGACTACGTTAAGAAGAGCAAAAAAAAGGTGGAGCAGACTTATTATTTAAATAAAAATAAAAGTTATTTTTTCAGTTTACAAATTTCATCTGATATATTTATCTTGCAAAAATGTGGAGCATGCGACCACAAAATTATAAAGATTTAAGTTCTTTACGTTATGTACTCAGTTCATATCGAACTTATATCAGGAAAATAATTGTTAAAAGGTGTATTCATGATCTTGGATTTGTGCTTGTGTGAGTTCATTCAAAAATCTAAATATTACATGCACGGAGATCATGCACATATTCTTATGAATTACTTCTATGACTTATCATGCAGCAAAATATGGATATAAGTGCATCCTGCCCAGGTTTTTCCTTAGTCCAAACACCAATGGGATACAATAAGACTCTATAGTTCATTGTGGGGGGAGAAATCATCATATACTCTAATCCCACCAACAAGTTAGGAACAAATCTGAGAATCATTTATTAGACAAGTGTTTTATTACCAAATGCTAATAAGCAAAACTAAGAACGCTTGAGGAGACCTTAAATTAACCACTAAAATAAATTAAATTCTAGTATATTTCAATCAACGAATTGGTGAAAATGTAGGAATGGAGAAGTGTGGAACTGAGATTTATGAAAGAGGAAGACGCTGAATGAAATGAAGACTAAAAGACTGAAACAAATAAGCTAAAAATCTGATAAGCGGTTTGAAACGACCTCTAAAATAAATAAGATGTTAGTAGAGAGTAGTCCACATGTTCACAACTGTAAACGAGCTAATTGACTGAGACAGCCAGTAAATAAAATTTAGATTGGCACATCGTACACTATTGTATACGAAGGTGACATTCACCACTAGATCACTACATATTGCTCATTAATCTTTCATCCATTAGCATGTACTAATGCAAACTTCAATATAAGTCAACTCACATAGCCACCAGTCCTAATAGACTAGTAATTAACATAAATACATATGAAAAAGATAAAATTGAAGAATCAAGAAAAACTGGGTAATTAGCCTTTTCTTCTCCTTTTGGTAAGGTCTGATGTTAAACTAAGAGCTACATCTTCTTTATCAATCACTCCCTCCGTTTAATAAAATTGGACATGTTTCCTTTTGCATGGGTTTTAAGAAAGTAGGTATATTGTGTGCAAAAGTAAGGGGGATTGAAAGTTGATAATGTAAAATATAGTCTTTCAAGGAAAAAGGCCAAATTTTATTGGACAACCAAAAATAGAAAACAGGACCAATTTTATTGGACAAGGGGAGTAATCTTTTGCTTTGATTAATCTTGTTATGAATATAACTTGTTCTGATAAATATCAATATACACACGCATACATGCATATATTAATGAAAGCAGGAACAAGGATGCATGCATATCTTGGTAAAATAAAAGTTGAATCTCCAAACACTTCATCGACAACAACTGCTTATAGCAATGGTCAATTTCTTTAACTTAATGCTGTATATTTTAGCATTGATCCTTTAATATTTAGCAACAGATTTCTGGTGACACTTTGGTTAATGATGCAGCAAAGGTTCGAAGATACTGATCATCCAATCCACGCCCCTACGGAGGTGCTGCAATTCCCTTATAATACTCAGGACAATTGATATCCTCGCGTTACAGCCCTGTAAATACTCTATTACATTTTACAGTTTCTAAATTTGATCATTTAATTCATTCACAATATGTGTATGATGGTCAAGGAAAACATAAGGTAGCCTATGGTTCAACAAATTCCTTATAATACCTTAAAAAAAATCAGGAAACACAACATTTATCCGGATTAAAGAAAACACAAACGAAGTTCTTCAAAAAGAATTAAGAACAAAACAGTTGTACCTCAATTCAAATCTGATTTGCAAAGAAGCGAGAGACGGCAACTAAAAACCAAAACCTAAGCTCCACTAAGTGTGCATAAAGTGGAATTAGTGCCTTGGTGGCCTATTTTGTGCATTCCACTCCTCCTTCTTCTTTTAATATTTGATTAAGACTACACAATGAAGACTTTATAGAAAAAACCCCACACCATGAAGAGAGAGAGAGAGAGAGACAGGTGGATGAAGAGAGAGAAAGACGGGTGGGAGGAAAAGAGGGAAATCTACAAGAAACTCAGAACGAAGTTGGAGAGGGAAGAATGGCTTACGTATATGCAAACAAACAAAGTAAAAATAGCGGAATTCATCATAACTGTAAAAGCAAAACAAATAAAAAAACTGAACACCACAATAAACCAGAACGAATAACAATCTCAAAAACTAGATCTTAATAGAAAAAAAAAAAATACACAACAAAAGTAATGCACATCACAAAAAATCAAAGTGGTGGAGTGACGGAAGCGGATTCGCAAAAGGGGATTACCTTTATGAAGATGCGATTACCAGCACAACTGAAAAGATTCGTGGAGTATGAGTAGTGTTGGGATTGATGAAACGCAACTATATAGAGTAGCAGTGGCGTTGGATAAAATTTGAAAAAGGTGGATTTCTGAGAAACAAGAAAGAATCTTCTCTCATCGCATCAGGCATGGAGGTCCTGGAAACGGGGTTAAATGGAATTGGAATGGGCTTTTGGATATGGACCAGCTCTCTCTTTTTTCCTTTTCAATCCATTTGTTTCTTTTCCAATTGGGTATTCCATTTTAATTTTTTACTATATCCGATTTTTTTTTTTTTATCTCTGACGTCCTTATCATTAATTTATAGCAAAATATTATAATGAAAATAGTCCATGATAAAATAGTTTAAAATATCAATATTTTTATTAGGAATACAATTAATCTGGTTCAGTAGTATTATATTGTAACTGTTGTAAAAAAAATTGAACCTAAATTAATGATACTCCTGATGAACTTTTTGATATTCATGGTCAAATATTTGATAATTTAAAACAATATCATGATAAACTTATCATGAACTATTTTCATATAAAACATACTCTTAATTTAATACTTTTAATGATTGAGTAATACTGAAAATATATATTGGCGAATCATACTTTTTGCTATATATTATTGATTGAGTATGTTTTATATGGAAAATTCTTCGTGATATGCTTATAATAAAATTATTTTAAACATCTTATATTTGACCAGGAGTATCAATGGTCTCACTAAATGTATCATTAATTTGGATCAGTGATATTATATTGTAATTATTGTAAAAAATTTTGAACTCATATTAATAATAATTCAGGTGAAATTCTCGACACTCTATTAAATATTCGATATTTTAAAATAGTTTCATGTTAAGTTTATCATAAACTATTTTTATATAATTTTTCTTTTTTACTATATATTATTGATAAGATTCAAATTGTGGAGAGATGCAGGATTATTCCTAGAATTTTTACATTATTAAAAGAATTTTCAAAATCTAGAATATTCACACATTGAGGATGGATGGGGGTGTACAGTTTGTAAAATCAACTAAGAACTCCCAAACTTATTCACGGTGAATTTTTTTTCACTTTATACTTTGCAAGTGGATCATAAAGTATGTTCCATCATCGATCGATTGGAATGTTAATTGGTTGAGACTTTTTCTTTTTTTTTTTTAAATGGAATGTTAATTGGTTGAGACTTGTTTTAATTTTTTTTTAAATGGAATGTTAATTGGTTGAGACTTTCCTTTTCTTTTTTCTTTTTAATGGAATGTTAATTGGTTGAGACTTTTTTTTTCTTTTTCTTTTTCTTTTAAATGGAATGTTAATTGATTGAGACTTTCTTTTCTTTTCCTCTTTTAAATGCTTAGTTTATATCGTAAATATATTATAATTTTGGATATTACTTATATAGTAAGATATTTATTTTGTCAAGATGTCTAGTTGACTTTTAGTTTTACATTCATATCACAAGTATACATACATTTAGGGGTGAAAGTAGGTCAGGTCAGGTCTTACATTAAAAAGTTTAGATTTATTTTACAAAGGCATAGCGTAAGTCTGACCTATTATCTATGATAGGTTTTTTTATAGGCTCGGCCTGACCTTTTTAACTAAACAGGTCAGGTCTATGAGCCTTTTAGAAACCTATCAAAATTTAATTTATACTATATTCAATATTTAAAATTTTAATTTTGTTTACATATTTTTAAAATAATTCTGTCTATTTTTACTATTATCATATCAAATCGAGTTTGTTAGCATCCATTCAAAAATATAAACTGAATTTTTTTTAAAAATAAATATGGAAAATCGTAGTTTTAAAATTATTTTCCATGCTTTCACGGTTCATATTTAATATGACCTGACCATATTATACAATAAAATAAATATTTAATAACAATATATATATATATATATATATATATATATATATATATAAATAGTAAATCATTTTAAATAGGCCGGCCTGTTAGGCTTTTAAGGCCTTTTACAAAGCCTGAGCCTAGCAAACTTAAATAAATAGACCTTTTAATAAACCTTGGTCTTACTTGTTTAATAAATAGGCTGGGCCAGGCTAGGCCGTAGGCCCCTGTCGGGTGGTCTGGTCTATTTCCACCCCTACATACATTATTAATTATTGTAGTATTGTATACAGAGAATACACAGAAACATAGTAGAACCCTATGTTGCATGGATATACGGGTGCGATACGATACGAGTTCGAAAATACGAAATTTTAAAAATTGTAAGGTGCGATTCGTTAAGGATAAGTCTACTTATTTATATTTAATTATATATAATACTTAAAAAGTATATATAATTTTAAAAAATATGTAAATTAAATTTATGTAATTCACATTTCTTCTAACACAAAACGTAATCATGTTCAATAATTTAGTATAGTTAAGTAACAAAATATCACTTCAAGTTTCACTAGTCTAATTTATACGCCATAATAATGAATTCAATCTAAAACAAATGTCACATTGTCAACTTAAATTTACATTATAATATTCAATTGAAATAACATATTTACTGCTTAACAAATAGGATTTGTTTGGAGGATTCGAGTATCAATTAGCTGGATTCACCACATGGAGAATTGAATTCGCGGATTCAAGAATTTCACCCCTTTTAGGGGGCAGGTGCGAATCTGATACTACATTATGATATTTTTAGAAGAATTTGAAATCCTTCTAGCTTGGTACGCCTTTAGATATAGTTATTATTGACGAACAGGGTAAATAATTTTGTGTTCTTAGCGTTCTTTATTTTACAAAATGTTATTGGCATGAGTGCCTACCCAATTAACTTTCAGAATTTTGTTCCCTCCATTTTGAATACTTTCACGGGTAAGTTTCAATCGCTTTATTTTGGATTCTATGTCTGCTTGGTTATTCTACCCGCTGGAGACATTTATAAGGCCAACAAAACTATTCCTATATATAAAAATGGGAAGTAGGCCGTCCTTCCGCTCCGGAACCCCTCGTTTAGCCTGTGCTCGACACGAACCGAGTCTATCTTTAGGTGCTGGTAAATTGACTTAATCTCTTTTCAATTTTAATTTTAAATTTCAGCAATTAGAATTACTTGTTGCAGAGAAGACTTGACAATTATGTGTTGTAGAAACTAGGATTTCTGTAAAAATTTCCTTGTTTGCCTATTACTTTTTATTTTTGCGGTTGATTTAGTTTTCTCCAAATTGTTGAATTTGCACTATATATCTTTTGACTCCACAAGTGTTACTAAATCACATATTTCTGCAAAAAATATTCTGGTTAAGATTGATGTCTTAATCGAAATGAGCACAATAAGATGGAGAGATACGGAGTGAGATTAGTAGCTCAAGGGATTTTGCAGAGACCCGATATTACTTTTGATCAAATATATTCTCTTGTTATGTATAGAATAACCTTCCGCTGCTTAATATCTCTAGTAGTAAAATTAAATTTTGAAATGCAGTTGATGGATGTTGTAACTGTATATTTATATGATTATTGTATGACAAATTTTATATGAAAATTTCCAGAAGGATTTAGCATTCCCCAAATAAGCAATGGTGAAAATTGTTGTAAACATAGTATAAAATTATAGTGCTCATCTTATAGCTTAAATCAATCTAAATGAATGTGGTATAATTGACTTAGACGAATTCCTCCGGTAGAAAGAATATATGAAAGATATAATTTGAAATAAAAAGCTGAGTGAAAACTAAGTATGATGAAAACCAATTATATATATTCAAAGCTTTATTTTTCAATTACATTTCATTTATAAATTATTTTAGATAATTTATCATATAATAAACATATGTAGTTAGTTTATCGCACATTTAAAAAAAAATAATTTTTACATATTTCATTAACTAACATATAACTATTTATTAATATTTTAGGATAATTTTTTTTTTTTTGAATTTGTTAGAATTATTTACAATAAAATTTAATCATTTGTTGGTATTAATACAACCCCTATTTAAAAAAAAAAATAGGGAAAGTATTACATAAATAGATATTCAAATTATATATATATATATATATATATGTGTGTGTGTGTCAAGTTCCAAAGAATGAAGTTCAAACTTGTGTGATTGTACTTATTTAATTAGATACGATAATAATATACAAACATAATGTCATAAACATTAAAGATTTCCAAAAGCAAAATAATAAATGTACCACAAACCATACAAGTTAAATTGGTCACATACTCCTTACTAAAATACTGAACTCCTTATTAACAGATAAGGGTTGTTTGCATTGATTTTATTTTATTTAATCCTTAATTAAAGGATTTCATTTTTTATGGGTTGGGCATTAATTTCATCTTTTTCATTAAAAGTATATTTGATTTGAGATTTATTGAAATTGAAGTTTAAATATCAAAGTCCTGATAAATAGCAGCGATGAAGTATATTTGTGTTTATCTTATGGTTTAAGATAAATTTTATTTTTATGTCAAAACATTGATATTATAGAAAAAAGACTTAATTGCAATTTAAATCACATTTTTTTCTAAAATTGCATTTTAAGTTAAACTTTTGAATCTTGTTAAAAAAAAAAAATTAATTTAACTTTTTTTTGGCAATTAAGACTTACGGGCAGATTTACCTATGTCTGTCACTGATTTGACCGCCAAAAAAAACTTAAATTAGGTGTAGAAAAACTTTAAAACTTAATTGCAATTTAAATCATGACATTTTTCAAAATTTCATTTTAAGCTAAACTTTTGAACCATGTTAAAAAAATCTTTAAAAAAAAATTTTGGCAACTAAGACTTATGGACAGATTTGTAGAGGCCCAACGACCCAAAAAATCTTATACTTATGTGGCAAAAAACTTTATATACGTGACAAACTTAAAATTAAATTCTCAAATTCAAATTCTTGCATTAATAAGAACATAAATAAATGAATTCAAATAGAAAGAAAAGAAGTAAAAAAAAAAAAGATAAAATCAAGATACAAAATACTTGCATTAATAAGAACTTAAATGAATCCACATAGGATAAACACAACCGTTTTACCATGAAATTGGGATGTAGGACTTTGGGAAATTATTTGGAAATTAAGAATTTAATTTCAAATTTTGTCATGTATTTAATGTTTTTTGCCACAATATTTAAGTTATTTAATATTTGTTAGCCACAATATTTAAGTTATTTGTGGATCGTTGCCATGTAGACGTCATGTCAATGACGAGCCTTTGCAAATCTGTCTGTAAGTCTTAATTGATAAAAACAGTTAATTTGAAGGTTTTTTTTTTTAACAGGATCCAAAATTTTAGATTAAAATGCAATTTTAGAAAAGGTCATGATTTAAAATGCAATTAAGACTAAATTTTTTTCACCTAATTTTTTTTTATGGGTCAATGCCACGTAGACGGACAAAAGCAAATATGTTTGTAAGTTTTAATTGAAAAAAAAGTTAATTGAAGCTTTTTTTTTTAACAAAATCTAAAAATTTAGTTTTAAATGTAATTTTGAAAAAGACCGTAATTTAAATTGCAATTAAATCTATTAAAAAAAATTTCAAAATTCAATTGGTTTGTACCTATTGCTTTATAATACTCCCTCGGCCAAAGCTTTTGCCATTTTTGACGTCTCAAGTTAAGTATTTCTTTTTCATTTTCTTTTACTAATTTCTAGCCCATCTTTCTTAACAACTATTTCTATTTTATATTGAAATTGTTGGAATTTTTTTGACTGTGGAAATAATAATTTGAAAAATTAAAATAAAATTACAACTCAATACATGAATTTACAATGAAACAGAAAAGAGAAGAAAACTGTGTGTCGAGTCGAGGAAGGCCTCTTCCCGCAAGACGAAATTTCTCCGGTAGTGCTCTTCGGTTCTGAAAATACGTCCCCAAAAGTAAAACGACACTTTCGTCTTCAAGAGTGCAGCACCGTAGGTCTTGAAGCTCCGGCGAACAGAAAGAACGTATGAACTGGACTGATTTCTTAAAGACTCTATATGCTAGAATACTTAGGGAGAGAGTGAGAGAGATTTTTTGTGTGACGCCAGAAACTATGCATGAAGACACCTATTTATAGGCCTCCAAGACCCACACATGTATGGAAGGATTGTTAGTCAAACTACGAACCTGGACCTTTTGATTAGGCGTGAAATTGTCATGATTCGTAGCTAGAAACGCCCTAGTTTTGGTCGAGTTTATAGAGTATTTAGAGTCAATTGAGCATTATTTCTATACATTGATAAATTTGTCTCTTTGATGCTCATAGGTGAAGAGAGGACGAAAAACGGAGTTCGTAGGACTTTTAATCGACTCAAACGGATGCCCGGATGAGAAGATATTGAAGAAATACGATTGGTATTAGTGCGGACGAGGAAAAGTATCATTTGGAAGGATTAGAGATCACTCGAGCGCATTGCTCGAGCGCCACCGCTCGAGCGCCTTACTCGAGCGCGCAAACATACAGAACCATTCTTGCGCTCGAGCAGCTCGAGCGCCACCGCTCGAGCGAATCACTCGAGCGCCCAAAAGTAACAGTGTCATTTCAGCGCTCGAGCAGCTCGAGCGCGACCGCTCGAGCGAATGCATCATTCGAGCTACACTGCTCGAGCGGGACCGCTCGAGCGTTTTGCTCGAGCGCCCCTATACTTTTGCCTCCGGATTCGTATTTTCGGCCCGTTAACTCCCGTTTCGACCCGTGCCTATATATATCTCGTCCAAACACGTTTTGAAAAGATCCCCGACTTTAGAAATAATTTTAGACTTAGTTTTTGGAGAGGAAGAAGAAGAACAAGCTTTATTTTACGTTTTGTTGAGGTTTTTCATACGAATTCTAGTTTCTTTTCAGTTCTTAGTTTCTTTTCATTAGTTCGTTACTTTGAACACGTTTAAATTTCGTTTTTATCAATTCAATTTCAGTTCTTCGTATTTATTTTCTTTTAAAACCCTAGTTCATGTTTCTTATTTTCTTCGTTCAATTCATTATGTTTTTGTTCGTTGTTTCTTCTATTGCTTTTATTTTTGTTATAACCATGTCCGGCTAAAACCCTTGTATGCTTGGGTTAGGATGAACTCGTAGAAGTAGGATGTGGGTACGTAATTAAGGTAATTCGTGACGTTAGTTTTAATTCTCTTAATTAATGAATGCTTAAAATTAATCTAGATTTTACTCTTGAGTTTCGTTCGAAAGGTGTTAGAGAGAGGACGACCGTATCACTCTTTAACAACGAGTAGGCTTAACGAGAGGGTTTAGGAGAGGTTAATTAATCTACCGGTTTAGCGAAGGAGGACGACCGCATCACCTTAGTTAAATCAGGGTCTCTTTAATTAAGCACTATCTATTAACTTGTTAGTAGATTTGTGAAGTCGAGTGTTAGGGTAAAGTATTAGGGTTTAGAATCTTGAGCTTTCACCTTGCATTCTTAGACTTAGGTTAATTCTCGTTTGTCACAGTTATTTTGATTATGTACCTGCTCCGTTAGTATACGTAGGGATTCCTATCCTAAGCATCACCATCTCCCATTAGAAAACAACCTTAGTTAATTCGTTTCTTACGTTCTTTAGTTTAATTAGTTTACTTTAGTCTTTTAATTAATCTTTCAAAAATCCAAAAACATTTCACTCATATTAACTACGACGCGTAGATCTTCAGGGATCTATTCGCATATATACCATCCCTTGGGTTCGATAATACTTGGTCCCTATACTTGCCCATACTACAGTGAACCCGTACTCTTGCGGGGTAGCTACTAGTAGAAGCTAGTGTAGTCGCTTCAAGTCAATGGCGCCGTTGCCGGGGATGGCGTTGTATGTTTGAATAGGACTTGTCGATAGCTTAGTAGTTAGTAGTGGGTGATTTAATTTCTGTTTTTATTTTTATTTTTCTATCCATTCGGCAGTTGCGTTTTGATCCTTCTGCTAGTGTGTCAGGTTTATGAAAACACGCTCACAAGGCAATACGAGCGAAGAGAGAATACCGTTGGACCCTGAGACAATAGCCAGAAGGAACCGAGCCTTCTTGAGAAGGATGAACGCTGCCGACTTAGGGAAGGAACCGATGGACATCAATAATGAGTTGGACGATGCTGCCAACGATTTCAATCAGGCAGTAGACCGAGTTGAAGGCACTGGAGTTAGTGGTAGCCAGAATCAAATTCCATTGGGGGATAGCCAGAGCCTAAACCCGGATACACGAAACGTAGGGAATCCAGCTCAGAACCTTGTCCATAATCCTCCTAACAACCCTGCTTACCCACAAAACCCGAATAACCCTTTCCATAACCCAGCATACCAACACTATCCATACCCACCTTACCCTTACCCACCGTATCCATATCATCCACCACCAGTCTATAACCAACCACCTGTTTACCAACCACCACCCCAACAAGTACCCGCACCAGCTGCTAATCCACAACACGTTCCTCCGAACGTAGATCATAATATGGCGATTCGAGGGAGGTTTGCAGCGCAGCCACAGAGGTACTATGACGGAGTAGCTCTACCTCCTGTTGAGGCGAACAACTTCTCGATATCACCGGGGATTTTAAAGCTGCTGACTGAGAATCAGTTCAAAGGAGTGATCGGGAAGGAGAATCCTCATACACATCTGAGGAGCTTTCTCATGATAGCCTCCACATTTCATTATAATGGCATGTCTGAAGATGCCAAGAGGCTTAGGCTGTTCCCATTCTCATTGACGGGAATAGCCAAGGAGTGGTACGATAATACGCTCCCGCGGGGAGGTATTACCACTTGGGCCGAGCTCGAGCGTCTGTTCCTCGAGCGATTCTACCCTCCATCTAGGACGATCAAGGCTAGAATTGAGATCTCGTCCTTTCGCCAGAAGTCTGGAGAGGATTTACGCCAAGCGTGGGAGAGATACTCGAACATGCTGATAGAGTGCCCGCAGCATGGGTACAATGAGGGGGATGTTATGGCATTCTTCTACAGCGGTGCCAGCAAGGATGGTCAAGCCCATTTAGACGCCTGTGCGGGTGGAGCATTCCTGAACCAAGGCATAGAGAGATGTAGGGAGATCGTGGACAACATTGTCACGAATGCCGGTGCTTGGAGTGGAGATGCAGATTTGCAAAGAGTGCATCAGGTTGAGGAGGGAGAAGGGACGAGAAGGCTGCTGATGGCCATGATGGAAAAGATCAACAACCTCGAGTTGGGGAAAAGTTTGGTTGGAGAGCATGCAGTAGAGAATGAGAGAGTAGACCAACCAAGTGGACAGCAAGAGGTAGCCAATTACATGGGAGGTCCATATTACAATCAGAATGGCTACCAAGGTGGAAATCAGTATGGAAGGCCTTCTTATGGCCAACCATTTGTGCCTCCAGGCCCTCAGCCACTTCAAAATCAATGGAGGAACACACAAGGAGTTCAAGGAGGCCAGCAGCCTCCTCAAAACACATGGAGGAGGAATGATAATTTTTCTTATGCTAACCCAAAAGCTGGTGTTACTGTTCCTGCAGGTGTTGATCCAGGTTCTAAACCTCCTGGTGGAGAAGGTGGTGCATCAACCGAGGAGATGTTGAGAGCGATCCTTCAGAAGGTGGAGGAAGGGAGCAAGCGGTTGTCATCCTTGGAGTACGATGTGAAGGAGTTGCATAAGAAGGGTGATCATCGTGATCAAGAGCTCCAGAAGATGAACGTTGAGTGGACTAGAACTCAACAATAGAACAATCGAAGGTTCACCTCTTTAGAGCTCCAGATGAGTCAAATTGCAAAGTCCGTGAATAGAATGCCGGAGGGGAACTCAAAAGAGCAGTGCAAGGCGATCCAGCTGAGAAGTGGAACCAACTACGAAGGTCCTCAGATGCCTGCTGATTCTGAGACGCCCCAAGAAGAGATTGAGCCTAAAGGAGATGAAGTTGAGAAGGGGAGTGAAAGTGAAGGGATTGAGAAGCATGAAGATATGGATGAGTCCCAGAAGGGGAAGGAAAGTAAGGAGGGTGAGAGAGTTCCTAAGTGGAAGAAGGCAAAGGAAGCAAGGGAGAAAGTGAAAGAAACAGAAAGAGATGAATGGGGGGTACCCAAATCTGTGATACCCGTCCCATATCCACAACGCTTCATGAAAAAGAAGCTTGATGAGAAATTCGCTAAGTTCCTTGATGTTTTTAAACAATTGCATATTAATATTCCTTTTTATGATGCTTTGGAACAGATGCCGCACTATGCGAAGTTTTTGAAGGACTTGATCGCGAAAAGACGGCGAGTGGATGAGCCGAAGTTGGTGCAGCTGAACCACGAGGTGAGTGCATTAGTGCACAAGGCGCTTCCACCAAAGCTGAAGGATCCCGGGAGCTTCACGATCCTATGTGATATTGGGAACGGGATCAAGAAGGGAGCGTTGTGCGACCTCGGGGCAAGCATCAATCTCATGCCGTTGTCGCTTTTCAAGAAGTTGGAAGGTGGTGAACTTCAACCCACAATGATGACGCTTCAACTAGCCGACCGGTCTATTACTCGACCTCAAGGTGTGGTTGAAGACGTCCTAGTGAGAGTTGGAGATCACATCTTTCCAGCCGACTTTGTAGTGCTAGAAATGGAGGAAGATGAGCACGTACCCCTGATCTTGGGAAGACCGTTCTTAGCTACGGCGGGGATGGTGCTAGATGTGGCAAATGGGAAGATCACATTGAAGGTTGATGATCAAGAAGTGAAGATCTCCCTATATGAAGCCATGAAGCACCCGAGGGAGGATGAGAGCTTGTATTGCATGGATGCAATTGATCCTAGTGTTGAAGACACACCTCATATCCCTAACTCTTCTCATATTCATGAATTTTATAATTCTTCACTTGATTATTTAACCCATGAGCGTTATGATCTTGATTATTTTGATAGGGATAAAGTGAAGAAGTTGAAGGATGAAGAGGTGAAGAAAGTGGACGTGGTCCAGTTAGAAGGGAAAGGAGGAGTTAAGAAGAAAAAGTCCAAATTCAAGAAATTGTTTAGTAAGACTCCTCCAGATAGAGGGAAGAAGGAGTTGAGACCCATAACACTTGGGGATGAGAAGAGAGCAAAGGAACTCATGATGGAGGGACATCAAGGAAAGGAGTTCAAACACCACTCTTATGAGAGTAAGGGAGGTAAATTTGAGTATGATGTCCCATAAGCTCCTTTGAGCTTGGTCCGGCATGAGGACCTTAAAAATAGCGCTGAATGGGAGACAACCCATTTTTATTTGCTTTTGAGTGTTTTTTAGTTATTTCCTTTTATGTTACTAGGATGTTGTTGAGTCGTATGTTTAACCTCGTACTTGAGAGTTTTATTTTGTAGGCTTGTCTCTAAAGGAGTAAAGGTATCATGGAGTTACTCAGATTGAAGGAACCCACTTGAGACAAGGGAGTGTGCAAAGCTAGTGAGAGAAACTGAATTGTTCGGTTGAGGTAACCCACAACCCCAAACTTAGACCTCTAGCAAGGTCGAAGTTTGGGGGGGTGGAGTTTTTTTATGTTTCTTGTTACATTGCACATGCATGCACCCCTTATCTTTGAGTTGAGTTAGTTATTTGGTGCCTTGAGATGCTCCTTGGGCTTTTATTAATTTGTTGTGTTACTCAATATTTTATGCCTATCAATCACCTTATGCTTGTTGATTGCTATCTTTGAGTATGATTTGATGAGTAGGGTGAATTGTGAGGATGAGTTGGGAGTTTTCTTGTGTGAGTGTTTGAGTTTGAGCTGATTAGGGAGAGAACCCGTATGCTTATGAGTTTTCTTTTGAGTACTTGTGTGATGAGAGTGAGAATGCACTAGGACTAGCATGGATGTGAAAGCTGTGAGATTTGAGCCTTACGAGATTTTGATGCATTAATTAATCTCTTCGTTTGTGAGTGGATCGTCACCTTAGAGGATGCTAGAACTTGCATGTGCTCTTGCTTCTAGATTGTGTCTAGTTTGATATGCCGAATGTGATCTTAGGCCATCATTGATTTTATTGAGTCACTTAGCCAAAATTTTCCTTACCAATGACATTGATCCCTTGTTAGCCCCGTTGAGCCTAAAGCCTATTTTATTTGCTAGCACATATGAACACTATTCCAATTCCTAAGCCTTTTTGTCCCAACTTGAGTGGAGAATAGGAAAGTGTGAATATGAAGGGAGTGAATTGAGTTGAAAAAAAGGAGAAGATTATTTGTTGAGTGAATATGAGAAAAAAGGTGTGATGAAGTTTTGAGATGTGGGAAAAAGAACAAAAAATTTGAGGATGAGCAAAGGAAAAAATGAGCTCATGTGTTTGTGCGAAAAAGAAAAAATGATGAAGTGATTGAAAAAGTGAAAAAGTGAGAAAGAAAAAAAAAATTGAAGTGTTGAGAGAATTGAAAGCGAAAGTGTAGTGATTGAATATGTTTGAAGTAGTTCGTTCTTAATCTCGAAGTACCGAAGTTTTGAATTTCTATTCTCCATTCACTTGAGTCACTTTACCATATTGTTATCCCACCTGTCCAAAGAGCCTACATTACAACCTTTTGAAAGTCCTTTTTGATTCGGCATTGATTTCTAGAGTATGGTCGAAGTTGAGAGCATTTACAAGCCTATGGCTGCCAATTTGTGTGAGTGATTGATTGAGTGAGTCCCTTTATCATTGTTATACACTTGTGAGGGAGTTAAACACATCGTTGAGTGCACATCCATGCTTGATCTTGGTGCTTCTTATTATTGTTGCATGAGTACGATAAAAAGAATTGAGTGAGTATACGGGTGATTGACTTTTGAAGCTTGAATTCATTAGCTTGCATGATTGATTTTTCCTACTCATTCCTAACAATTTCACTTGACTTATTATTTCGTTGCTTGAGGACAAGCAACATGGTAAGTTTGGGGGGGTTGATTAGGCGTGAAATTGTCATGATTCGTAGCTAGAAACACCCTAGTTTTGGTCGAGTTTATAGAGTATTTAGAGTCAATTGAGCATTATTTCTATACATTGATAAATTTGTCTCTTTGATGCTCATAGGTGAAGAGAGGACGAAAAACGGAGTTCGTAGGACTTTGAATCGACTCAAACGGATGCCCGGATGAGAAGATATTGAAGAAATACGATTGGTATTAGTGCGGACGAGGAAAAGTATCATTTGGAAGGATTAGAGATCACTCGAGCGCATTGCTCGAGCGCCACCGCTCGAGCGCCTTACTCGAGCGCGCAAACATACAGAACCATTCTTGCGCTCGAGCAGCTCGAGCGCCACCGCTCGAGCGAATCACTCGAGCGCCCAAAAGTAACAGTGTCATTTCAGCGCTCGAGCAGCTCGAGCGCGACCGCTCGAGCGAATGCATCATTCGAGCTACACTGCTCGAGCGGGACCGCTCGAGCGTTTTGCTCGAGCGCCCCTATACTTTTGCCTCCGGATTCGTATTTTCGGCCCGTTAACTCCCGTTTCGACCCGTGCCTATATATATCTCGTCCAAACACGTTTTGAAAAGATCCCCGACTTTAGAAATAATTTTAGACTTAGTTTTTGGAGAGGAAGAAGAAGAACAAGCTTTATTTTACGTTTTGTTGAGGTTTTTCATACGAATTCTAGTTTCTTTTCAATTCTTAGTTTCTTTTCATTAGTTCGTTACTTTGAACACGTTTAAATTTCGTTTTTATCAATTCAATTTCAGTTCTTCGTATTTATTTTCTTTTAAAACCCTAGTTCATGTTTCTTATTTTCTTCGTTCAATTCATTATGTTTTTGTTCGTTGTTTCTTCTATTGCTTTTATTTTTGTTATAACCATGTCCGGCTAAAACCCTTGTATGCTTGGGTTAGGATGAACTCGTAGAAGTAGGATGTGGGTACGTAATTAAGGTAATTCGTGACGTTAGTTTTAATTCTCTTAATTAATGAATGCTTAAAATTAATCTAGATTTTACTCTTGAGTTTCGTTCGAAAGGTGTTAGAGAGAGGACGACCGTATCACTCTTTAACAACGAGTAGGCTTAACGAGAGGGTTTAGGAGAGGTTAATTAATCTACCGGTTTAGCGAAGGAGGACGACCGCATCACCTTAGTTAAATCAGGGTCTCTTTAATTAAGCACTATCTATTAACTTGTTAGTAGATTTGTGAAGTCGAGTGTTAGGGTAAAGTATTAGGGTTTAGAATCTTGAGCTTTCACCTTGCATTCTTAGACTTAGGTTAATTCTCGTTTGTCACAGTTATTTTGATTATGTACCTGCTCCGTTAGTATACGTAGGGATTCCTATCCTAAGCATCACCATCTCCCATTAGAAAACAACCTTAGTTAATTCGTTTCTTACGTTCTTTAGTTTAATTAGTTTACTTTAGTCTTTTAATTAATCTTTCAAAAATCCAAAAACATTTCACTCATATTAACTACGACGCGTAGATCTTCAGGGATCTATTCGCATATATACCATCCCTTGGGTTCGATAATACTTGGTCCCTATACTTGCCCATACTACAGTGAACCCGTACTCTTGCGGGGTAGCTACTAGTAGAAGCTAGTGTAGTCGCTTCAAGTCACCTTTCTGCATTCCTGTTCGTCTCAGCCAAAATAAGGGAGGCGTAAGTCACTCCCAATTAAACGAAAATCAGGAATTTGCCAACAATTGAAATTCATCACATGTTTTGCATGATAATCATGCACTTTCATGTCATCTTCAATGAATATGGACACTCCATATTTATGGGCTGAGTCGAAACTTTTGGGCTCAACAAACTTAGAAAACTCTTCTAAAGCCCAAATACAACCCAAATATCAATTGTCAAGGACCAATAACCAAGGTCCAAGGTCCAATGTCTTTAGCTCAATCTCAATTAAATTCCCTTTTAATTTTCACTCACATATTAATATTGGTAAACACCAATAATTTCCAACAATCCCCCACATGAGTGAAAATTAGAGCCTATAATATGCAGACTTACAATCCAGTTCAAACGAGACGTTATTGCATCTGGATAGGTAGTTTGGAGCTTTGAACCTTCCATAGTCAAACATTACCGAGTACACCGGCGGCCTAGTGGACACTATGTCTTGAACCATTCCACCTTGGTGTGCACTGAGACAATAATGTTGACACAATAAAATCTCTACGCTCTTCTCTTGTTCTCACGTTTTTGTTCGTTTCGGCCATGGACACCCTTTGGATTCATAAGTGTTTAATATCCAGTGATATTTGAAGCGGCCTCTCACCTCACACTTACATAGGTGATCTTCTATCTTGAGTATCCCATTATACTCTAGGAATCATTAAAAGTCAAAGACTTAACTTATACCACAACTCATGAGTTCCAACACTTGGTGTTGTGCTCTTCTAAAGAATGGTCAAATTACCAAGTGTTCTTAACAACAAACATCCACAACTTAGTTTTCCCATTGAACCAAGTTCTTGGGATCTCCAGTCATCATGGTTGGGTTACCACTGCTTCAGTTTTTACTTTGTGGATTTTAGACCCATTCTTTCTAGTACTTTATTCGATCTCAGCTAGCTCTTTTCATGAGTGAATCCACTATTACTAGAGATCAAATTTTCATCACACACCCCCACATTTTAGGGTATACACCTCTAAGTTACACCAACTTCAAATCACACACGTCTGTGTGATCTAAGTATTAGAGGTAAAGTATTCCAAACTAATGACAAATATTTGCCATTTCCCTTCCACATATATCATACACCTTTTGAGGTTATTGGTATTAGGAATGTTAATAAATAAATTTTATTAACCACTTTATAACTTTAGATTTATACACCTAAACCTCAAAAGTTATAAAATTGGAACACTAAATTTTACCACAGTGAACTCTTTAGTCCCGGCTTCCTTGGCAAACTGCTTTAGATTTTCCATTTAAATTCAAAGCCACGCCACACTTCAAATTCGAATATATCAATGGAGAGGCCCCTTCTTCCCCCACATTCGAATTTATCCATGGCGAGTACTCATCTCCTACATTCGAGATTGTTCGTCTGTTTTATTTAATATTTCATCAAATATTAATTTGGACACAATTTTGAAATAAATTGGAAAACCGACATTTGAAGTTACACTTCAAGTCCGAAATTTAATCTTGGTCAAATACCAAATTAAATTCAATTTTCATTATGGCCTTAATTGCCACTTTTGACTCTCAAATAAATTGTCATTGCTATGAGCCAAATCTTGTGAATTAAATTCACATCGTTCATGCTCTCAAAGCACAGTTTCAAATGAGGCTTTAATGCCACTATTTATTCGTGAGCAAATTATACGACGCCTCAAATCTTTTGGACTAAATCCAAATAATAATTTATACTCTCAAGCACAAGTATTTTATCCCATATCAAATTTTATTTGATATCAAGGAATTCAAATTTATGAAATAATATTTATAATACCTGAAAGTATTATTAAATAAATTTCATAACAATACGCGATCCAAAATTCAATTAATTTTGTCCCATGTTTCTCTCAACAATTTAACTGAAATTTGAATTTCAGCCTTAATTCATCAATTTGGCCAATCAAGATCAACAATAGGCCTACGTACTCGGCTAAACTAGCCAATATCCCCATTAATTTAATTTTGGGTCAATCATGTAAGTATGATCTTCAACCCAAAATAAATTAAAACACATGGCTCAACTTATTTGTCGTCTAACATTTCAAGCGACAGGAGAGACACGACCATTCATGTCACTTTCTCTCGGAACAACGACGTCAATCGCCGATTTACTCAAATCACGACAGACTTGAACGCCACCACAGGCATTTCGATTCAATCTTTTTTCGAAAAGCCACCAATTTTTATTTTAAATTAGCGCTTCATTTGGAAAAAGCCTCATCGCAGTCCGGTTCATGATTCTCATCAACAACCGGTTTTAATCTCATTCACGAGACTTTATTTCCATTGCCACCATTTGTCACTGACATCCTCATTTTGCGTATCGTTCTCAACGAACGCAAGCGGATACTCAGTGAAAAACTTTGCCAACCACAAGGTGGTAAGAAAAAAAATAGCATTCTCTTTTGCCATTTTTTTAATTCTTACCCGAGAACTTCTCGGGTTTCTCGTTATAGACCATAAGAGGTCTAGCTTCATCAAAGGGAAAATGGTTCACCACATTAGGAATAGAGGTCTGCCCAATTTGGACATTTACAGAGGGGATAGGGGTAGTGGTGCCCTGGGGAGGACCAAAAGGAACAACAGTGTTTCCCTGGTTCGAAGACTCAGAATTATTATTTCCGTCGGTCAAGTTTCGTCTTGCGATTGTTGGAATTTTTTATGACTGTGGAAATAATAATTTGAAAAATTAAAATAAAATTACAACTCAATACAGAAATTTACACTGAAACAAAAAAGAGAAGAAAACTGTGTGTCGAGTCGAGAAAGACCTCTTCCCGCAAGACGAAATTTTCCCGGTAGTGCTCTTCGGTTCTGGAAATACGTCCCCAAAGGTAAAACAACACTTTCGTCTTCAAGAGTGCAGCACCGCAGGTCTTGAAGCTCCAGCGAACAGAAAGAACGTATGAACTGGACTGATTTCTTAAAGACTCTATATGCTAGAATACTTAGGGAGAGAGTGAGAGAGATTTTTTGTGTGGCGCCAGAAACTATGCATGAAGACACCTATTTATAGGCCTCCAAGACCCACACATGCATGGAAGGATTGTTAGTCAAACTACGAACCTAGACCTTTCTGCATTCCTGTTCGTCTCAGCCAAAATAAGGGAGGCGTAAGTCACTCCCAATTAAACAAAAATCAGGAATTTGCCAACAATTGAAATTCGTCACATGTTTTGCATGATAATCATGCACTTTCATGTCATCTTCAATGAATATGGACACTCCATATTTATTGGCTAAGTCCAAACTTTTGGGCTCAACAAACTTAGAAAACTCCTCTAAAGCCCAAATACAACCCAAAGATCAATTGTCAAGGACCAATAACCAAGGTCCAAGGTCCAATGTCTTTAGCTCAATCTCAATTAAATTTCCTTTTAATTTTCACTCACATATTAATATTGGTAAACACCAATAATTTCCAACAGAAATTACATTATTTTTCACTCATTTAATATTAAAAAACACATACCCCGTCTACTTTTATCGTTCTTCAATAAATTTTTATCTTTCAACCTCTAACTTTGTATTAAATATTATAAATTGTACAATTTTTAAATGAAACACCCACCTTAGGGCGATGAAAGTGTAACAATTGTTGAATGCAGCGAAATCAATAACTGTTCCCAAAAATCAACACGAGTTTGTTTTTTCTATTATGTTTCTCAGTATGTCACAACAAATTTTTGAAACAAACATGGTAAGACAACAAAATGTATGATAATTCAATTGATATAAAGGACAGGATGAGGTTGGAGGTTTTCGATGGAGATTCTTGTTAGCTCCTTTCATCCATCAAAATTGTGTTACTTTTTTTATTTATTTGTCCACTAAAAGTATATATTTTTTTTATTTGTCAGCAATTACTTTAATTTTATATTTACAAACAATTATTTTATTCATACTTTATTCTTATTTTATCTATTTTATTTTTTAAATTTGTACCTAAACAATGAGACGCAGTTTTGGTGGACATGGTGGCTCACGGTTTTCATTGGAGATTCTAACAAAAAAAAAATTCTATTTAAAATGTTCAAAATTAAGTTAAAGTACTCATTTAGGTAGAAAACAGTCTCTTCGAAGACAACACTTGTTCATGAACAATATCGATAAGCTTGTTGAATAAATTAAAAAAAAAAACAACTGTCTTCCTTCATTTTTTTTTTTATTTCTTGGAAAGAAGACAATGTTACTTTACAGATATTTTCTTTTTCTATATCAATTATGAGTTCAATTTATTGCTTGGTATTTTTTTGTATGTACTCCCTCCGTCCACGAAATTTTACCCAGTTATTGTAGGGCACAGTTTTAATGAAAATTGATATTTTATTGAAAAAGTAAATAAAGTAGATAAAGTAAGAGTATTGTGGTGTGTATTGTGAGACCCATTTTTTGTTTGTGAGTGTAGTTTATTTCCAAAAGAGGAATTGGTAAAAATTTGGTGGACGGACCAAAAAGGAAAGCGGGTAAAAATTTGGTAGACAAATGGAGTATATTATTAGACAAAGTTATACAAGAGAACTTCATTCCTTTCGTACAGTATCCTCTAAAAATATAATGTATTTTTTTCAATAATTTTGTTTCATTCATTATTTAATTACCACTTAATTAATTTACATGTCATTAATTTTGCACTAACAAATAATCACCATACTTAAATGGACCACACAAAATCCAAAATACCTTACTTTATGTATCCTATCTAAATTTTTTTAAAACCTGCAAAAAAACAAATAAGTAATAACCATATTTTTTGGGATGGAGTAGTATTCCCTCCGTCCCAATTTTGTTTTCCCGTTTGACTGTGCACAGAGTTTAATGCGAGAGTTGAATTTTAGTATTTAAATGAATAAAGTAGTATTGGGAGTAATGAATGGTGAATAAAGTAGTATTGAGAATGGTGAATGTTGAATAAGATATTATTTAAATGATAAGTAGTTTCCATTTTAGGAATGAGAAAACAAAATTAAGACGAACATTTTTGACAAATGAGAAAACAAAAGTGGGACAGAAAGATTATATTGTATGACCCATGAACTTTGTGGAGCCCCAACCCGATCATATTTTTAAAGTAAATTTGATCCGCATACATTAATGTGGAAATACATCTCATATATGACATCATTTCACCCCTTGGAATAATTTATTTCTACGTACATCTTTTGCATTTCAATTTCAATGATTATTATATTTTATGTATGCAACTAAGCTTTTGTCATATATCTGCTAAAAACCTTTTAAGTAAAATATCGATACCTAATTTTTCGTCTGTCAAACTATCAACATGTACTAATAATAATAAATATGTGCAGTCCATCGTTTTCTGACATGGAAAAACAAGATCAGTGTTTTTTTGTTTTTTTTGTGTTTTTCTAATTAGTATATTCACGTCATAATCAAAATGTTCCAGCAAAATTGAATTGAAATATTAGAGAATGTTGGTCTTTTATAAAACCATGAGCCATTTATAAATGGATTTCTCATGAAAAGACAAAATACACACCCATTTAATATTACTAGATCTATTTAATTTAACACGAATTTTATAAAAAATAGATATATTATATGTAAAAATAAAATGAATCGTGAATTAAAATGTAAAATATTTTATTTTTAAGAAATAAAACTAAGTAAAATTAGACATTTGAAAAAAAAAAACCCTAATTTTTATTGACAAAAACTTGTATGAGACCACACAAATTAACAATACTCCCATAGAAGTGTTAATGAATTAATCCTCTAACTACACTTATTTTCATTGTGTCATGCTAAAAAACCTGCTCTTTTTTATTGGATGGATAAAGTAAAATAAAGAACCCAAATTTACCTAACATCGTGCCCGTGGCCCACGTGTAAATGGGTCAACTACTATAAATAAAAATAATAAAAAAATTGACCATTTATGTTTTGTCAATAATTGAAAGCAAGCATTCAAATCAGCGTGGGCCATTGACTCCACCCAAATGGGCATTGTCGTATTCAATCATGGTCGGCACTTTCTTCAGTTTTGGAACTTGCATCTGCATAGATCATTTCTCAAGGCCAGAACCCCAAGGTGTATTGTTTTCAGCTTATGAAGTACGGATGGGGGATGAACTTCCCCTTTTCCGGCCACTTTTTGAATTTACACATCTCATTCCATATTCAAATACACATTCACTCTTATTTTCACATAACTCAATATCTATTACATCAACTCTATTTTTTCACATAAAAAATATATTTTATTAATTTTTATCTTCTACTTTATAATACACCATCAATTAAATTAATATATTATTTATTTTAATTGTTTACAAAAAATTCAATTAAAACATATTAATAGTATAAATGCGTGAAATTAATTGCTATCTTCATTCATTAATTATATATACCATGTAAATAAATTGGGAACATTTTTTCTTAACTTAGCAAAAGGCAAAACATGACTATAAATATTAAAATTTACTTTAAATTAATATAAAATTTCTTTGTAGGCACGTCGCAGACAATAAGAACGAAATTATTTTTATCGAAAAGCATAATGGAATATTTCGTAAATAATTTTTTATATTCTTATAGTGAATGAAGATTAACAATAGGAGAAAAGTTATATTTTAAAAATAAGATAACGACTTCTTATAAAAAATTGTATTGAATATATATATCCATTAAAACATTGATTATTTATTTCGTTTTATAATTCATTATTAGACACAAAATTTGAAAATGAATAAAAATAATATTATGAATTAATGAATTATCGATGAGAATCTTCAAATTTCACCACATGTAATATGATGATGCATGTATTTAGTATATTAAATATATGTATGGTATTGTTGAATTGTTTTAAGAATTTAATTTGTTTATTATGTTTAAAAAAATAAAAAATGTATGATTTCAATAAAATCAAATTAAATTGGTATTAATTGACATTTTCGTGTCGGATAATTAAGTTCTTGTAATTTTAACAACGTTAATAAAATTTTAACCACGTTAATATCATTTTGTTAATTCAATTGTTTTGTGTTTTATTTCAATTCAAATAATATAATATAATTAAATAATTATATAATTTTACATAATAATATTAATTATTTTATATTACAATGCAACACAATCATTCAATCACTACCTCTTTAATAAATAATAATATAATAATACATCATCATTATTGATTTGACATAAAGCCCCATCCACCCCTACTACATTCAATCCAAAACAAACAAATGATTACTATTCACAGGATTTCGCCCATCCACTTTTTTTTCCCCATCTGGATTTCCCCCATCCACCTCAAGACGAATACAAACGTAACCTAAGACTACGTTTTTGGGATTTAATTGTATACGTATAAGAAGTCATGAATTTACATTCAAATAATGTAAGATTCTTAATGAATTATAAAAGGACAATGTTAAAGGTTCAGAATTTGGATATCCAAAAAAGGGCATTTTCGTCATTTTAGGTCTTAAAATCCCAAATCTGCCTTTACAACATTTTAGGTGTCCAAATAAAAAAATTCAGATTTTGAATGAAATCTAATTTGAAACTTTGAAAAGATTTTGTCAAATTAAAAAAGATTTTCTGCAAATTTATGTTTCCAAGACAATCATCACTTGCAATTTTCAATACATTTGTCTTTATTCCCTCCCACTACAAATCATAATATTATACACTAGTGCTAGTTCCGCGAATTTTTGCGGGATTGTAAATAAAGTTATTTGCAGAATAAAAAATTGTATAATTTTTTTAAATTTTATTATATATTTACATATAACTTTATATATTTACAAAATAAGGACACTGTCTTTTATTTTGGGCAAATTTAAGCTAAATTTTACAAAATATGAATCAAACAAAGGCCGATTACGATATGCTCAGTTTCAGTTGGTTGTATTTTATAAAATTTAGCATAAATTGGATAAAATTAAAAAAGAGTGTCCTAGATTTGCAAGTTTGTAAAGATATTGTCCTAATTTTGCAAGTTCTTAGAGATATTGTCTCAATTTTACAAGTCCGTAAAGATAGTATCCTAATTTTATAGACACTCATAAGGTAGTGTCCTAAAAACTTAATTTTCCCTTAAAACCAATATATATAAGAAAAACAAGATCGAGAAACCAAATAAATAAGGTCAATTTTAATGGAGAAACGTATGAAACTTTTTCAAAAATTATATTCTTATGATAACCGCTTCAGAGAAGAGTTGAGAGAGTTGAATCGATCTGTAGTTGTTGTTTCCTTGTAGAATCAAAACCATAGTTAATTAATCTATTGGACATTATAGCACCTTTCGTTTTTTCTAAATCAACTTTTTAATATGTGAAAATTATCTTTAAGTTAATTATCTATGTAATTGTAGAAGTTGTTTATTATGACCACATCTTCCGGTTAAATAAAACTTATGTTAAATTTTATAAAATGTGGGTCAAATAAAGCCCGATTATGATATGCCCAGTTGACCATATTTTATAAAATTTGGACTAAATTGGCCAAAATTTAAGGATGTCCTAGTTTTGAAAGTTTGTAAAGATTCTAATTTTGAAAGTTCGTAAAGATATTGTCTCAATTTTGTAGGCCCGTAAAGATAACTTTACAAACACTCCTTTACAACCAATTTAGTTAATGGTAACAAACAATATTAATTATTTATTTAAAGAATATTAATTGGTAAAGTAAAATGTATCTAAAAATAATTATATTTAATTCTAAAACATACTCCCAATAGTAATATTTTATGATTAAAATATATAATACCTCATTGAAGTTAATTATATTTCTACTCAATCACCAATATTGTCTAAAGTACAAATTGATATGTATACAAAAAGTCATACCTTATAATTTATCACTAAATTAACTCATATAAATGATTACTATTTTAGGACATTATCTTATGGGTGCTTGCAAATTTAGGACACTATTTTTTCGGACTTACAAATATAAGAAACTATCTTTATGGAATTATAAAATTAGAACACTATCTTTACAGGCTTGCATTTATAAAATTTGGCCTAAATTGGACAAATTAAAAAAGAGTGAGTTTTGCAAGTTTGTAAAGATATTGACCTCATTTTGCAAGTTCGTAAAGACATTGTCTCAATTTTGCAAGCCCGTAAAGATAATGTCCTAATTTTTTTTTTAAAGGGATAATGTCCTAATTTTACAAACACTAATAAGGTAGTGAACTAAAATAATATTTTTTTTCCCCATATAACCAATATATTTAAGAAAGGGAAGATTGAGAAACAAAAAAAAAAGTCAATTTAAATGGAGAAAAATACGAAACTTTTTCACAAAATATATTCTCATAAAACACATTCCAAGAAACAATTCTTAACAATGATATTATATGCATCTTTCATTTTACTAAATCGGTGGTAAATACGTTTTCAACAAAAGATTTAGCACGCGAGAAAAAAAAATATCGGCACATTAGAATTATTCGTCGTCATTACTATTCTAAGAATGTAATTTACACAAATACATAAAAA
Organism: Ballota nigra; assembly: GCA_947034835.1. NCBI lineage: Eukaryota > Viridiplantae > Streptophyta > Magnoliopsida > Lamiales > Lamiaceae > Ballota > Ballota nigra. The sequence goes on from OX344720.1 coordinate 92,438,678, forward strand.
CAATTCCACATCAATTTATATTTACTATCATTATCTAGTCAAACAAAAAAAAAAAAAATATTTACCGATCATTTTAAATATCTTCATACCTACTCATATAAGAAAATGTTAAATTTAGTAGAACCTAAAATACTTACTGAAATGTGATAAAATCTTCAACCAAGAGGTATACCTATCATAAGGAACAATATGTAACCGCAATTAAATTATAAATAATTGACCCTAATCTAACACATAATTTATGCTATGATATCATGATATAATTAATGTGAACAACGACTAATACTGTAACTAAAGTATCATTGGAACTTCTACCTATAATAGCTAGCCAATGTAATTAGGGTATGTTACATAAACAAATTCCAAGAAACAATAATTAACAATGATATGGATTTACATGAATCTTTATTTTTACTAAATCAACGCTAGAAACATGGACTTCTATACCAGTATTAATTTCATTTCTTTTACGACCACTCTTTTGTTTTAGATATTGAGATACTTTCTTATTAAACTAAAAAATATACCTAAAAATTCAAATTGAATAAATAACTATGGTAAAATAAATTGAACACATTTTTGTTACTTTACCGAGATTTTGTCAATTTAATTTTATCAAAACTGTGCATAAATTTTTGTCTTAAAGAATATGTATTTATGAAAATAAACCTTAAAAGATATTTTTATGCACCAATTGAACCGCATAAATCAAATGCATTTTTAAATGATAGTGTCAATTATTTTGTTAAAAAATATTAATGTTTAAAAAAATTCATTAAATAATATTAACTACGTATTAATTGTACGGTGCAATTTGTGCCTCCATTGTTATTCAAATTTAAATCCTTGAATTTAAAATTCGCCACTCATTTATCTACATCAATATTTCCATCATGGCAAAAGATTGACACACCCTAAAATTGGAGAATAAATTAATACCTAATTTAATACTACATTAATTTTTATAATAATTCGTTACTATGTAATTTATGCAAATTGATATTGACTATCATTATCTAGTCAAATGAAATTTGGACCAAGGATTAATCCACAAATGATATATCGATCTAAATTAATGGATTATACAAATGATTTACTAATCATTTTAAATGTCATGAATTGTAGGTTGTATGACAATTATTAGAATTTATAAATAGACCACCTTTCAAGCATATCGACCCCAATCAAGGAAGTATTAATTTAATAATCTAGGAGTATGTATAGAGTGAAATTGATTTATATATGAATCACCGAAGGGTATTAGTTGTTTTCACTGAAGAGTATTAATTATTTTTACCGAAGAGTATTACTGATTTACACTGAAGAGTCTCAGTTCATTTTCACCGAACAACGAAGACTCTTTAGTGTAAATCAGTAATACTCTTTAGTAAATATAACTAATATTCTTCAATGAAAACAACTAATACCCTTCGGTGATTCATGTATAAATCAGTTTCACTCTATACTTTGTCATAATCTAGAGATAAGTCAAAACATAAAATCCGCATATGCATAATTAAATTTGGAAAATACACTACACCACATTAATTTTTGTACACTAATTTGCAAAATTAAAATTGTACACTAAACAAAAAACTTTTAAACATAAAGCCGCATTCCCATAATTAAATTTGTACACTAATTAATAATTATTGTCAAGAATTGAAATTTGCATGAGAATTAGTCGAAACTATTTCAGGATTCTGAAATATGCTATTATTAGTACATGTATTTGTATTAACGGTCCGCGAGTTGTGTGATGATCTTGTGGATTAGTATTTTGTCTTATGCATGTTGTGTTTCTTAATTAATTTGAATGTTACATAATTATATATTCGCATCTATGACAACTATTAATATTCCAACGGGAGAATGTTAAATGGTAAAAGAGAAAAAAAAAACTAATGAAATTATTTCTATGAACTTTCACTTAATATATTAAATATTAACTCCTAATAATTAGCAAATTTTATACTAATATTTTAAACATCAAAGCGCATTCATTAAAAATGATTATTATAAGTATTCAACCTTCATAAATTAACGATACTTATGATTTAGTTAGAGAAATTAGATATTAAAAATTCCACCAACTATCTATTCCCCTCAAATTAGATTTTAATAAATTCTATTTATTAACTAATTCACCAAAATTATTCCCTCTTCCTATTATAATTAGTCAACTTACCCCCAGTACATGCGTTTTTTTAAAAGTATCAGGATAATTAATTAAAACACCCACATCCATGCACAATTTTTCGGAACACCTCGAACCGCGGGCGGAATCTCCTGTAACACAATAATGCAACATCTTCTGTTACACCATTAGATTATTGCTACGTGTCATAAATTGATTGAAATTAATTTAACCAAATTAACTATAGTTATAGTAGGGGTGGACATCGGGTCGGGTATTGCGGGTTCGGATTTTTCGGTTCGGGTACCCGAAATTTCGGGTTGGGAATTACATTATCCGAACCCAACCCTAATTTTTTGGGTTACCCGAAATTCGGGTTACCCAATTTTTCAGATACCCAATGCGGGTAACTCGAATTTTTTTGTTCTTTTTTCCTGTTTAAACGTTCAAACATAATATACTACCTCACAAAGTCATTTCATTCATCAAACATAACAAATGATCCTATTTCACCAAACAATAACATAAACAACTTTAAAAAGTTACTAAATAGGTTTTCAATACCAATTACCAAAGTCGAGCAAATACAACTAAAAAAATGAATATTTCATACTGAATACAAATAGTCTATTAAGCATCAACTCCAACTAAAATTGTAGCAAACTTCTTTCTTCACTCACCGAAGCATCAAGGCATGAATGAACGAGCAAAGATAACAACACTTGAACTCATCCCCCACTCATCAAATATTGAAATTGCAACCATGAAACACCAATACTTGATAATTGATACTTAGAATATTTGATAAGATTTACTTTTAAATTATTATTTAGTATATAAATTGACCGATTCAAATTTCTATAAATATATAAATTAACATTACCATCTGATCTCATTATAATATATAAATTGCATATTTTTTGAAATTATTATAATTAACATAAATAAATATATTAAATTATATGTGTAATTTCGGGTAACCCGATCGGATTTTTTGGGTAGACATTTAATACCCGAACCCGAATCCGAATATATATATATATCGGGTTCGGGTAACCCGAAATTCGGGTTTTATAATTAAAAAATCCGAACCGATCGGTTTTTTTTTTTTTCGGAATTTGGATCGGGTACCCGAAACCCGAAACCGAATGCCCACCCCTAAGTTAGAGAAATCCCTATATTCTCTCCATTATATCATATTAAATCTTACTAATAAATAATAATTAATTCAATAATAATGTAATTCAAATCAACTAAACTAAAAAAAAACATGCTTATTTTTTTATTTAAAATCTTAACCCACATTCAATTTTTTTAAATCAATTATAAAGATATAAATATAATATTTTAAATATATATATATATATATATATATATATTGAAATAAATAAAAATAAGATTTTTATAAATTTAAAATGGAATGTAAAATTAAATTAACTAAAAAAAGGTTGTATATGTACACAAAAATTTAAAACTAAATTATATTATGTCTTATATATTATTTTCAATTTATTTTAAATGGTCATTTATATCAATATTAATTTATTTTTAAATGGTCAAAATAATTTAAAAATAAAATAATATTGATATAAATGACCATTTAAAATAAATTGAAAATAATAAATAAGACATAATATAATTTAGTTTTAAATTTTTGTGTACGTATACAACTTATTTTTTTTAGTTTATTTAATTTTTACATTCCATTTTAAGTTTATTAAAATCTTTTCTTTTATTTATTTCAATATATATATATATATATATATATATATATATATATTTAAAATATTATATTTATATCTTTATAATTGATTTAAAAAATTGAATGTGGGTTAAGATTTTAAATAAAAAATAAGCGTGCTTTTTTTAAATCTTAGTTGATTTGAATTACACTAATATTGAAATAATAATTATTTATTAGTAAGATTTAATAAAATATAATGGAGAGAATATATGGGTTTCTCTAACTATAGTTAATTTGGTTAAGTTAATTTCAATCAATTTATGACACGTGGCAACAATCTAGCGGTGTAACAGAAGATGTTACACCATTGTGTTACAGGAGATCCCGTCCGCTGTAGCCGACCATTTAATCCATTAAAATGCAATTAAAGCTACTGCTAAAAATATAAACATCAAATTAAAGGAGAAGACAATGCCAACGAGGTAAAGAAAAAAAAGGACCAGCTAATATAGGTTCCAACCTTAGACTGTGTTTAGATTTTTGAACTTGCTATCAGTATACATATTTGCATTAACGTCCCTCTTAGTTACACGGTGATTCCGTGGCTAGCGAAGTCCACATGCAGATGTTTTCTTTAATTAATTTGTACGTTACATAGTTCTATATTCGTACGCGTGGAAATTATTATTATTCTAAAATGAGAAAAAATTCACAAATACACCCCAAAACATGCATTACAACAACAACGATATAAATATGCGAAATTGTAGAAAAAAAGAAATGCAGAAGAAAAGGCTCGATTCACTAATACAAAGTATCAGTACATACTTCGCGATTGAACAACAACATACATCTAAGAATCCTATAGGTAAATTAAAAAAATACAATAGTACAACGCCCAGTAACTACCGGACACAAACATCCAAAAAAAAAGGAGGAAAGCAAACTAAGAATGCAATATATATCCGCCAATAAACTATAAATGACATAGATAAGCCCATCCACACTACGGATACAATCGAGATGCTATCGGAATACGGCGAAATTTACCAAAAAACAAACGCAAAAAATTCCTCCTCGGACGGAAATTGAAACAGAAAAAATCATCCACGGACGGAAGACAAACGCAATAAATCATTAGTATTCCGGCCCATGAAGAAGAGATAAAGAACAAAGAGAATCATGGATGAGATATGAGACACGTAGAATGTAATGAACAATTGTGGGAAGGGAATAACTTATATAGATAAACAATAGACCAAACGAACGATCAAGATTAGACAAAAGAAATTGGACAATCGAGATCAAAATAAGCTAGAATGAAGGGGAGAGCAAATATTTGAAATAGAGGTTGGAGGGCTCGCCACATAGGATCCTGCAACATCTCCTATATAGTATATTAGGATACATAACCCTACATATATAAAAATTAGGTTTCTTATTCATTCTTCCTAAAAAAAAAACCGGTAGCTTGCTTCTTCTTAGAAAAATGCCAAAAAAAATCTATGTTGTGTTCAAAGGTGTTCGAGATGGCATATACAATAGTTGACACGAATGTGCTCAACATTGTTGATAGGCGACCAATCGAGCAACATGTTAAGAGTTAAAATAATAATGATAGTTGTAATAATGACAATTAATGAGAAAAGTGGCAAAGAGGCGAGTAGCTGGGTGTATACCATGTTGATCACAAGAAGACGAACAGCTAGTCAGAATGTCAAAATACATCAGGCGACCAGTTGGTCAATAATAAAAAAGGACTGAGTGAACAACTCAGAAGAAAGGTCAAAGTACCTACCTCGAAGACGAGCAAGCGAGCAACAATACACCTCAGAAGACAGCTAAGGATCCCACTAATTAGACATCTCATCAGAAATAAACAAGTGTCTAAACACTTGTCATTGTACAAAATGTAATAGCTTAAGGATAAAACAAGTGTCTAAACACTTGTCAATGCATAAATTAAGATAGCTAAGGGGTGACACCCCATGCTTGCTTGTACTCTATAAATACCCTCTCATAAGAGGAAAAATATAAGTTCCATAATTCAAAAACTTGCCCAAGCTCTTGCAAATTCATTTCTTGATCTTTCTTTGATATAAATCCAATATCTTATGTTTTGTTTGATGATCTTCATTAGTTTAAAAAGCCACTAAATCATCTTTCGATTAAAGGTCATCAACAAACATGTTAAAGATTTCAAAGGTAGTTTGCATAGATCTTAGAATGTGTTTTTACTAATATTTTTATTCATAAAAATTAATTTATTAAAAATTAAATTCGGTGATAACTCTTTAATTTTGTAAAATTTAAAATAATTCATTCATGTTGTTAATATTTTTTACGAGAATGTTTACTTATATCTCCATATGTATTTGATGGTCCCGTTTTCGAAGGGCAAAAATGGGAATTCAGGAGCGAGAACAAATTTTTTTTTTAAACCTTTCCTCAGGGAGTTCAACAAGAGTGAGTAATACTCAAGTTACTGCATTGCTACAAGTCAGAGCACTCAAGTCAGTGCAACTGACTTGCAAGCTCAGTCTCGTAACAAGGCAGTGACTCGAGAGGTTTCACTTCAAGTCACCGCTCTGCTAAGAGGTTGAACTACCAAGTCAGTGAGACTTGGAGGCTCATGCTCTTAGCAGGGCAGTGACTTAAGATGCTGAACTCTCGAGTACGTTGCCTGAACTGGTCAGTGAGAGGAATCCCCCTGACTTGAATACTTAACCAAAGTTTTCCTTTTAAATGATGCTCTCAGTGAGCAGATTTTCACAACACTTTAGTAAATACTTTAATGAAATGAATGCTCAGTTTAACGTGGTTCAGAGACTCAACCTCTTACATCCACGGCCTGATTTAACAGGAAATCCACTAACTCTGGATTCTTGTTTTTAACGTGCCAAGGTGCACTTACAACTGGACTCATGCCACTCCCTGGGTTGCCTCTCCTCACCGCACTACAAGCCTAACATTCTTCTGAAAGGGTTTAGTTTGGTTTGGTTTTCTCCAACTAAGTGAGGTTTTCCTTTACAATGTGTTAGCCTTAAAGCTAAGATTAGGAAAACCTCTCTAAGCTATGAGTTACAAGCTTGACACTCAATGAGTATATGTGATAACCTTAAAGGTCAGTGTCGTGGGTGTGAGCAACACTTCCTTATGACTCCCTAACAACTCACACACTCTTATAGCTTGTAGGTGTTGATTTTTCTTTCTTCACAACATAATACAACACACTTGAATACACAGCTATGAGCTTGTATTTATAGTGTGGATTCAAATGTAACCGTTGGAGGAAATTACATTTGAATCCATACAATTAATGGTTTCAACCACTTTTCTTGGAATGCGGCCTTTGTCAGTGTCAGAGTTGCTGCCTCGTGCTGATTGGTCCACGTGGTCTGGATTCACGGATCTTTGACTCAGTGGGTTGACCAAGACCCACTGACTTTAGGTAGCTTCCTCCTTCACTGACCTGATGATCTTCAGTGGACTGAACGTTTTCAGTTTGGTTGTCCTTCAGAGACTGTTTGAAGATCATTCCAAGAAGTTTGTCATAAGACTGCATGACAAACTTCCCTGACCACAGTAGCCTGACTCCTTCAGGGCCTACTTGGTGTAGCACTGATCCTCCTGATCATGCTCTTCACTGAGTGGTCCACCTGACTTAGCTTAGATCAGCCCTGTTTACACTCAGTGGGACATCCTTTAGGTTTCTCTTCTGCTTCAGGTCTCTGGCATGGCTTCAGTCAGTTCTTCTTGGTGTCATCTTGATATTCTCAGGCCTTGTTGCGGAGTTCCCCCTCAACTGAACAACCTATTCTACTGAAAGCTAACCTAGCCTGACCTGAAACAAAAGATACTATCCTGACTGCTTTCAAACCTATTATATGTTGTTTTGAAAAATCATCAAAACTAAATCATATCCCAACAGTATTTGATTTACATAGCAAAAATTAATACTAGCAAATATTATTAGTAATACTAGCAAAAATTAATAGGGTTTAAATATTATTAGTAATACTAGCAAAAACTAACTACCAAACATCATTAGTAATACTAGCAAAATTAATACTACCAAGTCTTTAGTAGTATTACCAATAGGCATTGATAGTTTTACCAATAGTGATTGGTAATAAAAGCAATTATTTTTTTCTAACATTACAAGTCAATTTTCAATTAATTCTTAATAATTACCTTTTTAATCATTCGAACTAGTTTTTACAGTGAGGGTTTACCGTGAGGGTTTATGGTAATATTACCAAGTGTTTTGTACTATTACCAATAGGCATTGATAGTGTTACCAATAGTGATTGGTAGTAATATCAATTATTTTTTTCTAATATTACATGTCTATTTTCAATTAATTCTTAACAATTACCTTTTTAATCATTCGAATTAGAGTTTACGGTGAGGGTTTACCGTGAGGGTTTAGGGTTGAGGGTAATATTAACAAGTCTTTAGTAGTATTACTAATAGGCATTGATAGTGTTACCAATAGTGATTGATAGTAATACCAATTATATTTTTCTAACATTACAAGTCTATTTTCAACTAATTCTTAACAATTACCTTTTTAATCATTCGAATTAGTTACAGTGAGGGTTTACCGTGAGGGTTTAAGGTTTAAGGTAATATTACCAAGTCTTTAGTAGTATTACCAATAGACATTGATAGTGTTACCAATAGTGATTGGTAGTAATACCAATTTTTTTTCTAATATTACAAGTCTATTTTCAATTAATTCTTAACAATTATCTTTTTAATCATTCGAATTAGGGTTTACAGTGAGGGTTTAGGGTAATATTACCAAGTATTTATTAGTATTAACAATAGGCATTGACAATGCTACCAATAGTGATTGGTAGTAATACCAATTTTTTTCTAACATTACAAGCCTATTTCCAAATTATTCTTAACAATTACTTTTTTAATAATTCGAATTAGGGTTTAAGGCGAGGGTTTACCGTGAGGGTTTAGGGTAATATTACCAAATCTTTAGTAGTATTACCATAGGCATTGACAGTGTTACCAATAGTGATTGGTAGTAATGCCAATTTTTTTGTAATATTACAAGTCTATTTCCAATTAATTCTTAACAATTACCTTTTTAATCATTCGAATTAGGGTTTATATATGGTGAGGGTTCACCGTGCAGGTTTAGGGTAATATTATCAAGTCTTTAGTAGTAGTACCAATAGGCATTGATAGTGTTACCAATAGTGATTGATATTAATACCAATTTTTTCTAACATTACAAGTCTATTTTCAATTAATTCTTAACAATTACCCTTTTAATCATTCGAATTAGGGTTTAGGTTAATACTACCAAAACTAATACTACCATACATTATTAGTAATGCTAGCATGGGTAAGGGTTTAGGGTTGAGAGTAATATTACCAAGTCTTTAGTAGTATTACCAATAGACATTGATAGTGTTACCAATAGTGATTGGTAGTAATACCAATTTTTTTCTAACATTACAAGTTCATTTTCAATTAATTCTTGACAATTACCTTTTTAATCATTCGAATAAGGGTTTACGGTGAGGGTTTAGGGTAATATTACAAAGTCTTTAGTAGTATTACTAATAAGCATTGATAATGTTAACAGTAGTGATTGATAGTAATACCATTTTTTTCTAACATTACAAGTCTATTTTCAATTATTTCTTAACAATTACCCTTTTAATTATTCGAATTAGGATTTACGGTGAGGGTTTACGATGAGGTTTTAGTGTAATATTACCAAGACTTTAGTAGTATTACTAATAGACATTGATAGTGTTACCAATAGTGATTGGTAGTAATACCAATTTTTTTTAACATTACAATTCTATTTTCAATTAATTCTTAACAATTACCTTTTTAATCATTCGAATTAGAGTTTATGGTTGATTAGATGTAAAATTGTGATGTTTTGTAGCCCGATTAGTCCATATTTTGAGCATCTTTTATGAGTATTTAGAGTTATTTGAGTAATATTTTTATAATCTCATCAATTTGCCTCTTTGGTGTTCATATTAGGAAAGAGGGCAAAAAATGAAGTTCGTAGGACTTTGAATCGACTCAAACGGACTCACGGATGAGAAGATATGAAAGAAATAAGAAAAATATTAGTTCGAACAAAGAAAAGTATCAATTAGTGCAAAAGGAAGAAGCACTCGAGCATGGGGTGTGCTCGAGTGCCAAGTGCTTGAGTAGAGGTTCTTGAGCGCCCAAAACACGCTATGAACGAGAAGCGCTCGACCTGGAAGTGCTCGAGCGTGAGGCGCTCGAGAGATGGAGCTCGAGCGACACCAACATTTTGTGACAAGGAGGCGCTCGACCTGAAAGTGCTCGAGCACCTCCCCAGCTCGAGCACCCAGATCAATTTTTACCCCATATCATATAAATACCCGTCTCAAGCCTATTTTTACATATCTAGACTCGATTTTCGAAGGGGAAGAGGCTTATGAGGTGATTTTGAGAGTTTGGCAAGGATTTGAAGTTTGTAATCGAGGTTTTTATCATACGGATTCGTTAGAACAATTAATTACTTTGCACGGTTTGAATTTTTCTTTTGGTTCTTGAATTTATTCATATCTTAGACCTAAATCCCAAATTTCATAGATTTGTTTTTTCAATTTGATTCAATTACCTTCATAGATAGTTTATGTTCTTGATTTTGTTGATTATTTTAATTATGTTTATGAGTGTTGATCTTGTTATTGTTTTTGTTCTCATAATCACCATGTTAGGCTAAACCCTTATATGCTTAGGATAGGATGAACTCGTAGAAGTAAGATGTTGGTATGTAATTAGAATAATTCGTGATGTATAGTTTTAATTCTCTTAATTATTGAATAATTCTAATAAACCCTAGAATAATCATAGAATTAAGTACGAAAATTGTTAGAGAGAAGACGACTGCATCACTCTTTAATAATGAATAGTCTTAAGGAGAGGGTTTTTGAAGGGGTTTATAATCAACTGGTTTATCGAGGGAGGATGGCCGAATCACCTTAGTTAAATTAGGGCCTTAGTAATTAAGCGCAACTCATATAATTTAATTAGTGGATTAGTGAAGTAAGTTGTTAGAACTAAGTATGGGGATTAATTCTGAACTTTTATTCTTTCAATTCTTTGTGCTAGATTAGAGAAGTTGATTGCCTAGTTTATAGTACACTTAGGATATTAACTTGAACATTACGATTATCTTAGTTAACGTACCAACTCTGTTAGTATACGTAGGGATTCCTATTCCGAGCATCATCATCTCATTTACACTTCAACCAGAAGTTAATATAGGTTTTATTCTTTTGACTTAAATATAACTAGTAAAAAATAATTAGTAGTATTAGTCTAAACCAATATTACATTCATATTAGCTACAACACGTAGATTTCCAGGAATTTACTCGCGTGCAAGCCTTCTCATGGGTTCGATACTACTTGGTCCCTATACTTGCCCATACTACAATAATCCTATTGATTAGGCGTGAAATTGTCATGATTCGTCGCTCGAAATGCCCGTGATTTGATTGATTTATATGAGTATTTAGAGTTATTTGAGTATCATTTTCATAAACTAATGAATTTGTCTCTTTGATGCTCATAGATGGATAGAGGGCGAAAAGAGGAGTTCGTAGGACTTTGAATCGACTCAAACGGACGCCCGAATGAGAAGATATCGAAGAAATACGAAAAGTATTAGTTCGAGGGAGCAAAAGTATCATTGGAGCGCACAAACAAGGAGCACTCGTGCACCCCTGCACGAGTAGTCGTGTAAAGCGCTCGAGAAGGTGCAACTCGTGCACTACTGCACGAGCAGACGCAGGTCGTGCACTAGTGCACGAGCAAAGGAGGTCGAGCACTTTTAGCTCTCTGGAAGAATTGGAGCGCATGAAGGGGGTGAGCTCGTGCACTAGTGCACGAGCAGTGCACGAGCGTACGTGATTTTTGGCCCTTTAACTCCCGATTTGATTCGTTGCCTATTTATACCCCTTAGGAGCACATTTTTACACAATATATCAGACCACTTGCCACTTGATACCGTATTACTTTTAGAGTTAGTTTTTGGAGAAGAGGAGACAAGCAAGCTTGAGATTTATGTTTTTGAGGTTTTCTTTACGAATTCATAGTACGATTTTGCTTTTTAATTTTGTTTCTTCAGACCTTTGTTCGTTATTACTTTGAAATTTAGTTTTCTTAATTTAAATTCAGTTATTAGCATTAATTTTCTTTCAACCCTAGTTTATGTTTGATAATTTATTTGTTTTAATCATTATGTTTATGTTCGTAAATTCTTCAATTGTTCTTGTTTACGTTAAAACCATGTCTAGCTAAAACCCTTGCATGCTTAGGGTAGGATGAACTCGTAGAAGTAGGTTGTGGGTATGTAATTAGGGTAATTCGTGACGTTAGGTTTTAATTCTCTTAATTAATGAATTCTTAAAATCAATCTTGACTTTTTTCTTAAACTTCGTTCGAAAAGTGTTAGAGAGAGAACGATCTTATCACTCTTTGACAACGAGTAGACTTAATGAGAGGGTTTAGAAAGGGTTAATTAATCTACCGGTTTATCTAAGGAGTACGACCGCATCACCTTAGTTTTAATTAGGGTCTCGTTAGTTAAGCACGATTTATTAACTCGTTAGTGGATTAGTGAAGTCGATTGCTAGGATAAAGTATTAGGGTATTAGTTCTTGAGCTTTCATCTTACAATCTTTAACTTAGATTATTTCTTGAGCGTCACGATTATCTTGATTATGTATCTGCTCCGTTAGTATACGTAGGGATTCCTATCCTGAGCATTACCATCATTTATTTGAAAACACACCTTAGTTTATTTGTTTCTTTCGTTCTTTAGTTTAATTATTTTATTTTAGTTAAAATTAATTCTTTCAAAAATCCGAAAATATACACTCATATTAACTACGACGCGTAGATCTTTAGGGATCTATTTGCATACACACTTTCCCTTGGGTTCGATAATACTTGATCCCTATACTTGCCCGTACTACAGTGAACCCGTACGCTTGCGGGGAAACTACTAGTAGAAAGCTGGTATTATTGATTAAAGTCAATGGCGCCGTTGCCGGGGATGGCATTGTATGTCTTTTGAATAGGACTTGTAGATAGCTTAGTAGTTAGTAGTGAGTGATTTACTTTTCTGTTTTATTTCGTAGTATTTTCGGCAGTTGCGTTTTTATTCTTTTGTTAGTGTTTCAGGTTTATAAAAACACGCTCACAAGGTGCTACGAGCGAAGAGAGATTACAGTTGGATCCTGAGACAATAGCAAGAAGAAACCGAGCCTTCTTAAGAAGGATAAACGCTGCCAGAGGAGAGAACGAGAACGTCAACATGGACATCTCTAATGAGTTGGATGCTGCTGCAAACGAGTTTAATTAGGTAGTGGACCGAGTTGACGGCACTGGAGTGAGTGGTAGCCAAAATCAAGTTCCATTAGGGGACAGCCAGAGCCAAAACCCGGGTACACAAAACGTAAAAAATCCAGCTCATAACCTTGTCCAACATCCTCAAAACAACCCTGCTTACCCACAAAACAACTTCCCACAAAACAACTTACCCTACCCTTACCCATACCCACCTTATCCATATCCACCATACCCGTATCCTCCACCTCCTGTTTACAACCAACCACCAGCTTATCAACCACCACCACCCCAACAAGTACCCGTACCACCTGCTAATCCTCAACACGTTCCTCAGAACGCAGATCAGAACATGGCTATTAGAGAAAGGTTCGCGGCACAACCGCAGAGGTACTATGATGGAGTGGTATTGCCCCCTGTAGAGGCAAATAACTTCTCAATTTCCCATGGAATTCTAAAGCTGCTTACCGAGAATCAATTCAAGGGGGAGGTTGGGAAGGAGAATCCTCATACTCATCTGAGGAGTTTTCTGATGATCGCATCCACGTTCAATTATAACGGCATGTATGAAGATGCCAAGAAGCTCAGGCTGTTCCCATTCTCTTTGATGGGAATAGCAAAGGAGTGGTACGATAACACGCTCCCATGGGGAGGTGTAACCACATGGGCCGAGCTCGAGCGTCTGTTTCTCGAGCGATTCTACCCTCCATCGAGAACGATTAAAGCAAGGATAGAGATTTCTTCCTTCCGCCAGAAGCCAGGTGAGAATTTACGTCAGGCTTGGGAGAGATACTCGAACATGTTGATTGAGTGCCCGCAGCACGGGTATAACGAGGGAGATATCATGACATTCTTCTATAGCGGAGCCAGCAAGGCTGGCCAAGCCCATCTAGATGCATGTGCTAGTGGAGCTTTTCTGAACCAAGGGATAGCGAGATGTAGAGAAATCGTCGACAACATTGTCACGAATGCCGGGGCATAGAACAAGGATCCGAAATTTCAGAGAGTTTGCAAGTTGGAGGAGAATGAGGGTATGATGAAGCTATTGATGGCAATGATGGAGAAGATCAGTAACCTTGAGATGGGGCAGAATTTGGTTGGAGGGAATATAGCAGTGAATGAGAAAGTGGACCCACCCACGAGCCAGCAAGAAGAGGACAACTATATGGAAAGGCCTAACTATCCACAAGGGGGGTATCCACAAGGTGGCAATCAGTTTGGAAGACCTTCTTATGGCCAACCATTTGTTCCTCCAGGTCCACAGCCGCCTCAAAATCAATGGAGAAACACACAAGGATACCAAGGAGGCCAGCAACCTCCTCAAAACACATGGAGGAAGAATGAGAATTTCTCATATGCTAATCCAAAGGCTGGAATTACAGTTCCTCCAGGTGTGGATCCAGGTTCTAAACCTCCTGGTGGAGAAGGCGGTGCCTCAACTGAGGAGATGTTGAGAGCTATCCTTCAGAATGTGGAGGAAGGTAGCAAGAGATTGTCCTCTTTGGAGTATGATGTTAGAGAGTTGCATAAGAAATGTGATCAGCGTGATCAAGAACTCCAGAAGAGAGATGTAGATCTGAATCGAATTCAGCAAGAGAACAATAGGCGGTTCACTTCGATAGAGTTTCAGATGAGCCAGATCGTAAAATCATTGGGTAGAGAGCCGGGTAAGTATCCTTCTATGCCGGAGGGAAACCCAAAAGAGCATTGCAAGGCAATCCAGCTTAGAAGTGGGACCAACTATGATGGTCCTCAGATGCCTGCTGATTCTGAGACGCCCCAAGGAGAGGTGGAGATAGAAGGAAAAGAGCCTGAGGCAGATAGAGATGAGATTGAGGAGATGGGAGTTGAGAAAGGGGTTGAGGGTGAAGGCACTCAGAAGAGTAAAGATATGGATGAGAGCAGAGAGCCTAAAGAGGAAGGCATTGAGAAGATTGAGAGAGTTCCTAAGTGGAAGAAGGCAAAGGAAGCAAGGGAGAAAGTGAAAGAGACCGAGCGTGATGAATGGGGGGTACCCAAATCTGTGATACCCGTCCTATATCCACAACGCTTCATGAAGAAAAAGCTTGATGAGAAATTCGCTAAATTCCTTGATGTTTTTAAGAAATTGCATATTAACATTCCTTTTTATGATGCTTTGGAACAGATGCCGAATTATGCCAAGTTCCTGAAGGACTTGATAGCGAAGAGACGCAGAGTAGATGAGCCCAAGTTGGTGCAGCTGAACCATGAGGTGAGTGCGTTAGTGCACAAAGTGCTTCCACCGAAGTTGAAGGATCCCGGGAGTTTCACGATCTTATGTGATATCGGGAATTGAGTTAAGAAGGGAGCGTTGTGCGACCTTGAGGCGAGCATCAATCTTATGCCCTTGTCGTTATTCAAGAAGTTGGAGGGTGGAGAACTTCAACCGACAATGATGATGCTTCAACTCGCTGATCGGTCTATTACTCGACCTCAAGGTGTGGTTGAAGATGTCCTCGTGAAGGTTGGGGATCACATATTTTCAGCCAACTTTGTAGTGCTTGACATGGAGGAAGATGAGCACGTTCCATTGATCTTGGGAAGACCGTTCTTAGCAACGGTCGGGATGGTGTTAGATGTGGCAAATGTGAAGATCACGTTGAAAGTTGATGATCAAGAAGTGAAGATTTCCCTATATGAAGCCATGAAGCACCCGAAGGAGGATGAGAGCTATTATTGCATGGATGCCATTGATCCTTGTGTTGAAGACACACCTCCTATCTCTAATCTTTCTCATACTCATGATTTCGTTAGTCCTTCACTTGATAATTTAACCCATGAGCATTATGATCTTGATTATTTTGATAGGGATAAAGGAAAGACGTTGAAGGATGAAGAAGTGAGAAAGGTGGACGAGGTCCAGTTGGAGGGGAAATGAGGAGTTAACAAGAAAAAGTCCAAGCGCAAGAAATTGCTTAGTAAGATGCCTCCAGATAAAGGTGAGAAGAAGTTGAGACCCCCACCACTTGAGGTGGAGAAGGAAGCAAAGGAGCTCATGATGGAGGGGCATAAAGGAAAGGAATTCAACCACCACTCTTATGAGAGTAAGGGAGGTAAATTTGAGTATCACGTCCTATAAGCTCCTTTGAGCTCGGTCCGGCATGAGGACCTTAAAAATAGCGCTAGATGGGAACCATTTTTACTTGCTTTTATGTGTTTTGTTTATTTTTTTTCATCGTTGTGAGTCGTAAGTTTTAACCTCGTATATGAGAGTTTATTTTGTAGGCTTGTCTCGAAGGAGTAAAGGTACCATGAAGTTATTCAGATTGAAGGAACCAACTCGAGACCAAGGAGTGTAACACGTTGTTGAGAAACTTGAATTGTTTGGATGAGGTAACCCACAACCCCAAAGTTAGACCTCTTCACAAGGTCGAAGTTTGGGGGGGTGGAGTTTTTTTATATGTTTTATTGTTACATTGCATAGGCGCACACGTCTCTTTGAGTTGAGTTTGGTTATTTGAGTCTTGAGATGCTTCTTGAGCTAATAATGTTTTGAGGTGCTACTACATATTTCATGCCTATCAATCATCTTATGCTTGCTGATTGCTATCTTTGAGTATGATTTGATGAGTAGGGTGAATTGTGAAGTTGCGTTAGGAGTTTTGTTGTGTGAGTGCTTGAGTTAGAGTGGATTTGAGAGAGAACTAGTATGCATGCAAGTTTTTCTTTTGAGGGCTTGTGTGATGAGAGTGAGAATTCACTAGGACTAGCATGATGTGAAAGCCGTGAGATTTGAGCCTTTTGAGATTAAGATACATGAATTGATCTCTTCGTTTGTGAGTGAGTCGTCACCTTAGTGGATGCTAGAACTTGTGTGTGCTCTTGCTTCTTGATTGTGTCTAGTTTGATATGCCGAATGTGATCTTAGGCCATTTTTGTTTTGAATGAGTCACTTAGCCAAAATTTTCCCTTACCATTGACATTTGTCCCTTGTTAGCCCCTTTGAGCTTTAGGCCTATTTTATTTGCTAGCACATTTAAACACTATTCCAAGTTCCTAAGCCTTTTTGTCCCAATTTGAGTGGAGAATAGGAAAAGTGTGAATGTGAAGGGATTGAATTGAGTTGAAAAAGGAAAATGTGATTGCTTGAGTGAGTATGAGAAGAAGGTATGATGAAGTTTTGAGTTGTGGGAAAAAAAATTGAGAATGAGCAAAAAAAAAAAAAAAAAAAAAAGAGCTCGTGTGTTTGTGAAAAAAAAAAAGTGAAGTGATTGAGAAAAGTGAAAATAGTGAGAAAGAAAAAAAATTGAAGTGTTGATAATTGGAATTGAAAGTGAGTTGATTGAAATTGTTTGAAGTATTCTGTTCCCAATCTCGAAGTACCAAAGTTTGATTTTCTATTCTCCATTCACTTGAGTCACTTACCATATTGTTACCCCACCTGTCCAAAGAGCCTACATTACAACCTTAAGAAAAGTCCTTTTTGATTCGGCATTGATTTCTAGAGTATGGTCGGAGTTGAGAGTGCTTACAAGCCTATGACTACCGATATGTGTGATTGATTGTTTGAGTGAGTCCCTTTATCATTGATATACACTTGTGAGGGAGTGAAACACATCGTTGAGTGCACATCCATATTTGATCTTAGTGTTTCTTGTTGTTGTTGCATGAGTATGATGAAGGAAGGTGAGTGAGTAAACTTGTGATTGATCTTTGAAGCTCGAGTTCATTTGCTTGCATGATTTGATTCGTTGACTCATTCCTAACAATTTCACTTGACTTATTATTTCGTTGCTTGAGGACAAGCAACATGGTAAGTTTGGGGGGTTGATTAGGCGTAAAATTGTCATGATTCGTCACTCGAAATGCCCATAATTTGATTGATTTATATGAGTATTTAGAGTCATTTGAGTATTATTTTCATAAACTAATGAATTTATCTCTTTGATGCTCATAGATGGATAGAGGGCGAAAAGAGGAGTTCGTAGGTCTTTGAATCGACTCAAACGGACGCCCGGATGAGAAGATATCGAAGAAATACGAAAAGTATTAGTTCGACGGAGCAAAAGTATCATTGGAGCGCACAAGCAAGGAGCACTCGTGCACCCCTGCACAAGCAGTCGTGTAAGGCGCTCGAGAAGGTACAACTCGTGCACTGTGCACGAGTAGACGCAGGTCGTGCACTAGTGCACGAGCAAAGGAGGTCGAGCACTTTTAGCTCTCTGGAAGAATTGGAGCGCACGACGGGGGTGAGCTCGTGCACTAGTGCACGAGCGTACGTGATTTTTGGCCCATTAACTCCTGATTCGACTCGTTGCCTATTTATACCCCTTAGGAGCACATTTTTACACAATATATCAGACCACTTACCACTTGATACCATATTACTTTTAGAGTTAGTTTTTGGAGAAGAGGAGACGAGCAAGCTTGAGATTTACGTTTTTGAGGTTTTCTTTACGAATTTATAGTACGATTTTGCTTTTTAATTTTGTTTCTTCAGACCTTTGTTCGTTATTACTTTGAGATTTAGTTTTCTTAATTTAAATTAAGTTATTAGCATTAATTTTCTTTCAACCCTAGTTTATATTTGATAATTTATTTATTTTAATCATTATGTTTATGTTCGTAAATTCTTCAATTGTTCTTGTTTACGTTAAAACCATGTCTAGCTAAAACCCTTGCATGCTTAAGGTAGGATGAACTCGTAGAAGTAGGTTGTGGGTATGTAATTAGGGTAATTCATGATGATAGGTTTTAATTCTCTTAATTAATGAATTCTTAAAATCAATCTTGACTTTATTCTTGAATTTCGTTAGAAAAGTATTAGAGAGAGGAGAATCTTATCACTCTTTGACAACGAGTAGACTTAATGAGAGGGTTTAGAAAGGATTAATTAATCTACCGGTTTATCTAAGGAGGACGACCGCATCACCTTAGTTTAAATTAGGGTCTCGTTAGTTAAGCACGATCTATTAACTCGTTAGTGGATTAGTGAAGTCGATTGCTAGGATAAAGTATTAGGGTATTAGTTCTTGAGCTTTCATCTTACAATCTTTAACTTAGATTATTTCTTGCGCATCACGATTATCTTGATTATGTACCTGCTCCGTTAGTATACGTAGGGATTCCTATCCTGAGCATCACCATCACTTATTTGAAAACACACCTTAGTTTATTCGTTTCTTTCGTTCTTTAGTTTAATTAGTTTATTTTAGTTAAAATTAATTCTTTCAAAAATCCAAAAACATACACTCATATTAACTACGACGCGTAGATCTTCAGGGATCTTCAGAGATCTATTTGCATAAAGTGAATTGTATTGAGAAGAGTAATACTATATTTTATAAGTATTTATAGGTGTAGATGAAAAATGAGATGTCAAAACTAAAATTTAAATTTTTAACTTAAATGAGACGGGAGTTGGAAAGTTCTAGTCCTGTTTGGGAGAATCTCAAAACAAAAGCAACCTAAATTATTATTCTCAGTACAATTAGGAGGGTGTCTGGTTAGAGGGGAAGGAATAAGTTAGAGAATAACTTTGATAGTAAAGTGAAATCAAAGTCATTCTCCTAAAATTTGAGGGGGTGTTTGTATAAGGGTATATAGGTAGGAAATGAAATAGAAATACTCTCTCCGCACCAGAGTAAGTTTTCTCTTTCTTTTTGTTGTTTTATTTAAAAAGATATTTATTTCTTAATATATGATGGATCAACATGTTGACTTTTGTAAAAAGGATTGGATAGTTGTTTAAGAAATTTATTTATTAATATATAAGGTGATTTTTTTTCTTGCTAATTATGGAGAAAAAACTTATTGTGAGACGACCCGACAAAAAAAAAAAAAACTTACTTCGAAATAAAGGAAGTAGAATATATGTGTTTGATGGAGAGATATGATTCTGAATAATAGTTTTAATTCTTAAAACTATGTAATTCCCATTCAATGTCATTTTGGATGGAATGTCTTTCATTACATACCACAAGTAAATTAATTTTAATATTATTATATTCATTTATCCTAAATAACTATATTAATTAATAATTTTTAGTTAAGATAAGATAAGGAGAACATTGTAATGTTTTTCTCCATAAAAGAAAATTTAAAAAATATGAATATAAATTGATTTAATTCTTAAATAATCTGACATACCAAACAAAATTAATGGTTATGATTGATATTCTCAATGTCAACCAAACAATACAATTTTAAAGCTCATATCATTTTCATTCTTCATAACTATCATTCTAATTCCAATTTTCATTCCTTACAATAAATCAAGCACCCCCTGAAATGTTATAGGGATATCTGTAAACTGAGGAATAAAATCACTTTTTTATTCCCTTGGATCATCACCAAACACTTTTTTTTTTTCACTCCATTCCATTTCCATTCCATCATCCTCATATTCCTTAATCTATGATGCACAGTTTCTTTTCAAAATATTAGAATTCCGTATCGGATTCACACCCTTCCCTAAGAAGGGTGTGATTCTTGAATCCGTAAATTTGATTCTCTACATGGTGAATTTGTTTGCCACTTAGTGAATCCAACTAACGGATTCTAGAATCCGCCTCGAAAATTCCTACTTGTCCAGCATTAAATATGTTATTACAATTGAATTTTATTATGTAATATAATTTAAATGTGACAAAGTGGTATAACTCAAGTGGTTAGAGATCTACTACTTATGACCGAGAGGTCATGGGTTCGAGTCACCCTTTGCTCGATAATCAAAATTTAAATGTATAACGTGACACTCGTTTTAGATTGAATTTACAATTATGACGCATGTATCACTAATGGAACTTGACCTGATGTTTTGTTACTTTATTATATTAATTTTTTTTAAATATACTTAAGTTTTGGATCAGAGAAAATGTTAAGTTTATCTATTTGATTTACAATTTTTTTAAATTTATGTTTATTTTTAAGTGTTGTATTTATAATAGAATATAAATAAATAGATGTATCCTTAACGAATTGCACTCTAAAGTTTTTGAAAATTCGTATCCTCGAACCCGCATCAAGTCAACCCTGCAGTCGCAGCCCCGTATTCATGCAACGTAGCCCTTAACCAAGTTGTTAAGTATATATAGATACAAATATATCGAAAATAAAAGTTTAAATACTGATGGTTCTAAAACATAGAGAAAAACAATAGAGAATGGATATCACAGATTCTCCCGGGTTCATTTAGTCTTCCTGATTCCAGTGGATTAATCACACGGTGTATGGGAATGAGTTCAAGTCTTCTCTCTCACCAAACCCACTCCGGTAGCAAATCTTCCCTTTCTCTCTCAAGTACACAATAAAACAGTATTTTAGACCACACTGAGACCAAGAAACCAACACCCTTTAATAGCACTGCTAATCCATGATTTCTGACTCAATTGCCATAATTCCCAGTGAAGAGATTGGAGGAGAATCACTAATTGGCTGATTGAGGAGAAAGGGAAGAAAACTGCTCGGTTATTGGAATTTTGATTTAGGAGGAGATCTGTGAATGTATCTGGACCAAAGTAAATTATGGGCTTTCAAAATACATGTGCCAAGAAGCCAACATGTGATAAATTACTTGGGCTAAACAAAGGCCCCAACATTTCTCAACCTCTTTGGTCCATTTCCTTTTGCACCATCGGGATCGAAAGGTCTTACTCTCATCATTACCCGTAAAACCTACACAAGCAACAAACGGTTAGTAGTACACTCAAACACACAAGTTAGCACATGTTTTAAAACAAACACTAAATGTAAAAAGACTTCACAAAGTGCTAAGAAAAAACCATCTCATCCCCAAGCAAGATGCATATCAATCAATTGAATCAAAGCACAACAAACAACCTCATGCATGTCTTAAATTTATCAAAATTTAAACATATAGTTCACCAGATTCTTTTTAGATGCAATTTTTAAAACCTCAATTATGTTTTTTTTCAATTACATCACGAATGAAGTGAAATCTAACATCAATATGTTTAGTCCTATCATGAAAAATAGGATTTTTACACAATTGAATGACAAATTGGCTATCAAAATAGACAATTACTTTCTTCTTAAACAAACCGATCTCAGTGATAAGTTCTTTTAGCCAAATAACCTATTTTACAACTTCAGTTATAATAGCTTACTCAGACTCAGTTGTGGACAGAGCAACAATATCCTGTAATTGAGATTTCCAACTAATACAAGAGCCACACAAGGTAAAAACATAAGAAGTAGTTGATCTCCTATTATTTCTATCATTTGCATAATTAAAATCCACATAGCTAACTAAATTCACATCATTAGAATATTTGGAAAATATAAGACCAACATCCATTACCTTTCAAATACCCGAGAAGCCATTTCCTTACCTCCCAATGAGCCTTACTTGTATTTAACATATATTAGCTCAAGCAACTTATTGCTCACATCAGGTCCAGTACTCACCATTAAATACATCATGTATCCTACAACATTAGAGTTTCCATAACATCAATATCAGATTCAGTCTTGGGGCACTGATCCTTACTTAGCACAAAGTGAGCAGCTTAAGGAACATTCACAGATTTTGTATTAATCATAGAAAAATTAATCAAAATTTTATTCACATAATCACATTGGTTAGGTAACAAAATTCTTTCTTTCCTATTTCTCACAATATTCATGCCTAAAATCCTTTTAGCATCCCCTAGGTATTTCATTACAAAGTTATCACATAAGCACTTTTGTACACGCTCAATCATTTTTATACAAGAATTTTGTTATCCACAAATATGACCAAAATGAAAGGTGTTGGTCCCACTAGTTAGATAAATTGCGGAAGCTTAAGTTAAATGTCTTTCAAATTCCTTTTATAAGAGCACAAAAACCAATAAGAGAATAAGTAAATGAAAGCAATAAAGAACACAAGATATATAGTGGTTCGGATTTGAATATCCTACGTCCACTCTCCCTTTTATCCAAGGGGTCTCACTATCAACCAACCAACTCACTTACTTACTCACTGGAATTGGGAAGTACCAGTTCCTTCTTACAACTCCCTTTAGATCTAATCACAATCTAAAGTAGGCTACCTTCAACCTTATCTTAAAGATGAACAGGTTAAGGTCTAATAACTCCTTGAGAGTGAATATGAATGAAAGAACAATAAGAGTGCTAAGAGTGATTATCAAAAGCTTAGATGGACTTATGCGCGTAGGGTATCTCTGGAGCTTTTTCTTGAACTGCACTCTTGTATTTATAGAGGGGATTAGGGCTAGCCGTTGGAGAGCTAATCCAATCAGATCCTCTATTTAAGGAAGCCTCAATCAATTCCCTAATTGATTGATTGGGTTGGTGGGATCCTTGGATTGATTATCTTCAAATACTTTCCAATCCTGATCTTGTTGACTTGATTTGAATTACCAACGGTCAAATGCTTCCTCTACCAAACTCTGATTCTCAACAGAGAAGGCAAGACCAGACACCAGGCAACCTCGGTGTCTTCTGGTCCTAATCTGGTTAACAACCAGAATACTCAGTAAATACAGGGAATCAAACTGAGCATCTCTTGTTCTACCAGACTCGTCTGGTCCAGACTCGTCTGGTCTGGGGAAGGTCCTCTGCCTCTGGTCTGATCTCATCTGGTGAAGTCTTCTGGTGGAGTCCTCTGGTGAAGTCCTCTGGTGGGGTCTTCTGGTGACTCTTCTGGTGAAGTCTTCTGGTCTAGCAGTTCCCCCTAGACTAAGTCCTAATCTAGATCATCATCTGGCTAACAGGTCCAGATGGTCCTATTACATCTTCTGGTTTGTTTTAACTCATCAAAACTATACAATAATTTTCCTAACAAAAGGCACAAAACGATCACTTTTACAATAAAGACAATGATCATAAGCATTTTTTTTCAAATCCAAAAATTTCATGTAAGCATCGAATTTCTTATTCCATTGTCTAGGGGATTGCTCCAAACCATACAAGGACTTTTTAAAAAAACACACATAACTAGGATGTATTTTATCAATAAAACCTCAGGTTGTTTCATGTAGATGTCTTTATCAAGATCGTCATGCAAATAATGCAGTTTTCACATCCATTTGTCTCAATTCCCAATCAAAATGAGCAACTAGAGCAAGAATAACACGAATAATAGTATATTTTGTAACATGAGCAAAGATTTCAGAATAATCCACTCCCTCTTTTTGTATAAACCACATAACCACAAGTATAGCCTTAAATATAATATTATTAAGACCATGTTTCACCTTAA
Organism: Ballota nigra; assembly: GCA_947034835.1. Classification (NCBI taxonomy): domain Eukaryota; kingdom Viridiplantae; phylum Streptophyta; class Magnoliopsida; order Lamiales; family Lamiaceae; genus Ballota; species Ballota nigra. The sequence goes on from OX344720.1 coordinate 92,463,061, forward strand.
ACAACCATTTGCATTCAATAAGAGAACAATTAACAGGTTTAGGCACAAACACCCAAGTTTGGTTCACATGCAAGGATCTCATTTCATCTTTCATAACATTCAACCATTCAACAAAAAATTCAAATTATAAGGTAGCTTTATAAGACTTAGGCTAATTCTCATTTACATCAAAGACCTTGAAAGCTTGCTCATCTATGTAATAATCATCAAATCTGAGGGTCATACTAATATTCCTTCTAGGTCTATTAGAAACTCCACCTTGCACATTGTCATCATGCACATTCTCAGAAATGTCAGATTCATTCACATGCTCATTATTATCATTTATAGCATCACCACCATGTTCAATTTTAGGCATATAAGTCTCCACCTCATTGGAGGTGGTATCACATAAAAGCACAAAAGCAGGCAAACAAGGATATTCAGATTCATTAAAAATCACATCTCTACAAATAATAATCTTGTATCTGTCATTAAAAGACCATAATTGGTAACCTTTCACACCATCAGGGTAACCCAAGAAAACACACTTGTTACCTCGTGGATCAAGTTTATCAACTTTTTGATGCACAAAGACAACACATCCAAACACTTTCAAATGAGAATAATCAACAAATTTACCAGTAAATACATGCTCGGGACATTTTCCTTTTAAAGGCACAGAAGGAGAACGATTAAGCAAGTAAGCAGTAGTACACACAACTTCACCCCAAAACTTTTTAGAAAGACCAGAGGTAGCAAGCATGCTCCTTAGTCTCTCAACCAAAGTTTGGTTCGTCCTTTCTACCACACCATTCTGTTGTGGGGTATACGGGATTGTGAAGTGTCTTTTAATACCAGACTTAGCACATAAGTCATTCATCAATTCATTACAAAACTCAAAACCATTATCAGTTCTAAGTGCTTTAATTTTTTTACCGGTTTGATTCTGAACAAGTGTTTTCCATCCATCAAACTTAGCAGAAACATCAGATTTGTTGTTCATAAGAATTACCCATACGATAGATAAGAAATATGACTTGCCACATTAGGTAGGCTCACTAGCCGGACCCCATACATAAACATGCAAGTATTCAAGAATATCAAAGCATTTAAAGGAATTTGGGTAGGGGGATACAGGAAATGTCACCTTATATTGCTTTCCCTCACACAAGAGTCACAAAATGGCATGCTAGACAATTTATCATCACCAAAACTACTAGCCTTATGCAAAATCAATTTCTAGGCCATTATTGTTCATGTGACCTAAACGTTTATGCCATAACTCAGTTTTATATTTCTTCTTTAACCATGTCAACATAATTTGCAAGTAAAGCAGGCATAGTAGTGCAAACATACATGCTATTCCTTTTATTAGCCTTAAAACCCACTAAATTTTCCTTCATGATTTTCATGCAACCTTTCCCACATCTACCATCATGATCATCATCCTCTAAAGCAGCATATGCCACATGATATCAAATTATTCCATAAAGCAGGCATATATCTCACATTTTTCAAAGTATATAAAACACCAGAATCAAATTTTAAACAAATATTGTCATTACCAAGCACATCACACATTTTATAATTAGCCATAGACATGTATTCATGCTCAACATGTTCAAAGGTGCAAAATAACTCCTTCAAAAGAGACATATGATAAGTACAACTAGAATCAACAAGTCAATAATGCTTAGACATGCTAGAAGAATGCACAGAATTCACATAAGGCTAAGTTATCATGTAAACATCACCATAATCATCATAACAACCACATTCGCACGCTCATTCTTATTTGGCTTATCATGTTGTTTCTTAGGACAACCTTAATCACATGACCAGTTTCATGACAATGAAAGTATTTACGAGTTTTAGTCCTAGACTTAGACCTAGTTTTATCACTTTTCTCACCTTGGTCACTATTATTAGACTTCTTTTTTTATTTTTGGTCTTAATCCTACCTCTAACATGCATGACTTCACCTTTCACATTACCATGTTGTTTCAAATCCATTTCCTTGTTTTTCAAGTCATTCACAACAATATCAAGAGTCTCATTATCTCTACCATACTTTATAGTAGATTTAACATCATTGTAAGAATCAGGAATAACATTTAACAGCACAATAGAAGTATAATCATCGATATGCTTATTACCTGTTTGTTTAATGTCCTGCATCTGTTGGTCCCAAAAGGTTTATCAGCGGAAAACGTTTTAACTTATAATTTTTAAGAAAAACCATTTTGAGGAGTGCTAAATGAATTAATGCAGAATTTAAATAAAAAAAATACTAAAATAAAGAACACCAAGGATTATAGTGGTTTGGACCAACTTACTACTGGAATTGGGAAGTATCATTTCCTTCGTACAACGACTTCAATTTCTCGATCTAAGCCTTACACCAATCTATCTAGGAAGATAAGGATTGTGTAAATTATCCAACTACAACTCCTAAAGAGTATATATACGTGAATGAACAAAGTTGAGGGGTGGGAGAGTTTGTGTATCTTTCGTGTGATATCTTGCCCGACTCTATTGCATGAACTCATCACCATGCACTCATATTTATAGTTGTGAATTTACTAGCCATTGGAATGCTAGCAATTCAAACAACTACAATTTAAGGAATATAATCAATCCATGATTGATTATATGATTGATTAGTTGACTTCCATTTTGATTAAATATTCAAACTTGATTTTCAATCAATCAACCATTCTTTTCCATCAGCTGACTTCCTTCTTAATTTGCTTGACTCTTTATCAGCGGACTACAATGTCTTCTTGTCTTAATCTTCTGGCGAACTTAGTCTTCTGGTCTTCTAGGGAGAACTAGGCTGGGAAGACTAGTCTCGGACTCCTTTTCTTATCCAGATTGCTCTTGTCCAGACTCCAGACTGCTCTTGTCTCGGACTCTTCTTGTCCTGGACTCTTCTTGTCTTGGACTTTTCTTGTCTTTATAATTTCCTTCCACCTTAATCTAAACCCTATTCTAGTCCTATACTAGACTTCAGCTGACTAACAAACTCAGTTGGTCCTATTACAATCTTTGTTTTAACATCGTCAAAACACCATTAACCAAATCTGGGACTAACATAATCAATTTTTTAAACACATCTAAATTCTCTTCTATGTCTTTGTTCAAGTCGAGTTTGAATCTAAAAAAAGTTCAAGAAAGAAAAATTTACTAGGCAAAGAAGTTTCAGTATAAAGCTCATGCAATTTTTTCCACAAATCACTAGCCTGAGGAATTATACCAACTTTTCTCAACACACAATCAGATAAGTTCAGAACAATAGAACTATGGGGAAACTCATTCATTTCAACTCTTTTATCTTTTGATTCATCAATAGCCTTAAAGACTATTTGTTGTATTAAAATACATTTCATCTTTTACTGCCATATGCTAAAATCGAACTTCACATTGAAGAGAGTCAAAGTAGTAATGGGAAAAGATTGCATTTTAATATACAAAGACGTCAAACAAGGTACTAAGAGACAAGGAAGTGAAAAAAATTAAAACAAGAGCATGCACGAGGAATACTAGAAGAGCCCATATTAGGAACACTGATTTATCAGGCGTACAAGGTTCACTTAGGTCCTTTAAAGGTCCAACACTCACTAGTGCGTAAAATAAACACTCAAAGCAAGTCAAGGAATAACAATTAACAATTAATCAACTCTTTTTAAACACATGATTTCAACATTTTATAGGCAATCAGAGAATAAAGCAAGAATCCTAAATTCTAATAGCACATAATCCCAAACCTATACCGCAGCAAGTAATTAAAAAAATACTGAAATTTAAAAGAGTTTAGCCAATTTACTAGAGCAGAGTCCAACGATAAGGACTCCAAAATTTAATCCAAAGTAAGCTTGAGAGTTTAAATACCAAATGGGAATTACACCCAAATAACCATTTTTTAGGTCAAACAATACCAACCAAACTTTCTAGACAAATAAAAAAAATGGCCAACAGTATAATATAATATAGATAGGCAGCAAAAAGTATATATATAATATGATATACGCACACAAACTGAATAAAACAAAAGAACCTTACCTCAATCTTACCTACGTCGTCGACAATGGTAAGTATCGACAATCCATAGATCACGGCGGCGGGTGGCGGTTCCTCGATCTAATGGTGGTTACGCTCGATTGATGGCGGTGTTCGTCTTTCACAAAACACAACATCGGTCATTTGGCAGCCTCACTTGGTCCAACCCTTTCTCTCTCAAGTATACAGTAAAAATATATTTTAGACCACAATGAGACCAAGAAACCAACACCCTTTAAATAACACTGTTAATCCATGATTTCTGACCCAATTGTCATAATTCTTGGTGAAGAGATTAGAAGAGAATCACTAATTGGCTGATAGAGGGAGAAAGAGAAGAAAACTGCTAGGTTATTGAGATTTTGATTTGGGAGGGGATTTGTGAATGTATTTGAACCAAAGTAAATTATGGACCTTCCAGATACATGAGTCAAGAAGTCAACACGTGATAAATTACTTGGGCTAAACAAAGGCCCCAACACAAGCACACCCTAGAAATCTAAAAAAAATAATTTTTCAGACAAGCTCTCAAACTCTTATTTTAAAATCAAATATGCACTTTAATTATCTATTGGTATAAATAAACCATTTTTCTTTTTAAAACTAAATAAATATACACTTCAACTAATATAAAATTTTCAATACATTTTCTTACTAGTATACTACAAAATTTGACATTATTTTTTAAATTTTAGTTTAGCATTTTTTTTATAATATAATAATTTTGTTTCCATAAAAAAAATCTGGGTTTAATAGAAATAGATGATTTTTTTTTATGTTTGTTGATGATCTTTGATCAAGGAATTTAATTATGTGGCTATTTTTATGAAGATCATCAAACAAATTAAGATTATGGTAACCGGGTTGATAAAAAAAGCTTACAATATAATATGAAGAGAGTTCACGTGAACTCAAGTTTACAAGAGACCTACTCATATTTTTTATGTTTTTAAAATTGACTTTCAGAAAGCTTTTGTTGTTTTTGGCTATATGTTGTGTTGTTGATGCAGATGACCGTTTTTTTTATTCTTGATTTTTTCCCGTCGTAAACCACATAAATATGTTTTTTTATTTTTATTTCTTGTTATAAATTATTAGGGCGTGATTGGTTAAGGATGGCGTCATCCTCCATCCCATTCGATTTTAGATGGCCACATCTCATTCCTCATCCAATTACTCATCCACCCCTGTTATACACCTATACACATAAATTCTTTCTATTTTATACAATGTTGAAGAATTAAATATTTGTCAGTCGGGCATTTACTGGCCGACTAACGCCTAGGTCGCCTAGGCATGATTTTTTTTATTTTATAATTTTTTAAAGTAAAATCAATTCTCTTGAACAATTACCCAAAAAATTTAAATTCCTAAATATTGTAGAAATTACCTTATATACAAGAAATAATAGAAAAGAAAAAAAAACAATAAGATACAGAGTGGAAAGAAATTAGAACATACCTAGATCGCCTATGCACGGACGATGGACGACCAACGACAAGGATTCGTGGTGGTGGCACATCCAAATCCAAACGGCGGAGCGAGGTGGAGTAACCACTACAATGACAGATCAAGGCTACACGAAATGCACGACAACGCTGCTTCTCGAATGCAGGCGACGTCACGATGTGGGCGGTGGCGCGAACAGGGGCGATGCGGCGGCAACGACCCTCTTCTCCATATAGGGTATGCTGATTTTGGGATTTAGGTGTGCGGAGGAAGTCATTACTTTGAAATCTTAGGATGTAAAAATCTTGATGAATAATATAAGTATGTGTTTGTTTTGGGATTATTGTAGGGTGAGATTTTGATTTATGTCAAATCTATATTTATTAGTAATAGACGTTGTTTTATTTTATTATATAGTGTAAGAGAAAAATAGGAGATGAATTATACAAATGATAAAAAAAGTAATGATGTAATTGTATTTAATTATGTGAAAAGTAGTAATAGATTTATATGTATGAATTGAGTTTGAGATTTGAAGACCTGGTTTGAAATTCCAAACTCGTATGGAGCGTAGATCGCAAAGTCCAAAGTCTATCCGAGTGAATCCCAAAACAAACATACCCATAGGGTTTGGTTGAAATGGTATGTACAGTTGAAATTAACCGATTTCTATTTTATTTGAATTAAAAAAAAAGTCGGCGATGGCCGCCTAAGTTTGCCTAGGTGTCGCCTAGGCATTCTCACGCTTATATTGACTGATTATGTGGAAATCGGCTGGGAGGGGCTAGGCGGCGATTTCTGCATTCATTATTTTATAGAATCACATCACTTTTCTCTCACTTAGTTATTTCTCTCCTACTTTTTTCACATTCATTCATCGAAAAAGATTAGGGTCCAGAATTTGGTCATCTAGAATCCCATTTCCCAATTAATTAATTGAAACTGATTAGGTTAATGACATTATTACCCCTAAAGTGTTTTGGCTCCAAATTTACTTGTTAATGGCGGCAAATCTTGGCAATCTTCCCTCCAAAACACTTTCCCTCCAACACATGCATGCAATCATCATCATAGGCATGCAAGACATCTTGTTTCCCAAGGAAAAAAAAGAACCATTATCATCATTACACACATTAAACTCTATTTTAAATTTAAATAATAAATTAGGGTTTACGGTTTTAGCTATAATTTTTGTCATCATCTTCATAAAAAAGAACAATTATCATCATTACACACATTAAACCCTATTATAATTTTAATTAAGAAATTGGGGTTTACAAATTAGGGTTTTCAATTTTAATTATAATTTTTGTAATTTTTTATTTAATTTTTCCCCCTCCTCTTAAGTCATTTTTCACATCTTGATATTCTTATTCATCTTCATACTTATCTTTGTATTCATCTTCATATCCTAATTTCACCTTCATACTCATCCACCATGACTATAATATCCGACCAACTCCGTGAGTTATTCGGGGAAGACGGTGAAGATGCATCTAATCCCATAGAAGATAACACACAAGGTATTTCCAATGAAGGTAGCCATAAAACCGAAGGTGAATCAATTCCGTCGGATGATCCCGTAGAAGAATACGTTGAAGAAGGTGACACGAATGCGGTTGTGCGACCTAACATGTAGTTTGATACTCTTGATAGCTTGTTCAAAGCTTATCAAGAGCACGCTAGATTAAAGGGTTTTAGCTTAGTCAAAAGAGCTTCGAAGAAATTGGGTGAAGGGAAAGACTACAAGTATGCCCATTTTGTATGTGATAAGGCTGGAAGTTCTAAAGCACACAAGACTTCGAAAAGAATAAATTGCAAAGTAAGGTTGAACGCTAAAAAGCCTGATAATAGGTGTTGGGTTATTTCGAAGATGGAGATGAAACATAACTATGTAATTGATCCTGTATTTTCACCTTTAATGCCAGCACATAAACATTTGAGTATCAACATAAAGCGGTAATTAGAGGCAAACAACATTGCAGGAATAAGGATGTGTAAGAATGTACGGTTATGTGAAGTGCAATGTGACAGAACTCAAAACTTAGGATATCTTCCGAAAGATTGTCATAATTTTGTCGAGCAGAGAAGAAGGTTGAGGCTTGGAGAAGGTGATGCAGAAGCAGTTCGATAGTTATTTGCAAGACTACAATTGAAAGATAGGAACTTCTATTACTCGATGGATCTCGATGATGATGGTAGGTTATGCAATGTTCTATGGATTCATCCAAGGAGTAGAACTGCATACGAGGAATTTCATAACGTCGTTAGTTTTGATACGACTTATCTCGTCAATAGGTATGTAAAAAATCTCATTTTATCTTATTGTTTATTATTTCATGGTTTAGGGCTTATTAGTTGAATTCATATTTTGTTGTTGCAACTAACTGCCGAATGAGATTCTTATTTTTGTTAGTTCATTAAATTTAAATTATTAGTTGAATTCTTATTTTGTTGTTGCAACTAGGTACAAGATGTCTTTTGCATCAATTGTTGGGATTAATCACCACAAACAATCAATCTTGTTAGTGTGTGATTTGGTTACGCATGAAGTGTTAGTGTTAGTGTCCTAGAGACAATCCATCGAAAGGACATAATACTAAGATAATATTCAGATTTAGTTTAATATTATTATTGGTTTAATATTAAATGTATGACGTTACACTTATCTGAATATGATGTTTGATTGTTTGCATATATTCTTATTTGTGTTCCCATGAATCACTACTGTCATTGAGTGAGTGAGAACTCAGATGACTTAAGTATGATTCTCAAATAGCCCCGATCAAGGATCATCAAGAATGGGATATTGATGATGCAATTGAGATTGATGTGCGATCTGCACCATAATCTTAGAGAGTGTAGTAAGATCTCACTTACTACGAGATACCGGGAATCTCATGATGGATGCACAGATACCTAAGAGGGTATTGGTCTACCCATCCGAGAAACCGTTTGATGTAATTCCACATAATATGTCTACGGGTGTCTGGGTTAGTGGGAACGATGTGATACTCCTCTGACTTGAGGTCAATACGCACGACATATGTGCATTGGTGAACTTTGACCATGACCGGCGCTTGCACGCTTCCATGGGTGGATATGGCACGGATTGGAATTAATTATTATTATTTAATTAAATTAGATTTAATTAAATATGAAATTCCAATAATAATATTTGGAATTGTTGGGAAATTGTATAGACTTAAGTTTTGATTAAGATGCCAAAATATTCCTCCTAAGTTGTTTGTAAGTAAAATATTCAGTAGAGTTAGAATTTAGTTAAACAGTTCTAAATGTTAAGAACTGGAGCGCAGTTAGAAATTTCTTGAGTGTATTAAAAAATGAAGTCTGCTGAAGACAAGGTCTGCTGAAGACGAAGTCCACTGAAGACAAGTGATCTGAAAGAGTAGTCTAAGTCTTGAATGTTTTCTAAGTACATTCTCACTAAGACTAAAACCATCAGGAGAGGACCAAGGTCCACTGATGAGAACTAACAAAGCACATTAAATGCTAAAGACATTAAAAACTGTTAGTTAATCTGGTTGGAACAAGGCAAAACGAATTTCAGTGAAGCTTACAATAAATGAAGGAATAAGAAGTTTCTCTCAGAGGAGTTCCACCTTAAAGCAAGACAAGAATCTGGGCAAGCAGACTGAAGGTCCAATGAGGAGATGACACGTCAGTGTACTTTACTGACAGCCAACCTGCCCCAGACTGACAAGTACCAAAAGTCTTTCCCTAGCAACCTACAAAAAGTTAGGTGAACAAGCATGGTCTTTCAGCCGTTTCTTAACAAGACTTAAAGCTTCAAATAGAGCCGTTTGAACCAATCAGATACAATAAGACTTACTTGAGAAGATTCAAATCCAACGGGACGTGCTCATTTCTATGCACGGGAAACTCACAAGATCAAAGCTATCTCTACATTCATAACCTTCAAGAAGCACTCGAAATTACCTTTGTTTCCCAAGTGTTTCTAATTAGTAGAGAGCATAACAAACCTTCTGTAACCAAGCTTAAAATCTATATTCAAACCTTAGAAAGAGATAATCCATCCTAAACCTTGAGCTACACTGTAAGGATTATCTCACAACAATTGGAACCAAAACCCTACTCAAAACCCTGCTCAGTTGTTAGGTTGAGAGTTATAGTTAAGTGGTGTTAGTAAGCTGATTATTTGTATCAGTCTGAAATCTGGTTTATTTTGGGAACTAGGACCTGGAATTATCCTAGTGATCAATCATCCTAAGAGAGGATAAATTGATCAGTGCACCTTGGCACTATAACACAAGGAATTCCAAGTGAAAGGAATTCTCCTGTTTGATCAGGACAGTGGACGTAAGAGATTCATCTCTGAACCACTTCATATCTTGTGTATTTACTTCCTGCTATTTCCTAAGTGTGTGTTATCCACTCAAAGTTTATCAAGTAAAACGAGTTTTCTAAAGGGCTAACTAATCCGCACCTGAAAGCTAATTAGATAGTAGTTCAACTGAAAGTCTTGAGCGTTCAGTGGAGGTATTATCTCAGTAAGCTTTCTCTAAGTAATTCTCAGCAGACTTAAAGTCCACTGACGAATTACTATCTGAAGTAACCTGATAAGTTTTCAAAAAGTTTTAATTTGTAACCACAGGTGTATTCCCCCCCCCCCCCATACACCTGTTTACTCGTTTCGGGACCAACAATTGGTATCAGAGCAGTGGTTCAAAAGACCATTGTTCTAAGTATACCTTGTGCTTAAAGGTATTTCCTATCAGGTCATCTGAATTGATCTTATTTGATAAACTTGTTTAGATATTATGGCTGACAATGCAGCTAGGGTAGCACCACCAGCGGAGAACAACATGAGAGTTAATCCCTTAAACCATATATCCCATCACAAGCTTCCACAATTCTCAGTGGAAAATTATGACTTCTGGAAGATCAGAATGAGAGCTCATCTTGCCTGTGTGCATGATGAAATGTTAAGGGTTATTACTAAAGGTCCATTTATTTTTATGACACCTAACCCTAGAACCACAACTGAGACTATTGCAGACCCAAGAGAAGAATGGCCCAAGGATGAAGATAACTTCACTGCAGATGAGAGGAGGAGAAACAAACTCAACTTCATAGCCATGAATATTGTTGGTCCCACTAGATAGATAAATTGCGGAAGCTTTAAAGGATATGTCTTTTGACAAGATCTTTTATAAGAGCACTAAGAAAATTAAAAACATAATTGAATAAAGCAGTAAATGGACCAGATATATAGTGGTTCGGATTTGAATATCCTACGTCCACTCTCCCTTTTACCAAAGGGGTCTCACTATCCAACCAACAACCAACTTGCTTACTGGAATTTCGAAGTACCAGTTTCTTCTTACAAACCCTTTAGATCTAACTTGATCTAAAGTCTACAGCCTTCAACCTTCTCTTAAAGATGAACAGGTTGAGATCCAACAACTCCTTAAGAGTGAGTATGAAAGTAAGAACAAGAAAGAGTGCTATATGCGTGATAATCAAAAGCTTGGAATGTGACTTTGTGCGCGTAGGATTCTAGAGCTTTTCTTGAGTCTGCACTCTTGTATTTATAGAGGTTATTAGGGTTTAGCCGCTGGAGAGCTAATTGTTGGTCCCGGCACAAGACTGAGGAATACGTGTATGGGGGGGGGGGGGAAATGCACGTATACCAATTTTTCAACCTTAAAAACTGACTGAGTCCCCTTTGCTCAGAGTGGTAAAGAACTAGGAGCTGATAACACACCTATTGACTACACTTGGTGCGGGTCAGTTGGCTAACTATCAGTTCAAGTTCAGTGCGGAAATGTTTGAGCCCTGATAGTTTAAAGTCTTGTTTAGTTTGTTTTCTGAAAACTTGTTTTACTCAATTCTGAAAGGTGTTTAGTAAGGGCAGTGCTCTTTTTAGAGGATCAGGCTGATTGATTCATGCCTGATAAGCCAAATGCAATGAATGGACAAGTAATATGGCAGGTATGCACAATATCAAAGCAATAAGAACACAAAGAGTTTAACGTGGTTCAGAGGCTCAAGCTCCTACGTCCACGACCTGACTTAACAGGAAATCCACTCAAGGGATTCTTGTTTTTAACGTGCCAAGGTGCACCAAGACCAGCTAACCTCACTGATCTATACAAACTTCCTTACTAACACACTAACTGACTTACTCCCAATAAACCTAACTTAGGGTTTTGGTTTCAGTTTGGATTCCAACTAGGTTGAGATTATCCTTGCAAGGCAAAGCTATGCTAAGGATTGGATAATCTCTCTAAGCTTAATATAATGCTATTTAGCTCTTGGAATACAGAATAACTCTCAGTTGCTAAGAAATACTTGGGAAATTTAGATGGTTTCGAGTGCTTCTCTTAAAGGCTGAATGCTTGAGAGTTTGAGTAATTTCTGGCTTGGAAATTTCCCGTAACCTTGAATGGGTTCTAGGTCTTCTGTATTTATAGGTGATTTGAAAAAACTATCCGTTGGAGAGATAGCCTTCGAGTCATCTATGTAGAGTGGCTTCAAATGGACAAATCTTCATGCAGCAGCCGTCCTTGCATGAATTTGGTATTTGCATTAAATGCTTGCCCGTTGAACATGCAGTCTGAATCCAGTCTCCATGTCAGGTTCCGTACGTGCGTGTCCTTCTAGGATTGGTCCACGTCATCAGGTTGGTGAGAATGTCAGAACTTATTCCTGAGCTTCAGGCTTGTCTTTTTAAGTTCATTTTGTCTTGGGCTCACCGGTCTTGTCCTGACGCTGAAATTCCTTTTGCATTGCTTGGCTCTACTCCAAGTCTTCCCATAAACTCAGTGACATCCTGTTCCCTTCAGGACTGAGTTAGTAATGACCTCAAGGTCATACTCTTCATCACTGACACTTACTCAGCCAGCTTAGAGGACTGCCATAAGTTCAGGATGGTGCTCTTCGTCTTTAGGCTCTGAGTCTTGATTGTCACCAGTGAGTTCTCCTCTCACTGAGTACCTGTGAAGTGTAAAATAACTAAGTATAAAACCTAACCAAGACTAGCCCGACAAAGACAGATTAAGACAAACATCTTTTCAGGGGCTTTGGGATCTTAATCAAAACTGACAATGTCCCAACAATTTCCCCCTTTTTGATGATGCCAAAACACTGAAAAGATCCTCAAAACACTTAGAGGAAATATGATAAACCTATCTATAAGATAAGACAGTGTTAGAGCAATTCTTGATAAAGTACAAAATTTAAACAAGCAGCCAAAAAAACAATGAGTTTTTGTCTGTGGGCAAAAGTAATAGATTTCATTGATAGTTGTGGAAATGGTTACAATGAATCTAATCTATTAAAAAGAAGCCTGTGAACACCTAGACTAATCTCATTTCAGGTTCGAGTCCATATCCTGCATAGACTCTTGCCTTCAGCTCATCAAGTCTACTAGGTTGGTTCACGTATCCTTCAGCTTTGGCTATCTTCAACACTTCCATCATGATGGCCTTTGTGTCATGCTTTTGAGTTCCAGGAACTAAGGGAGGAGCTCGAATGGTGAACTCAGGAGCCTTCACTTGGACTTGAGCTGCATCAGCCTCCTCCAAGATCTTTTGGAATAACTCAGGATGATTGTCCATCATGTAGTCAGTGAAGTGGGCATTGATATCATCAGTGTCGCCCCACTTCTTCACAACATACCACAATCTAACAAATTCATCCTTCGCATCAGACCAAAACTCCTTCAATGACTCTGAGATGAACTCATCGACAAAAGCTTCCCTTAATCCTGATTCTGGCCTTCTGACTTGAAGAATTGTTGACTTCCTAACTGTTGGCTTCTTCCTGTACTTCCTAGGCTCAGGCTTCGCCTTCTTCCTCCTAAGTAGACTGATCACTGCATCATCGAGTTCCCTTTGTTGAAGCTCAGTGATATCAGTCAGCTTCTCAACCTTCTTTTCCAAGATGCGCATCTTCTCCTTCTAAGCAATTTCAGCTCTGCGCATAGCCTCAGTTTTCTCAGAATGATCTCCCCATGCTTCAGCACATAACTCCGCCACCAACTCCCCGGAGTAAGTGATGGGATTCTTCCTTGAGCTCATGGTAGAAGATCTCTGAATTGGCTCAGGTTGTTTTGAAGGTTCATCAGCCTTTGCCTTTGCTGCCTCCGCCCTCAGTTTGGCAACAACTTCCTCTCATTCCTTCTCCACTGCCGCCATCCTTGCTGACTTCCTCACCCTTAGCACATTCCCTTCAGGATTGGCTTCAGGATCAACTTGAACGGTTTCGCCTTGGTTGACTGCCTCCGATGCCTCAGGGCAGGATCTTTTCTTCTTTTCCCCCTTTTTGGCATCATCATTGGCCCCTGATGGGAATGCGTCAGATCCGCTGTTGATTACGAAGGAGGCTAGGGAATGGACATCATTAATTCCCTCCTTCAATAACCCAACTCCCATTGAAATTCCAGTTCCTGCAAATGATACTGAACTGATTGCAGCTTTCACTTTCTTCTCAAAGACCTCCATGGAGAGCTGGAGTCTTTGTTCAGCCTTCTCAATCTTCTCCTCCACCTGAGCGGATCGCTCATCTGCTTGGGTCAGCCTCTCAGCAATGTCCTTTGAAGTCTGAGCAATGCGTTCTGACTCCAGCTCAAACTTTGACGCTGAGCCAGAAATGGCCTGAGTGAAAAGTGCTCCAGCCTGAGCTGCAAGCTTCTACACAGCCTGATTGAGATCCTCCTTCCTTCGCTCATCCTTCTCAGCCAACTGCTTAAAGGTTTGCCTTAGCATCTTTTTAGTGCGCTTCCTCTCATTCCTCACTGACTTGGCCGTGTCAGTCATCGTTCTCTTCAATAGAATCAGCTCCCTGTTGGCAAGGGTGTTGTAGGCTGACTTTGTCCACTTGATGTGTTTTGCCAGGGCCTTGGAGTCTTATTCTTTTTCAGCTCGTAGCCTCATTACTTCCTCCTGAAGTTCAACTAGATTTTCTGTGGTTTTCTCCTGAATTCAGCACGGCCGACCCCAGTTATTATCACATCTTCATCATCAACGGCCGCATCAGTGATTGACTGCTTTCCCTTGTCAGCCCCTGCGGCATCAGTCCCTTCTTCAAGGTGCACTGAAGGCAGTTGTGAAGTAGTTATAGCCGCCTGCTCAGGCTCAGCTAAGCTAACTTGAACCTTAGGAACTTGTCCCTCGGAACTGAGAGTCTCCTTGGATGCCTCAACATCTTCCTCTCTTGTCTCAGGGCAGGGAATCCCTTCATTGACAGATGTCTCATTGGTAGCTGAGATGTTTAAAACATCCTCAGCCACTGGTCCACCCTTGGCACCAGTGTTCTTTTCACCTTCCCCCTGAGCCTGAGGCTCAGAGACCATCTCATCAACTTCCTTTGTAGTCTCCTCCACTGCCTTCTCCATAGCTCCACCCTGAGCTTCATCATCCTCATCATCCTTCTCTTCATCAGACAGGATATCAGCCTTGCTCTTGGACATCATATCAACCACTAACTGCTTCAGGTTGTCGAAGTTTAGAAGTTGAAGCCAGCTAGTTAGTCCAAAGAAGGAGCAAATCTTGGCTTCCTCAGACTCCCAGTGATCCCAGCCACGAGCGTCCACTAGCAAATGTTGCTCCTGCATGTTTGATTGTTTGAATTCCAACCAAACCTTGAGCTCAATCACATTTGCCAGCAGCTCCTTGTACTTATACAGCCCAGGCCAGCACTTGCCTGCCCATTCTATGGCATTCCCCCTGAGAGTGTTCTCCAGAATCCCTCCTGCCATATGTTCATCTAACTCCTCCTCCTCCACTTCGAGGAATTCATCCCCTTCAGTTGAAATGGATTTGGGACAGTCTTTGGGATTAGGGTATGAGGGAAAGTCTGTGGGGTTTGGAAGATTTGGCTCGGCTTACTGGTCAGGCTCATTCGTTGGTGAGTTTAATGGCACTGACTCAGTAGGATAATTTGGCTCTGAGGTTTTGGGTGGTTGAGGGGGTTGAGGTGTGGGGTCAGGGTTGGAAGGTGTTTGGGTTTCAGGGTGTGTGGGTGTTTGGGTGGGCTATATCTCAGGCTGCAATAACTCAGCCGTCTCGACAGATTTTCTCACTGCCTCCAAGTCAGAGGCTCCAGGAGAGCTTGACTTCTCCCTCTCACTCACCTCAGGCAGCTTCTTAGCAGGGGATCTTTTGATTCCCTTCCTAAGCCTCTTCAGGGGCCTCTCTCCCTGAACACCCTCATTCCTGATGTCATCGTCAGTTCCCTCAGCCTCAGGCCCGACCTTCTTGGGATTAGACTCAGTCCCTGATTTCGTGCTCTTCCCTGACAGCACGACCCTTACCTTCTTCTTTTTCTCAGCCGCGTCCACCTCAGGCTGCTCCACCTCCTCAGCTACTACCTCCTCCTCACCTTCCTTACTCCTCTCAAGGAGGTCATCTACACTTTCAATGAGACTGGTAGCCACTCTCTTGGCCTTACCAGCTGGCTTTTTGGCCTGACCCTTTGCTTTCGCATTGGGATCAGTCAGCCCTAGCACTGAATAGGTATCACTCAGTGAGGAAAACATTACCTTCTTTGAGGAGAGACAATCCTCAAAGTCGAAGGTATACCCATGGCAGGCATGAGCTATTAGGATGGACATCCTTGTTCCGAACGGCAAGATGACACTGACGGAAATGTGCTTCTTCTCCTCATCTCGCTTTAGCTTGTCCAACCCGGCCTGATGGAGTTGATCAAGGAAGAACTGCTCCCAGTTCGCTTCCACTCCATCAACAATAGCTCCCATGAGTCTCAGCTTGGGCTGACTCAATTGCTCGTGAGAGCCAGTTGCACCCATCACTATCTTGGACACCAAATCTACCAGAGCTCTGTACTCAGGCTTTAGCGTATTCTTGTTCTGACGAGCCTTGAACTCTGATGACCCAGATTTGGTCCATTTCCCGAGAAGTTCTCCCTCCGAGTTCTCCTTGTACGTCTTTGGGTTGATGCCTGAGAACGGCAACTTGAAGACTTCCCTCACCGCCCTCCTGATGTCAATAATGACCACCTCTGAGTTGTAAAGAGGTTCGCCGTTGCCGTCCTTCTCTCCCGTCGGCTTAAGCGCAGTCACCTTCGTGTATAGTTCCCCCTTCCGTAAGAACATGTTTAAATAGGCTTCCACAACTGTTCTTGGGAGCACGGAAATGGGGCGGGTGGTGAAGTATGTTTCCAACCCAGCATTGGAAATCCACTTGAACACGGGTTTGATTTCCTCAACTGTAAGACAGATACCTTCCATGGAGATGACTTGCTCCATGTGTATCAGCTTGTTCTCGACAACATCCTCGATCTTGTCGGTTGTCCAGTTGGAATCAAGAAATGCCATTGTTTTGAAAGGAAAAGATTTTTCGAAATTTCTGTGTTTGAGCAAGAGAATACTCAGTGTGCAGATGTGCGTTGTGTTTGCGTAAAAACCTCAAATGGCACTCTTGATTGATAAGACTAAGTCAGTTACTCAAACGTGGGGTTGAGATTAATCCCTGAATTCGAAAGGTTTTGAAATGAGGGGCCAGGATTAATCTCAGTTTCAATCAAAACCCCATGTCAGTCATATTCCGTATAAAACGGACACGTATATGAAAAAGTAACTGTAGCATTAAATGCTCCGTGCGCGTGGGTTTAAATATGAAAAGGCGCGCTTTTAATGAAAACGGAATGCATTTAATAAAGATTTTCAGGACGAAGGACTCAGGGAGACGCTTGAAATTCACAAGAGTCAGGTTAGAACTCATACCTGTCAGGGAGACATTGTAGCACCCTGATACCTCGCTGAGTCGAGTCTGACCTGAGTTCCCCCTAGAACCCTACACTGACTGCTCTCCTGGATCTAAGAGTCCTAACTCCACTGACAGTTCCATAAACCTTGCTTCAGCCAGAGGCTTAGTCAAGATGTCAGCTCTTTGCCTGTCAGTGTGAATCTTCTCCATCCTAATATCTTTCTTCTCCACATGATCTCGAATGAAGTGATGCCTAATATCCACATGCTTGCACCTTGTGTGAAGCACTGGGTT
Organism: Ballota nigra; assembly: GCA_947034835.1. Taxonomy (NCBI): domain Eukaryota; kingdom Viridiplantae; phylum Streptophyta; class Magnoliopsida; order Lamiales; family Lamiaceae; genus Ballota; species Ballota nigra. The sequence goes on from OX344720.1 coordinate 92,480,559, forward strand.
CTGAGTAATTGATATTGCACTATTGTTGTCATAATAGATTGGAACCTGATTAGCAAATACTTGGTAGTCCCTCAACTGTTACCTCAACCATAAAATCTGAGCACAACAACTACCTGCAGCCATATACTCAGCCTCAGTTGTGGATGTAGCCACTGAATTCTGCTTCTTACTAAACCACGAGATCAACTTACTTCCCAGAAACTGACATGTCCCTGAGGTTGATTTCCTATCAATCCTACAACCTCCATAATCTGCATCTGAATACCCTGTCAGTTCTAAGTTGTCATATGAAGGATACCATAGTCCCATATTGACTGTCCTTTTCAAATACTTAAGTATCCTCTTAGCAGCCTCCAAATGACTCTTTTTGGGATCAGACTGATACCTAGCACACACACCAACTGCAAACGTAATGTCAGGCCTACTTGCAGTCAGGTACAATAAAGAACCTATCAGCCCTCGATACTCAGTCTGATTTACTGAAGTCCCTTCAGTGTCAGGATCCATCTTCCAATTTGTGTTCATTGGGATCCTGGCTGGATTGCTGTTCTGAACACCAAACTTTTGAATCAAGTCTCTTGTATACTTGGCCTGATTTATAAAGATACCTTGATCAGTCTGCTTGACCTGCAATCCTAAGAAAAAGTTCATCTCTCCCATCATGGACATCTCAAATTTACCAGTCATCAACTTAGAGAATTTCTCACAGAGCTGATGATTTGGTGATCCAAATATTATGTCATCCACATAAATCTGGACCAAGAGAATGTCATCACCTTCAGTGATCCTGAACAATGTCCTATCCATAGTTCCCTTCTTGAACCCATGGCCTGTCAGGAATTGAGAGAGGGTATCATACCAAGCTCTTGGTGCTTGCTTAAGTCCATAGAGTGCTTTCTTCAAATGGTATACTCTATCTCCAACCTCAAACCCGGGAGGTTGTTCAACATATACCTCTTCATTGAGTACACCATTCAGGAAGGCACTCTTGACATCCATTTGATACACCTTGAACTTCTTATATGTCGCATATGCAAGGAACAACCTAATAGCTTCCAACCTAGCTACTGGAGCAAAAGTCTCATCATAGTCTATTCCTTCAGATTGACAATACCCTTTTGCAACCAGTCTAGCCTTGTTCCTTACCACAACACCATTCTCATCCTTCTTGTTCTTGAAGACCCACTTGGTGCCAATTACACCTTGATGCCTAGGTCTATCTACCAGTTCCCAAACCTGATTCCTTGTGAACTGATTCAACTCCTCTTGCATGGCAATGATCCAGTTTGAGTCAGTGAGAGCTTCTTCAATGTTCTGAGGCTCTTGCTCAGAGAGAAAGCAACAGAACAATGAACTCTCACCATGGAACCGTCTGGTCCTGACTCCCTCAGTTGGATCACCAATGATTTGATCAATGGGATGATCCTCTAACCATGTTCTTTTGCCAGGAGTTGTTCCTGAAGTACCTGCAGTGTTAGTGTCTACAGGCTCATAAAATTCAGGAAATTGAACAGAAGGGGATGATCCCGAGTCTATACCAAAGGGATTAACAAGCTCAATGTCAGGGACATTGATTCCCCCTTGATGAGGTGAATCAGGAACCGTCTCAGCTGCGACAGCATCTTCATAGACAGTACTTACCTCAGGTTGAGCCTGTTCCTCAGTCTGAGGCTCAACAATCCCTGATGTGCTGGGCTTAGGAGTGGCACCTGATTCATCATCCTGATCATCGTCATCATCCCACCTTGGAATTGGCACAGTTTTGACCCCTGGATCAGGTTGATTCTTCAAGTTCAGCCTTGTCACTCTCTTTGTGACCTCCTCAGTGTCAGGATTCAACACCTTTGCCCTAGACTCATTAGTAGATTCATCAAAGACAACATGAGGTGATTCTTCCACAACAAGGGTCCTACAATTGTAAACCCTGAAGGCTTTACTAACTTCAGAATATCCTAAGAATATTCCTTCATCAGATTTGCTATCAAAGGCTTTCAATTGGGTCTTCCCATTGTTGAGGATGAAACACTTACAACCAAATACATGAAAATAAGAAATACGAGGTTTCCTTTTGTTCCATGTCTCATATGGGGTCTGAGCATGTTGTTTGTTCAGCATGGATCTGTTCTGAGTGTAGCATGCAGTGTTGATTGCCTCAGCCCAGAATTTCTTGGGCAATCCTGACTCAGCCAGCATGGTCCTTGCAGCTTCTTTCAGTGTCCTGTTCCTTCTTTTGGCGATACCATTCTGTTGTGGGGTTCTAGCTGCAGAAGTCTCATGAGCTATACCAAGTTCATTACAAAAGTCAGAAATATATGAATTTATAAATTCAGTGCCCTTGTCAGATCTGATCTTAGTAATGGACTGATTTTTCTCATTGCTGAGTCTTCTGAGCAACTTTGGAACCTTCACCTGTGTTTCCTTCTTATTTAACAAGAAAATAACCCAAGTATATCTAGAATAACCATCAATAACCACAAGGGTATACTTTCTACCATTCATACTCACAGGTGTTATGGGACCAAATAAATCCATGTGCAAGAGCTGAAGAATCCTGTCAGTGGAATAAGAAGCTTTCTCTTTGAATGACACTCTGACCTGCTTCCCTTCCTGACAAGCTTTACACACATGATCTTTGCTAAAAACTTCATTAGGTAGACCTTCAACAAGTGACTGTCTAGAAATTTTGTTAAGAATCTTGAAGTTCAGGTGGCTTAATCTTTTATGCCATAACCAACTGAGCTCTAGAGAGCTTTTAGCAACAAAACAAGTATTAGGAATGGTGCTGCTCCAATCAGCGAGATAAACGTTACCTTTCCTTATACCTGATAGAAGCACTTGTGTTGATTTGTCCTTGACTGAGCATATATTCGATGAGAACTCAACACTGAACCCTTTGTCACAGAATTGACTTACTGAAAACAGGTTATGCTTCAGTCCTTCCACAAAGGACACATTTTCCAATCTGACTGTACCTATTATCAACACACCAAAACCTTTAGTAACACCTTTTGAGTTATCAGCAAAGGTTACCTGTGGACCATCTTTAGCTTGATATTCTTGGAGAAGACTCTTCATTCCAGTCATGTGCCTTGAGCAACCACTGTCTAGGTACCAAACAGCTTTGATTGAGTCTCCTCTCCTCTTGTTGTGATCCACAGCCGCCTGTAAGCAATTCAGGCTTTAGGTACCCATTGGGTGTTGGGTCCTATAGTGTCAGCTGTACCCTTCGGGATCCAGACTTGCTTCACAACCCTGATTGCCTCAGAGTGGTAAATCTGTCTCCCTGAAACATCAACATACACAACTTTCTTCTTCTTTGCCTGAGAGGAAGATGGTGTATGAGTGCTAGACTTAGGCTTCACAGGAGCCTGAGTGGGTGCCTTTTGGGCTGGCCTCCTGTTCTTCCTAGGTCTGGGTGCAGCAGGTTTTGGGCCTTGTTCTTGATAAGGACCCTGTGTTCTATTCCCCCTAGGCAAGTGAGGGAATGGAAAACAGTTAAAGGCCTCAGGATGCCAAAACCACGGGGGTGTCATCATGTTTGGCCTTCCCTGTTGGTATTGCCAAGCATGATGGTACCCTCGCTGACCAGTCTGAGGGCTCTTGGCCTGAGTCTTCCTCTGCTTTCGCTGAGGCTTTCCCTGGCCTGAGCTCTCAGGGGCTTCCTTAGATTGCTTTGTCTTTCCCTTGGGTTTTGGCTTAGCTACCTTAGGTGCAACCCTGACTGTGTCAATGGTTTCCTTGCCCTTATCAGTTTGACGGGCCTGGAGCACAACCTTAGGTGCACTCTGGCCTGCCTGAACAAATACCCTCTCAGTGTTGCTCCCTGAAGCAACATGAGACTGACCTTGTGAGGATTTCTTAGGAACATATCCAAGTCCCTTTTTCTCATTCCCAAGCATCTGGCTGCTATTTATTTCCTCTCTAGCCACTGAGGATTTATTCATAGCTGCAACCTTTTTCTTGAGAGAGTCCTCACTCTTTTTCAGGATTTCATGTCTGGTAAAGAGGTCATCAAACTTACTCTTGAGTACTTTCAGTTCTTCCTTCCTGACCAACTCTTCCTCGGCTAATTCCTTCAGAATCTTCTCTCTTGGGAGACGCTCAGCATTGATCATATCAATTTCCTAAGTTAGTCTCACAATCTGAGCTGATTCTTTAAGATCAGACTGAGTGAGTTGTTCATTCAGGTTTTGAACCTCGGTACTCAATTTCTTGTTCTCCTCTACCAAGAAGACATTGGTTTCCTGCAGTCTGGAGAAATCAACCATCAATTGATCAAGGCAGATCTGAAGGTTCATTTCTCTAACTGACTCTGAGCTAAGCTCAGGATTTTGACCAGTGTAAGAAGCACAAACAGAATTTGATGTTACCTCAGGTTCATCCCTAGCCATCAGACAGACATCATCGTACTCGTCATCTGAGAAGAGTTCAGGTGACCTCTCAGCAGGACCGTCAGAGTCTGTTGCATCTTCAGTGACCATTGCTCTCCGATCAGCAGATCTTAGATCCCTAGTGGCTCTCCTTTCCTCTCTCTCCCTCGCACTCAGCTCCGGGCAGTCGTACTGATAGTGACCAATCTTGTTACAGTTGTAACATGCTATCTGCTCGCTTACTCTTTCTTTCCTTGGTTCTGGGTTCCTCCTTGAGTCAGGTTCCCTGGTTCTCGGCGAGCTTTCAGACTTGGTTGGATATCTATCATCGCGAGTACGTCTCTGTTCGTCTCTTCTTTCAGGCTTTGGTTCAGAATATCTCCTTTCATCACCACGTTCTCTCCTCTGGTCAGTATTTCTTCGCTCCTCATATCTCCTTGAGCTTTGGTTGGTTCCTTCAGGTTTCCTGTCACGTGAGTCCTGATAAAACTTTTTATAACGACCAAACCTGGAATTGAGCTTGTCAAATCGTCTGGCCATCAGGCTGTACTCCTCAGCGAGTTCTTCCCTACTCATCTCCATCGGTGATTTTGATGAAGAATTTCATGAGGGCTCAACAGGTTCAGACCTGGCCTTGAACGCCACACTTTTCTCAGGAGTTTTCTCCTTCACTTCCTCTTCTGACTGAACTTTCTTCTTTCTTTTGTTAAGATCAAATTCAAGCGCTTTGAGCTCTGAAAAAAGTAAAGCAGAAGTTATGTTACTCATATCTGAGTGTTCTTAAGCATAATTACACTGTTATCCCATCTCTCAGGAAGAGCATTCAGGATCTTTGAAGCAACATCTCTCCTTGGGACATCCTTGTCCAACATCACCAACTCATTCATCAACTTGATGAATCTAGACTCCATTTGATCTATGCTCTCATCAGGCAGCATCTCGAACGCTTTAAATTTCTGAATAACAATATTTCTCTTGTTCTCCTTTATCTTTTCTGACCCTTCGCACATCCTGGCCAGCTCATCCCAAACCTCCTTTGCCGTCTTTAAGTTCATCAGCCTAGCTGACTCCTCGAAGGGCACCGTATGCAAGATGATATTTTTGGCCACATTATCCAGCCCCATCATCTTGATCTCATCAGTGGTCATATCCTTCCTTTCCTTAGGAATAGGTACACCAATATCGAGATCATCATATCCTCTCCCTCTGGTATTTGGGACAGTGATTTTGATCGGTCCTTCCCTGAGAACACGCGGCATCTGGTCATGGATGGCATCTAGATGTGCTTCTAATCTAAACTTCCAATAGACAAAGTTAGACACAGAGAATTTAGGTAACGAAGCTTCAAGTCTCCTCGAAGTCATGATGATGCAAGTTTTATGGAAAACAAACTCAGATCTGTTCAGTGACCACCAACAGTTTCTCCTCTGAAACTATTAGTATTCAAAGTCAGTGGTCTTTTGAACCACTGCTCTGATACCACTTGTTGGTCCCGGCACAAGACTGAGGAATACGTGTATGGGGGGGAATACACGTATACCAATTTTTCAACCTTAAAAACTGACTGAGTCCCCTTTGCTCAGAGTGGTAAAGAACTAGGAGCTGATAACACACCTACTGACTACACTTGGTGCGGGTCAGTTGACTAACTATCAGTTCAAGTTCAGTGCGGAAATGTTTGAGCCCTGATAGTTTAAAGTCTTGTTTAGTTTGTTTTCTGAAAACTTGTTTTACTCAATTCTGAAAGGTGTTTAGTAAGGGCAGTGCTCTTTTTAGAGGATCAGGCTGATTGATTCAGGCCTGATAAGCCAAATGCAATGAACACAAAGTGTTTAACGTGGTTCAGAGTAATATGGCAGGTATGCACAATATCAAAGCAATAAGAACACAAAGAGTTTAACGTGGTTCAGAGGCTCAAGTTCCTACGTCCACGGCCTGACTTAACAGGAAATCCACTCAAGGGATTCTTGTTTTTAACGTGCCAAGGTGCACCAAGACCAGCCAACCTCACTGATCTATACAAACTTCCTTACTAACACACTAACTGACTTACTCCCAACAAACCTAACTTAGGGTTTTGGTTTCAGTTTGGATTCCAACTAGGTTGAGATTATCCTTGCAAGGCAAAGCTATGCTAAGGATTGGATAATCTCTCTAAGCTTAATATAATGCTATTTAGCTCTTGGAATACAGAATAACTCTCAGTTGCTAAGAAACACTTGGGAAATTTAGATGGTTTCGAGTGCTTCTCTTAAAGGCTGAATGCTTTGAATGCTTGAGAGTTTGAGTATTTTCTGGCTTGGAAATTTCCCGTAACCTTGAATGGGTTCAAGGTCTTCTGTATTTATAGGTGATTTGAAAAAAACTATCCGTTGGAGAGATAGCCTTCGAGTCATCTATGTAGAGTGGCTTCAAATGGACAAATCTTCATGCAGCAGCCGTCCTTGCATGGATTTGGTATTTGCATTAAATGCAAATTAAATGCTTGCCCGTTGAACATGCAGTCTGAATCCAGTCTCCATGTCAGGTTCCGTACGTGCGTGTCCTTCTAGGATTGGTCCACGTCATCAGGTTGGTGAGAATGTCAGAACTTATTTCTGAGCTTCAGGCTTGTCTTTTTAAGTTAATTTTGTCTTGGGCTCACCGGTCTTGTCCTGACGCTGAAATTCCTTTTGCATTGCTTGGCTCTACTCCAAGTCTTCCCATAAACTCAGTGACATCCTGTTCCCTTCAGGACTGAGTTAGTAATGACCTCAGGGTCATACTCTTCATCACTGGCACTTACTCAGCCAGCTTAGAGGACTGCCATAAGTTCAGGATGGTGCTCTTCGTCTTCAGGCTCTGAGTCTTGATTGTCACCAGTGAGTTCTCCTCTCACTGAGTACCTGTGAAGTGTAAAATGACTAAGTATAAAACCTAACCAAGACTAGCCTGACAAAGATAGATTAAGGCAAACATCTTTTCAGGGGCTTTGGGATCTTAATCAAAACTGACAATGTCCCAACACTAATCTAATCAGATCCTCTATTTAAGGAAGCTTAAATCAATCAATTCCCTAATTGATTGATTGGGTTGGTGAGATCCTTGGATTGATTATCTTCAAATACTTTCCAATCCGATCTTGTTGACTTGATTTAAATTACCAACGGTCAAGTGCTTCCAATGCCTAACTCTGATTCTCTCCAGAGAAGGCAAGACCAGACACCAGGCAACCTTGATGTCTTCTGGTCCAGATCTGGTTAAGAAACAGAATGCTCATCAGAGTCAGGGGATGATTCTGAGCATCTTTTGTTTCACCAGACTCGTCTGGTTCGGACTCGTCTGGTCTGGGGAAGGATCTGTTAGGATAAATATTGTATAGTTTTGATGAGTTAAAACAAACCAGATGTAATAGGACCATCTGGACCTATTAGCCAGATGATGATCTAGATTAGGACTTAGTCTAGGGGGAACTGCCAGACCAGAAGACTTCACCAGAAGAGTCACAAGAAGACCCACCAGAAGACCCCACCAGAGGACTTCACCAGAAGACTTCTCCAGATGAGATCTTACCAGAGGCAGAGAACCTTCCCCAGACCAGACGATTCCAGACCAGACGAGTCTGGTGGAACAAAAGATGCTCAGTTTGAACCCCTGTTTCTACTGAGTATTCTGGTTGTTAACCAGATCTGGACTAGAAGACACCGAGGTTGCCTGGTGTCTGGTCTTGCCTTCTCTGGAGAGAATCAGAGTTAGGCAGAGGAAGCTTTTGACCGTTGGTGATTCAAATCAAGTCAACAAGATCGGATTGGAAAGTATTTTGAAGTAAATCAATCCAAGGTTCCCACCAATCCAATCAATCAATTAGGGAATTGATTGATTGGAAGCTTCCTTAAATAGAGGATCTGATTGGATTAGCTCTCCAACGGCTAACCCTAATCTCCTATATAAATACAAGAGTGCAGTTCCAAGAAAAAGCTCTAGAGATCCTACGCGCACAAGTCACATTCCAAGCTTTTGATGATCACTCTTAGCACTCTTATTGTTCACATTACATATCTACTCTTAAGGAGTTGTTGAACTTTAACCTGTTCATCTCTAGGATAAGGTTAAAGGTTGATTACTTTAGATTGTGGTTAGATCTAAAGGAGTTGTAAGAAGGAACTGGTACTTCGAAAATTCCAGTACGTAAGTAAGTTGGTTGGTTGATAGTGAGACCCCTTGGAGAAAAGGGAGAGTGGACATAGGATATTCAGATCCGAACCACTATATATCCGGTGTTATTTATTGCTTTCGTTTATTTTATCTCTTACTTGTCCTGTGCTCTTATAAAAAGAAGTTTGTTAAGACATAAACTTAAAGCTTCCACAATTAATCTATCTAGCGGGGCCAACAAGTGGTATCAGAGCAGTGTGTCCAACGACAACTGCTTTGTAAAGCTTTTGGTGGTCACCGGGCAGATCCATTGCTCTTTATTATTTTTATTCAAATTCTTGTTAAATCCTTATTTTTGTAAATATGTCTTCGAAATCTTCTTATAAGAGTCGCAAACTTCCAGAATTCTCATTCGAGGATTATAGCCACTGGAGCTTCATGATGAGCAATCATCTTGGAGCTATTCATCACCACATGTTAGATGTGGTAGAAAGTGGCCCAATTAAATTTTACTGGACTCCTATTGATAGTGGCAGGTCAGAGTCCAGAGAAGAAACTAGTGAAACTACCCAGAAAGCTACTGAGGACAGAGTCCCCAGGCAAAGAATCCTCAAGAAGAGAGATGAGTTAGACAATGATGAAAGAAAGCTCTACAACTTGGACCAAGTAGCAAGAACTGAGATCATCAACACACTTACTAAAGAGGTGATTGAAAAAGTCAGAACTTGTGCCACTGCCCAGGAGATGTGGGACAAACTTGCACTACTCAGTGAGGGAACAAAGAAGATTAAAGATAACAAGCTTCAAGCTGTTCAACACTCGTTTGACACTTTCAAGATGAAACCAGACGAGACCATTGACCAGCTGGATATGCGTCTCACAAACCTCCTGAACAAGGCTAGTGCCTTAGGTAAGACCTATTCAGAGAAAGAAATAAATAGTAAAATATTGCGTTCACTAACCAGCAGGTGGAGAATTAAAGTCACTGTGATCAAGGACAACAAGGATCTCAACACTCTGGATCATCATCTTCTGTTGTCTGATCTCAAAGCTTATGAGTATGATCTTTAGGAGGAGGATCAAACAGAAGAGGTTTCCTCTTCTGGTCAGAAAGGAGTTGCATTCTCCTCAACTATCAAGTCTGATGACAAGCCAAAGGAGTCTACTGCAGATGACTTGAGCCTCAATGAGCAGGTAGCACTTCTAACCCGTAAATTGGATAAAATGAGTTCAAAATATGGCAGGTCAAAAGGCATTGGAAGGAGTCTACCAGAGACAGGAAGAGTTCCTTCAAGCCTGCAGAAAAGGAGAAGACATCTGGAGACTCAAGGGAGACCAGATTCAGAACTCCAGAAAGGAGGAGAGATGACAACCCTGGTAGCTCTGGGAGATCAGATTATCAGAGGAGGGATGGTAGTTCTGGCAGACCTAACTACCAGAGGAGAGAGAGAGTAGTCCAGCCAGATCAGACTACAACCAGAGGAGGAGAGAGCCAAGTCCTAGTCCCAGAGGAGACAATGCCTGCTACACATGCAACAAGACTGGTCACTACAGTTATGATTGTCCTCAACTTACTCCTAGGGAAAGAGAAGAGAAAAGAATCAAGAGAGATAGGAGATATGCAGACAAGAGAGCATTGCTGGCAGAAGCAGAGGAGGAGGATACTAGTTCCAGTTCTTCTTCTTCTGATTTCGAGTCTGATGATGATATATGCCTGATGGTATCAATGAGGTACAAGAAACTACCTTAGTCTTATCAAATTCCAAATATACTGAATCCTCTAATTCATCTGGTAACTCCAGAGAGTCTGATATGCAGTAAATGCTATCAGATCTCCAAAATTGTGTTCAATTATGTCAAAAACTTGAGAAAGAGAATGGTAGGCTCAGAACTGAAGTTCAATCCTTATCTCATGAACAAAAATCCACCAGAGAACTCATGAAAGATCATTCCAAAGAAGTCTCTGAACTTCAGGATAAGATCAAAGAAAGAGATACTCTGGTAGATCAAATCATGAAGGAAAATAATTCTCAGGAGGATGAGCTCAATGAGCTTAGAGCCAAATACCAGACTCTTATCAAGGGGAAACAAGTTGAGCAAACTATTGAGATACATGTGCCCAGAGAAGATTCCATGAAACCAGATGTTCTATCTATTATTTCAGGATCTTCTCAACGCATAAATGATAAGAGTGGTTTAGGATATCCTGGAATTATTAAAAGATCTCATAAATATTGCTTTACTAAAGACAAGTCTATAAGATCTGGTGAACTTGTGGAACTCCGGAATGAAGAGGATCCTTCTGATCGCATGGTGGTTCACAGACTTGGTTGGAAATGGGACCCCCCTGCTGATAATTCAAAACATAATCCAGAAGAGGTGAATGTTCTGGAAGAAAAAATTCTAGAGCATACAAGTCAGAAAAGTGAACCTATGAAGATTGATGGTTTTGTTCAGATGCCTAACCTGATTAGAGAACCTCAGAGGAATCCTAAAAGAGTGGAACCTAAGCAGATTAGGGGACCTCAAAAAGGAGACTCTAAGAGGAAACCTAATCAGAATAGGAGATACCAGAGGAGGTATACTGAACCAGAGAACCTCAATTAGAATTAGGGATCTCAAAGGTGGAATGCTCCAAGAAGACTCCAGAACAGGAAACCTCAGAAGGAACCCTATCATCAGAATAGATCAAATCTTCAGAACCAGAGAAGGTCTTCCAGACCCATCTCTAGAAAACCAACTAATCTGGGTAGTTATGACACCAGAGATGGTTCTTCTAGGATGTACCCTTACAACCAGACCTTTAATACCATGTCTTTGAGGCAGACCATTCCAAAGGCCAGATTTGAGAAAAGGTACACCAGACCTGTTTATAGGAAAGGTGTCCTTATCAGACCAGTAGCTCAATATGTCATTATAAGAGGACATGTGCTGGTAGATAGATTTGGAAGGAAGATAAGATCTCCTCATCCAACAAGGGATGATCTTTATCTATGGATTCCTACAAAACCTGCAACTAACCATTCAGGACCCAGCACTAGTAGGGGACCTAATTGATTTCTCTGCAAGTAGATAAGAGCCCATTGGAGAAAGGACTTTCAAGCAACCATGTCTGGTACATTGATAGTGGATGTTCCAAGCACATGACCTTCCAAAAAGATAATCTCCAAGATTTCAAGCCAATGAATGGGCCAAGAGTGATGTTTGGTGACAACAACTATGGAGTCACCAGAGGAGTTGGAAAGTTGACCTTCAATGGAATATCTGTAGATGAAGTCTATTATGTTGAAGGACTCAAGCATAATCTGCTTTCAGTATCCCAATTCTGTGACAAGGGATACTCAGTGAAGTTTTCTAGTGATTCATGCACTGTCTTTTCTTCTGATTATAATGATATCTTGCTAATAGGCTTGATGAAGGGTAACATTTATCTTGCAGACTTTAGCAGTTGCCCAAAAAATGCTTGCCTAGTTGCAAAATGATCTGCAGAGAACAACTGGATTTGGCACAAGAGATTGTGTCATCTTAACTTCAAAACACTGAACAAGATTGCCAGAAAAGGTCTTATTTGAGGTCTTCCTAATGAAGTGTTTAAGAAGGATCAGGTTTGTGGTTCATGCCAGAAGGGTAAACAACCCAAGACTTCCTTTAAGGATGTCCAGAGCACAACCACAACCAGAGTACTTCAACTACTTCACATGGACCTGTTTGGACCTGTTTCTCCTATTAGTTTCAGTGGAAGGAAGTACACCTTGGTGATATTAGATGACTTTTCAAGATACACTTGGGTAGTGTTCTTGCCAGACTAGAAGCCATCAGATTGTTCTTAGCATATGCTGCTCACATGAAGTTCAAAGTATACCAGATGAATGTGAAATCTGCCTTTCTTAATGGGATTCTCATTGAGGAAGTGTATGTGGAACAACCTCCTGGTTTTGAACAAGGTGACAAGGTGTTTAAGCTTAAGAAAGCCCTGTATGGGCTGAAGCAGGCACCCAGAGCATGGTATGACACTCTATCTCAATTTCTTCTGGACAATGGTTTTTCTAAGGGTAAGATTGATAGGACCTTGTTTAGGAAAGAAGAAGGAAAGGACATCCTTCTGGTCCAAATATATGTTGATGACATTATATTTGGATCCCCTAACAAGAAGCTATGTGAGAAGTTTGGTGAACTCATGCAGAGCCAGTTTGAGATGTCTATGATGGGAGAAATGAATTATTTCTTAGGTTTGCAGGTTAGGCAAACAGAGAAGGGAATCTTCATTAATCAGGCAAAGTACATCAGAAACATGTTAGAGAAATTTGGAGTAGGATCTAGCAAAGCAGCCAAGATCCCTATGATGACAAATTTCAACATGGACCTAGATGAGTCTGGAGAGAATGTGGACCAGACTCAGTACAGAGCACTTATTGGTTCTCTTCTGTACCTGACTGCAAGCAGACCAGATATCACTTTTGCAGTAGGAGTGTGTGTCAGATTCCAAGTTAATCCTAAGAAAAGTCATTTGGAAGCAGCTAGGAAGATATTGAAATATCTTAAGGGAACTGTAAATTTAGGATTATGGTATCCTGCAGATGACAACTTAGAGTTGAGTGGTTATTCGGATTCTGATTATGGTGGATGCAGAATAGATAGGAAGTCTACAAGTGGAACATGCCAATTTTTAGGGAATAAATTGGTATCTTGGTTTTCCAAGAAACAGACTTCAGTTGCTACATCAACAACAGAAGCAGAGTACATGGCTGTAGGGAGCTGTTGTTCTCAACTACTCTGGATTAGTCAACAACTTAGGGACTACCAGATTAGAGCTAAGGATATTCCAATCTTCTGTGATAGCAATAGTGCCATAGCAATCACCCAGAATCCAGTTCTTCACACCAGATGCAAACATGTTGATATAAGGCATCACTTTATCAGAGATCATGTTGAGAAGGGAGATATAAGGATGGAAAAGATTGCAACAGAGAAGCAGAGAGCAGATATTTTGACTAAGCCACTGGCTGAAACCAGATTCAGAGCGTTAGCTTTTGAGTTGGGATTATTGGATCCAGAGACAGATTTGTTTTAGGGGAAACATCAGAGAAGAAGTATCCTTAATTTCATTTTTACATACTTCATTATTTTCTCAACTAACATACCTACAGGAAAGATATATCAGAGAAGTTACTTCTCCAGATAAGGTATGCACCAGGTGACACTTGTACCAGATGAGGTACGTCCCAGATAAGGTGCTGAATCAAAACCAGAGTCTTCTCTGACCAGAACCAGATAGGTTTCATCAGATGAGATGTCACACCACACTAGCTGTGGTATCATCTGGTTACAATACCAGGTGACAAGTATGATTTTACTTTTCTGGCCCCTGATCATTGGGATACACCTTTTACATTAGTAAATACACCTAAAATGTTTCAACTTTACACTGTATTTAAGACTAGGGTATAGGACCTAGGCAATCATTTCGCACTTTCTCTTGACTGCCACAAAACCCCTTTATGCCCAGTCCCAATGACCACGCCTACGCACCAGATTAAATCTGTATTTTGCCTTTTAATCTTGGCCATCAGATTTAATTACTGTGCAAAATGTCAATCAATTCGAAAATTGATTTTGTTCCCTAATTTATATTTGGAAATTACACGCGTTCACTTCATTTATTGTTATTACCACGCGTATTACCATATTTAAATCAAATTTCTTTTCAATCTGTCTTTTCACGTTTCCTATCTTCTCAAAGCCCTAACTTTCTCTCTGCAAGTTTCTTTCTCTCTCTCTCTCACAGCGATGGCACCCAAATGCAACTTTGACCCAGACCACGTCTGCAAGAAGTTGAAATCTGAGATGGTGGTGGACTTCTACTCCACCAAGAATCCAGCCGCACTGGAGATTTTGGAACTGCTCAGGCGATCGGGAGTGGAGGAGTTAATTTCCAAAGTTCCCAAAGATCTGCGCACCTTGGATGGGTATGCTGCCCAGTTCCTTGTCCGGATGAAGATCCATGAAGATCATATTTCTTCTAAGATTGATAAGGAGGATGTGGTTTTCTCAAAGGCGGACTTCTGTCGTCTTTTTGGTAACATTTCTGCGGAGGGTGTAGACCCATTGAAGTACAAGGAAGGAGAGGCATTGGAATCCTTCAAGATGTTTGCCAGAAATTCGTGCCAGAATCTTACCAAGGGTTTCTTGGACAAACATCTGAGGCAGAAGTATAAGGTGTTGTTTGATATTGTGGTGAAAATTCTCATGTGCGAGAGCCATAGCACATATGCTATCTTTACTGGCAGGCTCTGTGTTATGAGGGCCATTGTTGATGGTGCCCAATGCAACTGGGCTGAGTTCTTCTGGGAAGTGCTGAGGAAGAACAAGTTGAAGGTCCAGAAGGAAGAGTGCCCCCAGTTGCCTGGAGAGCAACAGTTTGTGTTCAATGCTAATGTGTCATTGGGCACAAAGCTCACTTTAATCTTGGACTCAATTTTTCCAGAGAAGAAGTGGAGAGATTCCTGGTGTAAGGGCTTCCATAAGTCCAAGATTTTGTTCTCTAAGGATGGTCCCCTTCATGGCCATCCTGACTCTGATGGTGAGCAAGCCATACCTGCCCCTCCTCTACAGGCAATTCCCTCACCTGCAAAGGGGCAGAAACAGCAGCAGAAGCCGAAGTCCCAGAAGAAAGCTGCTGAAGCACCTGTTTCCTTAACGGTTGCACTCTCTGGTTCCACAGAGGAGGACCAGATTCCTCTTCTTGATGTCTTGAAGAAGAAGAGTGAAGGAGCTGAGGTTGCCAAGAAGGCAGGAGCTTCCAAGAGGAAGAGGCCAGAGAAGGCCAAGAAGAAATCTGCCAAGAAGCCAAGGACAGGCAGAAGGGCTCCAAGAACACTCCTGGTGGATGAGCCATCAGAGGAGGAAGAAGAGG
Source organism: Ballota nigra (assembly GCA_947034835.1). Taxonomy (NCBI): domain Eukaryota; kingdom Viridiplantae; phylum Streptophyta; class Magnoliopsida; order Lamiales; family Lamiaceae; genus Ballota; species Ballota nigra. The sequence continues at coordinate 92,495,976 of OX344720.1, forward strand.
TTGAGCCTCTGAAGAAGAAGTCCAGGGCCAAGAGGGCCATTCTTCAAGATTCAGACTCCGGCTCTGATCTTGGAGATGCTCTGGAGCAAGCCTTTGATGAGGCTGCCAGAATCATGCAGGACTCCTCTGCTCCTGTCCCTTCAGAAGAGGTAATTCCCCCAATCTCTACCTCAACCCCCATTAATCTTGTTACCCCTTCCACCTCTCCCCCAGATAATCCTCCCCAAATCCCATCTGCTTCTGGTGCCCTTATTGCCTCACCAGAGCAGACTCTCCCAGATACCCCCATTTATACTCCCTCCACCATACCTACCACAACTCCTTCTCCCCCACCTTCCCAAACACCCCTTACCACAAACCCATCTCCCCCAGCCCCTGTACCAGAGGTACCCTCCACGTCTGGTGCTGAACCTCCCCTACCTCCTTCTCCCTCTCCACATATTTCCATTCCTATTTCTGTACTAGAAGTACCATCTACTTCTTCTGGTGCAGAACAACCCCTTCCCCCCACCTCTACCTCTCAACTTCCTACCCCTCCCCAATCCCATACAGAACAAGACCCAACCATTTCTATGGCTCTGGGATTCCCTGCCCCTCCTTCTCCCACCTATTTATCTAGCAATGATAGTGAAGATGAGGAAGCTTCACTTGAGCCTGATCACTTAGCTCCTTCCTCCTCTGCCTCTGGGCCCAAACCCTTTTCTTTCTCATCTGCAGAAATGGGTCCCATTAGGCAGAGTATGAGTGTGAGTGCTCAGCTCTGGCTAAGAGAGCATTTCCCAATTCTATTAGAGCGCTTACCATTATTGGCAGAGTTGACTGATGCCAAGGTCTGGAGCAGAGCCAGACTTGAAGATGTGGAGGACCTTATGCTATTGCTTGAGGAAATGTGTCTCTCCACCTTCACTGCATGGGAGATTGAACTTAAGCAGAAACTGAATATCCAGAACCCAGCAGAGCTAGAGACCCCTACTGCAGCCAAGGTCTTGATTCGCACCTTGCTCATCCAGAGAGGGGTTATGATCACTTCTGAGGGCCCCTCTTACAAGTTTGGGCCTCACTTTGTCTTCCCTCCAGAGTTATATTCAGACGAGGAAGATTTTGAGGTCACTCCTGCCGTGCTCCAGAAGATGAAGACGTTCTTTAATGAACAAATCATGCAGATTGGGCGCTTCTCCAAGGCAATTCAGTATATGGCCCCTGCTATGATTGAGCACTAGATCCGGCAGGAGAGGAGGATCTTTTTTAAGCAGATCAAGTCTACCTTTGCTGCTGCCAAGGCCTCTTTCAAGGCAAATGGCCTCTTTGTCAAGCTGGACGTTATGCATAGCCAGAAGCAGCTCCAGGAGCATGTGCTTGAGCAGCTACGGCCGGTTTCTGTGTTGAAAGTTGAGTTGGCCACTCAAATGCTGCAGACTGCTAAGACGAAGGACTCCCTCCAGGAGATGTTGGACATACAAGAGAAGCTGGTTGCAGAATCCAAAGCCTACCTGGAGGAGGCTAAGCAACTTCGTGATCTTTACTCTTCCTCCAACACTGCCTTGCCTGATCTCATAAGGCAGGTAGTGGAGCCCCTCCTTGATGAAGTTAAAAAGGGGGAAGAGAAGGCCAGAACTGATCTGGCGAAGACCACCAATGAAACTCTATTTAGCCATGGAGCTCGTCTGGACCTGCTTGAGAACACCTTGGCCCAGGCAGAGCTACAGAAGAAGAAGAAAGAGGAGCTTAAATCTCTTACCATGGCTAAGCAGCTTGCTGCAGAAGAGAAGTCGGAAGTAGAGAAGGATCCTATCTCTAGACCTGCTAAGAAGAAGATCAGAAAAGTCAAGAAAAGCTTCCTAGAAGAAGTAGTGGAAGAGGCAGAAAAGAGGTTCAGAGAAGAAACGCCTGAAGAAAGGCAAGCAAGGATCAGGAAGAACATAGATGAAGAGCAGAGGCTCCGATATGTTAGGAGGCAAAATAAGAAGAGCAGAGAAGCTGGTATCACTCCTGGTGCCAGTGGATCCAGTCAGAAGAGGAAGGCACCTGTTGAGGTCATGAACATCTTGCCTCTCAGGACAAAAGGGTCCTTTGACTCAACTGTGCCTGTGCCATTGATAGAAAAATGGAGAGAAGCCAAGACTCTCTGGTTCATTCAACACTACATCCAGAGACATCCACCAGAGGATGATGCTCTCATCAACAGAACCTTCCACACTTGGATGAAAGCCTATGATGCAGATCTCTACAAGCAACTGATGGATTCAACTATTGAGTTCAACCTGGAAGTCACTGCTCCTGAATTTTATTATCTCAACACTCCAATGGCAGGAGACCAGATTGATTGGGCTGAATTGAAGAAACTGTACAAGACAAAGGTGTTGGTGAATTTCACTCCAACATCTTCTGCAGAGTTGAAGGCCATTCAAGACAAGTTTCTTAACTGGTTTCTGGTGCCTAAAGAGAACAGAAGATATGCCTAGATTAGGACCAGACTTGCTCTGTAATCTGTAATCTCCTTTATCCTTATTGTTAATGAAAATCATATCTTCTCTTTCTCAAAGACAACTCCTTGTTGTCTTATTGTTTGCTTGATAAGATCTACTTTAAGGTCTTATCCCTTTATTGTTTTACTTACTTATATTCTGTTTTTGATCAGTTCTGGTAGTGTTTTAACTCCATCAAAAAGGGGGAAATTGTTAGGATAAATATTGTATAGTTTTGATGAGTTAAAACAAACCAGATGTAATAGGACCATCTGGACCTGTTAGCCAGATGATGATCTAGATTAGGACTTAGTCTAGGGGGAACTGCCAGACCAGAAGACTTCACCAGAAGAGTCACCAGAAGACCCACCAGAAGACCCCACCAGAGGACTTCGCTAGAAGACTTCTCCAGATGAGATCTGACCAGAGGCAGAGAACCTTCCACAGACCAGACGAGTCCAGACCAGACGAGTCTGGTGGAACAAAAGATGCTCAGTTTGATCCCCTGTTTCTACTGAGTATTCTGGTTGTTAACCAGATCTGGACCAGAAGACACCGAGGCTGCCTGGTGTCTGGTCTTGCCTTCTCTGGAGAGAATCAGAGTTAGGCAGAGGAAGCTTTTGACCGTTGGCGATTCAAATCAAGTCAACAAGATCGGATTGGAAAGTATTTTGAAGTAAATCAATCCAAGGTTCCCACCAACCCAATCAATCAATTAGGGAATTGATTGATTAGAAGCTTCCTTAAATAGAGGATCTGATTGGATTAGCTCTCCAACGGCTAACCCTAATCTCCTCTATAAATACAAGATGATGGTCCCGTTTTCAAAGGGCAAAATGGGAATTCAGGAGCACAATTTTTTTTTAAACCATACAATGCAACATGAATGAGCTCAGTGACGGAATACTCAAGTCACTGCGTTGCTTAGAGTCAGAGCCCTCAAGTCAGTGTCATTTGACTTGAGTTCTCAGGCTCTAAACAAGACAGTGACTCGAGAGACTGAGCTCTCGAGTGCGTGCTGAGTTCAGTGCGAAGAGCCTCAAGTCACTGCGTTGTGGAGAGTCAGAGCTATCAAGTCAGAGATGAGACTTGAAAGCTCAGGCTCTCAACAAGGCAGTGACTCGAGAGACTGAACTCTCGAGTGTTTGCTTGAGCTTGTCAGTGAGATAGATTCTCCCAGACTTAAATACTTGGCTAACTTCTTTCTTTCAAACTACACTCAGTGAGTGCAAATAACAAAACCTTTAGCAAGTATATAATGATAAATAACACTTGGTTTAACGTGGTTCAGAGACTCTAGCTCCTACGTCCACGGCCTGACTGAACAGGAAATCCACTATCTCAGGATTCTTATTTTTAACGTGCCAAGGTGCACTTACAACTGGACTCACGCCACTCCCTGGGCTGCCTCTCCTCACCTCACTACAAACCTAACAATCTTCTGAAAGGGTTTAGTTTGGTTTGGTTTTCTCCAACTAGGTGAGGTTTTCCTTTACAATGTGTTAGCCTTAAAGCTAGGATTAGGAAAACCTCTCTAAGCTAAGAGTTACAAGCTTGACACTCAATGAATATTTAGTGAAACCCTAAAGGTCAGTGTCGTGGGTGTGAAACACTTCCTTATGACTCCCTAACACACCCTCACAACTTGTAGGTGTTTATTTTATTTTTCACACAATACAACACACTTTACAACGAAGCTATGAGCTTGTATATATAATGGGGATTCAAATGTATCCGTTGGAGGGAAAATACATTTGAATCCAACAATTAATGGTTTCAACCACTTTTCTTGGAATTCGACCTTTGTCAGCGTCAGAGTTGCTGCCTCGTGCTGATTGGTCCACGTGGCTTGAATTTACGGATCTTTGACTCAGTGGGTTGACCAAGACCCACTGACTTTAGGTAGCTTCCTCCTTCACTGACATGATGATCTTCAGTGGACTGAACGTCTTCAGTGTGGTTGTCCTTCAGAGACTGTTTGAAGATCACTCCAAGAAGTTTGTCATAAGGCTGAATGACAAACTTCCCTGACCACAGTAGTCTGACTCCTTCAGGGCCTACTTGGTGCAGCACTGATCCTCCTTATCATGCTCTTCGCTGAGTGGTCCACCTGACTTAGCTTAGATCAGCCCGGTTTACACACAGTGGGACATCCTTCAGGTTTCTCTTCTAGTTCAGGTTGCAAGCATGACTTCAGTCAGTTCTTCTGGGTGTCATCTTGATATTCTCAGGCTGTGTTGCAGAGTTCCCCCTCGCTGAGTTCCCCCTCAACTGAACAGCCTATTTCACTGAGAAATAACTTAGCCTGACCTGAAATAAAAGATACTGTCCTGACTGCTTTCAAACCTATTACATGTTGTTTTGGAAAATCATCAAAACTAAAACATATCCCAACAATTTCCCCCTTTTTGATGATTCCAAAACTTCTAACCAAATGATTTTCTATTACAAGAATAATGTCAGAATACAAGTAATAGTTTGAAATATGCAGGAATTCCCATATTTTAAAACGTTTAAGATCTGTTCGGTAGACCATTTTTCTTAACAAAACTGGATCAGTGGTCATGTGAACAACCTGGCTTTGATACCAATTGATGGTCCCATTTTCAAAGGGCAAAATGGGAATTCAGGAGCACAAATTTTTTTTAAACCATACAACGCAACATGAATGAGCTCAGTGACGGAATACTCAAGTCACTGTGTTGCTTAGAGTCAGAGCCCTCAAGTCAGTGTCATTTGACTTGAGTTCTCAGGCTCTAAACAAGACAGTGGCTCGAGAGACTGAGCTCTCGAGTGCGTGCTGAGTTCAGTGCGAAGAGCCTCAAGTCACTGCGTTGCTGAGAGTCAGAGCTATCAAGTCAGAGATGAGACTTGAAAGCTCAGGCTCTCAACAAGGCAGTGACTCGAGAGACTGAACTCTAGAGTGTTTGCTTGAGCTTGTCAGTGAGATAGATTCTCCCTGACTTAAATACTTGGCTAACTTCTTTCTTTCGAACTACACTCAGTGAGTGGAAATAACAAAACCTTTAGCAAGTATATAATGATAAATAACACTTGGTTTAACGTGGTTCAGAGACTCTAGCTCCTACGTCCACGGCCTGACTGAATAGGAAATCCACTATCTCAGGATTCTTGTTTTTAACGTGCCAAGGTGCACTTACAACTGGACTCACGCCACTCCCTGGGCTGCCTCTCCTCACCTCACTACAAACCTAACAATCTTATGAAAGGGTTTAGTTTGGTTTGGTTTTCTCCAACTAGGTGAGGTTTTCCTTTATAATGTGTTAGCCTTAAAGCTAGGATTAGGAAAACCTCTCTAAGCTAAGAGTTACAAGCTTGACACTCAATGAATATTTAGTGAAACCCTAAAGGTCAGTGTCGTGGGTGTGAAACACTTCCTTATGACTCCCTAACACACCCTCACAGCTTGTAGGTGTTTATTTTCTTTTTCACACAATACAACACACTTTACAACGAAGCTATGAGCTTGTATTTATAATGGGGATTCAAATGTATCCGTTGGAGGGAAGATACATTTGAATCCAACAATTAATGGTTTCAACCACTTTTCTTAGAATTCGGCCTTTGTCAGTGTCAGAGTTGCTGCCTCGTGCTGATTGGTCCACGTGGCCTGAATTCACGGATCTTTGACTCAGTGGGTTGACCAAGACCCACTGACTTTAGGTAGCTTCCTCCTTCACTGACATGATGATCTTCAGTGGACTGAACGTCTTCAGTGTGGTTGTCCTTCAGAGACTGTTTGAAGATCACTCCAAGAAGTTTGTCATAAGGCTGAATGACAAACTTCCCTGACCACAGTAGCCTGACTCCTTCAGGGCCTACTTGGTGCAGCACTGATCCTCCTTATCATGCTCTTCGCTGAGTGGTCCACCTGACTTAGCTTAGATCAGCCCGGTTTACACACAGTGGGACATCCTTCAGGTTTCTCTTCTAGTTCAGGTTGCAAGCATGACTTCAGTCAGTTCTTCTGGGTGTCATCTTGATATTCTCAGGCTGTGTTGCAGAGTTCCCCCTCGCTGAGTTCCCCCTCAACTGAACAGCCTATTTCACTGAGAAATAACTTAGCCTGACCTGAAATAAAAGATACTGTCCTGACTGCTTTCAAACCTATTACATGTTGTTTTGGAAAATCATCAAAACTAAAACATATCCCAACAATTTCCCCCTTTTTGATGATTCCAAAACTTCTAACCAAATGATTTTCTATTACAAGAATAATGTCAGAATACAAGTAATAGTTTGAAATATGCAGGAATTCCCATATTTTAAAATGTTTAAGATCTGTTCGGTAGACTATTTTTCTTAACAAAACTGGATCAGTGGTCATGTGAACAACCTGGCTTTGATACCAATTGATGGTCCCATTTTCAAAGGGCAAAATGGGAATTCAGGAGCACATTTTTTTTAAACCATACAACGCAACATGAATGAGCTCAGTGACGGAATACTCAAGTTACTGCGTTGCTTAGAGTCAGAGCCCTCAAGTCAGTGTCATTTGACTTGAGTTCTCAGGCTCTAAACAAGACATTGACTCGAGAGACTGAGCTCTCGAGTGCGTGCTGAGTTCAGTGCAAAGAGCCTCAAGTCACTGCGTTGCTGAGAGTCAGAGCTATCAAGTCAGAGATGAGACTTGAAAGCTTAGGCTCTCAACAAGGCAGTGACTCGAGAGACTGAACTCTCGAGTGTTTGCTTGAGCTTGTCAGTGAGATAGATTCTCCCTGACTTAAATACTTGGCTAACTTCTTTCTTTCAAACTACACTCAGTGAGTGGAAATAACAAAACCTTTAGCAAGTATATAATGATAAATAACACTTGGTTTAACGTGGTTCAGAGACTCTAGCTCCTACGTCCACGGCCTGACTGAACAGGAAATCCACTATCTCAGGATTCTTTTTTTTAACGTGCCAAGGTGCACTTACAACTGGACTCACGCCACTCCCCGGGCTGCCTCTCCTCACCTCACTACAAACCTAACAATCTTCTGAAAGGGTTTAGTTTGGTTTGGTTTTCTCCAACTAGGTGAGGTTTTCCTTTACAATGTGTTAGCCTTAAAGCTAGGATTAGGAAAACCTCTCTAAGCTAAGAGTTACAAGCTTGACACTCAATGAATATTTAGTGAAACCCTAAAGGTCAGTGTCGTGGGTGTGAAACACTTCCTTATGACTCCCTAACACACCCTCACAGCTTGTAGGTGTTTATTTTCTTTTTTACACAATACAACACACTTTACAACGAAGCTATGAGCTTGTATTTATAATGGGGATTCAAATGTATCCGTTGGAGGAAAGATACATTTGAATCCAACATTTAATGGTTTCAACCACTTTTCTTGGAATTCGGCCTTTGTCAGTGTCAGAGTTGCTGCCTCGTGCTGATTGGTCCACGTGGCCTGAATTCACGGATCTTTGACTCAGTGGGTTGACCAAGACCCACTGACTTTAGGTAGCTTCCTCCTTCACTGACATGATGATCTTCAGTGGACTGAACGTCTTCAGTGTGGTTGTCCTTCAGAGACTGTTTGAAGATCACTCCAAGAAGTTTGTCATAAGGCTGAATGACAAACTTCCCTGACCACAGTAGCCTGACTCCTTCAGGGCCTACTTGGTGCAGCACTGATCCTCCTGATCATGCTCTTCGCTGAGTGGTCCACCTGACTTAGCTTAGATCAGCCCGGTTTACACTCAGTGGGACATCCTTCAGGTTTCTCTTCTAGTTCAGGTTGCAAGTATGACTTCAGTCAGTTCTTCTGGGTGTCATCTTGATATTCTCAGGCTGTGTTGCAGAGTTCCCCCTCGCTGAGTTCCCCCTCAACTGAACAGCCTATTTCACTGAGAAATAACTTAGCCTGACCTGAAATAAAAGATACTGTCCTGACTGCTTTCAAACCTATTACATGTTGTTTTGGAAAATCATCAAAACTAAAACATATCCCAACACAAGAGTACATTTCCAAGAAAAAGCTCTAGAGTTCCTACGCGCACAAGTCACATTCCAAGCTTTTGATAATCACTCTTAGTACCCTTATTGTTCACATTACATATCTACTCTTAAGGAGTTGTTGAACTTTAACTTGTTCATCTCTAAGATAAGGTTGAAGGTTGATTACTTTAGATTGTGGTTAGATCTAAAGGAGTTGTAAGAAGGAACTGGTACTTCGAAAATTCCAGTACGTAAGTAAGTTGGTTGATAGTGAGACCCCTTGGAGAAAAGGGACAGTGGACGTAGGATATTCAGATCCGAACCACTATATATCCGGTGTTATTTATTGCTTTCACTTATTTTATCTCTTACTTGTTCTGTGCTCTTATAAAAAGAAGTTTGTTAAGACATAAACTTAAAGCTTCCGCAATTAATCTATCTAGTGGGACCAACAGGATCTCTGCCTCTGGTCAGTCTCATCTGATAAAGTCTTCTGGTGGAGTCCTCTGGTGAACTTCTCTGGTGAAGTCCTCTGGAGGGTCTTCTGGTAGGTCTTCTGGTGACTTCTCTGGTGAAGTCTTCTGGTCCTGCAGTTCCCCATAGACTAAATCCTAATCTAGTTCATCATCTGGCTGACAGGCCAAGATGGTCCTATTACATTTTCTGGTTTGTTTTAACTCATCAAAACTATACAATATTTATCCTAATAAATATTCTCTACACCACCATTCCAGACTCTGTAATGGGAAGAGTGATCCACTGCAAGACTGCAAAGGAACTTTGGGACACTCTTGCTCTCATGTGTGAAGGAACTGACAAGATAAAGGAGAACAAGCTTTCAATAGAAGTTAAAAAATATGAGCAGTTCACAATGGAGCCCACTGAGACCATTGACCAGCTTGATGGGAGGTTCACTGACATCATGAATGAAATAAACTCTCTGGGAAAGGTCTATACCAATAGAGAAGTTGCCTTAAAAATCCTGAGAGGTCTAACCTCAAGATGGGATGTGTACTCTGTAATGATGCAGAATACCAAGGATCTATCCAGCATGTCTATGCAACATGTATTCTTTGAACTTAAGGCTTATGAGTTTGATCTTAACAGGAAAAATGGCTCCTGATGAGACCTCAGCTGAGAAGGGAGTTGCCTTCAAAGCTAAGGAGACTGGGCCTAAATCCCCAAAACCTCAGAAGAGTACAAAGGCAAGCAAGTCTCAAAGCAAGCTGAGATGCAAGAAGAACTCAGCCTGATGGCTAGAAGGTTTGAGAAACTTAACAACCGTTTTGGCAAGCATAAAAGATTTTACAGGGATAACAGAGAAGGAAGAAGTTATCCACAGAAAGACACCAGAGAAGGAGAGAAAAACTCAACTGAGCTGGAGAAGAGAAAAGATTACAAGAACTATAACAGAGGTGAAGGATCATCATCAAAGACCAAGGAGTCTACTGAGGAAAAAAATGATGATGCCAATAGATGCTTCCAGTGCAAGAAGGTTGGACATTTTCAATATGATTGTCCTCAACTGAGCACAAAGGAGAGGAAAGAAAGGCAAGCCAAGAGAGACAGGATATATGGAGAAAGGAAAGCCATGGTGGCTGAGGATGTTGATGAAGATCTGGAGTCATCTGATGGACTGTTCTCAGACAGCAGTGAAGATGACATGTGTCTCATGGCAAGAGAAGAACCAGAGGTACAATTTAAACCATCTATTTCTCTAGAGCACTCACCTGAGCTAAGCTCAGAGTCAACTGAGGAACTCAATCTTCAGTCCGCTTTGGAACAATTGATGATTGATTTCTCAAGGTTGCAAGAAGCAAGTTTTTATCTTCAAGATGAAAACAAAAATCTCCTGAGAGAAAACTCTAAGTTAATTGAATCTGGGAATCAGGCAGATCTTAACTCAGCTCAGTCTACCATTGAGTTGACAAAAGAGGTGGAAACCCTCAAGAGTAAAGGAAATGGAAAAGATCAACTGATAAAAGATCTTACTGAATCTAAGATAAAGTTAACTAAAGAAAATTTAAAACTGGTAAGCCAAATAAAGGATTCTCTCCTGAAAATTGATGTCTTACATAAATCTGAAGAGATCTTGTTAAAAAGGATTGATGCTCTTAACAAACCCTCTCTTGCCATAGAGGAGATTCAAAATTTTCAGATCAATCCTAATAACAAGTGTGGAATAGGCTTTATTCCAAAACCTTCGGAAGGTCCTCTGAGTGTTGCTTCTTCAAGTGGCACAAAGAGAGTTTTTGTTAAGTCTGTGACCTTTAAAACACAGACTTTAGATAAGGGTAAAAGACCAGCTGAGATCACACAAAGAAAAGTCAAACTAAGCCAAAACCAAATGGAAAGGCTCAGGTGACTAATCAAACCAGATCTTAGCAGAGGTACTATCAGCCGAGGTCTTCACAGATGAAGCAACCTCAGCTGAGAAAACCCAGGCATGAGCATTCCTCAAGGAATAACTCATACAGAAGACCTGTTCCTTTTGTGCCTAAAGGAAAATGCCCTTCATACCCTTATCAACAAAAACTCAGGACAGATGCACCCAAGCCTAAAAGAAAGAATGTAAATAAGGTTCCTGTTCCTTCAAAGGCTGACACCCATAGAAAGTTTACTCCCAAGGCACCTAGGGAGATAACAATCTATGTAGATGGTTATGGAAGACAAATTAGCCACTCTAAAGTGATTAGAACTGTAAGGCAAATTTGGATTCCGAAAGGTACAGCTAACCTGGTAGGATCCAACACCAAATGGGTACCTAAAACTTGATTATGATTGTAGGGCTCAGTGGACCTCAACAAAGGAGAAGCTCTCAAATCTTCAGTCTGGTACTTGGACAGTGGATGTTCCAGGCACATGACTGGCAACAAAGATCTCCTGTCAGAGTTTTTTTGAGAAAGAAGGTCCACAAGTCACCTTTGGTGATAATTCTCAAGGAGCCACTAAAGATTATGGTACTTTAATAATTGGCTCAGTAAGAGTAAGCAATGTATCCTATGTCAGTGGACTTAAGCATAATCTTTTGTCCATAAGTCAGTTTTGTGATAAAGGATACAGTGTTGAATTTTCTTGTAACCTATGTTTTGTCAAGAATATATCTTCACAACAGATTCTACTGACTGGGTCAAGGAAAGGAAATATCTATCTTGCAGATTGGAAATCTTGCACACCAAATGCATGTCTTATTGCAAAAAGCTCAACTGATACTAATTGGCTGTGGCACAAAAGACTAAGTCATCTGAACTTCAAGATGATGAACAGAATAACAAGACATGGACTGGTAGAAGGAATGTCAAATGAAGTATACAACAAAGAGCATATCTGTAAAGCCTGTCAGGAGGGAAAGCAAGTGAAAGCATCTTTCAAAAGCAAAGTTGCAACCTCTACTGACAGAGTACTTCAACTGGTACATATGGATCTCATTGGTCCAGTAACCCCTGTAAGTATCAATGGAAGAAAATATACACTTGTTGTTGTCGATGATTTCTCCAGGTACACTTGGGTGGTATTCCTAGCAAGTGAAAAGGAGACTCAACTGAGGCTGCCAGAGCTCCTGAAGAAAGTTAGCAATGAAAAGAGCCTGAACATTGTAAAGATAATATTAGATAAGGGCACTGAATTCATTAACTCTATTATATCTGATTTCTGCAAAGAATTAGGCATTGCACATGAGACCTCAGCTGCAAGAACTCCACAACAAAATGGAGTAGCTGAAAGAAGAAATAAGACTCTCAAGGAGGCAGCAAGAACAATGCTTGCAGAAGCTCAAGTTCCTAAAAGATTTTGGGCTGAAGCTATTAACACTTCCTGCCATACTCAAAATAGATCCATGGTAACCAAACATCAAGGAAAAACTCCATATGAGTTATGGAATGGTAGAAAGCCACAGGTATCTTACTTTCATATCTTTGGTTGCAAGTGTTTCATTCACAACAATGGGAAAACTCAGCTGAAAGTTTTTGATAGCAAAGCTGATGAAGGAATCTTCTTAGGATATTCCCAAATCAGTAGAGCCTTCAGAGTTTACAATTGTAGAACTCTTATTGTGGAAGAAACACCTTATGTGGTCTTTGATGAATCTACTTTTGAGTCCATGAGTAAGGAAAATGAGGAAGTGATAAGCCAAAGACTAACTAGATTGAGTATCAAGTCTAAAGGCTATCCTGAGAATTGTGTTGATACATACATCCCAACCTGGGATAAATTTAATGATCAACAATTCAAAAAGGACACTCAAAGTCAGACCACTTCTCAAAGCTCACATGAGAGCTCTCCTGAACAAGTAACTGAACTGATGATCCCAGTTCAAGAGGTAACTGATGTCAATGAAGATGTGGTCACAACTGAGACATCCACTGAACCTATCATTCAAGGGGGAACCAATGAGATTACCATTGAGAATGAAAATACCTTGAATGATGACTCAGGACTTGTTTTATTTCCTGAATTTAATTTCATCCCTGTATCTAGTGACTCAACTTCAGAAGAGTTAAACTCTACTGAAGGACATCATCCTAGGAGGACATGGCTCTCAGATCACCCTGTTGAGCAAATCCTAGGTGATCCTACCTCAGGAGTCAAAACTAGAAGTTTTCATGGAGAAAATGCTTTGTTTTGTTGTTTTTTATCTAACTAGGAACCAAGTTCCATTGAAGAAGCACTTCAAGACTCAAATTGGATCATTGCCATGCAAGAAGAGCTCAACCAATTTACAAGAAATCAAGTATGAGAGCTGGTTGATAGGCCATATCACTGAAATGTGATAGGAACCAAGTGGGTATTCAAGAACAAGAGGGATGAGAATGATGTCATAGTCAGAAACAAGGCCGGGCTTGTTGCAAATGGCTATTCTCAAGTTGAAGGCTTTGACTATGATGAAACTTTTGCCCCAGTGGCCAGATTGGAGGCAATAAGGTTATTTCTTGCATATGCTGCTCACAAGAAATTCAAGGTGTATCAGATGGATGTTAAGAGTGCTTTCTTGAATGGAGTACTCAATGAAGAAGTCTATGTGGAGCAACCCCCAGGCTTTGAAGAAAGCCACAAAGTATATAGTCTGAGAAAAGTTCTATATGGACTGAAACAGGCTCCAAGAGCTTGGTATGATACTTTGTCACAATTCCTTTTGGATCATGGCTTTATCAAAGGAAGAGTAGATAGAACTCTCTTCAGGATCACAAAAGGAGAGGACACTTTGTTAGTTCAAATCTATGTGGATGATATCATATTTGGTTGTCCAAACCAAGTCCTCTGTGAAAAGTTTTCTCAACTGATGAAAGGAAAGTTTGAGATGTCAATGATGGGAGAAATGAACTTCTTCCTAGGACTTCAAGTTAAGCAGTCTCCTAAAGGAATCTTCATCAACCAAGCCAAATACACAAGGGAGCTGATCAACAAATTTGGATGCCAGACCAGCAAAGTGGTAAGAGTTCCACTCAACACCAACACCAAGATGGAACCTGATGAAGATGGTGAATCAGTAGACCAGACTCACTACAGAGCTATCATTGGATCTCTACTGTATCTCACAGCAAGCAGGCCTGATATCACTTTTGCAGTTGGGATATGTGCAATATATCAAACAAATCCTAAGAAAAGTCATCTGGAAGCTGCTAAGATGATTCTCAAATATCTCAAGGGTACTGTGAATATGGGATTGTGGTATCCCTCAGATGACAATCTGGAACTCACAGGATACTCAGATGCTGACTATGGAGGATGTAGAATTGACAGGAAATCAACCTCAGCCACTTGTCAATTCTTGGGAAGTAAGCTGATCTCTTGGTTTTCCAAGAAACAAAACTCAGTAGCCACAAGCACTACTGAAGCTGAATATATGGCAGCTGGAAGTTGTTGTGCTCAAATTCTTTGGCTAAGACAACAACTGAGAGATTACAACATCTTTGCTAATGAAGTCCCTATCTTCTGTGACAACAATAGTGCAATTGTTATTTCAGAAAATCCAGTTCTCCACACAAGATGCAAACATGTGGATATAAGACATCATTTCATCAGAGATCATGTGGAGAAGAAGGACATCAAAATGCTCAAGATACACACTGACAAACAAAAGGCTGATATATTCACAAAACTTTTGGCTGAAGCAAGGTTTCAAGAACTGTCAGTAGAGCTTGGACTCCTAGATCCAGGAAAGTGAAGGAAGGGAAGGAGCCAATCTCAGAAGGGTTGATTTCAAATCAGTGGAGATTTCATCACAGAAGAGGATCAATCTCAGTGGAGTCACTGATCTCAGAAGAACTTCAGATTCTCAGAAGAGGTTCAACCTCAGTGGAGGTCAAAGTTTTAACTCTGTTATTTTTCAAATCTGAAATCTCTTAGTTTTATATTATAAAACTCTTATAAAAAATAGCTAATGAGTGCTTTCTGAAAATTAAATCTTTCTTACACTATTTCGAAGAGATTTTGGTATGACAAGCATTTAATGCGCGCGGTACAAGTCAGAACTACTTTTACAGTTACCTATCTCACGCGCCCTAAAAGCCGGATGATGTGACTTTCCGGCTACCAACTCTTTTAATCCATACCCCTCATTTTAGGCGGTTCTTTTCTAACCGTCAAGATCTCTCAAAAACTCCCCACTAACCCCTTCAACTATCCACGACCTTTCACTCAAATTAATCTCAGATGTTGATTGCGGGATTAAAATCTCACCGTTCATTACTCATATAAAAAACCCTAATTTCAGTCTAAGAACCTTTTCGAACACTCTCTCTAGCAAACACTTACTATCATTCCCTATTTTCTCTGCATCCCCTTCTCTCAAACACTAAAAAATGGCCAAAATTAATCTAGGGTTCCTTACCAACAAGGATAATTTATGGTATGAGCCGATAGTTCTTTTCAACAATCTAGAAATTGAATCAAGACCGGAGTTTGCTCACATTAAAGAGGCCTTGGAGATGGTCAAGGCTGCTGGATTAGAGAAATTCTTATCAGTTCATCCTGAGAACTGCTTTGATAGACAGGTTCTTGAGTTCTTCTACAACATATCCAATTCTAACTCAAGAATCAGGTCATGTCTATTCCTTCAAAGGAAGAAAAAGGCGATGAGAGATGATATGGAAATTATTGAACACCAGAAGTCCAGGAAGGAGATTCGGATCAGCGGTGATAATTTAAAGGAATTATTTGATCTCCTCTCTGAAGGTCCAAATCCAGATACCTGTATCTTAGATAAGGAGGAGGACTGGGTCTACACCATCATGGAGAAAAGGGTAAAATACAGTCCCACAATGAACACAAGTTTAATTCTTCCAGTTTACAATGTTCTTTGTGAGATTGTTGGGAAATGCATTCTGGGAAAGCAGGGGAGCACGGAGCAAGTAAGCAAGCCAAAGTTGCGATTGATGAAGGCAATAGTTGAGAGCAAGGAGAAGAGCTTCAACTGGCAAATGTTCTTCTTAAGAGCGCTGAATAAAGAACACTCAAAATTCCAGCCTGACAAAACTCCCCAACTGACAAGTAAGCTAAATTTTGCCACCAAGATCTCCTACCTAATAGAAAATATGGATGTGGGAGTAGACTGGATACAAGATAGGAAATGGAGTAATCTGAAGACTCTATTCAAGCCTGAAAAAACTCTAGAGGCAAGAAAGCTGAACATAGAGAAAGAGAGCCCTGAAGCGGCAGAGGAGGAGGTGGAAGCTGGTTCTGCTGGGGAAAAGAGAACCAAATTGAAGAAGAGGCTCATCAAACTAAGTGATAAGATGGCCTTACACAAGGAGGAGAAGGCAGAGAAGGCCTCAAAGAAAGAGAAGAATAGGTCTTCTGAGGCTGAGAAGGAAAGTGCCTCAAAGAAAGTCAGAGTCACAAACTCTACTGATGAGTCTTCATCAGGTAACCCTGACTCTTCTCCTAATGTGATCTCAACTGAGTCTGACTCAGATGTACCTGCCCCTACCCCCATCATACCAAAAACCAAGCCCAGAACGCCTATGAAAACAAAGAAAATTTCCAAAATGGCTAAAACCCCCCACTGAAGGCTCTCAACAGCCTGAAAGTGGATCCCAAAATACCACCCCATCTGAGGCATCTGCTGAGGCATCCTCAACCCCCTCTGAACCCATCCCCTCAACCCCCACTGAACAAAATCCAACCCCTCCTGAAGCCCAAGCCCAACCCTCATCTGAACCAAACCCTCCTGAAACTCATCCAACTCACCTGGAGTCCATCCCAGAGGAACCCTATGATCTCAGATCACCTACCCCTTCCCTCCATTCAGACGATGAAGAAGAGTACTCATTCTTGGACACTCTTAAGGATGAGGTGGCCTACTCTTTGGAGTCTAAGTACCCTGAGCTTGATGGGTACCCCACCCTAAAAGCAATGTTTATGAGGCTGAGACTCCTTGTCCAGCTCAAAGATAGAAGATTGGGTGAGATTTTGATGGCTGTCAGAGGCAGAAATTCTGATGAATGGAAGAAGGAGGAGATGGAGATGATGAAATTTGCTGGAATGACCAAAAACAGACTTCTCTGTGATGAGAAGATATTTGAGAGTCTGGTTATGGACAAATTAGCTGAGGCAAGAAAGGGAGATGAATTAGAGAAGGTTGATGGAGGTGAGAAAGAAAAGCCAGAGGAGGTTGTAGCTGAGGAAGAAAGGGAAGAGGAAGCAGTAAAAGCTATAGGAGAAGGAGAAGGTACTTAACCTAAGCAAGGTGATGGTGAAGTAGCCGAGGATGTATCTTTGGCAAGAGATACTGAGGCACAAATTTTGCCAAAGGAGAGCTCAGTAGAGGTGTCTACTGAAGTTCTCCCACAACAGCCCTCAGTGGTGACTAAGGAGTCAGCTGAGGTGTCTGAAAACGAAGGTGTTGAAAAAGAAACTGAAAAAATTGAGGGAGGTGAAAAAGATGTGGAAATTACTGGTGTAGTAAGTGGTGAAATTAGAGCAATCATTCATGTAAAGGGTGATTTGGCTGAAAAAAATCTAGTTGAAAAAGAAAGAGAGAGTGAGAAAGAAAGTGAGATGAGAGTGGAGGAGGGAGTAGCTATGGAGGTAGATGTGGTAGGAGACTTAGGCTGTGAGATTGAGGGGGAAGGGACTAACATTGTTTGTCATGCAGGTGTTTAAACTGATGAAGTTCCCCGAGTCCAAATCAACCTAACTCCTCTGAGAGATGCTGTTCACTCACTCCAAGAGGAAAGTCTTCCCTCTCTTCAAACTCAACTGAAGGATGTACAAGAAGTTGTGCAAGAAGAAGTGGATGAGATGGTCATCCTCTCAGACCATGTGGATGAAATGATGGAGTCCACAACCAAATCACTTCAGAACCTGACCTTAAAGATTGAAAACTCTCAGCAGATGGTGCTGGATGTAGTAGAAGGTCAAAGTGTGCTGGTACTTGAAGGTCTGAAGAAGCTGGAACAGAGAGAAGAAGAAGCAAGAACTAAATTCCTGAAGGACTCAGTTGACAATGTATCTATTAACCTAAAGTCCTCTGTTGAGGCGTTCTCAGCTGACCTTATTGGGAAAGTTGAGGGGTTATGGAATCAGAAGATGCTGGAATTTGAGGCAAAGCATGAAGAGCTGGGAGCCCAGCTGGGAGAGGTCCTGAAGAAGGCGGCAGAGGACTTCCCTACACAAGAGAAAACAAATGTGCTAATTGATGAGAAGTTAGCCCAATTTGTGAACTTTGGACAAACAGTTGGAGCAACCCTGGAAAGGCTGGAGGATGAAGTTGACCATTGCTTCACTGAGTTGAAGGCCTTAGCTCATGATCAAATGAAGCTCAACATATCTATGACTGAGTTTGTGATTAATGCCGGAAATGGGGAAAATAGGGTAAGTGCTAAGGACATGAAGGCAGACCCTAAAAACAAGATGCAAATTATCCTCGAAACCCCAGAATTTGAGAGAGGCCAGCAAATCAAGAGCACATTGAAGAAGGC
This sequence comes from Ballota nigra, assembly GCA_947034835.1. NCBI lineage: Eukaryota > Viridiplantae > Streptophyta > Magnoliopsida > Lamiales > Lamiaceae > Ballota > Ballota nigra. The sequence continues at coordinate 92,514,302 of OX344720.1, forward strand.
AGATGCTGAGGCTCAGAAGATTGCTGAAGCCAAGAAAGGAAAAGAGAAGACCCCATCTGAGGACTTATCAAAGTTCAAGGAAGCTCACCTGAAGGAGAAAGAAGAGAGAGCTGCTCAGAAGGGTGAATCAACCAAGAGGAAGGCCACTGACGTCCTCTCAGCGGAGGTAGCCAAGAAGACCAGAACCTCAGGGAGGTTAGCTGCTAAGTCCACTGGCTCCACGGAGTCAGTTGAGGTACTCCCTATTCTTAACCCTGAACCTATATCATCTGAAGCTCCTAAATCTGCCCCCACAAGAGTTACAGAGCTCACTGAGCTTATCAAAGAGGCTGGTGGGATGAATGAGATAACACATAAGTTAGCTGCTTAACAACAAGAGAGGAGGGACAAGGTGGTTAGGAAGATGGAGACCATTGCTGAGATGGCTGAGAGGAAAAGGAAGGAGAGGCTGACCACTTTTGATAAGACAACATCCAAGAAGTTCAGAAACAGTTATCAAAGGTGGGCTGCTAAGCTAAAGAAAGACAAAATTACTCCTTCAAAGGCCAAGTTTCCTCACCACGATGAGTGGGTACCCAAGAAACTCAATGATGCATGGGAAACTGCAAAAAGGGAGTTTGTGTATTCCTACTATGTCAGTGGTGAATTGGGAAGGGACAGTGTGCAAGAAGTCTTCAGCTCATGGATGTTTGAAGTTTATCCAAAACTCTTCCCTGCCATCATTGAAGCCTGGAATGATAGATTCCCTGGTCTTGCTTTGAAGGCTCCTGAGCCAATCACCTACTGGCCTCCTCAAGATGCAACTGGAGCAGTTGACAGAGATCGGATCACAGAAGAATGGGTGTCCTTGTGCGAGCAACTAGGTCTCAAGGGTCACTCAAAAGAAGTCATGGAGAGGAAGAATGACCTGAAGATTCGAGTCTTCAAGCAATATGGACTTGAACCTCTGTTTGAGTCCATCTAAGGAGTTAAAGTGCTTTTGCTGGGCATCTGTTTATAAGTCCCAGATGATCTTGTTTTGAATCTTTTCAGTGGATGTCTTGTAATATGTATTCAGTGTATTCTTAATGAAAACTCTACTGTCTTGCCCAAGATAATATCTCATTATCATTTAGGCTTATGTACTTGAATGTTTTTTACTTACAAAAATCCTTGAACTTTTATGTCATCTGAAGAACCTCATCTGAAAGAAGATATGTAATAAGATAGGTTCCGACATAATCAAAAAAGGGGAAATTGTTGGGAAATTGTATAGACTTAAGTTTTGATTAAGATGCCAAAATGTTCCTCCTAAGTTGTTTGTAAGTAAAATATTCAGTAGAGTTAGAATTTAGTTAAACAGTTCTAAATGTTAAGAACTGGAGTGCAGTTAGAAATTTCTTGAGTGTATTGAAAAATGAAGTCTGCTGAAGACGAAGTCCACTGAAGACAAGTGATCTGAAAGAGTAGTCTAAGTCTTGAATGTTTTCTAAGTACATTCTCACTAAGACTAAAACCACCAGGAGAGGACCAAGGTCCACTGATGAGAACTAACAAAGCACATTAAATGCTAAACACATTAAAAGTTGTTAGTTAATCTGGTTAGAACAAGACAAAATGAATTTCAGTGAAGCTTAAAATAAATGAAGGAATAAGAAGGTTCTCTCAGAGGAGTTCCACCTTAAAGCAAGACAAGAATCTGGGCAAGCAGACTGAAGGTCCAATAAGGAGATGACACGTCAGTGTACTTTACTGACAGCCAACCTGCCCCAGACTGACAAGTACCAAAAGTCTTTCCCTAGCAACCTACAGAAAGTTAGGTGAACAAGCATGGTCTTTCAACCGTTTCTTGACAAGACTTAAAGCTTCAAATAGAGCCGTTTGAACCAATCAGATACAAGAAGACTTACTTGAGAAGATTCAAATCCAACGAAAAGATTTTCAAGGAAGCCTATAAATACAGAAGGACGTGCTCATTTCTATGCACGGGAAACTCACAAGATCAAAGCTATCTCTACATTCATAACCTTCAAGAAGCACTCGAAATTACCTTTGTTTCCCAAGTGTTTCTAATTAGTAGAGAGCATAACAAACCTTCTGTAACCAAGCTTAAAAGTTATATCCAAACCTTAGAAAGAGATAATTCATCCTAAACCTTGAGCTACACTGTAAGGATTATCTCACAACAGTTGGAACCAAAACCCTACTCAAAACCCTACTCAGTTGTTAGGTTGAGAGTTAGAGTTAAGTGGTGTTAGTAAGCTGATTATTTGTATCAGTCTGAAAGCTGATTTGTTTTGGGAACTAGGACCTGGAATTATCCTAGTGATCAATCATCCTAACAGAGGATAAATTGATCAGTGCACCTTGGCACTATAACACAAGGAATTCCAAGTGAAAGGAATTCTCCTGTTTGATCAGGACAGTGGACGTAAGAGATTCATCTCTGAACCACTTTATATCTTGTGTATTTACTTCCTGCTATTTCCTAAGTGTGTGTTATCCACTCAAAGTTTATCAAGTAAAACGAGTTTTCTAAAGGGCTCACTAATCCGCACCTGAAAGCTAATTAGATAGTAGTTCAACTGAAAGTCTTGAGCTTTCAGTGGAGGTATTATCTCAGTAAGCTTTCTCTAAGTAATTCTCAGCAGACTTAAAGTCCACTGACGAATTACTATCTGAAGTAACCTGATAAGTTTTAAAGAAATTTTAATTTGTAACCACAGGTGTATTCCCCCCCCCCCCCCATACACCTGTTTACTTGTTTCGGGACCAACATGAATATTATTATACAAGAATAATATATGGTCAAGATATTATTCGTAGGAAAATATCTAGGAAAATATAATCCGTAGAGATTATATCTTGCTTAGGAATTAAGCCAAGTTAATCCCTATAAATATGTGTCCTATGGGAATTCCGAATACACACAAGAAATATAATTTCTCCATAAAATCTCCAGTCATAATTTTCCTAGAAAATTTGTCTCGAGATTCAACGCTGGCATATCGGTGCGAGTTGGTAGAAAGTCGTTACGTGGATACCATAGTTGAGGATTCCGCGTACAAATCGCTGTAAGGAATTATATATTGTTATTAATCCTTTATATTTTATGTTATACAACTATATGCAGATTCTTTGTTGGTGAATCGTATTCTTCCGCTGCGCCGAACATGGTGTTCGTGTTTCAAAACCCAACAGTGGTATCAGAGCTTCAGGCTCGATTGTATACATAATACGTTGGTAAAATATTGTGTGTATTTCTAAATATTTTGCCCTTAATTTTTATTTTGGAAATTAAGTTTGTTTTCACTAGTTAATATTTTTCATGGAAAATTATTAAACTCATGCTTTATTTCTTTTCGGGAAACTGTGTACCTATTTTCTAGGAAATTAGGTATATAGATAGTTAATTTGGTTTAATTCCAAAATAATAATAAAAAAAGGCTGTAAAAGGGAACTGGATTCCTTTTGTGGGTTCCGTTTTCTCTTCGGGGAGGTTGTGATTGCTGGGCAATCATCGTATGCTTTGCCCCAGTTGTTGGCAACATCGTACAGCCGTGGGGAGCACCGATAACAGCGCGGCTGATGGCGAGCATCCACGGCGTTCACCTTTCCCCTCTCAATCGCTGCAACTGGGTTCACTTGGCGATAGTATTTTATGCGCGGGACTCTCGATCTGAGATGTCCCTTAGACGGTGGTTTCCCGAAGAGTTGGATGGCGGCACCGCTGCTTGTCCCAGCGATCGTTGCAGAATCGAATCACGGTGAGCATTCACGGTGGCTAGCATCGATTGAAGGCGCGCGGCTTGCAGTGTGGTCGCCGACTGCTGCACGGGCTCGCTGGGTGGTGGTGGTCGATTGTCGACCTCGCCTCTGATGTACGAACAACTGGGGTCGTTTGAGGCGGTTTTGATACCGGGTGTGGCCAAGATACACGATGGGATTTAGAATCCATGTTTCTGCGTGAATAATCAAGGACCGTGATTTGAGAACTTGATTCTCATTAGGGACTTGTATGCAATAAATAAAATATCAGAAATTTAAGGCCATGTTTGCAAACTAAACTTTGGAAAATATAAGGCATGTTTGGCTCAAGTAACATTTGATTTGCTTATTTAAAAAAAACAAACAAATAAGGGCCTATTTGATTGGATCAAAATTATATAAATTCTGAAAATTAAAATTATATCCCGTCTGTTTTATCTGAAACTTTGGAAATTGAGATAAGGGGATGTTTGGTTGGACCAAATTCATAAAATTTTAATAAATTAATTTTGGGCAAAAATAATTTTGAAAATGACTTTAGAAATCGACGAAAGCGTGGAGCTTGTCGGTATTTCTAATTTTAGCAATATTTTACCTACGAATAATTAATTGTTAAGCACGTTTATTTGATTTACGTGTTATTAAATATTTTGCATGTTTATTTGATTTATGTGCTAAATATTTATTGGATGCTTTATTTATGCAAATTTAATTTTGAAATAAAGAATGAGAACTTGATTAGTTGCTCCCCACTTGTGTAACTGCTTATGTGAATCGATATTTACATTATTAGTTATATAGCCCGCATTAAATTATTTGGGTAGGCGGCACCCAATATTTGTCGGACCGTATTAAATGCTTGGGTAGACGGCGCCCAATATATGTTCGTCCGCAAATGTCATGTTTGGGTAGGCGGCGCCCAGTAATTGCTCAAATGTGACATAGTTATCATGATTGGATCTCGATTAAGCAATTAATTTCTCGCCTTTAAAATGTTCCTCACTAAAATATGATTTTTCATTACATTGAAAGATGTCTTCCATTAAAATTAAAAGTAAGCCGGAGATTTTGTTCCAATGAGTATTTAAGGCCCTAGTCTTTTGCTCGGATCTACATCTAACGGGACTTTTATAGGGACACGTTTGTCGCCGCTTAATGGTTGTAAACCAACTTAATTCTGTTTCACCAGCCCTAGTAGGGAAACGAGAATTATGTGACATCCGACTGAACTAGGTTCAATCAACTAGGAATTGCGTAAGGCAATTGGTTTAGAGACCTACCAGTTCTGCTGTTGCAATGTTCGGCCCTAGCAATCATTGTAATAGTAGGAATGTGGATCCTAGTCCATTACGATTTATATTAGATATAAATATGTACTCTTCCGATGAGGTCGTTGAGTATGTGAAAATAATGGAGACAAAATAAATTAAAAGACCAAGTTTATTTTGATTGCTGAATATTGATCATAGGAATTGCGTGTTTAATTCCAGTTTTATTTTATTTCACTAAAATTGTTGAAATGAAAACTTGTCATTGAGAAATGTTCTGGAAACGAACAAATTGGCTGGGCCAAATTTTCTGGACTGACACTGAAATGTATGTTTGGTGTTAAGGCAATAAGAGATTGAGTACGTGTTAGACACGACAATCCCTTTACCCCTGAGGCTGGTTCAGTTGAGGCTGCATCGTTTAACGTTACAGCTCAAAAGAAGCATTAAGATGATGCTTCCCAGACTCTATGTTATGATTGCTCGGCATGACTCCCGAATTGTAAAGGCAAACATGAGAAAATGAATCCCTTCGAGATGCTTAAGCGTCTGAAGGATCTCTTTGATTCTAAATCTCGTTTGAGATTTATAAAGTGATGAGAGATCTGTTCAGATATCGATTAGCAAAAGGAGGGAATATATCACCTCATGTGCTATCCTCAAGTCGCTCCCCGGTTTATATTCTAGATTCGCAGTAAATTTAATATGAAGAAGACGGAAGCAACGATGCCGGAGCCTCATAACATGCTTAAGACTTTTGAGTCTTCCACTGCTAAGGAAAAATCCGTGCTCATGGTGAGCGCTTCTACTTCTTCTGACTCGAAAGGCGAGAAGAAGCGAAGAAGCAAGGCTAAGAGAGCTCCATGCCCAACTTCCTGAAGGCAAAATGTGGAGTTCAAAAGTAAGAGCGGGTTGATAAGGATGTGTGCCCCACTGCAATTGAAAGGGATATTGGAAGGACTATAAGGTTCTAGCAACCGAGAAGAAAACACAAGGTGTTTTAGCTGCTAGAACAAGTATGGTTGTTGTTAAGATAAACATGTTCACTAATAGTTCAAACTGCTAGGCATTTGTTGAGTTATGGACATGATGTTCTTAATATATAAAGTAGAGAAACAACTTGGTAAGAGTATCAAGACTCTTCGATTGGATCGAGGAGGTGAGTACCTTAGCCATGAATTCATGGATTACTTGAAGCTTCATGGGATCCAGTCATGATGGACTCCTCCCGGAACACCTCAGATGAACAGTGTATCCGAAAGGAGAAACCGAACCCTGTTGGACATGGTAAGGTCCATGATGAGCTTTTCCTCTCTTCCAACATTCTTATGGGGATATGCATTACAAACCTCAATCTTCATTCTGAATAGGATTCCGTCCAAATCAGTAGAGCAGGCTCTATACGAGCTATGGCATGGCAAGAAGCCATCTTTTCTACATATTAGAACGTGGGGTTGTCCCACAATTGTGAAGAAATGCTAACTGATAAGTTGGAATCCAAAGGTGAAAATAGTTATTTTGTGGGATATCCTAAGGAGACAAGAGGACATCACTTCTATCTACTGGAGAAACAAACAGTGATTGTTTCTAGGCAAGCTAAGTTTCTAGAAGACGAGCACGTCTTTAAGGAACAAAGCCGTAAGAAGATAGAACTTGAAGAGAATTCAAGAACCACAAATTAACATAGAGACTGATGATTTGTCAAAGCAAGATGACAAAGAATCAGTGGGAGCATTCAACGACTCTCATGGTGGAAGATTATCACTAGGTGATCCTCTTTCAGCCAGTGGGAGTGTAATTGGAGTTGCATTGCCTTCGCAACAACCTCCAAGTGGGCTGAATGAGAATAACATAGTTCAAACTCCCGCCCAAGAGACATATGAAAATGTCGCTCTTGAGGACTCTCCGGTCAACGATGAAGTCGCTGCACCATAAAATTTTCACAATCAGAATGTACAGTCTGCACAACCACAACTCCATAAGTTGACTAGGATTCGTAATCCACCCACTAGGTATTATAGGTTCCTCATGGAGGAACATGATGATGTGGAGATCCCGGATAATGACGAACCTAGAACTTATACTGAAGCAACATTAGATGCTGACTCAGAGAAGTGGCATGAAGCCATGAAATCCGAGATGAACTCGATGTACACCAATTAAGTCTAGGACTTAATTGTGTTTCTAGAAAGGGGTTAAACCCATAGGTTGCAAGAGAGTCTTCAGGCGTAAGACCGATGCAAATGGTAAAGTACAAACCTATAAAGATAGGTTGGTGACGAAAGGTTATAGTCGACACGAGGTATTGACTATGATGAGACTTTCTCGCCAGTTGCTGAGATCAAGTCCATTCGAATTTTACTTGCGATAGCAGCACACCACGATTATGAGTTTTGGTAGATGTACGTCAAAACAGTTTTCCTCAATGGTAACATTGATAAGGAAGTGTTTGTGACTCAACCGGAGGGTTTTATATCTAAGCCAAAATCTAATCTTGTGTGCAAGCTTAAACGATCCATCTATGGATTGAAGCAAGCTTCTAGGAGTTGGAATATCCAATTTGATGAAGTTGTCAAATCCTTTGACTTCATCTGAAATTTGGAAGATCTTTGCGTTTATTGTAAACGCAGTGGGAAGAGTATTGTCTTTATAGTCGCATATGTCAATGACATATTGATTATAGGAAATAACATCCCGCCAATGCAGTCCGAGAAAGATTGGTTATCAAAGACCTTCATGATGAAGGATCTTGGTGAGGCATGCTACATCTTAGGGATCAAGATACATAGGGATAGATCCAAGAAGATGGTAGGGCTGTCACAATTCACCTACGTAGATAAGGTGTTGAAGCGTTTTGCGATAGAGAACTCTAAGAGAGGGTCTCTACCGGGAAATCATGGGATAAAACTGTCGAAGAAGGATTGTCCTTCTAGCGAAGCAGATATCGAGCACATGGAGGACATTCCATATGCATCTGCAATTGGATCCATCATGTACGCTATGACTTGCACCATACCAGATGTGGCCTACGCTGTCAGCATCACTGGTAGATACCAGCAGAATCCAGGTGAATGTCACTGGATTGTTGTCAAGAATATTCTAAAGTATCTCAAACGTAATAAAGAGAACTTTCTTGTCTACGGTGGACAGTCAGAACTAGTCGATACGGGCTATGCTGATGCGAGTTTCCAGTCAAACTGTGAAGATTACAAATCACATTCAAATTATATTTTCAATCTCAATGATGAGGCGGTAAGTTGGAATAGTTCCAAGCAAGATCTGACCACAGATTCAACAATCGAAGCTAAGTACGTTGTTGTATCAGAAGCCTTTGAGGCTGTCTGGATTTTATGGTTCTTGAGAGAACCGAGTGCCAGTTGTCAAATAGAGTTGTATTGTGACAACATTCGTGTGATTGAATGAGCAAAGGAACTGAGATCTGATAACACAAATAAGCATGTACCGAGGTGTTATGATTTGATCCGAGAGATCATATCGATATGAGAAATGGAATTAAAACATTTCCCATAAAGGATAATCTTGCAAATCTTTTTCACTGTTCATGTACACACTAGACATTTGATGGTCTAGGGGTTAGACATGTAGGTGATTGGCTCTAGTCCAAGTGGGAGATTGTTAGTGTTAGTGTCCTAGAGATAATCTATCGAAAGGACATAATACTAAGATAATATTCAAATTTAGTTTAATATTATTATTGGTTTAATATTAAATGTATGGCATTACACTTATCTGAATATGATGTTTGATTGTTTGCATATATTTTTATTTGTGTTCCCATGAATCACTACTGTCATTGAGTGAGTGAGAACTCAGATGACTTAAGTATGATTCTCAAATAGCCCCGATCAAGGATCATCAAGAATGGGATATTGATGATGCAAATGAAATTGGTATGCGATCTGCATCATACTCTTAGAGAGTGTAGTAAGATCTCACTTACTACGAGATACCGGGAATCTCATGATGGATGCACAGATACCTTAGAGGGTATTGGTATACCCATCCGAGAAACCGTTTGATAAAATTCCACATAATGTGTCTATGGGTGTCTCGGTTAGTGGGAGCGATGTGATACTCCTCTGACTTGAGGTCAATACGCACGACATGTATGGAGTGGTGAACTTTGACCATGACCGACGCTTGCACCCTTCCACGGGTAGATATGACATGGATTGGGTTCATCATGAAGTACATGTGCGTGGTAGTTGAGCCAAGAATAGGATTCATTCCTCAATGTGGATTTAGAGAGAATACTCGTGTTCTCATCATAATTGGATATAAGTCGTCGGCCGACACGCATCAACTTAGACTTTGTGGCTAAGTGTAATATACTTGATCAATTAGTGATTGGAGATAATATGATTAAGTTATTTGAATAGACACTTCATCATGTTCAAGACTTAATCGAGTATTCGCGAATGAAAGAAAGATATCACAATAGCCTACAATATTACAGGTAGTTGCAGTTTTCCTCGCAACGTACTTCGTATATTGAGAATATCTGATTTATTATCTAGTGTTCAGTTAAGACTGTTAGTTTGACTAATCGCTCGATATACGAGGGCCTATGGGTCACACAACAAGTAATGACAATTTATCAATTATAGTTGGTTGATTAAATATTGTATTAGATATAATGTTTAATTTATGGAGAATATAATAATAAGTTTATTTGGAATTAATTATTATTATTATTTAATTAAATTAGATTTAATTAAATATGAAATTCCAATAATAATATTTGGAATATTATTATACAAGAATAATATATGGTCAAGATATTATTCGTAGGAACATATCTAGGGAAATATAATCCATAGAGATTATATCTTGCTTAGGAATTAAGCCAAGTTAATCCCTATAAGTATGTGTCCTATGGAAATTCCGAATACACACAAGAAATATAATTTCTCCATAAAATCTCCAGTCGGAATTTTCCTAGCAAATTTGTCTCGAGATTCAACGCTGGCATATTGGTGCGAGTTGGTAGAAAGTCGTTACGTGGATACCATAGTTGAGGATTCCACGTACAAATCACTGTAAGGATTTATATATTTTTATTAATCCTTTATATTTTATGTTATACAACTATATGTAGATTCGTTGTTGGTGAATCGTATTCTTCCGCTGCGCCGAACATGGTGTTCGTGCTTTAAAACCCAACATGAAGATGCATCATCGTTTAGGTGGCTTTTCTTGAACTGATTGGAAGCCATGAATGGGATTCACCCTAATGCCATTATCACTGATCAGTGTGAGAGCATCAAGATAACAATAAGGGATCTGATGCCTAACACGGTTCATCGATTTTGTATATGGCATATAATTTCCAAAATACATCAAAAGTTCTGAGTTGTTCGAGATTTTTACAGGTGCACTGTCAAATTTAAAGGTCTTGTGTATGACAGTCTCACCGTTGAAACATTTGAGTCGAAGTGGGTTGAGTTCGTGGATAAATATTAGTTGGAAAATAATGTATGGTTGAGGGATTTATACACCGAAAGGGAAAAATAGGTTCCAGTGTACTCACACCATACATTCTGGGTTGGAATGATCTCTACACAGCGGAGCGAGGGGATGCATCCGTATTTCGATGAATTTGTTCACTCGAGGAGCACTCTTAAATAATTCATGGAATAATACGATATGGCCATGGCTAATAAGTGATGGTCCCGGAAAAGCTTTCGCAAACACTAAAAATATGGGAATTTAGGAGATTTTTTTTTAAACTTGAACAAGTTCAGTGAGGGACACTCAAGTCACTGCATTGCTAAGAGTCAGAGCTCTCAAGTCAGTGACAATAGACTTGTGAGCTCAGGCTCTCAACAAGGCAGTGACTTGAGAGACCGAACTCTCGAGTGCTTGCTTAAGCCTGTCAGTGAGATTGATTCTCCCTGACTAAAATACTTAGCTAATTTCTTTCTTTCGAACTACTCTCAATGAGCAGACTTTTCACACCACTTAGCAAGTACTTAAACAATAAATAACACTCAGTTTAACGTGGTTCAAAGACTCAAGCTCTTACATCCACGGGCTTGATTTAACAGGAAATCCACTAACTTGAGATTCTTGTTTTTAACGTGCCAAGGTGCACCCAGATCTACACAACTCAGATCTTGCTAACTTCCTTCCTAACTCCACAAACAACTTCTACCAACAAACATGCCAAGTAGGGTTTTGGTTTCCGTTGGGTTTTCTCCAACTAGGTGAGGTCTTCCCTTACAATGTGTTAGCTTAAAGCTAAGATTCGGAAAACCTCTCTAAGCTATGAGTTACAAGCTGAACACTCATTTTGTATCTCTGAAGACCCTAATGGCCAGTGTACAAGGTGTGAAACGTGCCTCCTTATACCTCCCATGAAAATACACTTTACATTCACACATTCACAGCTCGCAGATGTTGATTTTTCTCTCTTCACACACACTTTAAACCGCAGCAATGTGCTTGTATTTATAGTGTGGATTCAAATGTAACCGTTGGAGAAAATTACATTTGAATCCATACAATTAATAGATTTTACCTACTTTTCTTGGAATGCGGCCTTGTTAGTGTCAGATACGTTATCTTGACTTGATTGGTCCACGTGGACTGAATCCAACTGATCTTTGGTTCAGTGGGCTTGATCAGGGCGCACTGACTTCAGATGGCTTATCCTCCACTGACTTGATGATCTTCAGTAGACATGACTATCTTCAGTGTAGTTATCCTTCAGTAAACTCTTGAAGATCTTTCCAAGAAGTTTGTCATAAGGCTGAATGACAAACTTCCCTGACCACAGTAGCCTGACTCCTTCAGGGCCTACTTGGTACAATACTGATCCTCCTGATCATGCTCTTCACTGAGTAGTCTATTGACTTAGCTTAGATCAGTCAGGTTTATACTCAGTGGGATATCCTCCAGGCTTCTCTTTAGGTCCAGGTCTTCTGCCATGGCTTCAGTCAATTCTTCTTGTGATATCATTTTGATTTCCTTAGACTGTGTTGCTGAGTCCCCCCTCGCTGAGTTCCCCTTTAACTGAGTGCTTCCTCAACTGAGTTCTTCTCAACTGACAGCCTATTCTACTGAGAAATAACCTAGTCTAACATGAAACTAAAGATACTATCCTGACTGCTTTCAAACCTATTACATGAGGTTTTGGAAAAATCATCAAAACTAAACATATCCCAACAATAAGAACCAGGAAGTGGCTAATCATGAGAATATAGTTGGAGACGAAAAATTTTGGGTTTTGAAAGGAGTTTGTTGAATGATTTCTTCTTCAAGAAATTCACGTATACGGTTAAGTGGAGGCCAACTGGAGCTTATATTAACTGCAACTGTAGGATATTTGAATTCAAGGGAATTTTGTATTGTCACATCATGAAGGTGTTGGCTCAGAAGAATATTGAGACAGTGCACGAGAGATACTTGCTACAGAGATGGAGAAAAGATGTGTATCGACGACACTCGAGTATTATTTTTGAAAGGAGGCTATCCTCACATGACGAAAGAATATAAGAAGTTTCAAGAGGTGGATTTTTTTTCAAGAGTGCATGGATGCGACACTTGGTTGCAATGAGAAGATGAAATTTATTAAGCAAAAATGCATTGAAATGAAGAATGAAATTCTCAACTGGAACCCTTCTACCGAAAATAATGTAGGAGGAGCATCACAGAGTACACAAGTTACACATGCATCGGATACACCAATATTGAATCTTAATGTTGCAAACCCTAGAGGAAGACCGAGAGTGAACCGTTACATGTCGGCATCTAAAGTGCGTTGTAGAGGTCGTAGAGGTGGGAGGGGTAGAGGCATGGCCAAAGGGGAGCTCGAGGTGCTAGGGCTGCTTCAAATTCAAATGTGAGAGGGAAAAATAAATCTTTCACGATTGATTTGAACGAGGAACCATCTTATTTTTCATAAGGGAATGTAATGTTTTAGTCGAGTTTAGAACTACTAGTTACGTGTTAATTTTCTTTTTAATAGTTACTTAAGACCAATTACATTTATGGATTACTATTTTCAGTTTTTAATTCACTATTGTGTCATTTTCATATTTAAATTTACATTATGTATGATAATGGGTTGAATTGTAGATTACTTGAGTCTTCCTTACAAGATAGCTTTGTATCCACACTAGGCAAGTAAAGCATGGGTTTCTTAATTCTCAAAACATTATGATTAGTTTCAAATCTCAAAACAAAAAAGATGCGTCGCCCAAGGCCAAAAAAATAAATTTTTATTGGAGCCTAATTAAATTCTAAATCAATTACTCGTTTTAATTATTACAGTTTTTAAAATTTAAATATTATTTTATTATGAAACACTATTAGTAATGCTATTAAACACTATTAGTAATAGTAATACTAACAAAAATTATTAGTAATACTACAAAACCCTATTAGTAATACTAGTGAAAAGGTAAGATATGTACCAGAAGTTTTGAGGAATAACTATTCGTTTTTTAATAGTTCTAATTTTCGTAACTCGAATTTTCTATTTTACTTGATGGTTTACCTTATTGAATCATTAAAATGTATATCATTCATTAATTAATAATATTGAAATAATATTAATAATACTAGTAATACTATTAAATGCTAATACTAGTAATACTATTAAACAATAATATTGTTGGTCCCGGGCAAGTCTAAGATACGTGTATGGGGGGGATAAATGTATACAAATCTTTTTTAAAACTGAGTCCCTCTATTCAGAGTTAAGTGTTAGGCACTGAAAAAATAATACACATACTAACAGCTTTGAAGCTAGTCAGATGGCTAACTATCTATTTATGCCTGAGTGCGGAATGTGTGAGCCCTAAAGATTTTAGACTTGTTACTGATTTCTAAAAACTGAGTTTTTCTTAACTTATGAAGCCGTGGTTAAAGGGCAGTGCATTGAGTTACAAGGTTAGGCTGATTTATTCAACACTGACAAATATGCTATGAATGAATGATAAAACAGTTAAGCAATATATCAAAGCAATAAAGAACTCAAAACGTTTAACGTGTTTCAGGGACTCAAGCTCCTACGTCCACGGTCCTGATTGAACAGGAGAATCCCTTAAGTATTGGCTTGTTTTTAACGTGCCAAGGTGCACAATAATCAACCACAATGATCCCTAGAATTACACGAGTTCTAGTCCTTCTTCCTTAACCACTAACAACCTCCAACAACAAACCTAACACTGACTCAGCTTAGAGTTTTAGTTTTGGCTTGGATTCCAACTAAGTTGTGATAAACCCTACAGGACAAAGCTATGCTAAGGATTGGATTATCCCTCTAAGCTTAGGATATGAAAATGTAAGCTCAATGGAATACAGAATGACTCTAGATTATAAGAAACACTTGGGAAATTTAAGAGGGTTCGAGTGCTTCTTTGAATGCTTAAATGCTTGAGAGTCTGAGTAATTTCTTGGCTTCGAAATTTCCTGTAACCATGTTTGGGCCAAGGTTTTCTGTATTTATAGATGATTTGAAAAACTATATGTTGGAAGAGAAAGTCTTCTCACACCTTTCTTGTAGAATATTTCAAACGCACATAAGTCTGCATGCATCCGCCTACTTGCATGGATTAGGTAAATGCATTAAATGCATGCCTGTTGAACTCTGCAGGAATGATCAGTCTTCTGTCAGGGTCCGTACATGACTTGTCTTCCTCTGATTGGTCCACGTCTTCAGGTAGTGAGAATGTCAGAACTCATTCTTCAGTTCAGTCTTGTCTTATCTGAGTTCAGGTTTGTCCTCATCCTCCGAAGTACAAGGTCCAGCGCTGACATTCATTTTTCTTGCTTGGTTCTTACTCCAAGTTTTTTCCCAAATACTCAGTGCAGTCCGACTCCTTTAGGACTGGTGAGTTAGCAATGATCTCAGGATCATGCTCTTTATCCTGACTCTTAGTTAGCCAGCTTAGAAAGACTAACTTCAGGATCATGATGGTGCTCTGTGTCTTCGGGCTTCAGTCTAGATGGCCATCAGTGAGTTGTCCTCTCACTGAGTACCTGTGAATATAAAATATATTCTAACCTGAACTAATCCTATCAAGACTAATCCTGACTAAACAACCCTTAGGCAAATTCATTTTTTCAGGGGCTTTGTGATAAACTCAAAACTGACATTGTCCCAACAATACTATACTATTAAACACTATTAGTAATACTATTAAATACTATTAGTAATTGTAATACTAACAAAAATTATTAAACACTATTAGTAATGCTATTAAACACTATTAATAATAGTAATACTAACAAAAAATATTAGTAATACTACAAAATCCTATTAGTAATACTAGCCCTAACCCTAAACCATAACCCTAATTCAAACAAAAATGATAATAATTTGGCAACGAAATATAGCCAAAAAATAGATATTAAATCATAATATTTGGCAAAACGATATATTAAAATAAAAAACATCGTCATTACATAATACTTATAATAAAATAAGAGAGTATGAAAAGCATTAGAATTATCTAAAAAAAAGAAATTCGGCTGATCCTTCTCCTCCATCTTGAGCGTGTTGTCGGATTAGTGAACGTAAACGTTCAAATGCATCGGATTACCAATGCACTTGAAGTAGAGGACGTCGCCCTGATGGATCTCCATTTCCTCCATAAAAAAATCCGCCCAACCATGCATCAGCCGCACAAACCCTTTCCTTGAGTGGTCGATCTGGTGATAATTATACCAACAAGAACCCAAATAAATAAAAAATTATATAGGAACCAAACCGTTTCGTATACCCCATTTCGAAAAGAAATCCTAAGCCTACCCCATTTCAAAAACCCTAGCCCTAATTAAAAAAAACCATTTCGGAGGGGCTGCTTCGTATACCGTTGCATGTGGGCAGCGTTTGTCATTTTCGAGAAAAAAAATCTGAGGAAATAAGATTTGGGTGTATTTGGGTGCTGCTAATCATAAAAATCTTTTTTAATTATAAAAAGTTAGATTTCATGCGTACCTTATTGTTGAGGTGAGCGGTCATAACCATTTCCGAGTAGAAGATCATCATTGCATTAAGGTGGACGACCATAACCACCCCTTTGTCCAATAATCTCACTTTTCTTATACATCCATGCAAATTGTATCGATCGAATCAATCATGCTGCTTTGTCAAACCAAAATCGGCGGCATACACATCAAACCCCTAATGAAGTTGGATAATTATTGGCGTAATTAATTGAAAGCGCGTAATTAGATAGGATTAATGGCATAAATTGAAAGCGTGTAATGGAAATCGATAAATGGAAACGGCCGCATGGTGGGATTAATGCTTTACGGTTACGGTGGGAGTAAATATCATGAGTTAAAAAAAATCGTTGACTAAGGCTAATTAAGTTTCTAAATATCTGGCTAATTAAGTTTCGAAATATTCAAATCTAAATTAAATAATCATTAATCGTGTGGAATCGATTTTTTTTAAACTCATTTTTTTTATAATATTCAACAATAATAATAATACTATTGTTAAACTTAGTTATAGTAATTAAAAATTCGACACTAATTAATTAGGACAAATAATATATTACATAAAATTAAATATAAAAAAAATAATTAAAAATTGTGGTGTGTGTTGAGTGGTTATAGACCTAATTATAGGGCTACATTATGATGTGTGTACACATTGCCCTATAGAAGAATGAGATACAAAAGGTCTCACATTGTCCTATATAATGTTACAAAGATATAATTGAAAAGATAATTTTATTTCATAATTACAATGATATGTATATATAATACAAGTGAAAACTCTAAACTTAGTCGATGTGGGAATGAAAACTGTATACATAAGAATACATCTAATAGCCTCCCTCAAGATGGTACACGTTTAGTGACACCAATCTTGAACATGAGAAGAGAAAGTAGAGCTCGAGATAAGGGCTTGGTGAGTGCATCAGCTAACTGATCAGAAGAAGAGACATGAGAAACTCGAAGACAAGACTTTTGAACAAGATCTCGAACGAAGTGGTAATCAATGGAAATATGCTTCATGCGAGAGTGAAACACCGGATTCGAGCATAAATATGTAGCACCAATGTTATCACTGTATATGACCGGTGTAGTACATAACGAAACCTGCAATTCACTAAGAATGGATTGCATCCACCGAACTTCAGCAGCAACATTAGCGATGGATCTATATTCAGCTTCAGTGGAAGAGCGAGCTATAGAACATTGCTTACGAGAGCTCCATGAGATGGGGTTTGCCCCAAGAAAAACAATGTAGGCCCCGGTAGAGGAGCGATCATCACAGTCACCTGCCCAGTCAGCATCAGTGAAGCAGTGAAGAGAAAGAGGAGAGTCCCGGTGAAATGTGATGCCAAGATGTCGAGTGCCATTTAGGTACCTAAGAAGGCGCTTAACAGCTCCCCAGTGTAGCTCTGTAGGGGCATGCATGAATTGAGACAATTTATTGACAGCAAAAGCAATATCTGGTCTGGTGAAGAGAAGATTTTGCAAACTGCCAAGGGTTTGTCGATAAGAAGTAATGTCAACTGAACTGGATCCATCATTCAAGGAAAGTTTAATTCCTGGTGCCAAAGGAGTTTGAACTGGCTTAGCATCAAGCATGTTACACTTTGCTAGAAGATCAGTGATGTACTTTCGTTGAAGAAGAACACATGATGATGGAGAACGAAGAACCTCTATCCCAAGGAAATAAGAGAGGTCCCCAAGATCCTTAACAAAGAAGGAAGATGCCAAAGCAGATATAACTTGATTTAGAAATTTGAAATTGTTGCCAGTTAAAATAAGATCATCCACATAGACCAAGAAACAGGCAGTGGTACTACCATTAGAGTACACAAATAACGATTCATCAGACTTGGTGTGAGTGAAGCCAACAGAAGCCAAAAACTGACGAAGAGAGTTATACCAAGTTCGTGGAGCTTGCTTGAGACCGTAGATGGATTTCTTGAGTTTACAGACATACGAAGGATAATTCTTGTCTGAAAATCCTGGTGGCTGAGATATGTAAACCTCATCAGGTAAGGAACCATGGAGAAAAGCATTATTAACATCAAACTGTCGTAGAGGCCAATCCTGTGATATGGCAAGACTAAGAACAAGCCGGACAATAGCAGGTTTGACCACAGGGCTGAATGTCTCGGAGTAATCAACACCCGGTCTTTGATGAATTTTGCAACCAGACGAGCCTTGAATTTATCTACAGACCCATCGGGTTTACGTGGGGCGACAGTGGTGGAGTGGCCATTGGTTGATCGAGTACATGTATCACAGGAGGCGGATGGGGAACTGGAGACATATCTACGGAAGGTTCGAGTGTGGGTGAGCGAGGAGATGTAGATAATGTGAGAAAAGGAAACTTGTCCTCAACAAAGTCCACAAGACGAGATATGTATAAACGATTGGTGCCTGTATCAAGACAGATGTAAGCACTTTGGGTAAGAGAATAACCAACAAAGACACAAGGAGTAGAACGAGAGTCAAGTTTGTGAGTGGAGTAGGGATGAAGCCAAGGATAACAAAGACATCCAAAGACTCGAAGTTTGGAGATATTTGGTGGATGATTATGAAGTTTTTTATATGGGGATATCATGGAGAGGGTAACTTTGGGAAGACGGTTGATGATATATGTGGCAGCTGTTATGGCATAAGACCAGTATGTAGTAGGAATGGAGGCTTGATGAAGGAGGGCAAGACCCGTGTCAACAATGTGACGATGACGATGTTCAGAGTGGCCATTATGCTCAGGCGTGTGAGGGGGAGTAGTGAAGTGGGTGATTCCGTGAGAAGTGAGAAAAGGACGGAGAACAATGAACTCGCCACCATTATTAGTATATAGAGCGTACATTAATTCAATAGGTACAGAAGATGTAAGACTGGAATCATGAAAAAGCAATTTGTGACTTTTAATGCACTTGCAAGCATCACACGAAAAATTGGAAACTTTTAAAACTGGAAAACTGTTACTAGATATAACGAAATTGAGAATACTGGGAGAGGGGTGACCAAGCCTGGAGTGCCACGTGGATAAAGGTTGACGGATAGATGTGAGGGCAACGCACTGTGAAACATGTACACTACCAGACGGCCAAATGTAAAGCCCATTAACGCGTGGACCGCATAGGCGAATTTCCCTTGTACGACGATCCATCACCTGAAATCCAAGATCAGAGAACAAAACATCAACACAATTCTCTTGACATAACCGAGATACAAAAATTAGATTCCTAGCAATCTTAGGCACATGTAAGGTGGCCGAGAATTTCAGAAACTTAAATTCATCAAATATCAAAGTACCAATATTGATCATTTCCAAGCCAGTACCATTACCAATGACCACACCATCATTACCGCTGTACGGAGCATGATAAGAGAGATGTGTAAGATCTGTAGTGATATGATGTGAGGCCCCTGAATCTAGAATCCAATTAGAGATGTCAGGACTTGAATGAGCCGTGTGTGTCGAAGAGAAGGAAAAATTGGGTTGTTGTAGTGTCGAATTTGAGCAAACTGGTGCATACTGGAACGACGGACATCGCTTGGCGGCATGACCTCGTTCACCACAAAGCTCGCATTTTCCCAAAAAAGGGTGTGTCTCATGAGAACTTGATTGCGACACACTTGGACTCAATTGTCGGCGTTGAGTGCCTATGCAAGGAGAGGCAGGAACGAAACAACCAGCCTGTAGAGAGGGAGCAAAGAGAGCAGTAGTCTGCTGTATGGATGCAGTAGTCGGGCGGGTATCGGAGGCAATCGGGCCAGCTGTGTCAGCGGAAATCATCATCGTGTTGATCGAAGGAACCGACAGTCTGCAAAGAGTAGGGTTTGCAGTAGGGAACATGATTATGGGGTAGTGCAGTTAGTTTGTTCCTGATAATTAGGAAACACTGCAAAATTGAAAAGAAACAAAAAGCAGCAGATTTGATTGATATATGAGGATCGTGAAAGAAGGGATTTCCCTTAATAGGCTCTGGTTACCATGTTACAAATATATAATTGAAGAGATAATTTTATTTCATAATTACAATGATATGTATACATAATACAACAAGTGAAAACTCTAAACTTAGTCGATGTGGGAATGAAAACTGTATACACAAGAATACATCTAATATATAAATCACCATCTCCATAAGCAAAGTATCACACTACAATCTATATCTTGAATATTCACTAAAAATGGCCTCCACACCAAAGAGCTCCGGCTCACGGGTTCCTCCATCTCTGAGGAGTGCATTGGCAATGTTCGAGTACACGAAGATGTTGGGAAAATATTTGCGCGGATCTATTCGGGATGAAAATTAAATACGAATTTAAATACAATTATTACTAGCATGAATTAATCCTAATTAATTCAAATAATAATTCACCAACAATAATTTATTTCATGCATACAAAACCATCACGTGAAATTCCTATAGCGGAAAACCTAGGAATTACGCGATTACATACCTCTCGGAGTGATAACCTTTGAGTAGAAACGGGACAATATCACAACCAACCCAAAAGTCTTCTCAAGTATTCCCTTAGCCCTTTACTCGTTCACCGGTGGGGAGTGCTCACGGATAAATTAAATAAATAGGAATAAGAAAAATATGTTGCACCACCTTTGTGGATTTCTAATTTTTCCAACACATGGAACTGTACAGGGGATGCATTTTTCATCCCCTATTTATAATACAAGGGGGCCGAAATTTGGGTTTGGAATAGGGATGAAAAAAATCTTTTATTGATCTCCAAGAAATCTTGAATGTATCCCATATATTATTTTCTCCATAATTAAATATTCCACAAAATCCCACCTCCTTATTTTTTATGGATAATTTCGAAAAAAATAGAGAAATAGGATCCACGATTTGGATCTTCTTGGATTTATGAGATAATCTTGTATTCCAAGAATACATATCTCCCATAATATATTTTCAAGAAAATCAACAAAATCTTTCCTTTCCTTTATTTATTAAAACTTTCGAAAAAACCACTAATAAGATGTCAAGTGAGAGATTTCTTGAATTAATGAGATAATCTTGTATTCCAAGAATACTTATCCTCATTCCATAAAAAAATCAAAGAAAATATTTCTCCCTCTTTCTTATTAATTTTCGAAAATTAAGTAAAAAATATGCTACAATATTTTTATTTTATTTTAATCACCTTATTATTATTGGACTATTATTGGTTACTTGAGGGGTCTTTAGGAGAATTAAAATTAGACCTCCAATGGGCTTCTGAATTTCAATATTGAGCCACAATATAATTCAGTCCATTAATATTAATTAATACCACTATTAAATTAATACTGCACTATCCATCTTAATCCATATTACGATAATATGGGCTCTGGGTTATTATTTTCCTGTGTGTAAGATTATTTAGTCCATTAATTAATTGAGCTTTTGAATAACTCTAAATTAATTAATATCTTATGTCCTGGAATAAAGACAACTCAACATTACTATCAATACCGGAAAACTAAATTCACTTGCAAAATTTGGTATGATAAATTAAAGCTTCTGAGCCCACCAAGGAGATAAATCACACAAGACGTATTTGCACACGTTTCTCTGTATTAAATCTTAGCAATTGTCGTATAATTAATATTATTGCCCAAAATACAAGGTATCGAAGTCACAATGATTCTCACCCAGCATGAATCAAAGCAATAAGTATTAATCACACACAGTCCTATTTAAGTGGCAGAGATTAAGAAATCAACAAACACTGAGGTCTAATTCTTCTTCGTTCAGCACAAAAGAATTTATCATCACTATAGGTCCTCTTCAGCACATACAAAACATGCTAGTGCAATCTCTTGGTCAAGACAGGCCAATCTGAGAACTACACCTCAACCTTTCACGATGGATTGTTTAATTCCACCTAGGCCGTGAAGTTGTACTTTTATATATAAGGAACTGTTAATGCGATCTTCTGTGATCTAGTATCACCATATTAACTACAATGTAACACGTACTATATATTGAACAGTTTGCAATAAATAAATAAATATATATATACATACATACATACATTCATATTTAAAGCAACAATGATAAAAGATTTATTCTCATAAATAAGTGTTTAATACATAGGTTATACAAAGTAAAAACATACTTTCATGTATAACCCCAACAGAAGCAGCAACATGAAGAGCTCAAAAGTAAGGTGAAAAAGCTCATGCACCGTTTGTTAACGCATTGCTATTCGGTGGTTGTCTTGAGCAATTTGATCATTGAACCACTTCCACTAAACAAGGTTTATGATGCATTTCTCGATGTTGTTAAGGACAACAATGCATCACTAGTCGTCCTTTCCGACTCAAGTGTTCAACATGGAGGCAATGGTTGGGGGGGGGGGGGGGCGAGAATGCTGATGATACCTTTAACAGTATTTAGTTTGGTGTTTAAGTTGGTGTTTTGGGGTTTTGGTGACAATTGCATGGTTAGTGCGTCACTTTTTTGTTGTTGTTTTTTTCATTTTTTTTTGTTGTTGTTGGAGTTTGGTGTGTAGTGTCAAACAATTTTCATATCACTATGCTATACAAATTATATTTCCTTTCTGATTAAGTGATGTGTTCCTTATTATCAAGTTTGTGATTAAGTGATGCTTCCATAATTAAAAAATATTTCAAAAATTTCCCTAAAGTATATTTCGAATTATTTGGAACATTTAGTTAATTGGAAAAAATATTGTGAATTGGAAAAATCGAATTCTATTTCGAACTGGAAAAAATATTGTGAACTGGAAATCCTATTTTGAACTGGGAAAAATATTGTGAATTGGAAATCCGATTCTATTTTCGAATTTAGTCTATTTCAAAATTTTCCCTATAGTCTATTTCGAAGATTTAGTTAATTGTAAAAAAATATTGTGAACATTTGGAATAAGAACTAAAACAAGAACATTTCTAAAAATAAAAATTAAACAAGAAATGTCATTTTTGGAGATAATCACACAATTTTCAACATATAAATAAAAAATATTTCGAAAATTTTCCTAAAGTCTATTTCGAATTAATCCCTAATTTTCATATTTGTGAAAATATTTCAAAAATTACCCTAAACCCCTATTTCAAACATTTAGTTAATTGGAAAAAATATAGTTAACATTTCCCTAAAAAAATATTGTGAACATTTCAAATAAGAACTAAAACAAGAACATTTCTAAAAAAATATAATTAAACAAGAACATGTCATTTTTGGCGATAATCACACAAATTTCATTAAATTAAAATCAAGCATTACAAAATGGACTTAAAATCCTAATATTACTCATTACAATTGAAAAAAACACCTAAACATCAAACTTGCAACCCCACCAAAGAAATCGGAAACAACTAAAAAAAATTGCATTTTGGCAAAGGATGATCCACCATATAGAATTGGATTTCCTTCAACAGCTTGAACATTACTTGAGGCCTCTTTTGTTTCAACAAAATCTTCGGTAAATGCTTCTTCCCTTTTCGAAATTTCCTCCGAATAGGAATTGATTTTCTCATCATTGTCTTCATCTCCATCTCTGGAGATATTGCATCGGAAATACGAATTATATGCATTGATGATGGTTTCTTCTTTCGTCTTGAAAGATCTATGTAAACTACCTTTGAAACCTATAACATATTGAGCACATTCGTGCCAATTATCGTATATGCAAACTCGAACGTCTTTGAACACAACATAATTTTTATTTTATTTTTTGCCATTTTTCTAAGATGAAAGCTACCGATTTTTTTTTAAGGAAGAATGGAAAAGAAACCTAATCTTTATGTATAATATTAGCGTTATGTATGTACTACATCCGTCCCATAATACTTTGCATAATTATTGTTTCTCTCGTATTTTAACGAGCGACTTTTTTTATTAGTATTTGAAATGATAAAGTAATTTTAAAATTACTTTATAATAGAGGAGAGGTAGACCTATCATACCATACCTTAAAAATTATTTTATCATTTCAAATACTAATAAACAACTCACTCGCTAAAACACGAAGATAAAGTAACTGTGAAAAGTGTTTGGGGATGGAGGGAGTATAATATTAGGGTTTGTAGTGGGAGGGAATAAGGACAAATATATTGAAATTTGCAAGTAATCATTGCCTTGTGAACATAAATTTGCAGAAAATCTTTTCAAAATTCAAATTAGATTTCATCCAAAATCTGAAAAAATTTGAAGTGGCCGCCTAAAATGTATTTAAGGGCAGATTTGAGATTTTAAGTGTAATTAAATATTGTAATGACGAAAATGCCCTTTTTTGCATGTCCAAATTTTGGACCTTTAGCAACATTCTTCATTCATTGCCTATCCTACTTTTTCTTACTGATGCATTCTCTCTCATAATTTTTTCTTATCATCTCTTCTACTTTTTCTCACCCAATCATTATCTCACCACTAACAATAATAAAATATTACAACATCAATTTTGATTTGACATAAAGTTTCATCCAACCCTATTTCTCAATCTTTAACCAAAAATAAATTTACTATTCATTGGATTACCCACATTCTCATTTTTCCATCTGTATCACATCCATCATCATCCCTAACAAAACAATCTTAGGTTGTTGTACCTTGATTGGTCTTATTTCGGAAATTGAGTTATTATTTCGTGTGTCGACAAAAACTTGTGTAAACTCAGAATCTTAAAATATCACTATTATGTATATTCATTGTTACTGTTATGCATGTTCATTATTACCATTATGTATACACACTATTATTGTCTAAGAAATCAAATATTTCTTTAAACAATGATAGCTGATGGGTACAATAATAGTGTAATGATACTTAAAAAAGAAAATTCACATAAATTCTAATTTACACCTACTGTTGTGTGTCAAGTCTAGTTGTTTTTTCCGTTTTTTCTCGTACTTCTGTAAAGCATACGGTCAATCTCAAAAAAAAAAAAAAAAAATATATATATATATATATATATATATATATATGGAAATTTTAATTTATAATATGACATTTCAGAAGATTTAATAAAATTCTTCAAAACATAAATAAATTTAAACCCATTCTACATTTGCAATAAATATACATAAAACAAAATATATAATATTATCTCATATGCAGTCATTTGTCTAAAACATAATTATTACCATTTTTACTATTTATCAAATAAAATTAGCGTTAAGTAATCGATATTTATGGATTTTTTTTCAATATTTATACCATTTTCTCATGCTTTACCAATATTCAGCTCAATTTGACAGCGATGATCATGAATATTGATATTGATAAAATATCATGATATTTACTCCCTTCCATCCGACTTTAGCAACTACACATTAGCATACGTCAATGGTAAATTCCAGAGCCAAGATGAACTACTTCGTGATGGTATACATCCAATTTGATTACTTCCACATACAATTAGATACCCTCGAGGCAAAATGCAGCAAAATGAATTTGATTTGCAAAAAAAAAAAAAAAAAAAAAGATTGAGACCTACACAAGTTCCTTCTTTTTGGGTTCAAGTACAGGAGGATCGACATCGATTCCCATGTTCATTGCAGTTCCCGCTATGATTCTCATTGCTGACTCCATCGAAGTACAATTCAAATCGGGCAACTTTTCCTGTGCGATTGTCCGAAGTTGATCGATTGTCACCTTCCCAACTTTCTCTTGCTTAGGGTTCTTGGAACCTTTCTCCACGCCTATAGAGTATCAAATGAGAACTAATTAGTAACATACACCGTTGCATTTACAAGAATGTCGTTGTTCAGATAATAATTGGTTCAAATTCTTCAACGGGAATGACAATGAATTAGTAAATTAGTATGAGAATTATAGTTACATTGTCAGTGTATTATTCCAATCTTGAAATAAGTTGGGGCAAAAAGTGATGGTTGGTTGAAGAATAGCTGAATGGGTTAGAAGAAATGATTAGGAGGGGAGGGAGTTAATCAAAATGGAGTAATGATTAACTTATTTTAAATCTCACTACTACGCACGCCATTTCTATTTATTATTCCCATTGAAAAATTATGAACCCAGCACCCCCTGAATACTAGTGGCTGGAGATAAGCGCAACAACTAATACTAATAAACTACCGAAATGAAATTAACTAGTGTGGCAAGTACAAGTAAATTTTTTTATTTACTCAAGGAAGATAGTGATATCGAAGGTGCAAAAGATGATAGGATGCTTAATTCGAGTTCACATGCAGATCAATCCTTACGTCAAACCAATTTAAAAAACGAAATAAAGAAAAATCAAAGAAGGGCATTGTTATATGAGTTCATAATGGAAAAGGTTTTTAATGCCAAACCAAACACCTGATAAGTTCTATCTTAGGGAATGTTTTACAGGAGTACAAATCAAAACTTTACTTGAAAAACATATTCAAACCTTTTTATATAGGGGACTCTAGTGTGAGAATTGAGATGGTCTCACAGATGAGACGGTGTCCCACTTAACTATTTGGGTTATACTCTCCTTTAAAACAATGTTGGGTTGGAACCTTATAAACTCATGGGTCATATAGTATAATAAATGAGATTTTTCTCATACAAGATTTTGTCATTATATATTAGAAGTAGGGGTGTCTCTGACCTGTCTAATAGAGAGGGCTACACCGTTGTTGCAACACATTGGCGCATAATGAAGGAAACAAAGAATATTGACATCTTGAAGTTATGAACACGACAATATAAAACTAGTCACTGGTGTAGTTCAACAATGAATTCTTACTCATCTACTCAAACAAAAGTAAAAAACCAATCAAAGCATGCTAGAAGCCCAAGGCCAACTAATTTGCTCAAACCTTCAAATCGTGCATGAATCATGCTTCTCCATATTCGACACAAACTTCAGTAAATATCAAAATTGCAAAACAATAATGTGATTGAACAACAAGCTTACATATATTTAAGCGACATCTTTTTCTGAAGCCCGCAATGAACGAGGAGGATATTAAGGACATATCAAACCCACTATATCTACGTTATTTCAGTCTATCTAATTCCTAAATCATCCTTTCTCTTTTACAAGATCACAAGAGAAATCACTCCTATATCAATCTTCAAATCAGCATTGATGATAATGCAGTTATCCTGGAGTTTGTCAACACATATCTTATCCCTTTGTATGTTCATGTGTTTAGTTTCACATATGTCATTTGCTTAAATGTGCAGTTATGAAGATTTAAGCACTGATGGATGTCTTTTAATTCTTGTTTCGATCAATAAACACAAGAAAGAAAATATAAGTGGGGAAAACAGGGGATGAGAAGAGTACCAGCAGCTTTCAGCAACAAAACTGAAGCAGGTGGAGTCTTCAATATAAAAGTGAAGCTTCTATCCTGGAAATAATCAATAAATCAACACAAAATCGCCAGCTCTCGACGAAAGCAATAACGAATAACAGATGAAACTCACATCGTAAACTGTAATCTCAACAGGAATAATGTAACCGGGCTTATCAGCGGTACGAGCATTGTAATCCTTACAAAATGCCGCTATATTCACACCCTTCGCTCCCAATGCGGGCCCCACCGGCGGCGCCGGCGTCGCTTTTCCGGCCTCCAGAGCCAGCTTCACCAAACCAACCACTGAATACACCAACACAGAAACCCTTAATCATGGATAAAATAGAATGGGGAAAAATTAGACACTGAATACTACCTACCTTTCTTAGCTTTCCCACCAGGTTTAGGCGGAGCCATGGAAATGATGGTGAGAGAGCGCGGAGTGGAAGAAAGGCGGAGACTCCGCTTGTGGCTCAACAACGGTAGAGTGGTTGCCTGGTTTGAGGATGAACTGAGGGAAATGGAACTGGAAAACATAGAAGAAGACGGAAGCTTCGATTCATTCTCGCCATTATGCTTCCTCAGATTACGGAAATTTCGAGAAGAGATTGAAATTGGAGCGTTGTAGGCACAGAGAGATGATGAAGCCATTTTCCGTCGTCCCAAACGCAGAGTGAGCGAGAATTCGAGTAATGAAATGAAATGGATAACGCAAAACGTAATCCAGACACCATTCTAAACGACGTAGTATTGGTTTTGGAACCTAACTGTGGGCCACGATTGTAAATAGAGTTAAAGCTGTGGGCCGAAAAGTTAAGGGCCTGATTTTCCAAACACTTCTTCTTAGGCTCAGGTTACATACAGTCTTTTCTTTTGCTAATACACTCCACCCAAAAAATGTTTATAATTTTTTTTTTAATTTTAAAAAAATTCGAAAACTCAAATTTTCGGATTTTATTTTCGGAAATTTTCATGTCTTTCGGATTTTTTTCCCGAACATTTATAGGGTGAAGTGTATTAACAAAAGATAAGATTCTAGGTATTCTGAGCCTTCTTCTTAGTGAAACATGTACTACCACCACCACCGGATGCTCCTCGGCACACAATAAAAGGTATTGTCTTGCATTTGTTGTTATTTCTGATATTGAACTTATAACTGTTAAACATACACTATGTGACACTCGTTGGAAATATGTTACATCTGCTGAGTTCCTTGCTCTCCTCAAGAATGGTACTCTAGACCTGGTTTCCTCCGATCCATATCAGGATGTGTTTGGGTGCAAATGGTTTTTCGAATTAAGCAAAAACCAGATGGATTTGTCCATAAATTTAAAGCATGTCTCAGAACTAAAGGGTTTATCAAAGGTCTGGGATGAACTAGTTTGAAACCTTTAGTCCAGTCATCAAACCTGCCACTGTTTGGTTGGTCCTTAGTCTTTCTATTTCACACAACTGGCATATTCGTCAATTTAATGTGAACAAAGCTTTTCTGCATGACAATTTTCCAGATGAAGTGTAATTGTCTCAAACTCCTGGTTTTACATATGCAAATTTCCTCTCTCATGTTTGTAAACTTCAAAAATCAATCTATGGTTTGAAGCAGGCTCCACGGTGAAATTGGTATTTTGTTATTTTATGTTGCCTTTATTATTTTTTTTTCACAACAAATAAACAAAATAATTTAAACATTATTAATGATATAATCTTCAGCGAGAGCACGAATGCATATAGTTTTTCGCCTTGCTAAAGCTTTAACGAGGGGTAATAAGCCCTCGTTGTTAACGAGAAAAAATTGCCATCACTATGAGCAAAGACTAAGACCCTTATTAAACCATCCATCTAGATCACAAAAGGGATATCAATCCTTTTCAGTAACGAGGGCACAATCCCTCACTTAATTTTTTATATTTTCTTTTAATTAATTTTGAAAGGAGGAGCGCTCTTGTTAAGGTGCTAACTAATAACAAGGAACTTCGACCCTTGTTAATAACAAGAGTCTTTGGCCTTTGCTAAATTTTTAAAACAAAAATTTCAACATTTGGGAATCGAACCCGCACATGGATTGAACTTATTAATGCACCTTATTGCTTGAGCTAAGCACTCCAATTATATTCCAAAATTTGTGTTGATGGAGAATTATCATTCCAAATTATCCCATGTTGTTTGTGCTAGGTGATTCATTTGTTAGATTATCACTCCCCAATAAATAAACACCATATCATTTCTTTTTCTTTTTCTTTAGTACATTTAAATGTAACTTGATAACTTAATTATTATAGCTTACTTATTACAGTCTGATAACTCGATACTACATTTCATAGGGAACAGATTCTCTCTCGTGACACATTCCTCAATTTCCTCCATTTTGGAACATCCACGCCCTCCATTTTCATCTATGGACCATAATTTGTCACGTCACCCATTTTACTTTATCTATTTTCTGCCCTCAATTTCTTCCATTATACTTTCAGCAAATCCAACAAAATATCATTGTGATTATTTTCCTCAATATATATACCTCAGATTCAAAGCAGAGGCTATTGCTTTTCCGAGATTTCTGCGTAGATTCAAAATTTCTAGTAAGATAAAACCTTTTGAATTTATTTTTCACTGCTTTAATTCAATTCAAATCATTTTTCTCCCAAAAACTTTTGCGGCTCAAATTCATCGAAAATTCTTCGCTGGGGACTATAAATAAGGCACAACGAACGAGTCAAGGAACAAAGGAAATATTAATTTTTTGGCCGATCTGTACCAGATGTCCTGTTTTCAAATAAAAACATTTGGCAAGTTGATTCTCAATATTTTTTTAGCACCGATCCTCATTCTATCTATAGATTAGGGTGAAATACTTCAATTTGGATGCAAATGAGCAACATTAATTTGGGTGCAAATGGATCACATTGGTCAATAAAGCTAATGATAAAATGATTTTTTTAGTATATGATTGCCTTTGAATCATGTTCATAATTCAGAAGGGAATTATTTGTTAAACTGACTATTTTCTTTTAATTTTTGCGAAAAAAGTTTGTACTTATAAAAATATGTTGAACTCTTGATATTTGTGAATTCCCTCTTACCAATCTTGCATTCACTAGCTTTGTTATCAGATTATGCCTTCCACTTCTACCCGTTTTTTTTTCTAATTGTTTAATAGATTATAGGAGAGAGATAAAAATCTGCCAAAATGTGTTGAATTAGTTTTGCACATTTAATCATTATCATTTAATATGGTCCTGCTTTTGGTTTAGGGTTTTTTCGGGTTTATATTTTTGGCTATGGTGTTAAGACTTAAGAATATTAGTGTTGCATTTACGTTGTTTGGATTGGTTATTCATAGAAATTGGTTAAACGATGTTGTATTATAAGTTTTCATAGTGTTATCTCATTTAAGTTGTCAAATTGTAAAAAGTTGAGTTGTTTTGCTTTTTGTTGTGAACTCAATGGCTTTAGTATATCTTTTGATTATGAACTCAGGGGCTTTGATATATATGGGATCGAGCTTCTTCATTTGCGGGGAGGTGCAAACTAGTTTCAACAGCACTTGATCATTCTTCCACATCTACCTCAAACTCCAATGTGTGACAAATGAAGTTGATATGTTTCAGAGTTGAAAAAGTTGATCCTAGAGTTACAATAAAATTGTAAAATAGTAGTGCAACAATAATATAAAAATATTGTCATTTGAAGTAGATTGTACACTAGTCATACAATAAAAATCATTCATTTTGTTAAATAATTTGTGCATTCTTACAATTTTTTACCACCTTTGCACAAAAATTGATTATAAAACACAAAAACAGTTTCATTTATCAACTTAACGAGTGTAATCCCCACAATAATAACAAAGAACAAAACAACATGTCCAACTGATAATAATATGATGTATCTCAATGAATCTGCAAACATAAAGTAAAAAAGAAAAATTTAACTCTAGTAAATCAAGAGATATTAATAGAAATAAAATAATAATTAGAATAAAAAATTATAAACAAAAGCAATAAGTTTATATGATTTAATCTCATTATCATATATCAGTAGATTACATTAAGTTTCAATTTCAAATTTTTACGCACTAGGGAATGAAGAAATGACTCACCAATTGAGTGATGGATGTGAATGATTAAGTGGATCCTGTTATAAAGAACAACAATTAAACGATAATTGACAATCAACTTAAAAAAAAAAACTAAATAATCATGTCAAGACTAATATTTTTACCAAAAACAATCAAGTGAAACTAAGGAGGCGCTTGATTAACAATTCCTTAATGGTAATGAGAATTAAAATTATTTTTCATCTATGCCCCCATAATAAAAATGGTATGTTGGGAGAAGACTTGTTACAATTGTTACTCCATTGCTAGTGTCATGCCCCAAATTTGGAATAGAAGTGGACAACAAATGATTGTTGGTAGATGAATAGGGGAGTGATTGAGGAGGAGGATTGTAGGAAGAGAATAGGGTAACCAAAATGAAGTAGTGATTACATTATTTAGGAGAGGAGGTGGTGAATTTGTTCTCATTAACCATCATAATTACACTAATTTCCAATCTCATTCCCGTTACGATTGAAGAGTTGCTAACCAAGCGCCCCCTAAATTAATTTTGAGACACGTTCATCCCGTCAAAATATACTTGTTGATTTTGTGAATTACTAGCACTTGATGTCTTTCTTTTTCACTTCGACTGTGTCTCGACCCAACTTTTTATACGCGTCTTGCCTTTTCTACCATCTCTCGTCTTGAATCCCACCGCTTGTAACATTTTTTTGGCTTCCACTCACAATGGTATCATTTGTGTCACTATTAACATTTACTTGCCCATTGCAAATCATTGTTACTTATTTTCTCAACTTAGCAACAACCTCACGTAGGAACAAGAATGCTTCCTCACTACCAGATGCTTCATCTGTTATCCGTACAAGTGAAGGAAAAATATCCTTATATCGTTGTGTAGTGGCTACTTTGGCATCGCGTTGAACTTAATTTCCCTTAACATCATAGACACAACTATTTCGTGCTAGTTTCATCCATCTTTTGAGAATGTATTGATCAAGAACTAATTTAACATCTGTAACATCAAGCACCTTCAAAGCATGACAACATAACATACCAAATGTCTCAAGCTTTCTACAACTACATGAAATGGACTTGTCGCTATGATTGAATGAATCATTCAATTCTCCAACTTGATCAACAATAGAAATGATGAACTCAGATACCAAAAATATTCACTCTTACTCTTCACACAAGCAGCTAGATTTAAATCAATCTCTTATTGGAACAAGTCAAACATGGTGTGAGTATATAATTTTGTAACTTGTCGCAACATAGGTGAATAATGGTTTTTCATCCTTAACATTTAATGTCACACCTCAAACTCATACTCCAACTCATTATACCATTTTTATTCCACCACCCTTTAAAAGTTCTTAAAAATTGAATGATGTTAAGCTAGGACTCATGAAGCTCTTGAAGCTCGAGTTCATACTTTTACTAATTTGTGTACTCCGTATGCAAATCCTTTTTCATATAACATGTTATCCATTTTTTTGTTGATGTTGTATATCGACTTCTGCCACACGTTCTCTTGCACATCGTACATTGAAAGCAAGTTGATCCAAGCCCCTTCAAACTCTATTTCCTCCACATACTTATACATGCAAGCCTTGAATTCACGCAAAAAATAGGAATTATTCTTCATCAAATTACCCAAGTGGTTAGTGCTATTTTGCATTAAGTGCCACGTACAAAGTCCATGACAAGTTTCAGGCATCACTTCACGCAAAGCATTAGCCATTGCTTGATCTTGATTAGTAAAAATTGTTCAAAATCCACTAGGTGCGATCAATTCTTGAGATGGGCTAGTCCATACAGAGCTAAGCTCTAGCTTGAAATATGACTCCTCATTAGTGGACGGTGGGTTATGGGTCCCCCGAATTAGTTGGTCAATGATCTGAATACCGAGTACCAAAAAGTGTTCACGGTTTCTTTTGCTTATGGCTTCCAAAAATATCTCGAACAACCACTTGAAATACTTCTCTATAACGATTAAATCCTAAGAATTAAGCAAGTGGTCGATGTGCTCGGTGAGTACATCGTCGTGTCTACAGAAATCAAATCACCAAAATATTCGTAATCAATGAGCATTCTTGCATCTGTAACACATTTGTTATTTGTTCTTCCAAATCCATTTTATTAGTGTAGAAAAATGACATATTTTCTAACAACTGTCGCTGGAAATATTGGAATAAGCTTCCTGCTTCCAAGATTCTTTCTTCCTCCTACACATCTACTCATCAATAGAAATGAGCCTCGTTGATGTCAATTCAATTTCTTGAGCTTGAACATGTGAATTATCTCTCTAAGTTGAAGTTCATGATTATGGTCTTCGACAAATTCATGAATCCTAAGTTTTCCATTGATGTGCACTAGTGATATCCTGACTTTGCAGTTAGTTCTAGTCTCTTGTCGATGATTCACAATTCGATAATCTCTTTTGATATCTTTCCTTAAACCTTCTTTGCAGCAAAAAAACCACAAGAAATAATAAAACCATCTTTCTTTCTTCTATTAATGTATTGCTTTTTAGCTCCAAATCCAACCATTCCACTATAATTAACCCATAACTTCCAAGTTGCACCGATACTATCAAATTACATCCCTTCCTTTGGCTCCAAACCTATCTCCATACTTTCACTTTCAATCAATGACGATCTATTTGTATTCAATTTCCTAAACCAAAATATACAGGCTGTGAATGAAAATGATAATTTACTTTTATTAAAACAATCTTAAAAACAAAAATAATGGATCGAATTTAACTAAAAAATTAATCACAGTTGATCAAAAGACCCCAATATTAATTTTAAATGAAAGAGTAGAAACCCAAAAGAAAAAAATTTAAAAAAAGAAAAGAAAGACCAACTCAATCATTGATGGTAAAATATTGATTCATATCAAATGAGTCCTTCTATTTCTTCTTATTTTCCATCAATTTTAATTACCCATATTTTCAATGTTTTAACCTGTGAATTTCCTCATAGATTTATGTTGTATCCAAGAACCATACGATATATTTTGTAAAAACAAAGACAATATCCACTTTTAAAAAATATGATTTAGTATTTAATTGACAATTATGTCAAATGCATCATCTACAAAACCAAAAAAAATATATCAAATTCAAGAAGCTGAGAAACCCACAAAATTGAATTGATGAAAAAACCATGGATTACCTGATGTAATTTAAAACAGGAGAAATTATTCATTTACGAGCAACTAAAACTTGTTCCAGTATGCAAGTGAAAGGGTGGAGGCTGGAGAAACTCGTGAAAATGGAGGAAATAGTGGTGAATTCTTTTTGGTGGGTTTGATGGAAGGGTGATAATATATAAGTTAATGGGTGATGTGGAAAACTATGGTCCATGGATGAAATGCATGGTGTGGATGTTCCAAAATTGAGGAATATGCTTATAGGGGAGGACCCTTCCCGCATCTCATATGATAATCCTTTATATCGTGTATATATAAGTCAATATAAGATATATTAATTAATACTACAAATTGCAATATTAGAGTATAATTTATATATAAAAATACAATAGTCCTCCCAAAACATCTTACCCATTTTCCCGCCCAAAATTCTTACTTCCTCCATTTCAAACTAAATGTCTTTTTAGGTTTCTTCACACATATTAAGACATCTAATATTCATCATGATTACCCATATACAAAAATTATTTAAAAAAAATTGATTTCATTGGTTCAAAACAACATATAAGCTATTCTATATGCATTGAAAAGTGTTTCAAAGGCTAAAATGACATTTAGTTTGCAAAAGATGCAAAATGCTAAATGGACATTTATTTTAATAGGAGGGATTATCAAATACTGAAAGTTAACCTCTGAAATAATTATATAAGAATCTTTGTAATAATTACAGTATATAAAACTAGATGTGTTGTTAAATTTAGAACTCAAGTGATTAGTACTCACATGTTGGTGAAGTCGTGCAATGCACACACCTGAAGTTTTGATTAAGCTGAACTAATTTTAAGGTGTGTGTATATATATATATATATAGATTTATTTAATTGGTGTCAGAATTTTTTTTTCGTCTTCTCATGATAATTACTCTGCAGGGATATATTTTAACTTTTTATTAATTATTGTAAGTCTCAAGGCAAATTTGAATAGTACATTTTCTATCAAGATAACTACTTCTCTCTCACTATGTTTTAAAAGTGGAAGCAGAGATTGAACCGGATAGCATCAACGCTTTTGGTCGGACTGGTCGGATCGGGGTCTGACCGTTAGTATATAATTATATATAAAATTTATAAAAATATCATAAATAATTTTCCCTTGTAATAATAAATCATATGTACAAGATATGACAAAATTTAAATAAACATATATCTAACATTGCAAATTAAAGTTTAATTTTAACAATCTTAATCAAATGTCATTACTAAAACAAGTCCACCAAATGTCATACAAACATCAAATGTAAAACCAAATTAACCAAATGTCATGAAAATATCAAATGTAAAATACGTTCACAAAATGCCAACACCTACTAATAACAACATAAAAATGTCTAATTGGAAAGAACATCCAAATTAACACTGCTAGAGCTTGATCCCATGATTCCAAGTCCATACTTCGTCAAATCAATGTGATCTTTGAGTATATCTCTCTCAACATTTTCATTACCTAGACAAAAATAAACATAAATGAATATGTAAACTGAAATCTTATAGATAATGACTCAAATAATATATGAACATATACTACCTTCTTGTGATTGAGGTACTTCATCAGTCGCAATTTCATTATCAAGTTTTTCCAGTATTGCATCATAATCAAGCTCTCCATTTGGCACCTCGTCAATAATCCAACTATCCACTTTATCAATGCACTCGTAATCAATCGGATCATATGTCTTGTGCATTTTTTTTTTATTATTGAAAAAAAAATCTTGTTTCAAATTTCTATAATCAATTGTACAATGATAAAAACATTAACAAAAAGTGAAAGATAAATAAACTAATTTTTCAAACGCAAATTATAATGAACAAACACAAGGCCATTTAGCCTCCCAAACTCCAACTGATTTATGTTTTTAGTATGAATCCGCTCAAACACACTCCAATTACGCTCACAACCGGAAGAAGATGAAGTTTAACACAAAATTCTAATGGCAAATTATTGTAAGTGGGGTGCATCAATACTAAATAGCTTCCACCATTCATCTAACATCATATGAAAAAATAAATATATAAGCATTATCAACAATAAATTGATTATACGAATAATGTAATATATAATGTAGCATATTTCTTTTGCTTCTTTCTTGGCCAACAAAATCCCAAAACCATTTTTACTATCCCGAAACATAGTAACTTCATTCATTATACCATCTATCTCCGGGTAAAGGTCTTTGATGGTCCCGTTTTCGAAGGACAAAATGGGAATTCAGGAATAAATTTTTTTTTTTAAAACCTTGCGTTGCGCTCTGAAAGAGTTCAGTGAGAAAACACTCAAGTCACTGCGTTGCTACGAGTCAGAGCACTCAAGTCAATGCAGCTGACCTTCGAGCTCAGGCTCGTAACAAGGCAGTGACTCGAGAGACTGAATTCTCGAGTGCTAGCCTGATTCAGTCAGTGAGATGAATCTCCCTGACTGAAATGCTTAAGTAAAGTTTTCTTAACAAAGCTCTCAGTGAGCTGATTTTCACAATACTTTAGTAAATACTTTGAAAGAAAAGTACGCTCAGTTTAACGTGGTTCAGAGACTCAAGCTCTTACATCCACGGCCTGATTTAACAGGAAATCCACTCACTTGGATTCTTGTTTTTAACGTGCCAAGGTGCACTTACAACTGGACTCACGCCACTCCCTGGGCTGCCTCTCCTCACCTCACTACAAACCTAACAATCTTCTGAAAGGGTTTAGTTTGGTTTGGTTTTCTCCAACTAGGTGAGGTTTTCCCTTACAATGTGTTAGCCTTAAGCTAGGATTGGGAAAACCTCTCTAAGCTATGAGTTACAAGCTGAACACTCAGATAATATATGTGAAGACCATAATGGTCAGTGTGCTAGGTGTAAGATGTGCTTCCTTATATCTCCCTTTGAAATGCACAAAACTCTCACACCCTCACAGCTCGTAGGTGTAGATTTTCTCTTCTCACACACTTCAATCCGCAGCTGGAAGCTTGCATTTATAATGAGGATTCAAATGTATCCGTTGGAGGGAAGATACATTTGAATCCAACATTTAATGGTTTCAACCACTTTTCTTGGAATGCGGCCTTTGTCAGTGTCAGAGTTGCTGCCTCGTGCTGATTGGTCCACGTGGCCTGGATTCACGGATCTTTGACTCAGTGGGTTTGACTAAGACCCACTGACTTTAGGTAGCTTCCTCCTTCACTGACTGATGATCTTCAGTGGACTGAACGTCTTCAGTGTAGTTGTCCTTCAGAGACTGTTTGAAGATCACTCCAAGAAGTTTGTCATAAGGCTGAATGACAAACTTCCCTGACCACAGTAGCCTGACACCTTCAGGGCCTACTTGGTGCAGCACTGATCCTCCTGATCATGCTCTTCACTGAGTGGTCCACCTGACTTAGCTTAGATCAGCCTGGTTTACACTCAGTGGGACATCCTCCAGGCTTCTCTTCTGGTTCAGGTTGCAGGCATGACTTCAGTCAGTTCTTCTGGATGTCATCTTGATATCTTCAGGCTGTGTTGCTGAGTTCCCTCTCACTGAGTTCCCCCTCAACTGAACAGCCTATTCTACTGAAAGCTAATCTAGCCTGACCTTAAACAAAAGATACTAACCTGACTGCTTTCAAACCTATTACATGTTGTTTTGGAAAATCATCAAAACTAAAATACATATCCCAACAATTTCCCCCTTTTTGATGATTCCAAAACTTCTAACCAAATGATTTTCTATTACAAGAATAATGTCAGAATACAGGTAATAGTTTGAAATATGCAGGAATTCCGATAGTTTAAAATATTTAAGATCTGTTCGGTTGACCATTTTTCTTAATAAAACTGGATCAGTGGTCATGTGAACAACCCGCTCTGATACCAATTGATGGTCCCGTTTTCGAAGGGCAAAATGGGAATTCAGGAATATTTTTTTTTTAAAACCTTGCGTTGCGCTCTGAAAGAGTTCAGTGAGAAAACACTCAAGTCACTGCGTTGCTACGAGTCAGAGCACTCAAGTCAATGCAGCTGACCTTCGAGCTCAGGCTCGTAACAAGGCAGTGACTCGAGAGACTGAATTCTCGAGTGCTAGCCTGATTCAGTCAGTGAGATGAATCTCCCTGACTGAAATGCTTAACTAAAGTTTTCTTAACAAAGCTCTCAGTGAGCTGATTTTCACAATACTTTAGTAAATACTTTAAAAGAAAAGTGCGCTCAGTTTAACGTGGTTCAGAGACTCAAGCTCTTATATCTACGGCCTGATTTAACAGGAAATCCACTCACTTGGATTCTTGTTTTTAACGTGCCAAGGTGCACTTACAACTGGACTCACGCCATTCCCTGGGCTGCCTCTCCTCACCTCACTACAAACCTAACAATCTTCTGAAAGGGTTTAGTTTGGTTTGGTTTTCTCCAACTAGGTGAGGTTTTCCCTTACAATGTGTTAGCCTTAAGCTAGGATTGGGAAAACCTCTCTAAGCTATGAGTTACAAGCTGAACACTCAGATAATATATGTGAAGACCATAATGGTCAGTGTTCTAGGTGTAAGATGTGCTTCCTTATATCTCCCTTTGAAATGCACAAAACTCTCACACCCTCACAGCTCGTAGGTGTAGATTTTCTCTTCTCACACACTTCAATCCGCAGCTGGAAGCTTGTATTTATAATGAGGATTCAAATGTATCCGTTGGAGGGAAGATACATTTGAATCCAACATTTAATGGTTTCAACCACTTTTCTTGGAATGCGGCCTTTGTCAGTGTTAGAGTTGCTGCCTCGTGCTGATTGGTCCACGTGGCCTGGATTCACGGATCTTTGACTCAGTGGGTTTGACTAAGACCCACTGACTTTAGGTAGCTTCCTCCTTCACTGACTGATGATCTTCAGTGGACTGAACGTCTTCAGTGTAGTTGTCCTTCAGAGACTGTTTGAAGATCACTCCAAGAAGTTTGTCATAAGGCTGAATGACAAACTTCCCTGACCACAGTAGCCTGACACCTCCAGGGCCTACTTGGTGCAGCACTAATCCTCCTGATCATGCTCTTCACTGAGTGGTCCACCTGACTTAGCTTAGATCAGCCTGGTTTACACTCAGTGGGACATCCTTCAGGCTTCTCTTCTGGTTCAGGTTGCAGGCATGACTTCAGTCAGTTCTTCTGGATGTCATCTTGATATCTTCAGGCTGTGTTGCTGAGTTCCCTCTCACTGAGTTCCCCCTCAACTGAACAGCCTATTCTACTGAAAGCTAATCTAGCCTGACCTGAAACAAAAGATACTAACCTGACTGCTTTCAAACCTATTACATGTTGTTTTGGAAAATCATCAAAACTAAAATACATATCCCAACAGTCTTGAATGATTTCAAGTAGATCTTTGTAAGCTTTAGCCTCATTACAAAGATTGCAATTTGGATCATATTAAAATACAAGATTCAACCAATATGCAGCTGCATGGAAACGCTTTCTCAATATTTTATCCCATATTTTGTTGATGATATCAACAAATGGCTTGTACTTTGACTTTTGATTATTGAAAACCTCTTTTGTTCCCATAATTGCTCTAAACAACTCTTCATATACATAGCCCAATAGAGACTTCTCATCAGTGTCACAAATACGCAACAACCTCATCAGTGGTTCCATGATTTTCACAATAACAAGACAATTATTCCAAAACCTTTGGTTTAACACGGTGTCTTTAACTCCTTTTCCTTTCTCAATTTTCAAGAACTTCTTAAAGTCAGAATATATACCCTTATATAGCTTCCTGATTCGTCTTGTAATTGCATCTGATTATGTGTAATTTGTAGTTATTTTTGTGCCTGTTTGAGCTTGGTTTTAGTGTATTTAGTATCTTATTTCTCGATATTATGTTGTGCTCGAGTTCTCACCTTTTATGTAGGAAAATGGATTGAAAATGGTATGAAATCGAAGAATTTGTGAAAATTAAAGTCGAGAAGGTCAAAAGCTAGGCAAATGGGGCTGAAGAGGAGTTACTCAGCCTAGCCAGGTAGCCACTCAGTCGAGTGAAATTTGACTCATATGGCCGAGTGATGGCTACGACCATTTTTACTCGGCCATGAGAATTTGTTTCACTCGGCCGAGTGAAGGATTTTGGGAGGCCGAGTGATGGCTACAACATTTTTCACTCGGCCAAGTTTGAGAAGGTCACTCGGCCAAGTGAAGTTTTGAAGAGATCGAATGACACATTTGGCGAAAACCACACGAACAAGGAAGAAAAGACCTCACTCGGCCAAGTGAAGAAACCACTTGGCCGAGTGACATTATTTTGGCCGAGTGAGAATGTTGTTTTGTGCCAAAAGTGGAATTTTCAAGATCTTCGATGACTTAAGTGAAAAACTTGAATGTGGGCATTTTTCAAGACTATAAAAGGCTGAATTCAGAGCATTTGGGATTATTCTCTCACCATATTAGATCCCCAAATTTAGTAGATAGATCTCCTTTGAATTTCCTTTCAAATTACATAGCAGTTTCCATGCAATTACCTAAGATAGCTTCAATTACAGTCATAGATAGTTTCAATTCAAGTTGTTGCTCAAGTAAACTACCAATTGTAGGTGCAGTTTCTTTCAATTCAAGCTTGGAACCAAGTGGAATGCATAAATTCAAGTGCTTTGCTAAGAATTCCTTCAATAAGGTATTTTTTTAACCTTAATTTGTGTTAATTCATTTGTTCAATTTTACTTTCATGACTATTTCTCTTATTTCTATGGTTGATTTGCTTAGCATGATGATGTCTAGCTAAATTCCTTGTGTTTGGGTGTTTAGAATTGCATGGGTAATTGAGTATTAACTTTGATTTGTGATATTTATTCTAGATGAAGATCAATCTATTAGGATTATCGACTTTGAATGTTCAATTTCATGAATTGCTCTTTTGATTCGTCTTAGATGATGTGTTTATTGCTACTAGAGTTGAATCAATGCATCTAATATGAGTGTGAGTAATTCATGTGATTTGAGTCAATATTGAAGTATCGCAACGACAGTTGGATATTTTCATTAGAATATCCATAAATCCTACATTTGTTGCTTGATACCTTAGGTTATTGAGTAGTAAGTGAGAAGATAGGTTCATCCTAACAATCCATTGAATGAATTGATGTGTTTACCTAGGCTTATCCAGTAAGGTAAACATGTTATGCTTAGTGATTGATTCTATAGTTGATTGGAAACTAGAATAACTATTACTCATTGAAGTTGTGCTTGATTCTCATGTGAGAAAAAACACCTGAACACCTCTCTTTTGATTGTTTAAAAAATCCAAAAAATTGTTTATTGTTTTTGTTGATTTACTTGTTTAAAATTGCTTAGTTGATTAAATTGAATTTAATTTTTTTAGAAAAATATCCTTCCAAACAATGGCTTATTTTACAATTGCGTGTCAACGCACATTCCTAGGGCTACATTAATCATTTCTAATCCCAAGGTTTGATAATTAAATTTGGTTACTTACCTACTACGACAACACACGTACACTTGTGTGGTGTTACTTTTGTGCATTACAAAAAAAATGGCAATCACTTCCAAATGTTCTTTATGATCATACAAACTTTTTAATGCAATAAAATTTGTGTCAAATCATGTGGCTCCCAAAGTAACAATTTCAGTCCAACCATGTCTTTGTTTCAACCAAGCAAGGGGTCACTTATGACTATAAATGAAGGTGGTAATTCTAGAACCCAAAATAACACACTCTTGAACTAAGTCTATTTTTCCAACATCTTCCAAAGTCAAATTAATAACATTAGCCGAACAAGGGGACCAATACACTCCAGGATATTCCGTATGAAGTAACTTTTCAGTTGCTTTATAGTTACTGGCATTATCAGTATCTATATGAACCCCATTCTTTTCACCCACCATCTCAACAATATTTGAGAAAAAATTGCACAGATTTTCAGCACTTTACACAATATCAGACACATCACATAATTTAATAAAAGATATGCCATAAGGAGAATACACCAAAAAATTAATCAGTGATCTATGACTCATATCAGTCCAACCATCACCCATTATAGTGCACCCAGACTCAGTCCACTTGGAACGAAGAGATTTAATGGTCAAGTGTACTTGAGTTTTTGCTTCTTTAAGCAATGACACTCTTAAAACATGATAATTGATACCAATGTACCCATGACCCATGGATGATATCCTACTCATCATCGGTTTAAAATATCTAGAGTTAACTGCATTCTGGGTATACAAGCATCATAAAACCATAAAGTTACGACCATATCAGTATCATGTTTTCTTTCTTTACTATGCCATGATGCTTATATTCTAGGTTGAGTTAAAACTACCCTTGAACTTGAATCATCTTT
The DNA here is from genome assembly GCA_947034835.1 of Ballota nigra. Lineage (NCBI taxonomy): Eukaryota > Viridiplantae > Streptophyta > Magnoliopsida > Lamiales > Lamiaceae > Ballota > Ballota nigra. The sequence continues at coordinate 92,557,110 of OX344720.1, forward strand.
CATGTAGTTCCCTATGATTTTCTTTCCTCTTTTTTTCCTTACCACTATCATGCACATTTGAATTTTCTTCATCTTTTGATTCATGCAAATTAGATACATTATTTTCCACTTTTTAGCCTCTGCAATCTCTTTTAAATTCCCTATCATCTGAACATGAACACCATTGGGAACTTTAGGACAACTAGTGATATTGCCTGATTGACATGCTAAATGTTCTTTCATGCGATGTATTCCTCCCCCTCTGTATGTTTTACCATAATAAATACATCTAATTTATTTTATTGGCACTATTTGTTCCAGTTACCTCGCAATGCTTCCATGTCGGATCAATTTTTTTACGAACAATTTGAGCACTACCACTACCACTCCTAGTCCTTGATTCTTGTCCTCGTGGCTTTTGAGATTGTGTAGATTCAGTGTCCACCATGAATAATAAATCATGAATAATGATTCTGTGTTACAACAATGAATAATAAAAAATTATGAGTTTTTCGTAAACTGCTTTGCGTACCCCCACCCGACATTCTCAATACTAATTCTACAAAATAAATCATTAAAATTTAACATGTATATTCATTAAAGTTTTTTTGTAAACTGATTTGCCTACGTCATTAAATGTATCTTCATTTCTTCAGTAACAATGTTTACTTCATTAAATATATATACACTTCTATGTTATTTTACCATAAGCAAATCCAATACAAACTATCTCAATTCACCACATCTATAAGGAAGTACATTTATTTAAAATGGTAAAGATCGAGATGCCAAAAGCCTACAACATCACACAAAGTTTACCAGATTCAATAGATAATGGAAAAAAAATCAAGAAACTAAAAAATCATCCATTAACACCCATTATTTAAGCTTCGCAGCAAGGAATTTCATTAAAATAAAAACTTACAGTATAAAATGGAGGAGCAGTCACATGTCTTGTCGGAGGGAACAAGTCACACCCTCGACGGAGGGAAGGCACCGGAGAGAAGAGGAGAGACGCGACAGAAATAAAAATGGCGCAAGAAAGAATATGAGGAAGAAAAAATCTAATGTCAATAATCCAATTAGGGCTTCACTAAAATAATTGCAAAAAAGATCCTTAATTTTTTTTGTTTCAAATCTCGCGAACTGCCGGATTGACCGGTCAGATTAGTGACCAGTTCGACCCAATTTTGCCATTTTTGACCGGTTTGTAGCCGCTTCGGGAGGAGACCGACCCAATATCATTGAATCGTTCGGTAAGCTTGCCGAGTAGCGGTCGGACCGGTTGGAACAGCCGGGTCGACCCACTTTTTGAAACATAGAGCTCTCATTTTCTCTCTATAATTTTCACTCACTCAAAAGTTTTTCACAAATTACAAGAATTCTTCTAAATTCAATTATGGAACTTTTTTCAAAACGGTTTATCCCGTTTAATTCAAATTAATTTACAATAATCCTTCATATTAAAACACCCTTGTTATACCATTCTTTTTATGGGGGAACCTTCAGCGAGTGTTTGTTTAAGGATGTGCATACCCAGAGTCACTTTTCTAATTTTTACATCTCATCCTTCAATCATATACCCATCCACTCCTATTAAATACGTACACTTTTAAAACTATCACATTATTACTTTTTATTTATATCAAATTATTGTTTCTTCTACATTTTATTACACCAAATTATTTTATCTCCTACCTCTCTTTTGCCTAATCATTACCCACTGACTAACAAAATAAAACAATACAACATCATAATGCACATTATTTATTTGACATAAAACTTCATCCACCTCTACAAACATCTAACACAAACCAAACCACAAATTTACTATTCACAAAATTTGCTCCATCCTCATTTTTTTTTCCCATTTTGATGTGTTCCAGCCAATAACAAACACTACCTTATTTTTCAGTTCAATATTACATTGGATTTAGTTTACTTTTCTTGGCACATTTTCAAATTCGAGATGCTCAAAATTCACTTTTAAAACTAATTGGTAGAATAATTGTTTCAAAAACTCCTTCCATCTCGATATTTCCACACACTAATTTGAGAAAAATACACATTTTAAATAAAATAGTGACATATAAATAAATATGTGTATATTTTTTTGTGTGTGCACACAAATAAATATTTTATTTATTGGAGTGAAAATAATTTTGGAACGGCCAAATAATGAAAGTATGTGAATAATTGCATAATGGAGTTACGTAGTAATATTTTTATAAACATTAGATATCTTTTATAAGATATTTACTAAAACTTATACTCCCCCTTCTCAAGATAATTTTCATATGTAGGTGGACACACACATTAAAAAAAGTTGCTTAATTTTAATTAGGGTATGACTTGAATATAAAATAATATTGTGAGGGAATTAATATTGAAGTTTATCTCCATTTTGGAGTGTGAAAAGATTGTGGAACAGACAAGAAAAAGAGTGTGAAATTTATTGTGAAACGAAAAGTGATTATTTACTTATTTAAGGATAAAAATATTTAAAACATAATTATTTTAAATCTATTAATAAATAATATAAACCGTAAATCGCACGCATAATAATACTTAGTGAACCCCTAAACCCTATTAAGTTGACAATAATATAGTTGAAATTGTAATTAACAGTTGCATTAAGTTTTTTATTAAGTCAATGGGATTAATTAATTGGGACGTTAATGCAATCCAGAGTCAAGCCTTTATGGTCAACTTGGTAATGACTTTTAGAATTAGTTCTTATCAGTTCTTTCATGTACGATGTGCACAATTTCATTTATCAATTTCTTTCATATCTATATAATCAACTTAATATAATTAACATTGATATGGGCTACTTGGTACTGGGCCTGTGGCGTCCGGCCCATATCAAAGAAATAGATCCAGAGATGAAAACTTCTCTCAACTCTGGGTCAGAGCTGAACCAGAACTGAATCAAACAACTCTAAAAGTTAGTTTGGGAGATTGATTTGTACATAGATATGCGTGCATGATTAGGATAAACCTGATCTAGATTAATTAGCCTCTCGGATTAAAAGAAATATGGGTTAAGTTTGCTTAATCCAACTCTGTTTCATGAATAAGCTCATTCTTGGGGAAGAAGATAAGCTTGGAAATGTCTCTTTCCTAATTTAATGGTAGAACTTGCCCACTACCACATACACCAAAAAAGGACAACTGAGAGAGGGCCTTCAGTTGTACTACCAAATCAGAATGTTCGCCACATGGCATGATTTCACGCGTCCTCTGGCACTGGTGGTCCCAAAAGTGCTAGTGCAACACTGAGAAAAAGACTTTTCTACCCTTCAGAGAAGAAAAAGGTATAAATATCCTCATTTGGCCCTCTCCAAGGTATTATCACTCCAAATACTTTCTCTCACTACTGTATTTCCACGGCTTTTCTTGTTTAACAAGTTTAGCTGACTTGAGTGTCGGAGGACCGACGCTGGAGCTTCCTCCGGCGTGGTTTTGTGCAGGATTTCCTCGGATCATCGTCAGAGCTTGCTGGGCAGTGTTTGAGAGTTGGATTCTGACTTCCAGAGCAGTATCTACACTTTTCTGGGCTTATTTTGGAGCTCTCTCAGGTTAGCTACCTTGCTTTATGTGTTTCTTTGAATATTTGTTGATGAGCACAATTTACTCCTCATCAACTGGCGCCGTCTGTGGGAAACTTGAGTTTTGACGTGAGATTTTTCTTGAGTTTCTCTTTAAAATATGTTCATAGTGATGGAACTTCTATGAATCTGTGATAATCTGTCAAGATTTGTGAAAATCCTGCTGTCTATTGTCTTTTGCATGAAGATTATGGTAGAAATATATGTGAGTTTGCATGAATAGGCTGTTTCTTAGCTGTTTCGATGAATACGTGCATAGATCTATGCTGGGAATATTCTTTGGATGATGTTTCTTCTTGATGATTTCTGGGAAGATGATGAACATGGTGGGTTTTTGCCCAGATTTGTGAGGATATGTTGTTTATGTGTTGTTTTAGCGAGTATGAGTTGGGATTTATACTCTTTTCGCATGAAAAGTGTTTTTAAGAAATATGTACGTAGATCTATTGTTGGACTTGTGGAAAAATATTTTTCTCTTTGATGAATTTCTGGAAAAATTGTTGAATGTTTGAAGATGAACTAGAACATTACCCCTTATGGTAAAGACATAGCCAAAAGTCCGTTGGCCAGATATGATGAAATGTGATTTTCATTGCTTGAATGCATTCCTCTTCTCGAAATTTGTGTTTATACTTGTTTGATTCGGTTGGAAACGGAAATCCTCATGAAAAATATTTTTCCGCGAACTCGGTACGGAAGTACGGACACGAATAGGCTCCACAGATGAGAGATGAGAGAAGAATCATCTCTCAGTCTTTACGTTTTTTCCAGAAACTTGATATGATTTGAGGTATTGAATCGTGCATTATTGATTATTTTTCGAGAGATTAACTTGATATGATTATTCTCTCAAAAATGGCAGATCCCATCTCTCGTGATTTGGGAAAAGAATTCGATGGGGCTGTTGATACACCGGCGAGTACGAACGCTCCCGTGGTCACAGTCCTAGATGACGATACCATGGGTACGAACCCAACTCAGAGCCATGCGTCTCTGATTACTCTGACAGCTAAACAGTTGTGAGCCTTCATTCAGACTGATGTGAACAGTGTTTTGGCTTCCAGGATCCCAGAAATGGGAGCTAATCCTGAACAACCAACTCCTAGCGTTGAGGCTACCGCTCGCACTAGTGAGGAACAACTGGCCACTGGTGGGTCGAAAGCAAGAGCTCAGAACGAGCCAGAAGCTAAGACCCCAGGCGTGCCAGGAACCCGGGCTTGGAACGTGCCCGGGGATCGAAGGGCCTGGAACGTGCCCGGAGATCATAGGGCCTGGAATGTGCCCGGAAATACTGCGTTGCCCACTCTCTGAGGAGACATCTTGGGAGAGAGCAACGCGCGAATCAGAAATGGTAGGACAGCTGCCGGCGGGACAGCCGCCAAGGAGGGCAGGACAGCTGCCGGTGGGACAGCCACCAGAGAGGGTCAGATGGCTGCCAGAGCCGGGAGAGTGACTTCTTAGACTTCTGGTTTGGTTGAGTATGATGAGTGTGATTCAGATGAGACCGAGGCAGAATCCACAGCTATTGTTAATGCTAACCGTGAGATTGCATCTTTGAAGAGAGTGATGGAAATGGTTAAGAAGCACTGTGAGAAAACAGGAAAACATAAATTCAGATCAGGAGGATCCCCCTTTTCGGAGGACATCCTCTCTGATCCACTACCTAAGAGCTTTAAAGCTCTGAATTTTGAATTTGACGTGTTAGGATAAAAGTTGTTAGTTTTGATGAGTTAAAACAAACCAGAAGATGTAATAGGACCATCTGGACCTGTTAACCAGATGATGATCTAGATTAGGACTTAGTCTAGGGGGAACTGCCAGACCAGAAGTATTCACCAGAAGAGTCACCAGAAGACCCCATCAGAGGACTTCACCAGAGGACTCCACCAGAAGACTTCACCAGACGAGACCTGACCAGGGGCAGAGGACCTTCCCCAGACCAGACGAGTCTGGTGGAACAAAAGATGCTCAGTTTGATCCCCTGTTTCTACTGAGTATTCTGGTTGTTCACCAGATGAGGACCAGAAGACACTGAGGTTGCCTGGTGTCTGGTCTTGCCTTCTCTATTGAGAATCAGAGTTAGGCAGAGGAAGCTATTGACCGTTGGTGATTCAAATCAAGTCAACAAGATCAGGATTGGAAAGTACTTGAAGACAATCAATCCAAGGATCCCACCAACCCAATCAATCAATTAGGGAATTGATTGATTGAGGCTTCCTTAAATAGAGGATCTGATTGGATTAGCCCTCCAACAGCTATTTCCTAATTCCCTCTATAAATACAAGAGTGCAGTTCAAGAAAAAGTTCTAGAGAGACTCCATACGCGCATAAGTCCATCCAAGCTTTTGATATTCACTCTTAGCATTCTTATTGTTCATAATATATATCTACTCTTAAGGAGTTGTTGAAACCTCAACCTGTTCATCTACCAGATAAGGTTGAAGGTTGTTGATCTTTAGATTGAAGTTAAATCTAAAGAGTTTGTAAGAAGGAACTGGTACTTCCCAATTCCAGTGAGTAAGTAAGTGAGTTGGTTGTTAGTGAGACCCCTTGGATAAAAGGGATAGTGAACGTAGGATATTCAAATCCGAACCACTATATATCTTGTGTTCTTTATTGCTTTCATTTACTTATTCTCTTTTTGGTTTTTGCTCTCTTTTAAAAGGAATTTGTTAAGACATTCAACTTAAGCTTCCGCAATTAATCTAACTAGTGGGACCAACAAGTGGTATCAGAGCAGTGTGTCCAACGACCACTGCTTTGAAAAGCTTTTGGTGGTCACCGGGCAGATCCATTACTCTTTAGTGCTTTTGTTCAAGTTCTTGTTATTTCCCTAATGTTATAAAAAATGTCTGCAAAATCTTCTTACAAGAGTCGTAAGCTTCCAGAATTCTCTTTCGAGGATTACAGCCACTGGAGCTTCATGATGAACAATCATCTTGGAGCTATTCACCACCGCATGTTAGATGTGGTAGAAAGTGGACCCATTCAATTTTACTGGACTCCTATTGATAGTGGCAGGTCAGAGTCCAGGGAAGAAACTAGTGAAGCTGCTCAGAAAGCTGCAGAGGATAGAGCCCCTAGGCAAAGAATCCTAAAAAAGAAAGATGAGCTTGACAACGATGAAAGAAAGCTCTACAACTTGGACCAGGTGGCAAGAACAGAGATCATCAACACACTTACTAAAGAGGTGATTGAAAAGGTCAGAACGTGTGCCACTGCCAAGGAGATGTGGGACAAACTTGCACTTCTCTGTGAGGGAACAGAGAAGATTAAAGACAACAAGCTCCAAGTTGTTCAACATTCGTTTGACACTTTCAAGATGAAACCAGACGAGACCATTGACTAGCTGGATATGCGTCTCACAAACCTCCTGAAAAAGGCTAGTGCCTTAGGTAAGACCTATTCTGAAAAGGAAATTAATAGTAAAATCTTGCGTTCACTAACCAGCAGGTGGAGAATTAAAGTCACTGTGATCAAGGACAATAAGGATCTCAACACTCTGGATCATCATCTTCTGTTGTCTGATCTCAAAGCTTATGAGTATGATCTTCAAGAGGAGGATCAAACAGAAGATGTTTCCTCTTCTGGTCAGAAAGGTGTTGCATTCTCTTCAACTATCAAGCCTGATGTCAAGCCAAAGGAGTCTACTGCAGATGACTTGAGCCTCAAGGAGCAGGTAGCACTTCTAACCCGTAAATTAGATAAAATGAGTTCAAAATATGGCAGGTACAAAAGGCATTGGAAGGAGTCTACTAGAGACAGGAAGAGTTCCTTCAAGCCTGCAGAGAAGGAGAAGACATCTGGAGACTCAAGGGAGTCCAGATTCAGAACTCCAGAAAGGAGGAGATATAACAACCCTGGCAGCTCTGGGAGATCAGATTATCAGAGGAGGGATGGTAGCTCTGGCAGACCTGACTACCAGAGGAGAGAGAGTAGCCCAGCCAGATCAGACTACAACCAGAGAAGGAGAGAGCCAAGTCCTAGTCCCATAGGAGACAATGCCTGCTACACATGCAACAAGACTGGTCACTACAGTTATGATTGTCCTCAACTCACTCCTAGGGAAAGAGAAGAGAAAAAGATCAAGAGAGATAGGAGATATGCAGATAAGAGAGCATTGCTGGCAGAAGCAGAGGAGGAGGATACTAGTTCCAGTTCTTCTTCTTCTGATTTCGGATCAGATGATGATGTGTGTCTTATGGCAGACATCACTGAGGTAAATGAAACTACCCTATGCTTATCTAATTCCAAATATACTGAATCCTCTAATTCATCTGGTAACTCCAGAGAGTCTGATATGCAACAAATGCTATCAGATCTCCAAAATTGTGTCCAACTTTGTCAAAAACTTGAGAAAGAGAATGGTAGGCTCAGAGCTGAAGTTCAATCTCTCTCTCATGAGCATAAATCCACCAGAGAACTCATGAAAGATCATTCCAAAGAAGTCTCTGAACTTCAGGATAAGATCACAAAAGAGATACTCTGGTAGATCAACTCATGAAAGAAAAGAATTCTCAAGAAGATGAGATCAATGAACTCAGAGCCAAATACCAGACTCTTATCAAGGGAAAACAAGTTGCTCACAACATAGAGGAGATACCCATGCCCAGAGAAGCTCCTAAGATACCATCTGTTGTATCTATCATATCAGAGTCTTCTCAGCGCATTAATGGTTTAGGATATCCTGGAATTACCACTAAAACTCATAAATACCTTTATAATAAAGACAAGTCTGTAAGAGCTGGTAAATTGGTAGAAATCTGGGATGATAAAGACTTAACTGGTAATGGTTACAAGGTGGTTCACAATCCTGATTGGAAAAGGAATCACTCTGTTAATCACATAACATATGGTCCAGAAGAGTTGACTGTCCTGGAAGATAAGATCCTAGAGAATAAGAGCCAACAAGGGGAATCATTGAAGATTGATGGTCCTATGAAAAATGAGTCCCAAGGAGTAGAACTTACTCAAATTGGAGGACCCCAGAGAAATCCTCAAAGGGAACCTAACCAGATTAGGGGACCTCAAGGGAAACACTCAAGAAAGGGGAATACCAATCAGAGTAAGAACTACCAGAGAAGGAACAATGTTCAACAGCACCAGGTACCCCAGAGACGATTTTCTCAGAGGAATCAATTCCAGAATAGGTATACTCAAAGGAACTATAACCACCAGAACAAGTCTACTTTTCAGAACCAGAGGTGGTCTTCCAGACCCATCTATAGAAAACCAACTGATCTGGGAAGTTATGACACCAGAGATGGTTCTTCTAGGATGTACCCTTACAACCAGACCTTTAAGACCATGTCTTTGAGGCAGGCCATTCCAAAGGCCAGATTTGAGAAAAGGTACACTAGACCTGTTTATAGGAAAGGTGTCTGTTGGTCCCACTAGATAGATTAATTGCGGAAGCCTTTTTAACCGATATGTCTTTAGAAGAAATCCTTTTCTAAGAGCACAAATTATAAACAAGCAAGTATTAAGGAAAGCAATAAATAAGACCGTATATATAGTGGTTCGAATCTGAATATCCTACGTCCACTCTCCCTTGATCAAAGGGGTCTCACTATCAACCAACCAACTCACTATCTTACTGGAATTTCCGAAGTACCAGCACCTTCTTACAATCTCTTTAGATCTAACTCCGATCTAAAGACTGACTTACTCCAACCTTATCTAACAAGATGAACAGGTTGAGTATATAAACTCCTTACGAGTTGGATGAGTAATTAAGAACAAAGTGAGTGCAAATGCGTAGTGATCAAAAGCTTAGAATGCTATGTGCGCGTGTAGAGTCTCTCTAGAGCTTTTTCTTGAACTGCACTCTTGTATATATAGAGGGGATTAGGGCTAGCCGTTGGAAGGGCTAATCCAATCAGATCCTCTATATAAGGAAGCTTCAATCAATCAATTCCCTAATTGATTGATTGGGTTGGTGGGATCCTTGGATTGATTATCTTCAAATACTTTCCAATCCTGATCTTGTTGACTTGATTTGAATCACCAACGGTCAATAGCTTCCTCTGCCTAACTCTGATTCTCTCCAGAGAAGGCAGGACCAGACACCAGGCAACCTCGGTGTCTTCTGGTCCTTATCTGGTGAACAACCAGAATACTCAGTAGAATAAGGAGATCAAACTGAGCATCTTTTGTTCCACCAGACTCGTCTGGTCTGGACTCGTCTGGTCTGGGGAAGGTCCTCTGCCTCTGGTCTGATCTCATCTGGTGAAGTCTTCTGGTGGAGTCCTCTGGTGAAGTCCTCTGGTGGGGTCTTCTGGTGACTCTTCTGGTGAAGTCTTCTGGTCTGGCAGTTCCCCCTAGACTAAGTCCTAATCTAGATCATCACCTGGCTAACAGGTCCAGATGGTCCTATTACATCTTCTGGTTTGTTTTAACTCATCAAAACTGACAATTTTTTATCCTAACAGTGTCCTTATCAGACCAGTAGCTCAATATGTCATTGTCAGAGGACATGTGCTGGTAGATAGATTTGGAAGGAAGATAAGATCTCCTCATCCAACAAGGGATGATCTTTATCTATGGATTCCTACAAAACCTGCAACTAACCAATCAGGACCCAGCACTAGTAGGGGACCTAATTGATTTCTCTGCAGGTAGATAAGAGCCCATTGGAGAAAGGACTTTCAAGCAACCATGTCTAGTACATTGATAGTGGATGTTCCAAGCACATGACCTTCCAGAAGGATAATCTCCAAGATTTCAAACCATTAAATGGGCCAAGAGTGATGTTTGGTGACAATAACTATGGAGTCACCAGAGGAGTTGGAAAATTGACCTTCAATGGAGTATCTGTAGATGAAGTCTACTATGTAGAAGGCCTCAAGCATAATCTACTTTCAGTATCCCAATTCTGTGACAGGGGATACTCAGTGAAGTTCTCTAGTGATTCATGCACTGTCTTTTCTTCTGATTATAATGATATCTTGCTAATAGGCTTGCAGATTTTAGCAGTTGCCCAAGAAATGCTTGCCTGGTTGCAAAGGGATCTACAGAGAACAGCTGGATTTGGCACAAGAGATTGTATCATCTTAACTTCAAGACACTGAATAAGATTGCCAGAAAGGGTCTCATTCGAGGTCTTCCTAATGAAGTGTTTAAGAAGGATCAGGTTTGTGGTTCCTGCCAGAAGGGTAAACAACCCAAGACTTCCTTTAAGGATGTCCAGAGCACAACCACAACCAGAGTACTTCAACTACTTCACATGGACCTGTTTGGACCTGTTTCTCCTCTTAGTTTCAGTGGAAGGAAGTACACCTTGGTGATAGTAGATGACTTTTCAAGATACACTTGGGTAGTGTTCTTGTTTAAGAAAAATGAAACTATCACTAAGCTGCCAGAATTCTTCACGCAGATTCAGAATGAGCAGAACCAGAGCATAGTCAGAATCAGAAGTGATAAAGGGACAGAGTTTTTGAATTCACACATTGCAGATTACTGCAAGGACCATGGGATTTTTCATGAGACATCTACTGCCAGAACACCTCAACAAAATGGAGTGGCAGAAAGGAGGAATAGAACTCTCAAAGAAGCTACAAGAACACTTCTGGCAGAGTACAACACTCCTCAAAGGTTTTGGGCAGAGGCCATTAATACAGCTTGTTATACTCAGAACAGATGCATAATTGCCCAGAGACATAATAAGACTCCATATGAGGTATGGAAAGGTAAAACCCCATCTGTTTCATATTTTCATGTTTTTGGATGTAAGTGTTTCATCCATGACCATGGGAAATCTAAATTAAGAACTTTTGATGCCAAAGTGACTGATGGAATATTTTTAGGATATTCCAGCACCAGTAAGGCTTTTAGAGTTTTTAATAAGAATTCACTTTGTGTGGAGGAAACACCTAATGTTGTTTTTGATGAATCTTCTTTTGAGTGCAAGGTGGACTCTAAGTCTTCTGATGAGACCCAGAATCAGACTAAACCCAGAGTAATCAAAGTCAATCCACCTATTCTTGATTCAGATTCAGAATCAGATGATGACTCATCTCCTGGTTCTCTGAAGACTAAGTCTTCACAAGGAGCAGAACCAGAAGAGGTTGGAACTCCTGTAGGGGGAAGCTCTTCTGCAGGTGGTGATATTCACCAAGGTACCGCAGAAGATGATCAACCAGGCAAGACCACGGGAAGGAGGACCCTGGTTGATCACCCCAATGACCTGGTCTTAGGAGATCCAACTAAGGGTGTCCAGACTAGGAGAACTCTTAACTTAGCTGTCTTATTCAGTTGCTATGTGTCCTTGATTGAGCCCAAGAACATCAAGGAGGCACTGAAAGATTCAAATTGGATTGTTGCTATGCAGGAGGAGTTGAATCAATTCACCAGACAGGATGTTTGGGAGCTGGTAGACAGACCAAGACATCAAAAGGTGATAGGCACTAAGTGGGTTTTCAAGAATAAGAAAGATGAGAATGATGTCATTACTAGGAACAAGGTAAGGCTAGTGGCCCAGGGCTATTCTCAGTCTGAAGGAATAGACTATGATGAGACATTTGCTCCTGTTGCCAGACTAGAAGCCATCAGATTGTTCTTAGCATATGCTGCTCACATGAAGTTCAAGGTATACCAGATGGATGTGAAATATGCCTTTCTTAATGGGATTCTCATTGAGGAAGTGTATGTGGAACAACCTCCTGGTTTTGAACAAGGTGACAAGGTGTTTAAGCTTAAGAAAGCTCTTTATGGGCTGAAGCAGGCACCCAGAGCATGGTATGACACTCTATCTCAGTTTCTTCTGGACAATGGTTTTTCTAAGGGTAAGATTGATAGGACCTTGTTTAGGAAAGAAGAAGGAAAGGACATCCTTCTGGTTCAAATATATGTTGATGACATTATATTTGGATCTCCTAACAAGAAGCTGTGTGAGAAGTTTGGTGATCTCATGCAGAGTCAGTTTGAGATGTCCATGATGGGTGAAATGAACTACTTTTTAGGTTTGCAGGTAAAACAATCAGAGAAGGGAATCTTCATAAATCAGGCAAAGTACATCAGAAACATGTTAGAGAAATTTGGAGTAGGATCTAGCAAAGCAGCCAAGATTCCTATGATGACAAACTTCAACATGGATTCGGATGAGTCTGGAGAGAGTGTGGATCAGACTCAGTACAGAGCACTTATTGGTTCTCTTCTGTACCTGACTGCAAGCAGACTAGATATTACTTTTGCTGTAGGAGTGTGTGCCAGATTTCAAGCTAATCCCAAGAAGAGTTATTTGGAAGCAGCTAGGAAGATATTGAAATATCTTAAGGGAACTGACTTGAAGCGAACTACACTAGCTTTCTACTAGTAGCTACCCCGTAAGAGTACGGGTTCACTGTAGTATGGGCAAGTATAGGGACCAAGTATTATCGAACCCAAGGGATGGTGTATATGCGAATAGATCCCTGAAGATCTACGCGTCGTAGTTAATATGAGTGTATTATTTTTGAATTTTTGGAAAGATTAATTAAAAGACGAAAATAAACTAAGTAAACTGAAATACTAAAGAAATAAAATTAACTAAGGGTTGTGTTCTAATGAGAGATGGTGATGCTTAGGATAGGAATCCCTACGTATACTAACGGAGCAGGTACATAATCAAAGTAATCGTGACAAACAAGAATTAACCTAAGTAAAAGAATGCAAGGTGAAAGCTCAAGATTCTAAACCCTAATACTTTACCCTAACACTCGACTTCACTAATCCACTAACAAGTTAATGGATTGTGCTCAATTAATGAGACCCTAATTTAACTAAGGTGATGCGGTCGTCCTCCGTCGCTAAACCGGTAGATGAATTAACCTTTCCTAAACCTTATCGTTAAGACTACTAATTGTTATTGAGTGATGCGGTCGTCCTCTCTCTAACATTTTCGTACGAAATTCAAAGGTAGAGTTAAGATTAATTATATGAATTCATTAATTAAGAGAATTAAATCTAACGTCACGAATCACCCTAATTACGTACCCACATCCTACTTCTACGAGTTCATCCTACCCTAAGCATGCAAGGGTTTTAGCTAGACATGACGTTAACAAACATTAAAGCAATAGAAGAAACGACGAACATAAACATGATGAATTGAAGAAAGAAAATACGAAACATGAACTAGGGTTTAAAGAAAATAAATACGAAGAACTGAAATTGAATTAATAAAAACGACGTTCAAAGCGTTTAAAGTAATCAAGCTAATGAAAAGAAACTACGAATTGAAAAGAAACTAAAATTCGTATGAAAAACCTCAACAAAACGTAAGTAAAGCTTGCTCGTTTCCTTCCTCTCCAAAAACTAAGTCTAAAATTATTTCTAAAAGTCGGGGATCCTTCAAAACGTGTTTGGAAGAGGTATATATAGGCACGGGTCGAAACGGGAGTTAATGGGCCGAAAATACGCATCCGGAGGCAAAAATCCATGGGCGCTCGAGCAAAACGCTCGAGCGGTCCTGCTCGAGCAGTGTAGCTCGAATGATACAATCGCTCGAGCGGTTCCGCTCGAGCCGGTCGAGCGCTGAAATCTCTCTGCATGTTTTGGGCGCTCGAGCAATTCGCTCGAGCGGTGGCGCTCGAGCTGCTCGAGCGCAAGAATAGTTCTGTAAGTTTAAGCGCTCGAGCAATGCGCTCGAGCGCGTGCGCTCGACCTAGTCACTCGAGTGACTTCTAACTCCTCCCAAGTGATACTTTTCCTCGTCCGCACTAATACCAATCGTATTTCTTCAATATCTTCTCATCCGGGCATCCGTTTGAGTCGATTCAAAGTCCTACGAACTCCATTTTTTGTCCTCTATTCACCTATGAGCATCAAAGAGACAAATTCATCAACGTGTAGAAATAATGCTCAATTGACTCTAAATACTCTATAAACTCGACCAAGATTGGGGTATTTCGGGCACCAAAACATAACAATTTCACGCCTAATCAACCCCCCCAAACTTACCATATTGCTTGTCCTCAAGCAATGAAATAATAAGTCAAGTGAAATTGTTAGGAATGAGTCAACGAATCAATTCATGCAAGCAAATGAACTCAAGCTTCAAAAGTCAATTACACGTATACTCACTCACCTTCATTCATCATACTCATGCAACAACAACAAGAAACACAAAGATCAAACATGGATGTGCACTCAACGATGCGTTTCACTCCCTCACAAGTGTATATCAATGATTAAGGGACTCACTCAAACAATCAATCACTCATATCGGCAGCCATAGGCTTGTAAGCACTCTCAACTCCGACCATACTCTAGAAATCAATGCCGAATCAAAAAGGACTTTTCTCAAGGTTGTAATGTAGGCTCTTTGGACAGGTGGGATAACAATATGGTAAAGTGACTCAAGTGAATGGAGAATAGAAAATCAAACTTTGGCACTTCGAGATTAGGAACAGACTACTTCAAATATATTCAATCAACACTTTTTCAATTCCACTTCTCTCAACACTTCAATTTTTTTTCTTTCTCTTTTCACTTTTTTTTTTCAATCACTTCACTTTTTTTTCTTTTTTTCGCACAAACACATGAGCTCATTTTTTCTTTTGCTCATTCTCAATTTTTTTTTTCTTTTTCCCACATCTCAAAACTTCATCACACCTTCTTCTCATATTCACTCAACAAACAACATTTTCCTTTTTCAACTCAATTCACTCCCTTCATATTCACACTTTCCTATTCTCCACTCAAATTTGGACAAAAAGGCTTAGGAATTGGAATAGTGTTCATATGTGCTAGCAAATAAAATAGGCTTTAGGCTCAAAGGGGCTAGCAAGGGATTCAATGTCATTGGTAGGGAAAATTTTTGGCTAAGTGGCTCAATTAAATCAAAGATGACCTAAGATCACATTCGGCATATCAAACTAGACACAATCAAGAAGCAAGAGCACACACAAGTTCTGGCATCCTCTAAGGTGACGATCCACTCACAAACGAAGAGATCAATTTATGCATTTAAATCTCATAAGGCTCAAATCTCACAGCTTTCACATCCATGCTAGTCCTAGTGCATTCTTACTCTCATCACACAAGTACTCAAAAGAAAAATTCACAAGCATACAAGTTCTTTCTCAAATCAGCTCAAACTCAAACACTCACACAAAAGAATTTCTAACTCACTCTTACAACTCACTCTACCCATCAAATCATACTCAAAGATAGCAATCAACAAGCATAAGATGATTGATAGGCATGAAATATGCAATAGCGAGTCAACTCAAAATCACCCCAAGGAGTATCTCAACAAACTAAAAATCAATCAAACTCAACTCAAAGATAAGGGCGTGCATGCATGTGCAATGTAACAAGAAACATAAAAAAAACTCCACCCCCCCCAAACTTCGACCTTGCTAGAGGTCTAAGTTTGGGGTTGTGGGTTACCTCAACCAAATAATTCAATTTCTCTCAATAGCTTTGCACACGTCCTTGTCTCAAGTTGGTTCCTTCAATCTGAATAACTTCATGATACCTTTACTCCTTTAGAGACAAGCCTACAAGCAACTCACTCAAATACGAGGTTAAACATACGACTCAAAATAACTCCCTAATAATATAAAAAGACACTAAAAATAAATGAAAGCAAATAAAAATGGGTTGCCTCCCATTCAGCGTTATTTTTAAGGTCCTCATGCCGGACCAAGCTCAAAGGAGCTTATGGGACATCATACTCAAATTTACCTCCCTTACTCTCATAAGAGTGGTGTTTGAACTCCTTTCCTTGATGCCCCACCATCATGAGCTCTTTTGCTCCCTTCTCATCCCCAAGTGTTATGGGTCTCAACTCCTTCTTGCCTCTATCTGAAGGAGTCTTACTAAACAATTTCTTGAGTTTGGACTTTTTCTTCTTAACTCCTCCTTTCCCTTCTAACTGGACCACGTCCACTCTTTTCACCTCTTCATCCTTCAACTTCTTCACTTCATCCCTATCAAAATAATCAAGAACATACTGCTCATGGGTCAAATAATTGAGTGAAGGATTATAAAACTCATGAATATGATAAGGATTAGGGATAGAAGGTGTGTCTTCAACACGAGGATCAATGGCATCCATGCAATACAAGCTCTCATCCTCCTTCGGGTGCTTCATGGCTTCATATAGGGAGATCTTCACTTCTTGATCATCTACCTTCAACGTAATCTTCCCATTTGCCACGTCTAGCACCATCCCCGCCGTAGCTAAGAACGGTCTTCCCAAGATCAGGGGTACGTGCTTATCTTCCTCCATCTCTAGCACTACAAAGTCGGCTGGAAAAATGTGATCTCCAACTCTCACTAAGACGTCTTCAACCACACCTTGAGGTCGAGTAATAGACCGGTCGGCTAGTTGAAGCGTCATCATTGTGGTTTGAAGCTCAACACCTTCCAACTTCTTGAAAAGCGACAGTGGCATGAGATTGATGCTCGCCCCTAAATCACATAGCGCTCCCTTCTTGATCCCGTTCCCAATATCACATAGGATCGTGAAACTCCCGGGATCCTTCAGCTTCGGTGGCAGCGCCTTGTGCACTAATGCACTCACCTCGTGGTTCAGCTGCACCAACTTCGGCTCATCCACTCGCCGTCTTTTCGCGATCAAGTCCTTCAAAAACTTCGCATAGTGCGGCATCTGTTCCAAAGCATCATAAAAATGAATATTAATATGCAATTGTTTAAAAACATCCAGAAATTTTGCAAACTTTTCATCAAGCTTCTTTTTTATGAAGCGCTGTGGATACGGGACGGGTATCACAGATTTGGGTACCCCCCATTCATCTCTTTCTGTTTCTTTCACTTTCTCCCTTGCTTCCTTTGCCTTTTTCCACTTAGGAACTCTCTCTATCTCCTCAAAGTCTTTCCCCTTCTGGGACTCATCCATATCTTTATGCTTCTCAATCCCTTCACTTTCAATCCCCTTCTCAACTTGGGGCGTCTCAGAATCAGCATGCATCTGAGGACCTTCATAGTTGGTTCCACTTCTTAGCTGGATCGCCTTGCACTGCTCTTTCGGGTTCCCCTCCGGCATTCTATTCACTGACTTTGCAATCTGGCTCATCTGGAGCTCTAAAGAAGTGAACCTTCGATTGTTCTCTTGTTGAGTTCTAGTCCACTCAACGTTCATCTTCTGGAGCTCTTGATCTCGATGATCACCCTTCTTGTACAGCTCCTTCACATCGTACTCCAAGGATGACAATCTCTTGCTCCCTTCCTCCACCTTCTGAAGGATCGCTCTCAACATCTCCTCGATTGATGCACCGCCTTCTCCACCAGGAGGTTTAGACCCCGGATCAACACCTGCAGGAACAGTAACACCAGCTTTTGGGTTAGCATAAGAAAAGTTATCATTCTTCCTCCATGTGTTTTGAGGAGGCTGCTGGCCTCCTTGAACTCCTTGTGTGTTCCTCCATTGATTTTGAAGTGGCTGAGGGCCTGGAGGCACAAATGGTTGGCCATAAGAAGGCCTTCCATACTGATTTCCACCTTGGTAGCCATTCTGATTGTAATATGGGCCTCCCATGTAATTGACTACCTCTTGCTGTCCACTTGGTTGGTCTACTCTCTCATTCTCTACTGCATGCTCTCCACCCAAACTCTTCCCCAACTCGAGGTTGTTGATCTTCTCCATCATGGCCATCAATAGCCTTTTCGTTCCTTCTCCCTCTTCAACCTGATGCACTCTCTGAAAATCTGCATCTCCACTCCAAGCATCGGCATTCGTGACAATGTTGTCTACGATTTCCCTACACCTCTCTATGCCTTGGTTCAAGAATGCTCCGCCCGCACAAGCGTCTAAATGGTCTTGCCCCGCCTTGTTGGCACCACTATAGAGGAACGCCATAATGTCTCCCTCGTTGTACCCGTGCTGTGGGCACTCTATCAGCATGTTTGAGTATCTCTCCCACGCTTGGCGTAAATCCTCTCCAGACTTCTGGCGAAAGGACGAGATCTCAATTCTAGCCTTGATCGTCCTAGATGAAGGGTAGAATCGCTCGAGGAACAGACGCTCGAGCTCGGCCCAAGTGGTAATACCTCCCCGCGGGAGCGTATTATCGTACCACTCCTTGGCTATTCCCGTCAATGAGAATGGGAACAGCCTAAGCCTCTTGGCATCTTCAGACATGCCATTATAATTAAATGTTGAGGCTATCATGAGAAAGCTCCTCAAGTGAGTGTGAGGGTTCTCCTTCCCGATCACCCCCTTGAACTGATTCTCGGTCAGCAGCTTTAAAATCCCCGGGGATATCAAGAAATTATTTGCCTCAACAGGAGGCAAAGCCACTCCATCATAGTACCGCTGTGGCTGCGCTGCAAACCTCCCTCGAATAGCCATATTGTGATCTACGTTCTGAGGAACGTGTTGAGGATTAGCAGCTGGTATGGGTACTTGTTGGGGTGGTGGTTGGTAAACAGGTGGTTGGTTGTAAACAAGAGGTGGATAATATGGATATGGTGGATAAGGATAAGGTGGGTATGGGTAATGTTGGTATACTGGGTTGTTAAAAGGGTTATTTGGGTTTTGTGGGTAAGCAGGGTTGTTATGAGGATTATGGACAAGGTTCTGAGCTGGATTCCCTATGTTTCGTGTATCCGGGTTTAGGCTCTGGCTATCCCATAATGGAATTTGATTCTGGCTACCACTAACTCCAGTGCCTTCAACTCGGTCTACTGCCTGATTGAAATCGTTGGCAGCATCGTCCAACTCATTATTGATATCCATTGGTTCCTTTCCTAAGTCGGCAGCGTTCATCCTTCTTAAGAAGGCTCGGTTCCTTCTGGCTATTGTCTCAGGGTCCAACGGTATTCTCTCTTCGCTCGTATTGCCTTGTGAGCGTGTTTTCATAAACCTGACACACTAGCAGATGGATTAAAACGCAACTGCCGATTGAATACAAATAAAAAATAAAAATAGAAAATAAATCACCCACTACTAACTACTTAGCTATCTACAAGTCCTATTCAAAAAGCATACAACGCCATCCCCTGCAACGGCGCCATTGACTTGAAGCGATTTTACTAACTTCTACTAGTCGCTCACCCGCAAGCGGACGGGTTCACTGTAGTAAGAGTAAGTATAATGACCAAGTAGTATCGAACCCAAGGGATGGTGTATATGCGAATAGATCCCTGAAGATCTACGCGTCGTAGTTAATATGAGTGTATGTTTTTGGATTTTTTAGAAAGATTAATTAAAACTAAAATAAACTAATTAAACTAAAATACTAAAGCAGACGAATTAACTAAGGGTTGGATTCAAATAAGAGATGGTGATACTTAGGATAGGAATCCCTACGTATACTAACGGAGCAGGTACATAATCAGAATAACTGTGACACACAAGAATTAACCTAAGTATAAGAATGCAAGGTGAAAGCTCAAGATTCTAAACCCTAATACTTTACCCTAACACTCGACTTCACTAATCCACTAACAAGTTAATGGATTGTGCTCAATTAATGAGACCCTAATTTAACTAAGGTGATGCGGTCGTCCTCCTTCGCTAAACCGGTAGATGAATTAACCTTTCCTAAACCTTCTCGTTAAGACTACTAATTGTTATTGAGTGATGCGGTCGTCCTCTCTCTAACACTTTCGTACTAAATTCAAAGGTAAAGTTCAGATTAATTATAAGAATTCATTAATCAAGAGAATTAAAACTAATATCACGGTTACCCTAATTACGTACCCACATCCTACTTCTACGAGTTCATCCTACCCTAAGCATGCAAGGGTTTTAGCTAGACATGGTTTTAACAAAAATAAATGCAATAGAAGAAACGACGAACATAAACATAATGAATTGCACGAAGAAAATACGAAACATGAACTAGGGTTTTAAAAGAAAATAAATACTAAGAACTGAAATTTAATTAACTAAAACGAAATTAAAAGCGTTTAAAGTAATCAAGCTAATGAAAAGAAACTAAGAAACGAAAAGAAACTAAGAATTCGTATGAAAAACCTCAACAACGTAATAGTAAAGCTTGCTCGTTCTTCTCCTCTTCAAAAACTAAGTCTAAAATTATTTCTAAAAGTCGGGGATCCTTCAAAACGTGTTTGGAAGAGGTATATATAGGCACGGGTCGAAACGGGAGTTAATGGGCCGAAAATATGCATCCGGAGGCAAGAATCCATGGGCGCTCGAGCAAAACGCTCGAGCAGTGTAGCTCGAATGACACAATCGCTCGAGCGGTTCCGCTCGAGCCGGTCGAGCGCTGAAATCTCTCTGCATGTTTTGGGTGCTCGAGCGGTGGCGCTCGAGCTGCTCGAGCGCAAGAATAGTTCTGTAAGTTTAAGCGCTCGAGCAATGCGCTCGAGCGCGTGCGCTCGACCTAGTCACTCGAGTGACTTCTAACTCCTCCCAAGTAATACTTTTCCTCGTCCGCACTAATACCAATCGTATTTCTTCAATATCTTCTCATCCGGGCATCCGTTTGAGTCGATTCAAAGTCCTACGAACTCCGTTTTTCGTCCTCTATTCACCTATGAGCATCAAAGAGACAAATTCATCAACGTGTAGAAATAATGCTCAATTGACTCTAAATACTCTATAAACTCGACCAAGATTGGGGTATTTCGGGCACCAAAACATAACAATTTCACGCCTAATCAGGAACAGTGAACCTAGGCTTATGGTATCCTGCAGATGACAACTTAGAATTAAGTGGTTATTCAGACTCAGACTATGGTAGATGCAGAATAGATAGAAAGTCTACAAGTGGAACATGCCAATTTTTAGGGAATAAATTGGTATCTTGGTTTTCTAAGAAGCAGACTTCAGTTGCTACATCTACAACAGAAGCAGAGTACATGGCTGGAGGGAGCTGTTGTTCACAACTACTCTGGATTAGTCAACAGCTTAGGGACTACCAGATTAGAGCCAAGGATATTCCCATTTTCTGTGATAGTAATAGTGCAATTGCAATCACCCAGAATCCAGTTCTTCATACCAGGTGTAAACATGTTGATATAAGGTATCATTTTATCAGAGATCATGTTGAGAAGGGAGATATAAGGATGGAAAAGATTGCAACAGAGAAGCAGAGAGCAGATATTTTAACTAAGCCTTTGGCTGAGACTAGATTCAGAGAGTTAGCTTTTGAGTTAGGATTGTTGGATCCAGAGACAGATTTGTTTTAGGGGGAACATCAGAGAAGTATCCTTTATTTATACCTTATTTCATATTCTTTGTTATTCAAAACTAACATACCTGCAGATTAGACATATCAGAGAAGTTATGTCTCCAGATGAGGTATGCACCAGGTGACACTTGTCCCAGATGAGGTGCCGAGTCAGATTCAAGGATTGTCTGACCAGGACAAGATGAGTTTCATCAGAGGAGATGTAACACCAGACTAGTTGTGGTATCATCTGGTTACAATATCAGGTGACAGGTATGTCTTTACTTCTCTGGCCTCTGATCATTGGGATACACCTTTCAAATTAGTAAGTACACTCAAAACGTTTCAACTTCGGAGTGTATTTATGACTAGGGTATAGGGCCTAGGCAATCATTTCGTTTTTTCTCTTGACTGCCACAAAACCCCTTTATGCCCAGTCCCTATGACCACGCCTACGCACCAGATTAAATCTGTATCTCACCTTTCATCGTGGCCGTTAGATTTAATCGATGTGTAATATGTCAATCAATGCATAAATTGATTTTGTTCCTTAAATTAAAATTGCTATTACACGCGTTCACACTTTATTTATTAATCAAGCCACGCGTCTTGCTCTATTTAAATCAAAATTTCATTCAATCTGTCCTTTCACGCTTCATATCTTTTCAAGCCCTAATCTTCTCTCTGCAAGTCTTTCGTTCTCTCTCTCTCTTTCACAGCAATGGCACCCAAGTGCAATTTCGATCCGGACCATGTCTGCAAGAAACTCAAGACAGAAATGGTGGTGGACTTCTATTCCACTAAGAATCCGGCCGCTTTGGAGATTTTGGAGCTTCTCCGACGTTCTGGGCTGGAGGAGTTGATCTCAAAGGTTCCCAAGGATCTGCGTACCTTGGATGGTTATGCTGCTCAGTTCCTTATCCGGATGAAGATCCATGAAGACCATATTTCATCCAAAATTGATTCAGAGGATGTTGTTTTCTCGAAGGCAGACTTCTGTAGTCTTTTTGGTAACCTTTCTGCGGAAGGTGTGGACCCACTGAAGTACAAAGAAGGAGAGACGTTGGAATCCTTCAAGATGTTTGCCAGGAGTTCTTGCCAGAATATTACTAAGGGCTTCTTGGACAAGCATCTCAGGTAGAAGTATAAGGTCTTATTCGACATTGTTGTGAAGATTCTCATGTATGAGAGCCATAGCACAGATGCCATCTTCCTTGGCAGGCTTTGTGTTATGAGGGCCATTCTGGATGGTGCCCAATGTAACTGGGCTGAGTTCTTCTGGGGAGTGCTGAGGAAGAACAAGGTGAAAGTCCAGAAGGAAGAATGCCCCCAGTTGCCAGGAGAGCAACAATTTGTGTTCAATGCTAATGTATCATTGGGCACAAAACTCACCCTAATTCTGGATTCGATCCTTCCAGAGAAGAAATGGAGACAATCATGTGCAAGGGCTTTCATAAGTCCAAGATTATGTTCTCCAAGGATGGTCCCCTTCATGGCCATCCTGATTCTGATGGTGAGCAAGCCATCCCTGCCCCTCCTCTACAGGCTGTACCCTCACCTGCAAAGGGGCAGAAGCAGCAGCCAAAGCAGAAGACCCAGAAGAAGTCTGCTGAAGCAACTGGTTCCTCAACCATTGCATTTTCTGGTTCCTCAGAGGAGGACCAGATTCCCCTTCTTGACATGCTTAAGAAGAAGGGTGATGATGATAAAGCTGTTAAGAAGGCTGGAGAAGCCAAGAGGAAGAGGCCAGCGGAGGCCAAGAAGAAATCTGCTAAGAAGCCAAAGACAGGCAGAAGAGCTCCCAAGTCACTCCTGGTGGATGAGCCATCAGAGGAGGAAGGGGAGGTTGAACTTCTCAAGAAAAAATCCAAGGCCAAGAGAGTCATTCTTCAAGAGTCAGACTCTGGCTCTGATCTTGGAGAGGCCTTGGAGAAGACTATTGATGAAGCTTCTCTGATGATGGAGGATGTCTCTGCTCCAGAGCATGTTGTACCTGCTGATGTTGACTCGGCAGAGGTAAACCCTTCCATTCCTTCTTCTACCCCTATTAATCTTGTTACTCCCTCTACCTCTCCCCCAGATAACCTTCCCCAAACTCCATCTGCTTCTGGTAACCCTATTATTCTACCAGAGCAGACTTTACCAGATACCCCCATATATACTCCCTCAACCATTCCTACCTAAACACCTTCTCCCCAAAATTCCCAAACACATCTTCCCACAAACCCCTACCCCCCAGCTTCTGTACCAGAGGTGCCATCAACCTCTTCTGGTGCAGATTTTCCCCTCCCAAACACTTCCACATCACAAATTCCCATTCCACCTTCTGTACCAGAGATCCCATCTTCATCTGGTGCAGAGCAACCCATCCCCTCCTCTTCTACCTCACAAAATCCTACTCCTCCCCAAACTCATACAGACCAGGACCCAACCATTTCTATGGCTCTGGGATTCTTTGGCCCTCCCCCTTGTCCCACCTGTTTAACGAGCGATGATAGTGAAGATGAGGAAGCTTCACTTGAGCCTGCTAACTTAGTACCTTCCTCCTCTGCCTCTGGGCCCAAACCCTTCACTTTCTCATCTGCAGAAATGGGTCCCATTAGGCAGAGTATGAGTGTAAGTGCTCAGCTCTGGCTAAGAGAGCATTTCCCAGTTCTTCTGGAGCACTTACCCCTCTTGGCAAAGCTTACTGATGCCAAAGTCTGGAGCAAAGCCAGACTTGAAGATGTGGAGGACCTGATGCTTTTGCTTGAGGAAATGGGTCCCTCCAACTTCACTGCTTGGGAGATTGAGATAAAGCAGAGGATGAACATTCAGAACCCGGCAGAGCTGGAGACCCCTGGTGCAGCTAAAGTCTTGATTCGCACCCTGCTCATCCAGAGAGGGGTAATGCTCACTCCAGAGGGCCCTACTTACAAGTTTGGGCCTCACTATGTCTTCCCTCCAGAGCTGTACTCAGATGAGGAAGACTTTGACTTGACTCATGCCGTGCTCTAGAAGATGAAAGCCTTCTTCAACGAGCAAATCATGCAGATTGGGCGCTTCTCCAAAGCTATTCAACACATGGCCCCTGCTATGATAGAGCATCAGATCAGGCAGGAGAGGAGGATCTTTCTTAAGCAGATCAAGTCTACTCTGGCTGAAGTTAAAGCTTCTTTCAAGGCCAATGGCCTCTTTGTCAAGCTAGATGTGATGCAGAGCCAGAAGCAGCTCCAGGAGCACGTGATGGAGCAGATGAGGCCAGTCTCTGTGCTGAAAGTTGAGATGGCAAGCCAGATAATTCAGACTGCCAAGCTGAAGGACTCTCTTCAGGAGATGTTGGAGAAGCAGGAAAGGCTTGTTGCTGAATCTAAAGCCTACCTGGAGGAGGTAAAGCAGCTGCGTGATCTTCACTCTTCCTCCAACACTGCCTTGCCTGATCTCATTAGGCAGGTAGTGGAGCCCCTTCTTGATGCAGTTAAAAAGGGGGAAGAGCAGGCCAGAACTGATCTGGCGAAGACCACCAATGAAACACTTTTTAGCCATGGAGCGCGCCTGGATCTGCTAGAGAACACATTGGCCCAAGCAGAGTTGCAGAAGAAGAAGAAAGATGAGCTAAAATCTCTTACTATGGCTAAGCAACTTGCTGCAGAAGAAAAGTCAGAAGCTGAACAGGACCCTATCTCTATCTCTGGACCTGCTAAGAAGAAGATCAGAAAAGTTAAGAAAAGATTCTTAGAGGAAGTAGTGGAAGAGGCATAGAAGAGATTTAGAGAAGAAACTCCTGAAGAAAGGCAAGCAAGGATCAAGAATAACATAGATGAAGAGCAGAGGCTCCGATATGTTAGAAGGCAAAATAAGAAGAGCAGAGAAGCTGGTATCACTCCTGGTGCCAGTGGATCCAGCCAGAAGAGGAAAGGGCCTGTTGAAGTCATGAACATCCTCCCTCTCAGGACAGAAAGGTCCTTTGACTCAACTGTTCCTGTGCCTTTGATAGAAAAATGGAGAGAAACCAAGACTCTCTGGTTCATTCAACATTACATCCAGAGACCTCCACCAGAGGATGATGCTCTCATCAACAGAACCTTTCACTCCTGGATGAAAGCTTATGATGCAGATTTGTACAAGCAGCTGATGGATTCAACTATTGAGTTCAACCTGGAAGTCACTGCTCCTGAATTTCATTTTCTCAACACTCCAATGGTAGGAGACCAGGTTGATTGGGCTGAATTGAAGAAACTGTATAAGACAAAGGTGTTGGTGAATTTCACCCCAGCATCTTCTGCAGAGTTGAAGGCCATTCAAGACAGGTTTCTTGACTGGTTTCTGGTGCCTAAAGATAACAGAAGATATGCCTAGATTAGGACCAGACTTGCCTTGTAATTTGTAATCATTCTATCTTTATCATTAATGAAATTTATATCTTCTCTGTTCAAAAGACAACCTCTTGTTGTCTTAAATTGTTTGCCTGATAAGATCTACTCTAAGGTCGTATCCCTTTATTGTTTTCTTGTCTATGTCTCTTGTTTTGATCAGTTCTGGTAGTGTTTTAACTCCATCAAAAAGGGGGAAATTGTTAGGATAAAAGTTGTTAGTTTTGATGAGTTAAAACAAACCAGAAGATGTAATAGGACCATCTGGACCTGTTAGCCAGATGATGATCTAGATTAGGACTTAGTCTAGGGGGAACTGCCAGACCAGAAGTATTCACCAGAAGAGTCACCAGAAGACCCCATCAGAGGACTTCACCAGAGGACTCCACCAGAAGACTTCACCAGATGAGACCTGACTAGAGGCAGAGGACCTTCCCCAGACCAGACGAGTCCGGACCAGACGAGTCTGGTGGAACAAAAGATGCTCAATTTGATCCCCTATTTCTACTGAGTATTCTTGTTGTTCACCAGATGAGGACCCGAAGACACTAAGGTTGTCTGGTGTCTGGTCTTGCCTTCTCTGTTGAGAATCAGAGTTAGGCAGAGGAAGCTATTGACCGTTGGTGATTCAAATCAAGTCAACAAGATCAGGATCGAAAAGTACTTGAAGACAATCAATCCAAGGATCCCACCAACCCAATCAATCAATTAGGGAATTGATTGATTGAGGCTTCTTTAAATAGAGGATCTGATTGGATTAGCCCTCCAACGGCTATTTCCTAATTCCCTCTATAAATACAAGAGTGCATTTCAAGAAAAAGCTCTAGAGAGACTCCATACGCGCATAAGTCCATCCAAGCTTTTGATATTCACTCTTAGCACTCTTATTGTTCATAATATATATCTACTCTTAAGGAGTTGTTGAAACCTCAACCTGTTCATCTACCAGATAAGGTTGAAGGTTGTTGATCTTTAGATTGAAGTTAAATCTAAAGAGTTTTTAAGAAGGAACTGGTACTTCCCAATTCCAGTGAGTAAGTAAGTGAGTTGGTTGTTAGTGAGACCCCTTGGATAAAAGGGAGAGTGGACGTAGGATATTCAAATCCGAACCACTATATATCTTGTGTTCTTTATTGCTATCATTTACTTATTCTCTTTTTGGTTTTTGCTCTCTTGTAAAAGGAATTTGTTAAGACATTTAACTTAAGCTTCCGCAATTAATCTAACTAGTGGGACCAACATGACGGAACGACTGATCCTCAGGATCATTTGTTGAGATTAGAGAATGGAGCTCTGCTGCATCAGTATTCAGAGGGTGTGAAATGTAGAGTGTTTCTCACCACGTTAACGAAATCTGCTCAGAAGTGGTTTAGCCAGCTACCAGCCAACTCTATTTGCTCATTCGATGAATTTAGCACACTTTTTTTGCATCAGTTTGCTAGTTCTCGAAAGATAACAAAGACATCTCTGTATCTGATGAGTTTCAGACAGAAGCCATAAGAGAGTTTGAGAGAGTATATTACTCGGTTCAATGAGGCCGCCCTGGAAGTCCCTGCGGCTACAGATGAAGTAAGAACGAATGCCTTGGTGCGAGGTCTTCACGATGGAGATTTCTTTAAATCTCTGGCCAAGAAACCTCCCCTGACCTTTGATGAGTTACAGGAAAGGGCCGACAAGTATATAAATTTGGAAGAGGCCAGAGGTATAAAGAAAGAAGAGAGTCGCATTGAAAGAAATGCAGAGAAGAAGAAAGAGCCCGAGAGGAAAAAGGGCAATGATGACAAAGGAAAGACAACCAAGGATAAGCCTAGGTTAGAAAGATTTGAAACATATACACCTCTGACCTTGCAGCCAGCAGAAATGCTAGAAGTTGTGGCAGATCATCCCAACTTCAAGTTCCCATATTCTGTTAAGAGGGGTCCTCGGCATCCCAGGTCTGATCGGTATTGCCGATACCACAATGATTATGGTCATGAAATGAATGATTGTCGACATTTGAAAGATGCCATCGAAAGAATGATTCAAGATGGTCATCTAGTGGAATTTGTGAAGAAAGAAAGAGATAGAAACAATAATAAGAGAAAGAATAACGAAGAAAGAGGAAAGGAGGTAGCAGAGCTGCCTCGGAAGGATGGTCCTGGTCATAGGAGGGGGCATATCCAAATGATAGTTGGGGGACCAATGGATGGAGACTCACATCGGGCCAGGAGAGCTTCTGTCAGATCCGCCCAGAACTGGTATGAGGGAGATGTTCACGAGGTGGACGCTAATGATTCGCCTAACATACAATTTGGGCCGAGAGATGAGAGGGCAGTTCAGAGGCCCCATAATAATGCTTTAGTGGTGACCACAGAGATTGGTGGTTATGATGTTGCCAGGGTATTCATAGACACTGGCAGCTCTACGGATATCTTATTTCAAGATTGTTTTTTGAAGATGGATCTTAATGTGGAGCTTAAGCCAGTAGATACGGCGCTCTATGGATTTACAGGAGGAGCCATTCAACCCAAGGGACAAGTCTCTCTTCAGGTTAGAATGGGGAATCCACCTTTGGTCAAAGTTAAGATGGTGAACTTCTTAGTTGTAGATGCTCCCTCAGCATACAACGTGATCTTGGGAAGACCATCTCTGAATCTTTTTCAGGCTGTGGTTTCTACGTACCACATGAAGTTGAAGTTTCCTGTTGGAGATGAAGTAGGAGAGCTTGTGGGAGACCAGCTCTGCTCTCGCAAATGCTATGTTGAAACAGTAAAGAAAGCTGCACACTCTTCCCCTAGGAGTGATGGTCGAGGAGATGACCCGGATGGGAAGAGAATTAAGGGTGCAGAGCTGATGGAGGAAGAGCCAGATCTGCAGATCCGGCCAGAGAAAGAGCTTATGCCAGTAGAGCTCTTCCCCAACAAATCCGGGTTTGCTACCCGAATTGGAACTCAGATGACACATGACGTGGCCAGAGCTGTCATCAACTGTCTAAGGAGGAATGTGGATCTTTTCGCATTTCAACCTGAGGACTTATTGGAGATTGACCCCAAGGTGGCCCTGCATCGTTTAAATGTTGATCCAGAGGTCAGACCTGTGAAGTAGAAACTAAGGCAATTTGGTCCTGAGAAGGATAAGATAATTAGAGAAGAAGTTGAGAGGCTTTTGAAAACCAAGCATATTGAAGAAGTAAAGTACCCAGAGTGGTTGTCCAATGCAGTTATGGTGGCTAAGGGAAATAGTTCCTGGCGGATGTGTATTGATTTTCATGATCTAAACAAGGCCTGTCCAAAGGATCATTACCCTTTGCCTAGAATTGATCAGCTGGTAGACTCAACATCCAGTTGTGAACTCTTGTCTATGATGGACGCGTATCAGGGATACCATCAGATCTGGATGGATTGGACAGACATGCCCAGAGCTAGCTTCGTAGTCTCGTGTGGTACTTATGGTTATGTGAAGATGCCTTTTGGGCTGAAAAACGTTGGGGCCACATATCAGAGAATGGTAGATCTGGTCTTTCGAGAGCAGATCTGCCGAAATATGGAAGTTTATATGGATGACATGCTGGTGAAAAGTTTTAAGTCTGAGGACCATGCTTCAGACCTGGAAGAGGTGTTTGGTGTGATTAGAGCTTACCAGATCAGGCTTAATCCCACCAAATGCGCGTTCGGAGTAAGAAGTGGTAAGTTCTTGGGATATATGGTCACTCCCAAGGGGATTGAGGTTAATCAGGCCAAGGTGAAAATAATTCTTGATATGCAACCACCTCGGAGCCTGAAGGAAACACAAAAATTAAACGGGCGGATCACAGCTCTGAGCCGTTTCATCTCTAGATCGGCAGAGAGGAGTTTACCATTTTTTAAATTCCTTAGAAAAGGATCCAGATTTGAATGGGACAATGAGTGCCAGAAAGCTTTTGAAGATTTGAAAGAGCACTTAACCAGTTTGCCCCTTCTCACGAAGCCAGTACCGGGGGAAACTCTGTATTTGTACTTCTCTGTAGGAGAACATTCTCTGAGCTCTGTTCTCCTCAGGGAGGAGGGGGTGAAGCAAATACCCATATACTATGTGAGCAAAGCTATCCAGGGACCAGAGGTGAGATATTTGGAAGTGGAGAAGTCAGCTCTGGCTGTGATGGTGACAGTGCGAAGGCTCAGGCCTTATTTTTTATCTCATAAAGGGGTGGTGAGAACTAATTTGCCTCTGAGTCAGATAATGGGTAGACCAGATCTGTCCGGAAGAATGGTAAAGTGGGCAGTAGAGCTGGGTGAGTATGATATCGAGTTTGAGCCCAGAGCTGCCATAAAAGCCCAAGCGTTGATTGATTTTATTCAGGAAACAACCAAAGTTCAAGAGTCAGAACTTTGGAGGGCTTATGTCGATGGATCATCATCTCTAAATGGATGTGGAGCTGGGATCGTGATTATATCCCCCATCGGAGAGGAGTTGCAGTTTGCTGTAAAGTTTGAGTTTAAAACTTCAAACAATGAAGCAGAATATGAGGCCCTTATAAGGGGCATACAGATGTTATGGGAGCTGGGAGCACAAAGAGCAATTGTGCACTCTGACTCTCAACTGGTCACCCAACAGCTGTTGGGAACCTACGAAAAGAAAAATGAGAAAATGGCAAAGTATGCAGAATTGGCAATGCAGTTGAAGGCCAAATTTGATGAACTGAGAATTGAGCAGATTCCCAGAGCTGAGAATGTTAAGGCGGACTACCTGTCCAAGTTGGCCAGTTCTGCGGAAGAAGGTGCAAAAGGAAAGATCACACTACTGACAGCTGAGAGCCAGATGTCAACTCTGGATGTGGGAGCAATCAATGAAGAGAGTGATTGGAGGACTCCCATCATCCATTATCTGAAAACAGGGCAGAGGCTTGATAAGCCAGATGCCCCTAAGAAAGCAGTATATGCCAAGTATTGCATGATTGGTGAATACTTGTATAAGAGATCATTCTCTCAACCATTTTTTAGATGCCTGTTCACTATAGAAGGGAATTATGAGTTGAGAGAGGTGCAAGAAGGCTGCGGAGGAGGCCACACGGGCTTTAGAGATGTGGTGAGACGAGTGTTGAGAGCTGGATATTATTGGCCAACTCTCACGAAAGATGCAAAAGAATTGGTAAGAAAGTGCGATAAGTGCCAGAGGCATGGACCTCTGATTCACGTCCCAGCAGAAGAATTGGGAGTGATGTATTCTCCGTGTCCATTTGATAAATGGGGAATTGACATTGTGGGAAAGTTCCCAACGGCCTCTGGGGGCAGAGTTTTTCTAATCGTCGCAGTGGATTATTTCAGTAAGTGGGCTGAAGCTGAAGCTGTAAAGAAAATTGATGAAGCAGCTGTTATCAGGTTCTTGTGGAAGAACATATGTTGCAGATTTGGGATTCCCAGAACCCTGGTATCGGATAATGGGACACAGTTCACGGGCTCTATAATCCAGAACTGGTGTTCAGAGTTGAAAATTCAGCAGAGATTTGTCTCAGTAGCTCACCCTCAAGCCAATGGGCAGGTGGAAGTTACTAATAGAACGATTGTGGATGGTATAAAAACCAAACTTGAGAAATCTGGTGGAAATTGGGTCGAAGAGCTGGACTCAGTACTTTGGGCTTACAGAACGAGTCCAAAAACTGCTACGGGAGAATCTCCTTTCAATCTCGTGTATAGATCCACAGTTGTAATCCCTGCAGAGGTTGGAATGGAGACCCATTGGATTCTGAACTATGACGAGAATCGCAATTCAGAGCTGGTTAGAGAGAATTTGGATATGCTTGATGAGGTACGTAAAATAGCTCGTCTGAGATCAGAGCGCTACAAAGTCAAGTGAAAGTCGCTTATAACAAGCGGGTGTGTTGGTCCCAAAATGGTTATCCAGCGCAAAGCGTTTTGAGTTTATTTTTAAGAAAACCCTTTAAAGAATGTACTAAAAGAAAATGCAGAAAAGTAAATGACACCAGGATTTATAGTGGTTCGGATATAACGATCCTACGTCCACTCTTCCTTTCTCCAAAAGGGACTTTCTCTCTCTCTAACCAACTAACTCACGAACCACTGGAATTGGGAAGTACCAGCTCCTTCGTACAACAACTTACAACAACCTTTCAAGATGAACAGGTTAATTATAAGATCCAACTGAAACTCCTAAAGAGTGTATAAACGTTAATGAACAAGGTGAGTGTTTGGAAGAGTTCGTGTGTTCTTGTTGTGTGCTCTCGCGCGACTCTTGTCTCTTGAACTAATCCAAGCACTCCTATTTATAGTTGTAGGATTAACTAGCCGTTGGAAGCTAGAAATTCAAACAACCATAATTGGAGGGATATAATCAATCAAAGATTGATTATATGATTGATTAGTTGACTTTCAATCAAACAATCAATCAAATCCTCCATCAGTTGACTATCCAGATTGCCTCTTCTCCATCATGATCTCCAAAATCTCCTTATCTCCAGATTACTATGAAGCTTCAAGAAGGGTGAACTAATCCATCTCCCTCGTCTGGTCAGGACTCGTCTGGTCTGGGGTCTCATCTGGTCAGGTAACACTTCTGCTCTGAACCTCATCTGGGAGAGGTCTTCTGGTCAGACTCCTCTGGTCAAGCTCATCAGGTCAGGCTCCTCTGGTCAGACTCCTCTGGTCAGACTCCTCTGGCAGACTTCTCTGGTCAGACTCCTCTGGTCAGACTCCTCTGGTCAGCTCATCTGGACCTCATCTGGTCTGCACAGATTTCTTCCCCCTTAACCAAAGACCTATTCTAGACCTATAGACTAATCTGTAGCTGACTAACAGGTTCAGCTAGTCCTATTACAAGTTCTTTATTTTAACATCTTCAAAACATCTAATCTATATCCTAACAATTTCCCCCTTTTTGATGATGTTAAAACTGAAAGAACTTAAATAAAACAAGACAAGAAGAATCTGAAATATCTAAATAGAGATTTTAGCAGGCTAGGTCAACTGATCTTCCCCCTCAAAGTATGCTCAGCTGATATTGGGGCAAAACATCAGCTGGTCTTCTTGTGTATCTGCAGGCAATCAACTTTTTGGTACCCTTTTGGGTCCAGGGCGTTAGCACAATATTTAGGAAGCCACAAGAATAGATCATCCCTTTTTGGATCATGTGATCTTATCTTTCTTCCATATAAGTCCACAAAAACACACTCAACAAAAGAACCTTTGACATGGTTATTTCTTCTAGAGGCTCTTATTCTCTTATGAGCTTGTCCAGTAGAAGAAGTAACTTGTCTTAAAGCAACAGTCTTGAAATTCTTTTGATAAGGATAAGTTTTACTAGAACCATCAAAGGTTCCAGCTGGTCTGGCAGATGACTTGAAAGTCTTCTGCAACTGAGTAGGAGTTAGCTGGTTCTGCCTCTTTTGAGAAGATCCAGACTGTCTTCTACTCTGCTGGCCTGGCTGAGGTCTTTTAAAATTCCTCCTCTGCCTTTTGGGTTTTTGAGTTTTAGAACTCATCTGCCCATTAGGCTGAGTTGCCTGGTCAGCTGGCCTCTTACCCTTATCAATAAAATTACTAGGCTGTTCTTCTTTTTGAACATGTGAGGATTCAGGTTTGGTATAACCAAGGCCTGTCTTATCATGCTCTCTTTGAGATGAGGCAGCTATGTGTGACACAACATTGTTTGCTGTAGTCAGCTGCTCCAATCTCATCTTGAGCTTGTCCTCACTTTCTTTTACAATTTTGTTTTGATGGAAGAGTTCATCAAACTTAGCTTTTAGCAGGTTATATTCATTGTCTTTCTCAATGTTTTCAACAACCAACCTTTCTATCAGCTTAACTTGTTCAATACACCTGGTTGTCAAGTCAGAAGACTCTTCAACTAGTGTATGATTTTGTTCAGCTGGTAGATTAGCTGAGTTGCCTAAACATTGTGAAAGCTTCTGATTTTCTGCTTTTAGCTTTGAGTTCTCATCTTCCAATTTTTGACAAAGTTGTATAGATTTTTGGAGATCTAATAGCAGAGTTTACGTATAAGACTCCTCCGATTGTTCAGAAAAAGAAGAAAAAGAAGAAGAAGAGGGAGTTCGATTGCATACCTCATCTGTCACAAGACATATCTCTTCGTCTGGTCCGTAATTGGATGATGAATCAGAAGTGGATACTTCTTCTTCCTCATCTGCGAAGCTTCTTTTGAAGTAACTCCTAGTGTCTCTTTTACTAAATCTCTTCGAGCCCATTTCTGCAAAGATTGTTAGCACAACAAAAATTTGGGTTTTCAAAAAAATTGGATCTGCCCTGGTGACCACCGAGATAATTTCAAAACAGTGGTCTGTAGGACACACTGCTCTGATACCACTTGTTGGTCCCAAAATGGTTATCTAGCGGAAAGCGTTTTGAGTTTATTTTTAAGAAAACCCTTTAAAGAATGTACTAAAAGAAAATGCAGAAAAGTAAATGACACCAGGATTTATAGTGGTTTGGATATAACGATCCTACGTCCACTCTCCCTTTCTCCAAAGGGGATTTTCTCTCTCTCTAACCAACTAACTCACGAACCACTGGAATTGAGAAGTACCAGCTCCTTCGTACAACAACTTACAACAACCTTTCAAGATGAACAGGTTAATTATAAGATCCAACTGAAACTCCTAAAGAGTGTATAAACATTAATGAACAAGGTGAGTGTTTGGAAGAGTTCGTGTGTTCTTGTTGTGTGCTCTCGCGCGACTCTTGTCTCTTGAACTAATCCAAGCACTCCTATTTAAAGTTGTAGGATTAACTAGCCGTTGGAAGCTAGAAATTCAAACAACCATAATTGGAGGGATATAATCAATCAAAGATTGATTATATGATTGATTAGTTGACTTTCAATCAAACAATCAATCAAATCCTCCATCAGTTGACTATCCAGATTGCCTCTTCTCCATCATGATCTCCAAAATCTCCTTATCTCCAGATTACTTCGAAGCTTCAGGAAGGGTGAACTAATCCATCTCCCTCGTCTGGTCAGGACTCATCTGGTCTGGGGTCTTCTGGTCTGGGGTCTCATCTGGTCAGGTAACACTTCTGCTCTGAACCTCATCTGGGAGAGGTCTTCTGGTCAGACTCTTCTGGTCAAGCTCCTCAGGTCAGGCTCCTCTGGTCAGACTCCTCTGGTCAGACTCCTCTGGCAGACTCCTCTGGTCAGACTCCTCTGGTCAGACTCCTCTGGTCAGCTCATCTGGACCTCATCTAGTCTGCACAGATTTCTTCCCCCTTAACCAAAGACATATTCTAGACCTATAGACTAATTTGTAGCTGACTAACAGGTTCAGCTAGTCCTATTACAAGTTCTTTATTTTAACATCTTCAAAACATCTAATCTATATCCTAACAGGGTGAAAGTCAGAAAGTTTGAGAAAGGAGATCTTGTCTTGCGCAGAGCTAATGCGCTGAAACCTGTGGGGAAGTTAGAGCCGAATTGGGATGGCCCCTTTGTGGTCGCTCGAGTCTTAGCTGGAGGCGCGTATGAGCTGTCAGACCTGAATGGTAAGAGAATTCCTCGTCCCTGGAACGTCAGTAATTTGAAGAAGTACTATGTTTTAGTTAATTCAGAGTTATGTTAGTTTTCAATGAAAGTATGTAAGCAACTACTGTTTGCATCATCGTATTTCAAAATTCAATGAAAAGCCGACAGAACTACCATCTTCAGTTCTGGCGGATTCCTATCTACGAATCAGTTGTCAGAATTATACATCTCTCGGATCCACATCCTATGAGTCTCGAATATGAGCATGGATAACATCTGAGAGATGGGCCTTAATTCGGAATTTACATCCTCTCAGTCTTGATACGAATCAAGCATGGATCACGCATAAGAATTGAATTTTCTTTCAGAACTTACATTCTCACGAATCTCAGATAAAGTTAAGCATGAATGACTTAAAATTAAAAGCAAAAAGTTTTAGAAAGATATTCTAAAATTGAACTAAGCAACTTACTTCTTCACAGAAGTAAATTCTGAAAGGGGAGATAAAAGTATGCACACTTTCCCCCGAAGAGCTAACTCATTCACAGAGCAAAATGAGTCGAAGAAGGGAAGGCAAGGTACTACCGTGCATCCCAGTCTCAGAGTTGAATAAAGCAATTTATTTCTTTACAGAAATAAATCCTGAAAAAGGGGGGAGTATATATATATACACACCATCACCCACAGTCAAAACCCTTTTATAGGATAAAAAAGGCAAAAATATAAAGCATAATGAGCAATTATGTAAAGAAAAGCACAACAAGTAGATGACAAAAGCATAGTTTGAGCATAGCACGCTCAACAAAAGAACATGAATATTTCTAAAATAAAGAGCACGCAGGCTCAGAAGTAGCAAGAGCACGCAGGCTCTGGAAATTGTTCATGGCTGCAGAAATAAAAGGAGAACGATAGAGATGACCTCAAGGGGTCCTGTCCTCTATTCGTTCAAATCAGTACTCAGGCCAGGTCCAGGGTTTTCAGGAGCAGAAACGGTCTGGGGCTCGACAGCAGCTTCAGAGGCAGAGCTTTCAGGAGCTAAGAGGTCACAAAACATAAGATCCGTTAGAGGAAGTTCGGGTGATAGATAATCCTCCCGAGCTAACTTCAAGGTCGCCCTCTTGATAGCAGGCAGAAACCAAGGAGCATCCTTGGGAGCATTCACGTCACCCTTGAAATAGGGAGATGGAGTCACACCCTCCTTAGCACGGGAGATACCAAGTTGTTCAGTAAAGCCTTTCTCTTGGGCTTGGGCAACAGCAGATCTGAAATCATGCTTGATGAAATGGCCGGCATGTGGGGCCATATCCACCAAAAATTGAGGGCTGTTCTGATAAGCAGCAATGAGACCTTCATACAGTTCCTTGAGAAATGCTTGACCAAGAGCTGTACTGAGAAGTTTTTTACGACAGAGATCAATGCCTTCAAGGAGACCTGCAGTATGACCTTCAGAACGACTTTCCTCTCGCGCTTGTTTCTCCTTGACTGATTGGAGAGCGAGTAGGTTGTCAGCATCTTGCAGTTTCTTCTTGAGAGATTGGAGTGCAAATCTTTGCTCAGCATTATGAATGTGAGCCGCATTCAGCTCCTTCATAGCTTGAACCAACTCTTGATCTTTTTGATCAAGCTCAGCCTTGACTGCATCTATCTCCTCAGAGTTGTCCATCTGCAGAAATTGGGCCTGATAATCCAAAAACTAACAAAGAAGAAAGATAAGTAATTGAGGTGAGCATTGCTTAAAACAGGGAAGAGGTGAAATGAGAAATTTACCTCGACCAACCTGATGTAGGCTGTGCTAGAATGGACAGAGCACATCAATTCTGAAGAAGCCAGACCAAAACGAAAAAGCTCTGCTCAGAGATAATGAGAGCAAAGATCTGAGCTCACCATCATAGAAGACTTCGAAGAGACCGAATAAGTCTGGAAAACGAATGAGATCCCTCTTGCATGGCCTCGTTAGGCTTTACTTGTTTTACCCCTTGAAAGGGGAAACCATATTTTAACAGCTCTGCCAGAGCTTATGAAAGATTATTTGAAGAACTCTGGAAAATTAGTACTTGATGAGGGATTCGGAAGCCTCTTACTCGTATAAAAGTTTGTGAAATAATATTCGATTCATTTGAAATATATCTCTCCAGAGCTTCTCAAAAGCTCTGGATACCGATCGCAATATGTGAATATAAAAGCCAGAAGATAAAGTGTTATCGAATCCCAAGATCCCCAGAAGCTGGGAACATTCTCTTATTTCCCAAAATCACGAATAATGGAGAAAGGAATATTAGATCTGTCCTTTTCACGAGCTCTGGGACTAAGGCTCAAAAAAGGACGATTCTGTCAGGATTTGCTTGTGCTAAACGACACAGAACAGGCCAGCCAAGGGACACGCGTCGGCTCCTAAGGCACCCGGGTCCCCAAGTGGTCCCAAGAATAATTAGGGCAACAGAGACAATTTTACTATTCTGCCCCCACAGCTTAAAGGTATAAATACTCATTTTTCTTCTTCATAACAAGGTATTATCACTATTACTCACTCATATTTTCTAGCTTTTAGCTATGGCTTTTCTTCTATAGCAAGTTTTCTGACTTGAGCGTCGGAGGGTCGACGCCGGAGCCCTCTCCGGCCCAACTTTGTGCAGGAATCCCACCGAAGGTCAAAGCTATCACTGGAGGTTGCCATCTGGAGCTCCAGAGACCATTTTCTAGCCTTCTCTCTTGTGTTCCTGGGCTTTTACAGAGAGGCTCTCAGGTACCACTCTTAGTATTTCTCCCAATACTTGCTTGATTTTGTGTTGATCTTGAGTTTGCACTCATCAACTGGCGCCGTCTGTGGGAATATTGAGTTTTGACGTGAGTTATTTCTTATTTCCCTTCATGAATCGTGAGTGAATATAGTGAAGTGATGCATGATTATTTCTGTCCCCTGTTTTTCTGGAAAAAATCTCATGAATATGAGTACCTTCATGTGTCACAGCTTTTCTTTTTAGTCATTTCAGTCATGAAAGTGCTAGATCTGTACTAAAACTTGTTGTTATAGCATGAATATGAGTTATCTTTATTGTTTCCATAATGAAAAGTGTTGTTTCTTTGCCAAAATACGATGTAGTGTCGTTATGAAGATGATTTGGCACGAATGATGTTATGAATGTACAGATCTGGACATATAATGCTATTTGACAGCTTTATTTTTCAAAAAATTAGCTCTCAACACGTGAATCGGTCTGTTTAAAAATTTACGAGGTTACTAAAAGATGTTATTATGATTTTCAAGTAGCGAATGATATTATGATGTTTGCTCAGAGCTTGTAAAAATTTTCTTTATCTCTGAAACGTTAGCTCTGTAGAGATAACCACTACCTGTTGATTACTATGTGTTCTTAAGTGTATATTGATGAGATCTCAATGAAAGAGGTACATATGCTTGGTCAGTTAATATGCATTTTGAGAAAAACATGAATTAAGTTGCTATTTTTTCTTGGCTCTCAGAGATGACAAATCCTACTCCCCGAGATCTGGGTAAGAATTTTGATGATGCTACCACTGCTCCGACGGATACTCCAACGAGCGCGAATGTGGTAGGAGGTTCGAAAGCCTCTGAAAATGTGAACACTCATGCGGTCACAGTTGTGGATGTGGAACATCTAGAGACTATACCGGTTTAGGATAGCACGACTCTGATTCCATTGACAGTTGAGCAGTTGAGAACTCTGATTAAGACTGCAGTTGATCAGGCTGTGGCAGAAAGGACTCCCACCCGGGGAGCTCCTCAGTATTTGGATGCGAATGAACTCTGGGCACATGATGTGCCCAGACCTCAGGCCCCGAGTGCGCCTTGTCCTAGAGTCTTCAATGTGGCTCAGGACACTAGGGCCTGGATGCCCCGAAATATTCCGGTGTCTTCTTCCCCTGGAGACATCCTAGGGGAGACCAACGTAAGAACCAGTTTTGGCAGAGCAGCTGCCGGTGGGACAGCCACCAGAGGGGAAAGAACAGATCTGGGCGATGCGACCCCAAGAGATGTTAGGGCTGCAGTCAGAGCTGCTAGGGTTGAGGAACAGAGACCCCGTTTAGTTGAATATGATGAACATGGGTCAGAAGAGGATGATGCTGATTCTACAACCCAAAATACCACCTCTCGTAGAAGTGGTACTCAGCGAGAGCTAGCGTCTTTAAGAAAAGACATCGAAGTAATGAAAAAGCAACGAGAAAGAAGTGGAAAACAGGGAATGAGGCAAGATGGATCTCCCTTTTCGGAGAAATCCTCTTGGACCCTCTTCCCAAGAATTTTAAAACTCTGGCCTACGAATACAATGGCACTACTGATCCGCAGGATCACTTGTTGAGATTCGAAAATGGGGCCCTGCTCCACCAATACTCTGACGGCGTGAAATGCCGAGTATTTATAACCACCCTGTCAGGCTCTGCTCAGACGTGGTTCAACCAGCTGCCCAATTAGTCTATACACTCTTTTAGAGGGCTCAGTACGCTTTTCTTGCATCAGTTTGCCAGCACAAGAAAGATACACAAGACGTCTCTGTCCTTGATGAACTTTAAGCAGGATGCTCAAGAGAGCTTGAGAGATTACATCTCTCGTTTTAATGAGGCTGCTCTGGAGGTGCCGGCAGCCACTGACGAAGTTAAGATTAATGCCCTGGCAAGAGGGCTAAGAGAAGGAGATTTCTTCAAATCTCTGGCTAAGAAGCCCCCTGATACTTTTGATGAGCTTCAACAAAGAGCTGATAAGTATATCAACCTGGAAGAGGCTACGTACTTACGGAAGATAGAAACTACTGGAAAGAACACTCAAATTAAGAAAACGCCCGATAAGAAGAAAGGTGTGGAAGAAAGGGAGAGGGGCAGAGAAAGAAGATTGAGGCCTCTCCAAGAAAGATTTGAGTCTTATACCCTACTAACTCTCCAGCCAGCAGAGATGTTGGAAGTAGTGGCGGATCACCCGAAATTCAAATTCCCATCCTCTGCAAAGACAGGATCTCGTCACCCCAGGTCGGAGTTGTACTGTCGTTTTCACAATGACTATGGGTACGATACTAACTCCTGTAGACATCTTAAATATGCCATTGAAAGATTGATTAGAGACGGACACCTGGTGGAATTTGTGAAGAAAGAGAGAGATAGAAGCGGCAAGAGGAAAGATGATGGAGATAGAGGCAAGGAGGTGGCAGAGCCACCTAAAAAAGATGGCTATGGTCACAAGAGGGGATTTATCCATATGATAGTCGGAGGACCAGTGGATGGCGACTCTCATAGAGCTAGAAGAGCCTCTGTGAGAGCTGCTCATCTCTGGCAAAAAGAGGATGTCCATGAAGTAAAAAGACTGGAGAGCTCACCAAATGTCCAATTCGGGCAAGAGGATGAGTTGTCGATACTCAGGCCCCATAATGATGCTTTGGTAATCACCACGAAGATTGGCGGATATGATGTAGCCAGAATCTTCATAGATACTGGTAGCTCTGCAGATATAATGTTCCACGACTGCTTTGTTAAGATGAATCTGAACGTAGAGATGAAGCCGATAGAAATGGCCATTTTTGGATTCACAGGGGGTGCCATCCACCCTAAGGGGCAAGTATCTCTGCAGGTCCGTTTCGGAGAGCCCCTTGTTACTAATGTGAAAATGGTGAATTTTCTGATCGTAGACGCACCGTCTGCGTACAATGTGATTCTGGGAAGGCCATCTCTGAACCTTTTTAAAGCGGTGGTCTCCACATATCATATGAAGCTGAAGTTCCCAGTAGGTGACGAGGTGGGAGAGCTTGTAGGTGACCAGATATGCTCACGAAAATGCTATGTTGAAACCGTTAAGAAAGCAGCACACACATTCCCAGGAAATCAGAGTCGAGGAGATGATCCTACAGGGAAAAATTTGAAACAGGTAGAGCTCATGGAAGAAGAACTAGAGCTGCAGATTAGGCCAGAGGAGGAACTCATGCCTATGGAGTTGTTCCCCAACAAGCAATGCTTCACCACCCGTATAGGGACACAGATGCCACATGATGTGGCTGAAGAGGTCGTTAGATGTCTAAGGAGAAACACATATCTTTTCGCATTCCAACCAGATGATCTGTTGGGGATTGACCCCAAGGTAGCACTACATTATTTGAATGTTGATCCAGAGATCAGGCCCGTAAAACAGAGATTGAGGCAATTTGGGCCAGAAAAAGATAAGATAATTAAAGAAGAGGTTGGAAGGCTGTTGAAAGCAAAACATATTGAGGAAGTGCAGTATCCGGAATGGTTGTCCAACGCAGTCATGGTAGCCAAAGGAAGTGGAGTGTGGCGTATGTGCATCGACTTTCGGGATCTGAACAGAGCTTGCCCGAAAGATCATTATCCTCTACCAAGGATTGATCAGCTAGTGGATTCGACATCCGGCTGTGAATTGTTGTCCATGATGGATGCGTATCAAGGGTACCATCAGATATGGATGGACCCCAAAGATGTGCCCAGAGCTTGCTTCGTAGTCTCATGTGGCACTTATGGTTATGTGAAAATGCCTTTTGGGCTAAAGAATGTTGGGGCCACTTACCAGAGGATGGTGGATCTGGTCTTCAGAGATCAGATTGGGTGGAATATGGAGGTTTATATGGATGACATGTTGGCGAAAAGTTTTAAAGCCAAGGATCATGCCGCAGATCTGGAGGAGGTCTTTGGCGTGATCTGAGCTTACCAGATCAGACTTAACCCTACAAAATGTGCTTTTGGGGTAAGGAGTGGAAAATTTCTG
The DNA here is from genome assembly GCA_947034835.1 of Ballota nigra. Lineage (NCBI taxonomy): Eukaryota > Viridiplantae > Streptophyta > Magnoliopsida > Lamiales > Lamiaceae > Ballota > Ballota nigra. Next base: position 92,599,324 of record OX344720.1, read on the forward strand.
GGGTATATGGTAACCCCCAAAGGGATCGAGGTAAATTAGGCTAAGGTGAAAACGATCCTTGAGATGCAGCCCCCTCAAAACCTGAAAGAGACCCAGAGATTGAATGGGCGAATAACAGCTTTGAGCCGTTTCATCTCCAGATCGGCAGAAAGAAGCCTACCATTTTTTAAGATCCTTCGAAAAGGATCTAAATTCGAATGGGATGATGAATGTCAGAGAGCTTTTGAGGAGCTGAAAAAGCACCTGACAAGTTTGCCCCTCCTTACAAAGCCAGTCCCAGGAGAAACTCTATATTTGTATTTCTCTGTAGGAGAACATGCTCTGAGCTCTATTCTCCTCAGAGAAGAGGGGGTGAAACAGATACCCATATATTATGTGAGTAAAGCTATCCAAGGGCCAGAAATGAGATATTCCAAAATAGAAAAATCAGCTCTGGCTGTAATGGTGACTATGAGAAGGTTGAGGCCATATTTTCTCTCTCATAAAGTAATTGTGAGGACCAACTTACCTCTGAGACAAACGATGGGAAGACCAGATCTGTCTGGAAGAATGGTGAAATGGGCAGTAGAACTGGGGGAATACGATGTCGAATTTGAACCCAGAGCTTCTATCAAAGCTCAAGCTCTGGCTGACTTTATCCAAGAAACAACCAGAGCTCATGAGTCAGAATTCTGGAAGGCATTTGTTGATGGATCTTCATCCATGCATGGATGTGGAGCGGGGATTGTGATCATACCCCCAGCGGAAGAGGAACTGCAGTTTGCTATAAAGTTTGAATTTCGAACCTCGAATAATGAGGCTGAATATGAAGCTCTGATTAGAGGAATGCAAATGTTATGGGAGTTGGGAGCACAGAGAGCGATTGTATATTCTGACTCCCAACTGGTTACTCAACAGCTGTTGGGTACATATGAGAAAAAAGATGAAAAGATGGCAAAGTATGCTGGCCTAGCTGAGCAGATCAGAGCCAAATTCGAAGAAATAAAGATTGAGCAGATACCCAGAGCCGAAAATCAAAAAGCTGATTACTTAGCGAAATTGGCAAGCTCTGCGGAAGAGGGAGCCAAGGGTAAGATCACGTTATTGACAAGTGAGAGTCAGGTGTCAACTCTGGATGTGGGATCAATCGATGAAGTAGACGATTGGAGAGCTCCCATTATCCATTTTTTTAAAACGGGGCAGAGGCTGGACAAGCCAGACGTCCCCAAGAAAGCAATATATGCCGAGTATTGTATGATGGGCGAACATTTATACAGGAGATCATTCTCTCAACCATACCTGAGATGTCTCTCTAACCTTGAAGGGAACTACGTGTTAAGAGAAGTGAACGAAGGCTGTGGAGGGAGTCACACTGGCTTCCAAGATGTGGTTAGAAAGGTACTAAGAGCTGGTTATTACTGGCCAACTCTCAATAGAGATGCAAAGGAATTAGTAAAGAAGTGCGACAGATGCCAGAGAAATGGCCCCCTAATTCACATTCCAGCGGAAGAATTAGGAGTTATGTACTCCCCTTGCCCATTTGACAAATGGGGCATTGATATCGTGGGTAAATTCCCAACAGCCTCGGGAGGCAGAGCCTTTCTGATTGTGGCAGTTGACTATTTTAGTAAATGGGCAGAAGTCGAGGCTGTAAAGAAAATCAATGAGGCAGTTATCATCAAGTTTCTATGGAAAAATATATGCAGTAGATTTGGGGTCCCCAGGGTCCTGGTCTCAGATAATGGAGCACAGTTCACAGGCTCTCAAGTGCGAGCTTGGTGTGTGGAAATGAGGATTGAACAGAGATTTGTATCGGTGGCCCACCCGCAAGCCAATGGATAAGTAGAAATCACCAACAGAACTATTGTAGATGGAATCAGAGCTAGGCTCTCAGGAGCCGGTGGAAATTGGGTGGAGGAGCTGGACTCTGTCCTTTGGGCTTATAGAACAAGCCCAAAAACCGCTACTGGAGAATCTCCCTTCAACCTCGTGTACGGATCTACAGCTGTGATCCCCGCAGAGATAGGAGTAGAAACCCACAGGATCTTGAATTATAGCAAGGATCAGAACACAAGGCTGTTGAGAGAGAATTTGGATATGGTAGAGGAGCAGCGAGAGACGGCTCGTATCAGAGCCGAACGACACAAGAGTAAAATGAGAGCTGTTTACAACAAACGTGTGAAGATCAGAAAGTTCACGAAAGGAGATCTAGTACTGCGCAGAGCTGATGCGCTTAAACCAATGGGAAAGTTAGAGCCAAATTGGGAGGGTCCATATGTAGTGACCCAGGTGCTTGCCGGGGGTGCATATAAGTTGACAGATCAGAATGGAAGAAAAGTGTCGCGTCCCTGGAACGTGAGCAATTTGAAGAAGTATTATGTCTAAGCCTATTTCAGATCTTTTGATTAGTCTTTTCAATCAAAGTATGTAAGCACAACTAGCTTGTTTGCATCGTCGCATATTTGAAATTCAATGAAAAGCTGCCAGAGCTATACCCCGCGGCTCTGGCAGAACCTTAGACAAACTCTAATTGAGTTATGAATGCCATGAATTTACGTCCTATAAGTCTTAATACGAATTAAGCACGGATAACAAGTGAAAAATAGAATTGAAATCGAAAGACGAACACAAAGAATAAATTCTAAGCTCTGCAGAGCTGATAAAATGAAAGGTTGAGAATTTTTATTTCACAGATGTTAGAAATAAAAACTGAAGGAGAGAGTATGCTTTAGCATCATCTCTCCAGAGCTGATAAAATGAAAGTTGAGAATTTTTATTTCACAGATGTTAGATATAAAAACTGAAGGAGGGAGTATGCTTTAGCATCATCTCTCCAGAGCTGATTAAATGAAAATTGAGAATTTTTATTTCACAGATGTTAGAAATAAAAACTGAAGGAGGGAGTATGCTTTAGCATCATCTCTCCAGAGCTGATTAAATGAAAATTGAGAATTTTTATTTCATAGATGTTAGAAATAAAAACTGAGGGAGTATGCTTTAACATCATCTCTCCAGAGCTGATAAAATGAAAGTTGAGAATTTTTATTTCACAAATGTTAGAAATAAAAACTGAAGGAGGGAGTATGCTTTAGCATCATCTCTCCAGAGCTGATAAAATGAAAGTTGAGAATTTTTATTTCACAGATGTTAGAAATAAAAACTGAAGGAGGGAGTATGCTTTAGCATCATCTCTCCAGAGCTGATAAAATGAAAGTTGAGAATTTTTATTTCACAGATGTTAGAAATAAAAAGTGAAGGAGGGAGTATGCTTTAGCATCATCTCTCCAGAGCTGATTAAATGAAAATTGAGAATTTTTATTTCACAGATGTTAGAAATAAAAACTGAAGGAGGGAGTATGCTTTAGCATCATTTCTCCAGAGCTGATAAATGAAAACTGAGAATTTTTCAGGAATACACAACAATACAGAAAAAGAGATTATACATCTAAGAAAATGACATGCACTTTGAAGAAACATAGAGATAAAGCGCCCAAAAGCATACGATAGAATACAATGATGGTAAATAGTAGCAATGTCAAAGGCATAGAAAATGCAAAGAGTACGGTAAGAAAAGGAGAAGCGAAAGTAGTCATAAAAAGAGCACGCAGGCTCTTAGCAAAACTGTTAGGATATAGATTAGATATTATGAAGATGTTAAAACAAAGAACTTATAATAGGACTAGCTGAACCTGTTAGTCAGCTACAGATTAGTCTTGGTCTAGAATAGTGTTGGGAAAATAGGGGTGCCCGGAATCTATTCGGGATGAACTTTAAATACGAATTTAAATACAATTATTACTAGCATGAATTAATCCTAATTAATTCAAATAATAATTCCAACAACTAATTATCATCATGCATGTTAAATTAATTTCACATATTTAACTAGGCGGAATTAAACAAGTAAATATGCGATTAACGTACCTCTCGTAGTAATGGCCTTTGGATATACGGGACACTTGTAATATCGTTCTATCAACCCAAAGCCTTCTCGAGTATTTCCCTTTTCACCTCACTTGATCGCCGGTGGGAGACGCTTTCAAGTAATTTAATAACTAAGGAAAAAGAAAAATATCTATGCATCTTGATTTTTCCAACACATGGAATTATGTACTTGGAGATGAAATAATCATCTCCTATTTATAAGAGGTGTTGGCCGAAAATTAGAGATTTAATGGGCTTGGAGAAAATCTTTTCTTAATCTCTAAGAAATCTTGAATATATCCCATATATTCTTTTCTCCATAATAAAATATTCCACAAAAATCTCACACCCCTAAATAAATATATAGTTTTCGAAATTTACATGGAGAAAATCCAAGATTTGGATCTTCTTGAATATATGAGATATTCTTGTATTCCTAGAATACATATCTTGCATAATATCTTTCCAAGAAAATCAACAAAATCTTTTTCCTCCTTATCATGTATTTTTCGAAAATTAAAGGGAAAAATCAGCATATTATTTTCTTTTTATTTTAATCACCTTATCATTATTGGGCTACTTAATTGGGCTACTTGAGGGGCCTTAAGGAGAATTAAGATTGGACCTCCTAATGGACTTCTGAATATCAATATTGAGCCCCAATATAATTCAGCCCATTAATATTAATTATTACCACTAATAAATTAATATTGCACTATCCATCTTAATCCATATTACGATAATATGGGCTCCCGGTTATTATTTACCGCGTTTAAGATTATCAAGTCCATTAATTAATTGAGCTTCTGAATAGCTCTAAATTAATTAACATCTTTCACCTTGGAGTAAAGACAGCTCAACATTATTATTCGTACCGAAGAAACTAATTCTTCACTTGCAAGATTTGGTACAATAAAACTTCTGAGCCCACCAAGGGGACTAATCACACGAGCCGTACTCGCACGCGTTTCTCCGTATTAAATCTTAGCAACCGTCGTATGATTAATATTACTGCCCAAGACACAAAGTTCGAAGTCACAATGATTCTCACCCAACATGAATCAAAGCAGTAACTACTAAGCACACACGGTCCTATTTAAGTGACGGAGATTAAGAAATCAACAACCACTGAGGTCTAATTCTTCACCTTTCAGAACAGAAGAATTTCTCCTCGCTGTAGGACCTCTTCAACACATACTAAATGTGCTAGTGCAATCTCTTGGTCAAGACAGACCAATCTGAGCCTTACACATCGACCTTTCACGGTGGATTGTTCAATTCCACCTAGGCCGTGAAAATGTACGTTTAGTTACAAGTAAACTGTTAATGTCGTCTTCCGTGATCGGGTATCACCACATTAACTATAATGTAACACGTGCTATATATTGAACGGTTTGCAATAGAAATTCAACATTCAATCATAACTAAAGAAAATGTGATAAAAGAATTATTCTCATAAAGCGAGTGTTTGATACACGAGTTATACAAAGTAAAAGCATACTTTCACGTATAACTCCAACAATCTCCCACTTATACTTAAAGTCTGCTTTTAGTATACATCACGCATGTCTTAGTGTAGTAGCTCTACGTGACATCTCATGTCAACCTACACTAACCTAATAATTCATCCCACTTATACTTAAAGCAGATTGGCAATAGTCTTGACTCCCATTCCATCCACATGTCTCTCGAATGTATTCAGAGGCAGACCCTTTGTGAATGGATTTACTAGGTTGTCCCCGACGCATATCTTTGCCACCTCTTTATCTCCTCTCTTAACGATTTCTCGTATAAGATGGTGTTTTCTTTCAATGTGTTTACTGGCCTTGTGGGCTCTCGGTTCCCTTGAATTTGCAACTGCCCCGGCATTGTCACAAAAGACAGTTATCTTGTCGGGCAAATTCGGAACAACGTCCAAGTCCACTAAGAAGTACTTGAGCCAAACCGCTTCTTTCGCTGCTTCACAAGCAGTTACTTATTCGGCTTTCATGGTCGAATCGGCGATGCATTTCTGCAAATCGCTTCTCCATATCATGGCTCCTTCTCCCATGTAAAACACACTACCCGAGGTAGATATTTTGGAGTCTATGTCTGATTGGAAATTTGAGTCCGTGTATCCCATGGGAATTAGATTGTCTGATTGTTAAACCAGCATTCCATACCAAGTTCTTTTCAGAAACTAAAGAACGCATTTAATTGCAATCTAATGTGCTTTCCCGGGGTTACTTTGATATCTTGCCATCATGCCCACGGCAAAGCAGATATCCGGTCTTGTACACAACGTTGCATACATAAGGCTTCCTACGTCCGAAACGTACGGAACATCTTTCATGTCATCTATCTCCACTTGCGTCTTAGGGCATATTTCTTTGGATAGATGGATTTCGTGCCTACAAGGTACAAAACCTTTCTTGGAATCATGCACGTTGATATGCTTCAAAACAGTGGCTTTGTATAAAACTTGCGATAAGCCCAACATCTTCCTCTTGCGATCTCGAGTGAACTTGATCCCAAGGATGTGACCGGCTTTTCCCTAAGTCCTTCATATCAAACTGATTTGACAGCCATACCCTTACGTCTGACAATACCTTTACATTGTTTCCAATGAGCAGAATACCGTCTATGTATAATACTAAGAATACCACCGCAGTTCCGTCACACCTTTTATACACACAACTTTCGAACTTGTTTTGATCACAAACCCATAAGACTTAATAACTTGATCAAAACACTGGTTCCAAGTACGCGACGCTTGCTTAAGTCCATAAAATGGATCTCTTAAGCTTGCATACGAGGTGCTCTTGGCCTTTTTCAACGAAACCTTAGGGTTGTTGCATATAGATCCCATCAAGACTTCCGTTAAGGAAAGCTGTCTTGACATCCATTTGCCAGATCTCGTAATCTAAGTGCGCAGCGATGGACAAGAGAATACGGATGGACTTAAGCATAGCTACAGGCCACAGGCCACAAGCCTTGCTTTGAAGGTCTCTACCCTTCCGTCTGGTCCTCTTTTCCTCTTGTACACCCACTTGCATCCAATAGGTTCTACCCCATTAGGTGGATCAACCAACTCCCACACTTGATTATAATCCATCGAACCCACCTCGGTTTCCATTGCGGTTTGCACACTTCCGCGTCTTTGTCTTGGATTGCCTCGTCGTACGTTCATGGGTCTGATTCATCGCTGGGAATCAAATTCGAAGATTCTCCAATTCCCATGAATCTCTCGGGTTGCCTTGCAATCCTCCCACTACGACGGGGTTCCGGTTGTGAAGGTATGACGTGTGGTATATCATCTTGTATACTTGGTATAGGAGTTTGCCCTCTTAACTCGTCTAAGGTAATCTCACTTCTGGGCTTTCTTTTGTTCATATAGTCTTTCTCCAAGAATTTAAAGTGCGAACTAATCACGGTCTTTTAATCCTTGAGACTATAGAACATACACCCTTTCGTTCCCATGGGATATCCTATAAACAACCTTAATTCCGAACATGGATCCAATTTACCGGCTTCCTTGTCTAGCACGCATACCGGACAACCCCAAATCTGCAAGTGTCTTAGACTGGGCTTGCGCCCCGGTCCACAATTCCATTGGGGTTTTAGGAACCGATTTGGATGGCACCAAGTTCAGAATATAAGTCATTGTTTCCAAGGCGTTACCCCAAAACGACTTGGGTAAATCTGAATAACTCATCATGGATCTGATTATTTCTAAAAGAGTCTGGCTCCTTCGTTCTGCCACACCGTTCTATTGAGGGGTTCCCGATGTGGTCAACAGGGATACAATCCCTTCTTCCGATAGGTAGTTCAAGAATTCATTGCTAAGGTATTCGCCTCCACGAACAAATCGTAGAGACTTGATACTTCTTTCCCTATGCATCATAAGGTAGATGTATCCGTATCTTGAGTAATCATCAAATTACTCATACCTCTTCTTGCTATGATCATCATTGAACCACACATATCGGTATGAACGAGTTCTAACACTTCCGTAGTTCTATTCCCCTTGGCTCCAAATGCCCTCTTGGTCATTTTACCCTCTAAACAGGATTCACAAGTTGGAAATGGTTCGACTTGGAATAATTCCAAGGATCCGTCTTTCACCAATCTCTCTATCCACTTTAGATTAATATGACCTAGTCTAAGATGCCATAGAAGTGTTTCGTTCATCTCCGAAGAACGCTTTCTTTTATTACTCGAAATAATCGATGTGTTATTAGATTCAATTTTGTGAGTGGTGTGCCCAAAAAATGGTATAAAGATCATCCATTAAAGTTCCGGAACGGATAAACTCATCGTTTCAAGCAATAATAACATCCTCATTAAAAGAAACTGAGTATCTATTCAAACAGTTTAGAAACTGAAGGTTGAGTTCTTTCTAAACTAGGAACATGAGGAATGTCTCTCAAGACCATAACTCTATCTTCACAAGATAGGCGCACTTCTCCCACTGCTTCAGCTGCCACTCTCGTAGCATTGCCCGATGTGATGGGGATCTCACTTCCGTTAGGTCGTCGGGTTAGCTTAAACCTATGAAACAAATGTGATCAGTAGCTCTCGTATCCACTATCCACGAATAGACAGCATACGCCACTTCACAAGTTTCGACGACTAAGGTGTGTGAATTACCTAACTTTCCTAGCCTCTTAGGCTTGGAACAGGCAGACCTTCATTGTCCTCTCTCACCGCAACTAAAACACTTTCCCTTCGATGCTTGCCTTTGCATTTGTCTTTCGCAACAATTGGATTTGCTTGGATCCGGCCTTTGGTTCTATTCCTCTTTTTCCCTCCCTTGGGACCAAAAGAGGTAGACGAACCATTAGCCACCATAGCACTAGACTGGTGCTCCATTATCACCTCCACCGAAACTAAAGCTTGCAAGAGCTCGGGCAAATGACTTGTCCGTTCATTCATCTGACAGTTCAGATGAAACTACTCAAAGCTTCTCGGTAGGGAATGGTATATGAAATCAATCAAAATCCGCACCAAGTACTTCCAACTTGTTAAGGTATGCCATTATCTCGAGAACGTGCTCCCTCACGGGCGTTCCTTCCACCATTTCCAACTTGACCGAGTCATGTTTGGTGAACTGATTAGTCATGGGATTCTGATGTGAAAACATCTCTTCAAGGTGTTCCATGAATTCAACAGCGGATACAATGTCTTCATGGACGCGCCTCAAATCCTCAGACATAAATGTCAAGATGATGCACTTCATTCATTGTCACGCTTCCGATCATAAACTGCCTCTTCCCATTGCTTGACTTATCATTAGGCTTGCCGGGTATATTAATATAAATAACCCAATTGTGTTTTCGTGCAGTAAGGACAAATTTAAAAAAAACATTTCCAATCGATATAATTCTCTCCAAAAAGTTTATTAACTTTAAGTATATTAAACAGTGGATCAAAAGGTTGCGACATGATGAAATGAGAATAAAACATACATTCATATCAATATCTAGAAAAATATGAAATTATCACATAATTCGATCACATCAATTATATTGAAACCTTAAAACAATATAATCATGCATCAGCCAACATCTCGAAACAATTTAAATGCGCCACGAGGGGTGGTCTATACATTTAAATACATTCAAGCGGATCACAAACTTAAAAGTTACAAATCCTTAATTCAAAATTAATAGTTGGCTCCCACTTTGACCACATAGAAACTGACAGGGACTCCGAGGGGAGTAAGTTAATATCAATTTCCTATGCCTAAGTAATAACCATAATTAAATACAGGATTATTATTTCGCTTTGAGCAAGCCACTCGTGGTGAGGGTCAATACCGCCACTAGTAATAATCCACAATCATCCTTTCGGAATTTATTCATGTGAAATCCGTTCTTTTGGCCGATCCGAGGGGGAAATGTATTCCAAAAGAACTTCACAAATAAATAAATTATGGAGGTCAAATTAATCCAATTTTAATATCCGGAATAAAATTGCGATTATAAAAACATACTTAGTAATTTTCGAAAGTAAGGTTTTTCTTGGACAATCAAATTCATGCAAACACATATTAACAAATAATAATAAGTGCACGAAATAAAACATCCATCAAAACAAAATTAAACACTTTGGAGCACTCAAATCCAATTGTCACGGTTTAATTTCTTCACGTCTTGATGCGAAAAAATTGTCCTTGTTGTTTTCCGACGTTCGTCTCGACGTGCTCCCACTCGAACAGCAACACTTCTTCAAAAACAGCATCGTTTGGGGTTCGGGACGACGTTTAAAATCACACGTAAAAAAAACACGAACCGAAAAAATTCCACGGACTGAGATACAGCGCGCGTCGGCCCGCGCGCTTCCCGGCCCGAGAAGCGCTGGAAAAACGCCCGAGGCGCGCCGAAGCGCAGCCCCGAGGCGCACCCGAGGCGCTGCACGGAGGCGCGCCGAGGCGCACCCGAGGCGCCCCGAGGCGCTGCAGGCCCTCGCCGAGGCGCGCGCGCGCGGTGCGCGCGGCGCCGTGCGCCCGCTGCGCACGGCGTGCGCCGTGCACCCCCGTGCGCCGTTTTTTCGCCGTTCGTCCTCGTTTTCTTCACCCTTAGCATGATTTTACCTCCATACACACTCCACGCTTGTATGCGTCATCCGGGTACGCCGTTTTTAATTCTTCGTTCTTCGTCACGATCCGGTTACAATTTATTTTTACAAAAAAAATAAATACTAGATCTAGACTAGTCTATTACAATGATCGAATCAAAATAAAAACAACTAATCTACTCGTGGATTTTCTCACGAGAAAAACGAATTCGAACGAATCGAATTAAAAACCAAATTAATTCACACGCATGAAATTAACAACATTAAAAAGCATGACAATTGGATACCTGCAAAAAAGATCTAACAATTCTACTATCCAATTTCAATTTAATGTTCAACAATTTAAATTCCAATTTAAAATTCAGAGCCTGAAACCTGGCTCTGATACCAGTTGTTGGGAAAATAGGGGTGCCCGGAATCTATTCGGGATGAACTTTAAATACGAATTTAAATACAATTATTACTAGCATGAATTAATCCTAATTAATTCAAATAATAATTCCAACAACTAATTATCATCATGCATGTTAAATTAATTTCACATATTTAACTAGGCGGAATTAAACAAGTAAATATGCGATTAACGTACCTCTCGTAGTAATGGCCTTTGGATATACGGGACACTTGTAATCTCGTTCTATCAACCCAAAGCCTTCTCAAGTATTTCCCTTTTCACCTCACTTGATCGCCGGTGGGAGACGCTTTCAAGTAATTTAATAACTAAGGAAAAAGAAAAATATCTATGCATCTTGATTTTTCCAACACATGGAATTATGTACTTGGAGATGAAATAATCATCTCCTATTTATAAGAGGTGTTGGCCGAAAATTAGAGATTTAATGGGCTTGGAGAAAATCTTTTCTTAATCTCTAAGAAATCTTGAATATATCCCATATATTCTTTTCTCCATAATAAAATATTCCACAAAAATCTCACACCCCTAAATAAATATATAGTTTTCGAAATTTACATGGAGAAAATCCAAGATTTGGATCTTCTTGAATATATGAGATATTCTTGTATTCCTAGAATACATATCTTGCATAATATCTTTCCAAGAAAATCAACAAAATCTTTTTCCTCCTTATCATGTATTTTTCGAAAATTAAAGGGAAAAATCAGCATATTATTTTCTTTTTATTTTAATCACCTTATCATTATTGGGCTACTTAATTGGGCTACTTGAGGGGCCTTAAGGAGAATTAAGATTGGACCTCCTAATGGACTTCTGAATATCAATATTGAGCCCCAATATAATTCAGCCCATTAATATTAATTATTACCACTAATAAATTAATATTGCACTATCCATCTTAATCCATATTACGATAATATGGGCTCCCGGTTATTATTTCCCGCGTTTAAGATTATCAAGTCCATTAATTAATTGAGCTTCTGAATAGCTCTAAATTAATTAACATCTTTCACCTTGGAGTAAAGACAGCTCAACATTATTATTCGTACCGAAGAAACTAATTCTTCACTTGCAAGATTTGGTACAATAAAACTTCTGAGCCCACCAAGGGGACTAATCACACGAGCCGTACTCGCACGCGTTTCTCCGTATTAAATCTTAGCAACCGTCGTATGATTAATATTACTGCCCAAGACACAAAGTTCGAAGTCACAATGATTCTCACCCAACATGAATCAAAGCATTAACTACTAAGCACACACGGTCCTATTTAAGTGACGGAGATTAAGAAATCAACAACCACTGAGGTCTAATTCTTCACCTTTCAGAACAGAAGAATTTCTCCTCGCTGTAGGACCTCTTCAACACATACTAAATGTGCTAGTGCAATCTCTTGGTCAAGACAGACCAATCTGAGCCTTACACATCGACCTTTCACGGTGGATTGTTCAATTCCACCTAGGCCGTGAAAATGTACGTTTAGTTACAAGTAAACTGTTAATGTCGTCTTCCGTGATCGGGTATCACCACATTAACTATAATGTAACACGTACTATATATTGAACGGTTTGCAATAGAAATTCAACATTCAATCATAACTAAAGCAAATGTGATAAAAGAATTATTCTCATAAAGCGAGTGTTTGATACACGAGTTATACAAAGTAAAAGCATACTTTCACGTATAACTCCAACAAATAGGTCTTTGGTTAAGGGGGAAGAAATATGGGTAGACCAGAGGAGTCTGATCAGAGGAGGTGACCAGAGGAGTCTGATCAGAGGAGGTGACCAGATGAGGAGTCTGACCAGAGGAGTCTACCAGAGGAGTCTGTTGGGATATTTTAGTTTTGATGATTTTCCAAAACAACATGTAATAGGTTTGAAAGCAGTCAGGATAGTATCTCTTAGTTTCAGGTCAGGCTAGGTTGTTTCTCAGGAGAACAGGTTATCAGTGGAGGAAGAACTCATCTGAGGGGGGAACTCAGTGAGGGGGAACTCTGCTGAGAGGAACTCAGCTGAGGGAAGAACTCATCTGAGGGGGAACTTAGTGAGGGAGAACTCACTGACAGAGCCTGAGGAAGTCAAGATGACATCACAAAGAGATCGACTGAAGCCATGTCAGAAGACCTGAACCTGAAGAGAAGCCTGAAGGAAGTCCCACTGAGTATAAACCTGACTATTCTAAGCTGGTCAGTAGACTACTCAGTGAAGAGCATGATCAGGAGAATCAGTGCTGTACCAAGTAGGTCCTAAAGGAGTCAGGCTACTGTGGTCAGGGAAGATTGTCATTCAGCCTTATGACAATCTTCTTGGAGAGATCTTCAAAAGTCTACTGAAAGACAACTACACTGAAGACATTCATGTCTACTGAAGATTATCAAGTCAGTAGAGGATAAGTCATCTGAAGTCAGTGTGCCCTGATCAAGTCCACTGAACCAAAGAGCCGTTGGACTCAGTCCACGTGGACCAATCAAGTCAAGACAACTCATCTGACACTGACAAGGCCGAGTTCCAAGAAAAGTAGGTGTTCCCTATTGATAGTCTGGATTCAAATGTGACTACCTCCAACGGTAACATTTGAATCTACACTATAAATACAAGCTTCCAGCTGCGGTTTCAAGTGTGTGTGATAAGGGAAATCTACACCTACGAGCTGGTGGTGCGAGAGTGGTGCAAGTCATGAGGGAGTCATAAGGGTGCACCATCTCCATCAAGAACACTGACCTGAGTTTTTCATAGTCATATTTGAGTGTTCCAGTTTGTATACTCGAGCTCATCATATACATCCTAAGCTTAGAGAGATTTTCCCAACCTTAGCTTAAAGGCTAAAACCATGTAAGGGAAAATCTCACCTAGTTGGAGAGAACCAAACCAAACTAAACCCTTTCCAGAATAGTGTTAGGTGTTGCAGTGAGGTGAGGAGAGGCAGCTCCGCGGAGGGGTGTGAGTCCAGTTGTGAGTGCACCTTGGCACGTTAAAAACAAGAATCCCGGGTAGTGGATTTCCTGTTAAATCAGGCAGTGGATGTAGGAGCTTGAGCCTCTGAACCACTTTACATTGCTGTGTTCTTTATTGCTTTACTGTCTTGCATAACATCAGTGTTAAAATAAAAAATTTCTCCTAATTTCCCATAGTGTCCTTGTTTGTGAATGAAAAAACGGGACCAACAATTGGTATCAAAGCGGGTTGTTCACATGACCACTGATCTAGTTTTGTTAAGAAAATTGGTCAACCGAGCAGATCTTAAATGTTTTAAAACTATGGGAATTTCTGCATGTTTCAAACTATTACATGTGCTCTGACCTCATTCTTGTAATAGAAAATCTTTTTGTTAGAAGTTTTGGAATCATCAAAAAGGGGGAAATTGTTGGGATATTTTAGTTTTGATGATTTTCCAAAACAACATGTAATAGGTTTGAAAGCAGTCAGGATAGTATCTCTTAGTTTCAGGTCAGGCTAGGTTGTTTCTCAGGAGAACAGGTTATCAGTGGAGGAAGAACTCATCTGAGGGGGGAACTCAGTGAGGGGGAACTCTGCTGAGAGGAACTCAGCTGAGGGAAGAACTCATCTGAGGGGGAACTTAGTGAGGGAGAACTCACTGACAGAGCCTGAGGAAGTCAAGATGACATCACAAAGAGATCGACTGAAGCCATGTCAGAAGACCTGAACCTGAAGAGAAGCCTGAAGGAAGTCCCACTGAGTATAAACCTGACTATTCTAAGCTGGTCAGTAGACTACTCAGTGAAGAGCATGATCAGGAGAATCAGTGCTGTACCAAGTAGGTCCTAAAGGAGTCAGGCTACTGTGGTCAGGGAAGATTGTCATTCAGCCTTATGACAATCTTCTTGGAGAGATCTTCAAAAGTCTACTGAAAGACAACTACACTGAAGACATTCATGTCTACTGAAGATTATCAAGTCAGTAGAGGATAAGTCATCTGAAGTCAGTGTGCCCTGATCAAGTCCACTGAACCAAAGAGCCGTTGGACTCAGTCCACGTGGACCAATCAAGTCAAGACAACTCATCTGACACTGACAAGGCCGAGTTCCAAGAAAAGTAGGTGTTCCCTATTGATAGTCTGGATTCAAATGTGACTACCTCCAACGGTAACATTTGAATCTACACTATAAATACAAGCTTCCAGCTGCGGTTTCAAGTGTGTGTGATAAGGGAAATCTACACCTACGAGCTGGTGGTGCGAGAGTGGTGCAAGTCATGGGGGAGTCATAAGGGTGCACCATCTCCATCAAGAACACTGACCTGAGTTTTTCATAGTCATATTTGAGTGTTCCAGTTTGTATACTCGAGCTCATCATATACATCCTAAGCTTAGAGAGATTTTCCCAACCTTAGCTTAAAGGCTAAAACCATGTAAGGGAAAATCTCACCTAGTTGGAGAGAACCAAACCAAACTAAACCCTTTCCAGAATAGTGTTAGGTGTTGCAGTGAGGTGAGGAGAGGCAGTCCCTGAGTGAAGAGGGATGTGAGGCCAGTTCGAGAGGCAGCTCCGCGGAGGGGTGTGAGTCCAGTTGTGAGTGCACCTTGGCACGTTAAAAACAAGAATCCCGGGTAGTGGATTTCCTGTTAAATCAGGCAGTGGATGTAGGAGCTTGAGCCTCCGAACCACTTTACATTGCTGTGTTCTTTATTGCTTTACTGTCTTGCATAACATCAGTGTTAAAATAAAAAATTTCTCCTAATTTCCCATAGTGTCCTTGTTTGTGAATGAAAAAACGGGACCAACAGAGTCTGCCAGAGGAGTCTGACCAGAGGAGTCTGCCAGAGGAGTCACCAGAAGACCTCTTCTAGATGTGGTTCAGAGCAGAAGTGTTACCTGACCAGACCAGACCTGACCAGAAGACCCCAGACCAGACGAGTCCTGACCAGATGAGAGAGACAGATTAGTTCACCCACTTAGAGGCTGCGTGTAATCTGGAGACAAGGAGATTTTGGAGATCATAATGGAGAAGAGGCAATCTGGATAGTCAACTGATAGGAGGATTTGATTGATTGCTTGATTGAAGTCAACTAATCAATCATATAATCAATCTTTGATTGATTATATCCCTCCAATTATGGTTGTTTGAATTTCTAGCTTCCAACGGCTAGTTAATCCTACAACTATAAATAGGAGTGCTTGGATTAGTTCATTAGACACAAGAGTCGCGCGAGAGCACACCAAGAACACACGAACTCTTCCAAACACTCACCTTCTTCATTAACGTTTATACACTCTTTAGGAGTTCCAGTTGGATCTTATAATTAACCTGTTCATCTTGAAAGGTTGTTGTAAGTTGTTGTACGAAGGAGCTGGTACCTCCAAATTCCAGTGGTTCGTGAGTTAGTTGGTTGGAGAGAGAGAAAGTCCCCTTTGGAGAAAGGGAGAGTGGACGTAGGATCGTTATATCCGAACCACTATAAATTCCGGTGTTTTCTACTTTTCTGCAATTTAGATTTCTGCATCTCAATTTTAGTACTTAATTTATAAATTGGGTTTTCATTAAAAATAAACTCAAAACGCTTTCCGCTGGATAACCATTTTTGGGACCAACAAGTGGTATCAGAGCAGTGTGTCCTACAGACCACTGTTTTGAAATTATTTGGTGGTCACCAGGGCATATCCATTTTTTTAAAACCCAAATATTTGTTGTGCTAACAATTTCTTGCAGAAATGGGTTCGAAGAGAAGCAGTAAAAGAAACACTAGGAGTTACTCCAAAAGGAGCTTCGCAGATGAGGAAGAAGAGGTATCCACTTCTGGTTATCATCCAATTATGGACCAGACGAAGAGATATGTCTTGTGACAGATGAGGTATGCAATCGAACTCCCTCTTCTTCTTCTTATTCTTCTTTTTCTGGACAATCAGAGGAGTCTGATATGCAGAAGATGCTATTAGATCTCCAAAATTCTATACAACTTTGTCAAAAGTTGGAAGATGAGAACTCAAAGCTGAAAGCAGAAAATTAGAAGCTTTCACAATATCTAGGCAACTCAGCTAATCTACCAGCTGAACAAAATCATACACTGGTTGAAGAGTCCTCTGATTTGACAACCAGGTGTATTGAACAAGTTAAGCTGATAGAAAAGTTGGTTGTTGAAAATGTTGAGAAAGACAATGAATATAATCTTCTTAAAGCTAAGTTTGATGAACTCTTCCATCAAAACAAAATTGTAAAAGATAGTGAGGACAAGCTCAAGCTGAGACTGGAGCAGCTGACTACAGCAAACAATGTTGTGTCACACATAGCTGCCTCATCTCAAAGAGAGCATGATAAAACAGGCCTTGGTTATTCCAAACCTGAATCCTCACATGTTCAGAAAGAAGAACAGCCTAGAAATTTTATTGATAAGGGCAAGAGGCCAGCTGACCAGGCAACCCAGCCTAATGGGCAGATGAGTACTAAAACTCAAAAACCCAAAAGGCAGAGGAGGAATTTTAAGAAGGGTTATACCCAGAATAAAAGACCTCAGCCAGGCCAGCAGAGTAGAAGACAGTCTGGATCTTCTCAAAAGAGGCAGAACCAGATGACTCCTACTCACCTGCAGAAGACTTTCAAGTCATCTGCCAGACCAGCTGGAACTTTTGATGGTTCTAGCAAGACTTATCCTTATCAACAAAATTTCAAGACTGTTGCATTAAGACAAGTTATTCCTTCTACTGGACAAGCTCATAAGAGAAGAAGAGCCTCTAGAAGAAATAACCATGTCGAAGCTTCTTATGTTCAGTGTGTTTTTGTGGACTTATATGGAAGAAAGATAAGATCACCTGATCTAAAAAGGGATGATCTATTCTTGTGGCTTCCTAAAAATTGTGCTAACCCCCCTGGACCCAGTAGGGTACCAAAAAGTTGATTGCCTGCAGATACACAAGAAGACCAGCTGATGTTTTGCCCCAATATCAGCTGAGCATACTTTGAGGGGGAAGATCAGTTGACCCAGCCTGCTAGAATCTCTATTTGTTATTTCAATATTTTCTTGTCTTGTTTTATTTCAGTTCTTTCAGTTTTAACATCATCAAAAAGGGGAAAATTGTTAGGATATAGATTAGATGTTTTGAGGATGTTAAAACAAAGAACTTATAATAGGACTAGCTGAACCTGTTAGTCAGCTACAGATTAGTCTTGGTCTAGAATAGGTCTTTGGTTAATGGGGAAGAAATATGGGTAGACCAGAGGAGTCTGATCAGAGGAGGTGACCAGATGAGAGGTGACCAGAGGAGTCTGATCAGAGGAGGTGACCAGATGAGGAGTCTGACCAGAGGAGTCTGCCAGAGGAGTCTGACCAGAGGAGTCTGCCAGAGGAGTCTGCCAGAGGAGTCTGACCAGAAGAGTCACCAGAAGACCTCTTCCAGATGAGGTTCAGAGCAGAAGTGTTACCTGGCCAGACCAGACCTGACCAGAAGACCCCAGACCAGACGAGTCCTGACCAGATGAGAGAGACAGATTAGTTCACCCACTTAGAGGCTGCGTGTAATCTGGAGACAATGAGATTTTGGAGATCATGATGGAGAAGAGGCAATCTGGATAGTCAACTTATAGGAGGATTTGATTGATTGCTTGATTGAAGTCAACTAATCAATCATATAATCAATCTTTGATTGATTATATCCCTCCAATTATGGTTGTTTGAATTTCTAGCTTCCAACGGCTAGTTAATCCTACAACTATAAATAGGAGTGCTTGGATTAGTTCATTAGACACAAGAGTCGCGCGAGAGCACACCAAGAACACACGAACTCTTCCAAACACTCACCTTGTTCATTAACGTTTATACACTCTTTAGGAGTTCCAGTTGGATCTTATAATTAACCTGTTCATCTTGAAAGGTTGTTGTAAGTTGTTGTACGAAGGAGCTGGTACTTCCAAATTCCAGTGGTTCGTGAGTTAGTTGGTTGGAGAGAGAGAAAGTCCCCTTTGGAGAAAGGGAGAGTGGATGTAGGATCGTTATATCCGAACCACTATAAATTCCGGTGTTTTCTACTTTTCTGCAATTTAGATTTCTGCATCTCAATTTTAGTACTTAATTTATAAATTGGGTTTTCATTAAAAATAAACTCAAAACGCTTTCCGCTGGATAACCATTTTTGGGACCAACAAAAACGTAGAATAAAAAGCAAACAGCAAAATCAATAGAGATGAGCCTCAAGGTCCAATCCTCTGTTGATTTGGATTATCACCCAGCTCGGGTTCAGAGGACTCATTTTCAAGAACTGGAGAGGTAGATGGCTCAGGAGCAGGGCCGGAAACAGCAACAGTCTCTGGTAAAGATGGAGCAATTGCAGCAGGAGAAGGATCCGAGAATAAGAGAACGCGCAAATGAGGCTCCATCTGGGGCAGCTCTGAAGATATCTCCACTTCTTGGGCCAACTTTAAAGCTACCTTCTGCGCCACAAGAGGGAACCAGGAGCAATCTGCCTTCCCCTTGGGATCGCCTTTGAAATAAGGAGAAGGCGTAAGACCTTGCTTAGCACGAGAAAGACTAAGTTTCTCGGTGAAACCTTTCTCTTCAGCCTGAGAGACAGCAGAGTTGAAGCCTTGCTTGATGAAATAACCTAGGTGGGGACCCATGTGGCATAGAAACAAGGGACTTTGATGATAAGCCTTGAGAGACTCCTCAATCAGCTCTTTGAGAAATTCCTGGCCCAAAGTAGTCCCTAAGAGCTTTGTGCGACATCTATCAATACCCTCAGATAGACCTTGTGAGAAACCCTCCGCCCTCGAGGTTATCTCCCTTTGCTCCGCCTCAGAAAGTTTTTTCTCCAAGTCGGAAATCTGAGAAGCCTGTTCAGTGGTGAGAGCAGCAGCTCTGCTTATCGCCTTTTTAGCTTGAGCAAGATCGACATCCCTGGAAGATAATTCTTTCTCTTTCTTAGTTAACTCTTGCTGAAGTTCGGCAATGGAGAGGGAAGAGCCCGAAGAAAGGAATTGGGCCTGCAGATCCAGAAACTGAAAAGAAAAAATGAAATCTCAGAGGTCAGAAAAAGACCTAACAGGAAAAGGTAAATGAAAGAAAAGAATTGAGACCCTTACCTCAACCAATTTGTGAAACATAGAGCCTCGAAGCTGGTCAGGAGATGACGGAGCAGGGGAAGAGCTGTGATCCAACACTTGGAGGGATTTAAGAAACATAAGGCACTTGTCCTCCACAGGAACAGACGGATCATGTAGAAGGTCGTTGGAAGTCAAATCTTCAAGCCTAGCTGAATCGGAACACTCTTGACTATTTTCTTCCGCTTGGAAGGAAGCTTAGCAGAGGACGGGTTCACAGCTCTCTTTCCTCGAGTTTGGTAAGAGGGTTTGTTCTTATCACCTTTATTTTCCTCTGAAGCCAGCACAGCTTGAACCGGATCCGCATAGATGGGATCTATAGAAGAAACATAAATCTCAGGAGCATGTGCAGTGGCAGAGGAACCCTCTTCTTTTACTGACTTGAGTTGAGAAGAGGTCATGGGCTTCGGTGGTGCATCGTCATCATCTGATAGAAGGAGCGCATTCTCCCAGCTCATGTCTGTTCAATAAGACACAACAACATATAAATAAAGACTATAGAACACACTCGAATAGAAAAGGGTGTGGGGATAAAGGGAATACCAGCTCCAGGGGGAGGAGGAGCTGCAGAACCCAAGAACCCAAAGCTAAAGAGAACGACTGTATCTTTTAACAGAGGGAAAACTTTAGGTTTCCCCTTTTTATTGGCAACACGATTCAGATACACCATTAACTCACGGGCAGCCGGGGGAGTAATTTCTTCAGGAGAGAGTGATGGTTTGATAGGATCTGGAACTTCGTATTGCCATCCTTCCGGATCACAATAGAAAGGTCATTGGCCAGAGCGAGGGGTAACTATGAAGAAGCTGTCTTTCCAATGAGAGTCAATACCAGGCGGTTTACCTATGAATTTAGCTAAGCCACTAGGACGAGAGCTAAAGTAATAAAATTTCTCTCTCCGTTTGAGGTCGTGGTGGAAATGAAACAGCTCGGCAGTAGGGAACCCCTCATTGACCTCAAACACTATATAGAAGGATAAGGCTAGTCTTATAGCAGACGGGTTTAATTGATTTAGAGGAATTTGGTACAGATTATATCTTGGCGAGATAAGGGCAAATGGGGAAGCGCAGCCCTGCCAGAATCTGAGAGCCCCAGAAAGCAAGGGAAGGATACACCACATAGTTAGGTCTCTCACTGGGATGTGGGAGTTCAATGATGAAGTCGGGGTGCGGTTCTAGAGCCCCTGTTATCACCTTCAACTCCTCGGGAGTCAGATTAGATTGACGGGAGATCATATTTATTTTATCAGCCTCGCGAAGAGACTCGGGAAAAAGAGGGCGGCCGGAACCGGGAGACTCGACCAATTTAGAAAGTAAACTAGACGCCGGTAAACCTAGAATAGCTAGACGTTTCGACACCCTAAGAGGTGCAAATGACACCGGACTCTCGCCGGAAAAGGGGGGGAGTTTCGACATGATGAAATTTCTAAAGAAAAATAATCACAATAAAGCGAACAAAAGAGAGGAGGGGAAATACCTCACCTAGATGAAGACGGGAGCGGAGGGGCCGGAAGAAATGATAGCCTATCAGAAAAACCCCCTCCAAAACTTGCGGAGGAAAACGCTGTCTAAGATGATGGTCCAAAGAGAAGAAATGAATAGGAAGAGCGAAAGGAAAGAAGAATCACGAAGAACCCCTTCTTAAACTGGACGCGTGGAGGTGGGCCGAGAAACCGCCCCTTTTTTGGGCCTCCACGTGTACAGCCCAGATAAAGGCAGTTGAAGGGACTCCCTAATCCAAGGGTCCCAATAATACACGACTTTTAAAAAGAAAAACGGGCGGGAAATGAATTATTGGCCCAATGAACCTGAAAATTCGAGAGCTTAGAAATAATGTTTGAAAAGCTGTGGATCACACCACAGTTAAGAGAATCTATTCCGAGTGATCTTCTGAAATATCACTTGGAATAGGGGGGAGTAGTTGATGTAGGCTCTGCTAGAATGGACAGAGCACATCAATTCTGAAAAAGCCAGACCAAAACGAAAAACTCTGCTCAGAGATAATGAGAGCAAAGATCTGAGCTCACCATCATAGAAGACTTCGAAGAGACCGAATAAGTCTGGAAAACGAATGAGATCCCTCTTGCATGGCCTCGTCAGGCTTTACTTGTTTTACCCCTTGAAAGGAGAAACCATATTTTAACAGCTCTGCCAGAGCTTATGAAATATTATTTGAAGAACTCTGGAAAATTAGTACTTGATGAGGGATTCGAAAGCCTCTTACTCGTATAAAAGTTTGTGAAATAATATTCGATTCATTTGAAATATATCTCTCCAGAGCTTCTCAAAAGCTCTGGATACCGATCGCAATATGTGAATATAAAAGTCAGAAGATAAAGTGTTATCGAATCCCAAGATCCCCAGAAGCTGGGAACATTCTCTTATTCCACAAAATCACGAATAATGGAGAAAGGAATATTAGATCTGTCCTTTTCACGAGCTCTGGGACTGAGGCTAAAAAAAGGACGATTCTGTCAGGATTTGCCTGTGCTAAACGACACAGAACAGGCCAGCCAAGGGACACGCGTCGGCTCCTAAGGCACCCGGGTCCCCAAGTGGTCCCAAGAATAATTAGGGCAACAGAGACGATTTTACTATTCTGCCCCCACAGCTTAAAGGTATAAATACTCATTTTCCTTCTTCATAACAAGGTATTATCACTATTACTCACTCATATTTTCTAGCTTTCAGCTATGGCTTTTCTTCTATAGCAAGTTTTCTGACTTGAGCGTCGGAGGGTCGACGCCGGAGCCCTCTCCGGCCCGACTTTGTGCAGGAATCCCACCGAAGGTCCAAGCTATCACTGGAGGTCGCCATCTGGAGCTCCAGAGACCGTTTTCTAGCCTTCTCTCTTGTGTTCCTGGGCTTTTACAGAGAGGCTCTCAGGTACCACTCTTAGTATTTCTCTCAATACTTGCTTGATTTTGTGTTGATCTTGAGTTTGCACTCATCAATGGGTGACAATGGCATAAAAACAATTCTCATTATAATTTGTATGTTATTATATTTATAATAAAGTTTAACACTTATCAATTCACACATATATCTCATCTTATTTTATATACATTATTTGAGAATCAAACCTCACCCCTCCTCCCTCCTTTATTTTAAAATTCTACTATTCTATAGGTTGGTTTAAGTATTTTGGCCACTTCTATATATTCTATATTTATCTTCATAATTAATATAAGTTGTCATTTTGAATTTTTGAGTTTGTATGAATTAGAATAATATATGGTGTTCTTTTTTAATTGCAAATTGATGTATTTTTTGTGATGTATTAATTGACCATTTAAATTTTAGATAATTTAAAAATTATTAATTGAAATCGATTTGTAATTTTTTTTATTGCATTGGGTTAATTGACCATGCATATTAAGTAATTTTAAATACTAGAAAAACTATTTAAAATTTTAGAAATTTTATTATCTGACTCATTCTTTAAAAATTAGCATTTCGTTAACAATTTTATCAATTTGGTGTAATTTTCACAGTCTAGAAATGTTGCACAAAATCTCTTCATCATTTGGAAAATGTATGAAACTCCTCTATAAAGCAAATTCTGCATTATTTGGAAAATGAGTTAACGATTTTTACATTTTTTTTCTATTTTCCATTATGTCCTCCATAATACTATCTTAGGACTTCAACATTTGAAAAAAAAAGGAAATAGAATAAATAGATAACACCTTTAATTAATTTATTTTTCTTAAAGAAAATTTTACTTTATTTAATAAGCCATGTGAAAATTTTCTTGATAAAAAAAAATAAAAAAAAATAAGCCATATGAAAATCTCACCAGAGAATTCTACGAAACATTTCAGTATTGGGAGTTTCATGCCATTATCCCTATGAAATTAGGCAATCTTGCACATTTTCTTCAAGGATGATTTACGATGAGGTATGTATGAGGTCTCTTTATTTTTTCTTGATTTGAGCCCTTGGCTCCGAGTTGTGGGGTCATTGCACCTTTTCTTATTATTCTTAATAAAATAGCCTTTACTTGCCTATAAATTTAGGTAACATGTGTAATTGAAATGCATACTGGAAAAATATCACGATTACATTCATAATCATACCTAATCTATATAAATTTTATTTTGATAAGTAGGCATTACATAACTAAACACTATTTATGTGAGGATTGAAGGGGTTAATGCAACGATCCTTGACGAACACCTTTATGCAATACATATGCAGTGAATGAGCGACAAGTTATTAAATGCACAAGAAAATTGTTAAGTGTGTTAGACTCAGTCTAAAGTTGGGTGATCCCTTTATTGGAGCCTTTAAGACTCTATTTATAGAACTCAAGGTTTATGTCTTGTGTCGCCCTAATATTCTATGCAATCCAGAGCATTAAATGTTTGGATTTGCTAGGAACAAATGTCTAAAGCTTGTCCTATCTAAACCGGGCTCTGCCAATGGCTTATTCCCACCTAAGCTCTGTGGGGAGATCTCCTTACGAATAACGGTCTCCTTTCTAAACTAGGTAGGTGATATCTGCTCGATTTCGGCTATGTTGATTTTTTTCCTATCTAGGGAATGATCTTGTCTGTTCCAATCTTAATATTGGGCTTGACCCTTGAGGCATGTTGAGGTCGGATGTAGCCTCTGAAAATGCCTTGTCGCGTCATCTTTAACAGGTCGTGTAATCTCGCCTCGGTCATGGGATAAGTGCGAAGCTCGTTGTCAACGAGCTCGTTTGTCGAGCCCTGAAAGGATCTGATGATGGCCAGATTGGTCCTAGCTGGGCGAGGTCATGTGCGACCTTGTTGTTTGACCTCGCCAGAGACGGTAGTGGGATTATACCCTTTTCCCTTGATACACTGAAAATTATAGACTTTTATGGACCTCGGTAGGAGTGGTTCCGACCTCAACCTAAGTGTAATACTTATGGATAATTATTACCACAACGCTCGTTAAATTGCATTTTTTTGTCGAATATAAAATTAATTAATTCATATTGAGGGTTGAGTATATCAATTGGGGGGAGGTGGAAGAGATACAATGTGGAAAATTTAATAGCGGTAAAGTTTTTTTAATGAGATTTGAACTTGGGAAGTGGATGTGAGCTATGATGGTGTAAAAGAATTGTATTTCACCTAAAAGTTTAAATTTGTAAAAACAGATTTTAAATTAATTAATATATATTTCCCCCACCTCATAAAAGAGAGGACACACATATAAAGAAGGTAGAAGAATGAGCGAAAATTTGAGGGGTAATTTTGTAAACATTTATGCGTAAAGTAAATAAATAAAATGAGTTGAATTGTATGTGCGTGCGAGCCCAAAAGTAATGACATTTTGTGTAAAATTGAGGATATTGTGATGGTGGAGTTCATGGAGGATATGCTATTTTAAAGGTGTAAAAGATATTGTGGGATGGATAAAAAAAATGTGAATGATATTCCGGAGCGGATGGAATAATAATTTACTATCGTATTCAGTTTTATTTAGTATTTAATTTAAGGCCTATTTGCACTAATCACATCAATATTTCAACGAGTTTGCATCTAAACTACCAAACTATATTTCTTTGCATTAATGCACTAAACTTAATTTCTGATCAATTATTTTGTGCACGTGCTATATGAAATGGTATTTCAGTCAAAACTCTTCATAATTGAAATACATAAAGTCCTTCGTCACTTTCATCGTCTACCTCTTTGCGTCTTTGCGCCGATGTATACTGCCTCGTGTGCCTGCTCCTTGGTGTCGTTCTCAATCTCGCAAGTCCATCTTTTTTTTAGTCATTTGCTGCCAATTAATTTTTTTTTAGCGAAAATACCCATCACATGTTAAATCTAGGAAAAAAATTGGTTGAAAATTAAGTTTAGTGATTTATATGTCAAACTTTGATAGTTTATGTTGGTGCAAAAAAATACATAAATTAGTGATTTAGGTGCAAAATCGCTCATAGTTTAGTGAATCAACACAATTAGACCTTAATTTAATAATTAAGATAAAAAGATATACTCCCTCCGTCTCGGAGAACTCTTCACGCTTTTCTTTTTTATCCGTCTCACAACGTTCTTCCACTCTTAAAATAGAAATAACTATTTATTACAAAAGTCAATAAAATATTAAAATATCATTAATTAATTTATCCAACCTCACACTTACATACTTATTTTTTTGGTAGATTTTATATGAAAATAGTTCATGATAAACTTAATATGAAACTGTTTTAAAGTATAAAATATTTAATCAATAGTATTAAAAATTTCACCAGGTGTATTAAAAGTTGGGGGAAAAAAAATCAATAATAATTGTAATATAGTATTATTGACCCTGATTTTTTTATATTCCTGATGATATATTTGATACTCTTAATTAAATACATGATATTTAAAAGAAATTATAATAAATTTATCATGAATAATTTTTAGATAAAATTTTGGATTTTTTTTTTAAATCGCGAAAATGTAAAGGATTTTTCGGAACTGGGGAGTAATAGTTTACTCTTCGTCCGACATATATATTATCTAGAATAAAATCGTGGCTATCAAATATCAATCCTCTAGAAGAAAATCGTGGCTATCAATCCTCGTGCTTAGTGGTCTAATTCTGTCACGATGACAATGACGTGAATTGGTACATCGAATTCAATAAAGGGATTTAGATTAGATGAACCAAATGTTAAACATTAATTTATTAAATGAAAACACACAGAAAAGCAACAAAAAGACTAACCAGTCGTCACGAACCTGTGGGGATAGCTGAAAAATTACTGTGACGCTCAGATTTAATTTTTTTGAAAGAGTTATTTCCAAAAAAAAAAAAAAATTAAAAAGAGGATTTTAAACATTCTATCTTAAATAAAATACTCATTCAAAATTAACTGCTGATTTATTATTTGTCACCATAAATTAAATTAATTTTAATTAATATATGAAAAATAATAACCTAAATACATGATATATAAATATATTAGTCTTAGGAAGATATAATTATGAAAGACAATACTATTTTATTGTCATTTAAGAAAAAATCGATTGAGTAGGGGGGAAACAAATTCCTTAAGTAGCAATTAAGTATTCACTCTGTTTCTGAGTAAATTTCTCACTTTTCTTTTAGAGTCGTTTCATTTTAAATTTCTCATATGGCAAAAACAATACTCTGTTACATATAATATTTAACCTTCAAATTTACACAATATTACCAAAAATATCACTAATTTCATTCACTTTTTAACACTAATTCATTACTTTACCACAAAAATCAACATAAACAAATACACTTTTTTAAACAAAACAACAAAAAACTATGAAAAATTTGCTCCTGAATGGAGGGAGTTTGACTTTTTGTCATTACTTCATTAGATTATTGTTTGCCCTTCATATAGTTACCTTCCCCAGTTATTTTTTATACTATTAACCAATAATAGTTTTTTTTTTTTTTTAAATTAGAGCACAACACAAATAATATAACCATTGTAATTATAATTATTCATTCAGGAAAAAAAAAAGGAAATGAAATTTATTCTCATTGAATTGAAGAACTCAAGCAAGCTCCCCTGAGGTCTCATTTTAAATGCATAATATTAACTAAATTCAAATTGAATTCACATTAACTGATAAAAAAAATACAGTGCATATTGACAGCAATGATAAAAGTATTTTTTATATTTTTCACCTTGTGAAAATGTTCGTTATGTTTCCAAAACTTGGCAAAAAATACTTCATAATCAGTTACAACCAATGTGTAACCGGTACACGTTGATGTAGCTGTGTTTTTTTTTTTTTTTTATAATGAAAATGTCATTTATGTTTTTATTATTTGATGAAAATATCATTTATATTTAATGAATAAAATATAGAAAATTATATCTAATGAATATTTTTAAAATTAAATAATAAATTTAAAAATATAACAATCAAATTCAATATTTCATTACAAAAAATATTTATCCTCCTTTTCTATTATTTGAAATACCTTTAAATAATTCAAATTAGTAATTTAAAAGAAAATAAATAGATATTGAATATAAATATTTTTCAAATATTCAAAATTATTTTAAAATATTTGACAATAATACATCAGATAAAATAAAATACACCAAATTATTTTAAAATATAAATATATTCTGAAATATAAGAATTAAACATTAGAAATTCAATAAAAATGTAATCACCAAATTAATCTTTTTTAAGTTTTACATATATAAATGACAATTCATTATTTAAAAAAAACTAAAAATAATTTAAAATTTTAATTTGAATAATCACTGTTGTTACCGTATTTATCCGTATATAGGGGTAGGACATTTTGGACGGTATAACATATAAACGGGTACGAACACGAAGAACACAAGCAATGCGGGAAGAACCGAGAGGTTCCTCCCTGAAATATGGCGTCGGGCGGTTCATGAAGATGAACACCCTAGCCTATGGTGTTTTATATATTTGGGGAGTATTTTGTGGGGAGGAAGATGATGATCTTCTTACAATGAGTTGGGGCCTCTATTTATAGAGGCCCAAGCTCCTCACTAAAGGAGCAATTCCGACCCTTTATTTTAGGGTATTAATTACAACCGCAAATCTAATAAACAGTATTAAATCTACTATTACAATATCTTGTCAGTACTTTGATATCTTCACTGATGTTGACCCTCGATTCTGTCGAGGTGGAAAGATCTGACGAGGTCGAGTTGTCTGACGAGGCCGATTTGTCTGACGAGGCCGAGGTTCGTTCACCTCGAACAGTCGCGATAACTCGTCTATTAGGTTATTTAGAGCCAAGATCCTGTTATCGAGGCATAAACCCCGGTTCTGAGATAGTATATAGGTCAAATACGGAAATATTCGTGACACAACAATTGCCCCCAAGATTGAGCTCTGACGATAGTCGGAGTTTGATCTTGATCTTTGCTCGAAACATGCTTCATTTGCCCCCGAGTCTGCTGATAGGATAGCTCGGGTGCCCCGTGGTTCTTTGATGGCAGAGGCCTTAATGGGAATATCTTCTGTCATATTCGGCTTGGTGAATTTTGTAACGGGTTGTGATAGGCGGGGAACGATCCTTTATCGTGCCCCCGGGTCGATAGTTTTTCTATGCTCGTACTTTGAGACGAGACTCTTAGTACGAGATTTTTTCTGTGCTTGTCGAGAGCTAGAGCTTGTCGAGAGACTTGACTGTGCTCGTACTTTGAGTCGAGGCTCTTAGTACAAGACTTTTCTGTGCTCGTCGAGAGCTAGAGCTTGCCGAGAGTCTTTCTATGCTCGTACTTTGAGTCGAGGCTCTTAGTACGAGACGTCTCTGTGCTCGTCCTTTGAGAAGAAGCTCTTAGTATGAGGCTTTTCTGTGCTCGTTGAGAGCTAGAGCTCGTCGAGAGACTTGACTGTACTCATACTTTAAATCGAGGCTCTTAGTACGAGACTTTTCTGTGCTCGTTGAGAGCTAGAGCTCGTCGAGAGACTTGACTGTGCTCATACTTTGAGTCGAGGCTCTTAGTACAAGACTTTTCTGTGCTCGTCGAGAGCTAGAGCTCGTCAAGAGTCTTTCTGTGCTCGTACTTTGAGAAGAGGCTTTTAGTACGAGACTTTTCTGTGCTCGTCGAGAGACTTGACTGTGCTCATACTTTGAATTGAGGCTCTTAGTACGAGACTTTTATGTGCTCGTCGAGAGCTAGAGCTCATCGAGAGTCTTATATGTGCTCGTACTTCGAGGCGTGGCTCTAGGTACGAGTCTTTTGTACCCGTACTTCGAGGCGTGGCTCTAGGTACGAGTCTTTTGTACCCGTACTTCGAGCTGTGGCTCTCAGTATGGGTCTTTAACTATACCATCTTAAAAAGCTTGTATGTTAGCGCTCGCCTGTGAGTTTTACCTCGTCGGGAGTCTTTTGCCCCTTTGAGATCTTGTCTCGTCCGGGGACTTTTATGCCATTCGAGGCCTGGCCTCGAAATTGGTCTTAATGCTCTAGGGAGGCATGACCTCTTAAAGAGTCTGGGTGTAACATGACTGCCTGAAAAGGTCTCGCTGTTACGTGCTCGCCTCGAATCTCTAGGATCCTTCGGGAGGCTTTTGCTCAATGAGACTTTTTGCCCATTTGAGATCTTGTATCGTCCAGGGACTTTTATGCCATCCCGACGTATGTCGGCGTGATTGGTCTTGTGCTCTAGGGAGGCTTTGCCTCTTAAAGAGTCTAATGTGCCTAGGTCGAGATCTTGTTCAACCTAGGGCTTTTGCCCTCTGAGGTGGATTCCTCGACGAGTGACTTTTACTCGCTGAGAGACTGAGCTCGTCGAGAACCGAAGCTCGTCGAGAGGCTTTTTCTATATCTGTGATCGTGTATTCAAGCCGGTGAAGGCGGACAAGCTCATCGCGTAAAAGGTGGATAGGATCTCGCTATTTAAAGCGGAAGGTCGACGTCGGTGAAAGCGGACAAATTTAGCTAATAAAGGCGAAAAGACAACGCTAGCAAAAGCAGATTGGTCGACACCGGTGAAGGCGGATAGAATCTCGCTATTTAAAGCGGAAGGTCGATGCCGATGAAGGCGGACAAATTTTGCTAATGAAGACAAAAAATCAACACTAGTAAAAGCGGACTGGTGGACGCCGGTGAAGGCGGGTAAATATTATTGAATATGCAACGTTCAATTTTGTTTCAGATTTTCCAAAATAAACATTTATATGTAGGTATCTATGCCCCCGGCTTTTAATGTGTTCGCAAATATTTTGTAATTTGCAGTACATTAAAAGGAATTTTGGCGAAGATAACCTGATGTGGATGGGCAAAAGGACTGCCCGTATTCTTTCGAGTTGATGCAGTGGCTTCGGGCTGCTGTGTGAATTTTTCCAGCTCAAAATCTTCTAAAAAATGGTCTGATAACTCCTTTGCAATGGGCCAACAGTTTCTTGATAATAATAAAGGCCCACGAGTTTGCTTTAAATAACAATAAAACCCATCTGCCACTTGAAATTGGCCCAGGACTTTGAAATAAAATCCCATTCTTGAATAACTACCATGGCCCAACTGCTGCTTGAAGAAAATACAGGGCCCAGCTGCTGTGTATTCTTCAAACAATAAGGCCCAATATATCATCAATTGAATCCCTTTGCCAATTGGGATTTTAGGCTTCGTCTTCTTTGCCCATTCTCTCAGTCTGGAAATCCCAGAAGCAATTTGAGAGGAGATAGCGGATCGATCGGCTTCGGAAGAGAGGTGGAAGTAGCGCCGCCGGTTTGATGACGGACCTAGCGAGGCGGCGTTTGGTGGCGACTGGTGTCCAGCGTCGGCGTAGATTGAGGTAGTGGAACGGCGGAATCTGTGTGCTGCCGGGATTGGTCCACCGTGGTAACAGCGACGACATTCATGGAGGCTACAAGTGGCGGCCGCTGCCGCTGCGTCTAGCGGCGGTTATTAATGTCCAAAGGTGCGGTGGTTTCGTGGTCGACGACTCGGAGTAGGGCGGTCGATGCCGAGGTGGTTTGCATTGTGTTGGAGGCAGTTCACTCTGGTCTGAACATTAGTGTGTGGCAACGTCGCGTTTGGGGCCCACCAACGCCGATATTGGCGGCAATCTATGAAACCAAAAGGTCGGTGAAGGTGTGAACAGGGGATGAGCCCAGAACCCGGCATGGGAGAGTGTCGTTTAGCGATGAAAAGGTACATCACTTTTCGGTACCTTGACTAGTTGAGTTGATATCGACGATGTAGATTGATGCCGACTATTTTTGATTAAGTGGTCGATGTTGTGAGGCAGATGTCGAAGTGGTATGCTCGATAGCGTATGAGATCGGCTAGGGGGCCATCAGCAATTCCGTCTGAGTCGCGGGCAAGGCGAGGGACCTCGTCTTCGCTTTGATTTGTAAGCTAGAGGCATCGACCTCGGTAGCTTGGTGTGAGAAAGAGCTTAGCCTCGGCGGAGTGGCACCTTTGCGGCTGATGCTGAGCTTGGTGGTCGGCTAGAGTTGGGCACAACCGATGATGTGAGTGGCGAGGCTTGGTGATGCAACTCATCACTCAGTGGCTGTGTGCCGATGTTAAAGGTATGTGCTTGGCCTCAGCAGTTGTTGGACCGAGCTTGGTGGTGACGGGAGTGGCCGAACTCGGTCATTTGTGTGAATCAACCTCGATTTATGTGGTGAAGCTGAGGTCTGGGCTAGGCAGTGCGACGCCGTCCTTGGTGAGTAGAGATCGGCCTCGGCTGATGCGCGTGGGTGAGTCGATATCAGCAAACGAACGTCTCGGTGGAGGGGCGGCGGCCTCCGGGGAGGGACATCGACCTCGGCTGAGGATAGGCCCGTCCTTGGTTGCGCTCCGTTCCCTGGTCTTGGTGTGAGCTTGGTGCCGGGGTGCCGGGGTGACGGGGTGAGAAGACGGTAGTCACTTTCAGCGAGTGGTCGAGTTGCCTAGGAGGGATATCGATCTCGACAGCGGAGAGATGCCGACCTCGGCAATGGTTGCTCGATTTTGGCTTCTCGACCTTGGCAGCACGCAAATCGATGCGGGTCAGGTGATCTTTGACCATATCAGATAAGATTTTCTTTATTTACTGAGTAGTGAGGAGTGGTTGTATCCACCCTTATTGACCCGTGGCTTGACTGCACGGGGAAAGTGGTTGTACCTACCCGCTCCCGAAGACCCGTGATTGTACGGCAAGAGGTCTGGTTTTCTTTTTCTTTTTCCACTTCTTCGGAAATTTCTTCTTCTTGTTCTTCATAGATTGATGGCCGGAGCGGTGATAGAACTGGCCGTTGAGGGGCGGAATTGCCATCGGACGGGAAGCACCCACCGGTGCCGGTCCGTTAGCATTTTGGCCGTTGAAAGGCGGCGTTGAGCTTTGGACGGGGAGCACCCACCGGGGCCGGTCCGTTAGCTCATTTATCTCCGGTAGGAATATTTAGGAATTTTTCTGAGTGTGGATTCGAACTAGGTTCGATATGTATAATTGATTTGAACTTTATATGGGTTCGATATTTTATGATGACTGGATGTTTGTTCTTTGGGTTTTTGTATGAACTGATAGTAGCTATTTGTAATGAAACTTGAAGTTTTGAATGGTATTTTTCCAGTACGATGAGTGAACACGGGAAAGATTGTAGGAATTTTTGTTTGATGAATGGTATCATTTCCAAGTGGGATTTCCTGTATGTATAAATGTATTTTTGAGGACTTGGATTTTGATTTTATTTCTCTAGGCTCGTAGTTCTTTCGGATAATGAAATGAACTAATGAGTTTTTGGGTGATTACTACGAAGGAGAGGAGTTTTGAGAAGGTGGAACTCTTTTTGTAAGCTAAAACGTTAGCTTTCTGTTATATTAAGAAATTTAGTTTGTTGGAATAAAGGAACAGGAGTATGGAATGAATACTATGAACTTATATGTGTGGCTGTATAGATTTTCGTGTAAAAAAATGAAAAACTTGTATAAACATTTGGCTTTCTTCAGTGGATGATAATGAAACAAACTGAAACAATGAGTCATACCATTTTTTATTTGGTGAGAGCTTCAAGCGGTGGATCTTTGCTTGAAAACTGTGTGATCTCTTGATGATATTCGAGATAGATCTTCGTGTACCCTTCTTCTAGCGCTAATTGTTGTTATCGTATTTATCCGTATATAGGGGTAGGACATTTTGGACGGTATAACATATAAACGGGTATGAACACGAAGAACACAAGCAATGCGGGAAGAACCGAGAGGTTCCTCCTTTAAATATGGCGTCGGGCGGTTCATGAAGATGAACACCCTAGCCTATGGTGTTTTATATATTTGGGGAGTGTTTTGTGGGGAGGAAGATGATGATCTTCTTACAATGAGTTGGGACCTCTATTTATAGAGCCTCAAGTTCCTCACTAAAGAAGCAATCCTCACCCTTTATTTTAGGGTATTAATTACAACCGCAGATCTAATAAACAATATTAAACAGTATTAAATCTATTATTACAATATCTTGTCAGTACTTTGATATCTTCACTGATGTTGACCCTCGATTCTGTCGAGGTGGAAAGATCTGACGAGGCCGAGTGGTCTGATGAGGTTGAGGTTCGTTCACCTCAAACAGTCGCGGTAACTCGTCTATTAGGTTATTTAGAGCCAAGATCCTGTTATCGAGGCCTAAACCCTGGTTCCAGTATACCCCGGTTTTGAGATAGTATTTAGGTCAAATACGGGAATATTCATGACACAACAATCACTTACATCTAAAATGATTTTAAAATTTACATATATAAATAATCACTTAAATCTAAAAGTCCAGAAATTCTCAATTAAAATTTAATAATAATTTAAAAGATATTTAAATAAAAAATAAATATTTTTATATATGTTATTAACTAATTATTTTCAATTATTTAAAGAAATTTTAATAAAAAATTTATATTAAAATTTTATTATGTTGTTTTTTAAAATTTAAAATAGTTTTACATGTTTTAAATATACTTTGATATTTTTAGAGTATTTTATGATTTTATTTATTATTTTCTATTAAGTGGTTTTCTATATTTTGATCCTTAATTTTAGGAATAATTACAGCCCCCTACATGCTTTATAGTCTAAATTACACTATAATTGTCAAGATAAATATAGTTTCTATTGACTACATAAAATGAACAACAATACCCCTACTAAAATATCCTGAGAATGTCAGCAAAAAAAGGACGCTCCTCACTTTTCCTATTATTGAGTGAAATCAAATTCAAATTCATTCTCTCACTCTCTTTCCCTCTCTTAAATTATTCATCCAACAGAGGCCAAACACGGGCGGCAGCGCTCCTCTAAGAACAAAATACAAAACCCTCACGCTGATGCACCGGAGCGCCAACCTTTTAGATTCAAGCAACGACAGCACCACAAAATTGATGTCAAGCTTCACTACAGCTGTTACGGTGGCGACTGAAATCGTAAGCAGCAATACAACCACCCTTCCAGATCTATCTTCGACAGATGTTCCGACTACCTTTAACACATTTTTCGGTGAGCAGGGGTGGTGTGTGGCAAGGTGAACAGCGACGGCGTCGGGGGTTGGGCTGGCTGAGCGGCGATGGATAGCATTGAAGCTCGCCGGAGTGCTAAGTGGTGTTGACGGGGATGGTTATTTGTGAAGCAACTGTTGCAAAAATGTAATATCTCTCTCCCTTCATCTAATTTGTATGTTTCACTACGAAGATTTAAGATGTTAATGGGACTAGGGCTTGTATTTCTGAAATTTGGGGAAAATGTGTATTTTGTTAATTTCTTATAAATTTCTCTCTGGGGTTGCATTATTTAGTAATGTAAGTGTCGAATAAACTCGATTCAATTTCTAACTTTTGCTATCCATGAGGAATTTTGGTGAAATTAAGGAATAGACAGAGAATAAATTTTGATGGGAAAAATGACTAATATAATTGAGTTGAAGGTGTTCGAAGAATTTCCTAAATGGAAAATTACTTGATTTTGATGAGAATTAATTCGTTAATTAAGATTAGGTATCCTTCTACCATGTTTATTTTATTTTACTGCCTGTATGTTTTATTTTACTGCCTGTATGTTTTATTTTACTGCCTGTAATTGGAGATGATTGTTGCTTGAGATTATATTATGTGCAAATTGTTAAGGTTAAACAAGTTCATCTAATTGAAACACTAACCATTCAGTTGAAACAAGAGCATCTCAGGCCTTTTTATATTCTGTAATTACATTCAATATGTAAGGATACAAAAAGCTGATATTTTTTACTGTGTTCATCCCTTTGTGGTTCTTATTCCTTTGTTCCTTCTTTCCTAAGGAATAACGAAGTGCAATTCGCTGGTGAACTCCAACCTACAGGCTGCCACTACATCCTCAATCTGCAAGCTTTGGATCTAGTTCTTAAATTAAACCATTTATCAATTCCATCTGCTAATTCTTCATTTGTATGTGAGAGAATAATTCAACTTATTAATGATCTATGGTTTTTGTTTCAGAAAGTAGATCCACCAACTGCTGAAGCAATACTTATTGAGAAGCCCAAAGCTAGATAATGTGAGTGTATTGAGAGATTAAAAAGGAGAATGTGTAATGGGTGATAAAGTAGATTTTAATTGGGTGTCTTAGAGTTGGAATTAATAGGATTTCAAATCCATCAATCTAAGTCTCATTACAAACGAAGTTTGGTATTTCAGTGTCCAAATGTTGGGTGGGCTTGTTGCACATGTGAATTGTGTTTGCAACTTTAGTAGGGGGGAAGTATAACTGAAGTTTTTTGATCGGTTTCTGTTTGAATAGTCAACTTGGTGTTGTAATATTGTAAATATCTTGTAGGACTTTCCATTCTACTTGTTAAATGATATTACATGAAGGATGGTGATAATGGATGGACTGAGGTACAAGAATCTGCAGAAGATGAGTCTGGAAAATGAAGAGGAGGTCACCCCAGATGATATAATTCGTGTACCCACTATTTGTAAGGGCATAGGTGGTGCTCTCAAGCTTCTGAAAGATCATGGAACACTTAGGGAAACCATAGAATGGGGTGGTCGAAACACGGACAAGAAAAGCAAACTTGTTGGCATTGTTGGCAGTGATGACCAAAATAAGGGGCAAGAGGTGGATTGCTTTTGAATTAGTGTAGACTAGAACACTAATACGTAGACTGTATTTGTGTAGACCTTGCAATGTATTGTGTCATTGTGTATAGATGGTGGGTTGCACAGTATCATTAGATATTGTGCATCATCACTAGGATTTTTATTTGTGTACAATAGGGATCCAAATTTTCTCTTTGATAGTTGATTTGCCATGATTTAGTATTGGAAGAGTAAATTATAAGAATAATTTCATATTTGTTGGGCATTGACGATTTTAGTCTCATACAAATTAATTTTTTTCAATTAAATCCTAGTCTTTAAAGTGATGCAATTTTAGTTCAATTTATGAAAGATTGCAGGATTTTTGCATGTGAAATGTCAAATTTTTATTTTAATGTCTTTGGTGTCAACTTACACGGTTTAATTGATAATGAAAGCAATAATAGTATAGTGCGAGCACTAACATCATAGTGCAAGTAATAACCGCTATAGTGCTCGCACTAACATCATAGGGCAAGCACTAACATTATAGTGCACGCACTAGTAGTATAGTGCTTGCACTAACAGTATAAGGCAAGCAATAACAGTATTATATTGCACACACTAACATTATAGTGCACGCACTAGTAGTATAGTGCGTGCCATTAACAATATAACGCAAGAAATAAAAGTATAGTACACGCACTACCAGTATAGTGCAAACACTAACATTATAGTGCAAATACTAACAACATAGTTAATTCGAACAATAACTGTATGAACACTAATATAGTTAATGTAAACAATAATACTACAGTTTAAACAATAACAATAGTATAGTATATCATATAGAACATAATTCCACATTTCTTACAGTTCCCAATATCCAATACAAAATCAAATTCAACATATAAAATTAAGAATAATACCCTATTAAACACTTAAAGTTAAAAATAAATTCTTACAATTAATAAAATTGTATTCCAATGAAGAGTACAAGGGTTACTCAAATCCTTACAATAAAATTCACAGTACAATAACAAACAACTTTACTTTTGATCAAATTTGTACATATAACATGGAAGAATATGCACCAACACATTTGATCAAAACATAATTTGGGGGGAGAGTTAGGTTTCAAAGCTTCTGTTGAGTTATTGGCATGTTGTTTTGCCACAATCTATCCATCTATGTTTGTGCGATCTCTCATAGGTCTGAAATATCAAAACAAGATTGAATATGTGTATCATAATCCAAACTTTCTCCTAAAAAGATCAAGAAAATAACTGATAATAATCCAATGCGAGTCTTTACCTGTCCGGTGGATACAATCATAGGATCCCTCATGAGTTCAAGAGATATAGGGGCAGAAGAAGTCTTCTGGAATTACATGAGAATCTATCTTCTTGTTCTCATCTAGGCTCAAAATATATACACTCAAAATGAATAGCAGAAATCATAACGTAATTCGAAAAGTAAAACACCCACTCTTTACATAATTCAATCCAGGCAACATCATTAAAATCAAATATTGTGGCCAAACGCTAGATTTCTTCTTCAATATAGTGCAATCAACAACAACAGTGTAGTGCAATGAAAAACAGTACAATGTTACACAACTAATATATATAAGTTTCCCTATTTTCCAGAAATTATCGCATAAACTCCTCATTTTTTCCCTCTTTACCATCAAGAGGCAATTAATAAAGCCTAAAATGACACAAATCCATGAAAAACAGAGGAATTTTTCACAACAGGTTATAGTTTTCCCTATTTTAGGCAAAATCCATTAATAATCACCTAAAATAGAAACTAAAATCAAATCAACAAAACCCTGTTCTCAAAATCTCAAAAAAAGAAGAAGAAAAATACGGAGAAAGAGAGAGAGAGAGAGAGAGAGAGAGAGAGGGAGAGAAATACCTCGCGAAGAGTGGTCAAATGCTTGATTTTTTCTTCAATTCGGCCAAGCTAGGCTTATAATTTCTCCTTAAATTTCGAGCTTCTTCTTCTATTGTGTAAACATACGCAAAAACCCTAAGATTAAATATGGATTAAGCCACCACAAAAAAACCCTAAAATTCCTATAATAATATTTTTCTCACCTTAATGTGAACGAAAAATCCAACGTCTCCTTTCTGGATAGTCGAGGGCTTCGACGGACGGTGGTGCACAGCCAAGTCTGCTACTTTTTGGTTGGTTTCTGCTACGCCGTTACCAAATCGAGAACAACCACCGAACTCCACCGCCACATCCAGTAGTCGGAGGCAAACACCACCAAAAGCGTGGACGGAGTGCTGCTTGTGTCGATTTGAAGCTGCGATGTTGTCGAAATCGGAAACCGTCGATCTGATGGTGATGGAATTTGGGGAATTTTTGGTGAGAATAGAAAGGGGATGAAAAATGAGGAGAAAGTTGAAGGGAGAGGGGTAGATGGGTAGTAGGTTTTTTTTTTTCAAATTATGAATATCGTTTATGTAAGTTGTCACATCAGTCCAGCATATTTAATGAGGTTCTGAAAGGGTATAAAGGGAATACAGTGTACTCAATAGAAACTCAAAAAGTAAAAACTAGTGTGTAGCATTTTCACTTAATAAAATGTACATATTGGCTTCTACCCCTAATTTTTAATCATAAAAATATAATGGACATTTTCTACAACTAATAGAAATATAGCAGACATTTTCATAAAAAAAGATCGTTACGTCAGAGTATACCCGCTACAAAATGGTTGTAGCCAGTTAGAGCTTTCTCAATGCTAAAAATAAAATCAAATTTGCTTTCAAATTTGCCTCTAACAATAAAATTACTCCTAGTAATTCTACTTAAATTTTAACTCAACGAGAACATTTTCTTAAAATATTCTTAATTTAATCAGATTTATTTTCCATTTTATCTAATATATGTATATAATCAAATTTATATTTACATTTAAATCTTTAAAAATTAAACACAATAAAAATATGATATATTTAATAAAATAAAAAAAGCACAATGATTCATTGATATAAAATACCTAAGTTCAATAATACAATTCATCACAATCACATATTAATACTAAAGAAATTACAAAGTTTAATATTTTATATTAGATTAAATTTATACCGATAAAAAAAATACTAAAGAAACTACATATTTAATACTACCTGCGTCCCAGGAAAATTTGCGCCCTTGAGATTGCACGTGGTTTAAGAAAAATGGTAAATTAGTGACATATGTGTAAATATATGTATATTTGCGTGAGTGTGCACGTAAATCAATGTTTTCTTTTTAGATAATGTGCAAATTGGGGTGAGACATTCAAATAAGAAAAGTGTGCAAATTTCTCTGGGACAGATGGAGTATGACATAATGCAAATAAAAAATACAATATTAAAAAAATGAAGATTTAATTTTTATGTCAAATTATATTATAAATAACATAATAAGTTAATACCTATTATTTTATTCACTTAAAAGAATATCATATAATTTTTTTTAAAAAAAGTTGTCGTGTGAACAGTGTAAGAGCAATTTGCTCATACACTGTCCACTCGGGTTCAATTTGCTTTCAAATTGGCCGGTGCATTGGAGGGGTATTTCATAGCAAATTTGTCTTTACCTCCTCATTAGCCTGTGCATTGGAAATGCTCTTACAATATATTTTTGCCAAGTTTTGAAAATATAATGGATATTTTTATAAAGTGGAAAACATAAAAGACACTTTCATCATCATTCTCAACGTAAAGGTTATTTTCGTCAATTTTCTAATTTAAATTCATCTTACTCATCCCACATTATTCTCTGTCTCACATCCAAATTATTCTTACTAGAATTTGTCGAGATCATAAATAACATCTTTTTTGCTGCAGTACTACCTCTTGCTTGTAAAAATAATTGAGAAGCTTATTGTGCCCAAATTTAGGTAAACTCCAATTTCTGTCTAATTAAAATTTAAATATACACTAAAATTATGTCTAATTAGCTAGGATGGTCTATTGTAACTTGTTATATATGGCATTATGATTTTCTAACCATGGATTAGAAAAATGAACGTATAAGAATTTAATTAATTATTTAATATCCTCTTCATCTTGAAATAAATTTCACACCACTTAGCAATCAATATGATAGTTATCAGTTTAGGCTAAACACTTCACACCACTTAGCCTTATCTGAAGCAGCTTACTTCTAGTTCGCTTGTATATCCTACTAAGTCGCAAAAGATTAGTTTAAAAGTCTATTCACCCC
Organism: Ballota nigra; assembly: GCA_947034835.1. NCBI lineage: Eukaryota > Viridiplantae > Streptophyta > Magnoliopsida > Lamiales > Lamiaceae > Ballota > Ballota nigra. The sequence continues at coordinate 92,639,949 of OX344720.1, forward strand.
TCCCCTTTAGACTTTTATCTTTCTCTAAAACTCATTGGGGACCTACACGTGGATGATTTTCCACTAAAGAAGATTGAAATATGACTGTTCCATTAAAGAGAAAAGTCTATAGCATTTCTAGGAACTAAAAATGCATATATTAAGAAAAATAATGTAAGATGTGTTTGAGTTCCTAAAAGGAATAATACTGAACGTCTTCCATGTGTGAACCTTTTTAGAGGTCTTCCATATATCATCTAGCTAGAAAGAACCATGTGCATATATATTCTTATTTGCCAAAAGGTAAACAATTCCTTCAGAAACAAGCTCCGCCAAACACATCAAGAATCTCAAATTTCTACACATGATTTAATTTGGTCTAGTTGAGTCCATAAGTTTGAGTGGAAAAAAGTGCTCACTTACTTGGACCATTTTCATTGCCAAGAAGAGTGAAATTTAATTTATCCTTCATGGTTTAATGGAAATAATTCAAAATGATAAGAGAGTCTGCTTATCATTAAGATAAGATCAGAAGAGACACTAAATTCACTATTTAGTTTATTGAGAAATTTTATAGTGAATAAAAGTTTTATACATCAATACTTAGTAGCTAAAACTCCACAATAAAATGACATTGTTGAAAGAAAAAATAGAACCCTGAAAAAAGCTACAAAGACCTGGTTGATGAAGCTTATCTTTCTAAAAGATTTTGGGTAGAACCAACCAACACAACATGTTCTACACATAATATATGTATGATCACCAAGGATCACAACTAAACTCCTTTTGAGTTGTGGAAGAGTATAAACCTAACATTTCATATTTGCATATTTTTTATGCATGAGTTATGAGTTATGTTTCAAATTTGCATATTTTTTGGATGCATGAGTATAAACCTAACATTTCATATGTTTTAGATGCATGAATTATGTTTGATCACGTAAATGCCTTTGATGCAAAATCTAATGAAGGTATTTTTCTAGGTTACTTAACTGTCAGCAAGGGATTGAGAGGGTTTTTTTTTTTTTTTAATCAAAGGACCTTAATTATTGAGTAGTCAACATATGTTGCATTTAATGAACCATATTGTAGTCCAGGTTAAGCTATTTGTGTGACTCAATAAATTGTTGATCCTAATTAGCATTGAAGATAGTCAACATCCCTACACAAATGTGTGGTTCCCAATGGAATGTGAATGGTCCGGCTGTTAAGTGAACTATTGTAGAGTATTAAGTTGTCTTGGATTAAGTGCATGATGATCAATTGCTAAGTGTAGGCCCCACCATCAAGTGCTAAGAGCAGATCCTACAACGCAAGGACAAAAAATAATAATCATTGAAGAACCTACAAATGTGACTTTAGTCGAGCTTACAATTACCTCTAGTGTTGACCATATTTTTTTTATCAATAAACGATAAATCTATTTTGGCTAAAAAATATTCAACTCACACGAAATGACACCGTGTAAGAGTCAATATAAGGCATGAGGTTATTTCAACTAGACGTGCAACCAATATTAGTTAAATGGTTCGGCCTCGTTAAAACCATAGTGTAAAAAAACTCAATGGAAAAATTGCACTTGGGAAAAAGAGTACATTTCTCTCATAATGACTACACAATCATCAAATATCTTATAAATACCCTAATACAAACTATAAAAGACAAAAAAAAAAAAATTGTTTGACAAAGAAGCCTGATAAACTCTAGAAAAAACCCTAACAAAGTATGTTAAATACAAAAATAAGACTTATCCATCTACAACACACCCAGCAACCCTTCTTCACTTGAACTCCAACCACGGTAAGTGACTCCAAACACCAAACCTTTTACACCAAAAATTATACAAACAAAATCAAGAGCAACTATGGGGATCACCTCATAGTAGCCGGCTTCCACGCAATTAGCAACACCGCTTAACAATGTCTAGCAACCATTTATTGTTCAAACCAACCACAAATTAGCAACACCTTCAACATAACTTGCAACAAGACGGCAAAAAGAAAACATCAACACAACACAAAAATCAACACATGGATAAAAAAAACCATAATATACTGCCGCAAACACAACATAAGAACCGACACAAAATGGACAATAACTTGGTGTTTGTTGGGCATTATTGCTAGTTGCATTTTATTTGCTTTATTTTTTATTTTCAAGGGAATTTTGATGCTTCTTGGAGATTTTTAATAGGTACATATGTAATAGCGGTCAAGAAAGGATCCCCTTGAACCTTTGAAATTGAAGTGCAAATTTGCTTGGTTTTGTGCTCTTGGAGATTTGTTTGTTTATTTGTTTAAGTGAAGATTATGCTTGGTTTTGTGCTCTTATTCATGATTAGACAAGGTCGTGAGTTTTAGAGTCTTTAGACTTCCATATGTATGGTCTAATTTTTTTGAGTTATTCTTGTGCACTCAAGTGCATAACATGTACTTGGATTTTGGATTCAATTTCAAATCAATTTTGAATTTTCAAAGATCAATTTACTTAATAAGCTTTGAAAAGTAAAAAATGATTTGAAATTGGACTCAAAATTTAAGGGCATGTTATGCACTTGGGTGCATACAAGAATTTATAAGTTTTCTTATTGTAAGTATCATTCATACTTTTGTGATCTAAAACTTGCAAATTGCCTCATTTGAGACTACATTTTGTATGAAATTTTTGAAAGTGATATAAGACCATCTTTGATTTGTATAGTCACTTGACCAAAGGTTCCACACAAAAAGAAATTTTATCCGGAGCAAGCCCTTACAATATTTGAAGCAAACAAAATGAAGCAATGTTTGCTTGTTTTTCATTAGAAATTGGACCAAAAAATATTGAAGAAGCCCTTTCGATGTGAATTAGATACATGCTATACAATAAGAATTGAATGGTGTACAATAGTTGCACTGTCAATACAATTAATGTGTATTGATAAATATTTTATTGAAGATCATTCGTTATTTCATTAAAAAGTGTAATTATTTTTACTGAATTTTTTTAGTTTATTTTTAGTAAATAATTAATATATATTTAAGTAAAAATAATTAATTCTTCCTTGATAAAAATGAGTTATGTGGTCGAATCATTTTTACTCCATACTTGGTCAAAAGTGAGATACAAACGTCGCAATTGATTGATACCATTCAATTTTCAAAGTGACCCCACTTGAACTCCCTCTTTCTAAAAGAATTGGCTTACATCTATTATGACAAATCCCTCTTTCTTCTCACTCTCTCTATCTCTCTCTCTCTCTCTCTCTCTCACGCCTCAGCTCCGGTCCGCTCCGCCGCAGATCTGAAAATCAGGCAATGGGATTTCAATTCCACGCCATCAAATTACCCAAAGCAATCTCCATAAGCTTCTTCGTCGACATATTCACTAGCGCCACTCTCTTCTTCATCAGCGCACTCTCTTACCTAGGTCTCTACAAGCCCCCTCCCGAAGAAACCCCCGATTCGTCGTCCAATTCCAACAATTATATCCTCATACTCGACGGCTCCTCCCCTTCTTTCGTCCCCATCCCCGTTCAGGTCGTCACCGCCGCCATCAAAAACAGAGTCCCCGTTCTCCTGTACAGAGATCTCGTCCTTCGTCGCAATCGCGAAGAAGAACCGGAGCAATTAAAGGTATGCACTATCTGTCTGGAGAGTATCGATGGAAATCATGAGATTAGGGAGCTGTGCAATTGTAGCCATTTGTTCCATAGGGAGTGTTTGGATACTTGGATTGATGAAGGGCAGGTGAGTTGCCCTCTGTGTAGGTCGATGTTGTTGCCTCCCAAAGTGAATCTTATCCGCTGTATTGAGAATCGCGATTGGGTACAACGAAATAATGCGCATTTGCTTTCTTCTTGATAATCCTTGCTCGTGTTGTTTTTGGAATTATTATTATCTGTGCAATTATTGGTGCCTCCGTTTTGCTTTGATTTCTCTGCTCATTGGTTGCTGATTTGGGGCTCTCTTTCTATGATCTATCTCACTTCTTCTTTCTTTTATTTACTGAGAATTGTTTGGGATCTAGCAGCTTCAAAGCCCCTCTTCCTCTTGTAAATAAATGCAGTTCCAAAGTACTTATTCTTAAAGTTTACTTTGATAAATGAGTTTGTACGAACTCCTGGTCTAACTTCAAGGGCCATGAATGATTGGGAAAAGATTTGCAGTTCAACTAAATTTATTTGAAACATTATAGTATAAACTTTTAATTTTTTATAAGATGTTTTAAAAGTTTATAAAATATAATTTTTAAATAGTTTATAAATTGTTAAAAAGTTTAACTAATAAAACTTACTCCCCATGTTGTACGATTATCTGCACATTTTTCTTTTTATTTATCTGTTCCAAAACTATTTGCACACTTAAATTGTTTTTATTTATGTGCACACATATAAAGTTACAATGATATACACATATTTACCTATATATCACTATTTTATTTAAAAAATGTATCCTTTTAAGTATGTGAGTAATACGGGACGAAGAGAACATAATATATTTGAGAATTTATAAAAAATATTTTTTAAATTTTAATTTTAATATAAAATTATAATTTTTTTATTTTGAGATAGAGGCGGAGGAGGTATGGAGTGGTTCCAGAGTGGAGTGTATGGTTGAGCTTGGAGGTAGTTAAGATTGTTAGGAAAATAAGTTAAAAAATTCTTCATTTTACAGCTTATAAGCTGTTAAGAGCTTATTTCATGAATCTAATAAGTTGTTAACCATCTTATTTTGTTACATAGTATAAACTCAGCCAAACATGTCCTTAATCTTCTATGTATCTAGTGCACTGTGTAATTTAAATGCATTTTAAAAAATTACTCTAATATTATTGAAATGTTACACTTGTTTATACTGAAAATGCACCCCTTAAATCATAAGTGGGGTGACTCTTTAAATAAATGCAACTTTTTAGTAATACCGAGGGGTGAATTTTAAAAAAATGCATTTGGATTTCACGTTGAACTTAATACATAAGAAATTTATCTCAGTACATTAAATAATTATTCCTGCACATTATTTTATTTATATCTACATTCTATTTTATATCAATATTATTTAGTTTATGTAAATTAGACTCGTTAACTTACCATTATCATAGTATCCCCTTCATAGATAATTGTAATATATATATTTTTATTGGATAAATGGTGACTCAAAACATAATTTTTGATCATAGATAGTAAAATTTTAACCACTTAAATTATACCATTTTGTTAATAAAAAATTATAATATTAATTTGTTTAACACAAGTATGGATTTCTAGCCACCTACCATGGTTGAGGAATCTCCTTTGCAAGTTTTACCTCCTCTAAATTACAGTGTCTGCAAGTAATTCTTCGTATGAAGAAATGATTAAAATTGATTTTTATAGAAATATCAAAAGTGGATAGTGTTTGAACATTATGTATTTATTGTCAAAATTTCAAGAATTGAAGCATTTGCTTAAAATCAGCAATCAATAAAAAAAAAATGGTATAAGTATCTTCATAGAGTAGTTGAACTACTTATATCATAACTTTCTTTGTTTATAAAGTCATGGAAGGTTACAATATACGATGTCAGGATCATAATGGAGCCATTTATTTTGTTGCTAATTAGAAGAAATGAGATTTCTTTATCAGTGCTTTCAATTACTTTTTTCCTATTTTTTTTTAGGTGGGACACATGTTGATTTTCCTTTAGTCTCCTCCAGCAGGTTTTCATGGGAGGAAAAAGAAATATACACCCTGAAGAAAAAAAAAAAAACTATCCACCATTTAAAAAAAAAAAAAAAACTACATATTTTGTAATGAAAATAGAGAGTTACATATAGGTCCTAAATATACACCTATTTTAGTTCAAATTTTTTTACCATCAATGCAAAATGATTTCGGAAGTGGGTCCCCCTTAAAGCAGCTGCCCCTTCCCTTGATTTAGAATGTTAAACGGGTCCCAGGTTAATCGGTTTACTCCTAAATCAGGGTTAGGTTCAAATATTTGGTGATCAATTTAAAATTGAATTTTTTTTGTCAGAACTGTTTAGCCCGATTCACTATTTTTTTCTTTTATATATTTTACATGTACAACTACAACCGTGTACCAACCTACCATATTATACGTCAACTTTAAAATTTCAATCCAAGTTCAACTGTCCAACACATATATTTAAGTTTTAACTAATTAATTAATTAATTAAGTTAATTTTTTAATTAATTTATTAAATTACTTGAAATTGAATTTAGTCATTTAGTTAATGCTTGAACTTTATAAACAATGTTTCAATGTAATTTTTTTTATTACTTTATGAACAATGCTTAAATCTTAAGTTTAAATATTATCGTATTATAAATTATAACTTTATATTTTATATTGAATTTTTTCCTGGAGCCCGTTAGTGGGCCGTTTAACCCGCGAACCACTAGAGTTAGAGTTGGTTCTCAAACAATAGTGAACCGCTAAAAACTAACTGCTATAAATCTGCTAACCGTTTAGGCCCGTGGTCCTATAGAACTGATTCTAATGGGTTAGGGCCAACCCGTTTAACATCTTTACCTTGATTGCTATATGCAATGAGACAACAAACAACTTTTGATGTCCCCTCTCCATATGCAAAAAAATATTTAATTTTACTCACATATTTCTTTTTAGGTTGCATAATTTTTTTGTTTCAATTTTTAGCCCAATTTTTATGTTTGATTTTGCCTTTACAATGTGTACAATTTCATTTTTAGAACTCCAACTTTTATAGTTGGATGTGCAATTTTTGGAACATGTAAAAATTTTTTTTTTTGACACTTGTAGAATTTAAAAAATAATTGAATTATATATTTAAAATTCAAAATTTACATATTTAAATTTAAAATTAACAATTTAATAACAATGTGAAAAAAAAATTACGCGGGCATGTAAATATTTGTATATTTGCACACACACCAAAATTTATTACTAATCAAATTGCATATATTTGAAACTTCTAAAGTTACATATTTAAATTAGAAACTGATAGACTATGTTCTTTATTGGGTTTAAAAATATAGATTTGGATTTTGAAATCTAAAATCCATTTTAGTTTGGATTTTTGAAATCCTTATCCTACAACTCTATAAATAATTTATACAACACTCATTTACTTTTACATAATAAAGTTAAAACCTACCCTACTCAAAACCAAAAAAGAACACAGATTTTAAAACTTCTACGGATTACAAAAATCACTGGTTTTGAAAAACCAATTTTTAAAAACCACTTAAAACCCAAAAAGAACATAACCATAGATTCATATCTAAAATTACATGTTTATGTCTAGGTGCAAAAGAAAAAAAAATTGAACTCTGTTGGGACAATGTCACTTTTGAATTGATCCCAAAGACCCTGAAAAGATGTTTGCCTAAGTTTTTGTAATAGTCAGGATAGTCTTGGTTAGGTTTGTAAGTTAGAATATTTTATATTCACATGTACACAATGAAAGGAGTATTCATTGTTGGCAATCAAGACTAAAGCCTGAAGACACAAGAGCATCATCCTGAACTTATGTCAGTCTATCTAAGCTGGCTGAGTAAGTGCCAGGATGAAGAGCATGACCCTGAGCTCATTGCTAACTCAGCCTGAAGGGAACATGACTGCACTGAGTTATTGGGAAAAGACTTGGAGTAGGATCCAAGCAACTCAAAAGGAATGTCAGCACTGGAAGACCTACGTAGATGAGGATAAAACTGAACTCAGTAAAGACAAGACTGAATTGAAGAATGCGTTCTGACATTTTCACCTACCAAATGACGTAGACCAATCAGAGCGCGCTAAGTCATGTACGGACACTGACTTGAACCTGACATCCCTGCATAATTCAACGGGCAAGCATTTAATGCATCTTACCAAATCCATGCAAGAACGACTACTGCATGGAAAATATGGCCATTGAACATCCTACGTAGAAGATGACTAGAAGGCTATCTCTCAAACAGATAGTTATTCAAATTCATCTATAAATACAAAAGACCACCCAAGCAAGGTTACGAGAAATTTCGAAGCAAAAAATTACTCAAACTCTCAGCGTTCAAAGCAATCAAAGCATTCAAAGAAGCACTCGAAAAACCTTAAATTTCCCAAGTGTTTCTTAAGTTAGAGAGTTATTCTGTATTCCACTGGGCTCGTTAGATACTCCCTCTGTCCCAGCATTTTTTGCACACAAAAATGGGCACACATATTAAGAAAAAATTATTTTTGAGTAAAGTAATGGCATATAGGTAAATATGTCTTTTTATTGTGAGTATGCACGCAAATCAATGTTTCTCTTTTTAGAGTGTGCAAATAATCTTGGGACGAACGAAAAAGGAAAGTGTGCAAATAATGGTAGGACGGAGGGAGTATATCTTAAGCTTAGAGTGATTATCCAATACTTAGAATAACCTTGTCTTGTAAGGATAATCACACCTTAGTTGGAAACCATACTGAAACCAAAACCCTCTTAGTTAGGTTTGTTGGTGGAAGTTTGTGAGAGAGTTAGAAGGAAGTAAGGGTCAGTGAGACTGATCTTGGTGCACCTTGGCACGTAAAAAATAAGTCAATCCTTAGTGGATTCTCCTGTTCAATCAGGACCGTGGACGTAGGAGCTTGAGTCTCTGAACCATGTTAAAATGCCTGAGTCTTTACTGCTTTGATATTTGTTCTTAACTGCTTTACTGCTTAAGTCATTTATTGCACGTTTTATCAGGCTTGAATCAATCAGCCTAATCATTAAACTCAGCGCACTGCCCTTCTAACCACGGCTTCATAAAAAGATAATCAAGTTTTCAAAAAGCAAACTTTAAACAAGTCTTTAATCTTTCAGGGCTCACACATTCCGCACAGAACATAAGTAGATAGTTAGCCAACTGACTTGCACTCAGTGCTGTTAGTAGGTGTATTATCTACTCAGTGTTCAACACCACTCTGAGTAAAAGTGGACTCAGTAAGGTTTTAAGAAAAAAAAAATGGATACGTGTATTCCCCCCCATACACGTATTACTCAGACTTGTACCGGGACCAACAAGTGGTATCAGAGCAGTGGTTCAAAAGACCACTGACTTTGAATACTAATAGTTTTAGAGGAGAAACTGTTGGTGGTCACTGAACAAATCTAAGTTTGCATTCTTTGAAAATTCTGCATCATGACTTCGAGGAGACTTGAAGCTTCATTGCCTGAATTCTCTGTTTCTAACTTTGTCTACTGGAGGTTCAGATTAGAAGCACATCTTGAGGCTATCCATGACCAGATGCCGCGTGTCATCAAGGAAGGACCCATAAAGATCACTATTCCTAATGTCAGAGGACTGGGGTATGATCATCTCCCTATTGGTGAACATGTTCTGAAGGAGAGGAGCCAGCTGACCAGTGACGAGATCAAGATGATAGGGTTGGACAAGGTGGCCAAGAATATCATCCTGCATATGGTGCCTTTTGAGAAGTCAACTAGACTGATGCGCTTCACTACGGTGTTGGTGATCGGTTCTAATCGCATGGATTAGTGGATGTTTTTAACCGGTTTTAGAATCACCAAACAAGAAGGTGTGATTGATTACAACCGTAAATGGTAAATTCGATAATTCGGGTTATAAAATCGTAAATACGAAAGTTGAATTCATACTTATTTCGTATGTGTGTACGTTTAGGTGTATGAGTGTGTGTATTTGGAGTGTTTGTGAATTTGAACTTATTTTTATAACTGGAGAACAACTTATTTATACTAACCACCAAGTAGGTGGTGTACATGACTCTTGAACTACCAAGCTTGCATGCTTGATATGTGTTCTTTTGACTATCTTTGACCTTATCTAGGTTGAAACTTAATTACAAAGTCTTGTGGTTGGTCTTATCTCGAGTTCATTGTTGTTTGACATAAGTTGTTTGTTGGACTAGTGTTTAAATGTCTTTTGTAGAAGTTGTTCGCCTCTTGTTTGCACGACTTACAAGTTGTTCGCACGTATATTTGATGTGGGTGAGCCGCTGGATCTTTGATATTTATTCGCTGAGAACTTGGATGACTTGATAAGCTGGTAGGCGGCATGCACTCCATAGACTGGTGAGTGCACCTCCTTTAGGTATTGTTGTTCATCCTCCAAGACTTGGTATATGGTTCATATCCGGTCCCGGGTCTTAAACCTGTTCGCCAACGAGCTGCTCGTCCAGAGGGTTGCTCGTCATAAGATGCACTACTCAAATTGGTTTATACACTCCCTTTCAATTATCCTTGTTAGCCATCTTTGATTTGTGTATTTTTCTTCATAATCCTTGCTTAACCTTCGAAAGTTGCTCGCCTAACGTCGGATGTTGTTCGCCTATCAAAAATTGCCCCTAGCTTAACTTCATATTGACTTCGGGCGAGCTTTATTTGGTCGAACAATTGTGGCTAGGGTATCGTTTTATTAAGCTGTCATGACGAATAACTTCTTAAGCGTCGAGCAAGTTGACTGGGGCGTTTCCACTTCTGGCGCTTGGGGTTCCATTCAATGATGATGTGAGCGGCATGATTAGGCGCTGCCCACGCGCGGGCAAGACCGAGGTCACGCGCCCCTATATTTGAACATAAGCCCTTCAAGTTTCACCTCTGCTCGAAAGGAACCCCATTATTCACGACGGTTCTTTCACTCTCCGGCGTCCTTTCCCATCTCATTAATTGCTCCAGTCTCTAAGGTACTTAAATTTAATTTGAATTTACTTCTTTTTCCCCCTTTATTTTTTTTCTGGAAATTAAAAAATCATCACCATCTCCTTAACAAATCGCCGCCATCGTTTTCCCTTCTACCCTTTTTGGATTTCATCACCGTTAACTTAGAATTTTCCAGATCCCCTTCTATTAGCCAAATCTTATGTCCTCTCACTTTAGTAACGGGAATTCCTTCCCAATCGTCCCAATGGCGGAGTAACCTCCATTTGAAATTTCATTGGAAACGCCCTAGGAAGTTGACGTCTAAAGGTCCGGCATCGACTTGGGTGCTCGTCAATCCGGCGAGGTGGTGGCAATCAGTGATAATCGCGAGGCGAGCAAAATTGAATCTTCAAGTTCGGAATCCGAAGAAGATTTGGACCCAGAATTTGACGAGCTCACGTGGGAATTCTTAGAAGGAATATGGTTTCCAAGCCCTAAAATGATGGAAAATGAAATTCCTAAGGAATTGCTCGCCCAATTTAGTGGTGAACATATGCCAAGCAGTATGTGAACAGATTCCCACCTCCACCAAGGAGAAAATGGAAATCCCCCAGGACGGACTTTCAGGAAACCAGGATCAAGAGTGTTGTTCACCAAGAAGACTTGGATAATATACGAGAGACTTATCAAATTATGTATGATATTTTAATGGGCTCCCAAAAGGAAAGAGCCAGCAGATCGTCCTCCTCCTGGGTGTACGACGATCAACATTGATACCCTAATGGCTGGGCTCAGACTTCCACTCTCCCACATTGTTGGTCGCTCTCTTGAGGTGACCAACTTAGATATAACACAAATCACCCCGATAGGCTGGATGAACCTGCTTGGCATTATAAGCTTGTTCGCGCTCGAGGGTTATGTGGATCGAATTTCCCCTGATGAGGTGAATTATATGATGACCATCTCAAAATGCTCGGCTAGCGAGAAGGGTTACTATTACTTGAAGGCCCGTTCGGGACTAAAGGCGGTTGAAGGTGTTCCGAATAAGATTCGTGACTAGAAGCAACATTTTTTCTTCATATGGGGTGATTGGCGAGCAGTTGCCAATGGCCACGGGGATGATATCTGAATCCAATCTCCAGATGCATATGGACCAATTCATCGTGAGCCCACTTGTACCTTTAAATTTGTACAAATGAGACTAATTTAACTTTCTCCCTTTTTTATGCAGGTCCTCATCCACTCAAGTGGGCGAGTCAAGAAGAAGAAGTTAATTCCAAATTCCTCTTTACTTCCTGTTTGGTCGCCCTTCAAGATCGAGCAGATAGGACGGTTGAGTATTTGAACCAAGACAAGTGCAAGAAAGTTGCTCGCCTGTTCACTTACCCTCACCATTTGGAGGCAAGAGCTGAAGTTCCCCCAGGTGGGTCATTTTTATTTAATACCTGCTCACCTTGATGAATCTTGTTCGTTTAATTATTATTATTATTTTTAGCCGAACAAGTCACCGTTGCTGTCCCTCCCAGCTTTGCTCTCCTTGAGCAAAGGGTATTCGAAATGGCACCCCCAAAAGAAAGAAAAGTAAAAGGAGATCCTCTGTTGGTCCCACTAGTCAGTTTAATAAAGATTGCGGAAGCTTAACTTAAATCCTTTTCAAAGTCTTTTTACTAAGAGCACAAGATAAAACAATAATAAAGAAAGCAATAAAGAAGACAAGATATATAGTGGTTCGGTTGTTAAAATCCTACGTCCACTCTCCCTTTTCTCAAGGGACCTTACTATCCAACCAACCAACTTACGAGCACTGAAATTGACAAGTACCAGATCCTTGCTTACAAACTTTAGATCTCACTCCGATCTAAAGTGCCAACAACTACAACCTTATCTTATAAGATGAAAAGGTTGAGTTTATATTCCAACTAACTCCTCAAGAGTATATATGAATAAGAACAAAGTAAGAGTGCTAAATGCTTAGTGATTATAGAGGCTTGGATATGAGCTTCGTGCGCGTGTCTAGAGCCTTTTCTCAATGATGCACTCTTGTATTTATAGAGAAGATTAGGGTTTAGCCGTTGGAGAGCTAATCTAATCAGATCTCTAATTATGAAAGCTTCAATCAATCAATTCCCCTAATTGATTGATTGGGTTGGTGAGATCCTTGGATTGATTATCTTCAAATACTTTCCAATCCGATCATGTTTGACTTCATTTGAAATACCAACGGTCAAATGCTTCCATATCACAACTCTGATTCTTTCCAGAGTAGGCTGAACCAGACACCAGATGACCTTGATGTCCTCTAGTCAGAGCCGGTTAAGAACCAGAATACTCAGTAGAATCTAGAGATGATTCCGAGCATCTTTTGGTTTACCAAACGCGTCTGGTCTGGGGAAGGTCTTCTGCCTCTGATCTTGATCTTCTCTGGTGAAGTCTTCTGGTGGAGTCCTCTGGTGAAGTCTTCTGGTGACTCTTGTGGTGAAGTCTTCTGGTCTGGCAGTTCCCCCTAGACTAAGTCCTAATCTATTTCCTCATCTGGCTAATAGGTCCTGATGGTCCTATTACATCTTCTGGTTTGTTTTAACTCATCAAAATTAACAATTTTATCCTAACAATTTCTCCCTTTTTGATGAAGTTAAAACACTAACCAGAACTGATCAAAACAAAATAAGCAAGAAAAACACATAAGGATAAGATCTTAGAATAGATCTTATCAGGCAAACAATGAGACAATAAGAAGTTGTCTTAAGACAGAATAAATATAACTTTTCATTAATAATTGAGGACAAAAAAAATTTTACATATTACAAATCAGGTCCTATCTATGCATATCTTCTGTTCTCCTTGGGCACCAGAAACCAATCCAGGAATCTGTCTTGAACCGCCTTGAGCTCTGTTGAGTTTGCTGGAGTGACTTTACCAATACTTTTGTCTTGTACAACTTCTTCAATTCTGCCCAATCAACCTTGTTGGTCCCGGTACAAGACTGAGGAATACGTGTATGGGGGGGGGGGAATACACGTATACCAATTTTTCAACTTTAAAGCTGACTGAGTCCCCTTTACTCAGAGTGGTAAAGAACTAGGAGCTGATAACACACCTACTGACTACACTTGGTGCGGGTCAGTTGGCTAACTATCAGTTCAAGTTCAGTGCGGAAATGTTTGAGCCCTGATAGTTTAAAGTCTTGTTTAGTTTGCTTTCTGAAAAACTTGTTTTAATCAATTCTGAAAGGTGTTTAGTAGGGCAGTGCTCTTGTTGAAGATCAGCCTGATTGAATCAGGCCTGATAAACTGAATGCAATGAATGAACAAGTAATATGGCAAGTATGCACAATATCAAAGCAGTAAGAACACAGGGAGTTTAACGTGGTTCAGAGAATCAAGCTCCTACGTCCACGACCTGATTTAACAGGAAATCCACTCAAGGGATTCTTGTTTTTAACGTGCCAAGGTGCACCAAGACCAGCTAACCTCACTGATCTATACAACTCCACTTACTAACACACTAACTGACTTACTCCCAACAAGCCTATCTTAGGGTTTTGGTTTCAGTTTGAATTCCAACTAAGTTGAGATTATCCTTACAAGGCAAAGCTATGCTAAGGATTGGATAATCTCTCTAAGCTTAAGATAATGCTATTTAGCTCTTGGAATACAGAATAACTCTCGATTGCTAAGAAACACTTGGGAAATTTAGATGTTTTCGAGTGCTTCTTTTAAAGGCTGAATGCTTTGAATGCTTGAGAGTTTGAGTAATTTCTGGCTTGGAAATTTCCCGTAACCTTGAATGGGTTCAAGGTCTTCTGTATTTATAGGTGATTTAGAAAACTATCCGTTGGAGAGATAGCCTTCTAGTCATCTATGTAGAGTGGCTTCAAACGGACATATCTTCATGTAGCAGTCATCCTTGCATGGATTTGGTATTTGCATTAAATGCACATTAAATGCTTGCCCGTTGAATGTGCAGTCTGAATTCAGTCTTCATGTCAGGTTCCGTACGTGCGTGTCCTTCTCGGATTGGTCCACGTCATCAGGTTGGTGAGAATGTCAGAACTTATTCCTGAGCTTCAGGCTTGTCTTATTAAGTTCATTTTGTCTTGAGCCCACCAGTCTTGTCCTGACGCTGAAATTCCTTTTGCATTGCTTGGCTCTACTCCAAGTCTTCCCATAAACTCAGTGACATCCTGTTCCCTTCAGGATTGAGTTAGTAATGACCTCAGGGTCATACTCTTCATCACTGATACTTACTCAGCCAGCTTAGAGGACTGCCATAAGTTCAGGATGGTGCTCTTCGTCTTCAGGCTCTTAGTCTTGATTGACACCAGTGAGTTCTCCTCTCACTGAGTACCTGTGAAGTGTAAAATTGACTAAGTGTAGAACCTAACCAAGACTAGCCTGACAAAGACAGATTAAGGCAAACATCTTTTCAGGGGCTTTGGGATCTTAATCAAAACTGACAATGTCCCAACAAACCTGGTCCCCATTCATGGGAGTATTGAGATAATGGAACTCTGGGGCAGTGACTTCCAGAATGAACTCAATTGTGGAATCCATGAGTTTCTTGTACAGATCAGCATCATAAAACGTCATCCATGAGTGGAAGGTTCTATTGATAAGGGCTTCATCCTCTGGAGGTAACCCGTGAATGTAGTGCTGGATAAACCACAAAGTATTTGCTTCATTTCACCTTTCTATAAGGGGAACAGACACAGTAGAGTCAAATGACCCTTCTGTCCCCAGAGGCAGAATATCCATCACCTCAACAGGTGTCTTCTTCCTCTGGCTTGATCCACTGGCAACAGGAGTAAGGCCTGCTTCTCTAGCCTTCTTGTTTTGCTTCCTAACATATCTGAGCCTCTGCTCTTCATCTATGTTCTTCCTCACTCTGGCCAGTCTCTCCTCTGGAGTCTCCTCCTTGAACCTTTTCTCTGCCTCCTCAACAACTTGCTCCAAGAAGCTCTTCTTAACCCTTCTGATCTTCCTCTTGGTAGGGCCAGGGATGGAAACAGGATCTTGCTCTGAGTCAAGAGATTCCTCTTCTGCAAGCTGCTTGGCCATAGTCAAGGACTTTAACTCCTTCTTCTTCTTGTGCAGCTCAGCTTGTGCCAGAGTGTTCTCCAGCGGGTCCAGACGAGCACCATGATTGAAGAGGGTTTCATTGGTGCTCTTCGCCAGATCAGTTCTGGCCTTCTCTTCCCCCTTTTTAACTTTATAAATCAGGGGCTGCACCACTTGCCTTATCAGATCAGGCAATTCAGCGAAGGAGGAAGAGTGAAGATCCTTCAGCTTCTTAGCTTCATCAAGATAAACTTAAGCTTCAGCTACCAGACACTCTTGCTTAGCCAATATCTCCTGGAGGGAGTCCTTCATCTTGGCAGTCTCAAGCATTTGAGAGGCTATTTCCACCTTCAGCACAGAGACTGGACGCAGCTGGTCCAAGACATACTCCTGCAGCTACTTCTGGCTGTTAATAATATCCAGCTTCAAGAAGAGACCATTTGCCTTGAAAGAGGCCTTAGCAGAGGCAAAAATAACCTTGATCTGCTTCAAGAATATCTTCCTCTCCTGCTTAATCTGATGCTCAATCATGGCAGGGGGCATATGCTGCATGGCTTTACTAAAGCGGCCTATCTGCTGGATCTGTTCATTAAAGAACATCTTCATCTTCTGGAGCACAGCAGGAGTGACATCGAAGTCTTCTTCATCAGAATATAACTCTGGAGGAAAGGAGAAATGAGGGCCAAAAAAGTAGGAAGGACCCTCTGGAGAAATCATTACTCCTCTCTGGATAAGCAAAGTCCTTACCACCACCTTTGCTACTTCTGGGGATTCAAGCTCCAGGGTTTTAAAGGTTGAGCTTTTTCTTGATCTCTATATCCCAGGCAGTGAAGCCAGCTGTGGTCATCTCCTCCAGCAGCATGACCAAGTCTTCAACATCTTCTAGTCTGGCCTTACTCCAGACTTTGGCATTAGTAAGGCCTGCCAAAAGTGGTAAGTGCTCCAACAGAATAGGAAATTGCACTCTTAGCCAGACCTGAGCACTTACACTCATGCTCTGCCTGATGGGACCCATGTCAGCATCGTTGAATGTGAAGGGTTTGGGCCTAGAGGGAGAGGAGGATGAGGCTAAGTTTTGAGGCTCTAGTGAAGCATCCCCATCCTCACTATCATCGCTGATTGAGACTGTGGGGGAGGCAGGAGGACCAGGGAACCCCAAAGCCATGGAAGTAGAGGGGTTCTGGTCAGTTTGAGTGGGGGGGATAGGTGTTTGGTTTTGTGAGGTGGAGGGATTTGCATGGGTGGATGGTTATGCACCAGCAGAGGTTGATGGTGCCTCTGGTACAGGGTTTGTTTGTGGGGGTTGAGAGGTGGGAGGCTATTCTGTACCAGAAGAGGTGATTGGGACCTCTGGTACAGAGGCAATATGTGGAGGGTGAAGGGTCTGTGGGTAGAGGTGTTTGAGATGGAGGGGGAGATGATGTTTGAGTGGGTAGGGTAGATGTTGTATATAGGGGAGTATCTGGGATATGGTGCTCTGGTGAAGAGGCTTGCAAACCATAAACAGAGTGGAGAGGTTGTGGTTGGGTTTCTGGGGGAGAGGTGGAAGGGGTAATAAGATCAACATGAGAAGAGGAAGGGTTTACCTCAGCTGGTACAGTGAGCTTTGGGGCTGTTGCTCCCCCATCAACTGAGAGGCTTCCTCTATCGCCTGCTCCAGTGCATCTCCCAGATCTGAACCAGAATCTGGTTCTTGCAAATTGGCCCTCTTTGCCCTCGACTTCTTCTTCAGAGAAGTCTCCTCCTCTGACTCCTCCTCCTCTGATGGATCATCCACCAGGAGTGTTTTTTTCCCTCTTGTAGCCCTTTTGGATGTTCTGGGCTTCTTAGCGGAAGGCTTGCCTGCACCTCCTTCCTCTTGCCTGGTCCTCTTCTTAGCAGGACCATCTTTCTTGGCAGCTTCTTCACCATCACTCCTCTGCTTCTTCAAAGAAGCTTTGAGGGGAATCTGGTCATCCTCTGATGAGCTAGAAATAACAAGGTTGTAAGAAGCAGGAGATGCATCCTTCTTCTTCGAACTCCTCTTCTTTTGTCCTTTAACAGGGGATGGCACTGCTTGGATAGGGGGGGCAGGGATGGCTCCTTCACCATCAGAATTGGCATGGTCGTGAAGGTGTCCATCCTTGGAGAGTAAAATCTTGGACTTATGGAAGCTTCTGCACCAGGAGCCCTTCCACGTCTTGTCTGGAAGAATGGAGTCCAGAATCAAGGTCAACTTCGTGCCCAAAGATACATTGGCATTGAAGTAAAACTGCAACCCCCCTGGCTTGGTGGGGCATTCCTCCTTTTGAATATTGACCTTGTTCTTTCTCAACACATCAGGGGAAAGAACTCTGCCCAATTGCATTGGATACCATCGTATATGGCCCTCATCACACATAAACAGCCTACGAAAATAGCATACGTGCTATGATTTTCACACATCAAAACTTTGACCACGATGTCAAAACGCACCTTGAATTTCTGCCTAAGGTGTTTATCCAGAAATCCCTTCGTCAAGTTCTGGCAAGATGAACGAGCAAATAACTTGAAGGAATCCAAGGCTTCATTCTCCTTATACTTCGATGGATCTACTCCTTCTGCAGAAATATTTCCAAATAAACTGCAGAAATCATGCTTGGAGAAAACAACATCTTCTTCATCAATCTTTGAAGAAATATGCTCGTCACGGATCTTCATCCTTACTAAGAACTGGGCAGCATACCCATCCAATGTACGAAATCCCTTGGGAACGGTGGAAATCAAATTTTCCACTCTAGATACTCGCAACAACTCCAGAATCACCAACGCCGTGGGGTTGTGAGTGGAGTAAAAATCCACCACCATCTCTGTCTTTAGCTTCTTACAGACATAATCTGGGTTGAAGTTACACTTGGGTGCCATAACTGCGGAATAGAGAAGAAGAGAGAGAGACTATTTTTGCAAAGAGAGGTTAGGGTTTGAAAAGATTTGAACAAGTGAAGAGATAGATTAAGAAATTTTGAGTTTATAAAAGAATACACACGTGATTTTAAAATTAAAAGAAGTGTGAACGTGTGTAAAATTAAATTAAATTTGGGGGACAAAATCAATTTGTCAATTGATTGATATATTGCACTTTAATTAAATCTGACGGCCAGGATTGAATTAGGCAAGTTACAGATTTAATTGTGTGCGTGGCATGGTCATTGGGACTGGGTTCGAGGGGGTTTTGTGGCAGTCAAGATAAAAGGCAAAATGATTGCCTAGGCCCACGACCCTAGGTTTAAATACACTCTGAATATGAAACGTGTTGGGTGTATTTAGTAATTTAAAAGGTGTGTCCCAATGATCAGAGGCAGAGAAGTAAACACATACCTATCATCTGGTATTGTAACCAGATGATACCACAAGAAGTCTGATATTACATCTCACCTGATGAAACTCATCTGGTTCTGGTCAGAGTTTACTCCGGATTTCTCTGGAATCTGACTTTGTACCTCACCTGGTACATACCTCATCTTGAGATGTAACTTCTCTGGTATATCTAACCTATAGGCATGTAGTAGGACAAGTAAAAATAAAGGTATAATTGAAATAAAGGATACTTCTCTGGTGTTCCCCCTAAACCAATTTTGTCTCTGGATCCAACAAACCTAACTCAAAAGCTAACTCTCTGAATCTAGCCTCAGCTAAAGGCTTAGTGAGAATATATGCTCTCTGCTTCTCTATTGCAATCTTTTCCATCATTATATCTCTATTCTCTACATGATCTCTGATAAAATGATGCCTTATATCAACATGCTTGCATCTAGTGTGAAGAACCGGATTCTGGGTAATGGCTATTGCACTGTAGCTATCACAAAATATTGGAATATCCTTAGCCCTAATCTGGTAGTCCCTAAGCTGCTGACTAATCCAGAGTAGTTGTGAACAACAGCTACCTGCAGCCATGTACTCTGCTTCTGTAGTTGATGTAGCAACTGAAGTCCGTTTCTTAGAAAACCAAGATACCAATTTATTCCCAAAAAATTGGCATGTTCCACTTGTAGACTTCCAATCTATTCTGCACCCACCATAATCTAAATCCGAATAACCACTTAATTCTAAGTTGTCATCTGCAGGATACCATAACCCTAAATTAAATATTCCCTTAAGACATTTCAATATCTTTCTAGCTGCTTCCAAGTGACTCCTCTTAGGACTAGCTTGAAATATGGCACAAACACCAACAACAAAAGTGATATCTGGCCTGCTTGCAGTCAGGTACATAAGAGAACCAATAAGTGCCCTATACTGAGTCTGGTCCACACTCTCTCCAGACTCATCTGGATCCATGTTGAAACTTGTCATTATAGGAATCTTGGTAGCCTTGCTAGATCCTACCCCAAATTTCTCTAACATGTTTCTGATGTACTTTGCTTGATTGATGAAAATTCCCTTCTCTGATTGCTTAACCTGCAAACCTAAGAAATAATTCATCTCACCCATCATGGACATTTCAAACTGGCTTTGCATGAGATCTCCAAATTTCTCACACAACTTCTTGTTAGGGGATCCAAATATAATGTCATCAACATATATCTTGACTAGAAGGATGTCCTTCCTTCTTCATTCCTAAACAAGGTCCTATCAATCTTTCCCTTAGTAAAGCCATTGTCCAGAAGAAACTGAGAAAGAGTGTCATACTATGTTCTGGGTGCCTGCTTAAGCCCATAAAGAGTCTTCTTAAGCTTATACACCTTGTCACCTTGTTCAAAACCAGGAGGTTGTTCCACATACACTTCCTCAATGAGAATCCCATTAAGAAAGGCAGATTTCACATCCATCTTGTATACTTTGAACTTCATGTGAGCAACATATGTTAAAAACAATCTGATGGCTTCTAGTCTGGCAACAAGAGCAAATGTCTCATCATAGTCCATTCCTTCAGACTGAGAATAGCCCTGAGCCACTAGCCTTGCCTTGTTTCTAGTAATGACATCATTCTCATCTTTCTTGTTCTTGAAAACCCACTTAGTGCCTATCACCTTTTGATGTCTTGATCTGTCTACCAGCTCCCAAACATCCTGTCTGGTGAATTGATTCAACTCCTCCTGCATAGCAACAATCCAGTTTGAATCCTTCAGTGCTTCCTTGATGTTCTTGGACTCAATCAAGGAAGCATAGCAACTGAATAAGACAGCTAAGTTAAGAGTTCTCCTAGTCTGGATACCCTTAGCTGGATCTCCTATAATTAATTCATTGGGGTGATCAACCAGGATTTTCCTTCCCTTGGCCTTGCCTGATTGACCATCTACTGCAGTACCTTGGTGATTATCACCAACTGCAGGAGAGCTTCCCCCTACAGGAGTTCCAACCTCTTCTGGTTCTGCTCCTTGTGGAGGCTTCTGCTCCAGAGAACCTGAAGATGGGACAACATCTGAATCTGAATCTGACTCTGAATCAAGAATAGGTGGATTGACTTTGATTACTCCAGGAGTAGTCTGATTATGTGTCCCTTCTGGAGACTTTAAGTCCACCTTGCACTTAAAAACAAATTCATCAAACACAACATGAGGCAGGGTCTTGGTACGCTTCCTCTCACTCCTCACTCATTTGGCCGTATCAGTCATTGTGCACTTTAACAGAATCAGCTCTTTATTTGCAAGAGTGTTGTATGCTGATTTTTTCCACTTGATGTGCTTGGCCAGGGTCTTGACTTCCTCCTCTTTTCAGCTCGTGTGACCCCAGTGATTAGCATATCTTCGTCTCCATCAGTGGCCTCGTCAATAGCAGGCTATTTTCCCTTGTCAGCCCCTGCAGCTTCAGTCCCCTCTTCAGGGTGCACTGAAGGCAGTTGTTGAGTGGTCGTGGCCGCCTGCTCAGGCTCAACCATGCCATCTCGAACCTTAGGAACTTGTCCTTCGGAACTGGGAGTCTCCTTTGATGCCTCAACATCTTTCTCCCTTGTATCAGGGCAGGGAATCCCGTCATCGACAGATGTTTCATCGGCGGCTGAGATGTTCACAACATCCTCAGCCACTGGTCCACCCTTGGCACCAGTGTTTTTCACACCTTCCCCCTGAGCCTGAGACTCAGGGATCATACTATCTACTTCCTTAGATGTCTCCTCCACAACTTTCTCCAATGCTCCACCCTGAGCATCTCCATCATCCTCTTCCTTATCCTCCTCCTCATCAGAGCGGATGTCAGCCTTCGCTTTGGACATCATCTCAACTACTAGCTGCTTCAGGTTCTCGAAGTTTAGCAGTTGCAGCCAGCTAGTTAGTCCAAAGAAGGTGCACAACCTTGCTTCCTCAGTCTCCCAATGCTCCCAGCCACGAGCATCCACCAGCATATGTTGCTCTTGCATGTTGGATTGTTTAAACTCCAGCCATACTTTCAGCTCGACAACATTAGCTAACAGCTCCTTGTACCTATTCAGCCCGGGCCAGCACTTAGCTGCCCACTCTGTGGCATTCCTCCTTAAGTGTTCTCCAACATACCACCCATCATATGTTCATCCAGCTCCTCCTCCTCCTGCATCTCGAGGAAGTCCTTCTCTTCATTGGGCAAGGATTTGGGGCAATTGTTGGGGTTGGGGTATGAGGGGAAATCATCAGGGTTAGGGGTAGGATCTGAGGGATGGTCAGGCCTCTGAGGGGAGGGCACTGACTCTGGAATATTTGGCTCTGATGTTTGGGGTGAGTTGGTGGGTTGTGGTGAGGGATTAGGGTTAGTTTGGGGTTGAGGGTCAGGGTGAGTAGGGGATGTATGGGTTGCTATCTCAGGCTGCAACAACTCAGCCGTCTCGATAGACTTTCTCACTTCCTCCAAGTCAGAGGCTCTAGGAGAGCTTGACTTCTCCATCTCTTCTACCTCAGGCAAACTCTTAGCAGGGGACTTTTTGGGTCCCTTCCTAAGTCGTTTAAAAGGCCTCTCTCCCTGAACTCTTCTGACGTCATCGTCAGTTCCCTCAGCCTCAGAGTCGGCTCTCTTGGGATGTGACTCAGTCCCTGACTTAGTGCTCTTCCCTGACAGCACTATCTTCACCTTCTTCTTCTCAACCTTCTCCACCACAGGCTGCGCCTCTTCTTCAGGCTCCACAGCCTCTTCAACCTCCTTACTCCTCTCGAAGAGCTCATCTACCTTCTCGATGAGACTGGTAGCCACCTTCTTGGCCTTACCAACTGGCTTTTTGGCCTGACCCTTTGCCTTGGCATTGGGATCAGTCAGCCCTAGCATCGCATAGGTATCACTCAGCAAGGTAAACATCACCTTCTTGGAGGAAAGATTGTCCTCGAAGTCGAAAGTGTACTCATGGCAAGTATGAGCAATCAGGATGGACATTCTCATTCCAAAGGCAGGATGGCACAAACAAATACATGCTTCTTCTCCTCATCCCACTTCAGCTTGTCCAGTCCAGCCTGATGAAGTTGATCAAGGAAGAACTGCTCCCAGTTCGCTTCCACACCATCAACTATTACTCCCATAATTCTCAGCTTGGGCAAGCTCAACTGCTCATGAGAGCCTGTGGACCCCATCACCACTTTGGACACCAAGTCCACAAGAGCTCTGTACTCAGGCTTCAGAGTACTCTTGTTTTGACGGGCTCTAAACTCAGGCGAGCCAGTCTTGGTCCACTTCCTTATGAACTCTCCCTCCGAATTTTCCTTGTAGAACCTGGGATTAATTCCAGAGGATGGCAAAGCAAAAACCTCCTTGACTGCCCTCCAAAGGTCGATGTCAACCACGTCTGAGTTATAGAGAGGTTCATCGTCGTTGTCCTTCTCTTCCGTCGGCTTGAGCACGGCCACCTTCGTGAAAAGTTCCCCCTTACGCAGGAACATGTTGAGGTAGGCTTCTACGACCGTCCTTGGAAGTATAGAGAGAGGACGCGTGGTGAAATATGTTTCCAACCCAGCTTTGGAAATCCAGTTGAAAACTGGTTTGATTTCCTCAACTGTTAGACATGTACCTTCCATGGAGATGATTTGCTCCATGTGTACCAGCTTATTATTAATAACATCCTCAAGCTTGTCTGTTGTCCAGTTGGAATTAAGAAGTGCCATTGATTTTGAAAGAAAGAGAGGGTTTTAGGAAAACTGTGAGAATTTTGAGCAAGAGAATACTCAGTGTGCAGATGTGCTTTGTGTTTGCGTAAAGACCTCAAATGGCACTATTGATTGATTAGACCAAGTCAGTTACTCAGACGTGGGGTTGAGATTAATTCCTGAATTCGAAAGGTTTTGAAATGAAGGGCCAGGATTAATCTCATTTTCAATCAATTACCCATGTCAGTCATATTCCGTATAAAATGGACACATATATGAAAAAGTAACTGAAACATTAAATGCTCCGCTGCGCGTGGGTTTAAATATGAAAAGACGCGCTTTTAATGAAAACGGAATGCATTTAATAAAGATTTTCAGGACTAAGGACTCAGGGAGACGCTTGAAATTCACAAAGTCAGGTTGAATCTCATACCTGTCAGGGAGACATTGTAGCACCCTGATACCTCGCTGAGTCGAGTCTAGTCTGAGTTTCTCCTAGACCCTACACTGACTGCTCTCCCGGATCTAAAAGTCCTAACTGCACTGACAGTTCCATAAACCTTGCTTCAGCCAAGGGCTTAGTCAAGATGTCAGCTCTTTGCCTGTCAGTGTGAATTTCTCCATCCTAATGTCCTTCTTTTCCACATGATCTCGAATGAAATGATGCCTAATATCCACATGCTTGCACCTTGTGTGAAGCACTGGGTTCTGAGTAATTGCTATAGCAATATTGTTGTCACAATAGATTGGAACCTCATTAGTAAATACTTGGTAGTCCCTCAACTGTTACCTCAACCATAAAATCTGAGCACAACAACTACTTGCAGCCATATACTCAGCCTCAGTTGTGGACGTCGCCACTGAATTCAGCCTCTTACTAAACCACGAGATCAACTTGCTCCCCAAAAATTGACATGTCCCTGAGGTTGATTTCCTATCAATCCTACAACCTCCATAATCTGCATCTGAATAACCTGTCAGTTCGAAGTTGTCATCTGAAGGATACCATAGTCCCATATTGACCGTCCTTTTCAGATACTTAAGTTTCCTCTTAGCAGCCTCCAAATGACTTTTCTTGGGATCAGACTGATACCTAGCACATACACCAACTGCAAACGTGATGTCAGGCCTACTTGCAGTCAGGTACAACAACGAACCTATCAGCCCTCAATACTCAGTCTGATTCACTGAAGTCCCTTCAGTGTCAGGATCCATCTTCCAATTTGTGTTCATAGGGATCCTGGCTGGATTGCTGTTCTGAACACCAAACTTATGAATCAAGTCTCTTGTATACTTGGCCTGATTAATGAAGATACCTTGATCAGTCTGCTTGACCTGCAATCCTAAGAAGAAGTTCATCTCTCCCATCATTGACATCTCAAATTTACCAGTCATCAACTTAGAGATTTTCTCACAGAGCTGATGATTTGGTGATCCAAATATTATGTCATCCACATAAATCTGGACCAAGAGAATGTCATCACCTTCAGTGATCCTGAACAATATCCTATCCACGGTTCCCTTCTTGAACCCATGGTCTGTCAGGAATTGAGAAAGGGTATCATACCAAGCTCTTGGTGCTTGCTTAAGTCCATAGAGTGCTTTCTTTAAATGATATACTCTATCTCCAACCTCAAACCCGGGAGGTTGTTCAACATATACCTCTTCATTGAGTACACCATTCAGGAAGGCACTCTTGACATCCATTTGATACACATTAAACTTCTTGTATGTTGCATATGCAAGGAACAACCTGATAGCTTCCAATCTAGCCACTGGAGCAAAAGTCTCATCATAGTCTATTCCTTCAGACTGACAATACCCCTTTGCAACCAGCCTAGCCTTGTTCCTTACTACAACACAATTCTCATCCTTCTTGTTCTTAAAGACCCACTTGGTACCAATAACACCTTGATGCCTAGGTCTATCAACCAGTTCCCAAACCTGATTCCTTGTGAACTGATTCAACTCATCTTGCATGGCAATGATCCAGTTCGAGTCAGTGAGAGCTTCTTCAATGTTCTGAGGCTCTTGCTCAGAGAGAAAGCAACAGAACAGTGCACTCTCACCATGAAACCGTCTGGTCCTGACTCCCTCAGTTGGATCACCAATGACTTGATCAATAGGATGATCCTCTATCCATGTTCTTTTACCAGGAGTTGTTCCTGAAGTACCTGCAAGGTTAGTGTCTACAGGTTCATAAAATTCAGGTAATTGAACAGAAGGGGATGAACCTGAGTCTATACCAAATGGATTAACAAGCTCAATGTCAGGGACATTGGTTCCCCCTTGATGAGGTGACTCAGGAACCGTCTCAACTGCGACAACATCTTCATAGACGGTGCTTACCTCATGTTGAGCCTGTTCCTTAGTCTGAGGCTCAACAAACCCTGATGTGCTGGGCTTAGGAGTGGCACTTGGTACATCATCCCATCTTGGAATTGGCACGACTTTGACCTTTGGATCAGGTTGATTCTTTAAGCTAAGCCTTGTCACCCTCCTTGTGACCTCCTCAGTGTCAGGATCAACACTCTTACCCTGGACTCATTGGCAGATTCATCAAACACAACATGTGGTGATTCTTCCACAACAAGGGTCCTACAATTGTAAACCCTGAAAGCTTTACTAACTTCAGAATATCCTAAGAATATCCCTTCATCAGATTTGCTATCAAAGGCTTTCAATTGGGTCTTCCCATTGTTGAGGATGAAGCACTTACAACCAAATATATGAAAGTAAGAGATACGAGGTTTCCTCTTATTCCATGTCTCATATGGGGTCTGTGCATGTTGTTTGTTCAGCATGGATCTGTTCTGAGTGTAGCATGCAGTGTTGATTGCCTCAGCCCAGAATTTCTTGAGTAATCCTGACTCAGCCAGCATGGTTCTGGCAGCTTCCTTCAGTGTCCTGTTCCTTCTCTCAGCAACACCATTTTGTTGTGGGGTTCTAGCTGCAGAAGTCTCATGAGCTATACCAAGTTCATTACAAAAGTCAGAAATATATGAATTTATAAATTCAGTGCCCTTGTCAGATCTGATTTTAGTAATGGACTGATTCTTCTCATTGCTGAGTCTCCTGAGCAACTCTGGAAGCCTCATCTGTGTTTCCTTCTTATTCAACAAGAAAATAACCCAAGTATATCTAGAATAATCATCAATAACCACAAGGGTATATTTCCTACCATTCATACTCACAGGTGTAATAGGACCAAATAAATCCATGTGCAAGAGCTGAAGAATCCTGTCAGTGGAATGGGAAGCTTTCTTTTTTAATGAAGCTCTAACCTGCTTCCCTTCCTGACAAGCTTTGCACACATGATCTTTGCTAAAAACTTCATTAGGTAGACCATCAACAAGTGACTGTCTAGAAATTTTGTTAAGAATCTTGAAGTTCAGGTGGCTTAATCTTTTATGCCATAGTCAACTGAGCTCTAGAGAGCTTTTAGCAACAAAACAAGTATTGGGAATAGTGTTGCTCCAATCAGCAAGATAAACATTACCTTTCCTGATACCTGATAGAAGCACTTGTGTTGATTTGTCCTTGACTGAACATATATTCGATGAGAACTCAACACTGAACCCTTTGTCACAGAATTGGCTTACTGACAACAGGTTATGCTTCAGTCCTTCCATAAAGGACACATTTTCCACTCTGACTATACCTATTATCAAGACACTATAACCTTTAGTAACACCTTTTGAGTTATCACCAAAGGTTACCTGTGGACCATCTTTAGCCTGAAAGTCTTGGAGAAGACTCTTCATTCTAGTCATATGCCTTGAGCATCCACTGTCTAGGTACCAAACAACTTTGTTTGAGTCTCCTCTCCTCTTGTTGTGATCCACAGCCGCCTGCAAATGAATCAGGCTTTAGGTACCCATTGGGTGTTGGGTCCTATCGTGTCAGTTGTACCCTTCGGGATCCAGACTTGCTTCACAACCCTGATTACCTCAGAGTGGTGAATCTGTCTCCCTGAAACATCAACATACACAACTTTCTTCTTCTTTGCCTGAGAGGAAGATGGTGTATGAGTGCTGGACTTAGGCTTCATAGGAGCTTGAGTGGGCGCCTTTTAGGCTGGCTTCCTGTTCTTCCTAGGTCTGGGTGCAGCAAGTCTTGGGCCTTGTTCTTGATAAGGACCCTGTGTTCTATTCCCCCTAGGCAAGTGAGGGAATGGAAAACAGTTAAAGGCCTCAGGATGCCAAAACCATAGGAGTGTCATCATGTTTGGCCTTCCCTGTTGATATTGCCAAGCATGATGGTACCCTCGTTGATTAGTCTGAGAGCTCTTGGCATGAGTCTTCCTCTGCTTTCGCTGAGGCTTTCTCTGGCCTGAGCTCTCAGGGACCTCCTCTGGTTGCTTTGCCTTTCCCTTGGGTTTTGGCTTAGCTACCTTAGGGGCAACCCTGAATGTGTCAACGGTTTCCTTGCCCTTATCAGTTTGGCGGGCTTGAAGTACAACCTTAGGTGCATTCTGGTCTGCCTGGACAAATACCCTCTTAGTGTTGCTCCTTAAAGCAACATGAGATTGACCATGTGAGGATTTCTTAGGAACATATCCAAGTCCCTTTTTCTCGTTCCCAAGCATCTGAGTGCTATTTATTTCCTCTCTAACTACTGAGGATTTATTCATTGCTACAACCTTTTGCTTGAGTGAGTCCTCACTCTTTTTCAGGATTTCATGTCTGGCAAAGAGGTCATCAAACTTACTTTTGAGTGCTTTCAGTTCTTCCTTCCCGACCAACTCTTCATCATCCAGTTCTTTCAGAATCTTCTCTCTTGGGAGACGCTCAACATTGATTAGATCAATTTCCTGAGTTAGTCTCACAATCTGAGCCGACTCTTTAAGATCAGACTGAGTGAGCTGATCATTCAGGTTCTGAACCTCAGTACTCAATTTCTTGTTCTCCTCTACCAAGAAGATATTAGTTTCCTGTAATCTGGAGAAATTAACCATCAATTGATCTAGACAGATATGAAGGTTCATTTCTCTGACTGACTCTGAGCTAAGCTCAGGATTTTGACCAGTGTAGGAATCATATACAGAGTTAGATGTTACCTCAGGTTCCTCCCTTGCCATCAAGCAGACATCATCGTACTCATCATCAGAAAAGAGTTCAGGCGACCTCTCCTAAGGACCATCAGAGTCAGTTGCATCCTCAGCGAGCATAGCTCTCCGGTCAGCAAGTCTCTGGTCTCTTTTGGCCCTCCTGTCCTCTCTTTCCCTTGCACTCAGCTTCGGACAATCATACTGATAGTGCCCGCTCTTATTACAGTTGTAACATGGTTGCTCATCTCCTCTGTCTCTCCTTGGTTCAGGGATCCTCCTTGAGGCAGGTTCCCTCTGTCTTGATGAGCTTTCAGTCTTCCCTGAGTGCTTATCATCATGAGTACGTCTCTGTTCATCTCTGCGATAGAGCTTTAGGTCTGAGTATCTTCTTTCATCGCCACGATCTCTCCTCTGGTCAATGTTTCTTCTCTCCTCATATCTCCTTGAGCTTTGGTGGGTTCCTTCAGGTTTCCTGTCAAGTGAGTCCTGATAAAATTTCTCTTAACGACCTAACCTGGAATTAAGCTTATCAAAGCGTCTGGCCATCAGGCTGTACTCCTCAGCAAGCTCTTCCTTGCTCATCTCCATCAGTGACTTTGATGAAGATTCAACAGGTTCAGACCTGGCTTTGAACGCCACACTTTTCTCAGGAGTTTTCTCCTTTTCTTCCTCTTCTGGCTGAACTTTCTTCTTTCTTTTGTTAAGATCAAATTACAGTGCCTTAAGCGTTGAAAAAAGTAAAGCAGAAGGTATGTTACTCATATCCTGAGTGTTCTTAAGCATAATTACAATATTATCCCATTTCTCAGGAAGGGCATTCAGGATCTTTGAAGCAACATCTCTCTTTGGGACATCTTTGTCCAGCATCACCAGCTCATTCATCAACTTGATGAACCTTGACTCCATCTGATCGATTGTCTCATCAGGCAACATCTCAAATGCTTCGAATTTCTGAATGACAATGTTTCTCTTATTCTCCTTTATCTTTTATGACCCCTCGCACGTCCTTGTCAGCTCATCCTAAACGTCTTTTGCCATCTTTAAATTCATCAGTCTGGCTGACTTCTCGAAGGGCACCGTATGCAAAATGATGTTTCTGGCAACGTTGTCCAGTCCCACCATCTTGAATTCATCATTGGTCATGTCTTTCCTTTCTTTCGGAACCTGCACGCCAATCTCAAGATGCTCATATCCCAGTCCTCTGACATTGGGAATAGTGATCTTGATCGGTCCCTCACTGAGAACACGCGGTATCTGATCATGGATGGCACCAAGATGTGCTTCTAATCTGAACTTCCAATAGACAAAGTTAGATACGGAGAATTCAGGTAACGAAGCTTCAAGTCTCCTCGAAGTCATGATGATGCAATTTTTATGAAAAGCAAACTCAGATCTGTTCAGTGACCACCAACAGTTTCTCCTCTGAAACTATTAGTATTCAAAGTCAGTGGTCTTTTCAACCACTACTCTAATACCACTTGTTGGTCCCGGTACAAGACTGAGGAATACGTGTATGAGAGGGGGGGGGGGGGAATACACGTATACCAATTTTCAAACTTAAACCTTACTGAGTCCTCTTTACCCAGAGTGATAAAGAACTAGGCACAAATAATACACCTACTGACTACACTTGGTGCGGGTCAGTTGGATAACTATCAGTTTAAGTTCAGTGCGGAAATGCGTGTGCCCTGATAATTTAAAGTCTTGTTTAGTTTGCTTTCTGAAAACCTTGATTACTCAAATGAATAGTGTTTAGTAAGGGCAGTGCTCTTTTTAATAGATCAGGCTGATTGATTCAAGCCTGATAAATCTTATGCAATGAATGAACAGATAATATGGCAGGTATGCAATATATCAAAGCAATAAGAACACAACAAGTTTAACGTGGTTCAGAGTCTCAAGCTCCTACATCCACGACCTGATTTAACAGGAAATCCACTCAAGGGATTCTTGTTTTTAACGTGCCAAGGTGCACCAAGATCAGCTACCTCACTGACCTATACAAACTTCCTTACTAACTAACTTAACTTACTTCCAATAAACCTAACTTTAGGGTTTTGGTTTCAGTTTGGATTCCAACTAGGTTGAGTTTATCCTTACAAGACAAAGCTAAGCTACGGGTTGGATAATCTCTCTAAGCTTAAGATATTGCTTGTACGCTCTTGGAATACAGATTAACTCTCAGTTTCTAAGAAACACTTGGGAAATTTAAAAGGTTTCGAGTGCTTCTTCTAAAGACTGAATGCTTTGAGTGCTTGAGAGTTTGAGTAATTTCTGGCTTGGAAATTTCCCGTAACCTTGAATGGGTTTAAGGTCTTCTGTATTTATATGTGATTTGAAAAACTATCCGTTGGAGAGATAACCTTTCTTGTCATCTATGTAGAGTGGCTTCAAACGGACATATCTTCATGCAGCAGCTGTCCTTGCATGGAATTAGGTAGATGAATTAAATGCACATTAAATGCTTGCCCGTTGAAAATGAAGTCTGAATTCAGTCTCATGTCAGGTTCCGTACGTGCATGTCCTTCTCGGATTAGTCCACGTCATCAGGTTGGTGAGAATGTCAGAACTTATTCCTAGGCTTCATGCTTGTCTTATTAAGTTCTTTTTGTCTTGAGCTCACCGGTCTTGTCCTGACTCTGACATTCCTTTTGCATTGCTTAGCTATACTCCAAGTCTTCCCATAAATTCAGTGTCATCCTGTTCCCTTCAGGACTGAGTAGTAATGATCTCAGGGTCATACTCTTCATCACTGAGACTTACTCAGCCAGCTTAGAGGACTGCCATAAGCTCAGGATGGTAACCTTCATCTTCAGGCTCTTGTCTTGATTGTCATAAGTGAATGCTCCTCTTACTGAGTACCTGTGAAGTGTAAAATGACTAAGTAAAAATCCTAACCAAGACTAGCCTGACAAACAAACACAAACATCTTTTTAGGGGCTTTGGGATCTAATCAAAACTGACATTGTCCCAACATGGGGTATATCTGTGTATATACCGACTGCATCCGTATGGTCGGCGCGTATGATAGACCCGACATTGTCGAGGATATGGTGAAGGATCTTACAGAATTTGTCGAACATTATCCCCCTCCCAATGACATAGAGATTCAGCTAGGGGATATGGTTGACTATGGGGTTAAGATAGATAAACTTGACCCCAGTATTATCATTACTTGCCCTCCAGCTCCTGTTGAAGAATGCGAGCAAGTCGCTGTAGATAATCAAGCTATTGCCGAGTAAGAGCAGAAAGCGGCCAACGACTTAGTCAGTGACATGATTGTCGATCCTCCAGCCGATCAGTCTCAGGATTTACTTCAGGAAGAGCAACATTAAGAATAGGACTTAGAATCTTTTAAAATTTCCTCTTGTAATAGTTTCTCGTCATCTTTTGTTGTAGTTGCTCTTTTTGTACTATTTTTTAGGCTTGAAGCCTTAATGATTAATGGAAATGCCGTTTGTTCACTCATCTTCTTTATATATGTTAATTGCCTTTACATTTTTGTCTAATGTCTTTGCAATTACAACATATAATATTGGGCTTTATTCAATTTGAACTTTGCCTTAAATAGAATATGGGTTTAGCCTTAGGTTCTACTCATCTTAAAAGACGAATAACCTTTAAATGGCCTTGATCCTTGACATTGGAGTTGTACCTCGAGCTTAAACTTATCTTTAAACGAACAACTGTATTTACATCATGAATATTTACAAGTGTTTTAAAATTGTTCATCATTAACATATACAATCTGACGAACAACTTTGACTACTTATACAAAATAGTTGCTCGCTTATAATAATTTTGCCGAGCAACTTTACATAGAAACAAAGATGAACAACACCAAGCTATACAATGTGCCGAACAACTTTTTATCCTATAAAAAAATTTCAAAAAATTAGGCAAATTTTTGGTTCACTTGCCCCCACAGACTTCTGCTTGCCCATTAGTTGAATCTGTTTGCCCTATTGATAGTACTTCTTAAGATGTATGACATTCTAGGAGTATTGGGTCGGGTTGCCTTCCATGTCCTCTATATCGTACACACCATTAAGGAATTTGTCCGTTATATGATACATGCCCTCCCAAGTTGGTCCCAATACACTTGGAGGTTGTGCGAGCAACTTTCTCAGAACCAAATCTCCAACTCTGAATTCCCTGATTTTGACATGGGAATTATAATAATGCTCTGCTCGCTGCTTATATGTAGCATTTTTTTAGCTCGGCATTTAATCTTTTTTCTTTGAGCAAGTCTATTTCAGCAGCCAGAGCAGAGTTGTTCGCTTGTAGCATTTTTTAGCTCGGTCTTTAACTCAATCGGGATAACAGCTTCTGTTCCAAAAGCCATTGCAAATGGTGTTTCTACGGTGCTAGACCTGGCAGAAACCCTGTATGCCTATAAGTCTTCCGGGAGTTCTTCAGACCAATTTCCTTTGCTCTTCGTCAATCGTATTTTTAAAGTATCTTTGATAATTTTGTTGACGGCTTCGACTTGTCCATTGGACTGGGGATGGTAGGGGGTAGAATAATGTTTTTTAATCCCCCATTGTGTGAAGAAGTCTCTCAGCTCTTTCCCATCAAAATGTGGGCCATTGTCTGTCATAATTGTTTGTGGAACTCCAAAACAACAGACAATGTTCTTCCATATAAAGTTGATCATCTTCTGCTGTGTGATTATTACTATAGCTTCTGCCACAGCCCATTTTGTATAGTAATCGACTGCCACAACGGAAAATTGAACATTCCCGACTCCTGTTGGGAAAGGGCCAATGATGTCCATTCCCCATCTTGCAAACAGCCAGGGGCTGTAAACTGAAACAAGCTCTTAAGCCGGGGTGTGAAAACTCGGGGCAAAAATTTGGCATCGATGATAAGTTTTTCCATTTTGATTGCGTCTTGACGTAAAGTCGGCCAATAGTACCCTTGCCTGATAGTTCTGTATGTCAAGGCTTACCCCCCAGTGTGATTTCCGCATACTCCGACATGTATTTCTTCAAGTATTGCTCATCCTTCCCCCCTAAGCAAACATTTGAGGAGTGAGATTAATATTCCTCTTTTGAAAACGCTTGACTAACTTAGCTGCTTCAAAAGAGTTGTTTGGTTTTTCCCCGCTCTTCAAATATTTGACTATTTCTGTTCTCTAGTCTTCATCTTCAGTTTGCTCGTCTAATTGATTTACATTGTAACTTATCGTTGACGGGTTGTTCATCTTTGTTATAATAATATCCGCCAATTCTGCTGGGCTTTCGCTTGTTGCTAGTCGAGCTAGTGCATCTGCCTGAGTGTTGCTCGTCCTTGGGATTTGTTCAATAAAGAATCGATCTAATAATGACATCAGGTAAACAACTATTCGTTGGTATTCGATCATTTGATCGTCTTTTGCTTCGTATTGACCTTGGACTTAGTTCACGATCAATTGTGAATCGCCAAATATTTGTAAACGTCTAACACCTACTGCTAGAGATAGGTGGAGACCAGCTATAAGGGCCTCATATTCAGCTTCGTTGTTGGTTGCTATGAACCCGAATCTGATGGACGAGGTGAAAACTTGTCTGTGGGGGCTAATGAGTACTACACCTGCTCCCGAGGCCATGTTGGTAGACGATCCGTCAATGTAGAGATGCTATGGGTGATCAAGTCCTCTCATCGGATCTTGGGGGAAAGTTAGTTCGACGATAAAGTCGGCTAATACTTGCCCCTTGATCGCTGTTCGAGGAGCATAGGTACTCCAAACTAGCTAATCTCCAGTGACCATCTTAATAGACGACCAACTGTGTCTGGGTGATGAAGAATTTGTCTAAGTGGGAAGGTTGTTAGTACTTCGACCTGATGATCGAAGAAGTATGGTCTTAACTTCCTTACACTCATGATAAGGGCGTACGCTAGCCTTTCGGTTGGTGAATATTTGATTTCCGCTTCATGCAAAGCTTGGCTGACGTAATAGATTAGTTGGTGGAATTTACCATCCGGTCGCACCAATACAGAGCTGATCGCAACTTCAGATGCTGCCAGGTATAAATAGAGTTTTCCCTTGAGATGGGTTTTGATAGAATCTTTACATCTCCCAGGTAATCTGTGAGTTGTTCGAATGCTCTCTGGCAGTTGCTCGTCCATGTGAACTTTCCTTCTTTGATATCTTCAAAAAATGGACGACACTTGTCTCCCGATCGTGATATGAACCTGTTCAGAGCTGCTAGGCAACCTGTCAGTCTTTGAATTTCTTTTATTGAACGAGGTAGTTGCATATCTACGATTGCCTTGACCTTCGATGGGTTGGCCTCAATACCACGTTGACTAACAAGATGGCCCAGGAATTTCCCTGAATGCCCTCCAAAACTACTTTTCTTTGGATTCAGTTTCATGTTGTAGTATCGAAGGACATCAAATTCTTGGGCTAAGTGTTGAAGATGATCTTCCTTCTTGGGACTTTTGACCACAATATCATCAACGTAGACTTCTACCGTATCTCCGATTTGTTCATCGAACATCTTGTTCACCAGCCTTTGATATGTTGCTCCCGCATTGATGAGACCAAATGGCATCCTTTTCCAGCACAATATATTTTTATTTGTATAGAATGTTGTATTTTCTTGGTCGTCGGGATGCATCGGGATTTGATGGTATCCAGCAAATGCGTCCATGAATGTTAGCATCTCGTGCCCCACAGTGTTGTCCACCAATTGATCAATGTGCAGCAGAGGAAAATCGTCCTTCGGGCATGCTGCATTCAGATCTGTGAAATCTATGCATAGCCTCCAGATTCCATTCGATTTTCGCACAAGGACCGGGTCTGCTACCCACTGTGGGCAAAGTGCTTGCCGGATCAGATCATTGTCTTGCAACTTCTTCACCTCTTCGTTTAAAGCTTGATACTTATCCGGAAAGCATGCTTTGGATCTATCCCTACTATATCTGCATGAGACCATGCAAAAACATCTAGATTCGCCTTGAGGCAATCTTTTATTCGGGATCAGTAAGGCTCAGGGAGCTCAGATCCTATGTACAATTCTAGATCCTCATTTTCGGGATTAACTTTAAAGGCTTCCAGTTCTTCAACTGGAGTTGCTCATCGTTTTTGTCCTTTCCAATGAGGATCTACTATTGGTTCCTCAAGGTCGATATTATTTTCATTGTTCATCGGGTCTGCATCCAAACGGGGTTCAAGATCATCTGCTTGTCTTGGTTCATTATTATTTTCCAGGTTACGGCCCTCCAGGCCATTGGTGGCAAGTTGCTCGTCACCACCTAAATATTGTTCGTCTGGCAAAGTTTTTTTCTTGGTGGCAATGAGCTGCTCACCCAAATATTGTTCGTCAGCGGGCAGGAGTTGCTCGTCTAGATCCATACGATCCTCCTCCACCTCTATCACATCTTTCAGTAATGATGGTTCGTCAACTGGGTAACTGGTGGTGGCCTCCATCATAGAAACTCGTCCTTCATTTGGTTGCATTTGTAGAAGACACTCACGAGCTTTTCTTTGGTCTCTCCTTGATCGAACCGACCCCACTTACTATTGGAAACTTTATACAATAATAGTAGGGTGAACATGCAGCTTTGAATTCATTCAAAAAGGGCCGACCAAGGAACCCATTGTAAGTCGACTCTTGATCTACAACCAAGAAATCTACCATTCTTGTTATATTTTTCTCGGGTTCCTCGACCATTACAAGTTGTACAGACAATCTAGTTTCTCCCAAAGGGAGTGTTACAGCATTTCCAAAACCTAGGATACGATGATTTGAATCTTGGATATAGCTCGAATAATCTCCCAGTTGATCGAGCGTCTTTTTGAAAAGGAGGTTAGTGTAAGCCCCGATGTCCACTAACAATCGATGCACTATGACTCCCATAATCTTGGCACAAATTATGAGAGATCATTATGGGGGGGTCAATATTCCTTCTAAGTCCTCTATAAAGGTTAATTCTGATGTTTGTAGGACAGATGGATTAACCCCCATTTCTTGTACGTGATCAATCGCCCGTAATTCAACCTTTCTTTTACGATTTGACATTGGTGGTCGTCCATCAGAACATCCTCCGGCTGGTCCTGCAGATTCCATCATATATACATCTTCTACTGGATGAGCAACAACAGCGGGGGCTGGTCGTCCAGTTCTGTTGTTCCTTGGAGGTTGGTTATCTACCTCATCCCCTGGGCTGCTCTCCCGGCCTCTCTTCCCAGGCTGCCTCTTGACAAAGTCAGAGAGTTTTCCCTCCTCATAAAACCACCAAAGTTGCTTGAGCAAATTTCTACACTCGCTCGTAAAGTGTCCTACACTTTGGTGGTAGGCACAATATTTGTTTGGATTGAGTTTGCCAGTCTCTTGATGAATTTTCCAAGGAGGGGAGAGCAACTCTTTCTCCTTTACGTTGTTGTACACAATATCGATAGATACTGTTAGCACCTGGTTTAATTTCTCCTTCAACTCTATCCCTTCGCTGAATGCCTTCATGTTTTTCGGAACTCGATAGCCTGTTCAACCGGGTTTCTTATTGTTCTCTTTCTGATCAGCTTTGTTGTCCCCCAAATTTGTTTGTAAAGCCTCATGCATGGAGACAAATATGCCGGCTTGATTTCTAAACTCGGCATAGCTCTTTGGGTACTTCAGACGTACCTCCTTCCATAAATTTGATCCTTTTTTCAACCCGGCCATGACTGCTAAGATCTTCGTATCCTCACTAACTGGTTCCCCTTCCAACAACACTTTATCGAATCTTTCCATGAAAGCCCGATCCGATTCATCGTCGTATTTTTATTTTAAATCTGATAGTCGGTGCTTCTGGGAAAGATACGATCATGCAGTTGAAAAGTGAGAGAGGAACTCTCGGCCCAACTGGGCGAATGAGTGTATGGATGCGGGTGGCATGGCAGAAAACCACTTATGAACCCTGTCCCCCAATGTTAAGGGAAAATTCCGACACTGCGTGGCATCACTGGCTCCCATGAAAATCATATAATGTGAATATTTTATTAGATGAACTTGGGGATCAGCAATGCCTTCGTATTGTATGCTTGCCGGAAACTGTATCTTTTTCTGAATTGGGGCCTTCAAGATAATTGAAGATAGTGGTGAGGATGGCATGCTGGTTGCCCCAATTCCTCTTTGAAGGTCAAGCTGGCCTTGCATGCTCTCTACAACTTTTCTCAAGCTTAACAATTCCATAAGAGATGCCCTCTGACTTGGAGGCTGTTCGACGAGCAAGGATGTATGTCCTTCTACTCGTCGCAGTCCCTCACTTGGAGGGAGAATCCCTTGAGGCTACCTCCTTGGGTTGCTCGCTGCATTTGGACCTAGGCGCCCTAAGGCAGACCTAGTCAATCTTTCATGTACTGACGGGCATGCTTGTTCGCAAGTTGCTCGGCCTTGCTCTGGTCCCAAGTGAGCAACTTTTGGTTGAAGTTGTGTTCGGCCCAATCTGTCCTGTGCACTGGAACGAGACGTCCCATTACTGGATATTGTTGTTCGCCCATGGGCAGATCAACCTGACCTTCAATTTGGTCCACCATCTTAGCTTTACCTTTATCCCCTCGATTTTGGGCACTGTTGACCTCATGTTGCTCTCCTTGAGCAGACCTTGCTCTCACTACTTCTTGTTGTCAAGACCTAGACCTTGCTTGTAAAGGTCTAGGTTGTTCTTGTTGTTTCTGAATTGCCTGGAAAACAGCTATCGTTTTGGCTAATTCATGGGGATTTCTAGCCAGTGCCTCCAAATATGGAGGCATTATGTGAGTTGCTACCGAAAGTTGGACCTTGTTCGCATGATGCGGATTACGGTCCTGTTGATCAGTAGATGAGACTCGAGTCGGAGAAATCCCCATCGAGGGATGTGAAACCCAAGTTTTCTTGGATTGAGGCATCCTGATTTGAATTATCTTCTCAATCTTTGAATCTTCAAATTTGAATTTGAAGAACACCGAGAACACCAAGAACACTTTTGTTTGAATCTTCAAGAATTTCTTGAGGATTTCTTCAAATCTTCAAGTTTTAAACTTGAAGTTCTTGATAATCACACTTAATTGGAGGTTCGAACCCTCCTTCTAGCGCCAATTTGTTGGTGATCGGTTCTAATCGCATGGATTAGTGGCTATTTTTAACCGGTTTTATAATCACCAAACAAGAAAGTGTGATTGATTACCACCGTAAATGGTAAATTCGATAATTTAGGTTATAAAATCGTAAATACAAAAGTTGAATTTGTATTTATTTCGTATGTGTGTACGTTTAGGTGTATGAGTGTGTGTATTTGGAGTGTTTATGAATTTGAACTTATTTTTATAGCTAGAGAACAACTTATTTATACTAACAACCAAGTAGGTGGTGTACATGACTCTTGAACTACCAAGCTTGCATGCTTGACATGTGTCATTTTGACTATCTTTGACCTTATCTAGGTTGAAACTTAATTACAAAGTCTTGTGGTTGGTCTTATCTCGAGTTCATTGTTGTTCGACATAAGTTGTTTATTGGACTAGTGTTTGAATATCTTTTGTAGAAGTTGTCCGCCTCTTGTTTGCATGACTTGCAAGTTGTTCACACGCATATTTGATGTGGGTGAGCCACTGGATCTTTTATTTATTCGCTGAGAACTTAGATGACTTGATAAGCTGGTAGGCGGCATGCACTCCATAGGCTGGTGAAGTACCTCCTTTAAGTATTGTTGTTCGTACTCCAAGACTTGGTATATGGTTCATATCCAGTACCGGGTCTTAAACCTGTTCGCCAACGAGCTGCTCGTCCAGAGGGTTGCTCTTCATAAGATACACTACTCAAATTGGTTTATACACTCTCTTTCAATTATCCTTGTTAGCCGTCTTTGATTTGTGTATTTTTCTTCATAATCCTTGCTTAACCTTCAAAAGTTGCTCGCCTAACGTCGGATTCGCCTATCAACATACGGCAAAGGAGGTTTGGGATGAGCTGAATCAGATGTGCGAAGGTTAGAGAAGATAAAGGAGAACAAGAGGAATATTGCCATTCAGAAGTTTGAAGCGTTCGAGATGCTACCTGAAGAAACTATTGATTAGATGGAGTCAAGATTCATCAAGATGATGAATGAGCTTGTGATGTTGGGGAAAGATGTTCCCAAGAGAGAAGTTGTCTCAAAGATCCTGAATGCCCTTCCTGAGAGATGGGATAATAGTGTCATGCTGAAAAACACTAAGGATATGAGTAACATAACTTCTACTTTACTTTTTTCAGAGCTCAAAGCGTTGGAGTATGATCTGAACAAGAGAAAGAAGAAAGTAATACCTGAAGAGAAAGAGAAAGTTCCGGAGAAAAGTGTGGCTTTCAATGCCAAGTCAGAGCCTGTTGAATCTTCATCAAAGTCACTGATGGAGATGAGCAAAGAAGAGCTAGTTGAGGAATACAGTATGATGGCCAGACGATTTGACAAGTTAAATTCCAGGTTTGGTAGATATAAAAAGTATTATTAGGATACAAGAGACAGAAAACCTGAAGGAAGTCACCAAAGTTCTAGAAGGTATGAAGAATGGCGGAACACTGACCAAATACGCGATCATGGTGAAGAGAGGAGATATTCAGACCCGAAACCCGATCGTAGGGATGTGGACCAAAGACGTGCTCGTGATAGGCACTCAGGGAAGAATGAAAGCTCACCAAGACCGAGGGAACCTGACTCAAGAAGGAACCTTGAATCGAGAAAGGAACGAGGAGATGAGCCAATAATATGTTACAATTGTAACAAAAGTGGGCACTATCAGTATGATTGCCAAGAGCTGAGTGCAAGGGAGAGAGAAGACAGGGGGGCGAGAGAGACTAGAGGTTTGCTGACAGGAGAGCCATGCTCGCTGAAGACACAACCAATTCAGATGGTCCTGAGTAGAGGTCGCCTGAACTCTTTTCTGACGACGAGTACGATGACTTATGCCTTATGGCAAAGGAGGAGCCTGAGGTAACGTCTAACTATGCATGTGGTTCACATAATGGTTAAAATCCTGAGCTTAGCTCAGAGTCAGTTAGAGAGATGAACCTTCAGATCTGCTTAGATCAATTGATGGTCGATTTCTCCAGACTGTAGGCGGCTAATGTCTTTTTGGTTGAGGAGAACAAGAAACTGAGTACTGAAGTTCAAACTCTGAATGATCAGTTGACTCAGTCAGATCTTAAAGAGTAAGCTCATATTGTGAGACCAACTCAGGAAATTGACATGATCAATGCTGAGCGTCTCCCATGAGAGAAGATTCTGAAGGAACTGGCTGATGAAGAGCTGGTCAGGAAGGAAGAACTGATAGCACTTAGGAGTAAGTTTGATGACCTCTTTGCCAGATATGAAATCCTGAAAAAGAGTGAGGACTCTCTTAAGCAAGAAGTTGCTGCAATGAATAAATCCTCAGTGGCTAGAGAGGAAATATATAGCAACCAGATGCTTAGGAATGAGAAAAAAGGGCTTGGATATACCCCTAAGAAATCCTCACAGGGCCAGTCTCATGTTGCTTCAGGGAGCAACACTGAGAGGGTGTTTGTTCAGGCAGGTCAGAGTAAAATGAAGGTTGTATTTGAGGCCCGCCAGACTGATAAGGGCAAGGAAACTGCTGAGACAGTCAGGGTTTCCCCCAAGGTTGTAAAGCCAAAACCTAAGGGGAAAGGCTAAGCAACCAAAGGAGGTCCCTGAGAGCTCAGGCCAGAAAACTTCTCAGCGCAAGCCGAGGAGAGCTCAGGGCCAGGGCACTCAGACTGCTCAGCGAGGGTATCATCATGCATGGCAATACCAATAGGGAAGGCCAAACATGATGACTCCCCCATGATTTTGGCATCCTGAGGCCTTTAACTATTTCCCATTCCCTCACTTGCCTAGGGGGAACAAGAAGTAGGGCCCTTATCAAGAACAAGCCCCAAGACCTGCTGCACCTAGGCCTAGGAAAAACAGGAAGCCAGCCTAAAAGACACCCACTCAGACCCCTGTGACTCCTAAGCCTGACACTCATACACCATCTTTTTCTCAGGCTAAGAAGAAGAAAAAAGTGTATGTGGATGTTTCAGGGAGACATATTTACCACTCTGAGGCAATCAGGGTTGTTAAGCAAGTCTGGATCCCGAAGGGTACAGATGACACCATAGGACCCAACACCCAATGGGTACCTAAAGCCTAATCTGTTTGCAGGCGGCTGTGTGCTACAAGAAGAGGAAGGATGACTCAATCAAAGGTGTTTGGTACCTAGACAGTGGATGCTCAAGGTATATGACCGGAATGAAGAGTCTCCTTTAAGATTTCCAAGCTAAAGATGACCCACAGGTAACCTTTGGTGATAACTCAAAAGGTTTTACTAAAGGTTTTGGTGTTTTAATAATAGGTACAGTCAGAGTGGAGAACGTGTCCTTTGTTGAAGGACTGAAGCATAACCTGTTGTCAGTTAGTCAGTTTTGTGACAAAGGTTTCAGTGTTGAGTTCTCATCGAATATATGTTCAGTCAAGGACAAATCAACACAAGTGATTCTCTCAGGTATTAGGAAAGGTAATATTTATTTAGCTGATTGGAGCATCACCATTCCTAATACTTGCTTTGTTGCTAAAAGCTCTTCAGAGCTCAGTTGGTTATGACATAAAAGATTGTTGGGCGTGGAGTCCAGCATCTCCCAGCCACGTCGGGTGCGATAAAGGCCCGGTGCGCCAAATCCGGTGGAGGCTATTCGATCCGTGGCACTGCAGCTAGATAGGATTAAAGGAAATAAAATAGCACCTCACTACAAGTCCGGGCTTTTACTCTTGTGGCAAGCGCTTGATCCTATAATTGGTATCAGAGCACAGGTCACGAGTTCGAATCCTAGTGGAAGGCATTTGTTGGCCAAGAGGGCTGGCAGATGCTGGGGGGATTGTTGGGCGCGGTGTCCAGCATCTCCCAGCCACGTCGGGTACGATAAAGGCCCAGTGCGCCAAGACCGGCGGAGGCTATTCGATCCGTGGCGCTACAGCTAGATAGGGTTAAAGGAAATAAAGTAGCACCTCAATACAAGTCTGGGCTTTTAGTCTAGTGGCAAGCGCTTGATCCTACAAAGATTAAACCATCTTAACTTCAAGATTCTTAACAAGATTTTGTTGGTCCCAAAAAGGTTATCCAGCGGAAAGCGTTTTGAGTTTATTTTTAAGAAAACCCATTAAAGAAATGCTAAAAGAAAATGCAGAAAACTTAAAAGTGCAGTAAAGTAAATAACACGAGGATTTATAGTGGTCTGGACAATAGGTCCTACGTCCACTCTCCCTTTCTCCAAAGGGGACTTTCTCTCCAACCAACTTACTCACGAACCACTGGAATTGGGAAGTACCAGCTCCTTCGTACAACTTGCTTACAACAACCTTTCAAGGTGAACAGGTTGATTATAAGATCCAACTAAAAACTCCTAATGAGTATATAATCGTGAATGAACAAGATTGAGTGATGGGAGAGTTCGTGTGTCTTGTGTGCTCTTGCCCGACTCTTGTCTCTTGAACTCAACCAAAACACTCCTATTTATAGTTGTGAGAATTAACTAGCCGTTGGAAGCTATCAATTCAAACAACCATAATTGGAGGGATATAATCAATCAAAGATTGATTATATGATTGATTAGTTGACTTAAATCATCCAATCAGTCAGATCCTCCATCAGTTGACTCTCCGGATTGCCTCTTCTCAATCATTGAAACTCCAAGATCTCCTTGCCTCCAGATTACACGCAGCCTCTATGTGGGTGAGCTAATATATCTCCCTCATCTGGTCAGAACTCGTCTGGTCTGGGGTCTCATCTGGTCAGGTCCAGTCTGGTGACATTTCTGCTCTGAACCTCATCTGGAAGAGGTCTTCTGGCAGACTCCTCTGGTCAGGCTCCTTTGGTCAGACTCTTCTGGTCAGGCTCCTCCGGCAGACTCCTCTGGTCAGAGCTCATTTGGTCTGGTGACTCATCTTCTCTGGTGACTCTTCTACTCTGGTCTGGACACCCCATCTGGTCACCTCTCATCTGATCACCTCATCTGGTCTGCACAGATTTCTTTTCCCTTAACCAAAGACCTATTCTAGACCTAGACTAATCTGTAGCTGACTAACAGGTTCAGCTAGTCCTATTACCAGTTCTTGTTTTAACATCTAATCTATATCCTAACAATTTCCCCCTTTTTGATGATGTTAAAACTGGAAGAACTGAAATAAAACAAGACAAGAAAATCTGAAATATCTAAATAGAGATTATAGCAGGCTGGGTCAACTGATCTTCCCCCTTAAAATATGCTTAGCTGATATTGGGGCAAATTATTATCTAGTCTTCTTATGTATCTGCTGGCAATCAACTTTTTGGTACCCTTCTGGGTCCAGGAGGGTTAGCACAATTTTTAGGAAGCCACAAGAATAGATCATCCCTTTTTTAATCAGGTGATCTTATCTTTCTTCCATACATATCCACAAAAACACACTCAACAGAAGAACCTTTGACATGGTTATTTCTTCTAGAGGCTCTTCTTCTC
Source organism: Ballota nigra (assembly GCA_947034835.1). Taxonomy (NCBI): domain Eukaryota; kingdom Viridiplantae; phylum Streptophyta; class Magnoliopsida; order Lamiales; family Lamiaceae; genus Ballota; species Ballota nigra. The sequence goes on from OX344720.1 coordinate 92,684,069, forward strand.
TTATGAGCTTGTCCAGTAGAAGAAGTAACTTGTCTTAAAATAACAGTCTTGAAATTCTTTTGATAAGGATAAGTTTTACTAGAACCATCAAAGGTTCCAGCTGGTCTGGCAGATGACTTGAAGGTCTTCTGCAGGTGAGTAGGAGTCATCTGGTTCTGCCTCTTTTGAGATGATCCAGATTGTCTTCTACTCTGCTGGCCTAGCTGAGGTATTTTATTCTGGGTATAACCCTTCTTAAAATTCCTCTTCTGCCTTTTGGGTTTTTCAGTTTCAGTACTCATCTGCCCATTAGGCTGAGTTGTCTGGTCAGCTAACCTCTGATGTTCTTCTTTCTGAACATGTGAGGATTCAGGTTTGGAATAATCAAGGCCTGTTTTATCATGCTCTCTTTGAGATGAGGCAGCTATGTGTGACACAACATTGTTTGTTGTAGTCAGCTGCTCCAATCTCATCTTGAGCTTGTCTTCACTTTCTCTTACAATTTTGGTTTGGTGGAAGAGTTCATCAAACTTAGCTTTGAGCAAATTATATTCATTATCTTTCTCAACATTTTCAACAACCAACCTTTCTATCAGCTTAACTTGTTCAGTACACCTGGTTGTCAAGTCAGAAGACTTTTCGACCAGTGTATGATTTTGTTCAGTTGGTAGATCAGCTGATTTACCTAGACATTGTGAAAGCTTCTGATTTTCTGCTTTCAACTTTGAGTTCTCATCTTCCAACTTTTGACAAAGTTGTATAGAAGTTTGGAGATCTAATAGCATCTTCTGCATATCTGACTCCTCTGATTGTCCAGAAAAAGAAGAAGATGAAAAAGAAGAGGAAGTTTGATTACATACCTCGTCTATTACTAGACATATCTCTTCGTCTGGTCCAAAATTAGATGATGAACCAGAAGTGGATACCTCTTCTTCCTCGTCTGCTAAGCTTCTTTTGGAGTAACTCCTAGTGTATCTTCTACTGCTTTTCTTCGAACCCATTTCTGCAAGAAATTGTTAGCACAACAAATATTTGGGTTTTCAAAAAAATGGATCTGCCCTGGTGACCACCAAAATAATTTCAAACAGTGGTCCGTAGGACACACTGCTCTGATACCACTTGTTGGTCCCAAAAAGGTTATCCAGTGGAAAGCGTTTTGAGTTTATTTTTAAGAAAACCCTTTAAAGAAATGCTAAAAGAAAATGCAGAAAACTTAAAAGTGCAGTAAAGTAAATAACACAAGGATTTATAGTGGTTCGGACAACAGGTCCTACGTCCACTCTCCCTTTCTCCAAAGGGGACTTTCTCTCCAACCAACTTACTCACGAACCACTGGAATTGGGAAGTACCAGCTCCTTCGTACAACTTGCTTAGAACAACCTTTCAAGGTGAACATGTTGATTATAAGATCCAACTAAAAACTCCTAATGAGTATATAATCGTGAATGAACAAGATTGAGTGATGGGAGAGTTCATGTGTCTTGTGTGCTCTTGCCCGACTCTTGTCTCTTGAACTCAACCAAAACACTCCTATTTATAGTTGTGAGAATTAACTAGCCGTTGGAAGCTATCAATTCAAACAACCATAATTGGAGGGATATAATCAATCAAAGATTGATTATATGATTGATTAGTTGACTTAAATCATCCAATCAATCAGATCCTCCATCAGTTGACTCTCCAGATTGCCTCTTCTCAATCATTGAAACTCCAAGATCTCCTTGCCTCCAGATTACACGCAGCCTCCATGTGGGTGAGCTAATCTATCTCCCTCATCTGGTCAGAACTCGTCTGGTCTGGGGTCTCATCTGGTCAGGTCTGGTCTGGTGACATTTCTGCTCTGAACCTCATCTGGAAGAGGTCTTCTGGCAGTTTCCTCTGGTCAGGCTCCTCTGATCAGACTCCTCTGGTTAGACTCATCTGGCAGACTCCTCTGGTCAGAGCTCATCTGGTCTGGTGACTCATCTGCTCTGGTGACTCTTTGACTCTGGTCTGGACACCTCATCTGGTCACCTCTCATCTGGTCACCTCATCTGGTCTGCACAGATTTCTTCCCCCTTAACCAAAGACCTATTCTAGACCTAGACTAATTTGTAGCTGACTAACAGGTTCAGCTAGTCCTATTACAAGTTCTTATTTTAACATCTTCAAAACATCTAATCTATATCCTAACAGATTTCTAGACTACCCCTTGTTGAAGGTTTACCTAATGAAGTTTTTAGTAAGGATAATGTGTGCAAGGCTTGTCAGGAAGGGAAGCAGGTTAGAGCTACATTCAAGGAGAAAGCTACCTTCTCAACTAATAGGGTTCTTCAGCTCTTGCACATGGATTTGTTTGGCCCTGTAACACCTGTGAGTATGAATGGTAGGAAATACACCCTTGTGGCCATTGATGATTATTCTAGGTATACTTGAGTTATTTTCTTGTTAAATAAAAAAACACAGGTGAAGCTTCCAGAGTTGCTCAGGAGACTCAACAATGAGAAGAATCAGTCTATTACTACGATCAGATCTGACAAGTGCACTGAATTTATAAATTCATATATTTCTGACTTTTGTAATGAACTTGGTATAGCTCATGAGACTTCTGCAGCTAGAACCCCACAACATAATGGTGTCGCTGAAAGGAGGAACATGACACTAAAGGAAGCTGCCAGGACCATGCTGACTGAGTCAGGATTGCCCAAGAAGTTCTGGGCTGAGGCAATCAACACTGCATGCTACACTCAGAACAGATCCATACTGAACAAACAACATGCTCAGACCCCATATGAGACATGGAACAAGAGGAAGCCTCGTATCTCTTATTTCCATATATTTGGTTGCAAGTGCTTCATCCTCAACAATAGGAAGACTCAATTGAAAGCCTTTGATAGCAAATCTGATGAAGGAATATTTTTAGGATATTCTGAAGTCAGTAAAGCCTTCAGAGTTTACAATTGTAGGACCCTAGTTGTAGAAGAATCACCAGATGTTGTGTTTGATGAGTCTGCTACTGAGTCTAGGATAAAAGTGTTGGACCCTGACTCTGAGGAGGTCACAAGGAGAGTGACAAGGCTGAGCTTGAAGAATCAACCTGTCCCTAAGGTCAAGGTTGTGCCTATTCCATGCTGGGATGATGATGAAGATCAGGATGATGATACAAGAGCCACTCCTAAGCCCAGCGCATCAGAGACAGTTGAGCCTCAGACTGATAAACAAGCTTAACTTGAGGTAAGTACCGTCAATGAAGATGCAGTCGCAGCTGAGACAGTCACTGAGTCAACTTATCAAGGGGGAATCAATGCCCCTGACATTGAGTTGGTAAATTCCTTTGGTATAGACTCAGGTTCATCCCCTTCTGTTCATTTCCCTGAATTCATAGAACCTGTAAATACTAACATTGCAGGTAGAAGATCATCCCATTGACCAGGTCATTGGTGATTCAATTGAGGAAGTCAGGACCAGATGGTTCCATGGTGAGAGCGCTCTGTTTTGTTGCTTTCTCTCTGAGCAAGAGCCTCAGAACATAGAAGAAGCTCTCACTGACTCGAACTGGATCATAGCCATGCAAGAAGAGTTGAATCAGTTCACAAGGAATCAGGTTTGGGAACTGGTAGATAGACCTAGGCATCAAGGTGTAATTGGTACCAAGTGGGTCTACAAGAATAAGAAGGATGAGAATGGTGTTGTAGTAAGGAACAAGGCAAGACTGGTTGCAAAGGGGTATTGTTAGTCTGAAGGGATAGACTATGATGATACCTTTGCTCCAGTGGCTAGGCTAGAAGCAATCAGGATGTTCCTTGCATATGCAACATACAAGAAGTTCAAAGTGTATCAAACGGATGTTAAGAGTGCGTTTCTTAATGGTATCCTGAATGAAGAGGTATATATGGAACAACCCCTAGGGTTTGAGGTTGGAGACAAGGTATACCACCTGAAGAAAGCACTGTATACACTTAAGCAAGCTCCTAGAGCATGGTATTATACTCTTTCCCAATTCCTGACTGACCACGGGTTCAGGAAAGGAACAATGGATAGGACATTGTTCAGGATCACTGAAGGTGATGACATTCTCTTGGTCCAGATTTATGTGGATGACATAATATTTGGATCACCAAATCATCAGCTCTGTGAGAAATTCTCTAAGTTGATGACTGGTAAATTTGAGATGTCAATGATGGGAGAGATGAACTTCTTCTTAGGATTGCAGGTCAAGCAGACTGATCAAGGTATCTTCATTAATCAGGCCAAGTATACAAGAGACTTGATTCATAAATTTGGTGTTCAGAACAACAATCCAGCCAGGATCCCTATGAACATAAATTGGAAGATGGATCCTGATACTGATGGGGTATCAGTGAATCCGAGTGAGTATAGAGGGCTTATTGGATAACTATTGTACCTGACTGCAAGAAGGCCTGACATCACTTTTGCAGTAGGTGTATGTGCTAGGTATCAGTCTGACCCTAAGAAATGTCATTTGGAGGCTGCCAAGAGGATACTTAAGTATTTGAAAAGGACAGACAATTTAGGACTATGGTATCCTTGACTTGAATGCAAAATACTAGATATACTAGTAGTTACCCCACAAGAGTATGGGATCACCGTCGTATGGACAAGTATATGGACCAAATATTATCGAACCCAAGGGAAAGTTTGTATACGAATAGATCCCTGGAAATCTATGTCTCGTAGCTAATATGAATGCAATGTTTTGTTATGAATTAATTCTAAACTAATTTATACAATCTATATTCTATTAATTAAACAAACTAAATGACTTTTGGTTTTATGCAAATAAGAGATGGTGTTGCTCGGATATGAATTCCTACATATACTAACGGAGTTGGTACAATAACTAAAATAACCGTGATGTGCAAGTAATAATCCTAAGCGTATTAAAACTAGCTAATCAACTTCCCTAATCTAGCACAAGATTGAAAGACTAAAAGCTCAAGAATTAATCCTAATACTTCGTCATATCAACCTACTTTACTAATCCACTAATCAAGTTATATGGATTGTGCTTAATTATTGAGACCTAATTTAACTAAGGTGATGCGATCGTCCTCCCTAGATAAACCGGTAGATGATAAAACCCTTCTAAAACCCTTTCCTTAAGCCTACTCGTTATTAAAGAGTGATGCGGTCATCTTCTCTCTGACAATTTTCGTACTCAATTCCAAGATTATTCTAGAGTTTATTTTAAGAATTCAATTAATTAAGAGAACTAAAACTTTAAATCACGAATTATCCTAATTATGTACCAACGTCCTACTTCTACGAGTTCATCCTATCCTAAGCATGCAAGGGTTCTAGCCTAACATGGGTGTTTGAAGAACAAAAGCTATAACAAGATAAACAATCATCAACATATTTAAGAGAGTCAAGAAATTCAAGAACATAAACTAATTATGAAAGAAATTAAATCAAGTCTCAAAATTAAATCTATAGAAATCTGAAAAAAAATAGGTTTTGAAGTCTTAAGAATCTAAGAAATCAAGAATAAAACAATAAACTATGAATTCGTTCTCTCAAAACCTCGATTACACGGTGAAATCCTTGCTAAAACTCTCTATCTTCCTTCCAAGCTCTTCTTCTAACTCTAAGTATGGTAAAGTATCAAGTGGTGTGTCAAAATATGCTTGGAAGGGGTATTTATAGGATTCTGGACAAAATTGGGCGAACATGAGCTAAAAATTCCCGATAACGCACGACCTGGGGTGTTCGTCGAGCGCCTAGTGCTCGACCAACTCTTGGTCGTGCGCCTCATGTGTCTAGCAAGCATCGCGCGCTCAAGCTGGGCTTGGTCGAGCACCTAGCGCTCACCTCCATCCGATCGTGCGCTCAATCTCACCAGAAAATATATACTGCTCGACTTCACCCTGATCGAGCGCCTATCGCTCAATCTATACCCTCTCGAGCGCCCAGTGCTCGACTTGTACTAATACTTTTCGTATTGCCTTCATATCTTCTCATCCGGGAGTCCGTTTGAGTCTATTAAAAGTCCTACCAACTCCATTTTTTACCCTCAATCCATCTATGAGAGGCAAATTCATTAGTTTATGAAAATGATACTCAATTGACTCTAAATACTCATCAAATTCACTCAAAACACGGGCAAATTGGGCTACAAAACACAACAATTTCATGTCTAATCAACCCCCCAAACTTACCATATTGCTTGTCCTCAAGCAATGAAATAATAAGTCAAGTGAAATTGTTAAGAATGAATTAAAGTAACAAATCATGCAAGTAATAGTATTCAAACTTTAAAGATCGATCACTTGCACACAAACTCGCCCCCTTCATCCTACTCATGGATAATCAATAAAAAACCACCAAAATCAATCATGGATGTGCTCTCGGTGATGTGTTTCACTCCCTCACAAGTGTATATCAATAAGAAGGGACTCTCTCAATCAATAAATAACACAAATCAGTAGCCATAGGCTTGTATGCACTCTCAACTTCGACCATAAACTAGAATCCATGCCGAATCAAAAATGACTTTCTCGAGATTGTAATGTAAGGCTCTTTGGACAGGTGGGGTAACTATATAGGACAACTGACTCAAATGAATGGAGAATAGAAAATCAAACTTTGGTATTTCGATACAAGGAACCGAACACTTCAACATCTTCATGCAATGCACTTTCAATTCCAACTACTCACAACACCTCAATTTTTTTCTAACTCTTTTCACTTTTCAATCACTTCACTTTTTTCTTTCTTTTCACACAATATATGAGCTCATCACTCTCAAATATTTGTTCTTCCCCACAACTTAAATCAATCATTACACCTTTCCTCATATTCACTCAACCATTAATAATTATCATTCTCAACTCAACTCGATCCCTTTCTCATTCACAACTTTTCCTATTCTCCATTGAAGTTAGGACCAAAAGAGTTTAAGAATTTGGATAAGTTCAAATGTGCTAGCAAATAAATAGGCTTAGGCTCAAACAGGCTAACAAAAGATAAATGTCATTGGTAGGGAATATTATGGCTAAGTGACTTATCAATTCAAAGATGACCTAAAATCACTTTCGGCATTTCAAACTAGACACAATCAAGAAGAGAGAGTACCCCCAAGTTCTAGCAGCTCCAAGGTGAAGATCCACTCACAAACGATGAGACCAATTTAATGAATTTTAATCTCTTTAAGGCTCAAATCTCACAGCTTTCACATCCATGCTAGTCCTAGTGAATTCTCATTTTTTACCACACAAGTATTCAAAAGAAAAATTCTTAAGTATATAAGGTCCCTCTCAAATCAACTCTAAATACTACACTCACATAATCTAGACTCTGACTCAACTCCACATATCACTAACTCATAACTCACACTCAAAGATAGCAATCAATAAGCATAAGAGAGTCAATAAGCATGAAATATGTAGTAACACCCAATTAGTTCACAATATAGCAGCTCAAGGAGTATCTCAGGGCACAATATATAACCTAACTCAACTCAAATAGAGGGTGTGCGCCTATGTAATGTAAATCAAACCTCTCAAGTGCGCCGGTGCATATGTATCCCATAAAATATATAAATACTCCATCCCCCCAAACTTTGACCTTGTGAAGCGGTCTAAGTTTGGGGTTGTGGGTTACCTCATACACATAATCCCCTTTTGCACTTGGCAATGTAGCACACTCACTTGCTTGAGTTCCTCCCTTTTGAATAACTTCATGATACATTTACTTCCTCGAGACAAGCCTACAAGCAACTCACTCAAAACTGAGGTTAACACATACGACTCAAAACAATACCCTAATAACTAAAAACACTCAAAAGCAAATAAAAATAATTTGCCTCCCACTCAGCGCTATTTTTAAGATCCTAATGTCGGACCGAGCTCAAAGGAGCTTATGGGACATGATACTCAAATTTACCTCCCTTACTCTCATAAGAGAAGTTGTCGAAATTTTTCACTTCATTCCCATCCTCCTTCTCTACCTCAAGGAGTCCAAGCTTAAACACCTTCTTCACCTCCGGCGGTGGTTTCACTTTCTTCTTCGCTCTCCACGGAGGTGCCTTATCTACCAACTTGCTGATTTTTTTCTTCTTCACAACAACTCCTCCTTTTTCTTTGGCCACATCTACCCTTTTCACTTCTTCTTGCCTCTATCCTTATCAAAACAATCAAGATCATAATACTCAAAGGTTAAATCATCAAGTGAAGGCTTATCATAAACATGAATATAAGAAAGGTTAGGGATCGGAGGTGTGTCCTCATCACAAGTGTCAATTGCCCCAATGGAATTACAACTCTCATCTTCCTTCAGGTATTTCATGGCCTCATATAGGAAAATATTCACCTCTTGATCATCTACCTTTACCTTGATCTTCCCATTCGCCACATCTAACACCATTCCGGCCGTAGCTAAAAATGGTTGTTGGTCCCGGTACAAGACTGAGGAATACGTGTATGGGGGGGGGAATACACGTATACCGATATTTTTTTTTTTAAACTTAAACTGACTGAGTCCCCTTCACTCAGAGTGGTAAAGAACTAGGAGCTGATAATACACCCACTGACTACACTTGGTGCGGGTCAGTTGGCTAACTATCAGTTCAAGTTCAGTGCGGAAATGTTTGAGCCCTGATAGTTTAAAGTCCTGTTTAGTTTGCTTTCTGAAAACTTGTTTTGCTCAAAACTTAGAAGTGTTTAGTAAGGCAGTGTTCTTTAGAAGATCAGGTTGATTGATTCAGACCTGATAAGCTTGAATGCAATGAATGAATAAGTAATATGGCAGGTATGCACAATGTCAAAGCAGTAAGAACACAAGGAGTTTAACGTGGTTCAGAGTCACAAGCTCCTACGTCCACGGCCTGACTTAACAGGAAATCCACTCAAGGGATTCTTGTTTTTAACGTGCCAAGGTGCACCAAGACCAGTTACCTCACTGATCTATACAAACTCCTCTTACTATCACACTAACCGACTTACTCCCAACAAGCCTAACTTAGGGTTTTGGTTTCAGTTTGGATTCCAACTAAGTTGAGATTATCCTTACAAGGCAAAGCTGTGCTAAGGATTGGATAATCTCTCTAAGCTTAAGATAATTCTAATTAGCTCTTGGAATACAGAATAGCTCTCAGTTGCTAAGAAACACTTGGGAAATTTAGAAGGTTTCGAGTGTTTCTCTTAAAGGCTGAATGCTTTGATTGCTTGAGAGTTTTGAGTAATTTCTGGCTTGGAAATTTCCCGTAACCTTGAATGGGTTCAAGGCCTTCTGTATTTATAGGTGGTTTGAAAAACTATCCGTTGGAGAGATAGCCTTCTAGCCATCTATGTAGAGGGGCTTCAAACGGACATATCTCTATGCAGCAGCCGCCTTTGCATGGATTTGGTATTTGCATTTAATGCACATTAAATGCTTGCCCGTTGAATATGCAGTCTGAATTCAGTCTATGTGTCAGGTTCCGTACGTGCGTGTCCTCCTCGGATTGGTCCACGTCATCAGGTTGGTGAGAATGTCAGAACTTATTCCAGAGCTTCAGGCTTGTCTTATTAAGTTCATTTTGTCTTGAGCTCACCGGTCTTGTCCTGACGCTGAAATTCCTTTTGCATTGCTTGGCTCTACTCCAAGTCTTCCCATTTACTCAGTGACAACCTGTTCCCTTCAGGACTGAGTTAGTAATGACCTCAGGGTCATACTCTTCATCACTGACACTTACTCAGCCAGCTTAGAAGACTGCCATAAGTTCAGGATGGTGCTCTTCGTCTTCAGGCTCTGAGTCTTGATTGTCTCCAGTGAGTTCTCCTCTCACTGAGTACCTGTGAAGTGTAAAATGACTAAGTACTAATCCTAACCAAGACTAGCCTGACAAAGACAGATTAAGGCAATCATCTTTTCAGGGGCTTTTGGGATCTAAATCAAAACTGACAATGTCCCAACAATTTCCCCCTTTTTGATGATGCCAAAACACTGAAAAGATCCTCAAAACACATAGAGGAAATAGGATAATCCTATCTATAAGATAAGACAGTGTTAGAGCAGTTCTTGATAAAGTACAGAATTTAAACAAGCCAAAAAGACAATGAGTTTTTGTCTGTGGGCAAAAGTAATAGATTTCATTGAAAGATGTGGAAACGATTACAATGAATCTAATCTATTACAAAGAAGCCTGTGAACACCTAGACTAATCTCATTTCAGGCTTGAGTCCATATCCAGCATAAACTCTTGCCTTTAGCTCGTCAAGTCTTCCAGGTTGGTTCACATATCCTTCAGTTCTAGCTATCTTCAAGACTTCCATCATTATGGCCTTAGTGTCATGCTTTAGAGTTCCAGGAATCAAGGGAGGAGCTCGAATGATGAACTCAGGAGCCTTCACTTGGACTTTAGCTGCCTCAGCCTCCTCCAAGATCTTCTGAAATAGCTCAGGATGATTGTCCATCATATAGTCAGTGAAGTGGGCATCAATATCGTCAGTGTCGCCCCACTTCTTCACAACAAACCATAGCCTGACAAATTCATCCCTTGCATCAGTCCAAAACTCCTTTAAAGTCTCTGAGACGAACTCATCAACAAAAGCTTCCCTTGCTCCTGATTCTGGCCTACTGACTTGAAGAATTGTTGCCTTCCTAACTGTTGGCTTCTTTCTGTACTTCCTTGGCTCAGGCTTCGCCTTCTTCCTCCTTAGCAGGCTGATCACTGCATCATCTAGTTCACGTTGTTGAAGCTCAGTGATATCCGTCAGCTTTTCAACCTTCTTCTCCAAAATGCGCATCTTCTCCTTCTGAGCAATTTCAGCTCTGCGCATAGCCTCAGTCTTTTCAGGTTGATCTCCCCATGCTTCAGCACATAGCTCCGCAACTAACTCACCTGAGTAAGTGATGGGATTCTTCCTTGAGCTCATGGGTGATGATCTTTGGACTGGCTCAGGTTGTTGCTTTGAAGGTTCATTAGCCTTTGCCTTTGTTGCCTCCTCCCTTAGCTTGGCAACTAATTGTTCTCCTTCCTTCTCCACTGCCGCTAACCTAGCTGACTTTCTTATCCTTAGAATGTTTCCATCAGGATTGGCTTCAGGATCAGCTAGGACGATCTCTCCTTGACTAACTGCCTCAGATGCCTCAGGGCGGGATCTTTTCTGCTTCTTTTCCCCCTTTTTGGCATCATCATTGGCCTCAGATGGGAATGCGTCAGATCCGCTGTTGATTACGAAGGAAGCTAGGGAATGGACATCATTGATTCCCTCCTTCAATAACTCAACTCCCATTGAAATCCCAGTCCCTGCAAAGGATACGGAACTGATGGCAGCATTGACTTTCTTCTCAAAGACCTCCATAGAGAGTTGGAGACTTTGTTCAGCCTTGGTGATCCTTTCTTCCACCTTCGAGGACTCACCGCTGACTCTGCTAACCTCAGTCAGTATCTTCACAGACTCCTCAGTGGCTTTAGCCAAAATGTCCGCCACTGATTGAGATGTGCGATCCAGCTTCCCTGACTCCAGCTCCAACTTGGACGCTGAGTCCTCCAAGGCCTGAGTGACAATAGCTCCAGTCTGAACTGCAAGCCTGTCCACTGCCTGATTCATCTTTTCGTCCCTGATCGCATCTCTCTCTTCAAGTTTCTTGAGAGTGTCCCTGAGCATCTTCTTTGTGCGCTTCCTCTCATTCTTCACTGACTTGGCCGTGTCAGTCATTGTGCGCTTTAACAAGATCAGCTCCCTGTTGGCAAGGGTGTTGTAAGCTGACTTTGTCCACCTGATGTGTTTCGCCAGGGCCTTGGAGTCTTCATCTTTTTCAGTACGTAGCCTCATTACTTCCTCCTGAAGTTCAGCTAGATTTTCCGAGGTTTTCTCCTGTTTGACCTCCACTATGCTTGTAAACTCAGCACGGCCGACCCCGGTTATGACCACATCTTCATCATCAGCGGCCTCAGCAGTGATTGGCTGCTTTCCCTTGTCAGCCCCTGCAGCATCAGTCCCTTCTTCAAGGTACACTGAAGGCAGTTGTGAAGTAGTCATAGCCGCCTCCTCAGGCTCAGCTAAGCTAACTTGAACCTTAGGAACTTGTCCTTCGGAACTGAGAGTCTTCTTGAATGCCTCAACATCATCCTCTCGTGTCTCAGGGTAGGGAATCCCTTCATCGACAGATGTCTCATTGGCAGCTGAGATGTTCACAACATCCTCAGCCACTGGTCCACCCTTGGCACCAGTGTTCTTGTCACCTTCCCCCTGAGCCTGAGGCTCAGAGTCCATCTCATCTACTTCCCTTGCAGTCTCTTCCACTGCCTTTTCCACAGCTCCACCTTGAGCGTCATCATCCTCCTCATCATCCTCCTTCTCTTCAACGGAGAGAAGATCAGCCTTGCTCTTGGCCATCATTTCAGCCACAAGCTTCTTCAGGTTGTCGAAGTTCAAAAGTTGAAGCCAGCTTGTCAGGCCAAAGAATGAGCAGATCTTGGCCTCCTCCGTCTCCCAATGTTCCCAGCCGCGTGCGTCTACTAGCATATGTTGCTCCTGCATGTTTGATTGTTTAAAGTCCAACCAAACTTTGAGCTCCACCACATATGCCAGTAATTCAGTGTATTTGTACAGCCCAGGCCAGCACTTCCCTGCCCACTCCGTGGCATTCCCCCTGAGTGTATTCTCCAGTATACCTCCCGCCATGTGCTCATCCAGCTCCTCCTCCTCTATTTCAAGGAACACATCCTCTTCTGTTGAAATAGATTTGGGACAGTCTTTGGGATTGGGGTATGAGGGAAAATCTGAAGGGTTGGGAAGGTTTGGCTCGGCTAACTGGTCAGGCTCAATTGTAAGTGAGGTTGATGGCACTGACTCAGTAGGGTAATTTGGCTCTGAAGGTTGGGGGAGTTGGGGAGTTTGAGGTGTGGGGTCAGGGATGGAAGGTGTTTGGGTTTCAGGATGCGGGGGTGTTTGTGTGGATGCTGTCTCAGGCTGCAATGACTCAGCCGTCTCGACAGTCTTTCTCACCTCCTCTAAGTCAGAGGCTCCAGGAGAGCTTGACTTCTCCCTCTCACTCAATTCAGGGAGTTTCTTAGCAGGAGACTTCTTTACTCCCCTCCTAAGTCTCTTCAGGGGCCTCTTTCCCTGAGCGCCCTCTATACTGACGTCATCATCAGTTCCCTCAGCCTCAGTCCCGGCCTTCTTGGGATCTGACTCAGTCCCTGTCTTCGTGCTCTTCCCTGACAGCACGATTTTCACCCTCCTCTCCTTCTTCTCAGCCGCGCCCACATCAGGATGCTCCACCTCCTTAGCAACAGCCTTCTCAGCCTCCTTACTCCTCTCAAGGAGCTCATCCACCTTTTCAATGAGGCTGGTTGCCACTCTCTTGGCCGTCCCAGCTGGCTTTCTGGCCTGACCCTTTGCTTTCGCATTGGGATCAGTCAGCCCTAGCACTGAATAGGTGTCACTCAGTGATGAAAACATGACCTTCTTTGAGGAAAGGTTGTCCTCAAAGTCAAAAGTGTACCCATGGCACGCATGAGCAATCAGCATGGACAATCTTGTGCCAAATGGCAAGATGGCACTGACAGATATGTGCTTTTTCTTTTCGTCACGCGTGATCTTGTCCAATCCCGCCTGATGGAGTTGATCGAGGAAGAACTGCTCCCAGTTCGCTTCCACTCCATCAGCGATTGCTCCTATGGTTGAGGCAACAGTTGAGGGACTACCAAGTATTTGCTAATCAGGTTCCAATCTATTGTGATAACAATAGTGCAATAGCAATCACTCAGAACCCAGTGCTTCACACAAGGTGCAAGCATGTGGATATTAGACACCACTTCATTCGAGATCATGTGGAAAAGAAAGATATTAGGATGGAAAAGATTCACACTGATAGGCAAAGAGCTGACATCTTGACTAAACCCTTGGCTGAAGCAAGGTTTATGGAACTATCAGTGGAATTGGGACTATTAGATCCGGGAGAGCAGTCAGTATAGGGCTCTAAGGGAACTCAGGCCAGACTCGACTCAGCGAGGTATCAGGGTGCTACAATGTCTCCCTGACAGGTATGGGTTCTAACCTGACTCTTGTGAATCTCAAGCGTCTCCCTGAGTCATTCGTCCTGAAAATCTTTATTAAATGCATTCCGTTATCATTAAAAGCGCGCCTTTTTATATTTAAACCCACGCGCACAGAGCATTTAATGTCAAAGTTACTTTTTCATATACGTGTCCGTGTTATACGGAATGTGACTGACTTGGGGTTTCAATTAAAACTGAGATTAATCCTGGCCTCTCATTTCAAAACCTTTCGAATTCAGGAATCAATCTCAACCCCACGTTTGAGTAACTGACTTAGTCTTATCAATCAAGGGTGTCATTTGAGGTCTTTACGCAAACACAACGCACAATTTGCACACTGAGTTTTCTCTCGCTCAAACACAGAATTTCTAAAACCTCTTTCTCAAAACACAATGGCATTCCTTGATTCCGACTGGACAACCGACAAGATCGTCGATGTTGTTGAAAAGAGGCTGGTACACATGGAGCAAGTCATCTCCATGGAAGGTATCTGTCTAACGGTTAAGGAAATCAAACCCGTTTTTAAATGGATTTCCGACGCCGGGTTGGAAATATACTTCACCACCCGCCCCTCTTCTGTGCTCCCAAGAACAGTGGTGGAAGCTTATTTGAACATGTTCTTGCGGAAGGGTGAAGTCTGCACCAAGGTGACTGCGCTAAAGCCGACGGGGGAAAAGAATAGCGACGGAGAGCCTCTCTACGACTCGGAGGTGGTCACCATTGATCTCAGGCAGGCGGTGAGGGAAGTCTTCAAGCTGCCATCCTCTGGCATCAACCCCAGGACTTACAAGGAAAACTCGGAGGGAGAATTCCTTGGGAAATGGACCAAGTCAGGGTCTTCGGAGTTCAGGGCCCGTCAGAACAAGAGCACTCTGAAGCCGGAGTACAGGGCTTTGGTGGACTTGGTGTCCAAGTTGGTGATGGGAGCAACTGGCTCTCACGAGCAGTTGGTGATGGGAGCAACTGGCTTGTTGGGAGTAAGTCGGTTAGTGTGATAGTAAGAGGAGTTTGTATAGATCAGTGAGGTAACTGGTCTTGGTGCACCTTGGCACGTTAAAAACAAGAATCCTGAGATAGTGGATTTCCTGTTAAATCAGGCCGTGGATGTAAGAGCTTGAGTCTCCGAACCACGTTAAACCAAGTGTTATTATTTGGAATGTCTTTTCTTCTAAAGTATTGCGAAAATCTGCTCACTGAGAGCATTGTTTAAAAAGGAACTTTAGTTAAGCATTCAGGTCAGGGAGATTCCATCTCACTGACTAAATCAGGCTAGGCACTCGAGAGTTCAGTCTCTCGAGTCACTGCCTTGTTGAGAGCCTGAGCTTTCAAGTCTCATCACTGACTTGATAGCTCTGACTCTCAGCAACGCAGTGACTTGAGTATTTCGTCACTGAACTCAGTCAGGGTGCAAGCTGTGATTTGATAACGCGCTCGAGAGTTCAGCATCTCAAGCCACTGTCCTTGCTCAGAGCATGAGTCTCCAAGCCTTCTCTCTGACTTGGTAACTCAGCCTCTGAGCAGAGCAGTGACTTGAGTATTTCTCATTCCTACTGAACTCCCTGAGTATAAGTTTTTTTTTAAAAAAAAAAATTTTTTTTGTGCTCCTGAATTCCCATTTTGCCCTTCGAAAACGGGACCATCAATGGTCTTCCCAAAATCAGGGGCACGTGCTCATCTTCCTCCATCTCTAGGATCACAAAATCAGCTGGGAACACGTGATCACCCACCTTCACGAGGACATCTTCAACAACACCTTGAGGTCTTATAATAGACCTATCAGCGAGTTGTAGAGTCATTCTCGTTGATTGAAGATCTCCGCCATCCAACTTCTTGAATAGTGACAATGACATTAGATTGATGCTTGCTCCAAGATCGCACAACGCTCCATTCTTTACTCCATTCCCGATATCACATAAGATCGTGAAGCTACCGGGATCCTTCAACTTCGGGGGTAGCGCTTTGTGCACCATTGCACTTACCTCATGGTTCAACTGAACTAGCTTTGGCTCATCAACTCTTCTCCTCTTTACAATCAAGTCCTCTAGGAACTTGGCATAATTAGGCATCTGCTCCAAAGCATCGTAAAATGGTATGTTGATGTGGAGCTTCTTGAAAACCTCAAGAAACTTGGTGAACTTCTCATCTAATTTCTTCTTCATGAACCGCTGCGGATATGGGACTGGAATCATAGATTTTGGTACTCCCCATTCATCTCGCTCGGTTTCCTTCACGTTCTGCCTTACTTCTCTAGCCTTCTTCCACTTTGGTACTCGCTCTTCATCTTTCTTCTCCTTCTTTTGCTGAGCTTCTTCCATCACAACCTCTTCACCCTCTTTCTTCTCCTCACTCTCATCCTCGATCTCTCTATGGACTTCCTCCACATCAGCAGGTAGTGGAGGTCCGTCATATGTGGTACCACTTCTTAACTGGATCGCCTTGCATTACTCTTTCGGGTTTCCTTCCGGTATAGATGGATATTTACCCGTCTCTCTTCCAAGTAATTTTGCAATCTGGCTCATCTGGTACTCAATAGAAGTGATCCGCCTATTGTTCTCTTGTTGTATTCTATTTAGCTCTATATCCCTTCTCTGGAGATATTGATCACGCTGATCATTCTTCTTACTCATCTCTTTCACATCATACTCCAAAGAGGATAGCCTCTTACTACCTTATTCCACCTTCTGAAGAATGGCACATAACATCTCATCAGTGGTAGCACCTCCTTCTCCTCTGGAGAGTTTTGAGCTAGGGTCGACATTTGGAGGTACATTTATCCCCACTCTCGGATTATTGTAGGGCAAGTTATCATTCTTCCTTCATTGATTCTGAGGGGGCTGTGATAACACCTTAAAGTTGCACACCCAAGTATTGGTTTATCTCAAGTAATAAATTTCTCGAAAGTCCGAGTGTCGAACCACAAGGAGGTTTGGAAGAAAATATCAATTAGTTGTATGGTCTTAAGGGTTTATATAATTTGTAAATTACTAGAGCTTTGAGAATTCAGTTTAAGTAACACGCTAGAGTTATTCTTAGCTATCTTTGATAACTCAATTGAAATCAAATAATCAAGTGATTTCAATCGGAAGATGATACATTGAACACTTAGAGAACCTTGAAAACTACCTTTTAGTTGACTTTAGGAGTATATGAAATCAATTGTTAATGTGTGAGACTAAGCATTCCTTGTGCCAATATGTCTACAACAAATCAAAGCCTCAACTAATCAAAACATATTTCATAATTCATAAAACAACTAAAGAGATTTATCATTTAATATCTTTATTGAAAAGCTAAGAACAACACTAGTATTCTACTAAAGCCTCATCCCTAGCTCTAGCAAAATATTTAGCTACTCATACTAATACAAACACAACTTATTTTTATTTGAGAGATACTAGACAAAAGAAAGATATATTGAAGAAAGTTTGATGCCCAAAATGATTGCTAAAGAGCCCTTTATATAGGCCACAAGCTAGTGCTTTGCAGGAACTTGTAATCAATTTCGGTGGCCTGTAAATATTGACAATTTAAGCCTTCCAACCATATGAATCTCATCTTATTCCCTGAATAAGACTTTTAGACCTTTGAATTTTCTTTCCATGAAGATCAAGATCTCAAAAATTGGCTTTATGAGCTGAGAATTATGACCAAAATGGTAGAGCTGTTCAACACTAAAATAAAAAGTCTTGGCAGATTCTGGTGTCAAGTTGAAAACTTCATATCTACACTTATATGCATTAAATAGCTTGGGTAATTTTACTGTGTTTTTATAGACTTTTCAATTAATCATTCCAAGTGGTCTTGAGTTATTTGAAATTTTTCTTGAATTATGGTGAATACGTTTCCAAATTGTGTCGTGTGAAGTTTCGAATCTGGAACATTCACATAGATTTTACTTTTCATCTATGAAGACGATGTTTTTAGCCTTTTGGACCTGAAGCCAACTTGTAATAAAACGATTTCGTGATCCAATACAACTGGAATTAGATCAAACGGATAAGTATATCTCAAAATATTGTCCAAATACGAAAATGTGTCTCGAATTAAAATTCACTAAGTATTTGGACTACAATGTAGTTTTGATTATTTAAGTATAATTGGACCATAAACTTGCAAGATTGAATAAGTATGAAAACTTATAACTTTAGTACATAGTCTTAGGTGTCCAACATCATCAATATCATATCTTTTGAATGAATATAACTCAAGTTATGATCTCAAGAATAATCAATACATATACTAGCCATGCTAAATCATGCTTATATTTTACATTATTGTAGAGAATTAGATATTTAATATTAAACTAAAATATACAATTATATATATAAATAGCCTACAAATAATATATAATAATACATAAAACAATACATGAAACAGATATAGCATGTGTAAAAATAAACACTAATCACAACCTCCAACCAGCTTATTACTAGTCCCTAGTGATAAAAACGCAAAATAAATTCTTATTAAAATTTGTTATTACCAATTCCTTCTTCTAATATATCCAAATTTAACAGACTATTGCACTTCAAAACCATTTAATATCTAATATTATCTAAATAAGTAGTTTAATAATCTTCCTCTGTTGTGCTCAAGTTAAGTGACTAAAAGGTATGGAGCTCACATCATAACTCCACTATCTCACTGCTTTACTTAGGTGACAATTTTCTTGATAGGTTATTATTATTATTATTATTATTATTATTATTATTATTATTATTATTATTATTATTATTATTATTATATTTATATTTTTTTTTTGAAAAAAAATAAGATATTCATTAAAGCAAACAACTCTCGTTTGTAGATCTTTCACTCTAACATCTCTCCAAGTGGTTAGTGTTACGCTCAAACTCTGAATCATAAATGTTTCTATCATAAGCTTGGTTATACATCTATCAGTCAGTTAACAGTGCATGCAACAAAAGTCAGAAGGTCTTTGGTGGGTTATGATGATGCTTAGGGCGAGGATAAGAACACATTTCACTCTGGGCTCAAATTAAAGATGTATAATAATGAATTAACCATGTAATAACAATTTCATTTAAGCTCTACTTCACATTTTTTAGTTTCTTCAACTCCATCGTTCAACTTGCACATCATTCTTAATAATTTCTTCTTCTTTTTTTTTCTTCTTTTTTTTTCTTTTTTTTCTTTTTCTCCCATGAACAAACCACTACTCCACAAGATTAATTCAAGTTACACACTCCTTGAAGATAGAAAATCATGATTTTTTTTCCCTCAAAATATGGTTCAATCACAAAAGAAGGGTTATTTAGACTCAAAGGGGATTACTAGAGGATAAAATTTAAGGTACTTTTTATAGGAAAAATAGGGTAAATCCTAATTGCCTTCATCATTCTCATGTATGCATGCAAAGAAACAAAGACAGATTCAAAACAAGTTTTGAAGAACACAATTTATGACAGAGCATCACACCAAGAAAGAATGTTCGAGTATGATATTTAGGCACAAATTCTCACAGGGAAGGTTATCTACAAAACAATAATTGGAATACTCTAATGTAGATCTTGTTTTTTTTAACCCAATCAATTAATTGCAACTATTTGCAAAATAGAAAGACTAGTATAATTATTAGTGTACAATCCATAATCTTTTGTCACTAAATGTGTGTGAGATGAAGATGACTTATAAACAACTAGATAATACTCGACTCAAATAGAAGAGAAATGTTTTAAGTTATTAAATTTAACATATTGAAGTTAAGGAGTTCAAGTAAGTTTAAAATGTTTTTGTTTTTGATGCGTCTCAAGGGTTGGTTTACCCCTTACTCTGCCATCTCCGTAGGAGAATAATACTTTAATTTTTATTTACCCTTTTTTTTAACTTTTTTTTTAAAAAGGTTATTCAACTAATCCTTACCCCCCCAACCTAACCAACACATTGTCCTCAATGGTTAAAAGTTGGTGTAGCAAAAATTAGAAGGTATTACCTGACTCCACAGGAAAGAAAAAAACCTTGAAGGAAGAAAACCTGAAATACAAACACAAACAAAGAAAAAATTGTTTCTAACATTTAGAGTGAGAGCTGTAAATCTAAATCAACCTTTCTCTTTTTAACACGGTCCCCAAACCAATCTATTTGAGAAGCAATTGAGCTATTATTAAACTCAAAGGCATGAAGTTTCTCAATTAATTATTCTGGATCAAAATCTGATATGGAGAGTTGACGTATCATCTCTGTCATGAAACCTTGTTGCACTGCATGATCTAACAAAGTTAGTAACCCATCATAAAAACCATTTATTTTTAATATTCCAATAGGCTTTGAATGAATCTTTAACGATAACCAAGAAATAATATGAAGAATATCTTCAAAAGTACCAAGTCCACCTGGAAGAGCTATGAAGGCATCGGAGTGTTCAAATAACTTTGGCAACCTTTCAAGTATAGATGAAATTTCTATTTCCTTACTAAGTGTATTGCCAATAAATCTTTTAATAGAACTGTGAACAATTCCTAAAATGCTAGACCCTCCAAAAGATGCGATGATAGCAGTATTGCCTATTAAACCAAGTGTACCACCTCCGTATACAACATTGATTTTTCTTCATGCTAGCATACTACCAACGTTATTTGCTATTAGAGAAAATTCAATATTATAACCAGGTTTAGTCCCACCTAATACACAAATAGAAGCTATTTTTTTAGAAGATGATGTTGCCATATCTAGTCCTTTTTCAAGGAAGATTTGAGTTGTGATAAAACAACGGGTTATATATAAAGGAAAAGTGAAAAAAAAATAAAGCTTACAAGATACGATTCTAGATGCATATACTTACTAAAAGTAAAATTAAGTTCAAACAATAGTTGTGATTGTGGCTCACATCTTCATCTGGTTTTACGTCCAAAAACGGCTTAAACACCTTCTATGAGTCGGCGATATGCTTCCCATCCAATTTTCTTAAAAATTGGCAAACAGGGTCTTTTAACATCAGATTCCCAAGACTAAGTGCATATTCTTTTTTGAATCCATCCCATAAATTTATAATGGTTCGTTGCACCATTCCACAAGAATGCGTATCAAGAGTCGATCGAATATTATCCAAAGACTCCTTACTCAGCCCATTCTTAATGAAATCTATCTTATCACATCGATTTTTGGATACAAATCCTATATTCCTACAACGAGTGTTGCAAGTCCATCTAGCACACTTATTAAAAACACCCATTCTTTTAGCTCTTCGTCTTTTAGAATATGAACTTTTACCCAAACCAGCTAAGCGTGGAACAAATGAATTAGGAAATTCACCTCCAAACCTAACTTTTGCTTCAATCAACCAACGTAAATCAGCCGGAAGTTTCTTAATCATTAGTAACCTCAACCTCTCACATCAAGCATGGTATATTTTAATTACATCATTTTTACCGAAGTAAGGAAAATGTTTATTCAAAGAAGCAATAGTCGCATCCATAGTATCAATTTGAGAGTTATGTGCAAAGATCAGAGAAACAAAATTAAAGATTTATTCAAATTTCAAGACATTACATAATAATCATAAAAATGCTACTGCCCAATATAAAGCTATAACTTGTACAGCGAGTGTCATGACAAATAGAGAAAATGTACCAAATTTTTCTCCCTGATAATAGCAACACATGAGCGCAAAAAGGTAAATAAGAGTGATGATGGAAAGAAAGAATTTCCACATTTTGGTTGAGTTGATGAAAATTCAAAGAAGTGTGTTCTAGAGATAAGAGTAGAATGAAGTATTTATAGAGTAAAATTTTGAAAATATGGCCGTTTATGACCGTTGGAGAAGATGAGTGGATTATATATTTGTATGTATAATATATATTTTTGGTTTTTTTTTACGTACAACTCAGTGTTTGTGGGCAACTGAACTTACGACTCTAAAGTCACGGAGTACCGAATCCGCCATTTATACTGGGAAAATAAAAGAACAAATTAAGTCGTATATACATGATTAGTTAACGGTGCTGACTCAATTTCTTTTGTAAAACCTCCAAGATATGCTTTTAATCATTGTCCATTAACTTTAAATATGTCACCCGTTCTTGGATTCTCAATTTCAACTGCTCCATTTGAGAAAACAGTTTTTACAACAAAAGGGTCTGACCATTTTTAACGCAATTTTCCAGAAAACAAATGTAATCTAGAATTATACAAAAGAACCTTTTGCCCAATTTCAAAGGTTTTCCTAACAATGTGTTTGTCATGAAATACTTTCATTTTTCTTTGTAAATTCTAGAATTTTCATATGCTTCATTCCTAATTTCTTCCAATTCATTTAACTGGAGTTTTCTTAGAGAACTAGCCTTTTCTCTATTAAAATTGAATGTTTTGATGGCCCAAAAAGCTTTATGTTCTATTTCAACAGGTAAATGACATGGTTTTCCATAGACAGGTCGATAAGGAGACATACCAAGGATTGTTTTGAATGCTGTCTGATAAGCCCACAATGCTTCTGTTAATCTAAGTGACCAATCTTTTCGATTTAGATTAACTGTATTTTCCAAGATATGTTTTATCTCCCTATTAGCAAGTTCAGCTTGTCCACTAGTATTTGGGTGATATGGGGGTGGACACTTTGTGATGAATTCCATATTTTTTCATTAAATTTTCAAAAGGTTTATTACAAAAGTGTGAACCTCCGTCACTTATTATTGCACGAGGCATTCCAAATCTTGAAAGAATATTTTCATTTAAAAATTTTAACACAATTTTATGATCGTTATTTTTACAAGGAATTGCCTCGATCCATTTTGAAACGTAGTCAACTCCAACTAAAATGTATTGATAACCAAAAGATGGTGGATTAAAAGGACCCATAAAATCAATTCCCCAACAATCAAACACTTCAACAATTAAAATAGGATTTAATGGCATCATATTTCTACGAGTTATACCCCTCATTCTCTGACACCTATCAGAAGATTTGCAAAATTCATGCGTATCTTGGAAAAGTGTCGGCCAATAAAATCCACACTGTAATATTTTAGCAGCGGGTTTTCTTGATGAAAAGTGCCCACCACAAGCTTCTGAGTGAGAAAAGATTATTATGCTTTGAATTTCATTATCCGGGACACATCTTCTTATTATTTGGTCAGGACAATATTTAAAAGGATATGGATCATCCCAAAAGAAATTTCTCACCTCCCAAAAAAAATTCTTCTTATCTTGAGCATTCCAATGAATTGGAATTTGACCTGTCGCAAGAAAGTTAGCACTATCCGTAAACCATGGCTCGCTAGATACGGTGAACAATTGTTCATCGGGAAAAGAGCCATTTATGGGGCTTGTCTCAAAGGACGCGTCACATGTAAGCCTGGATAAGTGGTCAGCAACTACATTTTCTACCCCCTTTTTATCTTTAATTATAATAACAAATTCTTGGAGTAAAAGTATCCACCTAATTAACCTGGGCTTTGCATCTTTTTTTCTAGTAAATATTTTAAAGCTGAATGATCTGTATACACAAGAATGGGTGAACCAACAAGATAAGACCTAAATTTTTCCAGCGCGAATACTACAACAAGCAATTCTTTTTCATTGGTAGAATAATTCAATTGAGAATTGTTTAGTGTTTTACTTGCGTAATATATCACATAAGGTTTCTTATCTTTTCTCTGTCCTAAAACAGCTCCAACAACATAATCACTAGCATCACACATAATTTCAAAAGACAAGGTCCAATCTGGAGGTTGTATAATAGGTGCAAAAATGAGCATTTCTTTAAGTGTTACAAAAGCCTTTTCACAAGAATTAGTCCATTCAAATACTGCATCTTTTAATAAAAGGTTACATATTGGTCTAGAAATTGTGCTAAAGTTTTTTATGAACCTTCTATAAAAACCTGCATGTCCTAAAAATGATCTAATATCTTTAACTGATTTTGGTGTTGGTAAGTTAGCAATTAGATCAATTTTAGATCTGTCAACTTCTATTCCTTTTGATGAAACAGTGTGTCCTTATACAATTCCCTCAGTTACCATGAAATGACATTTTTCCCAATTAAGAACAAGATTTTTCTCCTCACATCTGGTCAAAACTTGAGCTAAATTTATTAGACAATCATCGAAAGAGTTTCCAAAGACAGAGAAATCATCCATGAAAAAATCGAGAATATGTTCAATCATGTCACTAAAGATGCTTACCATACATCTTTGAAATGTTGCTGGTGCATTACATAATACAAATGGCATTCTTCGATATGCAAAGGTTCCAAAGGGACATGTAAATGTTGTTTTTTCCTGGTCCTCTGATGAAATTGCAATTTGGTTATACCCTGAATATTCATCTAAAAAGCAATAAAACTTATGTCTAGCAATTCTTTCTAAGATTTGATCCATGAAGGGTAGGGGAAAATGATCTTTCCTAGTCATTGAATTTAATTTTCTGTAGTCAATGCACACACGCCAACCAGTAACAGTCCTAGTTGGAATCAATTCATTGTTATCATTTTTAACTACAATTACTCCTGATTTTTTAGGCACAACTTGAGTAGGACTTACCCATTTACTATCAGAAATAGGATAAATAATTTCATTATCTAGTAGCTTAATGACTTCATTCCTTATGACTTCTTTCATATTAAGATTGAGCCTTCGTTGCATTTGCCTAGAGGGTTTAGCATTTTCTTCTAAATAAATATTATGGGTACAAATCAATGGGATAATTCCTTTTATGTCAGCTATAGTCCATCCTATTGCATGTTTATGAACTTTTAATACTTCTAACAATTTGTGCTCTTGTTCATGACTTAATTTTGAAGATATTATTACCGGATACGTATCATTATCACCCAAATAAGAATACTTCAAACTTGATGGTAGAAGATTCAATTCTAACACTGGTGGTTGAATACTTGATGGAATTGGAGCTTTTTCAGATTTTGACAATTGTTCAAATTTAGGTTTCCATTCATTAACCTCTGAAACCTGTAAGATCTTAAATATAGAAGCAAATTCTGAATTGTCTTCATTAACATAATCACTAGTTATTAGATTTTGTTGGTCCCACTAGTTAGATTAATTGCGGAAGCTTAAGTTAAATGTCTTTCAAATTATTTTTACAAGAGAACAATAATCAATATAACAATAAGTAAATGAAAGCAATAAAGAACACAAGATATATAGTGGTTCGGATTTGAATATCCTACGTCCACTCTCCCTTATATCCAAGGGGTCTCACTAACAACCAACTCACTTACTTACTTACTGGAATTGAGAAGTACAAGTTCCTTCTTACAACCTCTTTAGATTTAACTTCAATCTAAAGATCAACAGCCTACAACCTTATCTGGTAGATGAACAGGTTGAGGTTTCAACAACTCCTTTAGAGTAGATAAATATTATGAACAGTAAGAGTGCTTGGAATGAATATCAAAAGCTTGGATCAACTTATGCGCGTATATAATCTCTCTAGAGCTTTTTCTTGAACTGCACTCTTGTGTATATAGAGGGGATTAGGGTTAGCCGTTGGAGAGCTAATCCAATCAGATCCTCTATATAAGAAAGCTTCAATCAATCAATTCCCTAATTGATTGATTGGGTTGGTGGGATCCTTGGATTGATTATCTTCAAAACTTTCCAATCCTGATCTTGTTGACTTGATTTGGATTACCAACGGTCAATAGCTTCCTCTGCCTAACTCTGATTCTCTCCAGAGAAGGCAAGACCAGACACCAGGCAACCTCGGTGTCTTCTGGTCCTATTCTGGTGAACAACCAGAGTACTCAGTAGAAACAGGAGATCAAACTGAGCATCTTTTGTTCCACCAGACTCGTCTGGTCTGGGGAAGGTCCTCTGCCTCTGGTCTGATCTCATCTGGTGAAGTCTTCTGGTGGAGTCCTCTGGTGGGGTCTTCTGGTGACTCTTCTGGTGAAGTCTTCTGGTCTGGCAGTTCCCCCTAGACTAAGTCCTAATCTAGATCATCATCTGGCTAACAGGTCCAGATGGTCCTATTACATCTTCTGGTTTGTTTTAACTCATCAAAACTAACAATTTTTTTATCCTAACAATTTCCCCATTTTTGATGGAGTTAAAACACTACCAAAACTGATCAAAAGAAGAATTTAAGCATAAAAACAGTAAAGGATAAGACCTTAGAATAGATCTTATCAGGCAAACAATTAAGACAACAAGAGGTTGTCTTTTGAACAGAGAGGATATGAATTTCATTGATAGTAAGGATAAGAGTGATTACAGATTACAATGCAAATCTGGTCCTATCTAAGCATATCTTCTGTTTTCCTTGGGCACTAGAAACCAGTCCAGAAACCTATCCTGGACGGCCTTCAACTCTGCAGAAGATGTTGGAGTGAAGTTCACCAATACGTTTGTCTTGTACAATCTCTTCAGCTCAGCCCAATCAACCTGGTCTCCTGCCATGGGAGTGTTAAGATAAGTGAACTCAGGGGCAGTCACCTCCAGGTTGAACTCAATGGTTGAGTCCATCAATTGCTTGTACAGCTCTGTATCATAAGCTTGCATCCAGGTGTGAAAAGTTTTGTTGATTAGCTCATCATCCTCTGGTGCTGGCCTCTGGATATAGTGTTGGATGAACCAGAGAGTCTTTGCCTCCTTCCATTTTTCAATCAAGGGCACAGACACAGTAGAGTCAAAAGACCCTTCTGTCTTGAGAGGCAGAATGTTCATCACTTCAATGGGAGCTTTCCTCCTCTGGCTAGAGCCACTTGCACCAGAAGAAGCACCGGCTTCTCTGCTCTTCTTGTTTTGCCTTCTAACATATCTGAGCCTCTGCTCTTCATCTATGTTCTTCCTAATCCTTGCTTGCTTCTCCTCTGGAGTCTCTTCCCTGTATCTCTTTTGAGCTTCTTCAACAACAGTCTCAAGGAAGCTTTTCTTGACTCTTCTTATCTTTCTCTTTGCAGGTCCAGAGATGGAGATTAGATCCTGCTCAGCTTCTGACTCCTCTTCTGCAGCAAGCTGCTTAGCCATGGAAAGAGATTTGAACTCTTCCTTCTTCTTCTTCTGCAACTCAGCCTGGGCCAAAGTGTTCTCCAGCAGGTCCAGATGAGCTCCATGGCTGAAGAGAGTTTCATTGGTGGTCTTCACCAGATCAGTTCTGGCCTTCTCTTCCCCCTTTTTAACTTCATTAATGAGGGGCTCCACTACTTGCCTTATAAGATCAGGCAAGGCAGTGTTGGAGGAAGAGTGAAGATCACGCAGCTGCTTGGCCTCCTCCAGGTAGGCTTTAGACTCTGCAACAAGCCTTTCTTGCTTCTCCAATATCTCCTGGAGGGAGTCTTTCAGCTTGGCAGTCTGGATCATCTGGCTTGCCATTTCAACTTTAAGCACAGAGACTGGCCTCATCTGCTCCAGCACGTGCTCCTGGAGCTGCTTCTGGCTGTGCATGACATCCAGTTTGACAAAGAGGCCATTGGCCTTGAAAGAAGCTTTAACTTCTGCCAGAGAGGACTTGATCTGCTTCAGGAAGATCCTCCTCTCTTGCTTGATCTGATGCTCTATCATAGCAGGGGCCATATGTTGAATAGCTTTTGAGAAGCGCCCTATCTACATGATCTGCCCGTGGAAGAATGCTTTCATCTTCTGGAGCACAGCAGGAGACATCTCAAAGTCCTTCTCGTCTGAATATAGCTCAGGAGGGAATGTGAAATGAGGATCAAAGTTGTAAGAGAAGCCCTCTGGAGTGAGCATAACTCCTCGCTGGATAAGGAGAGTTCTGATGAGGACCTTGGCCGCCTCTGGTGTCTCCAACTCTGCTGGGTTTTGAATATTTAACTTCTTCTTCAGCTCAATCTCCCATGCAGTGAAGTTAGAGGGAGACATCTCCTCTAGCAGAAGCATAAGATCTTCAACATCTTGGAGTCTGGCCATACTCCAAACCTTGGCATCCGTCAGATCTGCCAGGAGGGGTGAGTGCTCCAACAGAATTGGAAATTGCTCTCTTAGCCAGAGCTGAGGACTCACACTCATACTCTGCCTGATGGGACCCATCTCATCAGAAGAGAAAATAAAGGGTTTGGGCCCAGAGGCAGAGGAGGAAGGTGCTAAGTTAGCAGGCTCAATTGAAGCTTCCTCATCTTCACTATCATCGCTTGTTAAACAGGTGGGAGAAGGGGGAGGAGCAGGAAATCCCAGAGCCATAGAAATGGTTGGGTCCTGGTCTGTATGGGTGTGGGGAGGGTTAGGATTTTGTGAGGTAGAGGTGGAAGGGATGGATTGTTCTGCACCAGAAGAAGGTGGGATCTCTGGTACAGAAGGTGTAGGAGGTATTTGAGATGTGGAAGTGTTTGGAGGGGGGATCTCTGCACCAGAAGAGGTTGATGGCACCTCTGGTACAGAAACTGGGGGAGAGGGGTTTGTGGGAAGATGTGTTTGAGAATTTTGGGGAGAAGGTGTTTGGATAGGAATGGTTGAGGGAGTATATACGGGGGTATCTGGGAGAATCTGCTCTGGTGGAATAATAGGGTCACCAGAGGCAGATGGGGTTTGGGGAATATTATCTGGGGGAGAGGTAGAGGGTGAAACAAGATTAAGAGGGGTAGAAGATGGAATGGAAGGGTTTACCTCTGCTGAGTCAACATCAGCAGGTACAGAAGGGACAGCATCTCTGGAGCAGAGACATCTTCCATCATCTGGGAAGCCTCATCAATGGCCTTCTCCAAGGCCTCTCCAAGATCAGATCCAGAGTCAGGATCTTGAAGAATGGCTCTCTTGGCCTTGGATTTCTTCATAAGAGGCACATCCTCTTCTTCCTCTTCGTCCTCTGATGGCTCATCCACCAAAAGGGTTTTCCTGGCCTTCCTGCTAGTCCTTGACTTCTTAGCAGAGCCTCTCCTGGCCTCCTCTGGCCACTTCCTCTTGGCTGCTCCAACCTTCTTAACAGCTTTATCATCATCACCCTTCTTCTTAAGCACTTCAAGAAGGGGAATCTGGTCCTCCTCTGAGGAACCAGAAAAGGCAATGGTTGAGGAACCAGTTGCTTCAGCAGCTTTCTTATGGGTCTTCTGCTTCTGCTGCTGCTTCTGCCCCTTTGCAGGTGAGGGTACTGCCTGTAGAGGAGGGGCAGGGATGGCTTGCTCTCTATCAGAGTCGGCATGGCCATGGAGAGGGCCATCCTTGGAGAAGAGGATCTTGGATTTGTGATAACCATGGCACCAAGATGCTTTCCACTTCATCTCTGGAAGGAGAGAATCCAGAATTAGAGTCAACTTAGTCCCCAAAGAGACATTTGCAGTAAAGTAAAACTGCAGCTCCCCTGGCTTGGAAGGACAAGGCTCCTTCTTCACCTTCAGTCTGTTCTTCCTCAACACATCCCAGAAGAACTCCGCCCAATTGCATTGAACGCCGTCATATAAAGCCCTCATCACACACATCCTGCCGTTGAAAATGGCATCTGTGATGTGATTCTCACACATAAGCACCTTTACAACTATATCGAACAACACCTTGTACTTCTGCCTTAAATGTTTGTCAAGAAAACCCTTCGTGATGGTCTGGCAAGAAGAACGAGCAAAGATCTTGAAAGAACCAATGATATCATCCTCCTTGTACGTCAAAGGATCAACTCCCACCGCAGAAATGTTCTCGAATAAAGCGCAGAAATTGTGCTTAGAGAACACCAAATCATCTTCATCAATCTTGGAAGAGATATGGTCCTGGTGAATCTTCATACGAACCAACAACTGGGCCGCATAACCGTCAAGGGTGCGAAAGTCCTTGGGAACGGTGGAGATCAACTTCTCCACCCCTGCTCTCTGAAGCATCTCTAGAATCGACAACACAACAGGGTTCTTTGTGGTATAAAAGTCCACCACCATCTCCGTCTTTAGCTTTTTCATCATCAGAACATGATCAAAGTTGCACGGAGGAGCCATTTCTGTGTAAGAGAAAGAGAGAGAGAGAAAACTTGCAGAGAAACAAGTTAGGGTTTGAAAAGATATGAAACGTGAAAGGACAGATTGAGTAAAATTTGATTTAAATAGGGCAATACGCGTGGCTTGATTAATAAATGAAGTGTGAACGCGTGTAATAGCAAATTTAATTTAGGAAACAAAATCAATTTTCGAATTGATTGACATATTGCACAGTGATTAAATCTGACGGCCACGATGAAAGGCGAGATACAGATTTAATCTGGTGCGTTGGCATAGTCATTGGGACTGGGCATAAAGGGGTTTTGTGGCAGTCAAGAGAAAAAGCGAAATGATTGGCTAGGCCCTATACCCTAGTTATAAATACACTCCGAAGTTGAAAGGTTTTGAGTGTACTTACTAATTAGAAAGGTGTATCCCAATGAACAGAGGCCAGAGAAGTAAAGACATACCTGTCACCTGATATTGTAACCAGATGATACCACAACTAGTCTGGTGATACATCTCCCCTGATGGAACTCATCTGGTCCTGGTCAGAAAAGACTTTGGACATTTCTCTTAAACTGACTCAGCACCTCATCTCGGACAAGTGTCACCTGGTGGATACCTCATCTGGAGATATAACTTCTCTGAAATGTCTAATCTGCAGGTATGTTAGTTTTTTTTTTTAAATATATGAAATAAATTGAAACAAAGGATACTTCTCTGTTGTTCCCCCTAAAAGAAATCTGTCTCTGGATCCAATAATCCTAACTCAAAAAGCTAACTCTCTGAATCTGGTCTCAGCCAAAGGCTTAGTCAAAATATCTGCTCTCTGCTTCTCTGTTGCAATCTTTTCCATCCTTATATCTCCCTTCTCAACATGATCTCTGATAAAATGATGCCTTATATCAACATGTTTGCACCTGGTATGAAGAACTGGATTCTGGGTGATTGCAATTGCACTATTACTATCACAGAAAATAGGAATATCCTTAGCTCTAATCTGGTAATCCCTAAGCTGTTGACTAATCCAGAGAAGTTGTGAACAACAACTCCCTGCAGCCATGTACTCTGCTTCTGTTGTTGATGTAGCAACTGAAGTCTGCTTCTTAGAAAACCAGGATACCAATTTATTCCCTAAAAATTGGCATGTTCCACTTGTAGATTTCCTATCTATTCTGCATCCACCATAGTCTGAATCTGAATAACCACTCAATTCTAAGTTATCATCTGCAGGATACCATAATCCTAAATTCACAGTTCCCTTAAGATATTTCATTATCTTCCTAGCTGCTTCCAAATGACTCTTCTTGGGATTAGCT
The DNA here is from genome assembly GCA_947034835.1 of Ballota nigra. Taxonomy (NCBI): domain Eukaryota; kingdom Viridiplantae; phylum Streptophyta; class Magnoliopsida; order Lamiales; family Lamiaceae; genus Ballota; species Ballota nigra. The sequence goes on from OX344720.1 coordinate 92,715,186, forward strand.
TGAAATCTGGCACAAACTCCTACAGCAAAAGTAATATCTGGTCTGCTTGCAGTCAGGTACAAAAGAGAACCAATAAGTGCTCTGTACTGAGTCTGGTCCACACTCTCTCCAGACTCATCTGGATCCATGTTGAAATTTGTCATCATAGGGATCTTGGCTGCTTTGCTAGATCCTACTCCAAATTTCTCTAACATGTTTCTGGTGTACTTTGCTTGATTAATAAAAATTCCCTTCTCTGATTGCTTAACCTGCAAACCTAAGAAGTAATTCATTTCTCCCATCATGGACATCTCAAACTGACCCTGCATGAGCTCACCAAACTTCTCACACAGCTTCTTGTTAGGGGATCCAAATATAATGTCATCAACATATATTTGGACCAGAAGGATGTCCTTTCCTTCTTCTTTCCTAAACAAGGTCCTATCAATCTTACCCTTTGTAAAACCATTGTCCAGAAGAAATTGAGATAGAGTGTCATACCATGCTCTGGGTGCCTGCTTCAGCCCATAAAGAGCTTTCTTAAGCTTAAACACCTTGTCACATTGTTCAAAACCAGGAGGTTGTTCCATATACACTTCCTCAATGAGAATCCCATTGAGAAAGGCAGATTTCACATCCATCTGGTATACTTTGAACTTTATGTGAGCAGCATATGCTAAGTACAATCTGATGGCTTCTAGTCTGGCAACAGGAGCAAATGTCTCATCATAGTCTATTCCTTCAGACTGAGAATAGCCCTGGGCCACTAGCCTTGCCTTGTTCCTAGTAATGACATCATTCTCATCTTTCTTATTCTTGAAAACCCACTTAGTGCCTATCACCTTTTGATGTCTTGGTCTGTCTACCAGCTCCCAAACATCCTGTCTGTTGAATTGATTCAACTCCTCCTGCATAGCTACAATCCAATTTGAATCTTTCAGTGCCTCCTTGATGTTCTTGGGCTCAATCAAGGACACATAGCAACTGAATAAGGCAGCTAAGTTAAGAGTTCTCCTAGTCTGGACACCCTTAGTTGGATCTCCTAAGATCAGGTCATTGGGGTGATCAACCAGGGTCCTCCTTCTCGTGGTCTTGCCTGGGTGATCATCTTCTGCAGTATCTTGATGATTATCACCACCTGCAGAAGAGCTTCCCCCTACAGGAGTTCCAACCTCTTCTGGTTCTGCTCCTTGTGAAGGCTTCTGCTTCAGAGAACCAGGAGATGGGTCATCATCTGAATCTAAATCAAGAATAGGTGGATTGACTTTGATAACTCTGGGTGTAGTCTGATTCTGAATCTCATCAGAAGACTTTAAGTCCACCTTGCACTCAAAAGCAGATTCATCAAAAACAACATGAGGTGTTTCCTCCACACAAAGTGAATTCTTATTAAAAACTCTAAAAGCTTTACTGGTGCTGGAATATCCTAAAAATATTCCATCAGCCACTTTAGCATCAAAGGTTCTTAATTTAGATTTCCCATTGTCATGGATGAAACACTTACATCAAAAAACATGAAAATATGAAACAGATGGGGTTTTACCTTTCCATACCTCATATGGAGTCTTATTATGTCTCTGGGCAATCAGGCACCTATTCTGAGTGTAGCAAGCTGTATTAATGGCCTCTGCCCAAAATCTTTGTGGAGTGTTGTACTCTGCCAGAAGTGTTCTTGCAGCTTCTTTGAGGGTCCTATTCCTCCTTTCTGCTACTCCATTTTGTTGGGGTGTTCTGGCAGCAGATGTCTCATGAAAAATCCCATGGTCCTTGCAGTAATCTGCAATGTGTGAATTCAAAAACTCTGTTCCTTTGTCACTTCTGATCCTGACTATGCTCTGGTTCTGCTCATTCTGAATCTACTTGAAGAACTCTGGCAGCTTAGTCATAGTTTCATTTTTCTTAAACAAGAACACTACCCAAGTGTATCTTGAAAAGTCATCTACTATCACTAAGGTGTACTTCCTTCCACTGAAACTAAGAGGAGAAACAGGTCCAAACAGGTCCATGTGAAGTAGTTGAAGTACTCTGGTTGTGGTTGTGCTCTGGACATCCTTAAAGGAAGTCTTGGGTTGTTTACCCTTCTAGCATGAACCACAAACCTGATCTTTCTTAAACACTTCATTAGGAAGACCTCGAATGAGACCTTTTCTGGCAATCTTGTTCAATGTTTTGAAGTTAAGATGACACAATCTCTTATGCCAAATCCAGCTGTTCTCTGCAGATCCTTTAGCAACCAGACAAGCATTTCTTGGGCAACTGCTAAAATCTGCAATATAAATGTTACCCTTCCTCAAGCCTATTAGCAAGATATCATTATAATCAGAAGAGAAAACAGTGCATGAATCACTAGAAAACTTCACTAAGTATCCCTTGTCACAGAATTGGGATACTGAAAGCAGATTATGCTTGAGTCCTTCTACATAATAGACTTCATCTACAGATACTCCGTTAAAGGTCAACTTTCCAACTCCTCTGGTGACTCCATAGTTGTTGTCACCAAACATCACTCTTGGTCCATTCAATGACTTGAAATCTTGGAGATTATCCTTCTGGAAGGTCATGTGCTTGGAACATCCACTATCAATGTACCAGACATGGTTGCTTGAAAGTCCTTTCTCCAATGGACTCTTATCTACCTGCAGAGAAATCAATTAGGTCCCCTACTAGTGCTGGGTCCTGATTGGTTAGTTGCAGGTTTTGTAGGAATCCAAAGATAAAGATCATCCCTTGTTGGATGAGGAGATCTTATCTTTCTTCCAAATCTATCTACCAGCACATGTCCTCTGACAATGACATATTGAGCTACTGGTCTGATAAGGACACCTTTCCTATAAACAGGTCTGGTGTACCTTTTCTCAAATCTGGCCTTTGGAATGGCCTGCCTCAAAGACATGGTCTTAAAGGTCTGGTTGTAAGGGTACATCCTAGAAGAACCATCTCTGGTGTCATAACTTCCCAGATCAGTTGGTTTTCTATAGATGGGTCTGGAAGACCTCCTCTGGTTCTGAGAAGTAGACCTGTTCTGGTGATTATAGTTCCTTTGAGTATACCTATTCTGGAATTGATTCCTCTGAGAAAATTGTCTCTGGGGTACCTGGTGCTGTTGAACATTGTTCCTTCTCTGGTAGTTATTACTCTGATTGGTATTCCCCTTTCTTGAGTGTTTCCTTTGAGGTCCCCTAATCTAGTTAGGTTCCCTTTGAGGATTTCTCTGGGGTCCTCCAATTTGAGTAATTTCTACTCCTTGGGACTCATTGTTCACAGTACCATCCATCTTCAATGGTTCCCCTTTTTGACACTTATTCTCTAGCATCTTCTCTTCCAGAACAGTCAACTCTTCTGGACCATATGTTATGTGATTAACAGAGTGATTCATTTTCCAGTCAGGATTGTGAACCACCTTGTAACCATTACCAGTTAAGTCTTTATCATCCCAGATTTCTACCAATTTACCAGCTCTTACAGACTTGTCTTTATTATAAAGGTATTTATGAGTTTTAGTGGTAATTCCAGAATATCCTAAACCACTCTTATCACAAATGCGCTGAGAAGACTCCGATATGATAGATACAACAGATGGTATCTTAGGAGCTTCTCTGGGCATGGGTATCTCCTCTATGTTGTGAGCAACTTGTTTTCCTTTGATAAGAGTCTGGTATTTAGCTCTGAGTTCATTGATCTCATCTTCTTGAGAGTTCTTTTCTTTCATGAGTTGATCTACCAGAGTATCTCTTTCTGTGATCTTATCCTGAAGTTCAGAGACTTCTTTGGAATGATCTTTCATGAGTTCTCTGGTGGACTTATGCTCATGAGAGAGAGATTGAACTTCAACTCTGAGCCTACCATTCTCTTTCTCAAGTTTTTGACAGAGTTGGACACAATTTTAGAGATCTGATAGCATTTGTTGCATATCAGACTCTCTGGAGTTACCAGATGAATTAGAGGATTCAGTACATTTGGAATTAGATAAAACTAGAGTAGTTTCATTTACCTCAGTGATGTCTGCCATAAGACACACATCATCATCTGATCCAAAGTCAGAAGAAGAAGAACTGGAACTAGTATCCTCCTCCTCTGCTTCTGCCAGCAATGCTCTCTTGTCTGCGTATCTCCTATCTCTCTTGATCCTTTTCTCTTCTCTTTCCCTAGGAGTGAGTTGAGGACAATCATAACTATAGTGATCAGTCTTGTTGCATGTGTAGCAGGCATTGTCTCCTCTGGGACTAGGACTTGGCCCTCTCCTCCTTTGGTTGTAGTCTGATCTGGCAGGGCTACTCTCTCTCCTCTGGTAGTCAGGTCTGCCAGAGCTACCATCCCTCCTCTGATAATCTGATCTCCCAGAGTTGCCAGGGTGGTCATCTCTCCTCCTTTCTGGAGTTCTGAATCTGGTCTCCCTTGAGTCTCCAGATGTCTTCTCCTTCTCTGCAGGCTTAAAGGAACTCTTTCTGTCTCTGGTAGATTCCTTCCAATGCCTTTTGTACCTGCCATATTTTGAACTCATTTTATCTAATTTACGAGTTAGAAGTGCTACCTGCTCCTTGAGGCTCAAGTCATCTGCAGTAGACTCCTTTGGCTTGACATCAGGCTTGATGGTTGAAGAGAATGCAACACCTTTCTGACCAGAAGAGGAAACCTCTTCTGTTTGATCCTCCTCTTGAAGATCATACTCGTAGGCTTTGAGACCAGACAACAGAAGATGATGATCCAGAGTATTGAGATCCTTGTTGTCCTTGATCACAGCGACTTTAATTCTCCACCTGCTTGTTAGTGAACACAAGATTTTACTATTAATTTCCTTTTCAGAGTAGGTCTTACCTAAGGCACTAGCCTTGTTCAGGAGGTTGGTGAGACGCATGTCCAGCTGGTCAATGGTCTCGTCTGGTTTCATCTTGAAGGTGTCAAACGAGTGTTGAACAGCTTGGAGCTTGTTGTCTTTGATCTTCTCTGTTCCCTCACAGAGTAGTGCCAATTTGTCCCACATCTCCTTGGCAGTGGCACACGTTCTGACCTTTTCAATCACTTCTTTGGTAAGTGTGTTAATGATCTCTGTTCTTGCCACCTGGTCCAAGTTGTAGAGCTTTCTTTCATCATTTTCAAGCTCATCTTTCTTTTTGAGGATTCTCTGCCTGGGGACTCTATCCTCTGCAGTTTTCTGGGCAGCTTCACTAGTTTCTTCTCTGGACTCTGACCTGCCACTATCAATAGGAGTCCAGTAAAATTGGATGGGGCCACTTTCAACCACATCTAACATGCGGTGGTGAATAGCTCCAAGATGATTGCTCATCATGAAGCTCCAGTGGCTGTAATCCTCAAAAGAGAATTCTGGGAGCTTACGGCTCTTGTAAGAAGATTTTGCAGACATTTTGATCAAATTAAGAAAAATAACAAGAACTTGAACAAAAGCACTAAAGAGCAATGGATCTGCCCGGTGACCACCAAAAGCTTTTCAAAGCAGTGGTCGTTGGACACACTGCTCTGATACCACTTGTTGGTCCCACTAGTTAGATTAATTGCGGAAACTTAAGTTAAATGTCTTTCAAATTCTTTTTACAAGAGAACAATAATCAATATAACAATAAGTAAATGAAAGCAATAAAGAACACAAGATATATAGTGGTTCGGATTTGAATATCCTACGTCCACTCTCCCTTATATCCAAGGGGTCTCACTAACAACCAACTCACTTACTTACTTACTGGAATTGGGAAGTACCAGTTCCTTCTTACAACCTCTTTAGATTTAACTTCAATCTAAAGATCAACAGCCTACAACCTTATCTGGTAGATGAACAGGTTGAGGTTTCAACAACTCCTTTAGAGTAGATAAATATTATGAACAGTAAGAGTGCTTGGAATGAATATCAAAAGCTTGGATCAACTTATGCGCGTATATAGTCTCTCTAGAGCTTTTTCTTGAACTGCACTCTTGTATATATAGAGGGGATTAGGGTTAGTCGTTGGAGAGCTAATCCAATCAGATCCTCTATATAAGGAAGCTTCAATCAATCAATTCCCTAATTGATTGATTGGATTGGTGGGATCCTTGGATTGATTATCTTCAAAACTTTCCAATCCTGATCTTGTTGACTTGATTTGGATTACCAATGGTCAATAGCTTCCTTTGCCTAACTCTGATTCTCTCCAGAGAAGGCAAGAACAGACACCAGGCAACCTCGGTGTCTTCTGGTCCTATTCTGGTGAACAACCAGAGTACTCAGTAGAAACAGGAGATCAAACTGAGCATCTTTTGTTCCACCAGACTCGTCTGGTCTGGGGAAGGTCCTCTGCCTCTGGTCTGATCTCATCTGGTGAAGTCTTCTGGTGGAGTCCTCTGGTGAAGTCCTCTGGTGGGGTCTTCTGGTGACTCTTCTGGTGAAGTCTTCTGGTCTGGCAGTTCCCCCTAGACTAAGTCCTAATCTAGATCATCATCTGGCTAACAGGTCCAGATGGTCCTATTACATCTTCTGGTTTGTTTTAACTCATCAAAACTAACAATTTTTTTATCCTAACAGATTTTATAATGGATCAGTAAATGAAGTTATGAAATGTTCAAGAGTGTATTTCTCAATTACATCAATTTCATATGCTTCATCATTATTTTCTGGTTGTTTAGAAATGTTGAAAACATTTAACTCCAATGTCATATTTCCAAAAGAAAGATTTAAAACCCCATTTCTACAATTTATTAAGGCATTAGAAGTTGCAAGAAATGGTCTACCTAAAATGATTGGATGTTGGGATGATGGGTTTGATACTGGGTGTGTGTCCAAGACAATAAAATCCACCGAAAAATAGAATTTATCAATTTGCACTAATACATCCTCTATTATACCTTTTGGAATTTTTATAGAACGGTCTGCTAATTGAAGTGTGACAGTCGTCTTCTTTAATTCCCCTAAGTCCAATTGTTTATACACAGAAAATTGTAAAAGATTAACACTTACACCGAGATCAAGAAGTGCATGTTCTATTTTAGTATTTCCAATTACACAAGATATAGTTGGACATCCAGGATCTTTGTATTTTGGTGGGGTTTCCTGTTGAATGATTGAACTCACACTTTCAGTCAAAAATGTCTTATTTTGAACATTTAATTTCCTTTTTACAGTACACAAATCTTTCAAAAATTTGGCATAAGATGGAATTTGCTTTATTGCATCAAGTAGTGGAATATTAACTTTCACTTGTTTCAAAATCTCGAATATCTCAGAATTTTAGTTCAATTTCTTATTAGGATGTAATCTTTGAGGAAAAGGAGCAGATGATAGTTCTTTATTAGGATTTAAATTATCAGCATGCCTTCTGTCATCCTTACCCTCATTCTTATCTTCATCAATTGAAATAGATCTTGACTCTGACTTCTTGACAGGGATTGTCTTATCAGATGAGATTTGACATTGACTAGCAGGGTTTTGTTGAGGTTGAGCAGGAAATTTTCCTTTCTCAATTGTTCTCAAAGAGTTTGTTAAAGTGGACAGTGTAATCTTAATCTCGTTGATAGCCTGTGAAGTTTGGTTGTTGATTGTTGTTTGACTTTGCATAAAGGTTTGTAAAGTTTCTTCAAGGATTTTCGTTTGTGGCTTATTATATGTGGTGAAATTGGAGTTAGAGGTGTTTTGGTTGGGTATAGGCTGTGCATTACTATCATTTTTCCAACTAAAATTTGGATGATTCCTCCAATTTGAATTATATGTTTCAGAAAAAACTGATGGATATAATTTCTTAAAATTAGACATTGCATTTGCTTGTTCATGACACATCTCTTGGAAAACAGGAATTTTTTGGCATTCTTTAGTTAAGTGTCCATTAATAGCACATATATCACATACATCATTATTTTGCACAAATTTTACTTCTTTGGGCTTGTTTAATTGCATGTTTTCAACTTGTTTAGTTAAACTAGCAATTCTAGCACTTAAATCGTCTTCTTCACTAAGATGATATTTTCCTTTATTAGCATTTTCACGACTAGATCGAATTGAACCTTCAGAAGTATTTTCATTATACCAAGATTGAGTTTTTTCAACTAAATGGTCTAAATACTCAAGTGCATCTTCAGGATTTTTGTCTAAAAATTCACCATTACACATCATTTCCACAAACTGTTTAGTTTCAGAGTTTAGACCTTTGTAGAAAAAACTTATAGTTCTCCAATTTTCAAAACCATGGTGAGGGCAAGAGTTTAACAAATCCTTAAAATGTTCCCAACATTGAAAATATTGTTCATCATGTTTTTGAACAAAATTCTTAATTTGCTTCTTTAAAGATTTTTTTTTATGAATCGGAAAGAATTTTTTCAAGAATTCGGTTTGAATTTGTTGCCAAGAAGTAATTGAACAAGGTTTTAGAGAATTAAGCCATGTTTTCGCTTTATCTTTAAGAGAGAAAGGAAATAACTTTTGCTAAATGTCGCACAAATTTCTTCAAATTCTTTTAAATGTAAATAAGGATTTTCAGATTCAAAGCCATGAAAATTGGGAAGCAATTGAATCATACCAGGTTTGAATCTAAAATTATTTGCATTTTGAGGATATGCAATACATGATGGAATAGAATTACGTTGAGGTTCTAAGAAATCTCGCATGGAGCGAGCTTGTAAATTTCCATTACGTCGTTCAATTTGATCTTGTATATTACCTCCATCAACACTTTCATTATCAGCCATGATTAAAGTAATGCTATTTAAATTAACTATAGTACTTCTTTTTAAACGACCGCTAATTATATCATGAGTCCAATTATGCATACAATAAATAAATTAAAAAAAATAAAGAGCTAAAGAGAAGAAGTTACCTTCTTATGACGAAAAACCTAACAAAAGATGAATTGTTCCTTGCAAAACCTCCCCGGCAACGGCGCCAAAAACTTGATAACACCTTAAAATTGCACACCCAAGTATAGGTTTGTCTCAAGTAATAAATTTCTCGGAAGTCCGAGTGTCGAACCACAAGGAGGTTTGGAAGAAAATATCAACTAGTTTATGGTCTTAAGGGTTTATATAATTTGTAAATTACTAGAGCTTTGGGAATTCACTTGAAGTAAAACGCTAGAGTTATTCTTAGCTATCTTTGATAACTCAATTGAAATCTAACAATCAAGTGATTTAAATCGGAAGATGAAACATTGAACACTTAGAGAACCTTGAAAACTACCTTTTAGTTGACTTTAGGAGTATATGAAATCAATTGTTAATGTGTGAGACTAAGCATTCCTTGTGCCAATATGTCTACAACAAATCAAAGCCTCAACTAATCAAAACATTTTTCATAATTCATAAAACAACTAAAGGGATTTATCATTGAAGAATTGAAAAGCTAAGAACAACACTAGTATTCTACTAAAGCCTCATCCCTAGCTCTAGCAAAATATTTAGCTACTCATACTAATACAAACACAACTCATTTTCTTTGAGCGATACTAGACAAAAGAAAGATATATTGAAAAAAGTTTGATGCCCAAAATGGTTGCTAAAGAGCCCTTTATATAGGCCACAAGCTAGTTCTTTGCAGGAACTTGTAATCAATTTTGGTGGCCTGCAAATATTGATAATTTAAGCCTTCCAACCATATGAATCTCATCTTGTTCCCTGAATAAGACTTTTAGACCTTTGAATTGTCTTTCCATGAACACCAAGATCTCGAAAATTGGCTTTAAGAGCTGAGAATTATGACCAAAATGGTAGAGTTGTTCAACACTGAAATAAAAAGTCTTTACAGATTCTGGTGTCAAGTTGAAAACTTTATATCTCCACTTGTATGCATTAAATGGATTGGGTAATTTTACTGTGTTTTTATAGACTTCCCAGTTGATCATTCCAAGTGTTCTTGAGTTATTTGGATTTTTTCTCGAATTATGGTGAATACATTTCCAAATTGTGTCGTGTGAAGTTTCGAATCTGGAACATTCACATAGATTTTACTTTTCATCCATGAAGACAATGTTTTTAGTCTTTTGGACCTGAAGCCAACTTGTAATAAAACGAGTTCGTGATCCAATGCAACTGGAATTAGATCAAACGGATAAGTATATCTCAAAATATTTTCCAAATACGAAAATGTGTCTCGAATTAAAATTCACTAACTATTTGGACTACAATGTAGTTTTGATTATTTGAGTATAAATGGACCATAAACTTGCAAGATTGAATAAGTATGAAAACTTATAACTTTAGTACATAGTCTTAGGTGTCCAACATCATCAATATCATATCTTTTGAATGAATATAACTCAAGTTATGATTTCAAGAATAATCATTACATATACTAGCCATGTTAAATCATGCTTATATTTTACATCATTGTAGAAATTTAGATATTTAATATTAAACTAAAATATACAATTATATATATAAATAGCCTACAAGTAATATATAATAATACATAAAACAATACATGAAACAGATATATCATGTGTAAAAATAAACATAATCAGGCTGGTGGCCTCCTTGATACCCTTGAATATTCCTCCATTGATTTTGAGGAGGCTGTGGACCCGGTGGTACAAACGGTTGACTATAAACAGGTCGCCCCTGATAATTTCCACCTTGGTAGCCTTCTGATTATAATTAGGCCCTCCCATATAGTTGACCACCTCTTGTTGGCATCCTGGCTGATCCACTTTCGCACTCATCACACTATTCTGACCACTCAAACTCTGGCTTAGCTCCAAGTTACTAATCTTCTCCATCATAGCCATCAGCAACTTCCGCGTTCCCTCACTTTCTTCCATCTGATACACCCTCTAAAATTATGGATCTTCTTTCCACTGCCCTGCGTTCTTCACTATGTTTTCAACTATCTCTCTGCACTGAGCTGCACTACGGTTCAAGAACACTCCACTAGCATAAGCATCGAGATGGTGTTGATCCTTCTCGCTAGCCCCATAGTAGAAGTAGGCCATAATATCTCCATCGTTGTACCCGTGCTGCAGGCACTCAATGAGCATGTTGGAGAATTGCTCCCAAGCTTGACTCAACTCCTCTCCATGTTTCTGCGTGAATGAGAAGATCTCCTTCCTTGCCTTCACCGTTCTGGATGGGGGGTAGAAACGCTCAAGGAATAGGCGCTCGAGCTCGGCCCATGTAGTCACACTACCTCGTAGAAATGTGTTATCGTACCACTTCTTAGCAATTCCAGTCAAAGATAACTGGAATAATCTGAGTCTTTTCACATCCTCAGTCATCCTATTTTGGCTAAAGGTTGAGGCTATCATCAGGAAATTCCTGAAATGAGTGTGAGGATTATCTTTCCCTACTTCTCCCTTGAATTGATTCTCAGTAAGTGTCTTTAAAATCCCAGGAGCAATAGAGAAGTTATTTGCCTCAACTGGTGGCATAACTACTCCATCATAATACAGTTGAGGTTGAACCTCAAATCTGCCTCTAATTGCCATACCAGGAGGGTCATCGTTCTGAGGAACATGCTGGGGGTAAACAGGTGGTAAAGGTATGTGTGGTTGCTTATAAGTAGGTTGTGGGGGGTAGTATGGTGGATAAGGGTATGGGTAGTAAGATGGGTTGTTTTGTGGGTAAAAAGGGTTGTTTAATGGGTTGTTGGGGTTTTGGCTTTAGTTTTGGTTAATGACTTAATTCTGGTTGGGTGCGGGATTGTTTTGGTCCTTTAGGTGTGGGTTTAGGTTGGCTACTTCCCCTTGGGGTGCATGCTTTGGATTATTGACTCCCTTAGCCTTCTCAACCTTATCTCTCGTCTAAGTAACCCCTTCTCCAGCCAGATCTAAATCATCACTCAAATTCATACCATCACCTCCTGTTGTATCCATCCTTCTCTGGAAGGCTTGATTCCTTCTAGCAATCGTCTCAGGGTCTAACTTTGTTCTACCCTCGCTTGTTTCTCCCTTTGAGCTTGTTTTCATATACCTGGGTACTCAACAAGAAAGATCAAACGCACTAGACTACAAATAATAAAACAGAAAATAAAAGCACTCACTACTAGCTACTAAACTATCTCCAAGTCCTACCCAATGAGCATACATCGCCATCCTCGGCACTGGCGCCATTGACTTGAACGCAAAATACTAGCTATACTAGTAGTTACCCCACAAGAGTATGGGATCATCGTAGTATGGGCAAGTATATGGACCAAGTATTATCAAACCCAAGGGAAAGTTTGTATGCGAATAGATCCCTGGAAATCTACGTCTCGTAGCTAATATGAATGGAATATTTTGTTATGAATTTATTCTAAACTAATTTATACTATCTATATTCTATTAATTAAATAAACTAAATGCCTTTTGGTTTTATGCAAATAAGAAATGGTGATGCTCGGATAGGAATTCCTACATATACTAACGGAGTTGGTACAATAACTAAAATAATCGTGATGTGCAAGTAATAATCCTAAGCGTACTAAAACTAGGCAATCAACTTCCCTAATCTAGCACAAGATTGAAAGACTAAAAGCTCAAGAATTAATCCTAATACTTCATCATATCAACCTACTTCACTAATCCACTAATCAAGTTATATGGATTGTGCTTAATTATTGAGACCTAATTTAACTAAGGTGATGCGATCGTCCTCCCTAGATAAACCGGTAGATGATAAACCCCTTCTAAAACCCTTTCCTTAAGCCTACTCGTTATTAAAGAGTGATGCGGTCATCTTCTCTCTAACAATTTTCGTACTCAATTCCAAGATTATTCTATAGTTTATTTTAAGAATTAAATTAATTAAGAGAACTAAAACTTTACATCACGAATTATCCTAATTACGTACCAACGTCCTACTTCTATGAGTTCATCCTATCTTAAGCATGCAAGGGTTCTAGCCTAACATGGGTGTTTGAAGAACAAAAGAAATAACAAGATAAACAATCATCAACATATTTAAGAAAGTCAAGAAATTCAAGAATATAAACTAATTATGAAAGAAATTAAATCAAGTCCCAAAACTAAATCTATAGAAATCTGGAAAAATAGGTTTTGAAGTCATAAGAATCTAAGAAATCAAGAATAAAATAATAAACTATGAATTCATTCTCTCAAAACCTCGATTACACAGTGAAATCCTTGCTAAAACTCTCTATCTTCCTTCCAAGCTCTTCTTCTAACTCTAACTATGGTAATGTATCAATTGGAATCAAGTGGTGTGTCAAAATATGCTTGGAAGGGGTATTTATAGGCTTCCGGATGAAATTGGGCGAACATGGGCAAAAAATTCCCGATAACGCACAACCTGCACTCGACCATCTCTTGGTCGTGAGCCTCATGTGTCCAGCAAGCATCGCGCGCTCGAGCTGGGCTTGGTCGAGCGCCTACCACTTGTCCTCCATCCGGTCGTGTGCTCCATCTCACCAGAAAACATATGCCGCTCGACTTCACCCTGGTCGAGCGCCTAGTGCTCGACCTACATCCTCTCGAGCGCCTAGTGCTCGACTCGTACTAATACTTTTCATATTCCCTTCATATATTCTCATCTGGGAGTCCATTTGAGTCGATTCAAAGTTCTATGAACTCCATTTTTCGCCCTCAATCCATCTATAAGCATCAAAGAGGCAAATTCATTAGTTTATTAAAATGATACTCAATTAACTCTAAATACTCATCAAATTCACTCAAAACACGGGCAAATTGGGCTACAAAACACAACAATTTCACACCTAATCAACCTTCAAATGACAATCTAGAACTGGCTAGTTATTCAGATGCAGATTATGGAGGTTGTAGGATTGATAGGAAATCAACCTCAGGGACATGTCAGTTTTTAGGAAATAAGTTGATCTCTTGGTTCTTAAAGAAGCAGAACTCAGTGGTGACATCCACAACAGAGGTTGAGTAAATGGTTGCAGGTAGTTGTTGTGCTCAGATTCTATGGTTGAGGCAACAATTGAGAGACTACCAAGTGTTTGTAAATGAAGTCCCAATTTATTGTGACAACAACAGTGCCATAGCAATCACTCAGAACCCAGTGCTTCACACAAGGTGCAAGCATGAGGATATTAGGCATCACTTCATAAGAGATCATGTGAAAAAGAAGAATATTAGGATGGAGAGGATTCACACTGACAGGCAGAGAGCTGACATCTTGACTAAGCCTTTGGCTGAATCAAGGTTTATGGAACTGTCAGTGGAGTTAGATCTCTTAGATCAAGGAGAGCAGTCAGCGTAGGATCTAGGGGGAACTCAGGTTCATAGTCTAAGGGAGAACTCAGGCCAGACTCAACTCAGCGAGGTATCAGGGTGCTACAATGTCACCCTGACAGGTATGTAGTTCCAATCCTGACCTTTTTGAATTTGAACCGTCACACTGAATCTTCTACCCTAAAAATAGCATTAAACTCTGTTCGTTTTCATTTAAAGTGTGTTTTTTGATATTTAAACCCATGTGCATCAGAGCAATTAATGCGCACAATTATTTTTTCACATACGTGTTCGTAATCTACAAAATGTGACAGGCGTGAGGTAAATAATCTCCTTGAGTTAATCCTGGCCCTTCATTTCAAAATCTTTTCAAATTCAGGATCAATCTCAACACGTTCGAGTAACTATTTCATACATATCAATTCATGGAGCCATTTGAGAAATTTACGCTTACACTAATACGCACTTGCTCACTGAGTATTCTCTCACACTCAAGCTTTTCAAATTTTTCAAGTTTTCTTTCAAAACTCAATGGCTTCCAACACCAATGTTGATGAGTGGACTTACGATGATCTTGAGACCATCGTCAATAGCAAATTGGTACATTATGAACAAATTATCTCCATGGATGGACCGTGCTTGAAGGTGGAAGAGATCAAGTCAGTTCTGGAATGGATCTTAAAAGCTGGACTAAAGATGTACTTCTCTAAGAAGCCACATGTGGTGCTTCCCAAGGCAGTGGCGAAGTCGTACATCAACATGTTCAAGCGATGGGGTGAGCTTTTCATTAGGGTATTGGTGCATATACCCAGGGAGAAGGACGAGGAAGGTGAAACGTTGTACGAGATGGAGGAAAGAGAGATTAACCTCTGCAAGGCGGTGAGGGTGGTTTTTGGGTTACCTTGCTCTGACATTAACCCAAAAACATACAAGGAGCTAGCAAGAAGGGTAAATTGTTGAAGGAGTTCACCAAGACCGGGTCGCCGGAATTCAGGGCGTGTATGCATAAGGATGTGTTGAAGCCTGAACACCGAGCGTTGATCGACCTAGTCAGCAAGATGATCATGGGCACAGTTGGGTCCCATGAGAAAATAAGCAAGGACAAGCTCAAGATTATGGCTGCCCTAATTGACAACGTCAAGGCCAACTGGGAGCAACTGTTTCTGGACCAGATTGCTCATGCTGCTGTGGAGAACGTGAAGAGAGATAAGAGGGAGAAGCATATCTCTGTGGTTGCAGTACTTCTTTTTTCCACAAGGATCTCTATGATGTTCACTCAGCCTTGTCCAGGGTGTTCATTCGACTGGGAAGATGATATGTCAGGGAAGAAGATCATGTTTTCCAATGAAGGCGATACTTATGCTATTTTAGGCCTGCCTGACCCCAATGCGCCTAAGAAGGGTCAGAGGAAGAGAGCAGCACCCAAAGGCAAGAAGGTGGCGTCAAATCTCCTGGAGCGCGTGGATGAGCTATATGAGAAGGCTCAGGAGACTGTTGCCGAAGTGGAGGCTGAGAGAGAGGCTGCTGAGAAGGAGAAGGAGGACAGACTGGCTGGTGTGAAGGTGGTGCTGAAGAAAAAGGCCACGGGGACTGAGAAAGTCTCCAAGACTAACCTTCCAGAGGTTGAGGAGGCAGCCGATGAAGTCAGGGAAGAATTGGAGGATGTGGTGGAGAAGACATGACCTTTTAAGAGACTGAGGAAAGGAGTGAAGGGTTCGCCCGTAAAGAAGATGATGATGATGAAGGGGACGATGGCCCTGATGGCAGTCAGGATAGAGAGAAGATGGTGGAGGAGATGGTGAGAGAACTTGATGAGATGACCACTGAGCTGGATGCTTAGGGGGAAGGTGAGAAGGAAACTACATCCAAGGGTAGAGCAGTTGTTGAGTCCAACAAGGTTGGATCAACTGCCAATGATACATCAGTCAATGAAGGGATTCACTGCCCTAAGACAAAGGAGGATGATGTAGAGGCATCCAAGGGAACTCCTAGTTCTGAGGGACTTGTTCCCAAAGTCCAAGCTGACTTGGTTGAGCCTGAGCAGGCAACTATGATCACTCCCGAACTGCCTTCAGTGCACCCTGAAGAGGGGACTGATGTTGCAGGGGCTGACAAGGGAAAAAATCCACTGACTGACGATGCTGAGGATGACATAGTCATCACTGAAACCCGCCAAGGCAACTTCACTGACATCATTACAGTGAAGTAGGAGAAGACTTCTGAGAACCTTGCTGAGCTGGAAAATGAGATTGCAATGCTTAAGGCTGAGGCCGAGGAGAAAGACAAGGGGACACAGAAGCAGTTGCGGTGGGTGAAGTCAGCAATAAAGACAATTGCCACCTCAGAAGTGAAGAGCCTGAAGAAGCTGATGGTGTCAACAATCAAGTCTGTCAAGTCAGAGAGGAAGACAGTTGTTGGTCCCACTAGATAGATTAATTGTGGAAGCTTTTATAGCCAAAATGTCTTTTAGAGAAAATCTTTTCTAAGAGCACAAATTATAATCAAAGAAGTATTAAGGAAAGCAATAAATAAGACCGTATATATAGTGGTTCGGATCTGAATATCCTACGTCCACTCTCCCTTGATCAAGGGGTCTCACTATCCAACCAACAAACTCACTAACCACTGGAATTTCCGAAGTACCAGCACCTTCTTACAATCTCTTTAGATCTAACTTCGATCTAAAGACAAACTTACCCCAACCTTGTCTAACAAGATGAACAGGTTGAGTATATAAACTCCTTACGAGTTGGATGAGTAATTAAGAACAAAGTGAGTGCAAATGCATAGTGATCAAAAAGCTTAGTATACTATGTGCGCGTGTAGAGTCTCTAGAGCTTTTTCTTGAACTGCACTCTTGTATATATAGAGGGGATTAGGGTTAGCCGTTGGAGGGCTAATCCAATCAGATCCTGTATATAAGGAAGCCTCAATCAATCAATTCCCTAATTGATTGATTGGGTTGGTGGGATCCTTGGATTGACTATCTTCAAATACTTTCCAATCCTGATCATGTTGACTTGATTTGAATCACCAACGGTCAATAGCTTCCTCTGCCTAACTCTGATTCTCAACAGAGAAGGCAGGACCAGACACCAGGCAACCTCGGTGTCTTCTGGTCCTCATCTGGTGAACAACCAGAATACTCAGTAGAATAAGGGGATCAAACTGAGCATCTTTTGTTCCACCAGACTCGTCTGGTCCGGACTCGTCTGGTCTGGGGAAGGTCCTCTGCCTCTGGTCTGTCTCATCTGGTGAAGTCTTCTGATGGAGTCCTCTGGTGAAGTCCTCTGGTGGGGTCTTCTGGTGACTCTTCTGGTGAAGTCTTCTGGTCTGGCAGTTCCCCCTAGACTAAGTCCTAATCTAGATCATCATCTGGCTAACAGGTCCAGATGGTCCTATTACATCTTCTGGTTTGTTTTAACTCATCAAAACTAATAATTTTTATCCTAACAATTTCCCCCTTTTTGATGGAGTTAAAACACTACCAGAACTGATCAAAAGAAAAACTGAAGCAAGAAAACAATAAGGGGATGAGACCTTAGAGTAGATCTCATCAGGCAAATAATAAGACAACAAGGAGTTGTCTTTAGAACAAAGAAGATATGTATTTTTCATTAATAATCAGAGGACAAAATGATTACAGATTACATTGAAGTTCATAGTCCTATTCTAGGCATATCTTCTGTTTTCCTTGGGCATCAGAAACAAATCCAGAAACCTATCCTGGACGGCCTTCAGCTCTGCAGAAGATGTTGGAGTGAAGTTCACCAACACCTTTGTCTTGTAAAGTCTCTTCAGCTCAGCCCAATCAACCTGGTCTCCTGCCATAGGAGTGTTAAGATAAGTGAACTCAGGGGCAGTCACCTCCAGGTTGAACTCAATGGTTGAGTCCATCAGTTGCTTGTACAAATCTGCATCATAGGCTTGCATCCAGGTGTGAAAGGTCTTGTTGATTAGCTCATCATCCTCTGGTGCTGGCCTCTGGATATAATGTTGGATGAACCAGAGAGTCTTTGCCTCCTTCCATTTTTCAATCAGGGGCACAGGCACAGTAGAGTCAAAAGACCCTTCTGTCCTGAGAGGCAGAATGTTCATCACTTCAATGGGAGCTTTCCTCCTCTGGCTTGAGCCACCTGCACCAGAAGAAGCACTTGCTTCTCTGCTCTTCTTGTTTTGCCTTCTAACATATCTGAGCCTCTGCTCTTCATCTATGTTCTTCCTAATTCTTGCTTGCTTCTCCTCTGGAGTCTCTTCCTTGTATCTCTTCTGAGCTTCTTCAACAACAGTCTCAAGGAAGCTTTTCTTGACTCTTCTTATCTTCCTCTTTGCAGGTCCAGAGATGGAAATTGGATCCTGCTCTACTTCAGACTCCTCTTCTGCAGCAAGCTGCTTAGCCATGGAAAGAGACTTGAACTCTTCCTTCTTCTTCTTCTGCAACTCAGCCTGGGCTAAAGTGTTCTCTAACAGGTCCAGACGAGCTCCATGGCTGAAGAGAGTTTCATTGGTGGTCTTCGCCAGATCAGTTCTGGCCTTCTCTTCCCCCTTTTTAACTTCATCAAGGAGGGGCTCCACTACCTGCCTTATAAGATCAGGCAAGGCAGTGTTGGAGGAAGAGTGAAGATCACGAAGCTGCTTGGCTTCCTCCAGATAGGCTTTAGACTCTGCAACAAGTCTTTCCTGCTTCTGCTGCTTTTTCTGCCCCTTTGGAGGTGAAGGAATAGATTGAATAAGAGGGGCAGGGATTGCTTTCTCCCCATCAGAGTCGGCATGGCCGTGGAGAGGACCATCCTTGGAGAAGAGGATCTTGGACTTGTGATAACTGTGGCACCAAGAAGACTTCCACTTCTTCTCTGGAAGGAGAGAATCCAGAATGAGAGTTAACTTAGTCCCCAAAGAGACATTTGCAGTAAAGAAAAACTGCAACTCCCCTGGCTTGGAAGGACAAGGCTCCTTCTTCACCTTCAGCCTGTTCTTCCTCAACACATCCCAGAAGAACTCCGCCCAATTACACTGCACACCATCATATAAAGCCCTCATCACACACATCCTACCATTGAAAATGGCATCTGTGCTGTGATTTTCACACATAAGCACCTTCACCACGATATCGAACAACACCTTGAACTTCTGCCTTAAATGCTTGTCCACAAAGCCCTTTGTGATGTTCTGGCAGGAAGAACGAGCAAAAATCTTGAATGATCCAATGATATCATCTTCCTTGTATGTCAACGGATCCACTCCCACCGCAGAAATGTTCTCGAACAAAGCACAGAAATCGTGCTTAGAGAACACCAAATCATCTTCATCAATCTTTGAAGAGATGTAATCCCCATGAATCTTCATACGGACCAACAACTGGGCCGCATAACCGTCAAGAGTACGAAAATCCCTTGGAACAGTGGAGATCAACTTCTCCACCCCTGCATTCTGGAACATCTCCAGAACCGACAGCACAACCGGGTTCTTGGTGGTATAAAAGTCCACCACCATCTCCGTCTTAAGCTTTTTCATCATCAGGACATGATCGAAGTTGCACGGAGGGGCCATTACTGTGAAAGAGAGAGAGAGAGAGAGAAAAAGCTTTGCAGAGAGAGGTTAGGGTTTGAAAGTATGGAAACGTGAAAGGACAGATTGAAAATAAAATTGATTTAAATAGAGTAATACGCGTGGCTTGAAAATTAAATGAAGTGTGAACGCGTGTAATTTTAAAATTTAATTGAGGAAACAAAATCAATTTTAGCATTGATTGACATTTTGCACAGTGATTAAATCCGATGGCCACGATGAAAGGCAAGATACGGATTTAATCTGGTGCGTTGGCATAGTCATTGGGACTGGGCATAAAGGGATTTTGAGCCAGTCAAGAGAAAAAGCGAAATGATTGCCTAGGCCCTATACCCTAGTCTTAAATACACTCCGAAGTTGAAAGGTTTTGAGTGTACTTACTAATTTGATAAGTGTATCCCAATGATCAGAGGCCAGAGAAGTAAATGCATACCTGTCACCTGATATTGTAACCAGATGAAACCACAACTTGTCTGGTGATACTTCTCCTCTGATGGAACGCATCTGGTCCTGGTCAGAAAAGACTTTGGACAAATCTCTGACTCAGCACCTCATCTGGGATAAGTGTCACCTGGTGTATACCTCATCTGGAAGTATACCCTCTCTGATATATCTAGTCTGCAGGTATGTTAGCATAAGGAAAATATATGAAGAAAATTAATAAAACAAGGATACTTCTCTGATGTTCCCCCTAAATCAAATCTGTCTCTGGATCCAACAAACCTACCTCAAAGGCTAAGTCTCGGAATCTGGTCTCAGCCAAAGGCTTGGTTAAAATATCTGCTCTCTGCCTCTCTGTTGCCATCTTTTCCATCCTTATATCTCCCTTCTCAACATGATCTCTGATAAAATAATGCCTTATATCAACATGTTTACATCTGGTATGAAGAACTGGATTCTGGGTGATTGCAATGGCACTATTACTATCACAGAATATAGGAATATCCTTAGCTCTAATCTGGTAATCCCTAAGTTGTTGACTAATCCAGAGAAGTTGAGAACAACAACTCCCTGCAGCCATGTACTCTGCTTCTGTTGTTGATGTAGCAACTGAAGTCTGCTTCTTGGAAAACCAGGATACCAATTTATTCCCTAAAAATTGGCATGTTCCACTAGTAGATTTCCTATCTATTCTGCACCCACCATAGTCTGAATCTGAATAACCACTTAATTCCAAATTGTCATCTGCAGGATACCATAATCCTAAATTCACAGTTCCCTTGAGATATTTCAATATTTTCCTAGCTGCTTCCAAGTGACTCCTCTTGGGATTAGCTTGAAATCTGGCACAAACTCCTACAGCAAAAGTAATATCTGGTCTGCTTGCAGTCAGATACAAAAGAGAACCAATAAGTGCTCTGTACTGAGTCTGGTCCACACTCTCTCCAGACTCATCTGGATCCATGTTGAAATTTGTCATCATAGGGATCTTGGCTGCTTTGCTAGATCCTACTCCAAATTTCTCTAACATGTTTCTGGTGTACTTTGCTTGATTAATGAAGATTCCCTTCTCTGATTGCTTAACCTGCAAACCTAAAAAGTAATTCATCTCACCCATCATGGACATCTCAAACTGACTCTGCATGAGTTCACCAAACTTTTCACACAACTTCTTGTTAGGGGATCCAAATATGATGTCATCAACATATATTTGGACCAGAAGGATGTCCTTTCCTTCCTCTTTCCTAAACAAGGTCCTATCAATCTTACCTTTTGTAAAACCATTGTCCAGAAGAAACTGAGATAAAGTGTCATACCATGATCTGGGTGCCTGCTTCAGCCCATAAAGAGCTTTCTTAAGCTTAAACACCTTGTCACCTTGTTCAAAACCAGGAGGTTGTTCCACATACACTTCCTCAATGAGAATCCCATTAAGAAAGGCAGATTTCACATCCATCTGGTATACTTTGAACTTCATGTGAGCAGCATATGCTAAGAACAATCTGATGGCTTCTAGTCTGGCAACAGGAGCAAATGTCTCATCATAGTCTATTCCTTCAGACTGAGAATAGCCCCAGGCCACTAGCCTTGCCTTGTTCCTAGTAATGACATCATTCTCATCTTTCTTATTCTTGAAAACCCACTTAGTGCCTATCACCTTTTGATGTCTTGGTCTGTCTACCAGCTCCCAAACATCCTGTCTGGTGAATTGATTCAACTCCTCTTGCATTGCAATAATCCAATTTGAATCTTTCAGTGCCTCCTTGATGTTCTTAGGCTCAATCAAGGACACATAGCAACTGAATAAGGCAGCTAAGTTAAGAGATCTCCTAGTCTGGACACCCTTAGTTGGATCTCCTAAGATCAGGTCATTGGGGTGATCAACCAGGGTCCTCCTTCCCGTGGTCTTGCCTGGGTGATCATCTTCAGCAGTACCTTGGTGATTATCACCACCTGCAGAAGAGCTTCCCCCTACAGGAGTTCCAACCTCTTCTGGTTCTGCTCCTTGTGAAGGCTGCTGCTTCAGAGAACCAGGAGATGGGTCATCATCTGAATCTGAATCTGAATCAAGAACAGGTGGATTGACTTTGATTACTCTGGGAGTAGTCTGATTCTGGGTCTAATCAGAAGACTTTAAGTCCACCTTGCACTCAAAAGCAGATTCATCAAAAACAACATGAGGTGTTTCCTCCACACAAAGTGAATTCTTATTAAAAACTCTGAAAGCTTTACTGGTGCTGGAATATCCTAAAAATATTCCATCAGCCACTTTAGCATCAAAGGTTCTTAATTTAGATTTCCCATTGTCATGGATGAAACACTTACATCCAAAAACATGAAAATATGAAATAGATGCGGTTTTACCTTTCCATACCTCATATGGAGTCTTATTGTGTCTCTGGGCAATCAGGCATCTGTTCTGAGTGTAGCAAGCTGTATTGATGGCCTCTGCCCAAAATCTTTGTGGAGTGTTGTACTCTGCCAGAAGTGTTCTTGCAGCTTCTTTGAGGGTCCTATTCCTCCTTTCTGCTACTCCATTTTGTTGGGGTGTTCTGGCAGCAGATGTCTCATGAAGAATCCCATGGTCCTTGCAGTAATCTGCAATGTGTGAATTCAAAAACTCTGTTCCTTTGTCACTTCTGATTCTGACTATGCTCTGGTTCTGCTCATTCTGAATCTGCTTGAAGAACTCTGGCAGCTTAGTCATAGTTTCATTTTTCTTAAACAAGAACACTACCCAAGTGTATCTTGAAAAGTCATCTACTATCACTAAGGTGTACTTCCTTCCACTGAAACTAAGAGGAGAAACAGGTCCAAACAGGTCCATGTGAAGTAGTTGAAGTACTCTGGTTGTGGTTGTGCTCTGGACATCCTTAAAGGAAGTCTTGGGTTGTTTACCCTTCTGGCATGAACCACAAACCTGATCCTTCTTAAACACTTCATTAGGAAGACCTCGAATGAGACCTTTTCTGGCAATCTTATTCAGTGTTTTGAAGTTAAGATGACACAATCTCTTGTGCCAAATCCAGCTGTTCTCTGCAGATCCTTTAGCAACCAGGCAGGCATTTCTTGGGCAACTGCTAAAATCTGCAAGATAAATGTTACCCTTCCTCAAGCCTATTAGCAAAATATCATTATAATCAGAAGAGAAAACAGTGCATGAATCACTAGAAAACTTCACTGAGTATCCCTTGTCACAGAATTGGGATACTGACAGCAGATTATGCTTGAGTCCTTCTACGTAGTAGACTTCATCTACAGATACTCCATTGAAGGTCAACTTTCCAACTCCTCTGGTGACGCCATAGTTGTTGTCACCAAACATCACTCTTGGTCCATTCAATGGCTTGAAGTCTTGGAGATTATCTTTCTGGAAGGTCATGTGCTTGGAACATCCACTATCAATGTACCAGACATGGTTGCTTGAAAATCCTTTCTCCAATGGACTTTTATCTACCTGCAGAGAGATCAATTAGGTCCCCTACTAGTGCTGGGTCCTGATTGGTTAGTTGCAGGTTTTGTAGGAATCCAAAGATAAAGATCATCTCTTGACGGATGAGGAGATCTTATCTTTCTTCCAAATCTATCTACCAGCACATGTCCTCTTACAATGACATATTGAGCTACTGGTCTGATAAGGACACCTTTCCTATAAACAGGTCTGGTGTACCTTTTCTCAAATCTGGCCTTTGGAATGGCCTGCCTCAAAGACATGGTCTTAAAGGTCTGGTTGTAAGGGTACATCCTAGAAGAACCATCTCTGGTGTCATAACTACCCAGATCAGTTGGTTTTCTATAGATGGGTCTGGAAGACCTCCTCTGGTTCTGATAATTTGACTTTCTCTGGTAATTATTGTTCCTTTGAGTAGACCTATCCTAGAATTGATTCCTCTGAGAAAATTGTCTCTGGGGTACCTGGTTCTGTTGAACATTGTTCCTTCCCTGGTAGTTGTTACGCTGATTGGTATTCCCCTTTCTTGAGTTTTTCCTTTGAGGTCCCCTAATCTGTTTAGGTTCCCTTTGAGGATTTCTCTGGGGTCCTCCAATTTGAGTATTTCATACTCCTTGGGACTCATTGTTCACAGAACCATCAATCTTTAATGGTTCCCCTTGTTGACACTTATTCTCTAGCATCTTTTCTTCCAGAATAGTCAACTCTTCTGGACCATTTGTTATGTGATTAACAGAGTGGTTCCTTTTCCAATCAGGATTGTGAACCACCTTGTAACCATTACCAGTTAAGTCTTTATCATTCCAGATTTCTACCAATTTACCAGCTCTTACAGACTTGTCTTTATTATAAAGGTATTTATGAGTTTTAGTGGTAATTCCAGAATATCCTAAACCACTCTTATCACAAATGCGCTGAGAAGTCTCTGATATGATAGATACAACAGATGGTATCTTAGGAGCTTCTCTGGGCATAGGTATCTCCTCTATGTTGTGAACAACTTGTTTTCCCTTGATAAGAGTTTGGTATTTGGCTCTGAGTTCAGTGATCTCATCCTCTTGAGAGTTCCTTTCTTTCATGAGTTGATCTACCAGAGTATCTCTTTCTGTGATCTTATCCTGAAGTTCAGAGACTTCTTTGGAATGATCTTTCATGAGTTCTCTGGTGGATTTATGCTCATGAGAGAGAGATTGAACTTCAGCTCTGAGCCTACCATTCTCTTTCTCAAGTTTTTGACAGAGTTGGACACAGTTTTGGAGATCTGATAGCATTTGTTGCATATCAGACTCTCTGGAGTTACCAGATGAATTAGAGGATTCAGTACATTTGGAATTTGATAAGACTAAAGTAGTTTCATTTACCTCAGTGATGTCTGCCATAAGACACACATCATCATCTGATCCAAAGTCAGAAGAAGAAGAAATGGAACTAGTATCCTCCTCCTCTGCTTCTGCCAGCAATGCTCTCTTATCTGCATATCTCCTATCTCTCTTGATTCTTTTCTCTTCTCTTTCCCTAGGAGTAAGCTGAGGACAATCATAACTGTAGTGACCAGTCTTGTTGCATGTGTAGCAGGCATTGTCTCCTCTAGGACTAGGACTTGGCTCTCTCCTCCTCTGGTTGTAGTCTGATCTGGCTGGACTACTCTCTCTCCTCTGGTAGTCAGGTCTGCCAGAGCTACCATCCCTCCTCTGATAATCTGATCTCCCAGAGTTGCCAGGGTTATCATCTCTCCTCCTCTCTGGAGTTCTGAATCTGGTCTCCCTTGAGTCTCCAGATGCCTTCTCCTTCTCTGCAGGCTTGAAGGAACTCTTCCTGTCTCTGGTAGACTCCTTCCAATGCCTTTTGTACCTGCCATATTTTGAACTCATTTTGTCTAATTTACGAGTTAGAAGTGCTACCTGCTCCTTGAGGCTCAAGTCATCTGCAGTAGACTCCTTTGGCTTGACATCAGGCTTGAGAGTTGAAGAGAATGCAACTCCTTTCTGGCCAGAAGAGGAAACCTCTTCTGTTTGATCCTACTCTTGAAGATCATATTCGTAAGCTTTGAGATCAGACAACAGAAGATGATGATCCAGAGTATTGAGATCCTTGTTGTCCTTGATCATAGTTACTTTGATTCTCCACCTGCTAGTTAGTGAACGCAAAATTTTACTATTAATTTCCTTTTCAGAGTAGGTCTTACCTAAGGCACTAGCCTTGTTTAGGAGATTTGTGAGGCGCATGTCCAGCTGGTCTATGGTCTCGTCTGGTTTCATTTTGAACGTATCAAACGAGTGTTGAACAGCCTGGAGCTTGTTATCTTTAATCTTCTCTGTTCCCTCGCAGAGAAGTGCAAGTTTGTCCCACATCTCCTTCGCAGTAACACAGGTTCTGACCTTCTCTATTACCTCCTTGGTAAGAGTGTTGATAATCTCGGTTCTTGCCACCTGGTCCAGGTTATGTAGCTTTCTCTCATCGTTGTCAAGTTTTTTCTTTCTTTTTGAGGATTCGTTGTCTGGGAACTCTATCCTCTGCAGCGTCGCTAGTTTCTTCTCTGGACTCTGACCTGCCACTATCAATAGGAGTCCAGTAAAATTTAATGGGGCCACTCTCTACCACATCTAACATGCGGTGGTGGATAGCTCCCAGATGATTACTCATCATGAAGCTCCAGTGGCTATAGTCCTCAAATGAGAACTCTGGCAATTTGCGACTCTTATAAGAAGATTTTGCAGACATTTTAAATAGAATTTGGGAAATAATAAGAACTTTAACAAAAGCACTTTAAGAGCAATGGATCTGCCCGGTGACCACCAAAAGCTTTACAAAGCAGTGGTCGTTGGACACACTGCTCTGATACCACTTGTTGGTCCCACTAGATAGATTAATTGCGGAAGCTTTTATAGCTAAAATGTCTTTTAGAGAAAATCTTTTCTAAGAGCACAAATTATAATCAAAGAAGTATTAAGGAAAGCAATAAATAAGACCGTATATATAGTGGTTCGGATCTGAAAATCCTACGTCCACTCTCCCTTGATCAAGGGGTCTCACTATCCAACCAACAAACTCACTAACCACTGGAATTTCCGAAGTACCAGCACCTTCTTACAATCTCTTTAGATCTAACTTCGATCTAAAGACAAACTTACTCCAACCTTGTCTAACAAGATGAACAGGTTGAGTATATAAACTCCTTACGAGTTGGATGAGTAATTAAGAACAAAGTGAGTGCAAATGCGTAGTGATCAAAAAGCTTAGTATGCTATGTGCGCGTGTAGAGTCTCTAGAGCTTTTTCTTGAACTGCACTCTTGTATATATAGAGGGGATTAGGGTTAGTCGTTGGAGGGCTAATCCAATCAGATCCTCTATATAAGGAAGCCTCAATCAATCAATTCCCTAATGGATTGATTGGGTTGGTGGGATCCTTGGATTGACTATCTTCAAATACTTTCCAATCCTGATCATGTTGACTTGATTTGAATCACCAACGGTCAATAGCTTCCTCTGCCTAACTCTGATTCTCAACAGAGAAGGCAGGACCAGACACCAGGCAACCTCGGTGTCTTCTGGTCCTCATCTGGTGAACAACCAGAATACTCAGTAGAATAAGGGGATCAAACTGAGCATCTTTTGTTCCACCAGACTCGTCTGGTCCGGACTCGTCTGGTCTGGGGAAGGTCCTCTGCCTCTGGTCTGTCTCATCTGGTGAAGTCTTCTGATGGAGTCCTCTGGTGAAGTCCTCTGGTGGGGTCTTCTGGTGACTCTTCTGGTGAAGTCTTCTGGTCTGGCAGTTCCCCCTAGACTAAGTCCTAATCTAGATCATCATCTGGCTAACAGGTCCAGATGGTCCTATTACATCTTCTGGTTTGTTTTAACTCATCAAAACTAACAATTTTTATCCTAACAACAGTGAAGAATTTGCTTGCCAATACTCTGACTCAGCTGAAGGAAGAGCACGATGAAAGGATGTAAAAGGCAGTGGAGCAACTGACCTCTCAGTCTGCTGAGTTTCTCACTCAGGCCCTAAATGACTCAGTGGCCAAGATGGTGCTAGAGTCAGCTAAGATTGCCCAAGAATCTGAGAAAATTGCATCCAAGTCCAAGGAAGTTGTCGAAGAGTCAGAGAAGGTGGAAGCATGGCTGACACGCACTGAGCAAAGCCTACATACCTCAATAGAGATATTCGAGAAGAAGCTCAAGGCCAGTATTGCTAGTGTGTCTTTTGCGGGAACAGGGATTGCCACTGGAGTGGATTTGCTGAAGGAGGGTATCAAAGAAGTTCAATCCTTGACTTTGTTTGTGATCAACAATGGTGAAGAAGTCTTCAAGGAAGCTGCAACCAAGGCACTCCCTCCTCTTCCTCCTGCCAAGGATGATACCGAAAAGGGGAAAAAGGAGAAGACAAAGAAAAGATCTCTCCCTGAGGCATCGGAGGCTGAAACAAACATGGTAATCCTGCGCACTCCCCGCAAGTCAGCAAGGATAGCGGTGAATCAGGCTAATGATCCTTCTAAGGAAGTTCCTCAACTGCCAACTAATCCAGAGGCTCCAGAGCAATCGCCAATAAGCACAAGGAAGAATCCCATTACATATGATGTCGACAAAGTGGCTGAGCTGTGTGCTGAGGCATGTGGATCTATCCTTGGGAAATCTGAAGTTGTGCGAAGGGCTGAGATCGCACAAAAAGAGAAGATGAAGATCCTGGAAAAGAAGGTTGAAAAGCTAACTGACATCACTGAATTGCAACAGAGAGAACTCGATGATGCGATGATCAATTTGCTAAGGAGGAAGAAGGAGAAGCCTGAGCCGAGGAAGTACAGGAAGAAGCCAACGGCGAGGAAATCAAGAATGCTTCAAGTTCAGAAGCCTGAAGAGCCTACTCAGAGGACTGCACTCATTGATGATTTCATCTCTGAGAAATTAAAGGAGTTTTGGCTGGATGCAATGGATGAGTTCATCAGGTTATAGTATATTGTGAAGAAGTGGGGCGACACCGAAGACATTGTTGCCCACTTCATTGATTTCATGTCCGACAACCATCCTGAACTACTCAAAGGAATTCTGGAGGAGGCTGATGATGCAAAAGTTCAAATCAAAGCTCCTGAGTTCCTGACTCGCCCACCACCACTCCTATCTAATGGAAAAGGCTATGACTTGAAGGCCATCATGACTGAAGTGTTCAAGATCACCAAGGCTGAAGGGTACCTGAATCAACTAGATAGGGTTGACGAGCTAAAGGACAGAGTCTACAATAGCTATGGATTTTGACCTGAATTGAGAAAAATCCAGTTGTACCCTGAACTTTTGTAATAGATAGGATTCATTGTACTCTTGATCATATTCATCAATGAAATCTATTACTTTGCCCATAGACAAAAACTCATTGTCTCTTTTGGCTACTATTTAAATTCTATATTTTATCAAGAACTGCTCTAACACTGACTTTATCTTATAGATTAGGACTTGTTTCCTCTAAGTGTTTTAAGGATCTTTTTAGTGTTTTGGCATCATCAAAAAGGGGGAAATTGTTGGAACAATGTCAATTTTGAATTGATCTCAAAGACCCTGAAAAGTTGTTTGCCTAAGTATGTGCAATAGTCAGGATAGTCTTGGTTAGGTTTGTAAGTTAGAATATTTTATATTCACAGGTACACAATGAAAGGAGTACTCATTGTTGGCAATCCAGACTAAAGCGTGAAGACACAAGAGCACCATTCTGAACTTATGGCAGTCTATCTAAGTTGGTTGAGTAAGTGTTGGGATGAAGAGCATGATCCTGAGATCATTGCTAACTCAGCCTGAAGGGAACGGGACTGCACTGAGTTATTGAGAAAAGACTTGGAGTAGGATCCAAGAAACGCAAAAGGATTGTCAGCGCTGGAAGACGTACGTAGATGAGGACAAACTTGAACTCAGTAAAGACAAGCCTGAACTGAAGAATGAATTATGACATTCTCACCTACCAAATAACGTGGACCAATCAGAGCGCGCCAAGTCATGTACGGACACTGACTTGAACCTGACATCCCTGCAGAATTCAACGGGCAAGCATTTAATTTGTCTTACTAAATTCATGCAAGGACAACTACTGCATGGGAAATATGGCCGTTGAACATTCTGCATAGAAGATGACTAGAAGGTTATCTCTCCAATGGATAGTTATTCAAATTCATCTATAAATACAGAAGAACTTGAACCCAAGCAAGGTTACGGGAAATTTCGAAGCCAGAAATTACTCAAACTCTCAGCGTTCAAAGCAATCAAAGCATTCAAAGAAGCACTCGAAAAACCTTAAATTTCTCAAGTGTTTCTTAAGTTAGAGAGTTATTCTATATTCCACTGAACGCATTAGATATATCTTAAGCTTAGAGTAATTATCCAATACTTAGAA
The DNA here is from genome assembly GCA_947034835.1 of Ballota nigra. Classification (NCBI taxonomy): domain Eukaryota; kingdom Viridiplantae; phylum Streptophyta; class Magnoliopsida; order Lamiales; family Lamiaceae; genus Ballota; species Ballota nigra. The sequence continues at coordinate 92,745,098 of OX344720.1, forward strand.
TAGCCTTGTCTTGTAAGGATAATCACACCTTAGTTGGAAACCATACTGAAACCAAAACCCTCTTAGATAGGTTTGTTGGTGGAAGTTTGTGAGTGAGTTAGAAGGAAGTAAGGGTCAGTGAGACTGATCTTAGTGCACCTTGGCACGTACAAGTCAATCCTTAGTTGATTCTCCTATTCAATCAGGACCGTAGACGTAGGAGCTTGAGTCTCTGAGCCACGTTAACTTGCCTGAGTCTTTACTGCTTTGATATTTGTTGTTGGTCCCAAAAAGGTTATCCAGCGGAAGGCGTTTTGAGTTAATTTTTAAGAAAACCTTTTAAAAGATAGTGCTAAAAGATAATGCAGAGATCTTAAAGGCAGTAAATAAATAACACAAGGATTTATAGTGGTTCGGACAACAGGTCCTACGTCCACTCTCCCTTTCTCCAAAGGGACTTTCTCTCCAACCAACTTACTAACTTCTCGAATTGGGAAGTACCAGATCCTTCGTACAACTTACAACAACCTTTATATGTGGTGAATAGGTTGAGTAGTAACTAACAACTCCTGGAGTATATAATCGGGAAAGGACAAATGTGAGTGAGTAGAGAGTTCGTGTGCTTTGTGTTCTTACCTGACTCTTGTGTAATGAACTCATCCAAGACACTCCTATTTATAGTTGTGAGAATTAACTAGCCGTTGGAATGCTAGCAATTCAAACAACCATAATTGGAGGGATATAATCAATCAAAGATTGATTAATTGATTGATCTCCTCTATTGATTGGATATTCCAAGATTGATACCAATCAATCAATCCTCCTAATCAGTTGACTCTTCAGATTGCTTTCTTCTCCATCATTGAACTCCAAGATCTCCTTATCTCCATATTACTACGAAGCCTCTGGGTGAGTGAACTAATTTGTCACACTCTTCTGGTCAGCACTCGTCTGGTCTGAGGTCTTCTGGTCTGGTCTGGTCTGGTGACACTTCTGCTCTGAACCTCATCTGGGAGAGGTCTTCTGGCAGACTCCTCTGGTCAGGCTCCTCTGTCAGACTCCTCTGGTCAAGCTCCTCTGGTCAGGCTCCTCTGGCAGACTCCTCTGGTTTCTTCCCCCTTAACCAAAGACTTATTCTAGACCTAGACTAATCTGTAGCTGACTAACAGGTTCAGCTAGTCCAATTACAAGTTTTTTTGTTTTAACATCTTCAAAACATCTAACCTATATCCCAACAATTTCCCATTTTTTGATGATGTTAAAACTAGAAGAACTTAAATAAAACAAGACAAGAAAATTTGAAATATCTAAATAGAGATTCTAGCAGGCTGGGTCAACTGATCTTCCCCCTCAAAATATGCTCAGCTGATATTGGGGCAAAACATCAACTGGTCTTCTTGTGTATCTGCAGACAATCAACTTTTTGGTACCCTTCTGGGTCCAGGGGGGTTAGCACAATATTTAGGAAACCACAAGAATAGATCATCCATTTTTGGATAAGGTGATCTTATTATTCTTCCATATAAGTCCACAAAAACACACTCAACAAAAAGAACCTTTGACATGGTTATTTCTTCTAGAGGCTATTCTTCTCTTATGAGCTTGTCCAGTAGAAGAAGTAACTTGTCTTAAAGCAACAGTCTTGAAATTATTTTGATACGGATAAGTCTTACTAGAACCATCAAAGGTTCCAGCTGGTCTGGCAGATGACTTGAAAGTCTTCTGTAGGTGAGTAGGAGTCTTCTGGTTCCGCCTCTTTTGAGAAGATCCAGACTGTCTTCTACTCTACTGGCCTGGCTGAGGTATTTTATTCTGGGTATAACCCTTCTTAAAATTCCTCTTTTGCCTTTTGGGTTTTTGAGTTTCAGTACTCATCTGCCCATTAGGCTGAGTTGCCTGGTCAGCTGACCTCTTGCCTTTATCAATAAAATTTCTAGGTTGTTCTTCTTTCTGAACATGTGAGGATTCAGGTTTGGAATAACCCAGGCATGTCTTATCATGCTCTCTTTGAGATGAGGCAGCTATATTTGACACCATATTATTTGTTGTAGTCAGCTACTCCACTCTCATCTTGAGCTTGTCCTCACTTTCTCTTACAATTTTGTTTTAATGGAATAGTTCATCAAACTTAGCTTTAAGCAGGTTATATTCATTGTTTTTCTCAACATTTTCAACAACCAACCTTTCTATCAGCTTAACTTGTTCAATACACCTGGTTATCAAGTCAGAAGATTCTTCGACCAGTGTATGATTTTGTTCAACTAGTAGATCAGCTGAGTTGCCTAGACATTGTGAAAGCTTCTGATTTTCTGCTTTCAGCTTTGAGTTCTCATCTTCCAACTTTTGACAAAGTTGTATAGATTTTTGGAGGTCTAATAGCAAATTTTGCACATCAAACTCCTCTGATTGTTCAGAAAAAGAAGAAGATGAAAAAGAAGAGGAAGTTCGATTACATACCTCGTCTGTCACTAGACATATCTCTTCGTCTGACCCAAAATTAGATGATGAACCAGAAGCAGATACCTCTTCTTCCTCATCTACGAAGCTTCTTTTGGAGTAACTCCTAGTGTCTCTTATACTACTACTCTTCAAGCCCATTTCTGCAAAAATTGTTAGCACAACAAATATTTGAATTTAAAAAAAAATGGATCTGCACTGATGACCACCAAAAGCTTTTCAAAGCAGTAGCCTAGGACACACTGCTCTGATACCACTTGTTGGTCCCAAAAAGGTTATCCAGCGGAAGGCGTTTTGAGTTAATTTTTAAGAAAACCTTTTAAAAGATAGTGCTAAAAGATAATGTAGAGATCTTAAAGGCAGTAAATAAATAACACAAGGATTTATAGTGGTTCAGACAACAGGTCCTACGTTCACTCCCCCTTTCTCCAAAGGGGACTTTCTCTCCAACCAACTTACTAACTTCTTGAATTGGGAAGTACCAGATCCTTCGTACAACTTACAACAACCTTTCTATGTGGTGAATAGGTTGAGTAGTATTCCAACTGACAACTCCTAAAGAGTATATAATCGTGAAAGGACAAATGTGAGTGAGTGGAGAGTTCGTGTGCATTTTGTTCTTGCCCGACTCTTGTGTAATGAACTCATCCAAGACACTCTTATTTATAGTTGTGAGAATTAACTAGCCGTTGGAATGCTAGCAGTTCAAACAACCATAATTGGAGGGATATAATCAATCAAAGATTGATTAGTTGATTGATTGATCTCCTCCATTGATTGGATATTCCAAGAATGATACCAATCAATCAATCCTCCTAATCAGTTGACTCTCCAGATTGATTTCTTCTCCATCATTGAACTCCAAGATCTCCTTGTCTCCAGATTACTACGAAGCCTCTGGGTGAGTGAACTAATCCGTCACACTCTTCTGGTCAGCACTCGTCTGGTCTGAGGTCTTCTGGTCTGGTGACACTTCTACTCTGAACCTCATCTGGGAGAGGTCTTCTAGCAGACTTCTCTGGTCAGGCTCCTCTGTCAGACTCCTCTGGTCAGGCTCCTCTGGTCAGGCTCCTCTGGTAGACTCCTCTGGTCACACTCCTCTGGCAGACTCCTCTGGTCAAGCTCATCTAGCAGACTCCTCTAGTCAGACTCCTCTGGTTTCTTCCCCCTTAACCAAAGACCTATTCTAGACTCATACTAATCTATAGTTGACTAACAGGTTCAACTAGTCATATTACAAGTTCTTTGTTTTAACATCTTCAAAACATCTAATCTATATCCCAACATTTGTTCTTAATTGCTTTACTGCTTAGGTCATTCATTACACGTTTTATCAGGCTTGAATCAATCAACCTGATCATTAAACTCAACGCACTACCCTTCTAACCACGACTTCATAAAAAGATAATCAAGTTTTCAGAAAGCAAACTTTAAACAATTCTTTAATCTTTCAGGGCTCACACATTCCGCACAGAACATAAGTAGATAGTTAGCCAACTGACTTGCACTTAGTGCTGTTAGTAGGTGTATTATCTACTCAGTGTTCAACATCACTCTGATTAAAAGGGGACTCGGTAAGGTTTTAAGAAAGAAAATTTGGATTTGCGATTCCCCCCCCCCCCCATACACATATTACTCAGATTTGTACCGGGACCAACAAACTCAATATTCATCTTCAATTATACTTTACATTTTGCTACCCAACCCAACATGTTTAACACTTTGACATATCATTCAACTAAAAAAAAGTAACACAAAAAAAAAACCCAACCTTTTCATTGAGAGAACATAAAAAGTTGTATGTACAAAGTGACACGACCACTCTCACACGACTCAACAATAATAGTGATTGAAAATAATTTTACAAGAAATGCCTCGTACGCACGTGCGACTTTTTTTAAATGCTTAATTGAAAGACAAAGTAATTGTATGCTTCAGAAATAAAAACAAAGACTCATAATTGAATATACAAAACTTTATAAGACAAATATCAAATGCAAGCCCATGATAAGGCCCAACAGGTCATCATCTATGTACACGACCACTTAAAACCACAAGAGCTCCACAATTTGTCCAATAAAATCACATCACAGATTGTCAAGATTGCCTATAATGCATAAACTATATACGTGAGATTTATAAATTTCAGTAAGAAGAAATGATGCATGATAATGTGATTCATTAAAAATATTCTCATGCACTCTCTTTTGAAATCAATACTACCATATTGCCATGGCTTTTTCATGCCTATGTGGCATGTTTACCTTTAGCCTATTTCTACATCTCTTTTTACTCACTAGTTCACTTTTTCTATTTTCATCTCATCCATTCATTCATTTGGATTGATCTCTATCGTTCATTTACTTTTACTATTTCTATATTGCATAACATTTCAAGGCATTATCATTCATCCCAATACATTGATCCTTACCGAATGCAAATTGCTTCCATACTAATATTTTTTTAGATGCAGATATTTAGAGGGTTGTTAATCACCATTGATTTTTTTGTGATTCTTTCATAGATCATCCGGCAATCGTATTCCTTCTTGAAATCTCTATATTTTATACTAATATTGTTATTTTTTTATTGTTTTGATAAGGATATTGTATTGTATTATTGCAGATCGTAAACCTATTTTTCAAGTTAATTTTTCTACGTATTTCATAATAATATTGTTATTATTTTAACTTTTTTTCACATACTTTTAAAATCCTCGCATGGTGCTGAAGGTTGGTAGGACTGTCGAAACGGGTCAGCTGATGAGGGTCGAAAATTTAGCAGACTACAAAATCTCTAACCGAACTCACTTATTGTCGGGCTCCGAGTATAGGTGGACTGCCCAATTTTGATTTTTTAATATATTTTTATATTTTATATTTTAAAAAATATAATTTAGAAGCTCTAATACATAAAATCAATCGGAATCAAATGTAAAAAAAATAATTTATCTTCATAACTATCATTAGAAAAATATTAAAATAAAATATATGCTACAAATAAAATTAGTCAAAAAAAAATTCTAGAAATTGAAGTTCACAATATATTAACCATAATAATTCATAAAAATAATCTTCTACAGTTTAAATTCTTCATCTATGAAAATAAATTTTACAAAATAGTCCTAAAATGGTATTATAATGGTTAAAAATGTACAAAAATAAATTTGGAGGTGGACCGTCCGAACAAAGCCCGCACTTAACCTATCAAAGTTCGCAGCCCAAACTGGCCAGCCCATTTAGACCCGCCTTCAAACGGTCTAAGAAATGCTTCACCAAACCCTCAATTTATGGATACACTACGGGCCAACCAACGGGTCCAATTAACTTTCACGACTCTAAAGGTTGGTATGTGTTGGGACAATATCAGTTTTGATTAGATCCCAAAGCCCATGAAAAGATGATTTGCCTTAGTGTGCTTTGGTCAGGCTAGTCTTGGTTAGATTTGTACTTAGTCATTTTACATTTCACAGGAACTCAATAAGAGGAGTACTCATTGATGACAATCAAGACTGAAGCCTGAAGACACAAGAGCACCATCCTGAGCTTACGGCAGTCTCTCTAAGCAGGCTAAGTAAGTGTCAGTTGTTGGGACAATGTCAGTTTTGATTAGATCCCAAAGCCCCTGAAAAGATGTTTTGCCTTAGTAGTCAGGCTAGTCTTGGTTAGTTTAGAACTTAGTTATTTTACAATTCACAGGAACAATGTCAGTTTTGATTAGATCCCAAAGCCCCTGAAAAGACAGGAACTCAATGAGAGGAGTACTCATTGATGACAATCAAGACTGGAGCCTGAAGACACAGAGCACCATCCTGAACTTACGACAGTCTTTCTAAGCTGGTTGAGTAAGTGTCAGTGATGAAGAGTATGACCCTGAGGTCATTACTAACTCAGTCCTCAAGGGAACAAGATGATACTGAGTAATGGGAAAAGACTTGGAGTAGGGCCAAGCAATGCAAAAGGAATGTTAGCGTCAGGACAAGACCATTGTGCTCGAGATAAAATGAACTGAATAAGACAAGCCTGAAGCCCAGGAATGAGTTCTAACATTCTCACCTACCTGATGATGTGGACCAATCCAGGAAGGACACACACATACGGACCTGACATGAAGACTGGGTTCAGACTGCACTTTTCAACGGGCAAGCATTAAATGGAGCATTAAATGCATTACCTAATCCATGCAAGGACGGCTGCTGCATGGGAGATATGTCCGCCGAACAAAGATGACTAGAAGGCTATCTCTTCCAACGGATAGTTTTCAAATCCATCTATAAATACAGAAGGCCTTGAATCCGTTCAAGGTTACGGGAAATTTCCAAGCCAGAAATTACTCAAACTCTCAAGCATTCAAAGCATTCAGCGTTAGAAAAAAGCACTCGAAAAACCTTAAATTTCCCAAGTGTTTCTTAGCAAAGAGAGTTATTATGTATTCCACTGAGCGAACCTAGTTATATCATAAGCTTAGAGTGATTATCCATCCTTAGCATAGCCTTGTCTTGTAAGGATAATCACAATCTTAGTTAGAAACAAAACTGAAACCAAAACCCTCTTGTTAGGTTTGTTGGTTGAAGTCAATTAGTAAGTTAGGAAGGAGGATGTAAGGGTCAGTGAGTTAGCTGATCTGGGTGCACCTTGGCACGTTAAAAATATGCTAATCCTTAGTGGATTATCCTGTTCAATCAGGACCGTGGATGTAGGAGCTTGAGTCTCTGAACAACGTTAAACTCCTTGTGTTCTTTACTGCTTTGATATTGTTCTTATCGCTTATTCATTAAGTCATTCATTGCATCAGTTTTATTAGGCTTGAATCAATCAGCCTGATCATTAACTTGAACACTGCCTTACTAATCACTACTTCAGAATTGAGTAATCGGGTCTTCAGAAAGCAAACATTAACAAGACTATTAACTTTCAAGGCTCACACATTTCCGCCCTAAACTCAAGTTGATAGTTTGCCAACTGACTAGCACTCAGTGCAGTCAGTAGGTGTGTAATCAACCCTGAGTTCTTTACCACTCTGAGATAAGGGGACTCAGTTTGATTGAAAGTCAAAAAAATTTGTATACGTGTATTCCCCCCCCCCCCATACACGTATCCCTCAGTCTTGTACCGTGACCAACTAGTGGTATTAGACAGTGGTTCAAAAGACCATTGACTTTGAATACTAATAGTTTCAGAGGTGAAACTGTTGGTAGTCACTGAACAGATCTGAGTTTGCCTTTTATAAAACTTGTATCATCATGATTTCGAGGAGACTTGAAGCTTCATTACCTAAATTCTCTTTTTCTAACTTTGTCTACTGGAAGTTCAGACTTGAGGCAAATCTAGATGCCATCCGACCAGATGTCGAGTGTTATCAAGGAAGGACCTATCAAGATCACCATCCCTGATGTCAGAAGACTGGGGTATGAGCATCTTGACATTGGCGTACAGGTTCCTAAAAAGAGGAAAGATATGACCAATGACGAAATCAAAATAGTGGGACTAGACAATGTGGCCAGAAATATCATCTTGCATACGGTGCCTTTCGAAGAGTCAGCGAGGCTGATAAACTTAAAGACGGCTAAGGAGGTCTGGGATGAGCTGACCAAGATGTGCGAAGGGTCAGAAAAGATAAATGAGAACAAGAGGAATATTGCCATTCAGAAGTTCGAAGCATTCGAGATGCTGCCTGATGAGACGATAAATCAGATAGAGTCAAGATTCATCAAGTTGATGAATGAGTTGGTGATGTTGGATAAGGATGTTCCAAAGAGAAATGTGTTGGAGTTATACGTGAAAGTATGCTTTTACTTTGTATAACTCGTGTATTAAACACTTGTTTATGAGAGTAAATCTTTTATCGCATTTGCTTTAGATATAATTGAATGTTTTTATTGCAACCAATTCATTATAAGTAGTATGTGTTACATTGTAGTTAATGTGGTGATACCAGATCACGGAAGATCACATTAACGGTTTCCTTGTAACTAAACGTACAAATTCACGACCTAGGTGGAATTGAACAATCCGCCGTGAAAGGTCGATGTGTATATCTCAGATTGGTCTGTCTTGACTAAGAGATTGCACTAGCACATTTAGTATGTGTTGAAAAGGACCTACAGCGAGGATAAATTCTTCTGTTCTGAAATGTGAAGAATTAGACCTCAGTGGTTATTGATTTCTTAACCTCCGTCACTTAAATAGGACTGTGTGTGCTTAATGGTTACTGCTTTAATTCATGTTGGGTGAGAATCATCGTGAATTCGAACCTTGTGCTTTGGGCAGTAATATTAATCATACCACGGTTGCTAAGATTTAATACGGAGAAACATGTACGAGTATGACTCGTGTGATTTGTCCACTTGGTGGGCTCAGAAGTTTTATCGTACCAAATCTTGCAAGTGAAGAATTAGTTTCTTCGGTACGGATAATAATGTTGAGTTGTCTTTACTCCAAGGTGAAAATATTAATTAATTTAGAGCTATTCAGAAGCTTAATTAATTAATGGACTTGATAATCTTAAACACGGGAAATAATAACTGGGAGCCCATATTATCGTAATATGGATTAAGATAGATAGTGCAATATTAATTTATTAGTGGTACTAATTAATATTAATGGGCTTAATTATATTGGGGCTCAATATTGAAATTCAGAAGCCCATTGGAGGTCCAATCTTAATTCTCCTAAAGGCCCCTCAAGTAGCCCAATAACAATAAGGTAATTAAAATAAAAGAAAATATATTTGCTGATTTTTTCCATGTTATTTTCGAAAATTAGAATATTAGGAAAATAAAGATTTTGTTGATTTTCTTGGAAAGATATTATGGAAGATAAGTATTCTTGGAATACAAGATTATCTCATATATTCAAGAAGATCCAAATCTTGTGATCTATTCCTATTATTTTCGAAAATAAGCTTATATGAGAATGTGAAATTTTTATGGAATATTTTATTGTGGAGAAAAGAATATATGGGATATATTTAAGATTTCTTAGAGGACAAGAAAAAGATTTTATCTCCCCTATTCCATATGATAATTTCGAAATTCCTCTCTCATATAAGTAGGAGATGGTTATTTCATCTCTAGTTTAACAGAACATGATTCCATGTGTTGGAAAAATCAAGAGCAAAAAATATTTTTCTTTTTCCTTGGTTATTTAATTGCTTGAAAGCACTTCCCACTGGTGATCAAGCGAAGCGAAAGGGAAATACTTGAGAAGATCTTTTGGTTGATAGCACGTCCCGTGATAATCAAAGGCCATATCTACAAGAGGTACGTAATCAAATAAATTCCTAGTTATTCCGCCATAGGTTTTATGTGAATTAATTCAACATGCATGATGATAAAATTGTTGTTGGAATTATTATTTGAATTAATTAGGATTAATTCATGCTGGTAATAATTAAATTTGAATTCGTATTTAAATTTCATCCTGAATAGTTTTCGGGCACCTCTATTTTCCCAACAAGATGTTACTTCTAAGATCATGAATACCCTTCCTGAGAGATAGGACAACAGTGTAATTATGCTAAAGAACACTCAGGATATGAGTAACATAACTTCTGCTTTACTTTTTTCAGAGCTTAAACCACTGAAATATGATCACAACAAGAGAAAAGAAGAAAGTTCAGCAAGAAGAAGAGGAGAAAGAGAAAGCGCCTGAGAAAAGCGTGGCGTTCAAAGCCAAGTCAGAACCTGATGAGTCTTCATCAAAGTCACTGATGGAGATGAGCACGGAAGAGCTTGCTGAGGAGTACAGCCTGATGGCCAGACGCTTTGAAAAGTTTAATTCCAGGTTTGGTCGTTATAAGAAATATTATCAGGATACTCGTGACAGGAAACCTGATGGAACCCACAAAAGCTCACGGAGATATGAGGAAAGAAGGAACACTGACCAGAGGAGAGATCGTGGTGATGAAAGAAGATACTCAAACCCAAAGCCCGATCGAAGAGATGAACAGAGACGTACTCGTGATGACAGGCACTCAGGCAAGACCGAAAGCTCATTTAGACCAAGGGAACCTGACTCAAAAAGGAACCCTGAGCCAAGAAAGGAAAGAGGTGATGAGCAGACTGCATGTTACAACTGTAACAAGAATGGGCACTATCAGTATGACTGCCCAAAGTTGAGTGCAAGGGAAAGAGAAGATGGGAGGGCCAAGAGAGACCAGAGGTACGCTGACCGGAGAGCCTTGCTCGCTGGGGAAGCTACAGACTCAGATGGTCTTGAGGAGAGGTCGTCTGAACTCTTTTCTGATGATGAGTACGATGATGTATGTCTAATGGCTAGGGAAGAGCCTAACATCTAACTCTGTTTGTGGTTCATACACTGGTCAAAATCCTGAGCCTAGCTCAGAGTCAGCCAGAGAAATGAACCTTCAGATCTTCCTGGATCATTTGATGGTTGATTTCTCCAGGTTGCAGGAAACTAATGTCTTCTTCTTGGTAGAGGAGAACCAGAAATTGAGTATTGAGGTTCAAAACCTGAATGATCAACTCACTCAGTCAGATTTGAAAGAGTCAGATCAATGCTGAGCGTCTCTTAAGAGAGAAGATTCTGAAAGAACTGGCTGATGAAGAGCTGGTCAGGAAGAAAGAGCTGAAGGTACTCAAGAGTAAGTTTGATGACCTCTTTGCCAGACATGAAATCCTGAAAAAAAGTGAGGACTCTCTTAAGCAAAAGGTTGCAGCAATGAATAAATCCTCAGTGGCTAGAGAGGAAATAAATAGCAGCCAGATGCTTGGGAATGAGAAAAAGGGACTTGGATATGTTCCTAAGAAATCCTCACAGGGTCAATCTCATGTTGCTTCAGGGAGCAACACTGAGAGGGTTTTCGTTCAGGCAGGCCAGAATACAAAGAAGGTTGTACTTTAGGCCTGCCAGACTGATAAGGGCAAAGAAACTGTTAACACAGTCAGGGTTGCCCCCAAGGTTGTTAAGCCAAAACCCATGGGAAAGGCCAAGTAACCAAAGGAGGCCCCTGAGAGCTCAGGCCAGAGAAAACCTCAGCGAAAGCAGAGGAAGACTCAGGCCAAGAGTCATCAGACTGATCAACGAGGGTATCATCATGCGTGGCAATACCAGCAGGAAAGGCCAAGTATGATGACTCCCCCATGGTTTTGGCATCCTGAGGCCTTTAACTGGTTTCCTTTCCCTCACTTGCCTAGGGGGAACATAAAATAGAGCCCTTATCAAGAACAAGCCCAAAGACCTGTTGCACCAAGGTTTAGGAAGAACAGGAGGCCAGCCCAAAAGGCACCCACTTAGGCTCCTGTGAAGCCTAAGCCTAGCACTCATACACCATCTTCTTCTCAGGCTAAGAAGAAGAAAGTCATGTATGTTGATGTTTCAGGGAGACAGATTTACCACTCTGGGGCAATCAGGGTAGTAAAGCAAGTCTGGATCCCGAAGGGTACAGCTAACACGATAGGACCCAACACCCAATGGGTACCTAAAGCCTGGTCTGCTTGCAGGCGGCTATGGATCACAACAAAAATAGAGGAGACTCAACAAAGTTTGTTTGGTACCTAGACAGTAGTTGCTCAAGGCACATGACTGGAATGAAGAGTCTTCTCCAAGAATTTCAAGATAAAGATGGTCCACAGGTAACCTTTGGTGATAACTCAAGAGGTTTTACTAAAGGTTTTGGTGTCTTGGTAATAGGTACGGTCAGAGTGGAGAATGTGTCCTTTGTGGAAGGACTGAAGCATAACCTATTGTCAGTAAGCCAGTTTTGTGACAAAGGTTTCAGCGTTGAGTTCTCATCGGATATATGTTCAGTCAAGGACAAATCAACACAAGTGCTTTTATCAGGTATTAGGAAAGGTAATGTTTATCTTGCTGATTGGAGCAGCACTATTCCCAATACTTATTTTTTTGCTAAAAGCTCTTTAGAGCTCAGCTGGTTATGGCACAAAAGGTTAAGTCATCTGAACTTCAAGATTCTTAACAAAATTTCTAGACAGTCACTTATTGAAGGTCTACCTAATGAAGTTTTTAGCAAGGATCATGTGTGTAAAGCTTGTCAGGAAGGGAAGCAGGTCAGAGCATCATTCAAGGAGAAAGCTTCCTTCTCCACTGACAGAGTTCTTCAGCTTTTACACATGGATTTATTTGGCCCTGTAACACCTGTGAGTATGAATGGTAGGAAATACACCCTTGTGGTTATTGATGATTATTCAAGATATACTTGGGTTATTTTCTTGTTGAATATAAAGGAAACACAGGTGGAGCTTCCAGAGTTGCTCAGAAGACTCAACAATGAGAAGAATTTATAAACTCATATATTTCTGATTTCTGTAATGAACTTGGTATTGCTCATGAGACTTTTGCAGCCAGAACCCCAAAACAAAACGGTGTCGCTGAAAGGAGGAACAGGATACTGAAGGAAGCTGCCAGGACCATGCTGGCTGAGTCAGGATTGCCAAAGAAGTTTTGGGCTGAGGCAATCAACACTGCATGCTACACTCAGAATAGATCCATGTTGAACAAACAACATGCACAGACTCCATATGAGACATGGAACAAGAGGAAGCCTCACATCTCTTATTTCCATATATTTGGTTGCAAGTGCTTCATCCTAAACAATGGGAAGACCCAGTTGAAAGCCTTTGATAGCAAATCTGATGAAGGAATATTCTTAGGATATCTGAAGTCAGTAAAGCCTTCAGGGTTTACAACTGTAGGACCCTTGTTATGGAAGAATCACCACATATTGTGTTTGATGAATCTGCCACTTAGTCTAGGACAAAAGTGTTGAATCCTGATACTGAGGAGGTCACAAGGAGAGTGACAAGGCTGAGCATAAAGAATCAACCTGATCCAAAGGTCAAAACTGTACCAATTCGAAGATGGGATGATGACGATGATCAGGAAGATGACTCAAGAGCCACTCCTAAGCCTAGCGCATCAGGGACTGTTGAGCCTCATACTGAGGAACAGGCTCAACCTGAGGTAAGTATCGTCTATGAAGATGCAATCGCAGCTGAGACGGTTCCTGAGTTGCCTTATCAAGGGGGAATCGATGTCCCTGATATTGAGTTTGTAAATCCCTTTGGTATAGACTCAGGAACATCCCCTTCTGTTCAATATCCTGAATTCTATGAACCTGTAGACACTAACATTGCAGGTACATCAGGAATAACTCCAGGTAAAAAAAACATGGCTAGAGAGTCATCCCATTGACCAGGTCATTGGTGATCCAACTGAGGGAGTCAGGACCAGACGGTTCCATGGTGAGATCACATTGTTCTATTGCTTTCTCTCTGAGCAAGAGTCTCAGAACATTGAAGAAGCTCTCACTGACTCGAACTTGATCATAGCCATGCAAGAGGAGTTGAATCAGTTCACAAGGAATCAGGTTTGGGAACTGGTAGATAGAACTAGGCATCAAGGTGTTATTGGTACCAAGTGGGTCTTCAAGAACATGAAGGATGAGAATGGTGTTGTAGTAAGGAACAAGGCAAGATTGGTTGCAAAGGGGTATTGTCAGTCTGAAGGGATAGACTATGATGAGACCTTTGCTCCAGTGGCTAGGTTGGAAGCTATCATGTTGTTCTTTGCATATGCAACATACAAGAAGTTTAAGGTGTATCAAATGGACGTCAAGAGTGCCTTTCTGAATGGTGTACTCAATGAAGAAGTATATGTTGAACAACCTCCCGGGTTTGAGGTTGGAGATAGAGTATACCATTTGAAGAAAGTACTCTATGGACTTAAGTAAGCTCCTAGAACTTGGTATGATACCCTCTCTCAATTCCTGACTGACCACGGGTTCAGGAAGGGAACCGTGGATAGGACTTTGTTCAGGATCACTGAAGGTGATGACATTCTCTTGGTCCAGATTTATGTGGATAACATAATATTTGGATCACCAAATCATCAGCTCTGTGAGAAATTCTCTAAGTTGATGACTGGTAAATTTGAGATGTCAATGATGGGAGAGATGAACTTCTTTTTAGGATTGCAGGTCAAGCAAACTGGTCAAGGGATTTTCATTATTCAGGCCAAGTATACAAGAGACTTGATTCAGAAGTTTGGAGTTCAGAACAGCAATCCAGCTAGGATCCCAATGAACACCAATTGGAAGATGGATCCTGACACCGAAGGAGCTTCAGTGAATCAGACTGAGTACCGAGGGCTGATAGGATCATTGTTGTACCTGACTGCAAGTAGGCTTGACATTACTTTTGCAGTTGGTGTGTGTGCTAGGTATCAGTCTGGCCCAAGAGAAGTCATTTGGAGGCTGCTAAGAGGATACGCAAGTATTTGAAAAGGACAGTCAATATTGGACTATGGTATCCTTCAGATGACAACTTTGAACTGACTGGTTATTCAGATGCAGATTATGGAGGTTGCAGGATTGATAGGAAATCCACCTCAGGGAAATGTCAGTTTTTGGGGAGTAAGTTGATCTCGTGGTTTAGTAAGAAATAGAATTAAGTGGCGACATCCACAACTGAGGCTGAGTATATGGCTGCAGGTAGTTGTTGTGCTCAGTTTCTATGGTTGAGGCAACAATTGAGAGACTACCAGGTATTTACTAATAAGGTTCCAATGTATTGTGACAATAATAGTGTTATAGCTATCAATCAGAACCCAGTGCTTCACACAAGGTGCAAGCATGTGGATATTAGGCATCACTTCATTCGAGATCATATAGAAAAGAAGGACATTAGGATGGAGAAAATTCACACTGACAGGCAAAGAGCTGACATCTTGACTAAGCCTTTGGCTGAAGTAAGATTTATGGAACTGTCAGTGGAGTTAGGACTCTTAGATCCGGGAGAGCAGTTAATATAGGATCAAGGGGGAACTCAGGCCAGACTCGACTCAACGAGGTATCAGGGTGCTACAATGTCTCCCTGACAGGTATGAGTTCAATCCTAACTCTTGTGAATTTGAAGCGTCTTCCTAAGTCCTTCGTCCTAAAAATCTTCATTAAATACTGACCGTTTTTATTAAAATGTACCTTTTTGTATTTAAACCCATGTGTGTCGATGTATTTAATGCACGCAATTACTTTTTCATATACGTGTCCGTTTTATACGGAGTATGACTGACTGGGGAAATGATTGATGCTGAGATCAATCCTGGCCCTTCATTTAAAAAAAGTCAAATTCAGGATTAATCTCAACCCCACGTCTGAGTAACTATTCATTTCATATCAATCAAGAATGTCATTTGAGAAATTTACGCAAACACAAACGCACTAAGCACGCTGAACTTTCTTGTTGGGACATTGTCAGTTTTGATTTAGATCCCAAAAGCCCCTGAAAAGATGATTGCCTTAATCTGTCTTTGTCAGGCTAGTCTTGGTTAGGATTAGTACTTAGTCATTTTACACTTCACAGGTACTCAGTGAGAGGAGAACTCACTGGAGACAATCAAGACTCAGAGCCTGAAGACGAAGAGCACCATCCTGAACTTATGGCAGTCTTCTAAGCTGGCTGAGTAAGTGTCAGTGATGAAGAGTATGACCCTGAGGTCATTACTAACTCAGTCCTGAAGGGAACAGGTTGTCACTGAGTAAATGGGAAGACTTGGAGTAGAGCCAAGCAATGCAAAAGGAATTTCAGCGTCAGGACAAGACCGGTGAGCTCAAGACAAAATGAACTTAATAAGACAAGCCTGAAGCTCTGGAATAAGTTCTGACATTCTCACCAACCTGATGACGTGGACCAATCCGAGGAGGACACGCACGTACGGAACCTGACACATAGACTGAATTCAGACTGCATATTCAACGGGCAAGCATTTAATGTGCATTAAATGCAAATACCAAATCCATGCAAAGGCGGCTGCTGCATAGAGATATGTCCGTTTGAAGCCTCTCTACATAGATGGCTAGAAGGCTATCTCTCCAACGGATAGTTTTTCAAACCACCTATAAATACAGAAGGCCTTGAACCCATTCAAGGTTACGGGAAATTTCCAAGCCAGAAATTACTCAAAACTCTCAAGCAATCAAAGCATTCAGCCTTTAAGAGAAACACTCGAAACCTTCTAAATTTCCCAAGTGTTTCTTAGCAACTGAGAGCTATTCTGTATTCCAAGAGCTAATTAGAATTATCTTAAGCTTAGAGAGATTATCCAATCTTTAGCACAGCTTTGCCTTGTAAGGATAATCTCAACTTAGTTGGAATCCAAACTGAAACCAAAACCCTAAGTTAGGCTTGTTGGGAGTAAGTCGGTTAGTGTGATAGTAAGAGGAGTTTGTATAGATCAGTGAGGTAACTGGTCTTGGTGCACCTTGGCACGTTAAAAACAAGAATCCCTTGAGTGGATTTCCTGTTAAGTCAGGCCGTGGACGTAGGAGCTTGAGACTCTGAACCACGTTAAACTCCTTGTGTTCTTACTGCTTTGACATTGTGCATACCTGCCATATTACTTGTTCATTCATTGCTTTCAAGCTTATCAGGTCTGAATCAATCAACCTGACCTTCAAAAGAACACTGCCTTACTAAACACTTCTAAGTTTTGAGTAAAACAAGTTTTCAGAAAGCAAACTAAACAGGACTTTAAACTATCAGGGCTCAAACATTTCCGCACTGAACTTGAACTGATAGTTAGCCAACTGACCCGCACCAAGTGTAGTCAGTGGGTGTATTATCAGCTCCTAGTTCTTTACCACTCTGAGTGAAGGGGACTCAGTCAGTTTAAGTTTAAAAATTGGTATACGTGTTTTCCCCCCCCCATACACGTATTCCTCAGTCTTGTACCGGGACCAACATTTCTCTCGTTCAAACTTTCAACTTGCAAATTTCTCAAAACCCTAATTCTCGAAATGGCATTCATTGACACTACTTGGTCTACGGGCAATCTTGAGGAGGTTGTCAAGAGCAAGCTAGTAAACATGGAGCACATCTTGTCCATGGATAGACCCAGCCAAACAGTTGTCGAGATTCTTCCAGTATTCAAGTGGATTTTTTATGCCAAGATGGAGAGATTTGTCACGAAGAAACTCCCGTACGTTCTTTCGAAGGCGGTGGTGGAAGCGTACCCGAATTTTTTCCTTCGCAAAGGCGAGCTATTCACAAAGGTATTTGTGTTGGTGCCTACTGGGGAGAAGAACCAGGATGGGGAAGAGCTGTTCAACGTTGAGACCAGGACTATCGACCTGAGGAAGACCATGAAGGAGGTGTACGGACTTCCATGTTCTGGAATCAACCCCAGGACCTATAAGGAGAATAAGGAGGGTGAGCTCCTTAAGGAGTGGTCGAAAACTGGGTCGCCGGAATTCAGGGTGAGGCAACATAAGGAGACCCTCAAGCCAGAATACCGTGCCATGATAGATATCATCTCCAAGATAATCATGGGCACGACTGGGTCTCACGAGCATCTTAGTCTTCATCGACCAAATCAGTCAGGCTGCAAAGGAAAAGCTGAAGAAGGATAAGGAGAAGAAGCATATTTTTGTGGGAGTCATCCTTCCCTTCGGTACAAGATTGTCTATCCTGATTGCTCACGCGTGTCAGGACTGCACCTTCAATTGGGAGGATTACTTGTCATCTAAAAAGGTGATGTTCTCCACAGCCGCTGACACATATGCCATCCTCGGCATCGCTGACCCCAATGGTCCTCCCAAGGGTCAGAAGAAGAAGCCAGCACCTAAGGGCAAGAAGGTGGTGCCTACCCTGCTGGAGAAGGTGGAAGGTCTCCTGAAGGAAGGAGAGGAGACTGAGGAGGAGATAGCAGCTGAGAGGGCAGCTGAGAAGGAGAAGGCCTTGAAGGAGAAGAAGGCCAAACTGAAGGTGGTGCTGAAAAGCAAGGCCACGGCCAAGGGGAAAGGAAAGGGACTGAGAAGGTCTCCAAGAAGGCCGCTTCTGAGACTGAGGAGACTGACAATGATGTCAGGCCAGGAGGAGAGGAGCCAGTTGATGGGCCTTTGAAGAGGTTGAGGAAAGGGCCCAAGAGATCTCCAGCTAAGAAGCTGAGGGAGATCAGTACGATCCGGGAGGAGTCAAGCTCTCCCAGAGCCTCTGACTTGGAACAGGTTAGAGAAACAATCAACTCTGCACAGCTGCTGCAACCTGAATCCAATCCTACTGAACCCCAACCCTCAACCACACCCATATCTGAGCCCACCCAAACTCACCCTGACCAAACTTCATCCATCCCTGAGCCTAACCCAACCCACACTGAACCTACCACTCACCCCACTGAAACCACCTTACTTTCATCAAACCATGACCCTGCCCCTCCACAAACTAAGTCAGCGCCCATAACTTATTCCATCACTGAGCCTGATCAAAACCAAGAGCCAAACACTTCCACGCCCAACCCTGACGACTTCCCATCTTACCCCAATCCCAAAGACTGCCCCAAAACCACTACTGAAGGAGACTCAGCTGATGAGTTTCTGGACATGGCGGAGGAGGAGGAGCTGGACGCCGGGCTGATGGGTGGGATGTTTGAGAACACTCTCAGGGGGAATACCTGTGAGTGGGCTTCAAAGTGTTGGCACAGTCTGCATAGGTATAGGGAGTTGTGCTCCAATGTAATTTAACTGAAGGTCTGGCTCAACTTCAAGAAGTCAAATATGCAGGAGCAGCATATGCTTGTCGATGCCAGAGGCTGGGAACACTGGGAGAAGGAGGAAGCCAGACTGTGCTCATATTTCTAAATTACCAGTTGGCTGCAGTTGCTCAACTTCGAAAATTTAAAGCAACTAGTTGATCGGCTGAAGGCTGGGATGCAGGAGGATTTTGAAGATGAGCCCAAGGAGCATGATGATGAGGATGATAACCCTCAGGGCAGAGTGGATGAGAATGAGGTAGAAGAAACTGCGAGGGAGATTGATGCAGTAGTCTCTGAGCCTAGTGCTCAGGGGGAAGGTGATTCAGGAACTGCGTCCAATGGTGGAGCAGTTGATGAGACAAGGGATTCCCTGCCCTGAGGCAAAGGAGGATGATGTGGAGGCACCTAAGGAGACTCCTAGTTCTGAGGATATTTTATCTAAAGTTCGAGATGGCTCAGCTGTGCCTGAGCAGGCGGCTGTGACCACTCAACAACTGTCTTCAATGCACCCTGAAGATGGGACTGATGCAGGGGCTGACAAGGGAAACAGCCAATAATGGAGGAGGAAGTGGCTGACGAAGACGTGGTCATCACTGACGTCCGGAAAGGCAACTTTACCAGTATCATCAAAGTAAAGCAAGAAAAGACCACAGAGAACTTGGCTGAGCTCAGGGAAGAGATCCAGAGGATCAGGGACGAAAAGGAAGAAGCATCCAAGGCTCTCCGCAGGCACATCCGGTGGACCAAGTCAGTCTACAACACTCTCGCCAACAAAGAACTTCTAGCGCTGAAAAAGACTATGGTTGGCACTGCCAAGTTAGTGAGGCAGGAAAGAAGAAAGATGAAGAAGCAATTCAAGCAGACGCTGACCCTGTTCGAAGAGAAGCATGAGCACAGAATGACAAAGGCAGTAGAGCTTCTGGCAAGTCAGTCTGGGGAGCTTTTCACTCAGACCCTTAACGACTCAGTGGCCAAGTTGGCACTGGAGTCAGGGAAGATTGCTCAGATCTCTGAGAGTTTCACTCAGGGGTTGGCCAAGGCAGCTCAGGAGTCTACTAGAATTGTTTCTGAAGCCAACAGGATCAGTGAAGAGACTGGGAAAGTGGAAGCCAGAATCACAAAGGCTGAAGAGAAACTCCACACCAATATGAAGATTTTTGGAAAGAAGGTGGAGGCAACCATAGCCAGTGTCTCGTTCGCTGGATCCAGGATTGCAAGTGGAGTTGACATATTGAAGGAAGGTGTGCTGGAGGTTCAGTCCTTAGCATCTTTCATTGTCAACAACGGGCAGGAGGCCCTTACGGAGGCTCTGCCTGGGGCTAAGGATGATGCCAAAAAGGGGGAAGAGAAGAATAAAAGACCCCGCCCTGAGGCATCTGAGGCTCAGTCCACTCCAAGGAAGTCAGCGAGGTTGGCTGTAGTGGCAAAGGCTGATGACCCTTCTGAGAAACAAATTCAAGCTTAAATTGCATCCATCCCTGAAGGAAGCTCGGAGCGCTCACCTCTTAGCACAAGGAAGAATCCGATTTCCTTAGATACCAATGAAGTGGCGTCCTTGTGCGAAGAAGTCTGGGGTCTGCCCCATGAGAAGAGTGAGGCTCAGTGCAGGACTGAAATAGCTGAAAAGGGAGAAAATGTGCATCCTTGAGAAGAAGGTTGAAAAGCTTTCAGAGCTTTACTGAACTTCAAAAAAGGGAGCTGGATGATGGAATTTTGAGCATGCTGAGGAGAAAGAAGGCGAAGCCTGAGCAAGAAAGTACAGAAAGAGGCCAACAGCTAGGAAATCAACAATTCTTCTATTCAGAAAGTCTGAGGCGACACTAAGGGAAGCTCTTGTCGATGAGTTCATCTCAGAGACATTAAAGGAGTTTTGGGGTGATGCAAGGGATGAGTTCGTCAGACTCTGGTATGTAGTGAAGAAATGGGGCGACACTGAAGACATCAATGCCCACTTCACTGACTACATGATGGACAATCATCCTAAACTCATTCAGAAGATCTTGGAGGAAGCTGAAGCAGCCAATGTCCAAGTGAAGGCTTCTGAGTTCGTTGCTCGACCACCCCCTCTAGTCCCTGGAACAAGCAAGCATGATACCAAGGCAATTATGACTGAAGTGTTGAAGATAGCCAAAGCTGAAGGATATGTGAACCAACCTAGAAGAGTAGATGAGTTGAAGGTCATAGTCTATGCTGGTTATGAACTCGAGCCTGAAATGAGATTAGTATAGGTGTTCACAACCTCTTGTAATAGATTAAGTCATTGTACTCAATTCTCATATTATCAATGAAATCTATTACTTTGCCCATAAACAAAAACACATTGTCTTTTTGGCTGTTATTTAAATTATGTACTTTATCAAGAATTGCTCTAACACTAACTTATCTTATAGATAGGACTTTATTTTTCCTCTAAGTGTTTTGAAGATCTTTTCAATGTTTTGGCATCATCAGAAAGGGGAAAATTGTTTGGACAATATCAGTTTTGATTAGATCCCAAAGCCCCTGAAAAGACAGGAACTCAATGAGAGGAGTACTCATTGATGACAATCAGGACTGGAGCCTGAAGATGCACAGCACCATCCTAAACTTACGACAGTCTTTCTAAGCTGGCTGAGTAAGTGTCAGTGATGAAGAGTATGACCCTGAGGTCATTACTAAATCAGTCCTGAAGGGAAGAGAATGATACTGAGTAATGGGAAAAGACTTGGAGTAGGGCAAAGCAATGCAAAAGGAATGTCAGCATCAGGACAAGACCGTTGTGCTCGAGATAAAATAAACTGAATAAGATAAGCCTAAAGCCCAGGAATGAGTTATGACATTCTTACCTGTCTGATGACGTGGACCAATCCAGGAAGGACACACACGTACGGACCTGACATAAAGACTGAGTTCAGACTGTACTTTTCAACGGGCAAGTATTAAATGGAGCATTAAATTCATTACCTAATCCATGCAAGGACGTATGCTGCATGGGAGATATGTCCGTTGAATAAGCCTACGAAGATGACTAGAAGGTTATCTCTTCCAACGGATAGTTTACAAATTCATCTATAAATACAGAAGGCCTTGAACCCATTCAAGGTTACGGGAAATTTCCAAGCCAGAAATTACTCAAACTCTCAAGCATTTAAAGCATTCAGCGTTAGAAAGAAGCACTCGTAAAACCTTAAATTTCCCAAGTGTTTCTTAGCAAAGAGAGTTATTCTGTATTCCATTGAGCGAACCTAGTTATATCATAAGCTTAGAGTGGTTATCCATCCTTAGCATAGCCTTGTCTTGTAAGGATAATCACAATCTTAGTTGGAAACAAAACTGAAACCAAAACCCTCTTGTTAGGTTTGTTGGTTGAAGTCAGTTAGTGAGTTAGGAATGAGGTTGTAAGGGTAAGTGAGTTAGCTTATCTGGGTGCACCTTGGCACGTTAAAACAAGCTAATCCTTAGTGGATTATCCTGTTCAATCAGGATCGTAGACGTAGGAGCTTGAGTCTCTGAACCACGTTAAACTCCTTGTGTTCTTTACTGCTTTGATATTGTTCTTATCTCTTATTCATTAAGTCATTCATTGCATCAGTTTTATCAGGCTTGAATCAATCAGCCTGATCATTAACTTGAACACTGCCCTACTAATCACTACTTCAGAATTGAGTAATCAAGTCTTCAGAAATCAAACATTAACAAGACTATAAACTTTCAGGGCTCACACATTTCCGCGCTGAACTCAAGTTGATAGTTTGCCAACTGGCTAGCACTCAGTGCAGTCAGTAGATGTGTAATCAACCCTGAGTTCTTTACCGCTCTGAGCTATGAGGACTCAGTTTGATTGAAAGTTAGAAAAATTTGTATACGTGTATCCCCCCCATACACGTATCCCTCAGTCTTGTACCAGGACCAACATCAGTGATGAAGAGTATAACCCTAAGGTCACTACTAACTCAGTCATGTAGGGAACAGGATGATACTGACTAATGGGAAAAGACTTGGAGTAGGGCCAAGCAATGCAAAAGGAATGTCAGCGCCAGGACAAGACCGTTGTGGTTGAGATAAAAAAAGAACTTAATGAGACAAGCCTGAAGCATAGGAATGAGTTCTAAGATTCTCACCAACCTGATGACGTGGACCAATCCAGGAAGGACATGCACGTACGGACCTGACATGAAGACTGAGTTCAGACTGCACTTTTCAACGGGCAAGCATAAATTGGAGCATTAAATGCACTGCCAAATCCATGCAAGAACGGCTACTGCGTGGGAGATGTATCCATTGAACAAACCCTACGTAGATGACCTAGAAGGTTATCTCTTCCAACGGATAGTTTTCAAAGTCACCTATAAATACAGAAGGCCTTGAACCCATTCAAGGTTACGAGAAATTTCCAAGCCATAAATTACTTTAACTCTCAAGCGTTCAAAAGCATTCAGCGTTCAAAGAAGCACTCAAAAACCATGGATTTCCCAAGTGTTTCTTAGCAAAGAGAGTTATTTTGTATTCCACTGAGCGTTCAATGTAATATCTTAAGCTTAGAAGTGATTATCCATCCTTACCATAGCTTATCCTTGTAAGGATAATCACAACCTTAGTTGGAAACTAACCTGAAACCAAAACCCTCTTGTCAGGTTTGTTGGTTAAGGTTGTTAGTGAGTTAGAAGAAGGAAGTAAGGGTCAGTGAGTGTAGCTGATTTTGGTGCACCTTGGCACGTTAAAAATAAGCCAATCCTTAGTGGATTCTCCTGTTAAATCAGGACCGTGGACGTAGGAGCTTGATTCTCTGAACCACATTACTTCCTTGTGTTCTTTATTGCTTTGATTATTACTTTTAACTGTTTATTCATTAAGTCATTCATTGCATTGTTTATCAGGCTTAAATCAATCAGCCTAGTCATTAAATTTAGCATTGCCCTTCTAATCACTACTTCAGAAAAGAGTAATCAAGTTTTCAGAAAGTAAACTTTAACAAGACTATAAACTTTCAGGGCTCACGCATTCCGCACTGAACTCAAGTTGATAGTTAGCCAACTGACCAGCATTCATTTGCAGTTAGTAGGTGCGTTATCAACCCTGAGTTCTACACCACTCTGAGAAAGGGGACTCAGTCAGTTGAAAGAAAAGAAAAAAATTGTATATGTGTATTCCCCCCCATACACGTATCTCTCAGTCTTGTAACAGGACCAACAAGTGGTATCAGAGCAGTGGTTCAAAAGACCAGTGACTTTGAATACTAATAGTTTCATGTTGGGATATGTTTTAGTTTTGATAATTTTCCAAAACATCATGTAATAGGTTTAAAGCAGTTAGGATAGTATCCTCTGTTTCAGGTCAGGCTAGGTTAGTCTTTCAGTAGAATAGGCTGTCAGTTGAGAAGAACTCAGTTGAGGGAACACTCAGTTGAGGGGGAACTCAGCGAGGGGGAACTCAGCATCACAGCCTGAGGAAATCAAGATGACATCAAGGAGAACAGACTGAAGCTAATTCAGAAACCTGAACCAGAAGAGAAACCCGAAGGATGTCCCACTGAGTGTAAACCAGGCTGATCTAAGCTAAGTCAGGTGGACCACTCAGTGAAGAGCATGATCAGGAGGATCAGTGCTGCACCAAGTAGGCCCTGAAAGAGTCAGGCTACTGTGGTCAGGGAACTTTGTCATTCAGCCTTATGATAAAGTTCTTGGAATGATCTTCAAACAGTCTCTGAAGGACAACTACACTGAAGACAAGAATGTCTGCTGAAGATCGTCAGAGTCAGTGGAGGATATGCTAACTGAAGTCAGTGCGCCCTGATCAAGCACACTGAGTCAAAGATCCATTGGACTCAGTCCACGTGGACCAATCAAGTCAAGTCAAACATGTCTGACACTGACAAGGCCGCATTCCAAGAAAAGTGGTTGAAACCATTAATTGTATGGATTCAAATGTAATTTCCTCCAACGGTTACATTTGAATCCACACTATAAATACAAGCTCATAGCTTTGGTTTAAAGTGTGTGTGAAGAAAGAAAAATCAACACCTACAAGCTATAAGAGTGTGTGAGTTGTTAGGGAGTCATAAGGAAATGTTGCTCACACCCACGACACTGACCTTTAGGTTATCACTTATATACTTTGAGTGTCAAGCTTGTAACTCATAGCTTAGAGAGGTTTTCCTAATCTTAGCTTTAGGCTAACACATTGTAAAGGAAAACCTCACCTAGTTGGAGAAACCAGACTGAAACCAAAACCCTCTAGTTAGGTTTGTTGGTGGAAGTTAGTTAGTGAGGAGAGGCAGCCCAGTGAGTGGCGTGAGTCCAGTTGTAAGTGCACCTTGGCACGTTAAAAACAAGAATCCAGAGTTAGTGGATTTCCTGTTAAATCAGGCCGTGGATGTAGGAGCTTGAGTCTCTGAACCACGTTAAACTGAGCGTTTAGTGTTTTAAGTATTTACTAAAAGTGTTGTGAAAATCAGCTCACTGAGAGCTTTGTTAAGAAAACTTTATGTAAGTAGTCAGGTCAGGGAGAGCCCTTCTCACTGACCAGTTCAGGCAACACACTCGAGAGTTCAGCATCTCGAGTCACTGCCCTGCTTAGAGCATAAGCCTCCAAGTCTCACTGACTTGGTAGTTCAGCCTCTAAGCAGAGCAGTGACTTGAAGTGAAACATCTCGAGTCACTGCCTTGTTACGAGACTGAGCTCGCAAGACAGCTGCACTGATTTGAGTGCTCTGACTCGTAGCAATGCAGTGACTTGAGTATTACTCACTCTTGCTGAACTCCCTGAGGAAAGGTTTTAAAAAAAAGTTTCCTTCTGAATTCCCATTTTGGTTTTTGTGAACGGGACCATCATTTTAGAGGAGAAACTATTGGTGGTCACTGAACAGATCTGAGTTTGCTTTTTATAAAACTTGCATCATCATGACTTCGAGGAGACTTGAAGCTTCATTGCTTGAATTTTCTGTTGCTAACTTTGTCTATTGGAAGTTTAGACTTGAGGCACATCTAGATGTCATCCATGACCAAATGCCGCAAGTTATCAGGGACGGACCGATCAAAAGCGTCATCCCGAATGTCAGAGGACTGGGATATGATGATCTCGACATTGGTGTACAGGTACCTAAGGAGAGGAAGGATATGACCAATGATGAGATCAAGATGGTGGGACTGGACAACGTGGCCAGGAACATTATTCTTCATACGCTACCGTTCGAGAAGTCAGTGAGGCTGATGAACTTAAAGACGGCAAAGAAGGTCTGGGATAAGCTGACCAGTATGTACGAAGGGTCAGAAAAGATAAAGGAGAACAAGAGAAATATTGCTATTCAGAAATTTGAAGCGTTCGAGATGCTGCTTGATGAATCTATTGATCAGATGGAGTCAAGATTCATCAAGATGATGAATGAGTTGGTGATGTTGGGAAAAGAGGTTTCCAAGAGAAAAGTTGCTTCTAAAATCCTAAATGCTCTTCCTGAGAGATGGGATAAGAGGTTCCCAAGAGAGAAGTTGCTTCTAAAATCCTAAATGCTCTTCCTGAGAGATGGGATAATAGTGTCATTATGTTGAAAAACACTCAGGATATGAGTAATATAACTTTGGCTTTACTTTTTTTTAGAGCTCAAGGCTTTGGAATATGATCTAAACAAGAGAAAGAAGAAAGTTCAGCCTGGAGAGGAAGAGAAAGCACCTAAGAAAAGTGTGGCGTTCAAAGCCAAGTCAGAACCTGTCGAATCTTCATCAAAGTCACTGATGGAGATGAGCAAAGAAGAGCTTGCTGAGGAGTACAGCCTGATGGCCAAACGCTTTGAGAAGCTTAATTCCAGGTTTGGTAGTTATAAGAAATATTATCAGGATACTCGTGACAGGAAACCTGAAGGAAGCCACCAAAGTTCTCGGAGATATGAGGAGAGAAGAAACACTGAACCAAGATGCGATCTTGGTAATGAAAGGAGGCAGTCAGATCCAAAGCCCGATCGTAGAGATGAACAGAGACGTACTCATGATGATAGGCACTTAGGAAAGGTTGAAATCTCATCAAGACAAAGGGAACCTGACTCAAGAAGGAACCCTGAGCCAAGAAAGGAGAGAGGAGATGAGCAGACTACATGGTACAACTGTAACAAAGGTGGGCATTATCAGTACGACTGCCCAGAACTGAGTGCACGGGAAAGAGAAGACAAGAGGGCCAAGAGAGACCAGGGGTACGCTAACCGGAGAGCTATGCTTGTTGAGGAAGCTACAGACTCGGATGGTCCTGAAGAGAGGTCGTCTGAACTCTTTTCCGATGAGGAGTACGATGACTTGTGCCTTATGGCTAGAGATGAGCCTGAGGTAACTTCAAATTCTGTGTGTGGTTCACATAGTGGTAGAAACCCTGAGCCAAGCTCAGAGTTAGCCAGAGAAATGAACCTTCAGATCTGTTTAGATCAATTGATGGTTGATTTATCCAGGCTGTAGGAAACTAATGTCTTCTTTGTAGAGGAGAACCTGAAACTAAGTACTGAAGTTCAAAACCTGAATGATCAACTCACTCAGTCACATCTGAAAGAGTCAGCTCAGATTGTGAGACTAACTCAGGAAATTGACATGATCAATGCTGAGCGTCTTCCAAGAGAGAAGATTCTGAAAGAACTGGCTGATGAAGAGCTGGTCAGGAATGAAGAACTGAAAGTACTCAGGAGCAAGTTTGATGACCTCTTTACCAGACATGTAATCCTGAAAAAGAGTGAGGACTCTCTCAAGAAAAAGGTTGCAGTAATGAATAAATCCACAGTGGCTAGAGAGGAAATTAATAGCAGCCAGATTCTTGGGAATGAGAAAAAGGGACTTGGATATGTTCCTAAGAAATCCTCACAAAGTCAATCTCATGTTGCTTCAGGAAGCAACACTGAGAGAGTGTTTGTCCAGGCAGGCAAGGGTACAAAGAAAGTTGTATTCGAAGCCCACAAAACTGATAAGGGTAAGGAAACTCCTGAGACAGTCAGGGTTGCCCCAAAGGTTATCAAGCCAAAACCCAAGGGAAAGGCAAAGCAACCAAAGGAGGCCCCTGAGAGCTCAGACCAGAAGAAACCTCAGCGTAAGCCGAGGAAGACTCAGGCCAAGAGCACTCAGATTGCTCAACAGGGGTATTATCATGCATGGCAATACCCTCAAGGAAGGCCAGGCATGATATCACCTCCATGGTTTTGGCATCGTGAAACCTATAATTGCTTTCAGTTTTCTCACTTGCCTAGGGGGAACCAAAAGCAAGGCCCTCATCAGGGACAAACCTCAAGACCAGCTGTACCAAGGCCTAGGAAGAAAAGGAAGCCAGCCCAAAAGGCACCCACTCAGGCTCCTGTGAAGCCTAAACCTGACACTCATACACCATCTTCTTCTCATGCTAAGAAGAAGAAAGTAGGGTATGTGGATGTTTCTGGGAAACAGATCTACCACTCTGAGGCAATCAGGGTAGTGAAGCAGGTCTGGATCCCGAAAGGTACAGCTGACACCATAGGATCCAACACCCAATGGGTACCTAAAGCCTGATCTGTTTGCAGGTGGATGTGGATCACAACAAGAGGAGAGTAGACTCAACCAAGGTTGTTTAGTACCTAAACAGTGGTTGCTCAAGGTACATGACTGGAATGAAAAGTCTTCTCCAAGAGTTTCAAGCTAAGGATGGTCCACAGGTAACCTTTGGTGATAACTCAAAAGGTTTTACTAAAGGTTTTGGTGTTTTGAAAATAGGTACAGTCGGAGTGGAGAATGTGTCCTTTGTGGAAGGACTAAAGCATAACATATTATCAGTAAGTCAGTTACTGTGACAAAGGTTTCAGTGTTGAGTTCTCATCGAATATATGTTCAGTCAAGAACAAATCAACATAAGTGCTTCTATCAGGTTTTAGGAAAGGTAATGTTTATTTAGCTGATTGGACTAGCACTATTCCTAAATCTTGCTTTGTTGCTAAAAGCTCTTCAGAGCTCAGTTGGTTATAGCATAAACGATTAAACCACCTGAACCTCAAGATTATTACAAAATTTCTAGACTTTCTCTTGTAGAAGGTTTACCTAATAAAGTTTTTAGCAAGGATCATGTGTGCAAGGCTTGTCAGGAAGGGAAGCAGGTCAGAGCATCATTCAAAGAGAAAGCTTCCTTCTCCACTGACAGAGTTCTTCAGTTATTGCACATGGATTTTTTTGGCCCTGTAACACCTGTGAGTATGAATGGTAGGAAGTATACCCTTGTGGTTATTGATGACTACTCTAGATATATTTGGGTTATTTTCTTGTTAAATAAAAAGGAAACACGGGTGAAGCTTCCAGAGTTGCTCAGAAGACTCAACAATGAGAAGAATCAGTCTATTTCTAAGACCAGATCTGACAAGGGCACTGAGTTTATAAATTCATATATTTTTTATTTCTGTAATGAACTTGGTATTGCTCATGAGACTTCTGCAGCCAGAACCCCACAATAGAACGGTGTCACTGAAAGGAGGAACAGGACACTGAAGGAAGCTGCCAGGACCATGTTGGCTGAGTCAGGATTGCCCAAGAAGTTCTGGGCTGAGTCAGGATTGACCATGTTGGAGATAGAGTATACCATTTGAAGAAAGCACTCCATGGATTTAAGCAAGCTCCTAGAGCTTGGTATGATACCCTCTCAGACTGACCATGGGTTCAGGAAGGGAACCGTGGATAGGACTTTATTCAGGATCACTGAAGGTGATGACATTCTCTTGGTCCAGATTTATATGGATGACATAATATTTGGATCACCAAATCATCAGCTATGTGAGAAGTTCTCTAAGTTGATGATTGGTAAATTTGAAATGTCTATGATAGGAGAGATGAACTTCTTTTTAGGATTGCAGGTCAAGCAGACTAATCAAGGGACTTTCATTAATCAGGCCAAGTATACAAGAGACTTGATTCAAAAGTTTGGAGTTCAGAATTGCAATCCGGCCAGGATCCCTATGAACATAAATTGGAATATGGATCCTGACACTGAAGGAGTTTCAGTGAATCAGACTGAGTACTGAGGGCTGATTGGATTGTTATTGTACCTGACTGCAAGTAGGCCAGACATTACTTTTGTGGTTGGTGTGTGTGCTAGGTATCAGTCTAACCCCAAGAGAAGTTATTTGGAGGTTTCTAAGAGGATACTTAAGTATTTGAAAAGGACAGCCAATATGGGACTATGGTATCCTTCATATGACAACTTAGAGTTGACTGGTTATTCAGATGTAGATTATGGAGGTTGTAGGATTAATAGGAAATTAACCTCAGGGACATGTCAGTTTTTGGGGAGTAAGTTGATCTCGTGGTTTAGTAAGAAACAGAATTCAGTGGCGACATCCACAACAGAGGCTGAGTATATGGCTGCAGGTAGTTGTTGTGCTCAGATTTTATGGTTGAGGCAACAATTGAGAGACTACCAAGTGTTTGCAAATGAGGTCCCAATCTATTGTGACAACAATGGTACTATAGAAATCACTCAGAACCCAGTGCTTCACACAAGGTGCAAGCATGTGGATATTAGGCATCACTTTATTCGAGATCATGTAGAGAAGAAGGACATTAGGATGGAGAAAATTCACACTGACAGACAGAGAGCTAACATCTTGACTAAGCTGTTGGCTGAAGCAAGGTTTATGGAACTGTCAGTGGAGTTAGGTCTCTTAGATTCGGGAGAGCAGTCAGTGTAGGATCTAGGGAAAACTCAGGCCAAACTTGACTCAGCGAGGTATCAGGGTGCTACAATATCTCCCTGACAGGTATGAGTTCAATCCTGACTCTTGTGAATTTGAAGCGTCTCACTGAGTCCTTCGTCCTAAAAATCTTCATTAAATGCATTCCGTTTTCATTAAAATGCATCTTTTGATATTTAAACCCATGCGTGTCAGAGCATTTAATGCGCACAGTTACTCTTTCATATATGTGTCTGTTTTATACGGAATATGACTGACTTGGGTAAATGATTGTACTTGAGATAAATTTTGGTCTTTCATTTCAGAATTGTTGGGATATGATTTAGTTTTGATGACTTTCCAAAACAACATGTAATAGGTTTGAAAGCAGTCAGGATAGTATCTTTTGTTTCAGGTCAGGCTAGGTTAGTTTTCAGTAGAATAGGTTGTTCAGTTGAGGGGGAACTCAGCAAGGGGGAACTCTGCAACACAGCCTGAGAATATCAAGATGACACAAAGAAAGAACTGATTGAAGCCATGCCAGAGACCTGAACCAGAAGAGAAGCCTGAAGGATATCCCACTGAGTATAAACCGGGCT
The DNA here is from genome assembly GCA_947034835.1 of Ballota nigra. Taxonomy (NCBI): domain Eukaryota; kingdom Viridiplantae; phylum Streptophyta; class Magnoliopsida; order Lamiales; family Lamiaceae; genus Ballota; species Ballota nigra. Next base: position 92,776,267 of record OX344720.1, read on the forward strand.
GATCTAAGCTAAGTCAGGTGAACCACTCAGTGAAGAGCATGATCATAAGGATCAGTGCTACACCAAGTAGGCCCTGAAGGAGTCAGGCTACTGTGGTCAGGAAAGTTTGTCATTCGGCCTTATGACAAACTTCTTGGAGTGATCTTCAAACAGTCTCTGAAGGACAACTACACTGAAGACGTTCAGTCCACTGAAGATCATCAGTCAGTGAAGGAGGAAGCTACCTAAAGTCAGTGGGTCTTGGTCAACCCACTGAGTCAAAGATCCGTGAATCCAGACCACGTGGACCAATCAGCACGAGGCAGAAACTCTGACACTGACAAGGCCGAATTCCAAGAAAAGTGGGTGAAACCATTAATTGTATGGATTCAAATGTAATTTCCTCCAACGGTTACATTTGAATCCACACTATAAATACAAGCTCATAGCTACGTATTCAAGTGTGTTGTGTGTGAAGAAAGAAAAATCAACACCTACAAGCTAGAAGAGTGTGTGAGTTGTTAGGGAGTCATAAGGAAGTGTTGCTCACACCCACGATACTGACCTTTAGGGTTATCACTTATATTCATTGAGTGTCAAGCTTGTAACTCATAGCTTAGAGAGGTTTTCCTAATCTTAGCTTTAAGGCTAACACATTGTAAAGGAAAACCTCACCTAGTTGGAGAAAACCAAACCAAACTAAACCCTTTCAGAAGAATGTTAGGCTTGTAGTGAGGTGAGGAGAGGCAGCCCAGGGAGTGGCGTGAGTCCAGTTGTAAGTGCACCTTGGCACGTTAAAAATAAGAATCCATTTAGTTGATTTCCTATTGAATCATGCCGTGGATGTAAGAGCTTGAGTCTCTGAACCACGTTAAACTGAGCGTACTTATCTTTAAAAGTATTTACTAAAGTGTTGTGAAAATCTGCTCACTGAGAGTATTGTTAAAAAGGAAAACTTTAGTTAAGTATTCAGGTCAGGGAGATTCCTCTCACTGACCAGTTCAGGCAACGCACTCGAGAGTTCAGCATCTCGAGTCACTGCCCTGCTTAGAGCATGAGCCTCCAAGTCTCACTGACTTGGTAGTTCAGCCTCTTAGCAGAGCAGTGACTTGAAGTGAAACCTCTCGAGTCACTGCCTTATTACGAGACTGAGCTTGCAAGTCAGTTACACTGACTTGAGTGCTCTGACTCGTAGCAATGCAGTGACTTGAGTATTATTCACTCTTGCTGATCTCCCTGAGGTAAAGGTTTTAAACAAAAAAAATTGCTCCTGAATTCCCATTTTGATTTTTGAAATCGGGACCAACAATTGGTATCAGAGCGGGTTGTTCACATGACCACTGATCCAGTCTTGTTAAGAAAAATGGTCTACCGAACAGATCTTAAACGTTTTAAACTATGGGAATTCCTGCATATTTCGAACTATTACTTATACTCTGACATTATTCTTGTAATAGAAAATCATTTGGTTAGAAGTTTTGGAATCATCAAAAAGGGGGAAATTGTTGGGATATGATTTAGTTTTGATGACTTTCCAAAACAACATGTAATAGGTTTGAAAGCAGTCAGGATAGTATCTTTTGTTTCAGGTCAGGCTAGGTTAGTTTTTAGTAGAATAGGCTGTTCAGTTGAGGGGGAACTCAGCAAGGGGGAACTCTGCAACACATCCTGAGAATATCAAGATGACACCAAGAAAGAACTGACTGAAGCCATGCCAGAGACCTGAACCAGAAGAGAAGCCTGAAGGATGTCCTACTGAGTGTAAACCGGGCTGATCTAAGCTAAGTCAGGTGAACCACTCAGTGAATCACTTCAGAGGCCAATCGGATCAGCAAGGAAACTGGGAAGGTGGAGGCCAGGATTACTTGGGCTGAGCAAAAACTTCATACCAATATGGAGATCTTTGGGAAGAAGTTGGAGGCCAGCATCGCCGGTATTTCTTTTGCAGGAACTGGGATTGCGACTGGAGTAAACATGGTGAAGGAGAGAGTGTTGGAGGTTCAGTCCTTAGCTTCCTTCATCGTCAACAGTGGGCAGGAGGTCCTTAGGGATGCTCTGCCTCAAGCCAAGGATGATGTCAAAAAGGGGGAAGAGAAGAAGAAAAGATCCTTCCCTGAGGCATCGGAGGCTCAGTCTACTCCAAGGAAAACAGAGAGATTGGCGGCTATGGCAAAGGCTAATGGCCCTTCAGAAAAACAAGTTCAAGCTCAACTCCCATCCATCCCTGAAGAAAGCTCAGAGCGCTCACCACTTAGCACAAGGAAGAACCCGATTTCCATAAATACCAATGAAGTGGCATCCTTGTGCAAAGAGGCTTGGGGTTTGCCCCATGAGAAGAGTGAGGCTCAGTGCAGAACAGAGATTGCTGAAAAGGAGAAGATACGCATCCTTGAGAAGAAAGTTGAAAAGCTTTCAGAGCTGACTAAACTTCAACGGAGGGAGCTGGATAATGGGATCCTGAGTATGTTGAGAATGAAGAAGGCGAAGTCGGAGCCAAGGAAGTACAGGAAGAGGCCGACACCAAAAAAATCTACAATACTTCAAGTCAGAAAATCGGAGGTGACAATGAGGTAAGCTCTTATCGATGAGTTTATCTCAGAGACTCTAAAAGAGTTTTAGGTTGATGCAAGGGATGAGTTCGTCAGACTTTGGTACGTAGTGAAGAAATGGGGCGACACTGAAGACATCAATGCCCACTTCACTGACTACATGATAGACAATCATCCTGAACTGATTCAGAAGATCATGGAGGAAGCTGACGCAGCCAATGTCCAAGTGAAGGCCCCTGAGTTCATTGCACGACCACCACCTCTAATCCCTGGTTCGAACAAGCATGATACACAAGCTATTATAACTGAAGTTTTGAAGATTGCAAAAGCTGAAGGATTTGTGAACCAGCCTAAGAGAGTTGAAGAGCTGAAGGTCAGAGTCTATGTTGGTTATAGACTCGAGCCTGAAATGAGATTAGTTTAGGTGTTCACAACCTGTTGTAATAGATTAGATCATTGTACTCAATATCATATCATCAATGAAATCTATTACATTTGCCCATAGATAAAAACTCATTGTCTTTTTTGCTGTTATTTAAATTTTATACTTTATCAAGTATTTCTCTAACACTGACTTATCTTATAGATAGGATTTTATTTCCTCTAAGTGTTTTGAGGATCTTTTCAGTGTTTTGGCATCATCAAAAAGGGGAAAATTGTTGGGACAATGTCAGTTTTGATTAGATCCCAAAGCCCCTGAAGAGATGATTTGCCTTAATGTGTTTTGGTTAGGCTATTCTTGGTTAGATTTGTACTTAGTCATTTTACATTTCACAGGAACTCAATGAGAGGAGTACTCATTGATGACAATCAAGACTGAAGCCTGAAGACACAAAAGCACCATCCTGAACTTACGGCAGTCTCTCTAAGCTGGCTGAGTAAGTGTCAGTGATGAAGAGTATGACCGTGAGGTCACTACTAACTCAGTCTTGTAGGGAACAGGATGACACTGAGTAATGGGAAAAGACTTGGAGTAGGGCCAAGCAATGCAAAAGGAATGCCAGCGTTAGGACAAGACCGTTGTTCTTGAGATAAAAAGAACTTAATGAGACAAGCCTGAAGCATAGGAATAAGTTCTGACATTCTCACCAACCTGATGACGTGGACCAATCCAGGAAGGACACGCACGTACGGACCTGACATGAAGACTGAATTCAGACTGCACTTTTCAACGGGCAAGCATTAAATGCACTACCAAATCCATGCAAGGACGGCTGTTGCATGGGAGATGTATCCGTTGAACAAACCCTACGTAGATGACCTAGAAAGTTATCTCTTACAACGGATAGTTTTCAAAGTCACCTATAAATACAGAAGGTCTTGAACCCATTCAAGGTTACGGGAAATTTCCAAGCCAGAAATTACTCAAACTCTCAAGCGTTCAAAAGCATTCAGCGTTCAAAGAAGCACTCGAAAACCATAAATTTCCCAAGTATTTCTTAGCAAAGAGAGTTATTATGTATTCCACTGAGCGTTCATTGTAATATCTTAAGCTTAAAAGTGATTATCCATCCTTAACATAGCTTAGCCTTGTAAGGATAATCACAACCTTAGTTGGAAACAAAACTGAAACCAAAACCCTCTTGTCAGGTTTGTTGGTTAAGGTTGTTAGTGAGTTAGAAGAAGGAAGTAAGGGTCAGTGAGTGTAGCTGATTCTGGTGCACCTTGACACGTTAAAAACAAGTCAATCCTTAGTGGATTCTCCTGTTAAATCAGGATTGTGAACGTAGGAGCTTGAGTCTCTGAACCACATTACTTCCTTGTGTTTTTTATTGCTTTGATTATTGATCTTAACTGTTTATTCATTAAGTCATTCATTGCATTGTTTATCAAGCTTGAATCAATTAGCCTGATCATTAAACTGAGCACTGCCCTTCTAATCACTACTTTAGAAAAGAGTAATCAAGTTTTCAGAAAGCAAACTTTAACAAGACTATAAACTTTCAAGGCTCACGCATTCCGCACTGAACTCAAGTTTATAGTTAGCCAACTTACCAGCATTCATTTGCAGTTAGTAGGTATGTTATCAACCCTGAGTTCTACACCACTCTGAGAAAGGGGACTCAGTCAGTTGAAAGAAAAGAAAAAATTTGTATACGTGTATTTCCCCCCCCCCCCCCCATACACGTATCTCTCAGTCTTGTAACGGGACCAACAGTATGCCTATAATGCTTCTTAGAAATATTGACTAAAAGTTAGGATTGTGTAATGGAAGCAGATTGATAATTACGAAATTTGGAAATCATATTCAAGAAGCTGAGATAATTTATGGAATAAACATTTGAAGTAATGTATACACCCCTCCGAATGACCCTGACTAATTCAAGGAATACTTTGTCATTTAGGATTTAGAGGAGATAGTTTTAGGTTCTTTTGTGTTTTACAATGACAATATATTAATGTTAAGGTCAATTACTGTCGACTGTGGGTGTCTATTTTCCCTAGCCTGTTTTCACACATGGACAATTAATTACATGTTGCAGCCTCGAAAGTTAAAAGCAAAAGAGGATTAAAAATTATTTACCTTGATTTCAATGGAAGACAATACAAGTATACAACAAATGTTGTCTACAGAGAAGTTTCTAGAAGTTTGCAATTTGAAGTAATATTGTCTTATAGTATTTTGAGATTGATTGTCTGAATTTATTTTTTAAATATTTTTCAAATCAATTTATTTATTCATATTTAATATTTCCATTATTTATTAAATTACAATTAGAATTTTAATATATTATACTAGAATTACTAAATATTTAAATTAACGACATTAGTTATTATAATTTGAATTAATAATAACAATTTTATATCCGCTTCGCAAAATTCACAGAAAATAACACTTGTTAAGTAAAATAATGTCAACAGCCCTACATATTTTTACTCCAAAAATCTAATTTAAAAAAATATATCAAATTAAAATATAAAATACTAAGTGAGACCCAAACATTCATTATACTGATACTAGTAATTTACACCCTAGGAATTGGCTCTTTGCATTTATTTGGATATTTCGTGAGTATCCAAAAGAAATTATATTAAATAAAAACTATTAAAGTAATAATAAGTAAATAATTTATCGATAAGAGGAATTAATTGGGGAGGGGAACGAAATAAAGTGTGTTTTGTGTGATGCGGAACCGGAGTCAGTGGAGAATTTCTTCATCAAATGTCATGTGGCGGATAGACTGTGAAGGAGATGCTTGGAGTGGCTTGAGGTGCCCTACTGCTTTACCTGGAAAGATAGTAGATCACTTTCTACTTTTCTCAGGATTATGGAGGAAGAAGAAAGGAAAATCTCTTGGAGTTGTTTTTTGAGAATGTGTGATATGGGTGATTTGAAAGACAAGAAACAACTATATGTATATTTCAAGGGGGAGAGATCAAGGAGGAAAAAATGATGGAGGAAATTAAAGGAAGAACTGGGGCTTAGTTATTGGTGAAACATAAGATATACTGTAATTCTAACCTTAAGGATTTGCCAGTTTCCCCTAGTTGGGTGATTGATCGATTCATGTATGCATTGCATTGGGTTGCTCAAACATTGTAGGCATTTCATGTGCTGTGTGTATTGAGGAATAAAAAAAAAATTGTCCAAAAAATAATAATAGTAAGTAAATAATACTTGAGAAATCTTTTCCAAAATTAATTCTAATTTGAAAAAAAAAACAATCGAGGAAGCCATACCTCGAATATAGAGGAATGCAAAGTCATCAATAAGTAAGTGCGACACTAAAACAAGCATGCACCTAATTTGACTCACTTTTTTGTCTTCAAATCATATGGTTATTTCTAACTACGATATTTTAAATAATGAAAGAGAGATTCCATACATCTTTCTTTATTCTTGTCACACTTGAGTTTTACATTTTCCCATGCAAAATGTGGGAGAAAAAAAAGGAAAAGTATGCTATTTGAGTGATAATATAGAAGTATGAATATATTAAAGATGATCTAAAGATACAAAGAGACTACCATTCCACGGATTAAGAGAGTGTTTCGCTGAGCTTATAAGCTATTTAAAACAACTTACAAGTTATTTAAGAGCTCATAAGCACTATCGTTCAATTAGGCCTCATTTGGACCTATGCCACTTTGCCAGAGGACTCATGATTTCTGGATGGTTGATAATGAAAGTCGGGTTGGTACATGTCTCCTCAAGAAAATATCCAATAAGCTGTAATCAGAGCAGCTAAAAATAGAATGGAACAATAGATGATACTAGAACAAATCAAAGATAAAATTTATCTACTTTGTCTAACAATCTAGCAGTTGTTTGCGGAGGAGGGCATTTAATATTGAACTTCAAACATGCATCCACAAGGAGGTCGGGAATATTCAGATTTGCCATCTTCTCCAACTCGTCTATCATATCATTTCGCCTGGGAAAAAAAAAACTGAAATCTTGCACGTCGTTGTCCAACCAGATAATATCAATTCACATCCTCTAATTTAGGCTTAAAATTGATAGGGTAGAAAAAGGAAAGATTTATATTGGATCCAATTAATGTACATAAATTGATATTAACTTGACATACCTAAAAGGAGGAGTAAAGTCAATGACAATGGGACCTTTGTCCATTCCATTGGCATGGTATTTAACTTCATTTCCTTAACCATCCCTACAGCAAAGATTTATTTATTTATTTTCAGCCCAACAACATAACAGATATAGCACCTACCGCTCAGTATAACTATTAACTTGAGTTAGCTCCATCAAATCATAGTAATCGGCGTAAGGCATGTAGAAGTCGCACGTAGTGAACTCTGGGTTATGTGTTAAATCAATTCCTTCATCCCTAAACTGTTTGCCACCAACGACTAGTTCCTTGAGACGCAATTCAGGCGCATGAAAAGCGTCGTATTGTGGTGGGTGACAAATGGCAGCAACCATCGGCGTTTCAGAAATTCAAAAATGAAATCTGAGGGCAAGCAAGAGATACTCACCTCCATAAAATTTCGTCCCTCAAGAGAGTGCCTCACCCTGATCGATGTATGAAATAATTCTCGACCTGGTCCTAAAAATTTGGCTAACCAGCATCAAATCCAAATAACGATGCCTATATCGTGTTTCCTAGATAACATGCAAATAACAAACATGGGTAAGTTGAAGCAACGAGAGAATTAGTTTAGTACCTGATCCTTCAATACGGATTTCTAGTCTGGCCTGGGCTGGGACCCAGACATCAGTATTCTGTTGAAACTACTAATTAGATGTTAACCAACAAGCCAAACACAACACTATTTATACACCAAAAATCAAAGTCACCTTGGACCAAGTTTTGGGCGGGGCATCATGTGGAGACAGTGAGACAACACTATAAATGTTTTAGGGAAAACACTCAGCTCTCCCCTCTTACTTTTACCTACAAAATAAGGTTACCTGCCTTACTATCACAAAAGCTCAAGCGAGGAAACCAACAATTCATTTTTTAAGAAAATTTTAAACTTTCAGTCGGCTGAAAATAGTTCAACATAAGCTTATCATGAAACTATATTCAAATATCTAATATTTGGTCAGGAGTATCACTAATCTGGGTCGGTGATATTATATTATAATTGTTGTAAATTTTCTTAAACTTAGATTAATGATACTTCTGATGAGATTATCGATACTCCTAGTCAAATATTCGATACTTTAAAACAATTTCATAATAAATTTATCATAAATTCATATAAAAGTTACTCCAACAAGACAAATATGACCAACTATCCGTTGGAAATTGGTTAAACAAAAGGGTTTATACCCTAACTTTGACTAATTTTTTTAGGAATGAAAACGTTAATCTTTGGGAAAACAAAATTAACAAGGTTGTTCTAACGTGGTATATTTAATATCTCAAAACTGATTTCCGGTGAGTGAGAAATTAATTTGGAAAGTTAGACAATTATTCACATGTGTTGAATAATTGCATAGGAAAGAACAATGAAGTTCCATCCAACATAGAATATTTACAAGAAGTGTTCCTTGGATATAAGAAGGAAAGTATTCATGTTCTTCAACTTGGTACATGGGGATCCTAACCATGGACCACACACGCGCGCGCCCCGCCCCGCTCGGGCCCGCGTCCGTGGGTCGTGGGTCGTGGGTCGTGGTTCTTGGCAATTGGGCTTTGGGGTCTACCTATATTTTTAGAGTACCAAAAATATGAAAAGGCTCAATACCTTTTTGGGCCGAACCGGTTTGGGTGGCCCATTCGAATTTGGGTCAGCCCACGAACATGATTAATACACTCAAGTAATGATTAATACACTCCAGATTTCAAATTTAATTTTAAATTGAAATATTCGATGGAATATTCTGTTCTTTCTTCCCAAGAAAGAGATAACGTCTCTATCCACTGATTTCGTGGTCAGTCCACGATTTTCTCAATCGATCGTCCTCATCTGTAGTGCAGATTTCTGCCTATATATACCCCTTCATATCCAGACTTTCGTACTCACCTTTCAGCCTCTAAGAAAGCCTTTCGCATATACTAATTTCGTTCAGTTCGAAATTTCAATTTCGTTCGTCGAGAGTTTATACACGGTGGTGTTGCCGGTGTAAACTGTTAAACCGTTTTACCTTTGAAGACTCTAATAGGAAATATTCTAGAGATACTCAAGATATTCCCACATTAGATAAGATCAAATCAATTTAAAATAATTTGAATTGATATGTGAATATTTGTAGAGTTGTTGAAATCATCTTCTCCGTGTATATCTATATTTCTGTTGTACACCTTTTATAAATAGTGGAAATCGTATCACCTGTGATTTACGGTGAGTACAATATTCATTCTCACATGGTATCACCAGATAACACCGCAAAACCTTTAATTCCCATATTTTAAATTAGCCGTTCCGAGCTTATCTCTTAAGCACCGCACCGAAACAACTTCCTCCCATCTTATTCTTCTTCTTTATCACACGTAACTTTCCATATCAAATCCTCATTTCCTATTCTTTATTCTCTCTCTAAAACTCTACCTTTTTTCTTATTTCTTCTCCAATTAATTTCAATGGCGGCTGAATCAATTCCGTTAGCAACGTTAATTCATATGGTCACTATTAAGCTGACTGCCGCGAATTTCCTCCTCTGGAGAAATCAGGTTGTTCCCATGTTACGTTGTGACGGAGTCTATTCTTTCGTTGACGGAACTACAACGGAGCCATCTCCAACAATCAAGGATGACGAGAACAAGGATGTTCCAAATCCTGAATTCACCGCTTGGTGTAAACGACATGATCGTGTCGTAAGTTTACTTCTCTCTTCACTCACTGAAGAATCCATGTCCGAGGTGCTTGGTTTGACGAAGGCTCGAGATATTTGGGTTACCTTGGAGGCTGTTTTCAGTCCTTCTACTCCTTCACGTGCGCATCAGTTGCGCGACGAGCTCCAATTCCTAAAGCGGGGCTCGAGTTCTGTAGTCGATTTTAGCCGCAAGTTCAATGAGATTTGTCATCAACTTGCAGCAATTGGAGAGACGGTTTCCGACGGAGATAAAACTCGTTGGTTCCTGCGCGGACTTGGCCCTCAATTTAGTACTTTTACTGATGTCTGCATGGCTATCTCTCCCCTCCCACCTTTTCGCGATTTGGTCGCTCAAGCCCGCGATCATGAGCTTCGCAGCAAAGCCATGGGTGTTGATTCAACTCCGTCGCCTGCTGCTTTCTATGCTTCACGTAGTGGCAATAATGGTGGTGTTGGAAAACCAGGCCGTGGAGGACATTCAAGTGGTGGTCGTGGTGGTCGTCAATACTCCGGTAGCAGTCAACAACAAGGACGGGGTGGTGGCCAACATCAGGGGCACGTTGGTGGCAACCGTGATTTTCCCGGGAATGTAGTTGGCGGTAATAATGCAGATTCTAGTCGGAAAACATACACCCCGAAGTGTCAAATATGTCGGGGTCCACATTATGCAAGCCACTGTCCGGATCGCTACTCTCGTGCCCCCTCGTCTCAGTCCGCCCATATTGCCCAAGCCTTTGGAGCTCAATGCGCTATTTCCCCTTCTACCCAATATGATTGGTACGTTGATACTGGAGCTTCGGCACACATGACCTCTTCTACCACGTCCTTAGATGCATTCGAATCTTACACTGGTAATGGTAAAGTAATTGTCGGTAATGGTGACGCTCTCCCTATCTCTCATTTGGGCTCTAAATTTGTTAATAACAAGTTACCTTTACTTGATGTTTTGGTTGTTCCACACATTACAAAAAATCTTCTCTCTATTAGTAAATTAACATCGGATTTACCTGTTGATGTTTTATTTTCTAACTAGTCTTTTACTGTTCAGACTCGGCAGACAAAGGAGGTTCTAGCAAAGGGCAGGTGTAAAGATGACTTGTACATCTTGGATCGTTGCACTACAGCTTTAGTAGCAGCTTTGCATTCTAGGGATTTAAAATCTTCTTTTGAAATGTGGCATTTTTGTTTAGGACATATTCCTATCTCTATTATTCAATTATTGAACAAGTTGGGTCATTTAAGTGTTACTTCTATTTTACCAAAACCTACAATTTGTTCGTCTTGCCAGTTAGCTAAAAGCAAAAAATTGTCTTTCTCTTTAAATGACAAACGTGCTTCATTTGTTTTGGATTTGGTTCATTGTGACTTATGGGGGCCTGCACCTATTGAATCTTGTGATGGTTTTAAATATTATGCTGTGTTTGTTGATGATTTTTCACGTTTCTCTTGGTTGTATCCTATGAGTGCAAAATCAGAATTTGTTGCATCAACAGCTTTACTATCATCTCTTTCTCATTCTCAGGTACCAAAAGGTTTTAAGTCTGCCCTCAAGCAACCTCATTGGCTCGCCGCTATGAAAGAGGAAATGGGTGCCTTACATTCCAATGACACATAGGATTTAATTACATGCCCACCAAATGAGAACGTTGTTGGATCAAAGTGGGTCTTCCGCACAAAGTACAAGTCTGATGGCTCAATCGAGCGCTACAAAGCCCGATTGGTCGCTCAAGGCTTCACTCAGATCCCTGGGTTTGATTTTTCCCATACGTTCAGTCCCGTTGTTCGTGCTGCCACAGTACGAGTGATATTGGTTATTGCTGTCCACCGCCATTGGCCATTGCATCAACTTGATGTTAAGAACGCCTTCTTACACGGTGTTCTCGAAAAGCCTGTTCTCATGGTCCAACCTCCAGGCTTCATCGATCCTCGTTTTCCACATCATGTTTGCCGACTCAAAAAGTCTCTTTATGGCCTTCGCCAGGCCCCTCGCGCTTGGTTTGATCGCTTTAGTGCTTTTCTCTCCAGTTTGAGTTTTACACGGCAGGGCAGACACTTCCTTATTCTTTTTACATCATCCTGATTACACTATTTTCTTGCTTTTGTATGTTGATGATATAATTATTACTGGTAGTAATTCCTCTATTTTGCAGAAATTCATTGCTCGAGTGCACTCGGAGTTTGCAGTGAAGGACCTAGGAAGTCTGAATTATTTTCTTGATCTTGAGATCACTCATTCAGACAAAGGTTTGTTCGTGGACAGGCCAAATATGCTCATGACATACTGACTCGAGCCTCCTTGCTTGACTCAAAACCGATTTCCACACCCCTATCTGCAGGGGAATCACTTGTCAGTACGGGTGAAGCATTCAAAGATCCAACACTATATCGTTCACTAGTGGGTACTCTTCAATACCTTACAATCACCCGCCCAGACTTAACTTATGTTGTCAACCACGTGAGCCAGTTCCTCCAGTCTCCCACGGTTGATCATTTTATGGTTGTTAAGCGAATTCTTCGCTACGTCAAAGGCACTATCCATTTTGGCCTCACCTTTTCCTCCTCGCCTAACTACAACATTCTTGCATATTCTGACGCAGATTGGGCTCGTTGTGTGGAAACACGTCGTTCCACTTATGGTTATTCCATTTTCTTAGGAGGTAATCTTGTCTCTTGGAGTGCAAAGAAACAGCCTACGGTTGCTCGCTCAAGTTGTGAGTCTGAATATCGTGCACTTGCCAACACTGCTGAAGAGATGGTTTGGCTTACTCACTTGCTTCGTGAGCTTCGAGCACTACCCCCCTCGCGACCTCTCCTCCTTTGTGACAACAGGAGTGCATTATTTCTAAGTCAAAATCCAATTGCTCACAAACGTGCAAAACATATTGACATAGACTGCCATTTTATTCGAGAGCTTGTCTCAAGTCGAAAGCTAGATACACAATTTGTGCCTTCCAATCTTCAGGTCGCTGACATTTTCACCAAGAGCCTTGCTCGACCAATGTTCGAGTTTTTAAGGTCCAAGCTACGTGTAGATGAAAATCCCTCACTTCGCTTGAGGGTGGGTAATAGGGAATATTCTAGAGATACTCAAGATATTCCCACACTAGATAAGATCAAATCAATTTAAAATAATTTGAATTGATATGTGAATATTTGTAGAGTTGTTGAGATCATCTTCTCCGTGTATATCTATATTTCTGTTGTACACCTTTTATAAATAGTGGAAATCGTATCACCTGTGATTTACGGTGAGTACAATATTCATTCTCACAGACTCATGCGCACGATACCGTAAGCACTATACGGGGCGTATTCAGTCTTGCGGAAAAATAACTTTCCTTGACTCGATTTTTTTTTTACGAATTCATTTCGTACTTATTTTTTCGTGCAGTGTTCGAGACACACCTCATATAAACAACACTATCATGCACATTGCAAAAATTGCCAAAAGACATCACATTGTAAATTGATCATGTAAACTCTACTATGGAGCGATATTAAATGACAAAGCCATTTCATGAATCAATTTACTTGCTGACACCGCAGCAAAAGGAGTAGAGTAAGAGGGTGTTTGGCTGAGCATATAAGCTCTTTAAAACAGTTTATAAGTTATTTAAGAGTTTATAAACACTATTAATGTGTTTAACAAAATAAAATATTTAACAATTTATAAGATTATAAAATAAACTCCTAACAACTTATAAGCTATAAAAAAAATAAGTTGAGATTTCCCAATTTATTTTTCTAACCACCCCCACCCCACCCCTCCTCTACCCCCATTCACCTCCACTTCAACATAATTTTTTTTATTTTATATTAAAATTAAAATTTAAAAAATATTTATTATAATTCTCAAACATCTTATAAATGTATTAACCAAACACTTTAACAACTTATAAGATACTTAAAAGTTATATTTTATAAACTTTTAAAATAATTTATAAGATGGTAGTGCTTATAAAATATTTTAAATAAGCTTAGGCAAACCGACTCTTAATCCATCCAAACTAAGCTATGTCTATTATGAAATGTGTGTTGTTATTTTGGTGGTATTGTGATTAAAAGAATTCCGCCACATCTAAAAGTTCGAATAAGTCCGAACTTGTAGAAGGGTGTGAAATTAATTCATTTAATTATTTCTTTTACACTCCTCCCCACTCATGGGCCGAACTTAATTTTCCCTTTTTTGGGAGGCCCAATGAGTGGACATTTTAATATGGGTGAAGTTGCTCTCAGCGGGAATCGAACTCATGATCTTTGTCCGGGCGTAAGCTTTTTGGCTTTGATAATATGAAAGAATTCCGTCTCATCTAAAAATCCGAACTTATAAAAGATTATAGAATTAATTTATTTAATTATTTTCTACGTAACAATCTTTCATTATGAATAGTAGCTTCTCTGGCCAGTTACAGCCAAAATACCCGATATATTTAAATATTAATATAGTGAGCCTAGGCGCCTAGCTGACAAAATTTGCGCTGTGGAGTTCAAGCTCCAATCCATTTTGGGAACATACCATTTTTTATTATTCTTTTTAGTACTTGAAGTATGCTAATATAATTTCATTCAAGTTTCCTAACTGAGTTGTTAGAAATATAGCCTTTGATATATCTTATATAAATTGAATAACGTTGCAAATTGTAAAATTTTTAAAGTGGTAAAATCGTCAATAAATATATGTGTCTGAAAAAAAATTCTCCAACTCCAATTTATATATACTTCATATTTTCTTCACTACCCTATTATCTCTATCTCAATTCCATGATCAATATTTAGTGTTCTTTAAATTTTTGTTTACATATTAAATGGACAAAAATAATAGGAAACTCAATGTATACATAAAATTTTCAATTTTTATTGATGAGTTTAGTGTATAATTAAAAATTATATAATTAACTGAATAAATACAAGATACTCAGGTATATATTATCTCATTAAATTTATATATTAGTAAAAAGTATACGTACAATTTTCAATTTATGATGAGTTTAGTGTATAATTGAAAATTATATATAATTAATTGAATAAATACAAGATACTCAAATATATATTATCTCATTAAGTTTATATATTAGTAAAAAGTATTAGTAAGAAATATTAATAACGATCAAAGTGTACATGAACATTAAATCTACTTTAAATTTTTATATATGCTAAAATTTATCAACATTCAAATCGTATGTTGCATGGGAAAGATAACAATAGTAATGATATAAAGTGTCAAAAACCTGGGAACCCCATTATTCCAATTATATCTCCACGCTTCACTGAAGAATGAAATCGAGCAAACTCTTCTTCGTGTAAATCCGATTTCCTAAAAAAACTCATAATAAGTATTTAAAATGATAAAATGATTTTTAAGGAGTATGACAGGGTTAGAGAGGAAATTACCTAGCATCACCCATAATTTGAACCTTATAGCACCATCTCCATTTAGGTCATAAAGGAATAGCTTTAATGATGAGGATCGTTTGTTCATAAGCCGGCCTTGCATAAGAAACACCCAAAACATTATTCACAAAGTAATAATGACTTAACATATAATAATAATTTCTTTTACCAGCTATTCTTGCTTCAACGTCTTTAAGATGATCCCCACTATTTAAACTTTGATATTTCTTTACATACTCGGGAATGCTGATATTAGCTTCAAATTTGTGGGGATACGGATTAATTCCTGCTGCCTTCTCAGCAGCAACAACTCCTACCCTATTTTCAAAATATGTTTGCGTAAAAAAGTTGAATTCCGTGAACAAAGCTTCTTTCAGGAAATAAATAAACATTTATTTTTATATATATAAAGAAAAGCTCTCGATGTATTAGACCTATACCTACCACTGGATCTATGCCTTCGTCTTCTCCAGCAGTAGCAGTAGCAATTTTCTTTCCCGTTGTAGAGATCTGCAGTGTATTCTAAACCATTACAAAAATAACTTGATATACATATATATGTCAAATCCATATCCCCCAACACTTCAAGCTTTACCGAATACTTCTTCCGTCCCTATCTTTTTTACCCATTTTACGTAGAAAAACATCTTCATTTTGTTTCATTGCATCATAAAAAAAATCATTTTATCAATTTAAATACTATAAAGTAAATTTCACATTAAAGTAATATTATCAAATGAAAATAAAAAGGGGGAGGAGGTAGTCCGTATTAATTAGTTGTACAAAACCATTATCAAACACTGTAATTTCTGTTTAATTAAGTTCTTCTGATGTCAACTATAAACATCCTAAACTACATATACTTAATTGTGGGTTCCCATCCAAAAAAAGGTTTAGTTATCCTAATGGCATAACTTATAAAAATGGGACTAGTAAAGACAAGGATTTCAATTAACAGAACTTAAGAGTCCCGTGGCTCACAATCTAGTTATATAATCAAACGAAATTTCAGCTGAAATAGTTGGCATTTCCTTGGCATTAATATTCATTTATCGCACACTCAATTCAGTTCATTAAAATTATAAATCCATTGAATTGTCAATCTAGAAACAAATACAAACCATCAACACATCAAAACTTAAACCAAGAAATCTAGCTTCAAAACCTAAGTATGAAAACTAATTTTGAAAAGTAGATTTGCTTTGCGGGATTAGAAGCGACTGATATTTTAATCTCATTCAATGTTTAGTTTATGTGGCACCAGCAATGGCCCGGGATAAGTGGTCATAGTAATAATTAAACACATGAAGGATAGGACTAATTGTTCAATAAACAAAGAATAATTATTTATTAATTTTAACCATCAAACCAAACAAGTCTGAAAAGGAATACATCAGCGAAAAAGAAAATTGGAAAGTTTATTATTTACATTTGCACTATGACTGTTTGGTTCACGGGATGAGATTGATTAGATGAGATTGGATTATATGGGATTGAATTGGATTAGATAGGATTATTTGAGGAGAAATGTGTGTTTGGATTGTAGGATTTTTTTTTTTTTTAATGATTAAGTAGGTTTAAAGTGCAATATACCATTTTTAAAGCATGAGACTATGGAATCCTACCATCCCTAAGGGATTATTTAGTCCCTCATTTGATGGATTGGGTAGATTTATGACTCGGACCCCAATTTTATCCCGGACCGTAAACCTACGAACCAAACGCAATATTACATGGGATTGGATGGGATGGGACTTAAACTTTAGTCTCACCCAATCTAGCGAACCAAAAGACCCCTTACTATAATAATCTTCCACGCTCTATAATCTTAATAGACCGAATATTATGAAGTAAGGTACATTTATATAAATACCATGAAGTAAGATACATTTATAAAAATAAAGTAAACAATTATTTTGTTAATAAATAGAGCTCACAATATTCCATAATATTTTATAATATATAATAAAAGAATAGCTGACCAAAAATAGGTCTAAATAAAATTGGATGGAGAGAGAAAAATATCCGAAAAACAACTCGAAGTCTCGGAGACAAGAGGCGTAAACATGCATTCATGGTCCTCCCACCAAATGGGCCGCTGAGTCACCATGATTTACTTCCTCCACCCAATCCTGTCGGGCCAGGGGGTGGGGGCCCTGGGGGCGAGGGCTTCGCCTTTTGCTACAAGAAATAGAGAACGTACCATTTTCGCTTCGATGCTGATGACGAAAATTGCTTTGTTTTGACCCTTGCAACCCAAGTATTACATAAACCCTTGGACTTACTTGTCTTGAGCGAATAACGCAACGGCAGCGGTTAGCCTTTGGTTTAAAGACACTACCAATGATTTTAATTCTAAATTCATACATATGAAATGTTAAAGAAGGGAATTCTCTCCAAAACAATCTTAGTAAATACACTCTCCCTAGTTTCTAACACTTGGACATTGAAATCACCATATTTGTTCGATGAAAAAGAAGGAAACTCTGAAAATCTATAAATGTGAAGCATCACGAACGGAAATCAGTGTCATGAATCGTTTGTTGAACTCCTATGTACTCAAGATGGTGAATACTTCCAAGATTCCAAGCCCTAATCACATGTTTGCAAGTGTTCCTATTTTTTTTTTTTTTTTTTTTTGAAGAATTAGGTTTTTAAATGTTGAATATGACGATCTTTGTTGTTTTTGGAATATTTTTATGCATATTTGGTTGTTTGAGAGTATTAAATTGAATGGGTATGATAGTATTGTTGTTGGTTGATCATATTGAGAATAAAAATTTCGAAAAATTGCGAAGTACGAGTTCAACACTGGTTTTCCGATTTTAAACAAAATTTTCGAAAAAAAGTTCCAAAATTTTGGGAGATATTCGGAATTTTTTTTTTTTTTTAAATATTAGACAATTTCCGGAATTTTTTTTTTTTTTTTGAACAATTGATTTCGAAAGTTTTTTTCGAGAAATTTCTAAATTTTCGAAAAGAAAAATTCGAAAATTTTGCTAAAATTTGGAGAACCAGGTCCGAACACGCCAATCGCGATTTTTAAAAAATAAAACTCTCAAGGACGAGCAACGGCGACACGCAAGTGGCGAGAGGGGGAGAGGCGCACGGTTGAGGAGACTTTTTTTCGACTATTCTTCACAAAAAAAATGATATATGTGAGATATTTGAGTAGTGTATGTGGATATGAAAAGGGTATTTTAAGAATGAAGAGGATAGTGTATTTTTCAATGTGGTTATTGTGTTAATCTGGGTAGGGTATTTAACCCAAAGGCTAGTGCAAATAATCTGGGACTAACGCAACGCATGAATTTACTCCCACTACTTGGACCATATTTTCATGGTTTTGATGGGCTTTCACTTGGGTCATGTTTTCTTGGGAATTCTTTTCATTCATGTTCGGCCCAGTTATTTGCACCAACCTCTTTGTTAAATACACTATTCAGATGAATACACTACTTATTGATTGGAAATTATTTTTGAATTTGTTTCAATTTTTTGAATATTTTTTCCGAGCATAATGGAATGCACAATTTTTCAATTTTTTTTTCGAATTTTATGTTTATTTCCAGAATATTTTTATAAAAAATATTTCAATAGATAGTGTATTCATCCAGAGAGCGTCTTTTAACAAAAAGGCTAGTGCAAATAACCGTGGCCTTCATGTTTTAGGGGGGAACTGAAAATTAGTGTATTGAAAATATGATGATTTAAATCCAGGTGTACATGATGCACCGGATTAATTGAAGAATTTTTGTAAATGATAAATATAGGTTAATGGGGATTTAATTCTTTATAATTTTGTATCCATACTTCAGTCTTCGATAATCAAATTAGAAGGAAAAAAAAAAAAAACCGCATTTCTTATTGAATATGTATAGAGTGAAATTGGTTCATAAATAAATTATAGAATGATATATATTAATTATTTTTATTAAAGAGTATTAGTTATTTTTATTAAAGAGTATTAATTGTTTTCACTGAAGGGTATTAGTTGTTTCACTGAAGAGT
Organism: Ballota nigra; assembly: GCA_947034835.1. Lineage (NCBI taxonomy): Eukaryota > Viridiplantae > Streptophyta > Magnoliopsida > Lamiales > Lamiaceae > Ballota > Ballota nigra. The sequence continues at coordinate 92,795,425 of OX344720.1, forward strand.
CTTAGTTTGTGTTCACTGAACGACTAAGACTCTTCGGTGTAAACAAATAATATTCTTTAGTGAAAACAATTAATACCCTTCAATGATTCATGTATAAACCAATTTCATTCTATACTTTGTCTAATCAATTCAAATATAATATAATTGAACACAAAACAATAATGCTCCTCATGTCCCACTATAAGCTTTTTACTCTACATTTTTTTTTTTATGTCCCACTGTAATTTTTCAATTCCATAAAAAACAAAACCAACGGTCTATAAATTAATAAACAAATAATCTCTTAAACAATTGTTCTTTACTTTTTCACAATTTTCATTACTTTACACAAAAGTCAACATATGATTCTCTATAAGTTAATAAATAATACACTTTTTAAAAACAAAATAACAAAAAAACCAAGATACTTATATAGGGACGGAAGGAGTACTAGTTATTAACATATTTTACCAATTTGTCAATTTATTTATTTATTAATGAATTTACCAACATTTTAATATAATATAAAGTCAAACCTCTCAAAGTTGATGTGTTCAGTACTACATTCCACTATAGCAGATGTGGCAACTCTCAAAATATTTTATTTAGAAATATTGTGCTCTCCTTAAAAGTTGGTTAAAATTTTAAACTCAACCTTTGATCTTATACAACTAAAATCTACACCATTAAAATTAATTTAGTAATTTTATAATATACCCTATATATTTAAACCTTAATCACAAAGTTTCATTCTCTTTTATTTCATCTTGAATGTTGTCTTTGTCCCATTTACTTCACACAAATGTTCCTCTATCACATCTACTTCAAATGAAATATCTATTTCACACGACCATGCCTCCACCCCATCAACTTCACACGGTTACACTTCGCTATATCTACTTCACACCGCCGCGACTCCGCCGTATTTATTTCATACATTCGTTGTCCGCCGCCTCCACCATTGTTGTACACAGTTGTTGTCTTCGCCATTATAGCAGATTCATAATTGTTCAAATCTAAATTTTATAATCGTACATATATTCGTTTAATGGAATTTTTTTTAATATTGAGGATTAATGTAATACTATCATGTTGTTTAATGTAATATCTTTTAGTAATGTATTCATCACAAAGTACTCACTACTACAAATTGCACTTCCAATATTACATTTAATTGAGAACAAGGACATGCGATTGAATTTTTAAGATAATATTACATTGAATTGCAAAAAAATTATTAATTTGTGTTAAATTCCAAATCTTGAAATACTATATTGCAATTGATGTACACCAACAATGTTAAACAAAAAAAATATTATATTAAAAAAATGAATTTATTATTTTTTTCACAATATGTTAATTATTCTCTAAAATATAATACGTTTCCAAAAATATTTATTAATTTCTCAAAATAAAAAGATTAGCAAAAATATTTTCCAAGCAAGTAATGTCTACATGTGTTACCGAATTTATAGTTTGATTTTTTAATATTATTTTTATTATTATTTTGGAAATAATATTGTGATTGAAATAGTGTATGATTCCTAAAAATCTTTCCGCCGAATGTAAAATTTTGTCATTAAGAATAGATTCACCAAAGTTATTTGGTAGAAATTTCTTCCATCTAAATAGAGTAATAGACTATTGAATTGTAAGCTTTAAATATAAATTTCTATTATTTTGTACCATTTTTATTAGATGATTTAGGGAAAAAAAATTGAGGGAAAAAATTGCAAAAAAATGATATATATGAAATTCATTGGATCAAACTCGGAATTTTCTTTAAAAAAAATTACCACTTCATTTTTTCAAAAAATTGTTATCTATTCTCTAAAAAATAATAAAATTTTCAAAATAATTATTATATCTTAAAATAAAAAGATTAGCAAGAATATTTATGTACATAAGTAAAACCTAACATGTTTGGCTGAAGATTTAGTTTGATTTTTTTAATATTCTTTTTATATGATTATTTTGGAAATAATATTGTCGCTGAAATAGTGTATAATTCCTAAATATCTTTCCACCAAATGTAATATCTTGCCATTGAAAAGAGATTCACCAAAATTATTTGGGAGAAAATTTTGCCACTGAAATAGACTATTAAACTGTAAAATTTAGAGCTAATTTTTTATTATTTTGTACCAATTTTTTATTAGATGATTTAGATTTTTTTTTTTTTTTTTTTTTGCAAAATAATGGTAGATATGAAATTTGTAGGATCAAACTCAAAAAATTTCTTTAAAAAAATCCTTCTTTTTTTTCAAAAAATTGTTTTTAATAAAATTGTTTCATATGAAAATTGTTTATGATAAACTTATCATGTAACTATTTTAAAGTTTCAAATATTTAATCAAAAGTATCAAAAATTTCATCTACAATACCAAAAATCAGGGATAATGGTATTATATTGCAATTGTTGTTGACTTTCTTGACCGCCCAATTTTTTATACTCCTTATGAGATTTTTGATACTTCAAATCAAATATTTAATACTTTAAACAATTTCATAATAAACTTATGATGAATCATTTTTATATAAAACCTTCTCATTATGCATATCTTAGAATAAAGATATTAGCAAGAATATTTATATACATAAGCAAAATCTAACATGTTTGACCGAAGTTTAAGTTTTATTTTCTAATATTTTTTTTATGATTATTTTGAAATTAATAATGACAACAAAATCGTTTTTTATTCCCAAAAATCTTGCCATAAAATATAATATCTTGTTATTAATGTCACCTAAATAGATTATTAAATTAAAAATATAGATTTGAATTTCCATAGTTTTAAAAGATTTTTTCTTTGATAATTTAGGAAAAAAGTTTGGGAGAGAATTCAATTTTTGTATGTATGAATTCGAATTATGTAGGGAAAAATTTAAGATGTCAACTTTGTATGGTGGAATCCAATTTTCTTTTTAAATAAATCCTGTTTAGAACGAATTTCTTATCGTTTGATTTTTTGTATTATAATACCAATACATTGATCATTTTTTTCTACACAAACTTCCACATAATATTGCAATTCAACAACGACATCTCTTTTGTCAAATACTACTATTATATCTGAAATGTGTGATTCTACCTTTAGAATTAAAGTTGTTCGTTCGATGATTATTGTATCTTCATACCATGGGAGAAAGTTGGACATGATCGTGAAATTGACAAATTTACAGGTTAAGTTTTCACAAATTGTAAAGATAATTATTTTTCAAAATATTTTTTTTGATAATTTATTAATATATTTGATAACTTTTTTTTATAATTGTTACTCCCTTTGTCCTATGTTTTCAAGTACGGGTCCGACCGGCCGGTCGGACCACGAAGCGGGAAGGGCAACGTACGGTCCAAATAGTTTGGGTCGGCTGTCTAGCGAACCGCCCACGAAGCGGTCAAAAGCGGGAAAAATCGGGTCAGACCGGTTCGACCATTAAAGCGGCGGTCCGGCACTTTTTGTAAGAAATTATTTTAGGACTCCTTTGTAATTTTAAATTTTATATTGAAGCCCTAATTGAGTAAAAAATAAAAAATAAATCTCAAACCCCTGCGGAATAGCTTGCGCGACCTCTCCCAACGCTCAACTCTCAAACCCTAGTCGTCTCTACTCTCTACTCCGGCGCTGCCCGTCCTCCAGCGTAGCCCAGCGCCACCTCCGGTGAAGAAGCAGCCCAGCGCCAGTGCCTCCTCCAGCAAGCAGCAGCCCAGCGCCAGCGCCTCCTCCGGCGAGCAGCAGCCCAGCGCCTCCTCTGTGATATCTTCTGGAGCTTCGACCACCCTGGCATCGATTTCACGGTATTTCTCGATCCTTTCCTCTCTGTGTGCGAATTGATTTAGATTATGAGAGGTGTGATCTGGGTATTTTCTGAAATAGGAAAAATATTAATCTTTTTATGCTTCCTTGTATGTTTATGAGCTTGCTTGGTTCTAGTGAATTAATTGGGAGTATGAAGTTTTATTTTGAATTCAGTATTTGTTCACTGTAATTTAGACACAAAACCTCTCCTTTATAATTTCATTTGATTTGGTGTTCTTTTTTAGGTCATTTATCATGGTGAATCTGCAAAGTTGTTTATATCACTGGTTGTTCTAAGGTTCCCAATGATGTTTATATTCAAATGAAAAGGAATTTAGAGGATATTGAAACTGCTAAAATATAATAGGCAAGTGCATCTGTTTTTCATGAATCGGAAGGGGAGGAAGAAAGTCAAAATTTGCATGTTAAAGATAAAGAAAAGAAGAGGAAAAAACTCATAGGGAGCTATATAAAAGATGGTTCAGGTTCAGGTTCAGGTTCAGGAGTAGATTTATCTCAACCTAGCATACAAGCATCATGGCATAATAAAGAAAGAAAACATGAAACGGATATAGTTGTTGCTTTGTGGTTTTATGATGTTTATATACCCATGAATGCAGTTAACTCTCGATATTTTAAGCCGATGATGAGTAGGATAGCATCCATGGGTCATGGGTGCACTGGTCCCAATTACCATGCTTTGAGAGTCTCATTGCTTAAAGAAGCAAAGGCTCAAGTACATTTGACCATTGAATCTATGCGGTCTAATTAGATTGAATCTGGGTGCACTGTAATGGGTGATGGTTGGACAGATAGGAGTCATAGATCATTGATAAACTTTTTGGTGTATTGTCCCAAAGGTATATCTTTTATCAAATCATGTGATGTGTCTGATATTGTATCAAGTGTTGATAATTTGTGCAGTCTGTTTTCTGATATTGTTGAGATGGTGGGTGAACAAAATGTGGTGCATATGGTTACTGACAATACTAGTAACTATAAAGCAGCTAGAAAGTTGCTTCATGCCAAATATCCTGGGATATATTGGTCCCCGTGTTCGGCTCATTGTGTTAACTTGATTTTGGAAGATGTTGAGAAAATGGACTTAGTCCAAGAATTTGTTATTTTGGGTTCTAGGATTACCACTTTCGTCTATAACCACAAGTGGCCCCTTGCTTGGTTGAGACAAAGGAGTGGTTGGACTGAAATAGTCACCCCGGGAGCCACACGTTTTGGAACGAATTTCATTGCATTAAGAAGTTTGTATTATCATAAAGAGCATTTGGAAGCTATGGTCATATGTGCTGACTTTAAGAAGTTCTTGAAAACTGAGAAATGAAGAGAAGTTAAAGATACCGTGTTAAACCAAAGGGTTTGGAACAATTGTCTTGTGATTGTCAAAATCATGGAGCCACAAATGAGGTTATTGCGAATTTGTGATACTGATGAGAAGCCTTCATTAGGCTATGTATATGAGGGGTTGGCTAGAGCAATTAAGGGAACAAAAGAGGTATTCAAGAATCAAGAGTCAAAGTACAAGCCATTTGTTAATATCATCAACAAGAGATGAGATAAAATATTGAGAAAACGTCTTTATGCTGCTGCATATTAGTTAAATTCTGCATTCCATTACGATCCAAACAATCCTTTCGTGAAGAGTTATCATTAGCTTACAAAGGTTTACTTGAAATCATTGGAGACCTTCACACGAACACAGACGGAATAATGAATGAAGTTAAGATGTTTCAGGAAGCTAAAAAGAGTTTTGGAATTGCATTGGCTAAGAAAGAAGAAAAAAATATTACTCCTAGTACGTTATATTTTATATTGCATTGTTCGTATAATCAATTTATTGTTGATAATACTTATATTAATTTTTTTCATATGATGTTAGATGAATGGTGGAGGCTCTTTGGCATTGATGCACCAAACTTGCAAAAACTTGTCATTAGAATTTTGAGTCAAACATCATCTTCTTCCGGCTGTGAACGTAATTGGAGTGTGTTTGAGAGGATTCATACTAAGAAGAGAAATCGATTGGAGCATGAAAGACTAAATGGCCTTGTCTTTGTTCACTATAACTTGCGTTTGAAAAATCGGTATTGTTCATCTTTCACTTTTTATTAATATGTTATCATTGTTTTATTTGAAATTTGAAACTAGGCTTTTTTTTTTCAGCGATAAGGAAATGTACAAGATATATGATCCAATTGACTATGAGTGCATTGATAAGATGAATACTTGGATTATTGACGAGGAGCCAAATGGAGAGCTTGATTATGATAAAATAATGGAAGTACTTGATAATGAAGATGATAACAATGAAATACCTGAACCACAAGAAGATTGCAATATATATTCATATATTATTTGTATCATTATCCACATACCAGTATTGCATATTTAAGTTTATATATTCATTTTTCTAGGTGATGAAAATATTGACAAAGACATACTCAATGATCATGTTGATTTGACGAAGTTTGGACTTGGAAGCGTGGGATCGAGCTCTAGCAGTGCTAATTTGAATTTCATTTCAGACTAGATATTTTTATATTATTAATGAGTGCTGACACTTAATGAACTTATTTTATATTTGATGTTTGTTAGACATATGGTGAATTTGGTTTCACATTTGATGTTTGTTAGACACGTGGTGATCTTTATTTTTTATTTGATATTTGTTAGACATGTGGTGATCTTGATTTTATATTTGATTAGTATGAAATTTGGGGGACTTGTTTTAATATTGTTGACATTTGATCTAGAAATATGTTTATTTAATTTTTGTCGCAATTTGTTCATAAGATATATATTATGAAGGGAAAAAATATGTATGATATTTAATAATTTATATATTTAACTGTATATTATATAATTATGACATCATACCGGCTCAACTGCTTTAAAGTACAGTTCAACCGATTGAAATTGGTCTGACCAAAAGCGCTAGGGTCTCCAGCCCGACTTCCGCTTCCGCTTTTTAAAATATAGCCTCCGTCCCAAAATAAGCTCAACATGCATATTTTTCACGGAGATTAAAGAGTATTAATATAAAATTGAATGTAGTACAAATGACGTGATTGAATAGAGATAATAAAGTAAGTGATGTAATTGAATATAGATGTTAAAGTGTAGTGCGAGAATAAAAGAAAGTAAAAGTGAGGTAGGTGAGTTTTCAAAAAATTTATATTATAAAAGTACAAGCAACCTACTTCAAAAGGTGACAAGTGTTCCTCCTCATAAGCTGCCACGTGTATTTTAAATAACTTCTTTTTTTAAAGACTCTTTTTTTTTATGGGTAAATATTAGTTGTTAGTAGTTAGATTAGTTCACCAAGTCCCCAAATACTCCAAAAAATCTCCAAGTCCACCTTATAACTCCCATAATTCATTCCCAGAGGGAATCGAACCCGGGTCACTCACTAGAGTGAGGAACCCGGTGGCCAGGTGGGCTAAGCCACCTGGTTTTTTTAAAGACTCCTTCTAAATCTCCATCTCCATCCTTAATTATAGTAATGAAAGATTATAAATTCAGAAATTGAAACGGAAGAAACTATGAGTCTCTTTATTGTCTTCATCCATAATTATAGTAATGGCAGATTATAAATTATAGATTGAGAAACAAGGTGGCTTAGCCCACCTGGCCACTGGGTTCCTCACTTTAGTGAGTGACCCAGGTTCGATTCCCTTTGGGAACGAATTAAGGGAGTTATAAGGTGCCTTGGAGATTTCTTGGTGTACTTGGGAGCTTGGTATACTAACTTCTAACCACTAACAACTAACATTTATCAATAAAAAAAATTGAGAAATAGAAAAGGAAGACACGATCATGCCATTCCTTCTCTCCTCTCAAGTGCTCTTTCCTAAAGAAGTATTTATATGTCCATAATTAATATATGACTTGAACCAAACTTTACTAGCTTTTACTAGAAGTTCCCCCGCAAGCGTACGGGTTCACTGTAGTATCAGCAAGTATAGAGACCAAGTATTTCGTACCTCGGGATGGAATGTATGCGAATAAATTCCTGAAGATTTACGCGTCGTAATTAATATGAGCGTTTATTTTTGGATTTGTAAAGAATTATTCTAAACTAAAACTAAACTAATTATGCTAAAGAACTGAATTAAACTAATTAACTAAGGGTTGTGTGCAAATATAAATAGTGATGCTCAGGATAGGAATCCCTACGTATACTAATGGAGCCGGTACATAATCAAAATAACCGTGATGTGCAAGAAATAACCTAAGTATAAGATTGTAAGATGAAAAGCTCAAGAATTAAACCCTAATATTTTATCCTATCAATCGACTTCACTAATCCACTAAACAAGTTAATAGATTGTGCTTAATTAAAGAGACCCTAATTTAACTAAGGTGATGCGGCCGTACTCCCTAGATAAACCGGTAGATGAATAAATCCCTTCTAAACCCTCTCGTTAAGCCTACTAGTTATCAAAGAGTGATAAGGTTGTCCTCTCTCTAACAATTTTCGTACGAAATTCAAAGGTGAATCTGGAATTTATTTTTAAGTGTTCATTAATTAAGAGAATTAAAACTAAACATCACGTGTTACCCTAATTATGTACCCACATCCTACTTCTAGGAGTTCATCATACCCTAAGCATATAAGGGTTTTAGCCGGACATGGTTTTAACGATAACAAAAACAATTAAACAAGCAACGAACGAAAATATAATTAATTGAAGTGAAAAACTAAAAAGCATAAACTAGGGTTTTGAAAGAAAGAAATTTAATCTAAGAAAGAATATTAATTAAAGATAGAATCAAAAGTCTCACGTAACACGTGTTGCAAAACGAAAGAAATCTAAAAATCTACGTCTAAATAATGAATTTGTAATGTAGAAACCTCGATTACACGTAAAATAAGTTTGCTCAACTCTCGGTGCTCCTCTCTCTTCAAAAACTAACTCTAAGTGTGAAGTGGTACCAAAATTGTGTTCGAAACGGATATATATAGGTCATGGGTCGATTTGGAAGTAAACAGGTCAAATCCTCACGTGGACGAGGAGCGCTCGAGCTAGTCATGCTCGAGCGGTGGCGCTCGAGCTACACAACTCGAATGGATTGATGGCTCGAATGGGGGCGCTCGAGCTCCTCGAGCTCGAGCGGTACAAGGGCTCGAATGAAGGTGCTCGAGCTGCTCGAGTGCCAAAAGTGCTCTGTAAGTCACGACGCTCAATCCATGCACTTGCTCGAGCGGTGGCGCTCGAGCCCTCCTAGCTCGAGCGGTGGCGCTCGAGCCCTCCTAGCTCGAGTGGTTTCCTTTTTCTTCAACTGATACTTTTCTTCTCTCGCACTAATACTATTTGTATTTCTTCGATATCTTCTCATCCGGGCATCCGTTTGAGTCGATTCAAAGTCCTACGAACTCCTCATTTCTCACTCTATCCATTTATGAGCATCAAAGAGACAAATTCATTAGTTCATGAAAATAGTACTCAATTGACTCTAAATACTCATCGAAATCAATCAAAACACAGGCATTTCGAGCTCTAAAATCCAACAATTTCACGCCTAATCAATATACATTGGAGATTATTAAGGGAAGAAACAGAAATTAAAGAAATTGTTGAGATCCTTTTCTTCTCCCCCTCCTCTCTAATGCAGCAGGTAGAAGAACCTCTCTTTATTTCCTTTTTATTTTGGAAGAAAAATAAAATAAAATAAAATAGGCTCTTTACCATTCTTGAGGTAATGATCAATACTGAAGCAACTTCCCCCTTGTCGAAGAAAATTTCTTTAATTTCCATTTCCTATTAATTGCAGATTAGAATTGAAGAACCATTTGTTGCCTTCCTTTTCAACCTTCTCCCTTACAAAGTGAAGCAAGATATTAAAGGATGCTAAGCAGAATTAAGGGATTACGAACGTGCAGATTTCTTGAATTGAAGAGGTAAGTCAAAGGCTCAACTTTTCCCTTGAAAAATGACACAATCAACTCACATTTAGTGCTTAAATAATTCGGCAAGCAATGCAAAAAATAATAATCAAGAAAAAAAAATTATTACATCATACATGTACCTCGATGATCTGCACCTTCTGCGAATATAGGAGTCATACAACTTCAAACACAATAAAGTGTTTACATTTCAGGTGATGGTAAGGTATATAGATGTTTAATTATCCGTGTTTACATTTCTGGTGATGGACAAAAGACTCTTTATTCAATTTATGTGTGTCATGGAAAATAACATATTGGTTGTGTTATTTTATTTACAATTTATACTTTCTAGAACTTTGTGATCCTAAGAAATTGTGTATCCCTCCCTCCTTAAGTTTTGATGATAACTTTTGTTAATGTATGAAAACTAACTGTTACTCTCTTAATACTTGCATTTGATTTTGTTATACATGTAGAAATGAAAAGGTCAGCGAAAGGTTTTCATGCCTTTAATTCCCGGGAAATAAATTTGGATCATTTGAGAAAACTGACCAAATTAAGATTATATGCATCTTCACCAGTTCAATCATCTTTAACGCTCCCATAGCCTCACTTTGTTGGTGACGACGAGTATGTATAATAAGATATGTCTGACTCTAATTATCTGATTACTATATTTTTTTCCGTATGATTATTATAATATTATTATCCCAATATTAGAGAAAAAAGGCACATATTTTAATGTGAGAATTGTTTATTAGTATTTATAGTGATAAAGTTGATTCTTAATGACATTATGGTAAATAAAAGATGTAAAAGGCAATAAAGTTATTTTTATACGATATCTTGGTAATAAAAAATGGTTATTTATAAAAAGAGATAATCGAAAAAAAATTGACATTTAAGACAATGGGACAGTCGAGATTGGGAAAGAGGTAATAATATCTTAAGGAAGCTTATAACTTGATTGTACTATGACTCTCTATAGAAACATATAATTTAATGTGTTCATTAATAAAAAATTAAAGATATAACCGTTAAAATCTAAAATATATACTCACCAATAACTAAAGTCTTTTTAAAAAAAACTAAAATTTTATTTTAGTTAAGTCCAACGGTTATAGCAATATGTTACGAGAAACAAAACAAATTCACTTAAAAAAAATAACACTCAAGTCTAACTTATTTAAAAAAAAATCCCACCTCACAGCTCGCACGGGCAAAATTCTAGTAGTATTAGAAGCTTATTGTGGGACACCCGATTTGAAAAGATAAAAATTTTACTTTGGGACTGAGCAAGTACATTTTTATGAATTTAATATAATTAATATATTTATGCAGGGTATGAAAATTTGTGCTTTTATTCTTAGAAATCCTATATCTAGGTATGAGAATTTTATGATTGAGGGAAGGAGTACATTTCACGAAATATTGGTGTTACTTCCAACTCCAATCTCATAAAGTTTACCGACCACAACAACTGCGACCACAGATGAATCAACGAGAATGATATAGAGCCTACCAATGGGCACTGTTTTGTACCCACTGCCTACGTTGACACCAACATGACAATGCCACATAATACATTTTATTTTTTTCCTTTATCACCATATATATTTTTAGATTTGATTATATGCCTCAAATCTTTAGATCTTATTTTATATTTAGAATTTTTTTAGTGTATGTTATTCTTCTCGTTTATCTCATTTATTGATTATTTATGTTCCTCATCGCTCGTCGCGGGAATCATCAAGAGAAAAAAAGTTGTAGTCATCTCTTAATTAAATGGAATAAATTCCAAACAAATGAATACATTAATTACTATTAATGAACAAAATTTTGTTGGAGTTTTTAATACAAATTTCAAACCACAATTATATGAAATTTATTTTTCTTCATCGTCATCTTTAAATTTGCAGATCGAAGATTTTTATTTTTGATCAGAAATATATTTTCTTTTATTAAAAGCAACTGCATCAAATGATGATGATGATGATGATGATAACATACTCAATTTAATGCAACTTCAAAAGTTCGGGGGACTATGAGATGAGGAATAGAATTTTCTTTGATCTGTTCACAAAAATGGAGGATAATTATAAAGATGGTGATTATGTGAAATATTATAGAGCTTGGACCTAAAAGAAATAAAATTTCAAACAAATGATATATTAAATTCCAAACAAATGAATACATTAATGAATACATTAATTACTTTATTCGTGCCAACCGTCTACGTGGATATCAACATGGCAATGCCACATAATACATTTTATTTCTTTTAGGTCCAAGCTCTATAGTCTTTCACATAATCACCATCTTTATAATTATCCTCCATTTTTGTAAACAGATCAAAGAAAGCCCTATTCCTCATCTCATAGTCCCCCGGACTTTTAAAGTTGCATTTAATTGAGTATATTGTCATCATTTGATGGAGTTACTTTTAATTAAAAGAAAAATATTTCTGGTAAAAAAAAAATTTCAATCTGCAAATTTAAAGATGACGATGAAGAAAAATAAATTTCCATATAATTGTGGGTTGAAATTTGTATTAAAAATTCCAAAAAAAAAATTGTGCATTAACAGTAATTAATGTATTTATGTATTCTTATGTTTGGAATTTATTCCATTTAATTAAGAGATGACTACAATTTTTTTCTCTTGATGATTCGCATGACGAGTGATGCGGAACATAAACAATCAATAAATGAGAAAGAAGAGAAGAATAACATACACTAAAAAAAATCTAAATATAAAATAAGATCTAAAGATTCGAGGCATATAATCAAATCTAAAAATATATATGGTGATAAAGGAAAATAAAATAAAATGTATTATGTGGCATTGTCATGTTGGTGTCCATGTAGGCGGTGGACACAAAATAGTGCCCAATGGTGGGCCCTATATCATTCCCGTTATTGTTGATTGCTTTTAATTAAACTTCAAATTCACTTGATCTTATCTCTAACTTTTCTTATCCATACAATAGCTCTGCTGTTGTTATCTTAAATTGCACCAAAAAGTTGTAAAATGTTTTGAATGTTCTAAGTGATATAGTGTATATTATTCAAATGCAATGACCTTCAATTTTATATTTACATTAATGAATATGATGGATGAGGTATTAGAGACGATTCCCCAAATCATAAAGATCTTCGGAATACTCTAGAAGATATGAGACCACCTTAGTCAAGATCTCAAAGATATCCTCTATATTTGTATATATCATTATTTACCTTGTATGTAGGATTTAATTTTGTAAATTTCGTGTAGCCTACTCAAGGCACTGTGTATATAACTCACTATGCATTAATAAAATAATTTGTGCACCACAAATATTTATCTTTTACATGGTATTATCAACCATATCGATCCACCAACCTTCATATTCCGACGTGGAGGTAAGCGTTAATCATGCTAATAATCTGCCCTTCCCCCACCCTCCCCTCCACTCCCGCAATATCCCTTAGGGAATATTCCATACCCCCCCCCCCCCCCAAAAAAAACAAATTATCTCCCTCCATATCTCAATATTCCAGTAATCTATATATCCCCCACCCCCACCAATTCTCCCACCATATTAACGTAAATCAACTCCCCCCCCCCCCTCCATTATACTCCCACCATGTGAAACTCCCTCCCCTGCTAATATTTTCATACTACATACCCCCCCCCCCCAAAAATATTACCAACCCGTATACTTCACCGTTCACATTCCAGTAAACATGTCAAACATTGACAAGAGCAGTGAGACCAAAACTCCCACCGTGGCCAACACGGGTAACCTCAAGACCGACCTCCCTCAAAACCCCTCCGATCTCCCTCCCCTCGTTTAACTCAAAGCCCTCACCCAACCCTCTCTATTTAACCTCCACCAACTACGTCCCGTGGAAATTTTCGTTTACGTCTTTATTTTTCGGATTGGATCTCATGGGATATCTTGACGGGTCGTCACCCCCACCTTCTAAACAATCACTCACGGCACTACTTCTACACCGAATCCATTGTTCTTCATTGGCGCCGTCAAGATCAACTGATTTTGCATGCACTCATTGCGTCAATCACTGAGTCGATCATTCCCACTAATTGGTACGACTGTCTCCGCGCATGATGCGTGGACTCGTCTCTACCGCGTGTTCCACAAAAGATCTCAGTCTCACATAATCCTTTTGAAGGATAAACTCTCGTCGCTAAGCCGCTGCACTCAATCTGTCTTTGAATTTTTGTTGAATGTAAAGACAATTGCGGATGAACTTGTCACACTTGGTGCCCCTCCAAGTGATGAAGCTCTATTAATCTATTGTACGCGGGGTCTCGGCCCTGCATGCAAACAAATTATTGCGGTTCTTCGTACTCGTGATACACCTGTGTCATTCGAAGAATTATACGATAAACTGATCAACCACGAGATGTACTTGTGTGACTCCAAAAATACACCACCAACCCGCCCCTTACTGTTAACTATATCGCTTTCCTTATTCGTCAACCCCGCCAACCTTCATCCCAAAATGGGTCATCCTCCAACTTCTAGCCTCGGCCACTACCGTCGTCGTTAGCACCAAGTCTCCTTCCTTCTCCAACACAACCCCCCACCTCAAGTTTATGGGGGCCTCAACAAAATCAGCAATGGGGTCGCCCGCGTGACACCGTTGAATGTCAATATTACAATCGTCCTGGGCACACAACTGACATGTGTTGGGAACTGTTCCCAAGTCTACGTCCCTCTTGTCCAGTCGTCAACAATGTGCATACATCTTAATCAACTACTTCTCGAGTCGTGCCGTCTCAGGCCTCTTGGTTACTTGATTCTGGCGCCTCCAACCATGTGATGTCGCACCTCTCGGAGTTATCTTCTCCTCATCTTTATGAGGGTCCCGATGATGTGATCCTTAATAATAACACCAAGCTTTGTATTTCTCACACTAGTTCTAATTCTTTATCTCCTAAGTTTACTCTGTCAAATATTTTATCTGTCCCTCATATGAAGCGTAATATTATTTCTGTGTCGCAATTTTTTCGTGATAACTCTGCTTCTGTTGAATTTTTTCCATCTTCATTTATTGTTAAGGACCTCCATACCCGGACCACCCTTCATCAGAGTCTAACAAAGGGTAATTTGTACGAGTGGTCTTCGTTGACTTCATGTCCTACCTCCCACAATATTTTATTAGTTACCAGAGTATATGGCACAACCATCTCTTCATACTACGAATCAACTTTTGTCTGTGCTTCCCTCCACGACGTCAACTCTACCGTCTTCTTTTCATTGTGTTTCCTGTTTAAGTAATAAAAGTCATAAACTACCTTTCATACGTCTAGTCTTTTGAGTCGCGCCCCGTTGGATATTGTTTTCTCCGATGTTTGGGGCCCAAGTACTGTTACTTCGAACTCTGGCTTTCGTTATTATGTTATTTTTGTGGATCATTTTTCAAAGTATATTTGATTTTTTCCTATGCGCTTAAAATCGTTCCTTAAAAACACTTTATTCTGATGGTGGTGGTGACTATACTGCACTTAGTACCTTTCTTGATTCTTCAGGCATTACTTATAGACTCTCTTCTCCCCACACTCCTGAGCATAACTGTTACACTGAGAGACGCCATCATCGAATTGTTGAAATGGGTCGAACCCTCCTTAACCATACCTCCATTCCTCTCGAGTATTGGTCATTTTCCTTCAGCACTACGGTTTATCTTATCAATAGGTTTCCCACCTCCACTTTACAAAACACATCTCCTTTATTTACACTATTTGGTCAAGCCCCATCTTACACGTCTCTTAGCCAATTTGGGTGCCACTTGTAGGATCAAGTGCTCGCCATTAGACTAAAAGTCCGGACTTGTAATGAGGTGCTACTTTATTTCTTTTAACCCCATCTAGCTGCAGCGCCACAGGTCGAATAGCCTCCACCGGACTTGGCGCACCATCGCGCCCGACTCAGCTGGGAGATGCTGGACTCCGCGCCCAATAATCCCCTCCAACATCTGTCAGCCCTCTTGGCCAACAAATGCCTTCCACTGGGATTCGAACCCATGACATGTGCTCTGATACCAATTGTAGGATCAAGCGCTTGCCACTAGACTAAAAGTTCGGACTTGTAGTGAGGTGCTACTTTATTTCCTTTAACCTCATCTAGCTGCAGCGCCACGGGTCGAATAGCCTCCGTTGGACTTGGCGCACCGGGCCTTTATTGCGCCCAACTTGGCTGGGAGATGCTGGACTCCGCGCCCAACACCTCTGTTTTCCATAGCTACGCCCTTATACTAACATTAAACTCCACCCACGTTCTCGCCCCTGCGTTTTTATTGGTCACTATATTACTCATCACGCTTATTCATGTCTAGATGCACACTCAAACAAAATTTTCACATCTCAACACCTTCATTTCATTGAAGATACCTTCCCATTTTCCACGTCTCTCTCCTCCTCGCCCACTCCTCACGTTCCCTCTTCTACTACTATTTGGCACCATCTTCTGCCTGATATCTCTAGTTCGAGCTCCAATCGCGACCATACTTCTTCCTCATATTCACCTAACAAAGAGCACTCTCCACCCCCACTCAATACTACTTTTTCAGCCCCATCCCAGTATGTTGATCCCTCCTCTACATCTCCTTCTTTGCCGACCTCCTCTCCCACAACTCGCTCTTCTACTCCGTCAGAGTTACCCCCGCCTACTTCATCTGGTACCAACTCTACTACTCTGCCACCTCTCAACACTCATCCCATGCTCACTCGTTCCAAGAATAATATTTATCGTCCCAAGTACCTTAACTCCACCACCACTTAATATCCTACACTAGATTCTATTGAACCCAGTTGCCCCTCTCAAGCTCTTAAATCACCTCACTGGCATAGTGCAATGGACGATGAAATCAATGTTCTTCTCCGTAACAACACCTGGGATTTAGTTCCTGCCCCCTCCCCCATCTGCCAATATTATAGGCTGCAAATGGGTCTTTCACGTTAAACGCAACCCTGATGGCTCAATCTCTCGCTACGAATCTCGTCTTGTTGCCAAGGGCTTTCATCAACACCCGGACATTAATTTTCATGAAACCTTCAGCCCTGTTGTTAAATCGGCCACTATTCATCTCTTTCTTACCCTTATACTATATTACTCTTGGCCTATTCATCAACTTGATGTCAATAATGCTTTTCTTCATGGTTCTCTTCCCGATACTGTATATATGTCTCAACTACTGGGCTTCCATGAACTATCCCCGTCACATCTTTTGTCTCCACAAGACTATCTATGGCCTTCGCCAAGCTCCTCGATAGTGGTACATTGCTCTAAAATCCTTCCTTCTCTCATATGAATTCACAAATTCTCATTCCGAGACATCTCAATTCTTTCCAAAGGCGCTGTCACCTAATATTTTCGGGTGTATGTTGATGATCTTCTCATTACTGGAAATGACTTCTCTACCATGACTTCTTTCATTACAACTATCTTTACTAAATTCTCTGTAAAAAAAATTGGGTTCCCTCAACTATTTTCTTGGCCTCGAGGTTATTCGTCTACTTGACTCCATTTTTCTAAGTCAACACAAATACATTCATGATCTCTTGTCCAAAAATAACATGTTTAGAGTGAAGGACATTAATACCCCTCTCTCCACCTCTATCTCTCTCTCACTTGACGATAGTTCTACACACACTGATGCCCGTGAGTATCGAGAGATTTTTGGTGCTCTTCAATATATATCCCTCACTCGTCCTGATATCTCCTTCGTGGTTGGAAAACTCTCTCAATTTATGCATCGTCCCACTATCACCCACTTAATTGTCGTTAAACGTGTTCTTCGGTATCTAAAAAATACTATCTTCCACGGCTTACTGCTTCGTTGTCCTTCTTCTCTAACCTTGTCTGCCTACTCTGACTCTGATTGGGCAGGTAATCCTGATGATAGGTCTTTCACTTCTGCGCACACTATTTACTTAGGTAGCAACCCTATTTCCTGGTCTTCCAAGAAGAAACGTTCAATTTCTCATTCATCTACTGAAGCCGAATATTGTTCACTTGCCATATGTTCCACTGAGATACTCTGGTTACTAAATCTTCTATCTGAGTTCAAGGTCTCTCTCTCTTCTCCACCTATGTTATATTGTGACAACTTATCTGCTACTTATCTATGTGTCAATCTTGTCTTTCACTCCCGTATGAAGCACATTGTTGTCGACTATCACTTCGTCCGTAACCACATTTCTTTTGGGTCATTTCATGTCTCCTATATTTCCACTCAAGATCAACTTGCAGATGTCCTCACAAAATCCCTCCCCTCATCAAAATTTACTCGATTTCGGTCCAAGATTGGTGTATCCAATGGATCCTCCATCTTGTGGGGGCCTATTAGAGATGATTCCCCAAATCATAAAGATCTTTGGAATACTCCAGAAGATATGCAACCACCTGAGTCAAGATCCCAAAGATATCCTCCATATTTGTATATATCATTATTTACCTTGTATGTAGGATTTAATTTTGTAAATTTCTTGTAGCCTACTCAAGGCATTGTGTATATAACTCGCTATGCATTAATAAAATAATTTGTGCACCACAAATATTTATCTTCTACATGATGAATATATAGTTATTATGTAATGTGTGATGATTATATTAATTTTATAATATTAGTTCAATGAATATAATTAATATACTAATTAAACACACTCACTTTTTATAAATTTTAAGTTTTATTCATTGTATTTGAAAAACACTCTTCAAATTAATAAATTATTAATTTATAGAGGTTTTATTGTAATACCCTTCAATGATTCATGTATAAACCAATTTCACTCTATATATATTCTACTAGATTTCTTCGTAGGCACTAAGGTCATCCTCCAACTTTATAATCTTACATAAAATACTCCATCTGTCCATTTTTACTTGTCTCATTTTATTCATTCACACAGATCATTTTTTTCATTTATTAGGGTATTAAAAAATACTTATACCCTTCTTTATTATACTTATTTATTACTCCCTCCGTCCCAAATTCGTTTGCTACATTGCCAAAAAGGTACGTCTCATACTTGTTTGCTACATCAACTTTTGGCAAAAAATTAACAATATTTTTTAATATTATATTCTTCATACACTAATAACAAAAAATATCTACTTTATTACTTTATCACTTTAAATACTATAAATAACTTTTTTATTAAAACTCGTGCAAACAGTAAATGGAAAAATGAGTTTGGGATGGAGGGAGAACAATATAGTGATTAGTTCTACTATTTATTAGGGGCATTGTTAAAAATTATAGGTAAAAAATGCATTGGTATAAGTAGAGTGAAAATTGAAAAGAATATTATTTTAAATAAATGCGACAGATAAAAAGGAACGGAATGACTAATCGATTTCAGGAATTAAACATACATTATTTTTGTCAGGAGTAATTCATTTGTTCTGGTATCAGTTTGTAAACAATAAAATTCAAATTAAGAACTAATTGAAAGAGAGCAAAAAAAAAAAAGTGAGAGGCTGAAATGCATATTATGAAAATGTACTTCCTCAGTTTCAGTTTTGTTTTTCCATCATGCTATTCACACTTCACATATTTTTAAACTATATTTCATTCCACTAATAATCAGGTGGTTTAGCCCACCTAGCCACTGAGTTCCTCACTTTAGTGAGTGACCTGGGTATAAGGTGGTTTGGAGAATTCTTGGTGGTTTGGGGTACTAAACCCTATCAACTAACATTTACCGATAAAAAAAAAATAAAAATCATTCCACTAATATTATAAAGAAAATTATTTTTATTTTGTTGTATTCATTTAAATTGAATGATATGTTATCATCAAAAAATTATTTTATCCATTTAAATACTATAAATTAAATTTTATATTAAAATTAATAAAAATCAAACGAGAAAATAAAATTGAAATCAATAGATTGTGGAAGAATATGTGTAGAGTGGTCGGTAGCCGCAAGGTTTGAGATAAAAAAAAATGGCATGCAGCGATAGATTGATGATAGTAGATCTGAAAATGATGGACGATGAGGAAAAAAAAATCTTATTCAACTTGGTCAAAGCTCTCACGTCGCAACTCTGTGAATTGTAGTCTATGCTTATTTTCACATTGGACGGCAGGCATTTAAATACGTTCATTTAAATTTCTCATGTAAAAAAAAAAAAAGAATTAGTATTACTATTTTGCATATAAAATGTTAATGTTTATTTCATTTAGTATTACTATTTTGCATATAAAATGTTAATGTTTATTTCATTTTTGAATAATAACCTTGTATTTTTATATGTATAACACTAATATTTTATTTATGTAATAGTGATATTTAAATAAATTAATTTATTATTTACAGAAGATACACATATATAATATTTTAGAGGTTCAAATCTATTTATCCTAAATAAAAACGATAATAGTTTTAAAAATAATCAAGCAAACTTGGGTTGAATTTTTTTTTTCCCATCACATAGAGTTCAAGTCATTGTTAGCTTGTTATGGTGTGAACATCCGTACGTAGCGGCGGATTAGATTTTAAATTTGAGGTATGACGCCATCCCTTATTTTTTTCATAGTAGTAAATAATACACTTAAAAAAAAATGAGTTTGTGAGTATGAGATTGAATAAAATAATGATGAGTATGTATAGAGTGAAATTGGTCCAAGAATATTAGTTGTTTTCACTAAAGAGTACTAGTTATTTTTATTGAAGAAACTTAATTTGTTTTCACTGAACAACTAAAACTCTTCAGTGTAAATAAGTAAATTCTTTAGTGAAAACAACTAATACTCTTCAGTGATTCATATATGAACACTTTGTCAATAATGATAACTAGGGATGCTAAACGAGTTGCGGGTCTTATCGGTTTATTTTTATCGTCCAGTAACACTCGAACTCTAACACTAACCCTAGGGGTTCGCGGGCTAAATAAGTCACTAACGAGCCGTAGAAAAATTAATATTTAATACAATGGTGTACACCGTGACCTGGCGGCTGGCATGCATTATGTATATAGCACCTTCTCAATGTTCTCATACAGAAATTTGCAAAACAAACACAGGTTGAAATAACTTATACTTATTGGTAAAAAAAATTACTTATACTTAAGATGATAATTAGATTTAGATCTACTCATTCGTAACTATATATACACATAATACAGTAGATCTACACAATAATATATTCATAAGTTTGAATACGTGGTAAATTTTATTATATAGAGATATTTTGATAGATTAAAAAATATTTAATGCTTACAAAAACCTGAGAGTGTTTGGGTGGCAGCAATTTCAGATCGGCGGCCATGATTTGAGAGTGTCAGGGCTGCAGAGGCGAAAATTAGTGAGCGTATGAGTGACAGCGATATGAGGGCGGCGACCAACGATGAGTTGAGAGAATGAGAGTGGTTGGCGGTGAGATGGGAAGGATGAAGACGTGAAGTAAACTCTAATTAGAAAGGAACTAATGAATGAAGTCTGTTATTTCTTTTTGTCTTTTATGAGAAATTAAGTTGTTAAGGTAAGGAATTAATTAAAAAAATAAACTTCCGGGCCACGAGGGCTAGTCCGTCTAACTCGAGGGCTAATCGGTTCGGGCCAAAAAAGTCTGGTTTTTAAACGGTCCACTATATGCTCGAACCTAACCCTGTACGGTTCAATGCGGGCTAGCCCGTGACCCATTTAACATCCCTAATGATAACTTTATACTTTATTGACTTTTGTGAGAGAGGGGGTTATTTTCTTTTTTTGGGTGTGAAAGTAATTATGGGACGTCCAAATAAGATAAGTGTGAAAGTAATCGTGGGACGGAGGAAGTAATTAATAATATATTATTTTATTATTTAATACATTTTGATAAAAAAAAAATTACACTTAACATTGATAAAAATACATAATATTTTAAAAAATTAATTTTAAACAAAATAGAGGTATAATTTCTACGTCTTTAGTATTGATATATAGTAAAGAAAATTTTCATTTTGGATTAAAAAAAAATTCGTACATGAATCCGCCAATGTTTGAACGCAATTTATGAGATTGGATCTTGTTTTTCAGTTAGGCGCTTTCGGATTTCGTTGTCCAAAATTAAAATCAAAATATAAGCTCAACTCATTTTAAATGTGTAGATTTTTATTTATTTTTTATCTGTGGTAAGTGGTAACAAGCCTAATTTGAAAAGGGAAAATTGTAAATTTGGTCCCGTAAGAATTTTTTAATAATAATTTTAATCGCACGATCTTTTTTTGTCTCATTTTTTGTAAATTTGGTCATTTCCGTTAATTTTTTGGACCAAAGCTGTAATTTTTTGGATTAAAACTGCAATTTATACATTTTTTTAGGTCCAAAACTACCTTTTTCTTAGGACAAAAAATGTCGAATAAAACTACGGGATAAAAATGTCGAAAAATGACAATTTTTACAGACCATCTACTCTTATGGAACAAAAATTTAATTTACTCAATTTTAAAAAGAATGTATCAACATTTTATCAATAGCAAGCAAATCCTAGCATGATTGCGAAACGATTTGGGTTTGGTTCGTGTTCTGATGTTACCATTTCCGTATTGTGAGTTAGCGACTTTTTGGGGAAATATGCATATATTAGTCTAATGGGTAATAATTCATCTCCTCTATCTACTAAAAGTATGCATATTGACTTTTGAAGTGTTGGATTATCACCTATGATGCACGGATTCTTCTAAAAATATCATAATGCAGTATCGGATTCGCACCCGCCCCCTAAAAAGGGTGAGATTCTTGAATCCGCGAATCTGATTCTCCACGTGGCGAATCCAGCTAACGGATACTCGAATCCTCCAAACGAATCCTACTTTTTAGACATTAAATATGTAATTTCAATTGAATTTTATAATGTAATATAGTTTAAGTTGACAATGTGACACTCGTTTTAGATTGAATTCACTATTATGACGTATATGTTAGACTAATGAAACTTGACTGATGCTTTGTTACTTAACTATACTAAATTATTGAATATGCTTATGTTTTGGGTTAGAGAAAATGTAATTACATACATTTAATTTATAAATTTTGTAACATTATACATATATTTTAAGTATTATGTATAATAAAATATAAATAAATAGACGTATCCTCGACGAATCGTACCCTACAATTTTTAAAATTTCGTATCCCCGAATCTGTATCGTATCGCACCCGCACTCGTGCACCCGTACCGATGCAACATAGATTATCACACACCCTGTACTATTCTAGCCAATAAAACAATCTAAGAATAGTTCTAACAGATAATCAACGAATAACAAAGAATTAAAGAAAAATGGAAATCAACAATGGCGAACAAGAATTTTACGTGGTTCGATCTAGAATAGATCTACGTCCACGGAGTAGGAGCACTCAATTCACAATGAAATAATCGAGTAATTACAAATTATAATTCTCTCATAATCAAATTAGGAAGACCATCTTGAATCCTCTCAAGAAACCTAATTCCCTAATTGAAGAATTGCTCTCAATTAACACTCGTATGATTTAACTGAAAATTTTGAAGTAGTTGTTGTTTAATCCTTGTGTAATCATGTATTTATAACCTTTCAAAGCTTTCTCCAGCTCGATTCAGTTGCATAACCATCTAACTGAATTGAATTAACTGCCTAAGAGTGAAAATCCCTCTTCTACTAAAGTTGTAGCTCAAATTGTTTCGGTCGCCTGGGTATATGTTTTGGTGCTAATTAGTTTTGGTGCAACACATTTCAAATTAGTGATACCCCTTCCTTCATTTAATCATATTGTCGTTTCATTGCATATATACTCATTAAAAGGTGAATTAATTATGTTGAATATAATTATGAAATCTGAATATTATTACACAGTATTAAATAAGGTTAAAATAGGAATTTTAGTTGTATAATTTACTTTTCCAAATACTTTCGTAAATTGTGTGTAACTGGCAACCAACCTATATATTTGGGATGGAGGGAGTAGTTGTTAACAGAGAACTCAAGTAAGGTAGCTTCGAGCCTACGTGCAATCATGATGCAAAGGTTTCAGAAAAATCTACATATCTATTTAGATGACCACCAAAAGTTTCTCCTTAGAAACTATTGATATTCAAAGCCAATGATCTTTTGGACTTGGCTCTGATACCACTTGTTGGTCGTGAACTAGTCTATAATACGTGTTTGGGGAGGGGGGGAAGAGAAACACATATGTTAAATATTTTCCAAAAAGATATAAGAAATCACTGATTCAACTAACATGAAGATGATTCTGAAATTCATTCTATTAGAGACTTCAGATCAGGAGCCAAAGAAGTCCGGAGATCAAGTGGTCAGTGAGGTTACGTTAAGATAACACACCTACTAACTGACACAACCACACTCACTCAACAAGCATAATACTAATTTAAATAAAATACAACACTGTAAATATGCTATAATTATTTTTTTCAACAACATAATATTATCATAAACCCAACAACTTGTTCATGTTTACAAAAGATGCTTCAAACCCAACCAAGAAACCAGTGTAACTTCAAATAAACACACCCGTGCACACTAGTTTATAATCTAAGATAGTACAAATCCCAATACAAACACAACATACGACAGCGGAAACAAAATAAAGCTATGGTCCTGCCCGCAGGTCATCATCTATGTACACCGCAACCCAAAAGCCTGTATGAGCGCCACAGCTAGCCCAATATGAACAAGTTGTTACACATCACCAGAATTACCTACAATGCATAAACTACGTGAGATGTATAAATCTCAGTAAGCAAAAATTATGCATGATATGATGTGATTCCTTTGAAAATCCTCCCTATGCACTCTCTTTTGAAATCGCCATTTTATTTATGAAACACTCGTAAGGGCTCATAGGCTCACTATCATACACCAGCAATATAAACAAATAAGCACATGGCCACAATAAATATGGTCCCGACTTGAGGTCCATCCTCTTGTGGCCCATCAAGGGTTTACCTCGCATGTACGCCTCTCATGTCCAGCAAGAAGTAATATCTCCACGCCGATCCATGTCAGTGAATCCAGGGATCTATCCTCCTGCGACAGCGAGGTCCATAACTAAACATGACCCATGTTCCCTCAAGAAGTCCCCCATGCAATCTAATATACAATTAATAAAACGGTGGCCCACTTTAGGTAGTCTACTATAGGTTTTCCCTAGGTTTCTCCTTCCCAGGTCGCCCCTTCCGCCCTCGGTGTATAAACCAGTAGCCAAAACACATCATTTGACAAAAATATATTTTCATGTTAATGCATGATGTTGGTCCCGAAATGAGTAAACAGGTGTATGCGGGGGAATACACATGTGGTTACAAATTAAAACTTCTTGTAAAACTTATCAGGTTACTTAAGACAGTAGCTCGTCAGTGGACTTGAGGTCTGCTGAGAGTTACTTGTGAAAGCTTACTGAGATAATACCTCAACTGAAAGCTCAAGACTTTCAGTTGAAATACTATCTAATTAGCTTTCAGATGCGAATTAGTGAGCCCTTTAGAAAACTCGTTTTACTTTGATAAACTTTGAGATTAACACACACTTAGGAAATAGCAGAGAGTAAGTACACAAGATATAAAGTGGTTCAGAGAAGAATCTCCTACGTCCACTGTCCTGACCAAACAGGAGAATTCCTTTCACTTGGAATTTCTTGTGTTATAGTGCCAAGGTGCACTGATCAACTAATCCTCTCTTAGGATGATTGATCACTAGGAAATTACAGGTCCTAGTTCCCAAAACAAACCAGCTTTCAGACTGATACAACAATCAGCTTACTAACACCATACAACACTAGCTCTCAACCTAAACACTGAGTAGGATTTTGAGTAGGGTTTTGGTTCCAACTATTTTGAGATAATCCTTACAGATTTAGCTCAAGGCTTAGGATTGGATTATCTCTTTCTAAGATTTGGATATAGCTTTTAAGCTTGGTTACAGAAGGTTTGTTATGCTCTCTACAAATGTGAAACACTTGGGAAACAATGGTAATTTCGAGTGCTTCTAGTTGTTATGAATGTAGAGATAGCTTTGATCTTGTGAGTTTCCCGTGCATAGAAATGAGCACGTCCTTCTGTATTTATAGGCTTCCTTGAAAATCTTCCCGTTGGATTTGAATCTTCTCAAGTAAGTCTTCTTGTACCTGATTGGCTCAAACGGCTCTATTTGAAGCTTTAAGTCTTGTCAAGAAACGGCTGAAAGACCATGCCTGTTCACCAACTTTCTGTAGATTGCTAGGGAAAGATTTTTGGTACTTGTCAGTCTGGGGCAGGTCGGCTGTCAGTAAAGTACACTGACGTGTCATCTTCTCATTGGACCTTCAGTCTGCTTGCCCAGATTCTTGTCTTGCTTTAAGGTAGAACTCCTCTGAGAGAACCTTCTTATTCCTTCATTTATTGTAAGCTTCACTGAAATTCGTTTTGCCTTGTTCCAACCAGATTAACTAACAAATTTTAATATGTTTAGCATTGAATGTGCTTTGTTAGTTCTCATCAGTGTACCTTGGTCCTCTCCTGATGGCTTTAGTCTTAGTGAGAATGCACTTAGAAAACATTCAAGACTTAGACTCTTTCTCAGATCACTTGTCTTCAGTGGACTTCGTCTTCAGCAGACTTCGTTCTTCAATACACTCTAGATTTTACAAACTGCACTTCAGTTCCTTAACAATTGAACTGATTAACTAAACACTAACTATACTGAATGTTTTACATACAAATCAACTTAGGAGGAACATTTTGGCATCTAATCTAAGTCTTATACATTTTCCCAACAATTTCCCCCTTTTTGATTATGCCGGAACCTATCTTATTACATATCTTCATTCAGATGAGGTTCTTCAGATGACATACAAAGTTCAAGAATTTTGTAAGTAAGAGACATTCAAGTACATAAGCCTAAATGATAATGAGATATTATCTTGGGCAAAACATCAGTAGAGTTCATTTCATGATAAATAGTGAAGTACAGATTACATGAATTCTACTAAACAAAAGATTCAAACTTAAAACCATCTGGGACTTATAAACAAATGCCCAGCAAAGATACTTAACTTCTCAGATGGATTCGAAAATGGGTTCAAGACCATACTGCTTGAATACTCTGACCTTCAGCTCGTTCTTCCTCTCCATCACTTCCTTTTAATGTCCTCTGAGTCCAAGATGTTCACATAAGGATGTCCACTCTTCAGTGATCCTTTCTCTATCCACAACACCAGTTGCATCTTGAGGAGGCCAGTAGACGATTGGCTCAGGAGCCTACAAGGCATGATCTGGGAAGGCATCATTCCAAGCATCACTGATCTCAGGATAGAGTTTTGGATAGGTTTCAAACAACCATGAGTTGAAGACCTCTTGAGCATTATCTCTTCCTAGTTCTCCGCTGACATGGTAGGAGTATACAAATTCCCTCTTGGCCGTTTCCCAAGCATCATTGAGCTTCTTGGGAACCCAAGTATCAAGATGAGGGTATTTGGCTTTTGAGAAAGTCATTTTGTCCTTCTTAAGCTTAGCAGCCCATCTTTGATAACCACTCCTGAACTTCTTTGAAGTAGTCTTATCAAAGGTGGTTAGTCTCTCCTTCCTCTTCCTTTCTGCCATCTCAGCTATGGTCTCCATCTTTCCAACCACCTTATCCCTCCTGTCTTGCTGTTGAGCAGCCAGCTTCTGTGCTATTTCATTCATCCCTCCAGCCTCTTTGATAAGCTCAGTGAGCTCTGTGACTCTTGTGGGGGCAGACTTAGGAGGTTCAGATGAAAGAGGTTCAGGGTTAAGAATGGGGAGTACCTCAACATCTTCAGATGAGCTAGTGGACTTTGCTGCTAACCTCCCTGAGGTTCTGGTCTTCTTTGGCTACCTCAGTTGAGAGGGCATCAGATGCCTTTCTCTTGGTGGTTTCCCCCTTCTTTGCAGCTCTCTCTTCCTTTTCCTTCAGATGAGTTTCTTTGAACTTTGAGTAGTCCTCTGATGCAGTCTCCTTCCCTTTCTTGGCCTCTGCAATCTTCTGAGCCTCTGCATCCACCTTCTTCAAGGTGCTCTTCACTTGTTGGCCTTTCTTAAAGTCAGGGGTATCAAGGATAATCTTCATTTTGTTCTTGGGATCAAGCTTCATATCCTTAGCACTTATCCTCTTTTTCCCCTTTCCGGCATTAATCATACATTCAGCCACAGTGATATTGAGCTTCAGTTGATCATGAGCTAAGGCTTTCAACTCAGTTGAGCAATGATCAACTTCATCCTCCAGTCTTTCCAAGGCTGCTCCAGTCGTTTGCCCAAATTGTACAAACTGTGCTAACTTCTCATCAATTAGCACATTTGTTTTCTCCTGAGTGGGGAAGTCCTCTGCTGCCTTCTTTAGAACTTCTCCTAGCTTAGCTCCCAATTCTGCATGTTTGGCCTCGAATTCTGTCAGCTTTGAATTCCACAACCCTTCAACCTTCCCAAGTAGGTCCGCTGAGAAAGCCTCTACTGAGGACTTTAGATTGATGGATACATTCTCCACTGAGTCTTTGAGAAATTGAGTTCTGGCCTCTTCCTCCTTCTGCTCCAGCTTCTTCAAGGCTTCTATGACCAGCACGCTCTGTCCTTCAACAACATCAATCACCATCTGCTGAGAATCTTCAACTTTAAGAGTAAGATTTTGAAGTGATGTTGTTGTGGATTCCATGAGTTCATCAACATGGTCTGAGAGGCTGACCATCTCATCTACTTCTTCTTGCACTATCTCCTGGACATCCCTCAGTTGTGCTTGAAGAGCAGGAAGCTTTTCATCTTGAATGGAGTTCACAGCATCACTCTGGGGAGTTAGGTTGACCTCTACTGGGGGAATCTCAACAGTTTGAGTACCTGCATGACAAATAAGGTTAGTTTTATCTCCCTCAGCCTCACAACCTAAGTCTCCTGAAGCTTCTACTTCCATTGGGACTCCCTCCTCCTCTCTCTTCTCTCTTTTCTCACTCTCACTCTCCTTTTCGACTTTATTCTTTTCAGCCAATTCACCCTTTACAGGGATGATTGCTCTAATCTCTCCACTGACAACTCCAGTAATCTCCACCTCAGTTTCTTTTTGTTTGCCATTTTCAACTCCAACAGTACCAGACACCTCAGTTGACTCCTTAGCCACCACTGAGGGCTGTTGTGGGAGAACTTCAGTAGACACCTCTACTGAGCTCTCCCGTGGTAAATTTTGTGCCTCAGTATCCCTTGCCATGGATACATCCTTGGCTACTTCACCATCACCTTGCCTAGGTGAAGTACCTCCTCCTTGTACACTTTCCTTCTCCTTCTCCTCCTCCTCTGCTTCAATAGCTTGCACAAAATCAGCTCCTCCTTCAGTTAAAGCCTCAGCTGGCTTCTCTTTATCACCTCCATCAACCATCTCTACCTCATCTGCCTTCCTTGCCTCAGCTATTTTATCCATAACCAGACTCTCAAAGATCTTCTCATCACAGAGAAGTCTGGTTTTGGTCATTCCAGCAAAGTGCATCACTTCCACCTCCTCCTTCTTCCAGTCATCTGCATTGCTGCCTCTGACAGCCAATAGAATTTCACCAAGTCTTCTATCTTTGAGCTGGACAAGGAGTCTCAGTCTCAAGAACATTGCTTTCAGGGTGGGAAACCTATCAAGCTCAGGATATTTAGACTCCAAAGAGTAGGCTACCTCATCCTTAAGAGCGTCTAAGAATGAGTACTCTTCTTCATCGTCTGAAGGAAGGGAATGGGTAGGGGATCTGCTGTCTATTGGCTCCTCTGGGATAGACTCCAGGTGAGTTGTGTGAGTTTCAGGAGGGTTCGGTTCAGATGGGGTTTGGGGTTGGGTGTCAGTAGAGGTAAGATTTTGTTCAGTGGGGGTTGAGGGTAGGGGTTCAGAGGGGGTTGAGGGAATGGGTTCGGTTGGGGTTGAGGTTGGTTCAGATGTGGTGGTGGTTTGGGATCCACTTTCAGGCTGTTGAGAGCCTTCAGTGGGGGTTTTAGTTATTTTGGAGATGCGTTTGGTTTTGGCAGGGGTGCGAGGTTTGGTTTTGGGTTTGATGGGGGTTGGGGCAGGGGCATCTGAGTCAGACTCAGTTGAGATTAAGTTGGGAGAAGAGTCAGGGTTACCTGATGAAGACTCATCAGTAGAGTTTGTGACTCTGACTTTCTTAGAGGCACTCTCCTTCTCAGCCTCGGTAGACCTCTTCTTCTCCTTCTTAGAAGCCTTTTCTGCCTCGGCCTCCTTGTGTTGGGCCATCTTATCACTCAATTTAACCAGCCTTCTCTTTAGTTTGGTTTTCTTCCCTTCAGCAGGGTCAGCTTCTTCCTCTTCAACTACCTCTAGACTCTCCTCAGCAGGCTTAATCATTCTTGTCTCTAGAGCCTTTCCAGACTTGAACAAGGTCTTTAGATTACTCCACTTCCTGTCTGGAATCCAGTCTACTCCCAGATCTACATTCTCTATCAAGTAGGAGATTTTTGTTGCAAAATTTAGCTTACTTGATAGTTGGGGAGTTTTGTCAGGTTGGAGCTTTGAGTGCTCTTTATTCAATGCCCTCAGAAAGAACTGTTGCCAGTTGTATGTCTTCTTCTTACTCTCCACAATAGCCTTCATTAATCTGAGTTTGGGCTTGCTCACCTGCTCCGTGCTTCCCTGGTTTCCCAGTATACATTTTCCAACAACTTCACAGAGAACATTGTATACCGGCAGGAGTACACTTCTGTTCATTGTTGGACTGTATTTCACCTTTCTTTGCATAATGGAATTAACCCATTCTTCCTCCTTGTCCGCAATACACGTATCTGGATTCGGACCTTCAGAGGGGAGATCGAACAGCTCCTTCAAGTCATCTCCACTGATGCGGATCTCCTTTCTAATCTTCTGGTGTTCAACGATTTCCATGTCGTCCCTCATCACCTTCTTCTTCCTTTGTAAAATGAGATGAGACCTGATTCTTGAATCAGAGTTGGATATATGACAGAAAAACTCAAGAACCTGCCTGTCAAAACAGTTCTTAGGATGAACTGTTAAAAACTTCTCTAACCCAGCAGTTTTAATCATTTCTAGGGCCTCTTTGATGTGAGCAAATTCTGGCTTGGATTCTATCTCAGGGTTATCAAAAACCACTATGGGTTCATACCAGAAATTCTCTTTATTGGTAAGAAAACTTAGGTTTAATTTTGCCATTTGAAAGATAGGATTTGAGAGAAAATTTGCAGAGTGTATTTGGACAGTGTTGGTCCCACTAGTTAGATTAATTGCGGAAGCTTAAGTTAAATGTCTTAACAAATTCTTTTACAATAGTACAAAAACTAATAAGAGAATAATTAAATGAAAGCAATAAAGAACACAAGATATATAGTGGTTCGATTCCGAATATCCTACGTCCACTCTCCCTTTTATCCAAGGGGTCTCACTATCAACCAACTCACTTACTTACTCACTGGAATTGGGAAGTACCAGTTCCTTCTTACAAACTCTTTAGATTTAACTTCAATCTAAAGATCAACAGCCTTCAACTTTATCTAGAAGATGAACAGGTTGAGGTTTCAACAACTCCTTAAGAGTAGATATATGTTATGAACAATAAGAGTGCTAAGAGTGATTATCAAAAGCTTGGATGGACTTATGCGCGCATGGTGTCTCTCTAGAGCTTTTACATGAACTGCACTCTTGTATTTATAGAGGGGATTAGGGCTAGCCGTTGGAGGGCTAATCCAATCAGATCCTCTATTTAAGGAAGCCTCAATCAATCAATTCCCTAATTGATTGATTGGGTTGGTGGGATCCTTGGATTGATTATCTTCAAATACTTTCCAATCCTGATCTTGTTGACTTGATTTGAATCACCAACGGACAAATACTTCCTCTGCCAAACTCTGATTCTCAACAGAGAAGGCAAGACCAGACACCAGGCAACCTCGGTGTCTTCTGGTCCAACTCTGGTTAACAACCAGAATACTCAGTAGAATCAGGGGATCAAACTGAGCATCTTTTGTTCTACCAGACTCGTCTGGTCCGGACTCGTCTGGTCTGGGGAAGATCCTCTGCCTCTGGTCAGATCTCATCTGGTGAAGTCTTCTGGTGGAGTCCTCTGGTGAAGTCCTCTGGTGGGGTCTTCTGGTGACTCTTCTGGTGAAGTCTTCTGGTCTGGCAGTTCCCCCTAGACTAAGTCCTAATCTAAACCGTCATCTGGCTAACAGGTCCATATGGTCCTATTACATCTTCTGGTTTGTTTTAACTCATCAAAACTATACAACTTTTATCCTAACAATTTTCCCCTTTTTGATGGAGTTAAAACACTACCAGAACTGATCAAAAAGTAAACTTAAGTAAGAAAACAATAAAGATAAGACCTTAGAATAGATCTTATCAGGCAAATAATTAAGACAACAAGAGGTTGTCTTTTGAACAAAAAAGATATGATACTATCATTGATAAAAAGGACAAAGTGATTACAAGATACATTGAAGTTCAGAGTCCTATTCTATGCATATCTCCTGTTTTCCTTGGGGACAAGGAACCAGTCAAGGAACCTATCCTGGACGGCCTTCAACTCTGCAGAAGATGTTGGAGTGAAGTTCACCAACACCTTGGTCTTGTACAGTCTCTTTAGCTCAGCCCAATCAACCTGGTCTCCTACCATGGGAGTGTTAAGATAAGTGAACTCAGGGGCAGTCACCTCCAAGTTGAACTCAATGGTAGAGTCCATCAATTGCTTGTACAACTCTGCATCATAAGCTTGCATCCAGGAGTGGAAGGTTCTGTTGATCAACTCATCATCCTCTGGTGCTGGCCTCTGGATGTAATGTTGGATGAACCAGAGAGTCTTTGCCTCCTTCCATTTCTCAATCAAGGGCACAGGCACAGTAGAGTCAAAAGACCCTTCTGTCCTGAGAGGCAGAATGTTCATCACTTCAATGGGAGCTTTCCTCCTCTGGCTAGATCCACCTGCACCAGAAGAAGCACCAACTTCTCTACTCTTCTTGTTTTGCCTCCTAACATATCTGAGCCTCTGCTCTTCATCTATGTTCTTCCTGATCCTTGCCTGCTTCTCCTCTGGAGTCTCTTCTTTGTATCTCTTCTGAGCTTCTTCAACAACAGTCTCCAGGAAGCTCTTCTTGACTCTCCTGATCTTCCTCTTTGCAGGTCCAGAGATTGAGATTGGATCCTGCTCTGCTTCTGATGAATTCTCTTCTGCAGCAAGCTGCTTAGCCATGGTAAGTGATTTGAATTCTTCTTTCTTCTTCTTCTGCAACTCTGCTTGGGCCAATGTGTTCTCCAGCAGGTCCAGACGAGCTCCATGGCTGAAAAGAGTTTCATTAGTGGTCTTCGCCAAATCAGTTCTGGCCTTCTCTTCCCCCTTTTTAACTTCATCAAGGAGGGGCTCCACTACCTGCCTTATAAGATCAGGCAAGGCAGTGTTGGAGGAAGAGTGAAGATCACACAGCTGCTTTGCCTCCTCCAGGTAGGCTTTCGATTCTGCAACAAGCCTTTCCTGCTTCTCCAACATCTCCTGGAGGGAGTCCTTCAGCTTGGCAGTCTGGATCATCTGGCTGGCCATCTCAACCTTCAGCATAGAGACTGGCCTCATCTGCTCTAGCACGTGCTCCTGGAGCTGCTTCTGGTTGTGCATCACATCCAGTTTGACAAAGAGGCCATTGGCCTTGAAGGAAGTTTTAACTTCAGCCAGAGTAGACTTGATCTGCTTCAGAAAGATCCTTCTCTCCTTCCTGGTCTGATGCTCTATCATAGCAGGGGCCATGTGTTGAATTGCTTTGGAAAAGCGCCCTATCTGCATGATCTGCTCGTTGAAGAAGGCTTTCATCTTCTGGAGCACGGCAGGAGACATCTCAAAGTCTTCCTCATCTGAATAAAGCTCTGGAGGGAAGACAAAATAAGGCCCAAACTTGTAATTAGGGCCCTCTGGAGTGAGCATTACTCCTCTCTGGATGAGCAGGGTGCGAATCAAGACTTTAGCTGTACCAGGGGTCTCCAGCTCTGTCGGGTTCTGAATGTTCATCTTCTGCTTCAGCTCAATCTCCCAAGCAGTGAAGTTGGAGGAACCCATTTCCTCAAGCAAAAGCATCAGGTCCTCCACATCTTCAAGTCTGGCCTTGCTCCAGACCTTGGCATCAGTAAGCTCTGCCAGAAGTGGTAAGTGCTCCAGAAGGACTGTGAAATGCTCTCTTAGCCAGAGCTGAGCACTTACACTCATACTCTGCCTAATGGGACCCATTTCTGCAGATGAGAAAGTGAAGGGTTTGGGCCCAGAGGCAGAGGAGGAAGGTGCTAAGTTAGCAGGCTCAAGTGAAGCTTCTTCATCTTCACTATCATCGCTTGTTAAACAGGTGGGAGAAGGGGGAGGGCCAACGAATCCCAGAGCCATAGAAATGGTTGGGTCCTGGTCTGTATGAGCTTGGGGAGGGGTAGGATTTTGTGAGGTAGAAGTGGAGGGGATGGGCTGCTCTGCACCAGAAGAAGATGGGATCTCTAGTACAGAAGGTGGGATGGGAGTTTGTGAAGTGGAAGTGTTTGGAAGGGGAATTTCTACACCAGAAGGGTTGATGGCACCTCTGGTACAGAAGCTGAGGGAGAGGGGTTTGTGGGAAGATGTGTTTGGGAATTTGGGGGAGAAGGTGTTTGGGTAGGAATGGTTGAGGGAGTATATACGGGGGTATCTGGTAAAGTCTGCTCTGGTGTGGATATAGGAACACCAGGAGCAGAGGATATGGGTTGAGTTTGGGTGTCTGGTGGGGAAGTAGTGGAGGTAACAAGATTAATAGGATCAGAGGGGGGAAAAGAAGATGGGTTGGAAGGGTTTACCTCTGCTGAGTCAACATCAGCAGGTACAACATGCTCTGGAGCAGAGACATCCTCCATCA
Source organism: Ballota nigra (assembly GCA_947034835.1). NCBI lineage: Eukaryota > Viridiplantae > Streptophyta > Magnoliopsida > Lamiales > Lamiaceae > Ballota > Ballota nigra. The sequence continues at coordinate 92,829,937 of OX344720.1, forward strand.
TCTGAGAAGCCTCATCAATAGCCTTCTCCAAGGCCTCTCCAAGATCAGAGCCAGAGTCTGACTCTTGAAGAATGGCTCTCTTGGCCTTGGATTTCTTCTTAAGAGGCTCAACCTCTTCTTCCTCTTCTTCCTCTAATGGCTCATCCACCAGAAGGGTTTTCTTGGCCTTCCTGCTAGTCCTTTGCTTCTTAGCAGAGCCTTTCTTGGCCTCCTCTGGCCTCTTCTTCTTGGCTGCTCCAGCCTTCTTAGTAGCCTCAGCCACTTCACCCTTCTTCTTCAGAATATTCAGAAGGGGAATCTGGTCCTCCTCCGAGGAACCAGAGAAGACAACCGTAGAGGAGCCAGTTGGTGCAGCAGCTTTCTTTTGGGTCTTCTGCTTTGGCTGCTGCTTCTGCCCCTTTGCAGGTGAGGGTACTGCCTGTAGAGGAGGGGCAGGGATGGCTTGCTCACCATCAGAATCAGGATGGCCATGAAGGGGACCATCCTTTGAAAACAACACCTTAGACTTGTGAAATCCTCTGCACCAAGACTCCTTCCATTTCTTCTCTGGAAGCAATGAGTCCAAAATCAGAGTAAGTTTCGTTCCCAATGAAACATTTGCAGTAAAACAGAACTGCATCTCCCCTGGCTTGGAAGGACAAACCTCCTTGTTCACCTTCACCTTGTTCTTTCTCAAAACTCCCCAAAAGAACTCTGCCCAATTGCATTGAACGCCGTCATACAGGGCACGCATCACACACATCCTGCCGTTGAAAATAGCATTCGTGCTGTGATTCTCACACATCAGCACCTTCACCACAATGTCAAAAAGTACCTTGAATTTTTGCCTCAGATGCTTGTCTAAAAATCACTTCGTGATGTTCTGGCAAGATGATCGAGCAAACAACTTGAAAGAACCCACAATATCGTCTTCCTTGTAGGTTAAAGGATCCACCTCTTCAGCCGAAATGTTTCCAAACAACGCACAGAAGTCATGCTTGGAAAACACCAAATCCTCCTTGTCAATCTTTGATGAAATGTGGTCTTCATTAATCTTCATACGGACTAGAAACTGGGCCGCATAACCATCCAGAGTTCGAAAATCCCTGGGGATTGTGGAAATCAGCCTTTCCACTCCGGATCTCCTCAATAATTCCAGAATAGCCAGTGCAGACGAGTTCTTGGTGGTGTAGAAGTCAACCACCATCTCCGTTTTTAGTTTCTTCATCATCAGTTCATGGTCGAAGTTGCACGGAGGGGCCATATCTGTGAGAGAGAGAGAGAGAGAGAGAGAAATACTTTGCAGAGAGAAGTTAGGGTTTTGAAAATATGGAAACGTGAAAAGACAAATTGAAAAGAAATTTGATTTAAATAGGGCAATACGCGTGGCTTGATTAATAAATGAAGTGTGAACGGATGGCCACGATGAAAGACGAGATACAGATTTAATCTGGTGCGTTGGCGTGGTCATTGGAACTGGGCATAAAGGGGTTTTGTGGCAGTCAAGAGAAAAAACGAAATGATTGCCTAGGCCCTATACCCTAGTCATAAATACACTCTGAAGTTGAAACGTTTTGAGTGTACTTACTAATTTGAAAAGTGTATCCCAATGAACAGAGGCCAGAGAAGTAAAGACATACCTGTCACCTGATATTGTAACCTAAGTAGAGCTTGGACTCCTAGATCCAGGAGAGTAAAGAAAGTATTCAATCTCAGAAGAGTTATTTTCAACTCAGTCCAGGTTCATTTTTCAGAGGAGGATCTTTCTCAGAAGAAGCTCCTCATCTCATAAGAGTCTTGAATATCAGACGAGGTCAAACCTCAGTGGAGGTCAAAGTTTTAATTCCTCTGATATTTTCAAATCTAAAGCCTCTTAGTTTTTAATATATATATCTGGTTTCAATAAGATTACTAATGAGTGCTTTCTGAAAATTAAATCTTTCTTACACTTTTTCGAAGAGATTTTGGTATGGCAAGCATTTAATGCGCGTTGTACAAGTCAGGTTCACTTTTACAGTTACCTATCTCACGCGCCTTAAAACCCAGATGATGTGACCTTCCGATTACCAACCCTTTCAATCTAAGCCTTCCATTTTAGGCGGTTTCTTTGAAACCGTCAAGATCTCTTAAAAACTCCCCACTAACCTCTTGGAATTTCCACGATCTCAAACCGAATTAATCTCAGATGTTAATCACTCCTCTCAATCTCATCGTTCAACACTCATATAAAAACCCCAAACTTACGCTTGTAAACCTTTTAGAAATCACTCACAAGCAAACATCTTCTATCTGTCTGTTAGGATAAAAGTTGTATAGTTTTGATGAGTTAAAACAAACCAGAAGATGTAATAGGACCATCTGGACCTATTAGCCAGATGATGGTTTAGATTAAGACTTAGTCTAGGGGAAACTGCCAGACCAGAAGACTTCACCAGAAGAGTCACCAGAAGACCCCACCAGAGGACTTCACCAGAGGACTCCACCAGAAGACTTCAACAGATGAGATCTGACCAGAGGCAGAGGACCTTCCCCAGACCAGACGAGCCCGGACCAGACGAGTCTGGTAGAACAAAAGATGCTCAGTTTGATCCCCTAATTCTACTGAGTATTCTGGTTGTTAACCAGAGTTGGACCAGAAGACATCGAGGTTGCCTGGTGTCTGGTCTTGCCTTCTCTGTTGAGAATCAGAGTTTGGCAGAGGAAGTATTTGTCCATTGGTGATTCAAATCAAGTCAACAAGATCAGGATTGGAAAGTATTTGAAGATAATCAATCCAAGGATCCCACCAACCCAATCAATCAATTAGGGAATTGATTGATTGAGGCTTCCTTAAATAGAGGATCTGATTGGATTAGCCCTCCAACGGCTAGCCCTAATCCCCTCTATAAATACAAGAGTGCAGTTCAAGAAAAAACTCTAGAGAGACACCATACGCGCATAAGTCCATCCAAGCTTTTGATAATCACTCTTAGCACTCTTATTGTTCATAACATATATCTACTCTTAAGGAGTTGTTGAAACCTCAACATGTTCATCTTCCAGATAAGGTTGAAGGCTGTTGATCTTTAGATTGAAGTTAAATCTAAAGAGTTTGTAAGAAGGAACTGGTACTTCCCAATTCCAGTGAGTAAGTAAGTGAGTTGGTTGATAGTGAGACCCCTTGGATAAAAGGGAGAATGGACGTAGGATATTCAGATCCGAACCACTATATATCTTGTGTTCTTTATTGCTTTCATTTAATTATTATCTTATTAGTTTTTGTACTCTTGTAAAAGAATTTGTTAAGATATTTAACTTAAGCTTCTGCAATTAATCTAACTATTGGGACCGACAAGTGGTATCAGAGCAGTGTGTCCAACGACCACTGCTTTGAAAAGCTTTTGGTGGTCACTGGGCAGATCCATTGCTCTCTAGTGCTTTTGTTCAAGTTCTTGTTATTTCCCTAATTTTATCAAAAATGTCTGCAAAATCTTCTTACAAGAGCCGTAAGCTTCCAGAATTCTCTTTCGAGGATTACAGCCACTGGAGCTTCATGATGAGCAATCATCTTGGAGCTATTCACCACCGCATGTTAGATGTGGTAGAAAGTGGACCCATTCAATTTTACTGGACTTTGATAGTGGCAGGTCAGAGTCCAGGGAAGAAACTAGTGAAGCTGCCCAGAAAGCTGCAGAGGATAGAGTCCCCAGGCAAAGAATCCTAAAAAAGAAAGATGAGCTTGACAACGATGAAAGAAAGCTCTACAACTTGGACCAGGTGGCAAGAACAGAGATCATCAACACACTTACTAAAGAGGTGATTGAAAAGGTCAGAACGTGTGCCACTGCCAAGGAGATGTGGGACAAACTTGCACTTCTCTGTGAGGGAACAGAGAAGATTAAAGACAACAAGCTCCAAGTTGTTCAACATTCGTTTGACACTTTCAAGATGAAACCAGACGAGACCATTGACCAGCTGGATATGCGTCTCACAAACCTCCTGAACAAGGCTAGTGTCTTAGGTAAGACCTATTCTGAAAAAGAAATTAATAGTAAAATCTTGCGTTCACTAACCAGAAGGTGAAGAATTAAAGTCACTGTGATCAAGGACAACAAGGATCTCAACACTCTGGATCATCATTTTCTGTTGTCTGATCTCAAAGCTTATGAGTATGATCTTCAAGAGGAGGATCAAACATAAGAGGTTTCCTCTTCTGGTCAGAAAAATGTTGCATTCTCTTCAACTATCAAGTCTGATGTCAAGCCAAAGGAGTCTACTACAAATGACTTGAGCCTCAAGGAGCAGGTAGCACTTCTAACCCGTAAATTAGATAAAATGAGTTCAAAATATGGCAGGTACAAAAGGCATTGGAAGGAGTCTACCAGAGACAGGAAGAGTTCCTTCAAGCCTGCAGAAAAGGAAAAGACATCTGGAGACTCAAGGGAGACCAGATTCAGAACTCCAGAGAGGAGGAGAGATGACAACCCTGGCAACTCTGGGAGATCAGATTATCAGAGGAGGGATGGTAGCTCTGGCAGACCTGACTACCAGAGGAGAGAGAGTAGTCCAGCCAGATCAGACTACAACCAGAGGAGGAGAGAGCCAAGTCCTAGTCCCAGAGGAGACAATGCCTGCTATACATGCAACAAGACTAGTCACTACAGTTATGATTGTCCTCAACTTACTCCTAGGGAAAGAGAAGAGAAAAGGATCAAGAGAGATAGGAGATATGCAGACAAGAGAGCATTGCTAGCAGAAGCAGAGGAGGAGGATACTAGTTCCAGTTCTTCTTCTTCTGATTTCGGATCAGATGATGATGTGTGTCTTATGGCAGACATCACTGAGGTAAATGAAACTACCCTATGCTTATCTAATTCCAAATATACTGAATCCTCTAATTCATCTGGTAACTCCAGAGAGTCTGATATGCAACAAATGCTATCAGATCTCCAAAATTGTGTCCAACTTTGTCAAAAACTTGAGAAAGAGAATGGTAGGCTCAGAGCTGAAGTTCAATCTCTCTCTCATGAACATAAATCCACCAGAGAACTCATGAAAGATCATTCCAAAGAAGTCTCTGAACTTCAGGATAAGATCACAGAAAGAGATACTTTGGTAGATCAACTCATGAAAGAAAAGAACTCTCAAGAAGATGAGATCAATGAACTTGGAGCCAAATACCAGACTCTTATCAAGGGAAAACAAGTTGCTCACAACATAGAGGAGATACCCATGCCCAGAGAAGCTCCTAAGATACCATCTGTTGTATCTATCATATCAGAGTCTTCTCAGCGCATTAATGATAAGAGTGGTTTAGGATATTCTGGAATTACCACTAAAACTCATAAATACCTTTATAATAAAGACAAGTCTGTAAGAGCTGGTAAATTGGTAGAAATCTGGGATGATAAAGACTTAACTGGTAATGGTTACAAGGTGGTTCACAATCCTGATTGGAAAAGGAATCACTCTGTTAATCACATAACATATGGTCCAGAAGAGTTGACTGTCCTGGAAGAGAAGATCCTAGAGAATAAGAGTCAACAAGGGGAACCATTGAAGATTGATGGTCCTGTGAACAATGAGTCCCAAGGAGTAGACCTTACTCAAATTGGAGGAACCCAGATAAATCCTCAAAGGGAACCTAACCAGATTAGGGGACCTCAAGGGAAACACTCAAGAAAGGGGAATACCAATCAGAGTAAGAACTACCAGAGAAGGAACAATGTTCAACAGCACCAGGTACCCCAGAGATGATTTTCTCAGAGGAATAAATTCCAGAATAGGTATACTCAAAGGAACTATAACCACCAGAACAAGTCTACTTTTCAGAACCAGAGGTGGTCTTCCAGACCCATCTATAGAAAACCAACTGATCTGGGAAGATATGACACCAGAGATGGTTCTTCTAGGATGTACCCTTACAACCAGACCTTTAAGACCATGTCTTTGAGGCAGGCCATTCCAAAGGCCAGATTTGAGAAAAGGTACACCAGACCTGTTTATAGGAAAGGTGTCCTTATCAGACCAGTAGCTCAATACCTTGAATCCCGACAGAAAGAGAAGAAAGGTGGACTCTAAGTCTTCTGATGAGACCCAGAATTAGACTATTCCCAGAGTTATCAAAGTCAATCCACCTATTCTTGATTCAGATTCAGATCTTAACCCATCTCCTGGTTCTCTGAAGCAGAAGCCTTCACAAGGAGCAGAACCAGAAGAGGTTGGAAATCCTGTAGGGGAAAGCTCGTCTGCAGGTGGTGATACTCACCAAGGTACTGCAGAAGATGATCACCCAGGCAAGACCACGGGAAGGAGGACCCTGGTTGATCACCCCAATGACCTGATCTTAGGAGATCCAACTAAGGGTGTCCAGACTAGGAGAACTCTTAACTTAGCTGCCTTATTCAGTTGCTATGTGTCCTTGATTGAGCCCAAGAACATCAAGGAGGCACTGAAAGATTCAAATTGGATTGTTGCTATGCAGGAGGAGTTGAATCAATTCACCAGACAGGATGTTTGGGAGCTAGTAGACAGACCAAGACATCAAAAGGTGATAGGCACTAAGTGGGTTTTCAAGAATAAGAAAGATGAGAATGATGTCATTACTAGGAACAAGGCAAGGCTAGTGGCCCAGGGCTATTCTCAGTCTGAAGGAATAGACTATGATGAGACATTTGCTCCTGTTGCCAGACTATATGCCATCAGATTGTTCTTAGCATATGCTGCTCACATGAAGTTCAAAGTATATCAGATGGATGTGAAATCTGCCTTTCTTAATGGGATTCTCATTGAGGAAGTATATGTGGAACAACCTCCTGGTTTTGAACAAGGTGACAAGGTGTTTAAGCTTAAGAAAGCTCTTTATGGGCTGAAGCAGGCACACAGAGCATGGTATGACACTCTATCTCAGTTTCTTCTGGACAATAGTATTGTTGGGAAAATAGAGGTGCCCGGAATCTATTCGGGATGAAATTTAAATACGAATTTAAATACAATTATTACTGAATTTAGGATTGTAGTATCCTGCAGATGACAACTTGGAATTGAGTGGTTATTCAGATTCAGACTATGGTGGATGCAGAATAGATAGGAAGTCTACAAGTGGAACATGCCAATTTTTAGGGAATAAATTGGTATCCTGGTTTTCTAAGAAGCAGACTTCAGTTGCCACATCAACAACAGAAGCAGAGTACATGGCTGCAGGGAGTTGTTGTTCACAACTACTCTGGATTAGTCAACAGCTTAGGGACTACCAGATTAGAGCCAAGGATATTCCTATTTTCTGTGATAGTAATAGTGCAATTGCAATCACCCAGAATCCAGGTGTAAACATGTTGATATAAGGCATCATTTTATCAGAGATCATGTTGAGAAGGGAGATATAAGGATGGAAAAGATTGCTACAGAGAAGCAGAGAGCAGATATTTTAACTAAGCCTTTGGCTGAGACCAGATTCAGAGAGTTAGCTTTTGAGTTAGGATTGTTGGATCCAGAGACAGATTTGTTTTAGGGGGAACATCAGAGAAGTATCCTTTATTTATACCTTATTTCATATTCTTCGTTATTCAAAACTAACATACCTGCAGATTAGACATAGCACTATTGTTGTCACAGAAAATAGGAACTTCATTGGCAAAGATATTGTAATGTCTCAGTTGTTGTCTTAGCCAAAGAATTTTAGCACAACAACTTCCAGCTGCCATATACTCAGCTTCAGTAGTGCTTGTGGCTACTGAGTTTTGTTTCTTGGAGAACCAATAGATCAGTTTACTTCCCAAGAATTGACAAGTGCCTGAGGTTGATTTCCTGTCAATTCTACATCCTCCATAGTCAGCATCTGAGTATCCTGTGAGTTCCAGATTGTCATCTGATGGATACCACAATCCCATATTCATAGTACCCTTAAGGTATTTGAGAATTCTTTTAGCAGCTTCCAGATGACTTTTCTTTGGATTGGCTTGATATCTTACACAAATCCCAACTGCAAAAGTGATATCAGGCCTGCTTGCTGTGAGATACAGTAGAGATCCAATAATAGCTCTGTAGTGAGTCTGGTCTACTGATTCACCATCTTTATCTGGTTCCATCTTGGTGTTGGTGTTGAGTGGGACTCTTGCTACTTTGCTGGTCTGGCATCCAAATTTGTTGATCAGCTCCCTTGTATATTTGGCTTGGTTGATGAAGATTCCTTCAGGAGACTGCTTAACTTGAAGTCCTAGGAAGAAGTTCATTTCTCCCATCATTGACATTTCAAATTTTCCCTTCATCAGTTGAGAGAACTTTTCACAGAGGACTTGATTGGGACAACTAAAAATGATATCATCCACATAGATTTGTACAAGCAAAGTGTCCTCTCCTTTTGTGATCCTGAATAGAGTTCTATCTACTCTTCCTTTGATGAAGCCATGATCCAAAAGGAATTGTGACAAAGTATCATACCAAGCTCTTGAAGCCTGTTTCAGTCCATACAGAGCTTTTCTCAGTCTATATACTTTGTGACTATCTTCAAAACCTGGTGGTTGCTCCACATAGACTTCTTCATTGAGTACTCCATTTAAGAAGACACTCTTAATATCCATCTGGTACACCTTGAATTTCTTGTGAGCAGCATATGCAAGAAATAACCTTATTGCCTCCAATCTGGCTACTGGGGCAAATGTTTCATCATAGTCAAATCCTTCAACTTGAGAATAGCCCTTTGCAACAAGTCTGGCTTTGTTTCTGACTATGACATCATTTTCATCCTTCTTGTTCTTGAATACCCACTTGGTTCCTATCACATTGCAGTGATATGGTCTGTCCACCAATTCCTAAACTTGATTCCTTGTGAACTGGTTGAGCTCTTCTTGCATGGCAATGATCCAGTTGGAATCTTGAAGTGCTTCTGCTATGGAACTTGGTTCCTGGTTTGATAAGAAACAACAAAACAAAGCACTTTCCCCATGAAAACTTCTAGTTTTGACTCCCGAGGTAGGATCACCTAGGATTTGCTCAACATGATGATCTGAGAGCCATGTTCTCCTAGGCTGATGCCCTTTAGTAGAGTTTAACTCTTCTAAAGTTGAGTCACTAGGTATAGGAATAAAATCAAATTCAGGAAATAAAACCGAGGGTTGAAGTCCTGAGTCATCATTCAGGGTATTCTCATTCTCAATGGAAATCTCATTGGTTCCCCCTTGAATGATGGGTTCAGTGGATGTCTCAGCTGTGACCACATCTTCATTGACATTACTTACCTCTTGAACTGGGATAGTATTCATCAGTTCAGTTGCTTGTTCAGGAGAGCTCTCAGGTGAGCTTTGAGGGGTGGTTTGACTTTGGGTGACCTCCTTGAATTGTTGATCTTCTAAATTATCCCAGGTTGGGATGTATGTATCAACACAATTCTCAGGATAGCCTTTAGACTTGATACTCAGTCTGGTTAGTCTTTTGTTTATTACCTCCTCATTCTCCTTACTTCTGGACTCAAAAGTAGATTCATCAAAGACCACATGAGGTGTTTCTTCCACAACAAGAGTTCTACAATTGTAAACTCTGAAGGCTCTACTGATTTGGGAATATCCAAAGAAAATTCCTTCATCAGCTTTGCTATCAAAAGCTTTCAGTTGAGTTTTCTCATTGTTGTGAATGAAACACTTGCAACCAAAAATGTGAAAGTAAGATACCTGTGGTTTTCTGCCATTCCATAACTCATATGGAGTTTTTCCTTGATGTTTGGTTACCATGGATCTATTTTGAGTGTGGCAGGCAGTGTTGATAGCTTCAGCCCAAAATCTTTTAGGAACTTGAGCTTCTGCAAGCATTGTCCTTGCTGCCTCCTTGAGAGTTCTATTTCTTCTTTCAGCTACTCCATTTTGTTGTGGAGTTCTTGCAGCTGATGTCTCATGTGCAATACCTAACTCTTTGCAATAATCAGATATAATAGAGTTAATGAATTCAGTGCCCTTATTTGATCTTATCTTTATAATGTTCAGGCTCTTTTCATTGCTAACTTTCTTCAGCAGCTCTGGCAGCCTCAGTTGAGTCTCCTTTTTGCTTGTTAGGAATATCACCCATGTGTACCTGGAGAAATCATCAACAACAACAAGTGTATATTTTCTCCCATTGATACTTACAGGGGTTACTGGACCAAAGAGATCCATATGTAACAGTTGAAGTATTCTGTCAGTAGAGGTTGCTACTTTGCTTTTGAAAGATGCTTTTACTTGCTTTCCCTCCTGACAGGCTTTGCAAATATGTTATTTGTTGTATACTTCATTTGGCATTCCTTCTACCAGTCCATGTCTTGCTATCATGTTCATCATCTTGAAGTTCAGATGACTTAGTCTTTTGTGCCACAGCCAATTAGTGTCAGTTGAGCTCTTAGCAGTAAGACATGCATTTGGTGTGCAAGACTTCCAATCTGCAAGATAGATATTTCCCTTCCTTGACCCAGTTAGTAGTACCTGTTGTGAAGATATATTCTTGACAAAACACAGGTTATATGAAAATTCAACATTGTATCCTTTATCACAGAATTGGCTTATGGACAGAAGATTATGCTTAAGTCCACTGACAAAGGATACATTGTTTACCCTTACTGAGCCAATGATTAAAGTACCATAACCTTTTGTGGCTCCTTGAGAGTTGTCACCAAAGGTGACTTGTGGACCTTCTCTCTCAAAAAATTCTGTCAGGAGATCTTTGTTGCCAGTCATGTGCCTAGAACATCCATTGTCCAAGTACCAGACTGAAGATTTAAGAGCATCTCCTTTGTTGAGGTCCACTGAGCCCTGCATTCAAAATCAAGCTTTAGGTACTCATTTGGTGTTGGGTCCTACCAGGTTAGCTGTACCTTTCGGAATCCAAATTTGCCTCACAGTTCTAATCACTTTAGATTGGCTAATTTGTCTTCCATAAACATCTACATAGATTGTTATCTCCCTTGGTGCCTTGGGAGTAAACTTTCTATGGGTGTTAGCCTTTGAAGGAACAGGAACCTTCTTTACATTCTTTCTTTTAGGCTTGGGTGCACCTGGCCTGAGTTTTTGTTGATAGGAGTATGAAGGGCCTTTTCCTTTAGGCACAAAAGGAATAGGTCTTCTGTATGAGTCATTCCTTGAGGAACGCTCATGCCTGGGTGCTCTCAGCTGAGGTTGCTTCATCTATGAAGACCTCGGCTGATAGTACCTCTGCTGAGGTCTATTCTGATTAGTCACCTGAGCCTTTCCATTTGGTTTTGGCTCAGTTTGACTTCTCTTTTGTTGGACCTCAGCTGGTCTTTTTCCCTTATCCAAAATATGTGGTTGAAAGGTCACAGACTTAAAAAAACTCTCTTTGTGTCACTTGAAGAAGCAACACTTAGAGGACCTTCTGAAGGTTTTGGAATAAAGCATATCCCACATTTGTTATTGGGATTGATTTGAAAGTTTTGAATCTCCTCTATGGCAAGAGAGTGTTTGTTGATAGCATTAATCCTTTTTAACAAAGTCTCTTCAGATTTTTGTAAGACATCAATTTTCAGGAGAGATTCCTTTACTTGGCTTACCAATTTCAAATTCTCTTCTATTAACCTTGTCTTAGATTCAGTAAGATCTTTTATCAGTTGATCTTTGCCATTTCCTTGACTCTTGAGGGTTTCAACCTCTTGTGTCAATTCAATGGTAGACTTGGCTGAGTTAAGATCTGTCTGATTCCCAGACTCAATTAACTTAGTGTTTTCTCTCAGGAGATTTTTGTTTTCATCTTGGAGACAAAAACTTGCTTCTTGCAACCTTGAGAAATCAATCATCAATTGTTCCAAAGCGGACTGAAGATTGAGTTTCTCAGTTGACTCTGAGCTTAGCTCAGGTGAGTGTCCTAGAGAATTGGATGGTTTAGATTGTACCTCTGGTTCTTCTCTTGCCATGAGGCACATGTCATCATCACTGCTGTCTGAGAACAGACCATCAGATGACTCCAGATCTTCATCAACATCCTCAGCCACCATGGCTTTTCTTTCTCCATATCTCCTGTCTCTTTTGGCTTGCCTTTCCTTCCTTTCCTTGGTGCTCAGTTGAGGACAGTCATATTGAAAGTGCCCAACTTTCTTGCATTGGAAACATCTATTGGCATCATCATTTCTTTCCTCAGTAGACTCCTTGGTCTTTGATGATGATCCTTCACCTCTAGAATAGTTCTTGTATTTTTTTCTCTTCTCTGGCTCAGTTGAGCTTTTCTCACCTTCTTTGGTGTCTTTTTTAGGATAACTTCTTCCTTCTCTGTTATCCCTGTAAAATCTCTTATATTTGCCAAAACGGCTGTTAAGTTTCTCAAACCTTCTAGCCATCAGGCTGAGTTCCTCCTGCATCTCAGCCTTGCTCTGAGATTTGCTTGCCTTTGTACTCTTCTGAGGCTTTGGGGATTTTGGCTCAGTTTCCTTAGCTTTGAAGGCAACTCCCTTCTCAGCTGAGGTCTCATCAGGAGCCATTTTCCTGTTCAGATCAAACTCATAAGCCTTAAGTTCAGAGAATATCTGTTGCATAGACATGCTGGATAGATCCTTGGTATTCTGCATCATCACAGAGTACACATTCCATCTTGAGGTCAGACCTCTCAGGATCTTTAAGGAAACTTCCCTTTTGGTATAGACTTTTCCCAGAGAGTTTATTTAATTCATAATGTCAGTGAACCTCCCATCAAGCTGGTCAATAGTCTCAGTGGGCTCCATGGTGAACTTCTCATACTTTTGAACAGCTGCTGAAAGCTTGTTCTCCTTTATCTTGTCAGTTCCTTCACACATGAGAGCAAGAGTGTCCCATAGTTCCTTTGCAGTCTTGTAGTGGATCACTCTTCCCATTACAGAATCTGGAATGGTGGTGTAGAGAATGTTCATGGCTATGAAGTTGAGGTTGTTTCTTCTCCTCTCATATGCAGTGAAGTTATCTTCATCCTTGGGCCATTCTTCTCTAGGATCTGCAATAGTCTCAGCTGTAGTTCTAGGGTTAGATGTCATAAAAATAAATGGACCTTTAGTAATAACCCTTAGCATTTTATCATGCACACAGGCAAGATGAGCTCTCATTCTGATCTTCCAGAAGTCATAGTTTTCCACTGAGAATTGTGGAAGCTTGTGATGAGACATATGGTTCAAGGGATTAAATCCCATGTTGTTCTCTGCTGGTGGTGCTACCCTAGCTGCATTGTCAGCCATAGTATATAAACAAGTTTATCAAAAGATCAGTTCAGATGACCTTGAAAATACCTTTAAGCACAAGGTATACTTAGAACAATGGTCTATTGAACCACTGCTCTGATACCAATTGTTGGTCCCGAAAAGAGTAAACAGGTGTATGGGGAGGAATACACCTATGGTTACAAATTAAAACTTCTTGTAAAACTTATCAGGTTACTTAAGACAGTAGCTCGTCAGTGGACTTGAGGTCTACTGAAAGTTACTTGTGAAAGCTTACTGAGATAATACCTCCACTGAAAGCTCAAGACTTTCAGTTGAAATACTATCTAATTAGCTTTCAGATGCGGATTAGTGAGCCCTTTAGAAAACTCGTTTTACTTTGATAAACTTTGAGATTAACACACACTTAGGAAATAGCAGAGAGTAAGTACACAAGATATAAAGTGGTTCAGAGAAGAATCTCCTACGTCCACTGTCCTGATCAAACAGGAGAATTCCTTTCACTTGGAATTCCTTGTGTTATAGTGCCAAGGTGCACTGATCAACTAATCCTCTCTTAGGATGACTGATCACTAGGAAATTCCAGGTCCTAGTTCCCAAAACAAACCAGCTTTCAGACTGATACAACAATCAGCTTACTAACACCACACAACACTAGCTCTCAACCTAAACACTGAGTAGGGTTTTAGTTCCAACTATTTTGAGATAATCCTTACAGATTTAGCTCAAGGCTTAGGATTGGATTCTCTCTTTCTAAGATTTGGATATAGCTTTTAAGCTTGGTTACAGAAGGTTTGTTATGCTCTCTACAAATGTGAAACACTTGGCAACAATGGTAATTTCGAGTGCTTCTAGTTGTTATGAATGTAGAGATAACTTTGATCTTGTGAGTTTCCCGTGCATAGAAATGAGCACGTCCTTCTGTATTTATAGGCTTCCTTGAAAATCTTCCCGTTGGATTTGAATCTTCTCAAGTAAGTCTTCTTGTACCTGATTGGCTCAAACGGCTCTATTTGAAGCTTTAAGTCTTGTCAAGAAACGGCTGAAAGACCATGCCTGTTCACCAACTTTCTGTAGATTGCTAGGGAAAGACTTTTGGTACTTGTCAGTCTGGGGCAGGTCGGCTGTCAGTAAAGTACACTGACGTGTCATCTTCTCATTGGACCTTCAGTCTGGTTGCCCAGATTCTTGTCTTGGTTTAAGGTGGAACTCCTATGAGAGAACCTTCTTATTCCTTCATTTATTGTAAGCTTCACTGAAATTCGTTTTGCCTTGTTCCAACCAAATTAACTAACAGCTTTTAATATGTTTAGCATTGAATGTGCTTTGTTAGTTCTCATCAGTGGACCTTGGTCCTCTCCTGATGGCTTTAGTCTTAGTGAGAATGCACTTAGAAAACATTCAAGACTTAGACTATTTCTCAGATCACTTGTCTTCAGTGGACTTCGTCTTCAGCAGACTTCGTTCTTCAATACACTCTAGATTTTACAAACTGCACTTCAGTTCCTTAACAATTGAACTGATTAACTAAACACTAACTCTACTGAATGTTTTACATACAAATCAACTTAGGAGGAACATTTTGGCATCTAATCAAAACCTAAGTCTTATACATTTTCCCAACATATGATCAATGAACTTGCAGGTTCAATCCACATCAAATATTGAGCTCACATGCTAATTCTACATTAAATAGCTCACAGGTTAATTTCACGGTAATCATTGAACATCAATAAAATACAACAACTCAGGTGTTGTCATTTAAAAAATACTAATTCACAAAAATAATATATTTATGCATTGTAGTTGCAATAAATTTATATTTACCTCGAATCCGCAAAGTGTCGAAAACATAAATCCTTAAACCACCTTATCGTCTTTCACTGATTCTCTTCTCTTTCAATTTCGAAGCTTTTCTTATTTTTAAATTTTTTTTTCATTTCTTTCTTCGACCCTCTTACTAGCTAATTTGGAGAAGAGTATATAAATATAGTTAGGGGATCCCAAGGAGCCGCCAATCAATTTCCTTCTATGGTAAGCTTTTCCTCCCCTTTATTAGCTATTTATTTATAAGTTAATTACAAATTAAATCACAAATTTTTTGCAAATTGCAATCTAATCTAAAATTTTAAATCTTGGCAAACAAAACATCAACTTAATATTTCTTTGTAATTCGAACCAACAAATAAATTTTTTATTGTCCGAAAATGATGTTTCACTTACCTGATAATGAATAATTAATATTATTAATATGTTTATATTGGTTCGGATGACAACACATAATTTATTATCATTTTCGGGTTGATTGAAATCTACGTTTTGGTTAAAATTGCAACCAAATGTTAAGTTGGAGTTTTGTTTACAAAGATTCAAAAGTTTAGATTAGATTGCAATTTGCGAAAATATTGTGATTTTATTTGCAATTAACCCTTTATTTATTATTATTAACCTATGGATATTCTATACACTCTCATTACCACAAATACCTTTATATATATATATATATATATATATATATATATATATATACTAAGTATGATCCCCGCAAATTTTGCGGATTTCGACAAAAAATGTTAGATTTATTTTTAAAAAAATTATATAAATATATTTTTATTAATTTGGTTATCTAATTATTAATTATTTATTCTTGAAAATGTATTAACATCTTTTGGCATATCCTAATCGACTTTATTTGAACCATATTTTATAAAATTTAGCCTAAATTGGATAAAATGAAAAAGAGTGTCCTAGTTTTGCAAGTTTGTAAAGATGTTGTTCTAATTTTGCAAGTTCGTAAAGACATTATCTCAATCTTGCAAGCTCGTAAAAATGGTGTCCTAATTGAACACACACTCTTAAAAATAGTGTCATAAATAACAAATTTTCAGTTATAGTCAATTTAATTGATAGTAACGAAGAGTATTAATTTTAATTTAAAGAACACTAATTGGTTAAAGTAAAGTGTATCTAAAAATAATTATAAAGTGGTTCATATATCAAATAATCTAATTACAAAACATACTGTTAATGTTGTTGGTAGTGAAGTATTCACTATTTACTTTGAAACAACATGAATTTGTCATTTCTTCTCATTTACCAACACTTTATGATCAAATATTGTCTTAGATGTTTTAACATGCAGGATGAAGATCTAGAAGGATCTACAAGGTTCTGGAATACTCAATGTTGCAGTGAATGTTGCATAACATTGGTTGCAACATGAGCAGTTACGGGTTCCAGAAGGATCTACAGGGATCTACAAGGACCTACACGATCCAGACTTATCCAGAACTTTTTAGAACAATCTAGATCAGGCAGTTGCATCAAGAAATATCAGGAATAAAGATAAGGACGTGGGATTACATGAAGATCATGGAGCGGTTACATGAAGAAGTTATTTTCGGATTGAAGACTTCCATCTATAAATAGGAGCCAAAGTTTTCAGTACCAAGTGTGGAGTAAATGAGTACACCTACTCTAGTGTTGATCCTGAGTTTAAAGGTGATAGGGCAGTTATTCCAACATTTATGTTATACTTAGAAGTAGAGTTCTTCTCGTATAACTTGTGGTCGAACCTATATCCATAGATAGTGAGATCATAGATATAGTGTGAGATCAACTTTGACGGTGTATAGTGTTATACACTTAGCCAATTTAGATTTGATAGGTGATATCGAGTCTTGTTTCCGTTGTGAACGATTATACTCTTCACACAACTTTTGTATCACTAATCTTTTTATAGTGAACCTTTCGCCGTAAGGCTAGCACAAACTATTCAAGATAGTTTGTGTTAAAAAGTATTCCCTTTCGCAATTGTGTGTTTAAGTCTTCCGTTGTACACTTTTTATATTCTGATTTTCCTGTTTGTAGTAATAATTGTTCTAACATTTGTTACAACATCTTCACTTTATAACACACACACACTTTCAATTGGCACCAGAGCCATAAACTTGATATGCTAAGTTTAGATCATGTGTTTTAGTGTGTTATAATTGCAATGGAATATCCACTTATTCTATCTAGTAGGCCTCCCGTTCTTGATGGAACGAATTATGCTGAATGGAAACCAAAGATGCGGATGTACATTAAGACTATTTATGTACATGCATGGAGGAGTATACTGGATGGATGGACACCCCCAAGGGTTCAAGCAGATGAAGGAGAGGTGAAAGTCAAACGTGAATTGGATTGGACATTAGAAGAAATCACAATTGCAAGTTATAATTCCAAAGCATTAAATGCAATATTTACATCAGTTGATGTGAACATGTTTAAAATCATATCTAATTGTGTATCTGCAAAAGATGCTTGGGATAGACTTGAAAAACATTGTGTAGGATCTGAGAATTTTCGAAGAGCCAAGATTCGAATGCTTGACACCAAGTTCAAAAATCTGAAGATGGAGGAAGATGAAACCATTTCATCTTATAATCAGAGACTCAGTGAGATTGCAAATGAATCTAATTTACTTGGTGAGCCAATTTTCAATTCCAGGTTAGTACACAAAATTTTGCATTCAGTTTCTAGACGTTTTGATGATAAGATACATGCTTTAAAAGAGAATACAAATATAGATCTTATAAGTCAGAATGAACTCATGAGTATTTTGAAAACATATGAGATGAGCATTGCTCAAAAGGCTGATGTTTCTGATCTCATTGAAATTTCTAAAGTTTCTGTAAATTCTGATCAGACTAAAAATGTTGCATCAAATGTTATAACATATGATACAATATATCCAGAAAAAACAGAATTTGTAGGGAGTACTCACATACCAGATAAAATTTCATCTTCCAGAATCTTGAAAAATCATCCATTAAATCAGATTATAGGTGAAATTACATCTGGAGTTCAAACTAGAAACGGAATTAGAGTAGACCTGAAAAATGTTCCATGACTATGAACTTGAGAGTGATTTTCTTACTATTTTTTTGTGATAATATAAGTGCTATTAATATCTCAAAAATTATGTACAACACTCTCTTACTAAGCATATAAGTATTAAACTTCATTTCATGAGAGACCTTGTAGAGAAAAATATTTTGAAGTTAGAGTATCTGTCCACTGAAAAATAACTTGCGGATATTTTAAGGCCCTTGATAATGAGAGACATACTTTTGTGAGGAAATCTCTTGATTTTTGTATTGTCTGAATGAAAAATTGCAGATGTTGCTACTAATGTGGTATCATTTGTAACAACATAGGACTTTTCTCATAAAATTTGTAAATTTCTTCTTTTTCTTTGTTAGTTTAATTCCTTCTTGAAAATAATTTTGAACTAAGATTATGTAATACTGGACACACTTCTTGAATGCATGAAAAATACACTTTTTAGATGTTCTAGTCACTGAGTAACTATGGGGCACGGAGTTCGCTACTACGATGCACTCTTTTCAAAAGGTGACTGGAAATACATCAATTTATTCACAAATCCGCTGAGCAACTATGGGACACGGAGCTGACAACTACGATGTACTCTTTTGAAAAGGTGGATCAATGTGAAGATGTGTGTAAGAAAGCTGATTTGTAACATAAAATATGTTAAAGTGTGTGTGCCAACATTAATAACAACATCTACTTGGTTCAGTTTTGATTTTCTCTAAGTCGAATTTTTCTAGCTAAGAAAAGGTTTTTATTTATATCTTTTATTTTTTGAAACCTATGTTGTAGTTATTTAATTTCAGCAATATATTGTGTTTATTTTAAAATTTAATGGGCGGTTATTTAATTTCTGCAAAACCCACGATCATGGAGTGATAATGGATATGGTGGTTTTCATCCCATATTCACGATCACATCACATATCCTGATTATATATTTTTGTGAGGACTAGATACAATAACGACCTCTTGTTATTCTTTATTTAAGGTGGTTGAGTGTTGTGTTGTTGAAATACTGTAAACTTAGTTTTGAGAGTGAGTACATTACTTACTTGAGATAGGTTGGTTACTTATAGTATTGTTTTATTTAGTAAGATTCTTGCTTTTCTTTTTCATTGTTTGGCTAACATTTTTTATTTTTCTTGTGTTTGTTTTCATACTTTTATCTGTTTGACTAACTTTTAATTAAGTCATTTTATTGTATAGGATGGCTAGATTACTATTTTGCAGGTTATAATTTCTTATCTTGAGATGCAAAAGGCACTCTAGGAGTCTCCACTTTCTGCTCCAACAGGGGGAGTACCAGGTGCTGGTTTCCTCCTACATTCTAGTGGAGTTCAATTTTGTGGCGATTCTCCAAGTGACGCACATGTGCTTGATGCGAATGAACTAGATCCAGAAGTTTCTGCTGTTAATGTTGCAGATAATGTTGTTGTTGATGTTACAGCCTTGTCTGTTGAGCGTGCTGCTCTTTTTGGTAAGGGGAATTTTGTGATCATGACCTGAGGGGGAGTTGTGTATATCTCTCATGGGAATGATCCTGCTTACTATTTACTGTTTTTCCAAAGTCTGAGTATGTTAACTCTAAGTACTCTTGCTTTATTTCTGTTTTTGATTAGTTTGTTCTGATAGTAAGTTTTTACTTTTGAAAGACAATATTATATTAGTTGTTTAGTTATTATATTAGATATGATTTATTTCAGTTATTTCTATTTGAATGGGTAAACATTATGTTACTCATTTTGTTGATTTTGATGAGCATATATGATAATGTTCATTCTGTTTTGGTGAAATTAACTTATTGTTATTTCTTCTTGATTTTGGTGATTCAACTTACAGTTGATCATCTTGTTTTTTGGCTGTTTTGCTACACAAGTGTGAAATGCTAAGTGTACAATACGATGTTGATCTCTATTGTACATACATTACTGACTTATATATTGAAAAAATATATACATCAGGTGTGTTGTAGCAGAAAGGTCAAATTGGGGGAGATTGTTAATGTTGTTGGTAGTGAAGTATTCACTATTTAATTTGAAACAACATGAATTTGCCCTTTCTTCTCATTTACCAACACTTTATGATCAAATGTTGTCTTAGATGTTTTAACATGCAGGATGAAGATCTAGAAGGATCTACAAGGTTCTGGAATACTCAATGTTGCAGTGAATGTTGCATAACATTGGTTGCAACATGAGCGATTACGGGTTCCAGAAGGATCTACAAGGACCTACACGATCCAGACTTATCTAGGACGTTTTAGAACAATCTAGATCAGGCGGTTGCATCAAGAAATATCAGGAATAAAGATAAGGATGTGGGATTACATGAAGATCATAGAGCGGTTACATGAAGAAGTTATTTTCGGATTGAAGACTTCCATCTATAAATAGGAGCCAAAGTTTTCAGTACCAAGTGTGGAGTAAATGAGTACACCTACTCTAGTGTTGATCTTGAGTTTAAAGTGATAGGGTAGTTATTCCAACATTTATGTTATACTTATAAGTAGAGTTCTTCTCGTATAACTTGTGGTCGAACCTATATCCATAGATAATGAGATCATAGATATAGTGTGAGATCCACTTTGACGGTGTATAGTGTTATACACTTAGCCAATTTAGATTTGATAAGTGATATCGAGTCTTGTTTCTGTTGTGAATGATTATACTATTCACACAACTTTTGTATCACTAATCTTTTTATAGTGAACCTTTCGCCGTAAGGCTAGCACAAACTATTCAAGATAGTTTGTGTTAAAAAGTATTCCCTTTCGCAATTGTGTGTTTAAGTCTTCCATTGTACACTTTTTATATTCTGATTTTCCAGTTTGTTGTAATCATTGTTCTAACATTTGTTACAATATCTGCACTTTATAACACACGCACACTTTCACATACTCCCAATACTAATATTTCAATGTTAAAACACGTAATACCAAGATGAGGTTAATCATGTTTCTAATCTATTGTAAATATTATCTGAACTACGAATTGTATACAATAAATCGTACCTTATAATTTATAACTAAATTAACTCATATAAGCAAGAAACAATTATTTTTTTGCAAGTTCGTAAATATATTTTCTCAATTTTGCAAGTCTGCAAAGACAGTGTCGTATTTTTACAAACAATCATAAGGTAGTGTCCTAAAATAACAAAATTTCCCTTATAACCAATATATTTTAGAAAAGAAAGATTTGGAAAAAAATAAGGTCTATTCGTTTTGTCTTTAAATAAACTTTTTAATATGTGAATACTATCAAAATCAATGGATGGAACAAAACTGCAAAAAAAAAAAAGGACCAAAAAGTTGCAAAAAGTTTGATACAATGATACTGTTATCTACTCCCTCCGTCCATGAGTAAACTTCCCACTTTCCTTTTCGGGCCGTCCACGAGTAAGTTTCCCATTCCATAAATAGAAATAACAACACTCTATTATATATAAACTTTAACCTTCAAACTCACACAATATTACAAAAATGCCACTCATTCACACTTTACTTTTCAACACTATTCATTATTTTATCCCAAAAGTCAACATGTGGCCCACCATTTATTAATAAACAAATACACTTTCTTAAACCATTCAACAAAAAGAAGTGGGAAACTTACTCGTGGACGGAGGGAGTAATATATATATATATATATATATATATATATATATATATATATATATATATATATATATATATATATATTAAGGACCAAAACTGAATGTGGACCAAAACTATTCTCCTATTTGTACATATACTCAATTGTAACTCGAATACTATTCTTACAGACTGACATCATATCAAAAAATCATGAACAAAGTATAGACGACACTCAACTTAAACCACATCACGTGAATTAAAAAATATAAATGCACAAATATAAAAATAGAGATAGATATACACAAAAGACCGAGAAATTTAAATTTTTGGTCCTAAGAGAACAGCCGGTTTGCAACAATGGTTTTTTTCGATATTTCATGTCCCATAGTTTTTTCAAATTTGGTCCCATAAATAATTACAGGTAAGTCCCAAAAGAATACATAAGTTGCAATTTATGTCCAATATAATTTGATATGGATACAATAAGCCATACTTTATAATTCAATCACTAAATTAACTCATATACGCAAGAAATAAATTTTTTTAGGACATTATCTTATCTTTGCAAAATTATGACATTGTATTTTCAGGCT
Source organism: Ballota nigra (assembly GCA_947034835.1). NCBI lineage: Eukaryota > Viridiplantae > Streptophyta > Magnoliopsida > Lamiales > Lamiaceae > Ballota > Ballota nigra. Next base: position 92,852,116 of record OX344720.1, read on the forward strand.
TACAAATATAGGAAACTATTTATATGAGTTTATAAAATTAGAACATTGTCTTTACAATCTTGCAAAATAAGGACAATAAAATGTGGATTAAATAAAGTCTAATTACGATCAAAACAATTAGCACATGATTTTTTAATTGAATAGGGACTTTAATTTTGGCAAGTAATGTTGGCACTCAGTAGAAAATGCCCACGAAATAATAGGTAACAAAGTTATAATATTATAAGTATCTTTCATTTTGCTAATTATTTCATTAAAGTTACAATACTAATTATATATTAATATGTTTTATGTACATATTTCATGATTTTGAATATTATAGACTAACAAAATAAAAATTAAGAAAGTAATATGATTTATAATGCTTAATACATAAAAATTAGAATGAATAATAAAAAATGTGCACTACACATGTCCATTCCAAATTGGTTTTTTTCCAATTACCAATTACTTTGCAGATATAATTTGTATTTTTATTTGTAGTTTAAATTTTAATATCAAATACTCAGACAATAAATTATTGAACAATGAATTTATTCATACTACCAAATATTACAAAAACCAAGCATTGCGTTCATCACAATAACTTACATATACTATTTAAGGTTTAAATTATTTCTATCATTAAGTTAAAATATACTAATTATATATTGAAAAATATTAATTATTAATTCCTTTATAATTAGGTCACATGCATTGCATCTTAATTAAGCTAGGTTGATCACCCAATCCCAAAGGACCAAGATGATCGCGAAAACCATGCTGTAATTTGGGCAAGAAGATGTGACTCATTTGTGAGTTGTGAAGAGTCACGATTAAATGTAGGGTCATAGAAGAAGAAACGTATCCTTTGATGTAGCTATTTATTTTGTGGTTACATTAATTATAAAACTTTAACGGTCAGAATTAGAAATCATCAATGTGAGAAGGTGAATATGAGAGTCTAACATACCATAAGTTATAACAAATCAGATGACCTATATTGATGAATACAATGCTTGGTTTGAACCAATATTTAAATATAAAAATAATTGATATTAGTTACCATGATAAGAAAAACCGATACATTAAATTGGATAACTTTTCATAAATTATGGAATTAATTTATAATTTAAAAAATAGTATAAAAAGAAAAATATATAGTGGGTAATTTTATAACCCAATCCTGCTAATGCCACATATTTTAGGAAAAATAGATTTTGACTAATTCGATTAATTTCCCAATTCAAAGTCATTTAAATTTAAAAAAAAAAAAAAAAACTCACGGAATTATAGCCTAGCTAATAAGATCAAAGATACAAAAATATATATACAGTGGGTAGTTTTATAATAGTAACTCAACTAATGCCACATATATTATTGGAAAAATAGATTTTGACAAATACCATCAATTTCCCAAAGTTAGCAAACACGATACATCACTAACATCAATTTAGAAGAAATTAAATTACCAACAATTTAGGATAAAAACCAACTACTGCAAGAATAATTTTTTATTTTTTGAGCCAAGTCAATTTCTTTTAAATTTAAAACAACACACTGAAATTACGGCGAATGATCATGAAGGCAATTGTGAAAATGTGGCCAAGGAAAAATACAAAAATTCCGGCAGATAATAGACAACACAAATAAATACTATCGGATTAAATTAAATTATATTTTAACAAATTTAAAAAAAAAAAAACTACATTTAAAGAAATTGTGTAATATGGACCAAAATACTGCATCTATATTTTGACCTTAATTTTAGAACAGACATTTATTCAAAGAGGACTAAAATAGGAAATCTACTTCGTTTCAGTACATACTAAAAAATTAACGAAAAATATTTAATATATTTAATCTATAATAATGAAAAAGGAAAAGTAACAAACATTAAAAAGGAAAAAAAAGATACACTTAAATTATGAACGCATCTATTTTTCAAGAACCGAAACATACTTAAGGAAATATTCTAATTTGACCAATTCATGTCCCAAATCGCAGCCAAGAGTCTAAATTTACAAATAATTAAAGTACTTAGCATGGAGTATATAGCAATCTACCAAATCGAGGGAGTAAAAGTTGGGTTAATAGAATTCAGTACATTTATGAAAATTTAACATCAGATGACAAGTTTTGGATTTTTTTTTTTTTATTAATTCAATATCAAGTATAGAATTCATGTGGAATAACAATGAACCTAGCTGATAAAAAAAAACCATCAATGGGAAATAAACCTTACATATGATGGATAAAGAGTTGATACGGCAACGTACAAGTATTTCGTCATGCATTTGAGGGAACACAAAACTCAAACAAACCATCAAATCATACGGAGGGATCCAAAGGGCAAAAATCATAAAAAGAGAATGAGAAAATACACAAACCAATTTTATTATTACTATTATAACAATGAATAAAAAAGAAGTACAAACTGAGGACGATATTACACCAATTATCAACGTGTGGAGTGAGAATTTAATAAGCAAATATAGCAGAAAAACAAAAATTACAAAAAGGATCTACCGATACAATAACAACTACAATAATAATACATGAATTCTTCAAACACGACGACCGCGATGGAGCGAAAAATGGAAGCTCCGAGCATCTCACACAACCGGGGCATCAACGGCAAGGATAAAAACCCATGTAACAATAGGCAACCAAAAAACTCAGACGCAACACATCGGATGAATATGAGAGAAAGTAAAAATATGAATGAAAGGATGAGAAGTGGAGACCCTATTTATAGATAAAATTGAGGGAAAATGGACGAACACGATCAAGATAAAATGAAATAACAGTCGAGATCATTTTGCAATAAATGATTCAATGAGAGGAGGGGATTCTTGACAATGAGAATTCTTAGTCATGCCACATAGGCAATGAGAGGTTTGACTATATAGAGATTATGATTATGATATATATATATATATATATATATATATATATATATATATATATTTAACTTCCTAATAACCACTAATCACCCTCATATATAAGCTTACATACTTACTAAGGGAGAAAAATAGTTTTTTGGTCCCGCAACTTGTCTAGTGTTCAATTTTGGTCCCAAAAATATTAACTTTTCAATTTTGGTCCCATAACTTATTGAATCGTCCAAATTTGGTCCCAAATGGGACCAAAATTGGACAATTCAATAAGTTACGGGACCAAAATTGAATAATTAAAATTTTTGGGACCAAAATTGAATAATTAAAATTTTTGGGACCAAAATTGGACACCAAACAAGTTAGGGACAAAAAATTATTTTTTCGTATTCATTAATTTTTTTTCTTTTCTCACCTTATATGTGTGTGTATATATATATATATATGTATACATACATACACACACATACACATATATTATACTCTAAAATAATCTTTGTAATAATCATGTATATATTATTGGTGGAGACGAGATCACGATAGCAATTTGGAATTATTTTACGAAGATATGGAGAATCGAAATTTATATGAAAATTATTAATTTATTATTTTATTTACTCTATCGCAATTTAAATTCTTAGTTAGTAATTAAAATTTCATTATTAGTATTTTATGGGAGCTTTGTAATTCATCTTAAATAATAATTATTGGAATTGAAAAATAATGGGTTTTTATTTTTCATGTTTTATAGATGTTTTTCAAATATTTGTATTTATATTCATGAAAAATAAATCCATTGATGTATATATATATATATACATATATATATATATAAGGTGAGAAAAGAAAAAAAAAATTAATGAATACGAAAAAATAATTTTTTGTCCCTAACTTGTTTGGTGTCCAATTTTGGTCCCAAAAATTTTAATTATTCAATTTTGGTCCCGTAACTTATTTAATTGTCCAATTTTGGTCCCATTTGGGACCAAATTTGGACGATTCAATAAGTTATGGGACCAAAATTGAAAAGTTAATATATTTTTGGGACCAAAATTGGACACTAGACAAGTTGCGGGACAAAAAACTATTTATCTCCTTACTAAGGTAACTATTCATTACAAATGCACAAGTAATATATATATATATATATATATATATATATATATATATATATATATATATATATATATACTCACGCACACGGGTATTAACTAAAGCATCATGGAATAATAATTAATGTATTGCCTAAATCTCAATAACTAATATTATGAATATAAACATGTTCGCATGCATATATTCATAAAGAAAGTAATGTGTCGACTACTTAATTTCCAATATTTGTTAATTATTAAAGAAATATTTCAAATAAACTTTATATAAACTATACTAGGGTTTTCTCACTGCTACATATATAATAGCACATAAGTAAGTCAATATTTAAAAGCACGATAAAATAATGCAAAATCACAAGTAGCATGCAAATAATAGAAAATGCACACAAATTATAAATAACACTTAAATAAATAAAATGCAAACAATGCATGAAATATATTGGTCAATGAGTAGTGAGAAGCTTGAGTATCACACTAACAGCTCTGAAACTATCTGTGCAAGCCTAAGTGCGGAAGTTGTGAGCCCTAAGGTTTTATACTCGTTTTCATTTCATGAAACTTTTCTGATTTAGTTTTTCAAAGCCTAATAATTAGAGGTTCCTTGCACGCTTTATGCAGTTAGGGTGATTGGTTCAATCCTGTGTAAAGCATACCGAATTCTTCAGATAAAATGACAGATATAATTCAAAAAAGCAATCAGTAAATGACACATCAATTTAACGTGGATCGGATACTCAAGCTCCTACGTCCACGATCCTGATTGAACAAAAGAATTCCTTAACACATAATTAGCTTGTTTTTAACTTGCCAAGGTGTATTGTTGATTATTCTTCCTCTCTAAGGAGAAATCCTAAACCCTAGAATTATTGAGTTCTTGTCCTCTTACACAACCTTCACAAAATTCTATCATTGTCTGGTTCTAGGATTTGGTTTAGTATTCTAGGTTCCAACTATGTGATAATCCTTACAAATCAAAGTTAATATAATAATTGGATTATCACTCTAAGCTTAAGATATATCTATTTTAGCCAACAAATATAGAATGAATCTTAAACCGAAGAAACAATTGGAAAATTCTTGTTGTTTCGAGTGTTTCTTTGAATGCTTGAGAGTCTAATTAATTTCTTGACTTTGAAATCTCTTGTAACGTTATTTAGGGTAAGGTCTTCGGCATTTATAGACGATTTGAAAAACTATTCATTGGAAAAGACAGCTTCCTATCGTCCATTTGTAGGAGGTGCAATAGGTATTTTGTACAGGATATGGTGCCATTTGTATGCTTTAGGATTTGTGCATTACATGCATGTCTGTTGAAAATTACAGACTTAGTCTGTTGTGTCAAATCCGTATATGCGTTGGAGATCTCTAATTGGTCCACGTCCTTAGTTAGGTGAGAATGTCAGAACTTCATTCTCCAGTCCAAACTTGTCTTAACATTGTTCTAGTGTTAACTCATCTGCTTTAAGGATACACCTTTCAGACCTTTGTTGCTTTCCTGACATTTCTTGTGTCTATTTCTTGACTCTTACTCCAAGTCTTCCCAAATACTCAGGGTAGCTAACTCCTTTAGGTTCTATTGAGTTAGCATTGATCTCAAGATCAAACTCTTCATCCTAGTTGAACACTGACTAACTTAGATAGATCAACTTCAAGAGCAGTGATGGTGCTTCTCTTGTGTCTTCAAGATTCTTCAGTTTTGAATGACTTCAATTGAATTCCCCCTCAACTGAGTACCTGTAAATTAAAATCAAAGACTATCTTACACTGATAAAACAATAAAACTTATCCTGAAACAAATCACTGATGTTGATCTAAAGATATTTAGGCAAATTCATCTTTTCCATAGTTTTAGGATCTAATTCAAAACTGACATTGTCCCAACAGATGGCTCTTAGGATAATTTGTGCCACAACTTTCCATATTAATACTTGTGCCAAAGTCGAATGGATAGTCAAACTCGAGAAAGAGAGAGTATGACCATTGAGTAGAGCTGTCAAAATGGGTCAGTGGGTCGAGGTGAGCTAAAACCCACAAAAACCCATCTTTTGGCGGGGTGATGTGGGGCGGGCCAGAAATTTGGCGGGCTACAAATCTCCCAACCCAACCTATTTATTGGCGAGTCGCAGGTTCTGGCGGACCGACCCATTATCTTGATAATTATCACTTTAAAAATATTAAAATAAAACTCATTATCTTTAATCAGAAAAATAATTTTCTACAAATTGAAGTTCACAATATATTAACAATAATAATTCATAAAAACAGACTCCTACAATTTAAATGCGTATAAATTTTACAAAATAATCCTAAAAATGATACTATAATTAGTTGACAATTTATAAAAAATGTAAAATTTTATTTAAAAAAAAAACTATTTTTGAGGCGGGCTGGCTCGCCCCAACATGCCCCCAACCCGCAAAAGCTCACGACCCAAACGGGCCAACCCATTTAGGCCCACTTCAAAATGGGCTAAGAAATCCTTAACTCAGCTCTCATTTAACTACGGCGGGATGGGCCAGTCCAATGGGCCCAACCCACTTTGACAGCTCTACCATAAGTTTATGGGGTTCCAATAAAACCATATTTAAAGAGTACGACTTGAATACTTAAATGGATCACTATCTCATGTATATTAAGTCGTTTCACACGATAGTCTCTTATAATTAATATCAGTTTAATAACAAAATATACTATGTATCAGTTTTACTTTAAACTTTTTTTACATTTTGTGCGTACTTTTTTAAAAGTATCATTTTTTTCAAAAGTATTAGTTTGACAATACCATTAAATGAAAATAACTACTACTGTTTTAAGTTACACGGTGGAACTGGTTTACAAGTGACTTACTCGATCCCAATGTTTATTTATTTATTTCGGGAAAGAAAACTTTTTATTAAAGGGAGTATAAGGAGTACTCCAACCCTTACATAAAGAACAAGATTACAAAAGTTTCACAACTCCATCCAAAACTCAGCTAACCATCAGTAATAAAACAATTACTAAGATTTGAAAACCATTCACCTAATGAGCAACTATTTAACATAGTCTCCTTTATCATAATCGAAGATCAAACCTTTGCTTTTATATCTTGCACCTTTCTTACTCCATCCCAATATGTTATTTGTATATTGATACTAGATGAGCACCCGTGTATTACACATAATTTTTTTAAGAAAATTAATAACATATACATTAAACTATATACTTAAATAAATTTGATCTTTGCAAAATAATATAATTATATTATATAATAATTATATTGAAATAATATATATGCACAAAAATATTGGTTAATTTCTTATTAATCCACGGCCTTTAGGCTCAATCTCAATTTAAATACAACTTTTAATATTCTTATGAAAATTTACGCAGTTTTTTTTTTTTTTTTTGTTTCAATTTGGTATACGATTTTAAATTATGACATGTTTTTCTCAACTATGCATCAGATACTTCTCTTTGCCTCCCTAAGACGATTTCCTCGATGTACAGAGATTTATGATCCAATCAATAACACACACTCATGTATCATTTTTTTAGCTAATAGTGCAAGTCGTAAATTTGATTGAAAAACTAAAGATGTGGAGAATTTCTATAACATTATTTTTTATTAAATTGAAGTTGAACCTAATGACCGTGAATTAATATTGAATTAACCCTAAAATTATTAAAAAAATTAATAGTTATATTTTAAAGCTTTATTTTTTTTTCAAATATATTACATCTCCAAATTATTCAAATAATATATTGTACATATAAAAAATATGTATTATATATATGTCAGTTAAATTATATAATATAAAATAAACTAATAAGCGTTTCAAAATAAAAAAAATCAAACAATATAAAATTTTAGTGGATTTTAATGCAACTTTCCCATTTAAAAATAAATAAAAATTATGTTAATTAAAATAGATATTCAAAATGTGTAAATATTTATATATGTGTGTAAGGTTCAAATTCATGTGATTGCATATTTGCATTTCTTTTAATTATAGACAACATTATTACACAAACATAATGTCACATATTAAAAAAAATTAAGCCAATAAAAAATTGAGATATCAAATTTGATTTAAAATATAAAAAATTAAATAATTATAATTTTGGTTTACTATGTTTTCTAGATAATAAAAATTTATCAATTACATATTAAAATTTCAAATAATTAGATTTTAAAAAAAAATTATTTATTTATTTAATCGATAGAATAAATCGAAATTATTTAATATTCTTAATTCAATTTTTAAAATTTTCACAAATTAAAATTTTCTAAATAGAAAATTATCGAATGCATTGAGAATATAAAAATAAGTCAATTGCACTTTGACGTTTCACATAATTAGATTTTTTTAAATATATTAATCAATTTAGTGATTGTACCGTAGAATTAAATATACTTAAGTTACTTGTTTGAATTAGTAACACATTAAAAAAATTATATACAAGATATTCTCAAATATAGTTAAATAAAATATAAATGGGTACAATCACAACATAATTTATAACATAATTTTATAGACTCAAATTATATTAAACAAATATTCAAACTCCATAAAGATTCTTCGTATGGCTAAACTGGTAAACATTACAGCTATTGCTCATGAGGTGCAGGGTTCAAATCACAACCTAAATCCACTCCACTTATTTTGATGGATTTCAAATTCTTTACTTTGATTCTCGTTCAAGTTAGAGAAATTTTAAATACTTAGTTAAACTATATCATTTGAAATCTAAGGATTTTCAAATTCATTCATTTTCAAATCTTTACATTTCAAATAACTCAATCCAAATGCAACCTACTAATATGGGATATAAAAATATCATAGCATTATATGTTGTAATTGTATACATGAAAAAAAAAAAGTGTAACAGTTAGTCCAAATTAACCAGTAAACTACATGTACGAACCCTAGATCAAGTAGTGCATAAATTTCAATATAATTGTGATTAACGCTAATGCCATTAAATAAACCCCAGAACACATCAGGGCCTAGCTAGCTACGTCTTCTCCTCTTTTCTTTTGTTTGGTGTACTCACATTTCTTTTTTTAATTAAACCTAAATTTTATTTTATTTGGGAAATTAAATATTGTTATAAGAGTGTTAACGCACACGTAAAAGGAAGCTTTGAATTGACCCCTCTTCAGAGACCGTCCGCAATTCACTTTTCAAAAGTTAGAAAGTCTTGGTTGACAAAGCTAACTCGTACAATTATGAAGTTATTACATAAAATATAGAACTATCGATGGCACAGGTCAAAAGTTGCACAAGTAGTAAACGTTAATTTTATACTAGGCATCATCACTATGTTAAGTTGTCCTATACTGGGAGTTAAGAAAATTTAAATTATTTTAAAATTTTATTTGATTAATATATAAAATTAGGCAAAAACGTACAATTTTGACTTATTGAGATCGTAAGATCCAAAAAAAAAAATTTAACAAAATAAAGAGAATTAGTTCGTATAAAATATATATATATATATATAAAGACAAATATTAATTAGTTTGAATGTTTAGTATTAGTTCCATTAAGTACTAATATTAATATTAGTACTTTTCAGTATATAAATTATGTTCATAAAGAAAAAAAAATGGATTAGTTAAAAATTTGTAGGTCACCAATTATATGATACAGTTATTGTGTAAAGGTATTACTCATAATATTAATTAACTACGTATTAGCAACTTTTAAAATCTCCACCTATGTGTTAAAATAAAATAAAATATATTATTGTGATTTATAAGAAATTAATCATCTACATATATTAGGCTCCAACTAAGACTTTGAAAAGTTTGAACCTTATCTTTTCACTCTAATATCATGCTTGTGATAGTGATGAATTTCCTGTTAAAAAGAAAGATAGTGATGAATTTATTGCTACTTTCACATTGAAATTTGAGATGCCAAATGTTTTAGGGGTAGGTTTTAGAAGAAAATGATTTATGATATATTTATTGTGAAGTTGTTTTAAATATCAAATATTTGATTAGGAGTATCGATAATTTTATTAGGAGTATCATTAATTTGGGTTCGAAAATTTACAACAATTACAATATAATACTACAGACCTAGATTAATGATACTCTTGATGAGATTATCGATACTTCTGGTAAAATGTTTGATAGTTTAAAATAGTTTCATGATAAGCTTATCATGAACTATTTTCATATAATTTATGTTGCACAGGTGCGGGTGCGGGAGTGCGGGGGCGATACAATACGGGTTCGGGGATACAAATTTTCAAAAAACTTAGGGTGCGATTCGTCAAGGATACGTCTATTTATTTATATTTTATTATATATAAAACCTAAAAAATTAAATATATTTTAAAATTTTGTAAATCGAATGTATATAATTCACATTTTCTCTGACCCAAAACTTAAACATATTCAATAATTTAATATAATTAAATAACCAAAAATCAATTTAAATTCAATTAGTCTAATATATACGTCATAACAGTTATTACAATATAAAACAAGTGTTATATTGTCAATTTGAATTATATTATATAATAAAATTCAATTGAAATAACACATTTAATGCATAATAAGTAGGATACGCAAGGAGGATTCAAGTATCCGTTAGTGAATTCGCCACGTGGCAGCCAGATTCGCCACGTGGAGAATTCGATTCGCGAATTCATAAAATCTCACCCCTTTTAGGGGGCGGGTGCGAATCCGATACTGCATTGTGATATTTTTAGAAGAATCTGTGCATTATAGCATATAATACTTTGTCATGTTTGAAATCTTAATATCCTATATACAAAAAGTTTTTTAAGTCTATGTGGCAAGCCCACATATCTCTATTTTGAAAATGATCTCCTCTCATCCACCTAATTTATTGACTTTAAAAACTATTCTCAATCATTTAAAGTTAATCTCTAATCTAATCTTAACCGTTGATTCTATCACAATACCCTCTATATATTTCATCTCACTCACACAACCAAAAATCAATTCCAATATTCTATCCTAAAAAATTACCTGATCTCTCTCTTTCATCTTTGAAATTCTTCCAAGAAAAAAAATGGTTAGATTCTTGACAAATGAATTCGAAATTCTTCCTATAAAAAATGTTCGATTCTTGACAAATTAATTCTTTTTTTATGAAGTTTTTCATTGGTTTCCCTTTCGTCTAAATCTTTTTATTTTTCAGTGAATCTATACATCTCAAGATATTGTTTATATATATATATATATATATATTTTTTTTTTTTTTTTTTTTTTGCAAGATACGAATCCATACATCTCAAGGTATTGTAAATTTCTGCAACTCATCTTTCGTGTGAATCTTCATATTTCTTTTTTTGCAAGTTATTAATCTAAGTTGTTAAGGTATTTATGTTTTATTTTATGTTTTTGATCGTTTTATTGTTTGAATTTAATCCGCATCTTTTGTTTAATCTCTTTTACTAATGATTCTTTCCTTTTAATCTTTTTTTTTTTTTTTTGTAATTTGGCAAAATACAAATCTTTACATGTCAAGGTATTTACTATATTTTTTAACAAATAATTTTTTATTGTGAATTCTAATTATGTTGTTTCTTTATTTTTTATTAATTATTGTTTAATTATATTTTGATATTATGAAAATCATTATCATTGTGTAAATGATTTTGATTATTATTTTTAGGATTGAAGATCAGTAATGAAGATGAAGTGGAAGATCAATTTTAATGTGAAGATGAAGTGGAAGATCAATTTTAATGTGAAGATGAAGAATCGTTGATTATATGTAAAAATTTGTATTTTTATAAAATTGTCAATGTATATTATTTTCCAATATTGTAATGTATTAATTACAATTCAATGTATTAATTAAAATTTTATGAATAAAAAATTCTATATTTAAATACAATTCTATGTTTATGTATTATTTAAAATTCAATGTATATTAATTATAATTGTTAGTCCCGAAACGAGTAAACAGGTGTATGGGGGGGGGAATACACCTGTGATTACAAATTAAAACTTCTTCAAAACTTATCAGGTTACTTAAGACAATAGCTCGTCAGTGGACTTGAGGTCTGCTGAGAGTTATTCTGTGAAAGCTTACTGAGATAATACCTCCACTGAAAGCACAAAACTTTCAGTTGAACTACTATCTAATTAGCTTTCAGATGCGGATTAGTGAGCCCTTTAGAAAACTCGTTTTACTTTGATAAACTTGAGATTAACACACACTTATGAAATAGCAGAATGTAAGTACACAAGATGTAAAGTGGTTCAGAGATAAATCTCCTACATCCACTGGCCTGATCAAACAGGAGAATTCCTTTCTCTTGGAATTCCTTGTGTTATAGTGCCAAGGTGCACTGATCAACTTCTCCTCTCTTAGGATGATTGATCACTAGGAAATTCCAGGTCCTAGTTCCCAAAACAAACCAGCTTTCAGACTGATACAACAATCAGCTTACTAACACCACTTAACACTAGCTCTCAACCTAAACACTGAGTAGGGTTTTGAGTAGGGTTTTGAGTAGGGTTTTGGTTCCAACTATTTTGAGATAATCCTTACAAGTTTTAGCTCAATGCTTAGGATTGGATTATCTCTTTCTAAGATTTGGATATAGCTTTAAGCTTGGTTACAGAAGGTTTGTTAGGCTCTCTACAATTGTGAAACACTTGGGAAACAATGATAATTTCGAGTGCTTCTGGATGATTATGAATGTAGAGATAGCTTTGATCTTGTGAGTTTCCCGTGCTTGTAAATGTGCACGTCCTTCTGTATTTATAGGCTTCCTTGAAAATCTTCCCGTTGGATTTGAATCTTCTCAAGTAAGTCTTCTTGTATCTGATTGGTTCAAACGGCTCTATTTGAAGCTTTAAGTATTGTCAAGAAACGGCTGCAAAACCATGCTGTTCACCAACTTTCTGTAGATTGCTAGGTGAAAGACTTTTGGTACTTGTCAGGCTGGGGCAGGTCGGCTGTCAGTAAAGTAACTGACGTGTCATCTTTTCATTGGACCTTAAGTCTGTATGCCCAGATTCTTGTCTTGCTTTAAGGTGGAACTCCTCTGAGAGAACCTTCTTATTCCTTCATTTATTGTAAGCTTCATTGAAATTCATTTTGCCTTGTTCCAACCGGATTAACTAACAGCTTTAAATATGTTTAGCATTCAATGTACTTGTTAGTTTCTTTATCAGTGGACCTTCGTCCTCTACTGATAGATTTAGTCTTAGTGAGAATGTACTTAGAAAACATTCAAGACTTAGACTTCTTTCTCAGATCACTTAGTCTTCAGCGGACTTCACTCCAGCGGACTTTATCTTCAGTAGACTTCATACTAAAATACACTCTAGTTATTACTAACTGTACTCCAGTTCTTAACACTTAGAACTGTTGAACTAAACATTAACTCTACTGAATAATTTACTTACAAAACACCTTAGGAGGGACATGTTGGCATCTAATCAAAACAAGTCTTATACATTTTCCCAACAATTTCCCCCTTTTTGATTATGCCGGAACCTATCTTATTACATATCTTCTTCCAGATGAGGTTCTTCAGATGACATTCAAAGTTCACAGATTTTGTAAGTAAAAACATTCAAGTTCATAAGCCTAAATGATAATGAGATATTATCTTGGGCAAACATCAGCAGAGTTCATTTCATTGAAAAATGATGAAGTACAAATTACATGAAGTCAACTCTCAAAAAGTTTGAAACTAAACACACCTGGGACTTATAAACAAATGCCCAGCAAAAGATACAACTTTCTCAGATGGACTCAAAAAGAGGTTCAAGTCCATATTGTTTGAAGACTCTGATCTTTAGCTCATTCTTCCTTTCCATCATTTCCTTCGAATGTCCTTTGAGACCAAGATGCTCGCATAAGGATGTCCACTCTTCAGTGATCCTTTCTCTATCAACAGCTCCTGTTGCATCTTGAGGAGGCCAGTAGGTGATTGGCTCAGGGGCCTTCAGAGCATGATCAGGGAAGGCATCATTCCAAGCACCACTGATCTCAGGATAGAGTTTGGGATAGGCATCAAACAACCATGAGTTGAAGACTTCTTGTGCATTGTCCCTTCCTAACTCTCCACTGACATAAAAGGAATAAACGAATTCCCTTTTTGCAGTCTCCCAAGCATCATTGAGCTTCTTAGGAACCCAGGCATCATGGTGAGGGAATCTGTTTTGAGAAGGTGTGATCTTGTCTTTCTTCAGTTTGGCAGCCCACTTAAGATAACCACTTCTGAACTTCTTAGAAGTAGTTTTATCAAATGTGGCTAGCCTCTCCTTTCTTTTCCTCTCAGCCAGCTCTGCAATGGTCTCTATCTTATCAACCACCTTATCTCTCCTCTCCTGCTGCTGGGCTGTTAGCTTCCTTGCTCTCTCATTCATACCTCCAGCCTCTTTAATTAGCTCAGCGAGCTCTGTGACTTTGGTAGGTGCAGACTTGGGAGGTTCAGAAGATAAGGGTCCAGGGTTGAGAATAGGAAGTACCTGAACTTCATCAGTAGAGGTTGTGGACTTAGCTGCCAACCTCCCTGAGGTTCTTGTCTTTTTAGCAACCTCTGCTGAGAGAGTTTCAGATGCCTTCCTCTTTGCAGGTTCCCCCTTCTTTGCAGCTCTCTCTTCTTTCTCTTTCAGATGAGCTTCTTTGAACTTTGAGAGGTCTTCTGATGATGTCTCCTTGCCCTTCTTTTCTCCAACCAGCCTCTGGGCCTCAGCATCAACTTTCTTCAGGGTGCTCTTCACTTGTTGGCCTTTTTCGAAATCAGGGGTTTCAAGGATAATGTTCATTTTATTCTTGGGATCAGCCTTCATGTCCTTCGCACTTATCCTCTTTTCCCCCTTTCCGGCATTAATCATACACTCAGCCACTGTGATGTTGAGCTTCAGTTGATCATGTGCCAATGCCTTCAGCTCAGTTGAGCAGTGATCTACCTCATCCTCAAGCCTTTCTAAAGTAGCCCCAGCAGTCTGCCCAAATTGAACAAACTGCGCAAGCTTTTCATTGATAAGCACATCAGTCTTCTCTTGAGTTGGGAAATCCTCAGCTGCCTTCTTTAGTACCTCTCCCAGTTTGGCTCCCAGCTCAGCATGCTTGGCCTCGAATTCAGACATCTTCGAGTTCCATAATCCTTCAACCTTTCCAAGAAGGTCAGTTGAGAAGGCCTCCACTGATGACTTCAGGTTGATGGAAACGTTCTCTACTGAGTCTTTGAGGAATTTGGCTCTGGCCTCTTCTTCAGTTTCCTCCAGCTTCTTCAGGGCATCAATGACTAGCACACTTTGCCCCTCAACTACATCAATCACCATCTGCTGAGAGTCGTCAATTTTAAGTGTGAGATTCTGGAGTGATGTAGTTGTGGACTCCATGAGTTCGTCAATGTGATCTGAGAGGATGACCATTTCGTCCACCTCCTCTTGGACAACTTCTTGGACATCTCTCAGCTGAGTTTCAAGAGCAGGGATTCTTTCTTCTTGAAGTTTAAGCACTTCATCCTTCAGGGGAGTTAGGTTGACCTGGACTGGGGGGATCTCATCAGTTTGAGTACCTGCATTTAAGACAGTGTTAGTTTTTCCTCCCTCAATCTCACCACCTAAGTCACCTGTAACTTCTAACTCCATTGGAACTCCCTCCTCCTCACTCATCTTACTTCTCTCATCACTCTCTTTTTCAACTATTTGTTTTTCAGCCAATTCACCCTTTACAGGGATGATTGCTTTCATTTGACCTCTCACAACTCTAGTGATTTCAACATCTTTCTCACCACCCTCAATTTTTTCTTTCTCTTTTTCAACTCCTTCGATTCCAGACACCTCAGTTGACTCTAAAGTCACCACTGAGGGCTGTTGTGGGAGAATCTCAGTAGACACCTCTACTGGACCCTCCTGTGGCAAATTTTGAGCCTCAGTATCCCTTGCCTTGGATACATCCTTGGCTACCTCACCATCACCTTGCTTTGGTGAGGTCCCTCCTCCTTGTATATGTTCTTCTTTCTCTCCCTCTTTCTCCTTCACCTCCTCTCCTTCAGCTAACACCTCAACTGACTTCTCTTGCTCACCAACATCAGCCTTCTCTCTTTCAGTTGCATTCTTAGCCTCAGCTATCTTCTGCATCACCAGACTCTCAAAAAATTTCTCATCACAGAGAAGTCTGGTTTTGGTCATCCCTGCAAACTGCAACACCTCCATCTCCTCCTTCTTCCAAACATCAGCATTGCTGCCTTTGACTGCCAGTAGAATTTCTCCTAGCCTCCTATCTTTGAGCTGGACAAGGAGTCTCAGCCTCAAGAATAAAGCTTTCAGGGTTGGGTACCCATCAAGCTCAGGGTACTTAGACTCTAAAGAGTATGCAACTTCATCCTTGAGAGTATCAAGGAAGGAGTACTCTTCTTCATCGTCTGAGGGAAGGGAAGGGGTAGGGGATCTGCTTTCTGTTGGCTCTTCTGGGATAGACTCCAGTTGAGTTGGATGAATTTCAGGAGGGTTCAACTCAGATGAGGTTTGAGTGTCAGGTGAGGTTGGGTTTTGGTCAGTGGGGGTGGATGATACGGGTTCAGATGTGGTTGAGGGAATGAGTTCAGTAGGGTTTGATGGGGTGGTTTCAGTTGGGGTGGAGATGGGTTCAGTGGGGGTTTCAGTTTGGGATCCACTTGCTGGCTTTTGAGAGCCATCAGTGGGGGTTTGAGTGTGAGTTATTTTGGAGATGCGTTTGGTTTTGGCGGCAGGGGTGCGAGGTTTAGTGATTTTAGGTTTGATGGGGGTAGGTGCAGGGACATCTGAGTCAGACTCAGTTGAGATAGTGTTGGGAGAAGAGGTAGGGTTACCTGATGAAGACTCATCAGTAGAGTTAGTGATTCTTACTTTCTTCGAAGCAGCCTCTTTCTCTGCTTCAGAAGACCTCTTCTTCTCCTTCCTTGAGGCCTTCTTTGCCACAGCCTCCTTATGTTGAGCCATTTTGTCACTCAACTTTACCAATCTCCTCTTCAGCTTTGTTTTCTTCCCCTCAGCAGGGGTAGCTTCCTCCTCCTCAACTGCCTCTGGGCTTTCCACAGCAGGCTTAATCATCCTTGCCTCCAGAGTCTTTCCAGACTTGAATAAGATCTTTAGATTGCTCCATTTCCTATCAGGGATCCAATCTACTCCCAGATCTACATTCTCTATCAAGTAAGAGATTTTTGTTGCATAGTTTAGCTTACTTGATAGTTGAGGAGATTTATCAGGTTGAAACTTCGAGTGCTCTTTATTCAAGGCCCTCAGAAAGAACTGCTGCCAATTGTATGGCTTTTCCTTGCTCTCAACTATCGCCTTCATCAGCCTGAGCTTTGGCTTGCTCACTTGCTCAGTACTCCCTTGGTTTCCCAAGATACATTTACTCACGACTTCACAGAGAACATTGTAAACTGGCAGGAGTTCACTTCTGTTCATTGTTGGGGTGTATTGTACCTTCCTCTGCATTATGGTTTTGACCCATTCTTCCTCTTTCTCTACTATGCACGTGTCTGGATTGGGACCTTCAGAAGGAAGATCAAAAAGCTCCTTCAGAACTTCTCCGCTCACTCGAATCTCCTTCTTTATCTTTTGGTGCTCTGTGACCTCCATGTTATCTCTCATAACTTTCTTCTTCCTTTGCAAGATCAGATGAGACTTGATCCTTGTATCTGAGTTAGAGACATTGTTGTAGAATTCAAGAACCTGTCTGTCAAAATAGTTCTCTGGATGGACAGATAGAAATTTCTCTAACCCAGCACTTTTTATCATTTCAAGGGCTTCTTTGATGTGAGAATACTCGGGTCTGGACTCAATTTCTGGGTTATTAAAAACCACGATGGGTTCATACCAGAAGTTATCTTTATGGGTAAGGAAACTCAGATTTAGTTTTGCCATTTGAATAAGAGGGTTTGAGAGAAACGATTTGCAGAGAGTTGGGAAAAGAAGTAAGTGTTTGCTTTGGAAGTGTATTCGAAAAGGTTTACAAATGATCGTTTGGAGCTTTTATTATGAGTAATGAATGGTGAGATTGAACAAAGAGATCAACGCCTGAGATTGATCGTGTTTGAGATCGTGGATAGTTGCAAGGTTTAGTGGGGGGAGTTTTAAGAAATCTTGACGGTTAGAAAAGAACCGCCTAATCGAATGGTATGGATTTAAAAAGTTGGTAGCCGGAAGGTCACATCATCCGGCTTTTAGGGCGCGTGAGATAGGTAATTGAAAAAGCATGTCTGACTTGTACCACGCGCATTAAATGCTTGCCATACCAAAATCTCTTCGGAACAGTGGAAAGAGATTTAATTTTTCAGAAAGCACTCATTAGTAAATATATTGAAACCAATTAAAATATATATAAAACTAAGAGGCTTTAGCTTTGAAAATAACATAAGTATAAACTTGACCTCCACTGAGGTTCGACCTCGTCTGATATTAAGACCTCTTCTGAGATGAGGAGCTTCTTCTGAGAGAAGATCCTCTTCTGAGTATGAATCTCCACTGAGTTGAAGGTAACTCTACTGAGATTCAATCCTTTCTTTACTCTCCTGGATCTAGGAGTCCAAGCTCCACTGACAACTCTTGAAACCTTGCTTCAGCCAAAGGTTTAGTGAAGATATCTGCCTTCTGCTTGTCAGTGTAGATCTTGAGCATTTTGATGTCCTTCTTCTCCACATGATCTCTGATGAAGTGATGCCTTATATCCACATGTTTGCATCTTGTGTGGAGAACTGGATTTTCTGAAATAGCAATTGCACTATTGTTGTCACAGAAAATAGGGACTTCATTGGCAAAGATGTTGTAATCTCTCAGTTGTTGTCTTAGCCAAAGAATTTGAGCACAACAACTTCCAGCTGCCATATACTCAGCTTCAGTAGTGCTTGTGGCTACTGAATTTTGTTTCTTGGAAAACCAAGAAATCAGTTTACTTCCCAAGAATTGACAAGTGTCTGAGGTTGATTTTTTATCAATTCTGCATCCACCATAGTCAGCATCTAAGTATCCTGTGAGTTCTAGATTGTCATCTGAGGGATACCACAATCCCATATTCACAGTACCCTTAAGATATTTGAGAATTCTCTTGGCAGCTTCCAGATGACTTTTCTTGGGGTTGGCTTGATATCTTGCACAAATCCCAACTGCAAAAGTGATATCAGGCCTGCTTGCTGTGAGATACAGTAGAGATCCAATAATGGCTCGGTAGGAAGTCTGGTCTACTGATTCTCCATCCTCATCTGGTTCCATTTTGGTGTTGGTGTTGAGTGGAACTCTTGCAACCTTGCTGGTCTGGCATCCAAACTTGTTGATCAGCTCCCTTGTGTATTTGGCTTGGTTGATGAAGATTCCTTCAGTGGACTGCTTGACTTGAAGTCCTAGGAAGAAATTCATTTCTCCCATCATAGACATCTCAAACTTTCCCTTCATCAGTTGAGAAAATTTCTCACAGAGGACTTGGTTAGGACATCCAAAAATGATATCATCCACATAAATTTGAACCAGCAATGTGTCCTCTCCTTTTGTGATTCTGAAAAGTGTTCTATCAACTCTCCCTTTGATAAAACCATGATCCAAAAGGAATTGTGACAAAGTATCATACCAAGCTCTTGGAGCCTGTTTCAGTCCATATAGAGCTTTCCTCAGTCTATATACTTTGTGACTTTCTTCAAAACCTGGGGGTTGCTCCACATAGACCTCTTCATTGAGTACTCCATTCAAGAAGGCACTTTTAACATCCATCTGGTACACCTTGAATTTCTTGTGAGCAGCATATGCAAGAAATAACCTTATTGCCTCCAATCTGGCTACTGGAGCAAATGTTTCATCATAGTCAAATCCTTCAACTTGAGAGTAGCCCTTTGCAACTAGCCTGCCCTTGTTTCTGACTATGATATCATTCTCATCCTTCTTGTTCTTGAATACCCACTTGGTTCCTATCACATTGCAGTGATATGGTCTGTCCACCAACTCCCATACTTGATTCCTTGTGAACTGGTTGAGCTCTTCTTGCATGGCAATAATCCAGTTGGAATCTTGAAGTGCTTCTGCTATGGAACTTGGTTCCTGGTTTGATAAGAAACAACAAAACAAAGCACTTTCACCATGAAAACTTCTAGTTTTGACTCCTGAGGTAGGATCACCTAGGATTTGCTCAACAGGGTGATCTGAGAGCCAAGTTCTCCTAGGCTGATGCCCTTCAGTAGAGTTTAACTCTTCTGAAGTTGAGTCACTAGATATTGGAATGAAATCGAATTCAGGAAATAAGACAGAGGGTTGAAGTCCTGAGTCATCATTCAAGGTATTTTCATTCTCAATGGTAATTTCATTGGTTCCCCCTTGAATGATAGTTTCAGTGAATGTCTCAGCTGTGACCACATCTTCATTGACATTGGTTACCTCTTGAACTGGGATGGTGTTCATCAGTTCAGTTACATCTTCAGGAGGGCTCTCAGGTGAGCTTTGAGGAGTGGTCTTATTTTGAGTGTCCTCTTTGAATTGTTGATCATTGAGGTTGTCCCAAGTTGGGATGAATGTATCAACACAATTCTCAGGATATCCTTTTGATTTGATACTCAGTCTAGTTAGCCTTTTGCTTATCACATCCTCATTCTCCTTACTTCTGGACTCAAAGGTAGACTCATCAAATACCACATGAGGTGTTTCTTCCACAACAAGAGTTCTACAGTTGTAAACTCTGAAAGCTCTACTGATTTGGGAATATCCTAAGAAAATTCCTTCATCAGCTTTGCTATCAAAAGCTTTCAGTTGAGTTTTCCCATTGTTGTGAATGAAACACTTGCAACCAAAAATATGAAAGTAAGATACCTGTGGCTTTCTGCCATTCCATAACTCATATGGAGTTTTTCCTTGATGTTTGGTTACCATGGATCTGTTTTGAGTGTGGCAGGCAGTATTAATAGCTTCAGCCCAGAATCTTTTAGGAACCTGAGCTTCAGCTAACATTGTCCTTGCTGCCTCCTTGAGAGTCCTATTTCTTCTTTCAGCTACTCCATTTTGTTGTGGAGTTCTTGCAGCTGATGTCTCATGAGAAATACCTAATTCTTTGCAATAATCAGATATAATAGAATTTATGAATTCAGTGCCCTTATCTGATCTTATATTTACAATGTTCAAGCTCTTTTCATTGCTAACTTTCTTCAGGAGCTCTGGCAGTCTCAGTTGAGTCTCATTTTTGCTTGCAAGGAATATCACCCATATGTACCTGGAGAAGTCATCTACAACAACAAGTGTATATTTTCTCCCATTGATACTTACAGGGTTTACTGGACCAAAAAGATCCATATGTAATAGTTGAAGTACTCTGTCAGTAGAGGTTGCTACTTTGCTTTTGAAAGATGCCTTTACTTGCTTCCCCTCCTGACAGGCTTTACATATATGTTCTTTGTTGTAAACTTCATTTGGCATTCCTTCTACCAGTCCATGTCTTGCTATCCTGTTCATCATCTTGAAGTTCAGATGACTTAGCCTTTTATGCCATAACCAATTAGTGTCAGTTGAGCTCTTAGCTATAAGACATGCATTTGGTGTGCAAGACTTCCAATCCGCAAGATAGACATTTCCCTTTCTTGACCCAGTTAGTAATACCTGTTGTGAAGATACATTCTTAACAAAACACAGGTTACATGAAAATTCAACACTGTATCCCTTATCACAGAATTGACTTATGGACAGTAGATTATGCTAAAGTCCACTGACAAAGGATACATTGCTTACTCTTACTGAGCCAATAATTAAAGTACCATAACCTCTAGTGGCTCCTTGAGAGTTGTCACCAAAAGTGACTTGTGGACCTTCCTTCTCAACAAATTCTGTCAGGAGATCTTTGTTGCCAGTCATGTGCCTAGAACATCCACTGTCCAAGTACCAGACTGATGATATAAGAGCTTCTCCTTTGTTGAGGTCCACTGAGCCCTGCAATCACAGATCAAGCTTTAGGTACCCATTTGGTGTTGGGTCCTACAAGGTTAGCTGTACCTTTCGGAATCCAAATTTGCCTCACTGTTCTAATCACTTTAGATTGGCTAATTTGTCTTCCATAAACATCTACATAGATTGTTATCTCCCTAGGTGCCTTGGGAGTAAACTTTCTATGGGTGTCAGCCTTTGAAGGAACAGGAACCTTCTTCACATTCTTTCTCTTTGGCTTGGGTGCACCTGGTCTTGGTTTTTGTTTATAAAGGTATGAAGGACCTTTTCCTTTAGGCACAAAAGGACTAGGTCTTTCATATGAGTCATTCCTTGAGGACTGCTCATACCTGGGTGTTCTCAGCTGAGGTTGCTTCATCTGTGAAGACCTCGGCTGATAGTACCTCTGCTGAGATTTAGTCTGATAAGTCACCTGAGCCTTTCCATTTGGTTTTGGCTTAGATTGACTTTTCTTTTGAGTGATCTCAGCTGGTCTTTTTCCTTTATCCACAGTCTGTGGTTGAAATGTCACAGACTTGACAAAAACTCTCTTTGTGCCACTTGAAGAAGCAACACTCAGAGGACCTTCTGAAGGTTTTGGAATAAAGCCTATCCCACACTTGTTATTTGGATTGGTTTGAAAATTTTGGATCTCCTCTATGGCAAGAGAGGGTTTGTTTAGAGCATCAATCCTTTTTAACAAAGTCTCTTCAGATTTTTGTAAGACATCAATTTTCAGGAGAGAATCCTTTATTTGGCTTACCAATTTTAAATTCTCTTCAGTTAACTTTGTCTTAGATTCATTGAGATCTTTTATCAGTTGATCTCTATCATTTCCTTGACTTCTGAGGATTTCCACCTCTTTTGTCAGTTCAATGGTAGATTTGACTGGGTTCAGATCTGCTTGATTCCCAGACTTAATTAACTTGGAGTTTTCACTCAAGAGTTGTTTGTTCTCATCTTGAAGACAGAAACTTGCTTCTTGCAACCTTGAGAAATCAATCATCAATTGTTCCAAGGCGGACTGAAGATTGAGTTCCTCAGTTGACTCTGAGCTTAGCTCAGGTGTGTGTTCTAGAGAAATGGATGGTTTAGATTGTACCTCTGGTTCTTCTCTTGCCATGAGGCACATGTCATCTTCACTGCTGTCAGAGAACAGTTCATCAGGTGACTCCAGGTTTTCATCAACATCCCCAGCCATCATGGCTTTCCTTTCTCCATATCTTCTGTCTCTTTTGGCTTGCCTTTCTCTTCTTTCTTTTGTGCTCAGTTGAGGACAGTCATATTGAAAGTGCCCAATCTTTTTGCACTGAAAACACCTGTTGGCATCATCATTCTTTTCCTCAGTGGACTCTCTGGTCTTTGATGATGATCCTTCAGCCTTGGTGTAATTCTTGTATTCCTTCTTCTTTTCTAGCTCAGATGAGCTTTTCTCTCCTTCTGTGGTAGTCTTTTGTGGATAACTTCTACCTTCCCTGTTATCCCTGTAAAATCTCTTATATTTGCCAAAGCGGCTGTTAAGTTGTTCAAACCTTCTAGCCATGAGGCTGAGTTCCTCCTGCATCTCAGCCTTGCTTTGAGACTTGTTTGCCTTTGTACTCTTCTGAGGCTTTGGGGATTTTGGCTCAGACTCCTTAGCTTTGAAGGCAACTCCCTTCTCAGCTGAGGTCTCATCAGGAGACCTTTTCCTGTTCAGATCAAACTCATAAGCCTTAAGTTCAGAGAATACCTGTTGCATAGACATGCTGGATAGATCCTTGGTATTCTGCATCATTACAGAGTACACATCCCATCTTGAGGTTAGACCTCTCAGGATCTTTAAGGCAACTTCTCTTTTGGTGTAGACCTTTCCCAGAGAATTTATCTCATTCATGATGTCAGTGAACCTCCCATCAAGCTGGTCTATGGTCTCAGTGGACTCCATGGTGAACTGCTCATATTTTTGAACAGCTACTGAAAGCTTGTTCTCTTTTATCTTGTCAGTTCCTTCACACATGAGAGCCAGAGTGTCCCATAGTTCCTTTGCTGTCTTGCAGTGGATCACTCTTCCCATTACAGAATCTGGGATAGTGGTGTAGAGAATGTTCATGGCAATGAAGTTGAGGTTGTTTCTCCTCCTCTCATCTGCAGTGAAATTATCTTCATCTTTGGGCCATTCTTCTCTAGGATCTGCAATAGTTTCAGCTGTAGTTCTAGGGTTAGGTGTCATAAACACAAATGGACCTTTAGTAATAACCCTTAACATTTCATCATGCACACAGGCAAGATGAGCTCTCATTCTGATCTTCCAGAAATCATAGTTTTCCACTGAGAATTGTGGAAGCTTGTGATGAGACATATGGTTCAAGGGATTAACTCCCATGTTGTTCTCTGCTGGTGGTGCAACCCTAGCTGTGTTGTCAGCCATATTATAAAAGCAAGTTTATCAAAAGATCAATTCAGGTGACCTTATTAAAAAACCTTTAAGCACAAGGTATACTTAGAACAATGGTCTTTTGAACCACTGCTCTGATACCAATTGTTGGTCCCGAAACGAGTAAACAGGTGTATGGGGGGGGGGGAATACACCTGTGATTACAAATTAAAACTTCTTCAAAACTTATCAGGTTACTTAAGACAATAGCTCGTCAGTGGACTTGAGGTCTGCTGAGAGTTATTCTGTGAAAGCTTACTGAGATAATACCTCCACTGAAAGCACAAAACTTTCAGTTGAACTACTATCTAATTAGCTTTCAGATGCGGATTAGTGAGCCCTTTAGAAAACTCATTTTACTTTGATAAACTTGAGATTAACACACACTTATGAAATAGCAGAATGTAAGTACACAAGATGTAAAGTGGTTCAGAGATAAATCTCCTACATCCACTGGCCTGATCAAACAGGAGAATTCCTTTCTCTTAGAATTCCTTGTGTTATAGTGCCAAGGTGCACTGATCAACTTCTCCTCTCTTAGGATGATTGATCACTAGGAAATTCCAGGTCCTAGTTCCCAAAACAAACCAGCTTTCAGACTGATACAACAATCAGCTTACTAACACCACTTAACACTAGCTCTCAACCTAAACACTGAGTAGGGTTTTGAGTAGGGTTTTGGTTCCAACTATTTTGAGATAATCCTTACAAGTTTTAGCTCAATGCTTAGGATTGGATTATCTCTTTCTAAGATTTGGATATAGCTTTAAGCTTGGTTACAGAAGGTTTGTTAGGCTCTCTACAATTGTGAAACACTTGGGAAACAATGATAATTTCGAGTGCTTCTGGATGATTATGAATGTAGAGATAGCTTTGATCTTGTGAGTTTCCCGTGCTTGTAAATGTGCACGTCCTTCTGTATTTATAGGCTTCCTTGAAAATCTTCCCGTTGGATTTGAATCTTCTCAAGTAAGTCTTCTTGTATCTGATTGGTTCAAACGGCTCTATTTGAAGCTTTAAGTATTGTCAAGAAACGGCTGCAAAACCATGCTGTTCACCAACTTTCTGTAGATTGCTAGGTGAAAGACTTTTGGTACTTGTCAGGCTGGGGCAGGTCGGCTGTCAGTAAAGTACACTGACGTGTCATCTTTTCATTGGACCTTAAGTCTGTATGCCCAGATTCTTGTCTTGCTTTAAGGTGGAACTCCTCTGAGAGAACCTTCTTATTCCTTCATTTATTGTAAGCTTCATTGAAATTCATTTTGCCTTGTTCCAACCGGATTAACTAACAGCTTTAAATATGTTTAGCATTCAATGTACTTGTTAGTTTCTTTATCAGTGGACCTTCGTCCTCTACTGATAGATTTAGTCTTAGTGAGAATGTACTTAGAAAACATTCAAGACTTAGACTTCTTTCTCAGATCACTTAGTCTTCAGCGGACTTCACTCCAGCGGACTTTATCTTCAGTAGACTTCATACTAAAATACAATCTAGTTATTACTAACTGTACTCCAGTTCTTAACACTTAGAACTGTTGAACTAAACATTAACTCTACTGAATAATTTACTTACAAAACACCTTAGGAGGGACATGTTGGCATCTAATCAAAACAAGTCTTATACATTTTCCCAACAATAATTCTGTAAATGATAATTTTTATGTTTATTTCCATTCCCATAAATAATAATTTATATGTTAATACTAATTTAATTTGAATGTTATAGATACAATCGAAATATACCTTTAATATTTTTAACTGATTAACTCTTATTGTTGTTTTTTTAATCTCGAAAAATAATTTAAATTCTTGAATACTTTTAGGAAAAGTTGATTCTTTTTAAAACATGTGATTTAATCATACACCAATCAATATATAAATTTATAATTATATATTTTACTTATTTATATCAATTTTGAATTTGTTTTGATATGGTGTAATATATTCTATGTTTGTACGTGTGTATCCCACATTATGTGATTGAATATATATTTGTTATATTAGGTAAATTTGACTCTTTATAAAACATGTGTTTTAATTAACCTTAACTTATATTTTGTCTAAATACAATCTTTTTTTTAATAATTAAAGATAGACTAATTATGTTAGGAAATATTAACTAATTTTATATGATGACTTAGTTCATACACTTTCGAAAATATGATGACTTAGTTCATACACTTTCGAAAATTGATCTTTTTATTTATAAGTATGTGATTGAATATATATATATATATATATATATATATATATATATATATATTACTTGTATTAGATACATTTGACTCTTCATAAAACATGTGTTTTAACATTAACTTATATTTTGTCTAAATACATAATATTTTTTTAATAATTAGATATAAACTAATTGTATTAGGAAAATTTGTTTGATTTTTATGTGATGACTCAATTCATATTCTTCCAAATTAGATGAAATTATTTCTTATATGTGATTGAATATATATTATTTATATTGTGATAATTTGACTCTTTCTAAAATATGCAAATTAATTTTTCCTTAACTTATACTTTGTCTAAATACATTCTATTTTTTTAATAATTAAATATAGACTAGTTATATTAGGAAAAGTTGACTTATTTTATTGGATGACTTAAGTCATACAATTTCAAATCAATTTATTGATTCAATTTCATCTATAAATTTAACTTAAATATTATATTTATGAACATGCCCTTAGTTTGACATATACTAATTTAATTTAAATTGATCAAATTTATGTGGGATTATGCTACAAATGTTATTTTAATTTTTTGCCATCTTTGTGATGTACAATTATTTATATATCAGGCATATTAATAAATTGTATTGTTAGTTATTATATTTTGAGAGTTTAAATATGTCAATCATTATATATAAGACAATAATATTTGACATTGTCTTTTTAGTATTATTGTACGTGTATTATTTTTTTCTAAACCTTAGGAATAATATATCTTACACTTATTAACATAATTTGAATGAATCTTTTTAAAAAAAAATATTTCAAGTTTAAATATTTCGTTTATTTGAAAGAATATATTCCACGAAAATATTGTTATATATTTAAAAAATATATATATATATATAATGCAACAATTATCAAATGTCTTTTTTTGTTTATATATTGAATTAGTGTATTTATTATAATAAGTAATTCATACTCAACAACATAGATCTTACAATTTAGTCTCTATAGAATTTTTTTTAATTGGTATCTAAATTTTTCCTTTTAATAAATATTTATATACAATTCACAATGTCTATAGTTCAATTATTGAAAATATATTATTATAGAAACTATAACCATTAATCAATATAATTGTTCAAAACGTCAAAGTATACCTCAAATTTTGCTTTCCTTCCAGATCAATGAAATTTTAATATATAATTTCCATTCTAACATCAAAATATTCATTTTTATCATTATCTATCTATATATATATATATATATATATATATATATATATATATATATATATATAAAATAACGCTAACCGACCTACATTTGAAAACCATTGAATTTTTCCGTCAAAATTATTAATAAATTGAGTATTAAATCTTTGGTATGTATCTTTAAAATATATTTATTATAAATATTGATAAATAATTATTTACAAAATATATTGGAAATATTTTTTTAAAATATGATCTATAATAAATATATAAAAATATGTTGAATTCATATATATAATATCATTAACCGACCTACATTTGGAAACCATTGATTTTTTCCGCCAAAATTATTGCTAAATTGAGTAATAATTTTTTTATATTTTTTTAATTCTTTGGTATATATCTTTGAAATATATTTTATTACAAATATTGATAAATAATTATTTACAAACTATAGTAGATATATTTTTTGAAATATAATTTATAATAAATATTGAAAAATAATATAAAAATATGTTGAATATTTCTTTGACATATATATTATGATAAATTCCTCTATTTTGTGGTATAAAATATATTTTAATTATTTTAACTAATAATTATTAAATATTTTTGTGAATGATCAATGTATAAAAATAATTTGATATATAGTTTGTAGAAGTTTATCTTTTGTAGAATTTATTAAAATAAATACTCCATCCGTCCCCAAAATTTGGCCATGTTACTTTTTGCATGGTTATTAAGAAAACTGATATAATATGTAAAAAAATAAAAAAATTTGTGTTACATCAAGTACAAAATAAATTATTTTAAAAAATTTATCCATGTATGGCGAAAATGGTAGTAAAGTTTATTATATCTATTTTAGGCAACATGACCATTTTTTAGAAACGACTTAATAAAACAACCAGGACCATTTTTCGGGACGGATGGAGTATTATTAATCTGAAAAAAAATAAGACAACTCTTTAATTTTTGGCAAAGTATAGAGTGAAAATGGTTCATACATGAATTATTTGAAGCCTATTAATTAATTTCACTAAAATTTATTAATTATTTTCACTAAAGGATATAAGTTGTTTCCGAATTAAAAAGTATTAGTTTTGGAGGGTATTAATTGTGTTTCACTGAAGGGCTATTAGTTGAAGGGTACAAAGAGTATTAGTTGTTTAACTAAATGGTATTAGTGGTTATTATAAAAAGTATTGAAAAACGGTTTATAAATTAACTAATTTCACTATATACATACTCCTAATTTTGTGTAAAAGAGAGATTATCCAGATGACAAAATATAGAGTGAAAGTGGTTCATACATGAACACCTTGAAGTGTATTAGTTGTTCTCGCTAAAGGTTATTAGTTGTTTTCACTGAAGGGTATTAATTCTGGAGGATATTAGTTGTTTTCACTAAGAGTATTAGTTCAAGAGGGTATTATTTATTTTCACTGAAGAGTATTAGTTGAAGGGTACTAAGAGTATTAGTTGTTTAACTAGAGGGTATTAGTTGATTACACTAAATGATATTAGTGGTTATACTAAAACGTATTGCAAAGTGGTGTATATAAGAACCAATTTCACTCTATACATATGCTTAATTTTTTTTAAGATAGATCATTTAGATTAATCACTTGGAAGAAAGATTATAGTAGACATATAACAATTAATATATCAATATATTCTATTAGGCAAACCACCAAATACATATGAAAATTAAACAATTAAAGAATATTAATCATTATACCAAAAAAATAGTGCAAAGTGATTTATGTATAAACTAAATTCACTCTATACATACTCATTTTTTTAGAAGAGAGATTATCTAGATTAATTACCTCGGAGAAAGATTATAGTAAACATATAACATTAAGAGTAGGTCTTGTGTGAGACGGTCCCATGCCATAAGATGGTGTTAATTTGTGATGTCTCATATCATGAGAAGGTCTCACGTAAGTTTTTGCAACAATTAAAATAATAAATATATTCTATTGAGCAAACCACCAAAATATACGAGCATATCTATCATATTGGGATAAGTTTGGGAGATACCTATGGGTTAATAAATTAACATACAAAAAATGCATAAGTTAATGCACTTTATCGTCTACAAAGCAAGAAAATAGTAAGATATCCAACGAACTCTATATTCCTCAATATTTTTACCTCATAGATTTGGAATAATTTCACGGGATAATAACATGATTAGTGTATTCTAATTGAAGACAGGGCAAAGCTCTGTATGAACAGACCCAACACAAGAATGGATAAAAAGAAGGTTTCAAACCTCAGCCCTAGATTAAACCTGGAGGATATAAAATAATGGTAGTTATTTTATTTATAAAAATATATTTGAAATAAATACATTCTTAAATTGTATAATTATTTTAATGCATGCATTTATCTCAATATTATAAAAATAACTTATAAAAAATTAATATGTACGAGTAACGTATGAAACAGAAGACTTTATAAATGAATTTTTTAATTGAAAAAAGAAATAAGTGAAAAGATTTCATTGATAATTTTATAAATGTATCATCCAAAACTACATTTAAAGAAAATTGTGGACTGTCTGAATTATTTGAAGGACAGAGTCATACTTGCACCTACACTAAGAATAACTTGAAGTGTTATAGTGTATCGAATCATGATTTGAATTTGAAAGTTGAGACTCCAATTATATAACTCAAGAAATATATGTCATTCAAGAGGATTGTGCAACATGACTAGATTGACTCTAATAAGAATATAGGTGACAGTGTTCTAGCAGGTACAGTCGTAATCAAAAGTAGCTCAGAAGAGATGGTGTTAATCCATATACTTTAACTGACTCCATTCGACCTGAGACTTCTGTTCAAATTTCAGAAAAGAAAATTCACATTAGCTGTCTCATATAAAAATATCAATAAGAGTCAATGACAATCGCTCGTTATTGTTGGTATATATTTAAAGAATCAGTTTTTAGTCACATCCAATCAAGCGTGGATGTTTTGAGAGTCACCATTCGCAATAATTTGAAGATTTTGATGTGTGGTGATTGACGATGAATGTTCATCGAAAATTAAAAAAATATAATTTTTAGAGAAATGTTTCGAAATATATAGTTCTTTCGATTCTTTTAACATCCTGTTTTAATATGAATTAATAGGTATTATCAAAATTTCTTAGTGCATAAATCATAAAAAAAATATGAAATACAAATAGTATTAAGACTGTCTCTTATAAATAAAATATAATATTTATTATACTTTACTTTCACAAAATTTCTTGACATATGCATTACGTTCACTTTAATAAAAAGAAAAATCTTCAGATAAATGAATAATAATATTATCTATTTGAAATAAAAAAAAATTAATAGAAATAATAATAAACAATCTTAAACCTAAACAAACAGACTACAATATAAATTGAGGATCCATAAATTAATTGTACAATTATGATCGTGCATCACACGAGTTTAGTTACTAGTGTTGTTAATATTCAATCCCTCTATCTGGTAAGTTGTACATGTTGGATACTTTAATCACCATAATATTCTCCAATTATTTTGTTTATATTAATTTAATTATATTTTAATGGTAACTACTCAATAGTCAATAATTTAATTAATTTAAAAAATATTAATTCTATCTTCTAAATGTTAAGTAAATTTATTTCTTACTATACTATATTTCCAAACATTTCCAAAATAATGTGTCAGCACCACCTTATTGTAAGGCTGATATGGCACCTCTCAAATTATTTCATTTCAAAATCATGCATTCTCCTTAAAAGTTATTTTAGACATGTTTTAAATCATATTAAAACTTAATCTACACCATATATTTTACACTTTTAATCTCAACCATACATTTCATTTTGTATTTTCTATAAGTGTCAAATCTCTCTTTAGTTTTCATTCTGATTCTCAACCCTAATCCTCATCTCTTCTCTTCATTTTCTCATTTTGTTGTCTACTATGTGAAGAAATATGATTTTATTTTTTGTTCATTTGTTTGGATTATTTCTAAAAAAATTTGTATAGTTCATATCCCTCTTTTTTTTGCAGGTAAACTAAGTTAATATGCACATGGAGTGATTAGGCGCACATTGAGAGAAAATTATATGTGCATCAATTTGAGTTGAAGATCATTCGAGCGTATCCAGAAATTATTTGTAAGTTTCTAAAGTATATTCATATTCATAGCTTTACATTCGTATTTTTTGAGGATCCACCATTAATAACTTTCTTCTCTTTCAATAAGAAGATTCTCCCACAGCATGCCTACTATTTTGATCCAACTATTATTCTTTTTCAAATAAGGTGCGCGTTATTGGTCCTACCCGGTATAAGATTGGAAGAAAACATGGTCCACTTCGGTATCACTGATAAATTCCTCATTTGCAGAAATCTGATTAAATTTTATATTTTTTCATTTTGTATTGCAGGTAACCTAAAGGTGATGTAGATATTTTTTTTCATGGTTGAACGATTTATTTTATTGGATATTTATTTTTGCAAAATATTGATATATGTGAAATATTTGTAGGAGGGAATTAAAATATTTTGGAAAAGGTATGATCACCAAAATAGTGTATGCATGATACCAACAATTTTTTGCCACCAAATATAATATCTTGCCTTCAATAATAGATTGTAATACAAAAGTTTAGACTATTAAACTGCAAAATACAGATATTCTTTTCTAAACTAGAATTTTGATTTTTTTTTTATTTTTAACATACAAGTATTAAAGAGTATTATAATTTATAAATAAGTAAAAAGTTTTTATATCTTATATAATTAATGTATATTTTTCTTAAAATATGTGGAATAACTTTTTTATGGATAGAAAATTATAGTGTTGGCAAAAAAAAAAGGACATTAAGTTTCTTTACTAATAATTTAAGTATTATAAGTTTAAAAATTATCTTACTCTAAAATACGATAAATCTGAATATATTTTAATCAATGGAGAAACAAAATATTTACGTAAAATATGAAATATTATTTAAATATTATATTAATGCAAGTAGATCTTTTTTCATGGTCGAACGATTTCTCTTCTAAGATATTTTTGAAAGTTATTTTTACAAAATATTGATAAATGTTAAATCTATAGGAGCTAGGGAATTGAAATATTTAAGAAAAGATATTGTCACCGAAATAGTATATGATACCAAAAAAAATTATTGCCACCAAATATAATATCTTAGCCTTCAATAATAGAATATAATACAAAAGTTTATTTTTGGATAAAATTATGCAGTCAAAATAGACTATTAAACTGTAAAGTACATATATTCTTTTATAGACTAGGATTTTGAGTTTTCTTTTATAGTATTCTAACATACAAATATTAAAATAGTATTGTAAGTGATAAATAAGTAAAGGTTGTTATATGTTATATAATATATATATATATATATATATATATACATATATATATTTTAATATATGGAATAAGTTTTTTATAAATAAAAAATTATAGTGTTGGCAAAGAGAAAAGGACATTAAGTTCCTTTACTAACAACTTAAGTATTATAACTTTAAAAAGTATATTACTCTAAAATATAATAAATTTGAATATATTTTAATCAATGGAAACATAATATTTACGTATAATATAGAATATTATTTTTAATATTAAATTAATTTAATATTTTAAACATTAAATTAATGCAAGCAGATCTTTTTTCACGGTTGAATGCTTTATTTCTTTGATATTTTTAGAATTTATTTTTTCTAAATATTGATAGATGTGAAATTTGTAGCAATGAATTGAAATATTTTTTAAAAGATATTGTCACCAGAATAACATATGATTCCCAAAAAACATTGTCACCAAATATAATATCTTACCATCAATAATAGATTGTAACACAATTTTTTTTTTGTATAAAATTCTACCTGCAAAATAGAATTTAAAAATGTAAAATATAGATATTGTTTTGTAAGGTAGGATTTTGAAACTATTTTTTTTAACAAATTAAAAAAAATTTAACTTTTTTTTTTTGCAAAATATCTGTATATTAGTACGTACCCCTGCAAATTTTGCAGACTGGAAAAAAATTTGTTATTATTATTTTAGATTAAAAGTATTAATTTTTTAAAAATATCTTGTAATTTCGATAAAATTTTAAAATTGTAATTATAATTCAACAAATAATAAAATAAATACTAAACATGAATAAATAGAAAATTTGAAAAATATTAACAAATTCACACATTCAATCTCAAATTAGTATAACACAATATTACTTAAAATTATAGTTATTGTATACTTGCATAGGGGTGGTTCGGTACGATACAGTATACCGTAATTTTTAGTTCATACTATACCGTATCGAAAATATCGGTATGTAAAAAGTCATATTGTTACCGTACCGAAAATTTCGGTATACCGAACTTCGGTATACTGAAATTCTGGTATATTATCGGTATGATTTCGGTATACCGTTCTTTGCCAAAAACTTTGTAAAATAAATTACTAATAAATAAATAAAAAAGACATATTCGAAATCTTAACAAGCGAGAACCGCGAATAAAATATATGAATTATATTTTGTAAATAATTCTCCAAAGAAAAAATAGATTTCAGTTTTACTCCACAAATGTTGTTACTGTTTTCATGAATTTATTCACTGGACAACAACTGAATAAGACTAACTACTGGTTTAAATGAGATTTGTAATGTTTTAGATTCAATATTTGACCACCAGTATTTTTTTTTAGCGAATGAAATTGAGAGATATAACCATTGATTGCGTTAGAGGGTAGGGATTGAAGGAGGTAGGATAGTGATAAGCATATCTCTTGTATAAGGATGGACTATGGGCCTATGGTTATATTAATTAAGAAAAATAAGTAGTTTGTGCTCTTTTAAAATAATAAGAGTGATTGGGCTTCCACATTTTTAATAATAAGACTATCATCTAATCATTTATAATGGTATAATATTATATATTATTAAAATTATAAATTAATTTTGGTATTTCGGTATATACCTCGGTATGCTACTTTTCATTTCGGCATGACAACATATAGTACCAAAATTTTCGGTATATCAAACCTTTCGGTAAATTCAGTATTTTTTGGTATGATAAACTCGGTATACCGAATTTTTCGGTATTTTCCCCAGCACTATACTTGCATGCATGCCCAATTTTTCCCCATGGTATGAAGATACAATAACTATCGAACGCAAACATTTAACTCTAAAGATAGAATCACACATTTCAGATCTAAATATAACATTTGACAAAAATAATATCGTAAATAAAATGAAATATTGTGTAGATGTTTATTTAGGAACAATTAATTAATGTGTTGGAATTTATAATACACAATTCAACAATAAAAATTGACCTTTAGACATCAATCTTAGTTTGTTTGTCTTTTTTAAATTCAATCTCACTCATGGACATTTCACATTTATAGATATTTTGCAAAAAAAAAAAAAAAAAAAAAAAAAAAGAGTTAAAAAAATTGAAATTGTTAAAAGAAAAAATCGAAATCCTACTCTACAAAACAATATCTATATTTTACAGTTTCAAATTCTATTTTGCAGGTAGAATTTTATTAAAAAAAAATTATGTTACAATCTATTATTGATGGAAAGATATTATATTTTGTGGAAATATTTTTTGGGAATCATATGCTATTTCAGTAACAATATCTTTTAAAAAATATTTCAATTCCTTGCTACAAATTTCACATCTATCAATATTTAGCAAAAATAAATTCTAAAAATATCAAATAAAATAAATTGTTCAACCGTGAAAAAAGATAAGCTTGCATTAATTTAATGTTTTAAATCTTGCATTAATTTAATATTTAAAATATTCCATATTATACGTAAATATTATGTTTCCATTGATTAAAATATATTAAGATTTATTGTATTTTAAAGTAAGATACTTTTTAAAGTTATAATACAACTTAATGTTTTGTTTTTCTTTTTTCTTTTTGGCCAACAATATAATTTTTATCCATAAAAAACTTATTCCACATATTAAAAAAAAAAAAAAAATATATATATATATATATATATATGTTATATATATAATATATAACAACATTTTACTTATTTATCATTTACAATACTATTTTAATATTTGTATGTTAATATAATATAAAAGAAAAATTAAAATTAAAATTCTAGTTTATGAAAAAATATATGTACTTTACAATTTAATAGTCTATTTTGGCGGCATAATTTTATCCAAAAATAAACTTTTGTATTATAATCTATTATTGAAGACAATATATTATATTTGGTGGCAAGATTTTTTTGGTATCATATACTATTTCGGTGATAATATATTTTCTTAAATATTTCAATTCCCTCCTACAAATTTAACATCAATCAATATTTTGTAAAAATAACTTCAAAAAATACCTTAGAAGAGAAATCGTTTAACTGTGAAAAAAAAATCTACTTGCATTAATATAATATTTAAAATAATTTTTCATATTTTACGTAATTATATTGTTTTCCCATTGATTAAAATATATTCATATTTATCATATTTTAGAGTAAATTATTTTTTAAAGTTAAAATACTTAAATTGTTAGTAAAGAGACTTAATGTCCTTTTTTTGCCAACACTATAATTTTTTATCCTTAAAAAATTCATTCCACATATTTTAAGAAAAAATATATATACATTGATTATATAAGATATTACAACTTTTTAGTTATTTATAAATTACAACACTCTTTTAATAATTGTATGTTAAAAATAATATAAAAGAAAAATCGAAATCTTAGTCTAGAAAAGAATATGTGTATTTTGCAGTTTATACTCTATTTTGACCGCATAATTTTATCCAAAAATAACCTTTTGTATTACAATCTATTATTGAAGGCAATATGTTATATTTGGTGACAAAAATTTGTTGGCATCACGTGACAATATCTTTTTCAAAATATTTTAATTCCCTCCAACAAAAAATTCACATATATCAATATTTTGCAAAAATAACTTCAAAAAATATCTAAGAAGAGAAATTATTCAACCATGAAAAAAAGGTCTTTACACCACATTTAGGTTACCTGCAATACAAAATGAAGAAACATAAAATCTAATCAGATTTAAAAAATAAAGCACACCTTATTCGGAAAAGAATAATAGTTGGATCAAAATCGTAGGCGTGCCAGGAGATCTAATCTTCTTATTGAAAGAGAAAAAAATTATTAATGGTGGATTCTAAAAAAATACGAATGTAAAGATATGAATATGAATATACTTTAGAAACTTACAAAAAATTCCTGGGTACGCTCGAATGATCTTCAACTCAGATTGATGCACATATAATTTTCTCTTAATGTGCGCCTAATCATCTCCATGTGCATAATAAATTAGTTTACCTGCAATAAAAAAAAAAAAAGAGGAATTATGATCTATACAAAAAATTATAGAAATAATCCAAACAAATGAACATAAAATAAAATCATATTTCTTCACATAGCAGACAATAAATGAGAAAATGAAGAGAATCGATGAGGATTAGGATTGAGACTCAGAATGAAAAACTAAAGATAGATTTGACATTTATAGAAAATGCAAAATGAAATGTATGGTTGAGATTAAAAGTGTAAAATATATGATGTAAATTAAGTTTTAATATGATTTAAAACATGCCTAAAATAACTTTTAAGGAGAATGCATAATTTTGAAATGAAATGATTTGAGATGTGCCACATCAGCCTAAAGTTAAGTTGGTGCTGACACATCATTTTGGAGAAGTTTGAAAATATAGTATAATAAGATGTGAAATGTCTAGGAGGGAAATTGAATTTAAAAAAAAAAACTAAGATTAACGCCTAAAGGTCAATTCTTATTGTTGAATTGTGTATTATAAATACCAACACATTAATCAATTGTTCCCACACAAACATCTACACAATATTTTATTTTAATTATGATTTTTTTTTTGTCAAATGTTACATTTAGATCTGAAATATGTGATTCTACAGTTAGTTTTAATCTTTTACGTTCGATTGTTATTGTATCTTTATATCATGGGGAAAAATTGGGCATGCAAGTATACAACAACTATAATTTTAAGTAATATTGTTGTTATGCTAATTTGAAATTGAATGTGTGAATTAATTAATATTTTTTAAATTTTCTATTTATTCATGTTTACTATTTTTTACTATTTGTTGAATTATTATTATTATTATTATTTTAATATTATATATCAATAATATTAAGATATTTTAAAAATATATATTTATAATTTGAAATAATAAGAATAATAATAAAAATTCCAGTCTGCGAAATTCGCGGGGTACGCACTAGTATGATTAATATTTACAAAACAATAATTTACTATTATCATTACTGAATTACATGCTTGGAATCGTCACATTATATTTTTAATTTACCTTCCTTTCACAACAATCAAACTTTACAAAATACTTATCAATTGATTACCAAATAAAATTCAATCCACAATAAATTTTATATTTCTTTCCTATACTATTCCGTGTTTATTGGATGACACTATTTTATTATGCTAATTAATATATAATCAACTATATAATCTCTCAATATACACCTTTCAAAATACGTAATTTAGCATACAATCATAGAATAAATTATGTATGATATCCTAATCAATCATATTTGTAACAAAATTACGTCATTCAGTAATAAGTAATAGTTTTTTACAAAATACGTATTATCAACAATTAAACATTACAAAATTTCTAAATCTAGATTGCATATTTCAAGATATTTTTGGCCTCTCCAATAAGATATTAAAATTACGTTTTTATCACTCAACTTTTTTTTAATACATTACATTCATTAAAAAAAATCTTATACATTACATTGATGTACATTTATTATCAAATTCACATTCATAAAAATAATTAAAAAAAAACAATACTTCTATATTATACATGTAATTCTCCTTTCAATCCGCGAATTTCGCAGGAGTTTACATCTAGTATTCAATATATTTGAGTTTCCACGTGTCAAATTAAATGTGTATAGTTGTTTTAAGGAGGTTCAATTAAAGTGATCCACTAAAGTTTAAGTTATGAACTTATATGAGTATTAAATGATCATATACTTTATCTGTATATACCATTAGCGATTTTTTTCTTTGTTGAGAGGCCAAATTAAAAGCAAAGGATAACTTATTATTATAAGTAGAGATATGGTCCCCAAACATCAGTACGTTCACCACAGAATCTGTATTCTCTCTACAACATATTGAGGAA
The DNA here is from genome assembly GCA_947034835.1 of Ballota nigra. Classification (NCBI taxonomy): domain Eukaryota; kingdom Viridiplantae; phylum Streptophyta; class Magnoliopsida; order Lamiales; family Lamiaceae; genus Ballota; species Ballota nigra. Next base: position 92,891,004 of record OX344720.1, read on the forward strand.
AGGGTGATACTAGTTGTTTGGAAAACCATCATCTAATTGTGTTAGAATTGATTCATATCAATCCATCTCTATTCAAGTATGCTTCCGCTATTGTGATTAAAAATTCTCTAAATTAATTGGTTATTTATGTTAAAGCATATTTATATATTTTATAAAACACGCTATTATCTATTAAATTTCTAATAGCCAATCATTCTACATTCAGTCTTAGTACATACATTTTACATTAGACAATAATATTTTATAATTTATAAAGTAATACTACTTTTGCGGAAAAATAATATTTTATTTTCAATTAAGCATAATATTTTACTATAAAAAATACATAAATTCTATCATACACCAAATTGCATAAAACTCAATTTTGATATTTTCAAAACACACACAAACACACCGAACTGTGTTTTTTTGCAATTGCGATATTACTAATGTTTTTTTGGGATATTACTACTGATTTCTATTTTAGGTATATATTTTTTAAATTCAAATACATACTATGTACTTAAATGCACACTAAAACTACTCAAAAAATTATTCATTATTAATATAAATTAAAAGAGGATTAATCGCGATTTTTAGATGTATGATGCAATTTTTTTTGAAAGGATGCAATCTTACTAAAAGCTTTGAAAGTCAAAAACAAAAATGGAAGGACGACCCAAACGTGAAAAATGCGAACGCGGTCACCCCACCCCACCACAGACCAAATCTACCCACCCCCTACAAACAAACACCTCATATCAATATCTCTTTAAATACTAACCCCTCAAAACCCAAATTTAATTTCACAAAAGCATCTTTGCCTTATCAAACTCTTTAAATAATCAAATCAAAACCCCAAACTTATTTAATTTCAATATTCAACTTTTTATTTGAAGAAATTTCAATATTCGACAAATCCCCATCCCAATTCTCTCTCTTGGAATTTGCAGCTGTGGCTACAAGTGTTGGCAGAAATCCATATAGAAACAAGATTGGTTATTAAAGATCGAAAGGTCTGCAAATGGAAACCAGTTAATAAATCCTGTGAAGTTGAATCAAAAGGGCCCTACAGTTATCTCTGCTGCGCCTTTCCCTACCGCTTCTCTCTCATCCTTATCCTTTCCCCCCATATTTCTCTGTCTTCTCTACCAGTTAGCAGTTACCTTTTATTAATCTGTTTCTTGTATATTAATATTACCCCTTTGTTATCCATTCCCTTTTCTCTGTTTTTTGGGGTTTTAATTTTTTCTGAACCCTCGGCTCATCGTTGTGCTTCAAAGCCGAATCTTATCCGATTGAATCGAGGGTTTGTGGACATGGCTTTGGTTTCTGCTTTTCTTGAGATTCTACAGAAGCCCACGATTGGGGATGTGGTGATTGAGCTTATGGTGTTCATGGCGCCCATATGGGTCGCCGTTCTTGTGGGCGTTTTAGTGGGTTGGGCATGGAAGCCCAGATGGGTCAATCTCAAAGTGGATTCTCTCGATTCTTCGATTGCTTTTCCTCAGTTTTCTGCATCAATCCCCAGCTTAAGCTCATTGAAGAGACAAATTCTCCCCGATTTCGCCATTGAAAAGGAAAGCTCCTCCGCCCCTGCATATCTTGATAATTGCAGGTGAGTTTGATTATTGCTGATTCTTTTGCTTTATTCGCAATTGTAAAATTGGGCGTTATGTGATGAGTTGATTTTTTTTTTTTTTTTGGTGTGTTTAGCTCGTCGAAGATGGAGAGTGAGAAATCGAATGTTGTGAATGAGAATGATCTTAAGCACTTTTATAATTTAGTTGAGGAAAAAGATGGAGGGCCTTCTTGGATCCATATGATGGATAAGTCGGCGCCTGATATGTCCTATCAGGCCTGGAGAAGAGATCCTGAGGTAAATTTGTATTTAAGTCCTTGATTTGAGTTATAAATTTCAATCGAGAATTGATTTGGAGCATGGTTTTTTAAAATTAAAATGCTAAATTATGCACCAAATTCATTGCATTTTTCTGGGGTAGTTATTAATTTGTTTCTTAAGACCTTGATATTAGTGATAAAATTCAATCGAAAATTGATTTCCACCATGGTTTTGGCACTCGACGGATAGCAGTGTAGTTGTTTTTACTAAACAGTATTAGTGTTGGAGACCAAAGTGTTACTCTTTTGAATTTTAACCAACTCATTGCATTTTCCTGCTTTCCATAGACTGGACCTCCACAATATCGCAGTCGAACTATCTACGAAGATGCTACTCCGGAAATGTTAAGGGATTTCTTCTGGGATGATGAGTTCAGACTGAAGTGGGATGATATGCAATTACACGCCGAAACACTGGAGGAATGCCCCACCACAGGGACAATGGTTGTTCGCTGGATACGCAAGGTACGGAGAGTTTGGTCTGACTTTTATGTTTAGGAGTAGATACTTTCGAAGCTTTGATTGTGGGATACTGATCGCATTCTTTTGTTGTGGTGCAGTTTCCCTTCTTCTGTAGTGACAGAGAATATATTATAGGCCGTCGAATTTGGCAGTCTGGAGGCACGTATTACTGTGTAACCAAGGTAAGACAAATATGTTTCTGATGAAGTTTTTCATTGTGATTTATTCTTGAAGCAGCACTGATCATATTGCTCGTAAATGTCCAAGTTTTAGGTTTACTGATACTTGTGGTTTTAGTTGCATGTGTATTTTTGAAAGGTATTAAAACAGTATTAGTTGCTTTATGACAAAGTGGAATAGCTCAAATGGTTAGAGTACCTATAATCAAGATGTTATGGGTTCGAGTCACCATTTTCGCGATTAAAAAAAAAAAAAGAAGAAGAAATATTTGCTGTATTAAAAAGTAGTATTAGGTAGTTTATTAAAAGGTATTAGTTGTGCACACCATGTGTTACTTCCCTAACTTAAAGCCTGTTCAAGGTTATTCATGTGACTTGTCTAGGATTTCCCTTGTGAATCGACCTAGACATATAAATTAGGGCGATAATTCAGTTTTCTTTTCACTTAGTACATGCTGTTTAAATGATTTGGTTCTTGGGATAGACATGCCAATAGTATTCCTTTATGGTGTAGGGTGTGCCATGCTCCTCTGTGCCGCGCCAAAGCAAGCCAAGAAGAGTTGATTTGTACTACTCTAGTTGGTGCATTCGTGCAGGTACTAATTTTTCGTTTTACTGCTCCTAAAATTTGTTGCATATTGTCAATCAAGTTAAGTACCAAGTGTTAATTTCAAAGATGTGATTTAATAATTCAGTGTAAGTAACTACTTCATCAAGTTTCGAAGATGTGATTTAATAATTCAGTGTAAATAACTACTCCATCAATTTGTTCTTCGACTAATTGGGTAAATATATAAAGTTTACATTTTTTCAGTTTTGGTCTCCCTTTTTCACTCACTATTAAACTTGGTCCATGAAGTACACTTTTGCTCTCATATTGTTCCTGCCTTTAGTCGACTGTCCGTTGACTGGCGTAATCAACTATTTGGGTGTTAAATATGATAATTTGAAAATTGTTAATTAAGTTTAACACCACCTTAATTACATTTAGCACCTCTAAATAGTTGAGGAGTAAAGTTGTATTTTCGGGATAGTGAATGAAAGAATAGGGGACCAAAATTGGGAAATAGTAAATTTTAGGGACCAAAAATGATATCCTATTTATATTTTATCACAGCTTCTAATATGTGGAACTTTCACATTTGTGTTTTTGAGTTTGACTGATTAAAATTCAATTTCTAAAATCTCACCACCTCCCTTTAATTGATGAATCATAGCCGAATCGAAGAGAGACGGGCGAATGACTGCCTGCGAGGTTCTATTCTTCCATCACGAAGACATGGGCATTCCGTGGGAAATTGCAAAGCTTGGTGTCCGCCAAGGCATGTGGATGACTGTCAAGAAGATCGTTTCCGGCTTACATGCCTACCAGAAGCATAGAGCATCCGGGGCCCCGCTTTCCCACTGTGCTACCATGGCCCAAATCAACAATAAATTCAATCCCGACACTCTACAAACACTAGAGAGCACAAGTGCTGCATCAGAGACGGAATCCCTCGTTTCAACAGATGAGGACAAGCCAACACGAAGGGGTTTCTCGAAAATCCTCGTTTTTGGTGGGGCCCTTGCCCTCGCATGCACATTCGATCGAGGCCTACTAACAAAAGCCGTTATATTTGGGGTTGCGAGAAAATTTGCACGAACGGGTAGGAGGTTGTAACCAGCGGCCCGTTGCAGGATTCAACCGGGTTAATCATTGCATTCTTCCAAGGTGTTAGGTCTATATAACTTAGCAAGAAGAAGGAAGGCAAAGAAGAAGAGTCAACATATGGTGAAATTTTTCATTGGAAAATCTGTAATTTCATTTATAAAATCTCCTGCTACAATAAGAGGCAGATTTCATTCTTTCTTGTTTCCTCCCCAACTATACTACATTTGCATTCAGCAATGTTATCCAATTTCTATACCTGTGATATCGATCTTGTTCTTGTGTTGATGCACGCATGCATGTACAGGATGTGTTAAAATTATGGCATCTCTCCCATTTCATAAATAATAAATTCGTGAGAAAGATAGAGATTTTTAAATATTTAGAGGCATTTACATATTGGTTCAGAAAAGGACTCTAATTACAAATTGGTTAAAAAATATGAACTCTAATTACTAATTGGTTCAAGAGATACGGACAGATACATATTTGTAAAAAAAATAAAAAATTATGCTTCTGTGTAGGTATTTTTATATGTGTTCAAATCTTTTGAACCAATTTATAATTAATTATGGTCAATTTTTTGAACCATTTTGTAATTATTTCAATATTTAAATCCATTATATTGGTAAAACAGAAATAGAGTTAATAGCTACGAGTTTACAGTAAAATCAAAACAAAACCAACTCCTCATACTAATAATAGTTAAAACATAGTCTTGTATGCATCATATGTAGTTATGTACATTGTAAATTAAGTGTATTTTTCAAAAGTATCAATTGTTTCTACTAAACTGTTGTAGTTGACCAACTGATATTGTTTTAATACAAAGAATTGCAACTGTTAAATAAATAAAAAAAATCATTTTAATTACACAGAGATCCGCATGTTCAACAAATAATTAAAACTAATGTTTCAGACTTGAGGGTTGGTTTGATTACCTTAAAAATTATTCGTTTTTGAGTAGGTCTTGTATGAGACCGTCTCATGGCATGAGACAATGAGAATGAGTATAACTAGGACATTGACTCATTAACACTTTGGTAGGGTAAGTGTTGATTTGTATTGTCTCATGCCATGAGACGGTCTCATACAATTTTTGTCTTCGGTTTTAATAAAAAATGATTGCCATTGTCTAATATTGAACTTATTTTTTTATGAAATTGAGTATTTTTATAATCATTTGCAACGTTAAAATAGTCGCAGGCCTGTATCAGCAAAACGTACTGTTACTGTTGTGAACCGGGAGAGTCACTAATTAATTAATTAGATTTGTTTATTTTTGTTTCATTTTCCTCTCTTCCCTATTGATAATAATGGACGAACGTGGATTGTTTGTTCCTTTATAGGAAAAAAAAAGTACTAGTGAATCTGACGAAAAAATGGTATAGTGTTTGAATAGGAATTGCATAATAAAAACGTGAATAGGATGTCACACGTGCATGCACGTTCTATGAAATTGTCGCTTTAGTAATAGTATATAATAGGGGAAAATGCAAGTTTATTTTTTATTTTTTTAAGTCGAAGTAGGAAGAATTTTTATTCAACTATTGTTGTTATCCAATTTAGATATGAAGTTAATCTAAGACGAGAGTATGACTATGGATCGGTAAAACAAACAAGTCCTAATTACCTAGAGCATCGAATGTCATGGATCTTTAAATTTGGAAATGAAGGCTCTTAAATGTTAAGTAAAAACAGGATGAGTAAATGCAAGAGGAATGGCTGAGTTTTTAAGCTCAATTTTAATGTGTGTGTTCGTCTATAAAAGAGTTCTTGAGACTTATTGTGCATTGATTACACTTGGTGCTGCTCTAATATCTTGGACAATTTATGCAGTAAATGCTTGAATATATGTCTCTAGCCTAACTACCACGGATATGCCTAGATTATGTCCTTTTTGGATGTATATTCTGGCAGTTCAGCGCCAACAGGAGTTTGCTGGTAGGAGATCTTTTGACCAGAAAGGATTTGGTTCACTTTTTTGGGGTCTTTCTTGGTTGTTAGCGTCTCTGTAGTTTCTGAGATTCGTTCCTTTTGGAGGCGCGCTAGCTGTAATTTCTGTACCGCTCTAGATATCCTCAGTTGCTCGTGATCTTGACTTTGTTACTTTCCTCATGCAAGGTCTTCACGTGACCTCAATACCTCGGTGAGATCTCTGCTTGACCTCGCTACCCCGGCGAGGTGCTATGGGGCTCGCTCAAGGGTAGTGCCCAAAATAGAGTGTGAGTTCTATCATAACATGTGCTTTATGATGACCTTTGTAAGAAGAGTGACTGAATAGATCCCTACTTTGTTAATGTGTGAGCTTTTGTAGTGTTTAATTGTTCCATTTGGGACTTTGGACTTTGTCTTGAAGTGTAAGTCTAATGACGATAGTTTAGCATGTATTCAATGGCCAAGATTGGTTTGGTTTGTCAGAGCATGACTAAGAAAGATATCATGTCCAAGCTGATTGGCATGGAGGGCCAAGGAAATACTAAGTTGGTAATGCACTTATGTACTATAGCTCATAAACCGGCCAACTAAGTCGAAATGTGGTTCGACCTAGTCATGAACATAGATACAAAATTTTGGAGGTCAAACATGTTATATAAAATGTGGGTAATGAATTTAAAGATAGGTTAAGCACACCGAAAAACGATGCTATCTTTAAAGGTATTAATTCCTCCCACTCAGGTGTAAATGAGGATACAAAACCTATTTCAAGGAAATTCAATAGTTACACTTTACTGAATTTCAGAAGCACAAAATCGCAAGTGTTTTCAAAAATAATAATTTAAAAATATTTATAAGGAAGAAGAATAAAATACAAGAGAGAGACTATTTTATTATAGTATCCGAAATCATCTAATTTGAAAAGGCGTGTCCGTTATGGAATAACAAAGAGGTTGCAATTTTTGGCAATTTGAATTAAAACCGCTTCATGCACTGATTCAATTTAAATTGAAGAGTACAATTCATTTTGATTAATCTGTTCGGATATCTTGGCCTTTAACTCACCCAATTACTGCCTCTTCATCTCACGCCAACAAATGCCTCTAATCTTCAAATTAAATTTTTGATATATTTATTCTTTATTTCCATCTTTAATAAATAAATAGATATTATATATATATATATATATATATATATATATATATTATAAGAGATAAATATATATTCAAGTATTATATTTATCTAAAAAAAATACTTAATTATATTATGTAAATATACAACAATCCCCCACTTATTTACAAATATAATATGAAAATAATAACACTTGCTTTACACAACGAATAGCCATTAAGTGGACTAAGCCTTTAACTTATGGTTGAACATGAAACCAATGGAATCAAGTTCTCGTCGCGTATGATTTCATGCTTCTTAGTTTTTGGCAACACCAATTTTGTAACGGGACTTGTGTTTATCCTGGTCTCACAAGTACTCTAGGATCTTACCAATATAATTCCTTAGAAGCGCTCTCTTCTACTTCTCTACTTGCATAGGTAGACTTATCATGAATGTCCACAACGCATCCCACATAGCTATAAGTCTATTAAGGATTAAAAATCCAACCTTTACTTGTTGTGGTAAATAAAAGTGCATAGGTCAGATATAGAGCTTTCGAAATAGTATCACCCCCATTATTTCCAAGTTTATGCACTTTGAAATGTATCCAAGTTTCCATTTCGCTAATGTCTAATATTGAATTGTCTTTTTAACTCTATGTTAAGGTGTCAATATTTCACTTGTACCTTAGGATGGAGTTGGTTTCAATCAAGACACCTTATTCAATCGGTAATAGCCCCATATCTCTCACGACCTTTCTGATCTTATCTCCCGATAAAGGTTTTGTTAACGGATCCGCAAGCATTTGTTTTGTTGGAAGATATTCAAGTATGATTTTCCCTTTTTTTTTTATCATACTTCTAACATGATGGTATCTCATAGAAATATGTTTGATATGATCTGATACCCGCTCATTCTTTGCATTGTAAATAGCAGCTTGATTGTCACAATGCAAAGTTGTGGGACCTTTTTTAGATTCTATAAAAGGAATTTTTCTTAGGAATCTTCTAACCCACACAAGCTCTTTCCCAGCATTGGACAAAGTTATATACTCAGATTCCATAGAAGATAAAGCAACAAAATTCTATTTCTTTGATGTCCAAGAAACTATCCCACCTCCAACAGTGAATAACCATCCACTAGTTGATTTTGAGTCATTTGCATCTAATGCCCAATTTGCATCACTAAAACACTCAAGTGTAGATGAATTGCATTTATAGTGCAAACCATAATTCTTTGTTGACTTTAAGTACTTTAGTACTCGTTTTAGTTCCTTCCAGTGATCTTCTCCTGGATTGCTAGTAAATCTACTCAATATGCCAATAGAACATGCAAGATCGGGTCTTGTGTGATTCACCACATACATAATACTACCAATTATTTTGGCATATTATTCTTGATTTATAGCTTCACCTTTGTTAGGAACTAACTTTACGTTTGGATTTATAGGACTTGTACTATCTTTACAGTCAAAGTAGTTGAACTTCTTTAGCACATTCTCTATATAATGAGATTGTGTCAAAATATAATTTCCACCTTTCTTAGTTACTTTGACACCCAAAATGACATCCATAGGACCTAAGTCCTTTATGTTAAAAGGTTGTTTAAAAAATCTTTGGTCTCATAGCAAATCATCAACGTACAAAGGCACTACTACTTTATAATCAGGAGTAACTTTAGTAAAAACACAACTTTCTACTCTGTTACCCTTAAATCCAAACTTTTTAATTTCTTGCTTAAACTGAGTGTACCATTGTTTTGGTGCTTGTTTAAGCTCATACAAAGACTTCTTTAATTTGCATACTTTATGTTCTTCACCTTTAACAACATAACCTTCAGGTTGATGCAAATAAATTTCTTCATGCAAGTCTCCATTTAAGAACGCAGTTTTAACATCAATTTGATGAACTTGCAATCCATAAACAGATGCAATTACAAACATGGTTATAATAGATGTAAATTTAGAAACCGGGGAGAATGTCTCAAAATAATCAATTTCCTCATTTTGACTATAGCCTTTGGCTACTAATCTTGCCTTGTACTTATCAACAATACCATCAATTTTGAGTTTCTTTTTCAAAACCCACTTGCAACCAATAGGTCTTGTCATAGGAGGCAAATCAACAAGAACCCAAGTTCGATTATCGAGTATGGACTTAATTTCATCATCCATGGTTTGTTTCCACATATCAGAATCAGGCAACGACATAGTTTTTTGAAAAGTTTTTGGATCCTGTTCCAACATGTATGTAAACATATCAGGACCAAAAATCTTTTCAATTCTACGTCTCTTACTTCTCCTCAATTCTATTATTTCGTCATTCTCTTTCTTTTCTAAATTTTCATCATTTACAATTTCATTATTGAATGCATGCTCATTATTATCAAGTTCACCAAACAAGTCATTATTTATTTCCATTTTATCAGCATCTCGAATATTCAAGTGTTCATAAAATATAGCACGTGCAACCTTAAATACAATATTATCACGAAGTTTAAGAAATCTATATGCTTTACTCATAGCAGAATAACCAATAAAAATAGATTTCATAGCTTTACTACCAAGTTTTGGCCTTTTTAATGTAGCATCTAAAACATATGCAATACAACCACAAACTCTTAGATGTCTAATACCAGTCATAAGCCCAGTAAACAACTCATATGGAGTTTTCATATGTTTCTTGCTCACAATTCTGTTACTAATGTAACAAGAGCTAAGTAGTGCCTCTCCCTAATAACTCATTGGTAATTTTGAATGTATAAGCATGACACTTACCATTTCCATTAAGGATATATTCTTTCTTTCGGCTACTCCATTTTGAGGTAGAGTATTTGGTGCTGAAAATTCTCTAACAATTCCATTTTGTAAACAAAATGATGTGAATTTATTAGATAAGTATTCACCACCTCTATCCGATCTCAACCTCTTGATCCTTAAATTGGTTTTATTCTCAACTTCCTCTTTGAAGATTTTAAATTTATTAAAGGCCTCATATTTGGTTCTAAGCAAATATACATAGGTGAACTTAGAATAATCATCAATAAATGTTATAAAATGTCTTTTACCACCTTTAGTAATATGCTCTTTATTATCACAAATATCCATATGAATAAGTTCAGGTAAACTAGTTGGTCTAACAACACTTTTAAATGAAGTTTTAGTCAACTTAGATTGAGAGCAAGATTCACATGTATTTGTAGTAAAAGTTTCAGAAGATTTAAGAATTAATTCATTTCTTATCATGCAACACATAGCATTTATACCAATATGTCCTAATCTATAATGCCAATTAGCATGCTCATCAACATTAAGTAAATAATAAAAAAAGTAAGAAAAAGATGTAGTATTATTATAGTCAGCATTCAACAAGTACATATTATCTTTCATGTAGCCTTTTCCCACAAACTTCCCATTTTTAGTGATGGACACCTTTTGGGAACTAAAAGCTACTTTGAAACTATTTTCGTCTAACTTAATGACAGATACAAGATTTTTCCGCATAGCGAGGGATATAATACACATTCCCCAGAGTTAATGTATTAACTGATGTGAGGGGAAGAACAACAATGCTTGCACCGAGAACTTCGCTTGAAGAAGCATTTACCACGTGGACGGCTTTGGCCTCTTTCACCATTTCATATGTCTTGAACAAACTCTTGTTTGGAGTGACATGACATGTAGCGCCTGAGTCTAACCACTAATCAGTAGTCCCGTTGTTAACCAGACATATCTCAGACATTACCGCAACAAAGTTCTTGTCAACCATATTGGTTTGTTCATTTTTATCTTCTTTTTTTTTCTCATTTTTCCCCTTGCGGTGATAGCATTCCCTAGCATGATGATTATGTTTGCCACACACCCAACAACAACCTTTTTTTTCTTCTTGTTATTGTTCTCATCGTTCCCATTTTCCTTCGAATTTTTCCTCTTCTTGGAATTTCCTTGGTTTCCCTTAAAAGTTCCATGAAGATTTTTATCATCCACATGATTAACACCATCTTTCTTCGAAGAAACTAAATCATTTCTTTTGAGACTTTCATTCTCAATTTGAATACCCTAAAGAAGTTCATCCAAAGAGATAGACTTCTTGTGTTTCAGTTTCTTTTGGTAATCTTTCCATGAATGCGGGAGTTTACCAATAATGGTAGAAATTTGAAAAATTTCAGAAATGAGTTCACCATCATCAGCACATTCAGTTGCTATATCATTTAACTCATTGACCTGATCGATGACCGGTCGAGTATCCACCATCTTGTACTCAACATACTTGTTGACCAAAAATGACTTATTACTAGCATCTTCATTGGCGTACCTTCTTTTAATAGCATTCCATAGTTCTGCAACAGTTTTGTGAATGTGAAACACATTGAACAGTGTGTTGTTCAGCGACTGCAGAATGGTGTAGCGACAGGTGAAGTCATCATTCTTCCACTTCTTTGCCATCTCTATTGCTTCAAGCTTTTGCACCTCAGTTGCGTTCGCATAATTGACTTCCTCCGGACAGCTTTCAACTAGAACATAGAATACCTTTGCAATTGTCAAAAGGTACTCCATCTTCATACTCCAACGTTTGTGGTTGAGCCCGCTCAACTTCTCGAGCTTGTCTCCATCATTTAGTTGTGCCTTCACTAATACCGACTCAATTGTAGAATATTAATACCTTTAAAATTATTATATAAAATGTGGGTAATGGATTTAAAGATAGGTTAGGCACACCGAAAAATGATGCTATCTTTAAAGGTATTAATTTCTCCTACTCAGGTGTAAATGGTTCACAAGGAATTGACCTTCCAGGATACAAAACCTATTTCACGGAAATTCAATAGTTACACTCTACCGAATTTCAGAAGCAGAAATCTCAAGTGTTTTCAAAAATAATAATTTGAAAATATTTAGAAGGAAGAAGAATAAAATACAAGAGAAGAGAGACTATTTTATATTTTAGTGATTGAATGCTTTTGAAGAAGGAATATTTATAGTATCCGAAATCCGGCAAATTTATATATATAGAGCAAATTTGAAAAAAGATGGTAAAAATAGGGATGATAGGGTGAAGTTTTTGTATTTAGGGTGGATCGCCATTATGGGGCGCGATCTACAAGCCTCTGCAATCATGATGAGGGGAAAGCAATTATACCCCCTTGATCGCTATTAATTAGAGCGATCAAGGGACCCCATTTAAAAAAAAAATTAAATGTACTTTATTTTAAAAATAAAAAATTTGTACTCCGCTCATCTCGCGATCATTTTCACACTACCTTTTTTTTAACAAACGGGTTGGTTATTAGTATTTGAATGATGAAGTAACTTTTAAGGTAATGTATGATAGATCTATATCTCTACTATTATAACGTGACTTAAAAATTATTTTATTATTTTAAAAAGTATTTAAAAAACTCGTTCGCTAAAATACGTTGGTTGTGTGTAATTAGGGATGACAATTTGACTCGCCCTGCCCCGATCTGTTTGGATCGCCCCGACCTATGACTCGTATAGGGACAGGTATTGGTACTACATCTATCCCGCCCTGTTCCACCCGGCCTTGTTTTTTGACCCCCAAAAAATGAAGATTTTTTTTTTGTTTACCCATTTCCTAAAATGGCAAAAAGTAATACCACTTTTTCAAACCCAACCCCTAAAAAGTTACTTTATACTCAAAAGTATTAATAAACAATTCCTAAAAAACTATTTTATACTCAAAAGTATTAATAAACAATTCATTTCTTAGAATTTGTGCCCTTTTGAAATGGGTAATCTAAATTTGGGACGGAGGGAGTATTATATTTTTCATATTTATTAGTATTATATTATATAATATAAATGCTGTTAAAAGTATGTTTTAGGTCCAAAAAATCAATATATATATATATATATATATATATATATAAATATTACTCCCTACGTCCAATATCTGTAGTCCAGTTTTTTGGATTGTTATTTTTTTGTCTTAAGTTGAAGGGTATTATGAGATATTGTGAGGTTAATTTATCAATAAAGTTATTATTTATGGAATATATAAGTATCGTATTTTTTATAAACAATCACTATATTAATAAATGAATCTCACAATACCTTATAATACTCTCTAATTTATGATAAAAAATAACAATTCAAAAAATAGGACTATTAATATTGGACGGAGGAGGGAGTATATATAATACTATATGACCACAATTAAAATTTCTTTCTGATATTAAAAGGTAAAATAAATATATTAATATGTTATAATATCATTTGTTTATTTTTTCAACTGAAAAATTAATTTTATGTTAAATATCTTAAAATATATTATGTATGCAATTCAATATTATCAAAGTTATTAATTTATTATATATATATATATATATCAATTAATTTGATAGATGCTTGATAGTTTATTTCTTGTCTACAATTTTAAATATTATCATTAGTCATTAAACTAATACATTATTATTACTCTTTTCATTTCAAAATAAATATCATTTTAAAATTTTGCATCTATTACTTAACAAATACTTCCTCCGTCCTGCAATGACTTTCATAGTTACTATTTCCACGTATTTTTTTTAATACCATTCAAAATGATAAAATAATTTTTAAGTCACGTTATAATAGTAGAGAGATGGATCCATCATATCTTACTTTAAAAGTCATTTTATCTTTTCAAATACTATAATCAATCCGCTTGTTAAAATATAGAAAAAATGGTAGTGTGAAAATAATCACATTTTTTATTTTCAAAATAAAGTACAATTAATTTATAAAACATAAAAAAGGGGTCCTTGATCGCGGGGGTTATAATTGCATTACCCTCATCAAGAATACAGACTTGTAGATCGCCTCTCATCATGGCGATCCACCCTAGATTTGTAAGACTCATGCTACCATCCCTATTTTTACAATCTTTTCTCATATTTGCTATATATATAAAAACTAGTACTAAACCCGCGAAATTCGCGGACTTGAAGTAAACTTTTTTTTTATATATATAAATCTGCTAAATTTTCTTGGATTTTTTGTGTTTTAATATTTTTAATAAGATAAACATTTACTACATGTGATGCTATTACTTTAAAATTGTAATATGAAAACATAAATTGTAAATGAAAAATATATAAAACGTTAATGAAAGCACAAAATATTGCATTTAAAAATAGTAAAACAACTAAATAGAAAAATAGATTTAAGTATAATGTTTTATTAATGATCTTCTCGACTGGATCTATTATATTCGTGACTTCATTTTCGGTGCTGTTGATGTATAATTGGGAGAATTTTGGCTTGTTTCCAAGTTGAGGCAACAAACTTCTTATTTTGTGTTAATTGACTTCACGTTATCTATACACATACAGTGCACTACCATTGTTTATCGTATCATCAACCTTACTGCACTTGAATGTAAAACTGTCCATCATATTGTAGGTTTGAATGTACTTGAGAAAATGCCCACTTTTATCATTGTTATGTGATTGTTGGGGCAGTCTCAACATGAGCAGTTTTATTTTTCCATTAGAGCAACACGATGGAAATTTTGGAGGATTGTCATTCCCCTTCTTAAAGTTTCATTCTCCATACCACATATTAGAATTGCAATAAATACAGACATACATAGGATCACCAAAATTGAGATAACCTGCAAATATTGTATTCTAGTTAAAATAATTATTTATACTTAAAAAAAAAGATAAAAAAAAATTAAATTATGTGGAATCATTACCATCCTGAAAATTGATATTTCTTGTTGTATTCTATTTTGTGCAACACTACATCTCCCAACAAAACATATATATATATATATATACACACACACACACACACACACACTTAAAATCATATAATATAAATTATAGTGCTAAACCCGCGAAGATCGCAAACTGGAAGTAAACTTTTATGTAAAATTGTTGAATTTTAATGTAATTTTTTTGTTTAAATTTTTTTAGTAACCTAAACATTTATAATACGTGGTACCATTATTTTAAATTGTAATATGAATATGAAAAATAGTACTTAAAAAACATATAAAACATCCTTGAATCCACAAATTTAATTATTATGTAAAACATAAAAACTTTCAATCAGGTACATGCATTTATTTGAATTTGTCATTTATCTGCAACAATTACCTAAGCTTAATTAAGGCGCAATTCTTCAACTCCTCGTTGCTTTGATGCAAATCTGAGAAAAAAATGTTAGATTTATTTTTAAGAACATCGTATAATTATATTTTTATTAATTTGGTTATCTAATTATTAATTATTTATTTTTGGCAAATGTATTAACGTTTTTTGGCATATCGTAATCAGACTTTATTTGACCCATATTTTATAAAATTTTGCCTAAATTGGACAATTTTAAAAAGAGTGTCCTAGTTTTGCAAGTTTGTAAAGATATTGTCCTAATTTTGCAAGTTCGTAAAGATATTATCTCAATCTTGCAAGCTCGTAAAAATAGTGTCCTAATTGAACAAATACTCATAAAAATAGTGTCCTAAACAACAATTTTTCCGTTATAACCAATTTAGTTGGTGGTAACGAAGAATATTAACTTTAATTTAAACAACATTAATTGGTTAAAGTAAAGTTTATCTAAAAATAATTATAAAGTGGTTCATATATGAAATAATTTAATTCCAAAACATACATTCAATACTAATATTTTAATGTTAAAACATGTAATACCAAGATGTTGTTAATCATGTTTCTAATCTATTGTCAATATTATCTGAACTACGAATTGAATTGTATACAATTAATTATATCTTATAATTTATAACTAAATTAACTCATATAAGCAAGAAATAATTATTTTTTTGCAAGTTCGTAAATATATTTTCTCAATTTTGCACGCCCGCAAAGATAGTGTCCTTTTTTTACAAACAATCATAAGGTAGTATCCTAAAATAACAAAATTTCCCTTGTAACCAATATATTTTAGAAAAGCAAGATTTAGAAATAAAAAAAAATAGGGTCAATTCGTTATGTCTTTAAATAAACTTTTTAATATGTGAATACTATCAAAATCAATGGATGAAACAAAAGTTAAAGGACCATAAAATTAATGGTTGGAACAAATTTGCAAAAAAAAAAAAAGACCAAAAAGTTGCAAAAAGTTTGATACCATTCTGTTATATATATGTGTGTGTGTGTAAAAGTTAGAGGACCATAAAATTAATGGATGGAACAAAACTGCCAATATATATTAAAAAATATAAGGACCAAAAATGAATGTGGACCAAAACTATTCTCTTGTTTGCACATATACTTCTATTTTAACTCGAATACTATTCCTACATATTGACATCATATCAAAAAATTATCAACAAAGTATAGACGACACTCAACTTAAACCACATCACGTGAATAAAATAAATATAAATACAAAAATATAAAAATAGAGATAGATATACGCAAAAGACCGGAAAAATTTAAATTTTTGGTCCTATGAGAACAACCGGTTTGCAACAAATGGTGCTTTTTTCGATATTTCATGCCCCGTAGTGTTTTTTAAATTTGGTCTCATAAATAATTACAGGTTAGTCCCAAAAGAATGCCTAAGTTGCGATTTTGGTCCAAAAAAATTCTATCTTCAGTACAGTGTCGACAAATTTGCAAAAAAAAAAAAAAACGGACCATAAAGGAATGTGGAGCAAAATTATTACATATTTGTACATATACTTCCATTATAACTCGACTACTATCCGCACAAACTGACGTCATGCCAAAAAAATCACTAACAAAAGATAAACAACACTCAATTAGACAACATCACGCAAATAAAAAAAATTAGAAATCTCCAAATATAAAGATAGAGACGGATATACGAATCTTAACGCAGGAATCTTAAATTTGGTCCCATGAGAATAGGCGGTTCGCAACAATGGTCTTTCTTTAGATATCTTAGGTCCCATAGTTTTTTTCCAAATTTGGTCTCATAAATAGTTGTAGTGAAGTCCCAAAAGAATGCATAAGTTGCAATTATGGTCACAAAAAATTGTAGCCTCAATCAGTAAAATTAATGGATGATAACAAATCTAAAAAAAATAAAAAAAATACACACATAGAAAAAAAATGACCAAAAAGGAGTGTGGACCAAAATTATTACCTAATTGTACATATAAGTCTATTATAACTCGACTACTATTTGCACATACTGACCCCATATAAAAAATTAAGATAAAGTACAGAGGGCACCAAGGTAAATAATATCATGCAAATAAAAAAATATAAATCTCCAAGTATAAAGATAGAGATAGATATACGAATCTTAACCCAATTATAATTTTTGTTTTGGTCCCATGAACACAGACGGTTTGCAACAATTGTCCTTCTTTAGATATTTTAGGTCCCTTAGTTTTTTCAAATTTGGTCCCATAAATATTCAGTTAAGTACCAGAAGAATGCATAAGTTGCATTATTATCCTATAGATATTTTAGAAATATTTCAAAAACATAATGAGAGAAATTTTTTTATATTATAAAGAATTTAGGGAGGATACATAAATTTCCCATGACCATAAAATTACACAATGACCATAAAATTACACAATAATATAACCCACAACAACAATTACTACATTCGTAACATTTTATGCAACCTTGGAAGGATACATAAATTTTTAGAGTAATACCCAATTATATTATTTAAATTAATAATTGATACCCAAAGAATTAGCAACATGTGGAAACAATGCCATAATAAATCATACTCTTAGCATGCATCATGTCATCAATATAAAATGTGCAAGAGGTTACCCAAATATATATTCTAAAACAACAATATTGTAATATATTTCACCAAAATGGAAGGTTACAGGATCATTTTTTGAAAATTTTAATTATAAAAAAAAAACAACCACCATATTATTTAAAAATTAATCAAAAAATGAATAGCAGTAATTAGATAAATTAGTTGGAACTTTGATATTTTGTTTAAACATCATATAGATAAATTAGCTCCCACAAATCATTGATAAACAAAAGTTAGTAATACATGGTCCAATGCAAAGAATTAGCAACATGTGTAAACCATGGTAGTGACTATCAATGAGCATTAACAACACCAATCCACACTTATTATATACCATGTTCACTACCCAAAATTATTAGTGTATAAATCAAGGCAAATACAAAGTAATATGATGAAACAATGCCTTATATTATCAATGAACAATTATTACACCATTGTACACACATTATATTTAATGCATCATATGATCTAAAAAAAAAAACAAAAAACACCAATTAACCAACAAAGCTCGTAATCCAAAAAAATAAAATAAACATGGTACATAATTTTGGCCTGCACAATCTTAGTAGTAAGATAGACAGGTTGTTATCAAACTCAAGATCGGAGGATCAAAATTTAAATACCAAAAAGTTAACAACCTACACCAATTTACAACCATTTATTATCCTACCATTTGTGAATCTTCACTTATCCAAGGGACATTAGATTATAATTAAATAATTTTTTTAAGAAATAATGTATACATGGTACATGATAGTTATTCCACATGCTACAAATTATTAATGCACAATTAACATGACAAAGTGTAATTAATAAAAATACCCAATAATATAATCCTAACAACAATTATTACACTTGGGACATTTTATGCAACCTAGGACGAATATACATATTTTTAGAGTAATACTATATATTATTTAAATTGATAATTGCCAATTATTCGGATAATATAACAATTTAAGTCACATTTTTTATAATAAGACCATTTCCGAGAATATTTAAAAAAAAAAAAAAGCAAAACAACCATACTTTTTGTCACAAGGTTAATGCAGTGCATTCCACGAATGGTAATATCTTTGTGCAAAATCATCTAAACATGATCACAGCATGCACTCACTTAAGTGACATACACATTCCCTTTTATTGACAAATGAAATTAACAAATTCAAAGGAAAAAATGCCTACATAATACTGGCAACTACAAACGCCCATTAACATTACAAAATTAAATCACAATTATGACACACACTAATTCAAAGCTAATCACCCTAATTATTCACATAACAACAATTATACATTGAAATTCATATTCCAAAAATTAGGAATGTCAAATAATTATGAGACCTAAACACAATTCATTTGAACTAAATACAATTTATGTAGCCTTAATTTGTCGACAAACATTACCTTCAAGACGATCATAGTAATGATTCACAGCCTTTACACTGAAATACTCAAGATAGGTAAGGCCCCAACAGATTTAAAACTTTTTAATACCATCCCATTCATGGATTATCTTTTAAAGAGGTATACAACACCAATTCAAAATAAATCCAAGGGAAATTTTTTATACAAGGGGGCATATTATTTAATTGATAGTTAAAAAATCTTTACGCAGCATTAACTATCAAACGACACCTACTTTCAGGCAAAATCAATGAAATTACTATACAAGGAAGCAGATGAAATCTAAAAATAATGCTTCAAAATGGAAATTATTTAATGACAAAATTATTTAGATAAATTGAGGTCCACATATAGTGCAACCTTAATGGAATAAAAATCATCCCATTGTTCCTATTAATACAAATGGACAATGGATAACAAAAAAAAAAATTGTTCAGCCAAAGATCGAGCAATCATTACGGCCATGGTAACCATTCTTTTTTGGATCAAGCATGGCAATCACACTTTTTTTTATCGAGCAAACTCCCATTAATACAAAGTAACTACAGCCACGGATAACAGCCAAAGATACAACCATACATTGTTCAATTTTTTTCACAAGGCAGTCCGGCACTCCTTTTATTTTTATTTTTTTGATTGAGCGTACGACAGTAAATTAAAATTTGTTGATCAAACGAATGATATGGGCGGTCATCAAAATTCATTAAGGTGCAATAGGACTCCAGAACACAACATCAAAGAGAAGAACAAAGATAACAATTAAACAATAAAATTTCATTTGAATTTGAACGGAAAAAAAATTGTTACATCCATTTTCGTCGGCACAAGAAATGCGACGTGTAATCTTATCCTACAATTAAAGACGAAGAACAAAAATAAATAAAAAATAAACTACAACATGGTATGCTCGGTCGAATGATCATCCGGAACAAATCGGCGGAAAGACACTCACATGACAAATAGCAATCGAAGAGGATTGATTACACGATACACTGGAATTGGTAGGCCGGCAACATAATCGTATGATATGAAAAAAAGAACAAAGAAGGGAGGAGAGAACAATGGATAAAAAATGAGGATAAAAAAAGCCCAATTTATAGAAAACATTGGCATGAATCAACGGTCAAGATGAAACATGGAAAAAATCGATGGACAAGATGAAATGCACACCTTGACTCAATGAGGAGCCAAGGATTGAGAAATGGGAGTGGATGGGAGGTGTCACATAAGCATTTCCTGCTTCCACTATATAAGGGTATTAATTTGCCCCGAAATCCTCTAATTTGAAAAGGTGTGTCCGTTATGGAATAACAAAGCGGTCACAATCTTTGGAAATTTTGAATTAAAACCGCTTCATGCACTGATTCAATTTAAATTGAAGAGTACATTTCATTTTAATATCGAGTCCTCACACCTTTTCACTCTGATTAATCTGTTCGGATATTTTGGCCTTTAACTCAGGCCAATTATTGCCTCTTCATCTCACGCCAACAAATGCCTCTAATCTTTAAATTAAATATTTGATATATTTATTCTTTCTTTCGATCTTTAATAAATAAATAGATAATATATATATATATATATATATATATATATATATATATATTATAAGAGATAAATATATATTCAAGTATTATATTTATCTAAAAAAATACTTAATTATATTATGTAAATATACAACAAAACATGCTCTATATAAATTGAGGAATGAGGGGTCATTGATGTTTGATCTGGTAGTTAGGGGTAAACGATGAATCTCTTGAGTTGATGAATTATGTTAGTTAGGTGATAACTTAATATAACCCTCCTCACCTTATTCCATTTTGTTCTCACTTGGTCGCATATTTTATTCTATGTATGTGAGAAGGGATGCGAGATGAGAATTATAAGTTAATGATTCGAGTAGTTCGGATCAGATATACGCATGAGTGGGAGATATTGAAAAATATCATACATAATATTTCCATATTATTCAATATTGAATAATTGACCAAATCAATATTAATTGATTTATTGGAATCTCTCGGTTATTGAATATTTGACCAAATTAATATTGTGCACTTGATTTTTAAGCGCAATTTTAAATTCAATTATGACATTTTCAACTAGAAATATATAATTAAAAAATGGGGGTATCCATTCAACGCATCCACAGACAAAGGGGAAAAAATAATTTTCATTCCATTACCATTGTAGATTTTGAAACAAACGACTCCTTAATATAGTATATATTTAAAATGGAGAGAGCGATTATAAAATTGTAAATAGATATAGGTACTTAATATAACATATTAAAAATATAAAGTGGGTGGATAATGGATCCCTAAAAAAAGAGTAAATCTCTTGTGCACTTGGTGTATGATGCACTCACTCAACAGTTGACTCTGTTTACACTGAAAAGTTTGTTCCAATTACACTGAAAAGTATGGTTGGATTACACTGAAAAGTTTACAATGAAAATCAGTTTTTAGTGTAATCCAACCATACTTTTCAGTGTAATTGAAATAAACTTTTCAGTATAAACATGATCAACTGTTGAGTGAGTGCACCGTACACTTTTGTAGGTCATAATCTGCTCCAAAAGAACCGATGCACTTGATCTAATGTGCGGACCATCTCAACTTATAAAATTTTATTATATTCATTTTAAAGGGAATTTATATCTCAAATTTAAAAAAAAATGATGAAAGTGAATAAAATAAATTTATTTTTTACAATGTGGGTAAAATAAACTATGCGAAATTGGAAATAAGTATTTTGAGGTATTCCCACTTATTTAACATACTCATTTATTATTTTTGGTTTAAAAAAATTGAGATGTTTTTTTGGTAAAAACTATTACACACTAATTATATCATGATACTGGTGTAATTTTGATCTAATTTTAACTCATTTTAACAAGTCATATGATAAAAAAATAGTTAGTTTTATATTGAAATAGTACTCCATCTGTTCCTCTATTTACTTCCCATTTTACCATTTCCGATCGTCCCTCTATTTGTTTTTCTTTCATTTTTTGGTAATTAAATACTCACTCGGTCCACTAAAAGTATGCTCGGGCTGTTTTTAATATTTTTTTTACCATTCAATCATCACTTAATTTTTTTACATGTTGTTGATGTCAAAAGGCAACGATCATACTTTTAGTGGATGGAGTGGGTATAATATAATATCACCAAATTATAAAAAATACCAAAATTTAACATACAAACTCTTTTTTACCAAACAATTTATAAAAACTCTTTTTTACCCATTTTACTTGATGAAATGTCTCATATACCCTTTAATTTCTATTCCTACTCTTTTAGTCCTTTCTCTATTCCCACTCCTATTCATTTCCCTATTCCTACTCCTATTCCTTTCAATATATCTTATTCCAATAAATAATATTATATTAATTCTAAAAATAAAAAAAATTAGAAATATAATATTATATTAATTCCAAAAAGAAATAAATTTAGAAATATAATATTATATAATTTTGCCATTGATAATGAAAGTAATATTTTTCAATATATATGTTTCGCAATATATATTAGTTATTAATATTTTTATGAAATATAATATTATTTTTATTATAATAAAATAAAATATTTTTCGTGTTATTATAAACACCGGTCAAAAATACTTTATATTATTAATATTAATTAATAAATTGATATTGTCCATTTTTTAATTTTTATTGAATTTCAACAAGTATTCTTGAAATATCGGACACCTGACAGAGATTTACTAAAACGACATTCTCAAACATAATTTTGTGACGGAGCCGGGTCCAAACTACTTTTTAAGTCGTTTTACACTAGAAAAGACAAAAAAAAATTAATTTAAGTGATATTCAAATATTTAATTTCTAATAAGTTTCACCAAATACTATTGAAAGGTCGGAGCAAAGTTGGAGACACGACACAGATTTGCTAAATTGAAATTTTAATTCAAATTTTTGCGACGGAGCTGTTGGGAAATTGTATAGACTTAAGTTTTGATTAAGATGCCAAAAGTTTCCCTAAGTGATTTGTAAGTAAAGTATTCAGTAGAGTTAGAGTTTAGATAGTCTGTTCAAATGTTAAGGAACTGGAGTACAGTTAGTAGTTTCTGGAGTGTATTGAAGAATGAAGTCCGCTGAAGACAAAGTCTGCTGAAGACAAGTGATCTGAAGAAATAGTCTAAGTCTTGAATGTTTTCTAGGTGCATTCACACTAAGACTAAAACCATCAGGAGAGGATCAAGGTCCACTGATGTGAACTAACAAAGCTCATTCAATGCTAAACAAATCAAAAGTTGTTAGTTAATCTAGTTGGAACAAGGCAAAACAAATTTCAGCGAAGCTTACATTTATTGAAGGAATTAGAAGGTTCTCTCAGAGGAGTTCCACCTTAAATCAAGACAGGATTCTGTGCTAACAGTCTGAGCGGCCAAATGGGAAGATGACACGTAGGTGTACTCTACTGACAGCCGACCTGTCACAGACTGACAAGTACCAAAAGTCTTTCCCTAGCATTCTACAGAAAGTTGGTGAACAGGCATGATTTTTCGGCCGTTTCTTGACAAGACTTAAAGCTTCAAATAGAGCCGTTTGAACCAATCAGATACAAGAAGACTTACTTGAGAAGATTCAAACTCCAACGGGAAGATTTTCAAGAAGGTCTATAAATACAGAATGACGTGCTCATTTCTATGCACGGGAAACTTAACAAGATCAAAGCAATCTCTACATACACAACTTACTACGAAGCACTCGAAATTACCTTTGTTTCCCAAGTGTTTCACATTTGTAGAGAGCATACTAAACCTTCTGTAACCGAGCTTAAAGCTATATCCAAACCTTAGAAAGAGATAATCCATCCTTAAGCCTTGAGTTAACTTTGTAAGGATTATCTCACAACAGTTGGAACCAAACCCTACTCAGTTGTTAGGTTGAGAGTTAGTGTTAAGTGGTGTTAGTAGGCTGATTGTTGATATCAGTCTGAAAGCTGGTTTGTTTTTTGGAACTAGGACCTGAAATTATCCTAGTGATCAAATATCCTTAGAGAGGATTAATTTGATCAGTGCACCTTGGCACTATAACACAAGGAATTCCAAGTGAAAGGAATTCTCCTGTTTGATTAGGACAGTGGACGTATGAGATTATTCTCTGAACCACTTTATATCTTGTGTACTTGCATTCAGTTATTTCCTTAAGTGTGTGTTATTCAAACAAGTTTTTATCAAAGCAAAACGAGGTTTTCATAAGGGCTCACTAATCCGCATCTGAAAGCTAATTAGATAGTAGTTCAACTGAAAGTCTTGAACCTTCAGTGGAGCTGATATCTCAGTAAGCTTTCATAAGTAAATCTCAGTAGACTTCAAAGTCCACTGACTATCTACTGTCTTAAGTAACCTGATAAGTTTTAAAGAAAAGTTTGAATTTGTAACCTCAGGTGTATTCCCCCCCCATACACCTGTTGTACTCGTTTCGGGACCAACAGAAGCTGTGTCGGAATCAATTTTTAGGCCGTTTTACCCTAGAAACGACTAAAATGATACATGGATTTGAGTTAAATCTATTTTTTTAAATTTTAATCGAGTTTTAACAAGTACTAGAAGAATCAGAACATGGTAGGAGATAATACGGAGATTTGCTAAAATGATATTTTCAATCATAATTTTGTGTCAAATTCGCTTTTTAGGTCGTTTTACCTTAGGAACGACGAAAAAGATACATGGATTGAGTGGAATGAACTTTTTAAATTTTATATAACTTTGAAAAGTACTATTGAAAGGTCGGAGCTTGGTTGGAGACAGGATAGAGATTTGCTAAAATGGAATTTTCATTAAAAAAATTACGGCGGAACTGTGCCAGAATTGATTTTTAGGATGTTTTACCTGATTAGGCGTAAAATTGTCATGATTCGTAGCTTGAAATATCCCAATCTTGGTCGAATTTATTGAGTTTTTAGAGTTAATTGAGCATTATTTCTATACATTGATTAATTTGTCTCTTTGATGCTCATACGTGAATAGAGGACGAAAAACGGAGTTCGTAGGACTTTGAATCGACTCAAACGGATGTCCGGATGAGAAGATATTGAAGAAATACGAGTGGTATTAGTGCGGACGAGGAAAAGTATTAGTTGGGATGAGTTGGAAGTCACTCGAGTGACTAGGTCGAGCGCCACCGCTCGAGCGCATTGCTCGAGCGCCTAAGACTTACAGAACTTTTCTTGCGCTCGAGCAGCTCGAGCGCCACCGCTCGAGCGAATTGCTCGAGCGCCCAAAACATACAGTGCAATTTCAGCGCACGACCGGCTCGAGCGGAACCGCTCGAGCGATTGTGTCATTCGAGCTACACTACTCGAGCGGGACCGCTCGAGCGTTTTGCTCGAGCAACTTCGGATTTTTGCCTCTGGATGCGTATTTTCGGCCCATTAACTCCCGTTTCGACCCGTGCCTATATATACCTCTTCCAAACACGTTTTGAAGGATCCCCGAACTTTAGAAATAATTTTAGACTTAGTTTTTGGAGAGGAAGGAGAGGAGCAAGCTTTATTTTACGTTTTGTTGAGGTTTTGCATACGAATTCTTAGTTTCTTTTCTTTCTTAGTTTCTTTTAATTAGCTCGATTACTTTTAACGCTTTAAACTTCGTTTTTATCAATTCAAATTTCAGTTCTTAGTATTTATTTCTTTAAACCCTAGTTCATGTTTCATATTATCGTTCTTCAATTCATTATGTTTATGTTCGTTGTTTCTTCTATTGCTTTTGTGTTTGTTAACGTCATGTCTAGCTAAAACCCTTGCATGCTTAGGGTAGGATGAACTCGTAGAAGTAGGTTGTGGGTACGTAATTAGAGTAACTTGTGACGTTAGGTTTTAATTCTCTTGGTTAATGATTCTTAAAATTAATCTGAACTTTCCCTTTGAATTTAGTACGAAAGTGTTAGAGAGAGGACGACCGTATCACTCTTTAACAACGAGTAGACTTAACGAGAGAGTTTAGGAAAGGTTAATTCATCTACCGGTTTAGCGAAGGAGGACGACCGCATCACCTTAGTTAAATTAGGGTCTCATTAATTAAGCACAATCTAGTAATTCGTTAGTAGATTAGTGAAGTCGAGTGTTAGGGTAAAGTATTAGGGTTTAGAATCTTGAGCTTTCACCTTGCATTCTTATACTTAGGTTAATTCTTGTGTGTCACAGTTATTTTGATTATGTACCTGCTCCGTTAGTATACGTAGGGATTCTTATCTTAAGCATCACCACCTCATATTTGAAAACACACCTTTTGTTACTTAGTTTAATTTTCCTTTTGCATTCGTAGGATAATTGAGTTTAGTTTAATTAGTCTTTCAAAAATCCAAAAAACAATACACTCATATTAATTACGACGCGTAGATCTTCAGGGATCTATTCGCATATACACTATCCCTTGGGTTCGATAATACTTGGTCATTATACTTACTCTTACTACAGTGAACCCGTCCGCTTGCGGGTAAGCGACTAGTAGAAGTTAGTAACATCGCTTCAAGTCAATGGCGCCGTTGCCGGGGAAGGCGTTATATGCTCTTTGAATAGGACTTGTAGATAGCTTAGTAGTTAGTAGTGGGTGATTTATTTTCTGTTTTATTTTTATTTCCATTCATTAGGCAGTTGCGTTTTGATCCTTCTGCTAGTGTTTCAGGTTTATGAAAACACGCTCACAAGGAAATATGAGCGAAGAGAGGTTGCCTGCAGATCCTGAGACAATAGCTAGAAGGAACCGAGCCTTCTTGAGAAGAATGACTACTGCCGCGGGAAACAAAGACAAGATTTCTGATGAACTTGGGGAGTTAGACAAAATAGCTGCAGAGTATACTGCTCTTGTGGAACGGACAGAGGGTGCTAATGGAAACAGCAGTAATCAGCAGATACCCATAGGGGAATATGGTAAGTTTGGGGGGGTTGATTAGGCGTGAAATTGTCATGATTCGTAGCTTGAAATACCCCAATCTTGGTCGAATTTATTGAGTTTTTAGAGTCAATTGAGCATTATTTCTATACATTGATGTATTTATCTCTTTGATGCTAATAGGTGAATAGAGGACGAAAAACGGAGTTCGTAAGACTTTGAATCGACTCAAACGGATGCCCGGATGAGAAGATATTGAAGAAATACGATTGGTATTAGTGCGGACGAGGAAAAGTATTAGTTAGATGAGTTGGAAGTCACTCGAGTGACTAGGTCGAGCGCCACCGCTCGAGCGCATTGCTCGAGCGCCTAAGCTTACAGAACTTTTCTTGCGCTCGAGCGAATTGCTCGAGCGCCCAAAACATACAGTGCAATTTCAGCGCACGACCGGCTCGAGCGGAACCGCTCGAGCGATTGTGTCATTCGAGCTACACTAATCGCTTCAAGTCAATTTACCCTAGAAATGACTAAATAAATACATGAATTTGAGTGACATCTATTTTTTAAATTTTAATCAAGTTTTATCAATTAATCTACAAGAGTCGGAGCATGGTTGGAGACATGATGGAGATTTACTAAAATAATATTTTTAATCATAATTTTGTGACGGAGTTGTTGCTGAATTGCTTTTTAGATCGTTTTACATTAAGAACGATGAAAATTGTACATGAATTGAGTGACGTCTATTTTTCAAACTTTTATTGAGCTTTAACCAGTACTATTGAAATGTCGGAGCACGGTCGGAGACATGACGGAGATTTGCTAAAATTAAATTTTCATTCAAATTTTTGCGGCGGAGATGTGTCAGAATCATTTTTTAGGTTATCCCAGGAACGACTAAACATATATATGAATTTGAGCGACATCTATTTTTTAAATTTTAATTGAGTTTTTAACAAGTAATCTAGAAGAGTCGGAGTATGGTTGGAGATAATACAGAGATTTGCTAAGCCGATATTTTTAATCATAACTTTGTAACGGAGTTGTAGAGGAATTACTTTTTAGGCCGTTTTACCTTAAGAACGATGAAAATTATAAATGAATTGAGTGACGTCCATTTTTCAAACTTCTATTGATTTTTGACAAGTACTATTGAAATGTCGGAGCACGTTCAGAGACAGGACGAAGATTTGTTAAAATGAAATTTTCATTCAAATTTTTGTAGCGGAGCTGTGCTAGAATCGATTTATAGGATGTTTTACCCTAGGAACGACTAAACAAATACATGAATTTGAGTGGTATCTAAAAAATAGTATAAAAAATGATTTCGACAAAGCTCCATCACAAAATTTTGATCGACAATGTCATTTTAAAAGTCTCCGACCGTGCTCCGACATTCAATTAATACTTGTCAAAACTCAATAAAAGTTGAAAAATGGACGACATTCAATTCATGTATAATATTCATCGTTCTTAAGGTAAACGACCTAAAAAACTATTCCACTACAGCTCCGTTACAAAATTATGATGAAAATGTCATTTTAGCAACACTCTCACCTGTCTCCAACCATGCTCCGCCTCTTCTATATTACTTGTTAAACCTCGATTAAAAATAAAAAATGTCACTCATATTCATTTATTTTTTAGTCGTTCCTAGGGTAAAAAGACCTAAAAATCGATCAGACACAGCTCCGTCGCAAATATTTGAATGAAAATCTCATTTAAACAAATCTTCATCCTATCTCCGACCGTGCTCCAATATTTTAATAGCACTTGTCAAAGCTCAATAAAAGTTTAAAACTGGGCGTCAATTAATTCATGTATAATTTTCTTCATTCTCAAGGTAAAACGGACTAAAAAGTGATTCCGCTACAGCTCCGTCACAAAATTATGATTAAAAATATCATTTTAGCAAGTCTTATCATGTCTCCAACCATGCTCCTACTATTCTAGATTACTTGTTAAAACTCCATTAAAAGTTAAAAAAATAGATGTCACTCAAATTCATATGGTAAAATGACCTAAAGATCGACTCTGACATAGCTCCGTCGCAAAAATTAGAATGAAAATTCCATTTTAGCAAATGACCGTCCTATCTCCGACCGTGCTCCGACATTTCAATAGTACTTTTTAAAGCTCAATAGAAGTTTGAAAAATGGATGTCACTCAATTTCGTCGTTCTTAAGATAAAACGACCTAAAAAGCGATTCCGCAACAGCTCCGTCATAAAATTATGATTAAAAATATTATATTAGAAAATCTCCATCATGTCTCCGACCATGCTCCGACTCTTCTAGATTACTTGTTAAAACTCGATTAAAATTTAAAAAATTAATGTCGCTCAAATTCATGTATTTGTTTAGTCGTTCCTAGGGTAAAATGACCTAAAAATAGATTCTAAGATAGCTCCGTCGAAAAAAATTTGAATGAAAATTCCATTTTAGCGTATCTCTGTCCTGTCTCCGACCGTGCTCTGACATTTTAATAAAAGTTTGAAAAATGAACGTCACTCAATTCATTTATAATTTTTGTCGTACTTAAGGTAAAACGACCTAAAAAGTGATTCCGCTACAGCTCCGTACAAAATTATGATTAAAATGTCAGCTTAGCAAATCTCCGTATTATCTCCAACCATACTCCGACACTTCTAGATTACTTATTAAAACTTGATTAAAATTTTAAAAATAGATGTCACTCAAATTCATGTATTTGTTTAGTCGTTCCTAGGATAAAAAAAACCTAAAGATGATTCTGACACAGCTCCGTTGCAAAAATTTGAATGAAAAATCCATTTTAGCAAATGTCCGTCCTTTCTTCGACATTTCAAAAGTACTTGTTAAAGCTCAATAGAAGTTTGAAAAAATGACGTCACTCAATTTCATCGTTCTTAAGGTATTAACGACCTAAAAAGCGATTCCGCAACAACTCCGTCACAAAATTATGATTAAAAATATTATTTTAGAAAATCTTCATCATGTCTCCGACCATGCTCCGACTCTTCTAGATTACTTGTTAAAACTCGATTAAAATTTAAAAAACTGATGTCACTCAAATTCATGTATTTGTTTAGTCGTTCCTAGGGTAAAACATCCTAAAAATTGATTCTAGCACAACTCCGCCACAAAAATTTGAATGAAAATTTTATTTTAACAAATCTTCGTCCTATCTTCGAACGTGCTCCGACATTTCAATAGTACTTGTCAAAAATCAATAAAAGTTTGAAAAATGGACGTCACTCAATTCATTTATAATTTTTGTCGTTCTTAAGGTAAAACGACCTAAAAAGTAATTCCGCTACAACTCCGTTACAAAGTTATGATTAAAAATATCGGCTTAGCAAATCTCCGTATTATCTCCAACCATACTCCGACTCTTCTAGATTACTTGTTAAAAACTCAATTAAAATTTAAAAAATAGATATCGCTCAAATTCATGTATTTTTTAGTCGTTCTTGGGATAAAACAACCTAAAAAACGATTCTGACACATCTCCGTCGCAAAAATTTGAATGAAAATTCAATTTTAGCAAATCTCCGTCATGTCTTCGACTGTGTTTCGATATTTCAATAGTACTGGTTAGAGCTCAATAAAAGTTTGAAAAATGGACGTCACTCAATTCATGTATAATTTTCGTCGTTCTTAAGGTAAAACGACCTAAAAAGCAATTCAACAACAACTCCGTCACAAAATTATGATTGAAATTATTATTTTAGTAAATCTTCATCATGTCTCCAACCATGCTCCGACTCTTGTAGATTAATTGTTAAAACTTAATTAAAATTTAAAAAATAGATGTCACTCAAATTCATGTATTTGTTTAGTCATTTCTAGGGTAAAACATCCTAAAAATCAATTCTAGCACATCTCCGCCGCAAAAATTTGATTGGAAATTCTATTTTAGCAAATCTTCGTCCTGTCTCCAACCATGCTCCGACCTTTCAATAGTACTTTTCAAAGCTATATAAAATTTAAAAAGTTCATACCACTCAATCCATGTATCTTTTTCGTCGTTCCTAAGGTAAAACGACCTAAAAGTGAATTTGACACAAAATTATGATTGAAAATATCATTTTAGCAAATCTCCGTATTATCTCCTACCATGTTCTGATTCTTCTAGTACTTGTTAAAACTCGATTAAAATTTAAAAAATATATTTAACTCAAATCCATGTATCATTTTAGTCGTTTTTAGGGTAAAACGACCTAAAAATTGATTCCGACAAGCTCCGTCGCAAAAATTTGAATGAAAATTCCAATTTAGCAAATATGTGTCGTGTCTCCAACTTTTCTCTGACCTTTCAATAGTATTTGTTGAAACTTATTAGAAATTAAATATTTGAATATCACTTAAATTAATTTTTTTTTCGTCTTTTCTAGTGTAAAATGACTTAAAAAGTAGTTTGGACCCGACTCTGTCAAAAAATTATGTTTGAAAATGTCGTTTTAGTAAATCTCCGTCAAGTGTCCGATATTTCAAGAATACTTGTTGAAATTCAATAAAAATTAAAAAATGGACAATATCAATTTATTAATTAATATTAATAATATAAAGTGTTTTTGATCGGTGTTTATAATAACACGAAAAATATTTTATTTTATTATAATAAAAATAATATTATATTTCATAAAAATATTAATAACTAATATTTATTGCGAAACATATATATTAAAAAAATTACTTTCATTATCAATGGTAAAATTATATAATATTATATTTCTAAATTTTTTTCTTTTTGGAATTAATATAATATTTCTAATTTTTTTTATTTTTGGAATTAATATAATATCTATACATATATAATAACAAAAAGTTATACTAAAAATAGAAAGATAATTTTGAAACCAAAAGTCTATTGCTATTTTTGACATGAATTCATATTAATCTATATAATAAATACTATCAATTAATATGTATATTAAAAAAATAAATGAGATATTTTTCTTAGAGACTTTTTATTTGAAAAAAAAAACTTTTGATATTCTTTTGTTGTTCTAATTAATTAAAATGCATATTTCATTCTCTTAATTTATCATTCTAATTAATATATAAATATTTTATGTGTTTGAAATTTTATCATCATGATAAATATATTTAGGGTTAATTAAAATTCACAATTTTTTGAGTGTTTATCAATTACAACATGCCTTTTTAAATTTTTAATTCAATATATCAACTAATTAATTGTAGCATTAATTCGATACATGGAGTAATTTTTTATGTGACTAAAAATTATATAGCAGCCAAAAGTTAGTCCGGTGCAAAGATGACAAAGATTATGTAATCTAAATTGAAGCATATATGCAGAAAATTGATATTAAATTAAATATTTATGTTAAAATAATATGTGATTATAGGAATTAAATGGTTAGAACTCCACTCCACTACTTATAATCGAGAGGTCATATGTATAAGTTAAAACTATACCGATATTTTTTTTAATTAGTATGCATTATTTAAAAAATGATCGAATAAGCTTAATTTGACGGAGTTGTATAGTATAAATTGATGTAATTTAAAATCTAAATCAATTTACTTATATTTATATATGTAGATTTTTTTGGCAATATATTATAACATATTAAAAACTAAAATAAACTATGTGTGTGTGTGTGAGAGTGCGTGTTTGTGTATATATCAAGAATAGTAACTAAATTATGCATAAATATAAAAAAAAAATCTTCTACTAATATTTAAAATAACTTTTACTATTCTAATTATAATATTACAAAATTTTAGTCAAATAGAAAAATAAAAAAATTAACAATTGGTATTTTTTTTAATTTATTTGCAATAACTTTAGAAAATATATATTGTGCTCCAAAAATTAAATATGGACAATATTGTGTGAGACAATGGTGTGCGAGATACATCTAAATTGAGTGTAGTTTTATCCCTTACCCATTTACTCACTGATCCTACATATTTTTAAAACTAATTAGTGAATTATAATTATCTACTCAAGACTGTTTCATAGGTTGGTATCTTATTATATATAAATTGCAAAGTTATAACTTAGTAACTCTTTTAGTTACAATTTGTGTAATAATTTGAATAACATTTAATAAGAGTTAGAGTTAATCGCTTAAAAATGTCGGACCTTTTTTGAGGAGGGATGTCACTTTTCAGTCATGGACAATTACACTTTTGTTCAGGGAATCGAGTTAGAAGATTTGAAAATCCTGACAGTGATGTCAATAACAAAAAATAAAATTTAACATGATTTGCAAGGAATTATTTTACAATTTATAAGCAAATATAATATCTTTTATATTAGGCCTACCAAACAATGGAAACAACTTTCATATTTTTAGCGCAAAACATTTTATGCGCTTGATTTGAAGAATAAATAAAGGCTTTACAAGTAGAACATCACATCAAATAATAATGATTTATGGTATATATAAAAATTTTGAAAATAGAAAATCAACAACACATAAAATGTAAAAGAAAAGGAATTAAAAATTATATATAATAACTATTTTTTACCCATTTAACACACATACACAAAAATAAGCATACATTTTTTCTCACTCGAGATAATTATAACAAAAAGAACATCATATTTATTTAATACTTACATACCGTGTGTACACACGGGTAATATACTAGTAATTGTAATGCAAATCACTTTTGATAAGGGTGTTTGATTTGGAAAGTGCTAAACAAAACTTAGAATGAAATAAGGAAAGTAAATGAGAACAAAAACACTTAACAAGAGATTTTTAAGTTTTTGACAAATGTGAAAAGGTGTTCGGGTGTTCTTCCTTACATGAGAATCAAGTACATGTTCAATTAGCAATCATCACTCTAGTCTTCGGTCTTCAAAAAGGAGCAATCACTAAATATTACGCATTAATCGTACTTGATAAGCCTAGACAAACACGTCAATTAAAACCCTTGGATTGTATTCTCCTCACTAATTACCCAATAACTAAATCAAACAACTAATGTAGGAATTATGTAATTCTAATTAAAACACCCAACTCTCGTTGTGATGCCTCAATATTAACTCAAATCACATGAACTACTCACACCCATACTATTTCATGCAAGCATCCAACTCTCGTTGAGACAATCACACAATCTAATACAAATTACAAGAGCAATTCATGCAATCGAACAATCAAAACCATAATCCTATGAGAATGACCTCCAACTAGAGCAACAATCTCCAATCAAATCATGTACCTAATTACCCATGTAATTCCAAACACCCAAACACAAGGAACTTAGCTAGACATCATAGAAATCAACAAAACATTCATTGAAATGAGAGAAATAGCCATTGAAATGAAATTGAACAAATGGGTAAACAAGATAAAGAGTTGAAAACACCTAAATAGAATAAAACTCAGCAACATCTTCAATCCATCCATCAATTACAACCATACTTGAGCTTGAATGCAACAATAATCGAAATCTAATGAAAAACCTAGCTGGAATTTGAAATAAAACCAAAGAGAAATGGAAATGGTGAAGAACTCTCTCTCTAACCTAATTTGGATCTATAATCTGATGGGGAACGCCTTGTAATTCTCTGAAAGATGGTATTTATATGTGGGTTAAAAACCTTTGGCCGAAATTGCATTTAAGTCCTCCAAAAGTTGAAATTTCTGATTTTTCGCGAGCAGAGGAGGTTCGGACCGGTTTGCCTTAGTTTGCACCGGCCGGTCTGGAATTTGCTAACCGGTCTATCGATGCCGAAGCGAAGATACCGGTTTGGGTCAGTTTGCACCGGCCGGTCTGGACATTGCTTAACCGGTCTAGAGCTTCCGAAGTGAATTAATATAATATTATTTATAGGAATAAGATATATGGAAAGGAATAGGAGTAAGAATAGGGAAAGGAATAGGAGTGGGAATAGAGAAAGGAACAAAAGAGTAGGAATATAAATTAAAGGGTATATGAGACATTTCATTTAGTAAAATGTGTAAAAAAGAGTTTTTGTAAATTGTTTGGTAAAAAAAAAGTTCGTATGTTAAATTAAGGGTAAAAAAGATTTTGTCCCATATTATATTCCCACACTTTACTCCTTCTTACACATCAATAATATTTTATCTATATAATATCATATATTATCTTTTCTCTTCATCACATCACTTGTATTATCAAAATTATGAGCCCGTGCATTTAAGTATTACTCCATATTTCCATATGAGTATGTATAGTGTGAAACTTGTTCTTATACAAACCACTTTACAATAATTTTTAATTGAACAACCCATATCCTTTAGTGTGAATAACTAATACCCTATAGTAAAACAACACATACCATTTGTATCCTTCACTCCATACTTGTTGGGCACAAATTATCCCATAATATGCCTAAATCCCATCACTAAAATGGGGACCACCAAAGCCCCAGTCCATGGCCCGCCATATCGGCAAGGTCCGATGCCCACCACGTCATCGAGGCCCAAAGCTCACCATGTTGGTGAGGTCCATTAGTGCCCGAGGCAACCTCGAGCCTAAGAAAATCAGATCGCCCAAGATACACAGACCCCATAAGATCAAATTTTTATATCGAAGAAGATATCAAGTACAAATAAGTCAAGAACATTAAATATAAAGTAGACCAAGTACTTTTTTTTAAACTATGGTTGTTATTAAAACCCTAAAATAAAAGACAGGATCATTTCTTAGTCTTTAAACTTGGAACTCTATAAATAGAAGCCTCAACCTATTGTAAAAAGGGACTTCTATCTCATCCACACAAACACACATAAAATATACCATCTCTAGGCCAGGGGTTCTTATGAACTTAGCCATCTTCAAGGGAAGAACTTTCATTACTTGTGTTCGTGTTCATATTATTTTTATAATGTTTGTTACTCATTAATCGGGCCTACCTCTATATCCATATTAAAAACGGTAACACAAATTAGCGCCGTGGAAAATAAAAATTTCGGAAAAATTTGGAACTCCTAGCACCTAGTTGATATTTAGAACGACGGAGACTAGTCTATAGAAGTTTTTTTAATTGTTTGCCTATGTATCTCATTAATATGGTGAAAAATCATTTGATAATATTTTAAATACGATTTAATTTCTTTAAGTATATATAACTGTATAAGTCAATGATTCAATAAATAACAATCAATATATAAATTAATTATAAATTAATAAAAATTAAATGACAAACAAAAATATATAATAAATTAACAACATAATTCCAACTAGACAATCAAAACACATATTTTACATCAAATTAATAGAAATTCCCTAAACGATATTGTTTCAAGGTGGAAAAATATAAAACAATGGACGTCTAGTCATACTAAAATTGGGTTAGCTAATGACCGCCTAAGGGGACCGCCAAGATGGATTTTTGCATCACTGATTTTAACTGAGTTGACTTAATTATTGTTAGGCCCAGACTAAATACACCTCCAATTAATGGAGATAAACCTCCATCAATATTTTAATATTTTATTAAAATTATAAAATATCATATATAACCTTAATATTTAAACAAAGGGAAAATCACCCCCTATCTCATTCTTATGCGGAAGACGTTCAACCATATACGTGTAAAGGAAAAAAAAGAAATTGATCTTATTTCCATCATAATACGATCAAACGACACAACAACGATTAATTCATGTTTTTGAACTAGATTTTGGTGAAAATGGGAGCATTTTAACCCTCTGACTTGAAGCGAACTACACTAGCTTCTACTAGTAGCTACCCCGCAAGAGTACGGGTTCACTGTAGTATGGGCAAGTATAGGGACCAAGTATTATCGAACCCAAGGGATGGTGTATATGCGAATAGATCCCTGAAGATCTACGCGTCGTAGTTAATATGAGTGTAATGTTTTTGGGTTTTTGAAAGATTAATTAAAAGACTGAATTAAACTAAGTAAACTGAAATACTAAAGAAATAAAATTAACTAAGGGTTGTGTTCTAATGAGAGATGGTGATGCTTAAGATAGGAATCCCTACGTATACTAACGGAGCAGGTACATAATCAAAGTAATCGTGACAAACAAGAATTAACCTAAGTAAAAGAATGCAAGGTGAAAGCTCAAGATTCTAAACCCTAATACTTTACCCTAACACTCGACTTCACTAATCCACTAACAAGTTAATGGATTGTGCTCAATTAATAAGACCCTAATTTAACTAAGGTGATGCGGTCGTCCTCCTTCGCTAAACCGGTAGATGAATTAACCTTTCCTAAACCTTCTCGTTAAGACTACTAATTGTTATTGAGTGATGCGGTCGTCCTCTCTCTAACACTTTCGTACTAAATTTAAAGGTAAAGTTCAGATTAATTATACGAATTCATTAATTAAGAGAATTAAAACTAACGTCACGAATTACCCTAATTACGTACCCACATCCTAATTCTACGAGTTCATCCTACCCTAAGCATGCAAGGGTTTTAGCTAGACATGACGTTAACAAACATAAAAGCAATAGAAGAAACGACGAACATAAACATGATGAATTTAAGAAAGAAAATACGAAACATGAACTAGGGTTTAAAGAAAATAAATACGAAGAACTGAAATTGAATTAATAAAAACGACGTTCAAAGCGTTTAAAGTAATCAAGCTAATGAAAAGAAACTACGAATTGAAAAGAAACTAAGAATTCGTATGAAAAACCTCAACAACGTAAAAGTAAAGCTTGCTCCTCTTCTTTCTCTCCAAAAACTAAGTCTAAAATTATTTCTAAAGTTCGGGGCTATGATGTGTTCTTCAAAACATGTTTGGAAGAGGTATATATAGGCACGGGTCGAAACGGGAGTTAATGGGCCGAAAATACGCATCCGGAGGCAAAAATCCATGGGCGCTCGAGCAAAACGCTCGAGCGGTCCCGCTCGAGCAGTGTAGCTAAAATGACACAATCGCTCGAGCGGTTCCGCTCGAGCCGGTCGAGCGCTGAAATCTTTCTGCATGTTTTGGGCGCTCGAGCAATTCGCTCGAGCGGTGGCGCTCGAGCTGCTCGAGCGCAAGAATAGTTCTGTAAGTTTAAGCGCTCGAGCAATGCGCTCGAGCGGTGGCGCTCGACCTAGTCACTCGAGTGACTTCCAACTCTTCCCAAGTGATACTTTTCCTCGTTCGCACTAATACCAATCGTATTTCTTCAATATCTTCTCATCCGGGCATCCGTTTGAATCGATTCAAAGTCCTACGAACTTCGTTTTTCGTCCTCCATTCACCTATGAGCATCAAAGAGACAAATTCATCAATGTGTAGAAATCATGCTCAATTGACTCTAAATACTCTATAAACTCGACCAAAATTGGGGTATTTCAAGCTACGAATCATGACAATTTCACGCCTAATCACCCTCCTATGTATGTTTTTCCCCTTATTCCATAGGTTTTCTCTTTAATGTATGAACCCTAATTTAAAATATTGAATGTTGTTAATTTTTTATATTGTGTGTATTTGTGTACGAAATATTGATATTTTAGGCATTGAACGACGTTAAAAGTTGAATGATTGTCATTTGCGCATTTTTTCTTTTCAAATTTTCAAACAAGTTTTCGGACCTGGTTAGTTGAAAGTTTTACATATTTTCAAACACCAATTGTCAAAATTTTGAATGGTTTACGAGTTTCCAAAATCTGGTTAATTTTTTGGAAACATTTTGCCGAAACATTGTGTTAATTTTGGAAACAGTTTGCCGAATACTACTTATCATAAATTTTTTTTCTTTTATTAATAAGGTATAAATGGTAGTATAAGGGCCGGGTCTTATTGTTATCCACAAATCCCCTCAGTTTAAGCCCTCTGTCAGCGAAATTCGATTGCCTCACTAAGCCTGGAAACTTGGTAGCGTCCCAAGCAAATTTCATTGGGAAAGTTTCAGGATCTATCAAGGTCAGCACTCAGAACTATATATTTTCACTCATCGGCAAAATAAAAGAAAGGAGGAGATGCGCACCACTGATCAGTTTCATGCGAGCATTCGAACTCGCCCTTCTCTGTCGAAGTTGAAGTCGAAGTTGAGCTCACCACTAAGCTCGTAATGCCTCCCATGAGGTCAAGCTCTACCTGCGAACTACGCCGCCCCCTGCTTCCATGACCTCGGGGCATTGAACACCAAACGCATTGGGCTTTAGCCCGACCTTTCTTTCAAGTGCTAGATACCGAGCGCCAATAGGGATGGCAATGGAGCAGATCAGGGCGGATATCTCAATATCCATGTCTGCCCCGCTGCCCCGCCCGCTCCATGCTCTGCTGGGGAGCAACATTTTGTGATCTATGTCTGTCCCGCGCGGGGCAGTTCTGATCCCCTCTCATCCATCTCATTCAAGTTTGTAAATATTTAAAATCAATATATTAAAAAAAGCCTGAAAATTAAAAAATTTAAAAAACTAAACATTAAGTACTAGAGTTTCATAATATTATTACTATATTTAATTGAATATAAAATTAAATTTATATATATTATAATATTATATATATTTTTAATTTATATGGAGCAGGGCGGAGAATGGAGGGGCTGAGCAGAGCAATAAATATAGAGATACATGCCTGATCTGCTCCGTGAGCGGGACGAAGCTGATCTGCTCCATTCTCAGAATGGGGCAGGGCGGAGCTGATCCAATTAGAGCGGGCTGGAGTGGATCATTTTTCCATCCCTAAGCGCCAACCGCAAGCACCCAGTACCGCCCAAGGCGGGGCGAGCGTGACCACTAACGGAGCACAAGCCCTCCTTGCCGGCAATCTATCCACCATCGTCGAGGTTCTTGGTGGAATCACTATAATTCTATTCTGGGAGGGCAAGCTCAACGTCTAGGGTATGGAGCTCTAGGGTATGGAGCTCCAATATACATATGAACCGATTTTAAGTGAGTGGGCCTTCTTTATTTTAAGTTTCCGGGCCATATCATTTAAAGGGAAAATGTTGTGCCTTTTTTAAGAGAAGTTGTTGGGCCATTTCATAAATTAATGCTTGGGATCTAATATAATCTAAAAAAAAATATATTTCTTGGTCCAATTGATTATAGTCTCAATCATCTACCCCTGAGACAGAGAAATTCACACGAAAAAATCTACTGTCAATCATTTTTACCCATTCACACCCAATTTTCTTTTTCCCATAAACTTTCTTTAAATGTGTTGTAATTCGATAATATCAACTCACATTAAAAGACGGAGGCATTGATACCCTTATTTAGAGATTATTTTGGAAAATTACAAAATAAATTAATAGATGATGGGATTTCGAAAACTTAATCAGTCTTTGAGAATTTTTGGTATATTCTTGAAGCAAAATTGAGTTCATTCACTAGGCGACTATCATTTTTTCAAAGATATAGTCCGCCACCTCGGATCGATTTTTTGCGTTATTGACGAGATACAATCCGCCACATTGGCATCGACCTTTTGCCTTATTGGCAAGATACAATCCGCCTCATCGCCATCGGTTTTCCATCTTATTTGCAAGTGTTGGGATATGATTTAGTTTTGATGATTTTCCAAAACAACATGTAATAGGTTTGAAAGCAGTCAGGATAGTATCTTTTGTTTCAGGTCAGGCTAGGTTAGCTTTCAGTAGAATAGGCTGTTCAGTTGAGGGGGAACTCTGCAACACAGCCTGAGAATATCAAGATGACACCAAGAAGAACTGACTGAAGCCATGCCAGAGACCTGAACCAGAAGAGTAGCCTGAAGGATGTCCCACTGAGTGTAAACCGGGCTGATCTAAGCTAAGTCAGGTGGACCACTCAGTGAAGAGCATGATCAGGAGGATCAGTGCTGCACCAATTAGGCCCTGAAGGAGTCAGGCTATTGTGGTCGGGGAAGTTTATCATTCAGCCTTATGACAAACTTCTTGGAGTGATCTTCAAACAGTCTCTGAAGGACAACTACACTGAAGACGTTCAGTCCACTGAAGATCATCAGTCAGTGAAGGAGGAAGCTACCTAAAGTCAGTGGGTCTTGGTCAACCCACTGAGTCAAAGATCCGTGAATCCAGGCCACGTGGACCAATCAGCACGAGGCAGCAACTCTGACACTGACAAGGCCGAATTCCAAGAAAAGTGGTTGAAACCATTAATTGTATGGATTCAAATGTAATTTCCTCCAACGGTTATATTTGAATCCACACTATAAATACAAGCTCATAGTTGCGTATTCAAGTGTGTTGTATTGTGTGTGAAGAAAGAAAAACCAACACCTGCAAGCCAGAAGAGTGTGTGAGTTGTTAGGGAGTCATAAGGAGGTGTTGCTCACACCCACGACACTGACCTTTAGGGTTTTCACTTATATTCATTGAGTGTCAAGCTTGTAACTCATAGCTTAGAGAGGTTTTCCTAATCTTACCTATAGGCTAACACATTGTAAAGGAAAACCTCACCTAGTTGGAGAAAACCAAACCAAACTAAACCCTTTCAGAAGAATGTTAGGCTTGTAGTGAGGTGAGGAGAGGCAGCCCAGGGAGTGGCGTGAGTCCATTTGTAAGTGCACCTTGGCACGTTAAAAACAAGAATCCCTTTAGTGGATTTCCTGTTGAATCAGGCCCGTGGATGTAAGATCTTGAGTCTCCGAACCACGTTAAACTGAGTGTACTTATCTTTAAAAGTATTTACTAAAGTGTTGTGAAAATCTGCTCACTGAGAGCATTGTTAAAAATGAGTTAAGTATTCAGGTCAGGGAGATTCCTCTCACTGACCAGTTCAGCACTCGAGAGTTCAGTATCTCGAGTCACTGCCTTGCTCAGAGCATGAGTCTCCAAGCCTTCTCACTGACTTGGTAGCTCAGCCTCTGAGCAGAGCAGTGACTTGAAGTGAAACCTCTCGAGTCACTGCCTAGTTACGAGACTGAGCCTGCAAGTCAGTTACACTGACTTGAGTGCTTTGACTCGTAGCAATGCAGTGACTTGAGTATTATTCACTCTTGCTGAACTCCCTGAGGTAAAGGTTTTATAAAAAAAAATTCTCCTGAATTCCCATTTTGCCCTTCGAAAATGGGACCATCAATTGGTATCAGAGCGTGTTCTTCACATGACCACTGATCCAGTTTTGTTAAGAAAAATGGTCTACCGAACAGATCTTAAACATTTTAAACTATGCGAATTCCTGCATATTTCAAACTATTACTTGTATTATGACATTACTCTTGTAATAGAAAATCATTTGGTTAGAAGTTTTGGAATCATCAAAAAGGGGGAAATTGTTGGGATATGATTTAGTTTTGATGATTTTCCAAAACAACATGTAATAGGTTTGAAAGCAGTCAGGATAGTATCTTTTGTTTCAGGTTAGGCTAGGTTAGCTTTCAGTAGAATAGGCTGTTCAGTTGAGGGGGAACTCAGCAAGGGGGAACTCTGCAACACAGCCTGAGAATATCAAGATGACACCAAGAAGAACTGACTGAAGCCATGCCAGAGACCTGAACCAGAAGAGAAGCCTGAAGGATGTCCCACTGAGTGTAAACCGGGCTGATCTAAGCTAGGTCAGGTGGACCACTCAGTGAAGAGCATGATCAGGAGGATCAGTGCTGCACCAAGTAGGCCCTGAAGGAGTCAGGCTACTGTGGTCAGGGAAGTTTGTCAATCAGCCTTATGACAAACTTCTTGGAGTGATCTTCAAACAGTCTCTGAAGGACAACTACACTGAAGATGTTCAGTCCACTGAAGATCATCAGTCAGTGAAGGAGGAAGCTACCTAAAGTCAGTGGGTCTTGGTCAACCCACTGAGTCAAAGATCCGTGAATCCAGGCCATGTGGACCAATCAGCATGAGACAACAACTCTGACACTGACAAGGCCGAATTCCAAGAAAAGTGGTTGAAACCATTAATTGTATGGATTCAAATGTAATTTCCTCCAACGGTTACATTTGAATCCAAACTATAAATATAAGCTCATAGTTGCGTATTCAAGTGTGTTGTATTGTGTGTGAAGAAAGAAAAATCAACACCTACAAGCTAGAAGAGTGTGTGAGTTGTTAGGGAGTCATAAGGAAGTGTTGCTCACACCCACGACACTGACCTTTAGGGTTATCACTTATATTCATTGAGTGTCAAGCTTGTAACTCATAGCTTTGAGAGGTTTTCCTAATTTTAGCTATAGGCTAACACATTGTAAAGGAAAACCTCACCTAGTTGGAGAAAACGAAACCAAACTAAACCCTTTCAGAAGAATGTTAGGCTTGTAGTGAGGTGAGGAGAGGCAGCCCAGGGAGTGGCGTGAGTCCAGTTGTAAGTGCACCTTGGCACGTAAAAAATAAGAATCCCTTTAGTGGATTTCCTGTTGAATCAGACCCGTGGATTTAAGAGCTTGAGTCTCTGAACCACGTTAAACTGAGCGTACTTATCTTTAAAAGTATTTACTAAAGTGTTGTGAAAATCTGCTCACTGAGAGCATTGTTAAAAAGGAAAACTTTAGTTAAGTATTCAGGTCAGGGAGATTCCTCTCACTGACCAGTTTAGGCAACGCACTCGAGAGTTCAATATCTCGAGTCACTGCCTTGCTCAGAGCATGAGTCTCCAAGCCTTCTCACTGACTTGGTAGCTCAGCCTCTGAGCAGAGCAGTGACTTGAAGTGAAACCTCTTGAGTCACTGCCTTGTTACGAGACTGAGCCTGCAAGTCAGTTACACTGACTTGAGTGTTCTGACTCGTAGCAATGCAGTGACTTGAGTATTATTCACTCTTGCTGAACTCCCTGAGGTAAAGGTTTTAAAAAAAAATTTTGCTCCCGAATTCCCATTTTGTCCTTCGAAAACGGGACCATCAGCAAGATACAATCTGCCTCCTCATCGTCGATTTTTCGCTTTATTGGCAAGATATAGTCTGTCTCTTTGCGTCGCTTTTCCACCTTACTGGTGAGATACAATCTGCCTCATCGGCATCGACTTTCCACTTTATTGGCAAGACACTGTCTGTCTTCTCGGCATCGACTTTCTACCTTATTAACGAGATGCAGTCCATCTCTTCGGCCTTGACTTTCCGCATTTTTGGTGAGATACAACTCGTCTCATCGGCATCAACTTTCCTTCGTATTGCCGAGATAGAG
Organism: Ballota nigra; assembly: GCA_947034835.1. Classification (NCBI taxonomy): domain Eukaryota; kingdom Viridiplantae; phylum Streptophyta; class Magnoliopsida; order Lamiales; family Lamiaceae; genus Ballota; species Ballota nigra. The sequence continues at coordinate 92,935,204 of OX344720.1, forward strand.
TCGGTCTCCTGAGTGTCGACTTTCTGCCTTATTGGTGAGATACAGTCCGCCTCCTCGGTGTCAATTTTCTTTCTTATTAGTGAGATACAATTCGTCTTCTCGGTGTCGACTTTTTACCTTATTGGCGAGATAGAGTCCATCTCCTTGGCGTCGACTTTCCATCTTATTAGCGAGATACAGTCTGCTTCCTCAGGATCAAACTTATACCTCTTCAGCGATGACCCATCCGCCTCATCGGTGTTGACCATCTGTCATGCCGGCATCAACTTGTCCATCTTTATGGTGTTGGCCATCTGATCTTGAGCACGGTAAAACTCATGTGACTGAGGTAAATACCTCGATCACGAGCTTGATAAGACTTGTATGATAAAGACATAAACCTCAATCATAAAAAAAGACTCGTACAAATGGATGATGCCCTCAATGTATGATCACTACATTTAAGACATGAACAACTCGGCCTCAAGCAGCCAATGACGAGCGCACTCTCGCTTAGGTCGTACCTAAATAAGATTACCTACTAGAGGAACAAGTCACTAGGGTGATGTTCTCTTTAAGTTTTGAAAATCCAGATTTGGATTTTGGAATTTAAAACTCATTCTAATTTGGATTTTAAAATCTAATTTTTTAAAACATAATACTACACCTCTTTAAATAACTACCAATACCAATTTACACTATACCTCCCATATATTTAAAATAATAACAATCATCTATTCATTACAATCACATTAGATAAATAATATAATAATGCAACTCTTACATCATAAAGTTAAAACCTACCATACTCAAAATTCGGCCCAAAAGAACACAGATTTAAAATTTTTCTTGATTTTAAAAATACTAGTTTTAAAAAATCGATTTTTAAAAGTCACTTAAAAAAAGGAACACACCCCAGAGATCTCATCCCTAGTCAGGTCAGTCCAGAGCGCTGAGCACGAACACTTGGTCGAACCGAGGTGCCAACAGTCGCACATACGACTAAGTCTTGCGATGATTAAAAGTCTCTCTACGAGGTACATCTCTCGATTAGCAACATCTCTCGATGAGCACAATCTCTCTACGAGTAAAAGAAACCCTACGAGGTATGCCTCTCGACGAGTAAGACTTTCGATGAGGTACGTCTTTCAGCGAGTAACAACTCTTGATGAGCATAATCTCTCAGTGAGTAAAGACTCTCGATGAGCAACAACTCTCGACGAGCACTATCTCTCGATGAGTAAGACTCTCGACAAGGTACACCTCTCGACGAGCACAAAACAACTGGTTTCCAATCAATTATATTGAAAATACCCGTACAGAGAGATCCTCGCCTCATAGTATGAGCACAATAAAGACTCGTACAAAGAGTTCTTCACCTCAGAGTACGAGCACATGGAAGACCCATATAAAGAGGCCCACTTTAGAGTACGATCACAATAAAGACTCGTACAAAGAGGCTCACCTCAGAGTATGAACACAGAAAACACTCGTACAAAAAGGTTCACCTCAAAGTATGACCACATAGAAGATTTATACAAAGAGGTCCACCTCGGAGTACGGGCAAAATAAGATTCGCACGTAAGAGGTTCAATACCTCGAATAGCGAGCACATAAAGATCATCGACTCGGGGGTACGATAAAAGTTGAACCTAGTTTAACTCGGCCTATTTTAAAAATTGTTGAGCCAAGTACGATATGAAAGATATTCCATCAAGGCCTCAACTATCGAGGACCCCCTAGGGCACCTGAGCTCTCTTACTAACAGGCTCGGGGGAAAAGGACGTAATATCAAACACAACAAAGGACAAAAAATATTTGAAGCACGGATCAAGACCGAACTCAGATCAAGGTTAAAACCCAATTTTGGGGGCAATTATTGTGGCACAAATTATCCCATAGTATGCCTAAATTTCATCACTAAACTGGGGTCCACCGAAGCTAGGGTCCAAGGCTCGCCACATCAGCGAGGTGCGACGCTCGCCACATCACCATGTCTATGTGGTCCACTAGAGCCCGAGGTGATCTCGGCTATAAGAAGATCAGACCGTCCAAGATACACAGACTCGACAAGATCGAATGTCAACATCGAAGAATATATCAACGTACAAACAAGACAAGAACATTAAAAGTAGATCAAATACATCTTTTAGATCTATGGTTGTAATTAAAATCTAAAATAAAGGGCTAGGACCGTTTCTTAGTCTTTAACCTTGGGGCTCTATAAATAGAAGCCCCAACCTATTGTAAAAATGGACTTCTCCCCATCCACACATAAGATATACCACTCTCTAGGCTAGAGTTTCTTATGAACACCCAAAGCTATCTTCAAGGGAATAATTCTCAAGTTCTTCCCCAATTGTTTGAGTTCGTATTCGTATCATTTTTATATGTTTATTACCCGTTAATCGGGACTAACCCTATATCCACATTAAAAATGGTAAATTAATTTTTTTTCTAAAAGGAATACATATTGTACTTTTAAATAAGTATAGAGTGAAACTTGTTCATATATAAACCACTTTAAAGTTATGAGTTGTTTATTAAAGGGTAGTAATTGTTTTTACTAAAGAGTTTTAATTTTGGAGGGATATAAATTGTTTCATTAAAGGGTATAGATTTTCTATTAAACAATACTACAAATCAGTTTCACCATAAATAAAGTTTATACACAAAAATGATCATATATCTGGGCATAAATTTATATGTCCAACATGAATGTGATAACAGCACATAAGCAAGAGATCCACTATTATTTTAATTTACTATTATTTTAATGGGGTAGTTGTAAAATAATTCACGAACTTTACATTACCAACTACAACATGAATTTTTAAAGTTTACAATTCGATACACAAACTAATTTACTGTTGCAATTTGATACATTGTGTAAATTTTCGATGATACTTACGCTTACATGGCAGCCAAAATAACCACAAAAAATTCATCATGTACCACCTTAGATGTCAAATCCACAAGAATTTTTTTTACCACCCTAACTGGACGTCGATGACGATTCCGAGCCGAAGTTCTAGTACTTAAATATACTCTAGCAAAATGCACAAGAAAAATGATTGGGAGTGCTTGAATTCAGTAATTTTAATGGACTAATAAATTTGGTGTTGTCTAGTTATATGACGTGACGTGCTTGAATTTAGTTAACTTTAACAAACAAATGAACCTAAATATCCATGTTTTGAAATAATAAAAAAAAATTCTTTCATGAGCATCTGACATGACGTATGACGTATTTTTGGTGACACCCATGTTGCCACGTATGCATAGGTATTATAAAAAAAAAATTACATTATATATCGAATTGCAACAATAAATTAGTTTGTATATCGAATTGCAAATTTTAAAAGTTTAGATTGTAATTGATAAAAACAATAAAGTTTAAATTCGTGAATTATTTTATAATTTATCCTATTTTAACTGATTACTTAAATTTTTTATGTGTCATTATCACATTCCTAGATACGTGCGGATTGACGGACCGATGATTAATTCCGAGTTTATACAATTTTTTGGATAGGGAGTTTATGCATTCTCTCAAATCAATAGGAAAAGGAAAATAAATTTCAGATGTGGAAAAACGTGGAAGTGAAATCATCTGACGCAAATTGACATAAAAGCCCGAGAAAGCGCCTTGGGGCGTTATGATCAAGGCGAAAAACTTATATAGCGCAAACCAAGAAAGAGGGCAAAACCCCCTCGAGATCCGACGACGGCGTTCCGTCGGATTTCGATTACTGTGGTCTAAGCTTCCCTTTTGCGTAGAGATCTACCACTACTTTGACCAAATCTCTTGATTCGAGAGATGAAGGGCGCTTGTACTCTAATCGCCGCCGCGGTCGCCGCTTCCACCGCTGCCCTTTCCTCCACTTCCGGTGAATCTGCCTTCACCCCCAACCAATGCGCCGTTCAGGTAATAATCTAATTGGAATTCTGATGATTATTTTCTTAAATTGTCATAACTTATTTTCCATGCTAAATTAGAGACAGCCTCCCCAGATTTTGCAGTTCTGATTTCAACAACATAATTTATTGTATGCATTAGAGATTGTGTATTTCTGTGTAGCGGATTCCTTTTCGTGCTATGTCTTTTATGATGTTTGATTTAATTTTTTGAATATATTTTTCGTTAAGTTTCCTTGTTAATGTGTTGTGTTTTTCTTGTGGTTTGAAGGGGAAATCCATGAATTCCTTAGAGAGGGGAAAAGTTGCTCCAAAATTTGATGGTTTGAGGTTCATAGAGACCCTGGTCACGGCCCACAGGTGATGAATATCAATATCCATGGAAATTTATGATTAATTTGAGCGGATTTCTGCTTGTTATGTGTTATCAGTGTTTTTTGCAGCCTCTAGGCTTTACAATTATTTGATCATGGATGGTAGTTTTCCAAGGTATCCCCGTGAGATTTGTATGAGAATAACATGACTTTTTAACCCTGCTTCTTATGTATCGAATTTTTCTTTTGATTGATGGTTTTGTTGTTAAGACATTGCAATCATAATTGTAGTCATGGATAGTGGTGTAAACGAGTCGACTGAGTAGTGTTGAGCTTGCCTCGAAGTCAATTGAACTCAATTCTTTTGAATTCTAGCTTAATTTGTTTTAAGTACAACATGACTTTTTAATCGTGCTTCTTATGTGTCAAAATTTTCTTTTGATTGATGGTTTCCTTGTTAAAACATTGCAATCATAATTGCAGTCATGATTATTGGTGTACACGAGTCAAGTGAGTGTTATTGAACTCGACTCGATTTTTCTTTTGAATTCGAGCTCAATCTGTTTGATTGCAACATGACTATTTAATCATGCTTCTTATCTATTGAATTTTTCTTTTGATTGATGGTTTCCTTGTTAAAACATTACTATCGTAATTGTAGTCATGAATAGTGGTGTAACCGAGTCGAGTGAGTTGTGTTAAGCTCAACTTGAAGTCAATTGAACTCAGGGGCTGTTTGGTTTGTTATGAGGAATGAGATAAAAATGATAATGATAGTAGTGAGGAATGAAAGGAATATGCTCCTTAAAGTTATATTGTTTGGTTGATATTGAAAATCAACATCATTACACAAAAAACCCCAAGGAGTAAAGGAATAAAAGGCATAGTACATAAAACTCCAAGGAATAGATGATTCCTTAGTTTTAGGGTTTCATCTACTGTAATAAGTAATCAAAGTTTCCAACCAAACATCACTTGTCGATTCTTTTTCCATTCCTCTATATGAAAGTATCCTACCAAGCACCCCCTTAATTCATTTGAATTCGAGCTCAACTTGTTTGTGTGCAACACGCCTTTGTAATCCTGCTTCTTATGCATCGAACTTTTCTTTTTGATTGATGGTTCATTGTTAAGAAATTCAACATTCAATTGTAACTTGGTCGTGAACCATGTTTTTATAAACAAAAATTATTAGCTTATGATCGGTATTTTGTTCTCGTGGTGTAGTTGTTGGTAGCTTTGTTTTATTATTCACGGGCTTTCATTTTTGGTTCCTCGGATCATCACGAGTCTTTTCTTTTTGTTAGTTTGTTTTGTCTCCAAATAGATCTCAGGAACCACCAAATTTTGCTCCACAGTGTCATCTATAAAATTTACGCTCTCCGTCCACAAAAACTAGTTTTGGTTGTCTTATTTGTCCGGTCACAAAAAATAGTCATGTTTCGTAATATGAAAATAATAAAATTTAAATATATATTCTTCAAAATACACACATAATATTTTTTAAATAAATTATTTTGTACTTGATTTGATACAATATTCTTATTTTTTTATATATTATATTTATTCTTTTAATAACCGTGAAAAATACAACAAGTTTTTTTTTTTAAGACTTAGGGAGTATATCTTTATTCAATCAATCTATTTAATCCTGTCTTTAAAGAAATTCTGGATCCGTTCTAGCTCATTTACCCAGGGGTGCTTGATATGGTATACTTGGAAAATAAACCTTGAATCAAGTGCACATTTATGCTGGGTTGTATTCATTTTTTTGGCACATATATAGGCTTTAAAATTTTGCCTGTGGGATTCCGTCAGTAGATATATTACCAATTGGAGTTTAGTGTTGTTTGAGCAAAATATTACTCCCTCCGTCCAATATTAGTAGGCCTACTTTTTGGGCAATTATTTTTTGTCATAAGTTAGAGGTTATTATGAGGTATTGTGAGGTTTATTTAAAGTTATTGTTTATGGAAAATATAAATATCATATTTTTCATAAACAATAATTTTATTGATAAATAAACCTCTCAATACCCTCCAACTTATGACAAAAAATAACTGCAAAAAAAGTAGGCCTACTAATATTGGACGGAGGGAGTATATGATATTGTAGATGGAGTACTAAACGCGGAGTGTTTTTTTTTTTGAACGGTAAAAAAAATTGTATTACGAAACCGAGTACAAAGGGTATTCAACCAGTACAACTGAGAACTTCAAGAAATACAAATCAACACAACACTTTCCCCTACTTCCACAACCTTACACAAAACACTCTCTTGGTTCTTTCAACCACCTCGCCACACCTCTCTTTTTTTACCAAATTTTTCGCCGCCAACCACGACCAAATTCTGATAAAAACCTCTTCAAGCATTCTCCTTGTATCAGGTTTCTTCTCATTAAACACCAGCTCATTTCTACTTCTCCAAATCCTCCATATCACCCACCCAAATGGAGGAGGCAACTTTTCGGGACTCTTTATCATCACCCAAAATACTGCTAAATTGAATAAAATTAGCAGCGGGTTCACGTTGAAATGCACTGACAATTTCCAGCCATCTGTACACTTCGACCCACATTATTCGAGTCACGCCGCACTCTGTGAGCAGGTGGGACGCTGTTTCTATCCCGTTCTCACACATTTTGCATCTAGCTTCATCATCCGAATTGAGAATGCCTCTTCTTTTAAGATTATCCCCAGTCGCTAACCTTTGCTTTAACATTCTCCAAGCAATCATCACATTTTTTCTAGGAGCATAACATCTCCAAAGATTGGAAAATATTTCCGCAATCAATTTTGATGCCATACTTATTCCACCTGCCTTTCTATAAGCTTTATATGCTTTTCCCACCAAGTATATTCCATTTGAGGCCAAAATTCTGTCTTCAATTTTAACTTGTTAATGGTTTTCTCCAATCTGTGAAGATCATCCTTCTCACTATCTCGAATTGGTTTTCTCCATCTCAACTCCCATATCCATTCATCCTCCTCCCACTTTCCCATATCTTTAATTCTACAATTTTTTTTGTAAGCTACAATTGAATAACCTTCGAAATTTATTTTTAAGGCAAACTCCATCAATCCATATTTCATTCCAAAAGGAAGTGTCTTCTCCATTTCCCACCACTCTTTCTAGCTCATCCTTCATTCCTCTACCATTCTCATTGCAATATAGCTCTTTTATGTCCTTCCACCATCCCTAACAACTTTTACACTCACTGCCATTTCGACCTTTACGGGCCTTTTCTCCTAGACCTCCATACAAAGATTTTACCGTTTTCACCCATAATCTATTGTGTTCATTCCCAAGTCTCCAAATACATTTGTCAATGAGTGCTCTATTGAATATCTTTATATCTTTGAAACCCAAGCCTCCTATTTTCTTCTCATCACACAGATCTTTCCATCTTATCCACGAAATTTTTCTATGAGAGGCATCTCCACCCCACAAAAAAGTTCTCAAGATTTTCGTGAACTCATTAATCACCATCTTAGGCATCTTAAAGAAATAAAGATAATATATTGGAATGGCCTCCAAAACAGATTGTACTAAAGTTGCTCTGCCACTAAGAGAAAGCTGATTAGATTTCCAATTTGCAAGCTTATTTTTCAACCTCCGCAACAGCCCATCCCACGTCGACATCAGACTATGGTTGACACCAACATTGAGACCCAAATAAGCTATTGGGAGTTTGTTCGCCTTGCATCTCATTAATCAGCCAAATTACGAATAACATCCTCCTCTGTTCTAACTCCATAAACACAACATTTTTCAAAATTCACTCTCCATCCCGACATAAATTAAAAAATTCTCAAGATGTGCTTCACCACGATCAAATTATTCGGATTACCGGAACAAAGAAAGATAGTATCATCCACATATTGTAAGAGTTGTACCTTTAAACGATCTACGCCAATAATTGGCGGTTCCAGGACTCCGATGTCCACAGCCTTCGACACCATCCAGTTAAGACCTTCCGCAACGATGAGGAAGAGAAACAGTGAGAGAGGATCGCCTTGTCTCAATCCCCTTTCCAATTGGAAAACACCTGAGGGGCTTCCATTTATAAGAACAGAAGCATTAGCAGTAGAAATACATTCCCGGATCCAACCTCTCCATCTTAGGCTAAAATTCATTAACTCCATCATGTGATCAAAAAACGGCCACTCCACTGAATCATACGCTTTGGAGAAGTCAATCTTAAAAAAATTCTTGCAATCTTCTTTCTTTTTGCCTCTTCAATCGCCTCATTCAGTACTAAAATGCTGTCCATTATCTGTCGCCCTCTGATAAACGCAGATTGACAATCCGAGATAACAAGCTCCAAAACTTTACTCACTCTCCTCGCCAACACTTTGGCTATAATTTTATACAAGCTGCCAATAAGTAAAATAGGGCGAAAGTCATCCAACTTCTGAGCTCCTTTCTTCGGGATAAGCACGATAAATGAAGGATTGCCTCCCTTCACAATTTTTCCATTCGAGAAAAATTCGTCCATCATCTTCACTATGTCAGGCTCTAACAATTCCCAATTCTTTTTGAAGAAGTCGAAAGTTTATCCATCCGGACCTGGACTACGCTGGGGGTCGCAGCTCCAAACAACTTCTTTGATTTCCTCCACAGAGAAAGGAGCAGTTAATAACACATTTTCCACCTCTGAGATTTGTTTTCCCAAACAGCCAGAAAAACGTGGTCTACTTCCACCCTCAGATCTAAAATGATTCTTAAAATAATTGTGGGCACCTGCTTTTATTCCGCTCACAGATTCCACCCGTCCATTCTCCAAGTAGAGACCATGAATCTCATTCATTTTAATTCTCTTGTTGATCATCCTATGGTAGAATTTTGAATTTACATCCCCCTCCAAAATCCATTTGATTTTCACTTTCTGCCTTAACTGACCCTCTTTCCAAGCTTTAAGACTAAGTAACTCAGATTCAGCTTTCCTTCTCTCTTCCACCTTGAACTCCTCCAACCCCAGTGTATCGTCCAGGGCATCCAGGCATTCAATGTCACGTTTGTAATTCTCAATTGTGGTATCCAGCTTGCCAAAGACTTCTTTACTCCAGGCTTTTAGATCGAATTTCAATAGCTTCAATTTTTTTAAGAACAAAGCCGCTCCATCCATTCACTTGATATTTCTTCCACTTATCAATAACGAACTCTTTGAAATCCGAGTGATCAACCCAGTTATTAAAAAATCGAAAAGGTTTCGGCCCCCAATCGATTTGTTGAATATCCATGAGAATTGGACAGTGATCAGACACTGTCCGCCCCACTTTTCACCCCACTCCTCATTGATCAAGATTATGTCCAGCCTACTCTTACACGTGCCATCGGTAGAGCTGGCAAAATTGGCCCGGCCCGCCCGGTATATGGGCCGGGCTAGGCCAAGAATATAGCGGCCCAAAAAAATCGGGCCGTTTTGGCCCGGCCCGACGGGCCACGGGCTGGCCCGGTCATTATGTTTTTTTTTTTTAATAATTAAATCTGTTATTACTTTTTACTTATTAGAATTTAGAATATTAATTATTAGAAATAAGTAAAGAAGAAGTAACACGTTTGTGTATTTTCCTTTCTGACTTTTCCTATAAAATGGATAAGAGAATATGCGGTCCTTAAATATCTAGTAATACTTATTCTTTTTTTACCTTTTTTTTTTCTTCATATTCCTCCTTTCTTGTGCTTTTGAATAGGTAGTAAAATCATGAAGTAATTTGCACCTATCATTACTCTCTGCTTTTCCCACAAATCATGAAGTAATTTGCACCTATCATTACTCTCTGCTTTTCTTAATTTCTTTATTTTTGAGTGTACTATTCTTATTTCTGTTAGTTGCATTATTTATTTATAATTCTAAATACATCTTATTAGTTGTATTGCTAATTTATTGAAGTAGTTTAATAATACATCCTAAATGACTCCAGTATATGCTAAGCCTATACTCCAGTATATCAATATGCCCATTCAATCATTAATAAAAAAAAAATAAAAAAAAAAATTAAACGGGCCTGGCTGGCCCGATAGCCCGTGGGCTAAGGTGGGCTGGGCTGGGCTGAGTTTTTTTGTGGCCCGATTGCAAATGGGCTGGCCCGGCCCGCGAACAGTATTTGGCCCGATGGGCTGGGCCGGGCCGGCCCGGCCCGCCCGTTTTGCCACTATAGCCATCGGGTTTATACCAAGTGAACTTTCTGCATTTAAGAGGGATATCCAATAAATTATTCTCTGTGATGAAATCTTCAAAAGCTTCCAAATCCTTACGATCCACCAGATTTCCTAAACCAACTCTTTCATCATCAAAACGAATAGCATTAAAATCTCCTGCAATGCATATTCTCATCTCACAGTTTTGCTCAATTACAGAGCTAAGAGTATTCCACAGAATTTCCTTCCCAGGATTGTCGCAAGGCGCATAAACATTAATGACCACACATCTAGCTCCATCTTCCACACACCATCCATTAACTACAAGCATACCATTGGTATGCCAGCTACTGGATTTCCGGAAACAATTATTATCCCACACTGTGAGAATCCCTCCAGCCCTACCTTCCGCACCACAAAACGCCCAATCAAAATTTTCATTGCCCCAAATAGATTTGCACAAAAATTCATTCATCAGTCTCCTGCACACAAACAATCTTAGGGGACGCTTGGTTAACAACTCTTCAATGATAATGGGAATGAGATTGAAAATTAGTGTAAATAGCATGGTTCATGAGAACAAAATCACTACCTCTCCTCCAGATAATCACTACTCCATTTTGATTACACTATTCTCTTCCTACAATCACCATTGGAACACTTCTTCTCCTAACATATTATTTTTATTATGAGGGCATAGATGGAAATTAATTTTCATTCTCATTACTATTGAAGAATGACTAACCAAGCGCCCCCTTAATATTGAATTTGTTAACCATCTCCTTTATTTCTGCTCTTTTTTCTTTACCACCCAACCCTCTTAACATTAAAACTTAAAACTTTCATTGACTAACCACAGAAATACCTCCTTTTCCAGCCAATCTAGCTTTTTCCGTCCATCTACGACCTCTCTTCTCGAGCTTGGCAAGTTTCTCTGTAACTTTCTCCTCCTATTCATCACTTTCTATTCCCAGTTTTTTCCCCAATTCCCATATCTTTTTAGGCTCGGCTACAATTTCTGACTCTTTTTTATAAAAATCCCATCTCTCCTCCTCAAAACTTTTATCCACGTATTTTATGCCTTCCCCTATTTCTTCTTCCTCTTCCCTTTCTCTCTGCTAAAAACGCGTTCGGAGATTAGCGCTGCTCCAACCACCGTGTCTTGTAGGCTCAAGTTTTTTATTTCTTCACATCCGCTGGGCATAATGATCTCATTTCTTATTGGGCCTTTATTAAAAGAAAAAGGCCCAGGTTATTGGCACTACAATGTGGAGTGAATACACTACATGGATAAACTCACTACACTTGGAATGAATACACTACATTTTATTTCTAAAATACCCTAATTAACTATGAACAAACTCTTCGAATTCTTGCTCATATTTTGAATACACTTCATTTTCAACATCCTTCGCCGTCTACGCCCATAGCCACATCATCGTCGCCCGCTGTCTCCACCCTCCGCCGCCTCCGTCGGCTATCGCCAAAGTCGAAAATCGCGATGACTGTTGTTCAGCTCTGGTTATCCGAACATGACCATAATGTACGAAATTTTTTTCCGAACATGAACACAATTTTCGGAAAAAAAATCGAACAACTTTGTTCGAATTTTTTTTCCGAAAATTGTGTTCATGTTCGGAAAAAAATTCCGAATATTCTGGTCGAGTTCGGAGAACCAGAGATGAACAAATGCAATCGCGATTTTCAGAAAAAAAAAAATTGTTCGAAACAAGCAAACAACAATAATATTATCATACCCATACAATTTTATATACTCAATGAACAATAATATACATGAAAAATATCATAACACCAACACAAATTATACTACTCAATATTAAAAAAAACCTAGTTTCTAAAAAATACCAAAACACTTACATATACATATTCCGGGCTTGGAGGATCGTTCATCCTTACAATGTAGGTAGACAAAACATGTTTCAAGCGCCTACTAGTGATCGATTGATGGTGGATCACATTTTTCAAGTATGGAGTTCGCTTGTATTATTAGAAATTTATCTCCTTATCCGAACATTGATAATGAAAATCTGGTGGAGTGTATTCACTAAATTTAGTTTTGGAGGAAGACTAAAAGGATAATATTGTCATTTCAAGTATTTGGTGTAGAAATTAAATTTTGTGTAGTGTATTTACTTCATTTCGTAGTGCCAATAACCGTACCCAAAGAAAAAACATCCACCTTCACTTGGGCTTTTAAAAAATTGTGTTGGGCCACAAAAGGTCCAAGAGGCTCTAACTCACCCCCATAATTCTCCTGCAGATTCATAGGAGGCATTTCAACTAGTGGGGCCCCCTCAAACATTATCTCTCGGTCCGCATGAAAAATATTGCTCTCCGCGAGACACATCCCAGCCGCCTCATCGTCTAAAACCTCAGTAATTGTCTTCCCAATCAAAATCTGATTTTGAACTTTTGCCGCTTTTTTATTAGATTTTTCACGAATATCAAAAACTGTCGCCTCTCCTGACGTTTCCTCTTCCCCTGTCCCATCCAAATTCTCCAAACTCCTCCTCCTCTCTCGCTGAAAGTTCCTCCGAATCCCACTCTTCTTCCAAAATGCCCAAATCTTCCTCTTCCTCTTCTTCTCTCAATCGAATATCGTAAATAATATCATCAATCTTAAATTTTCAAGGGACCTCTCGGGAGTTCTCATAAGGAAGTTCTCACAAGAATTTTCGCCGCCTGTAGGTTCCTGTGTCCAACTGTATCTTCGTCAGTTTTCACCAAATCGCCAACATGTGAGGCCAAGGAGTTAAAAAATCTTTGACACCAGGCTTGAAGGCCACACCAAACGTTTAGATTGAGCAGCCTCAACACCCCAAGGTTTCACAAACTTGAACCATTTCAAATTTTTCATCAGCGCTAAAAACTCTTCTTGAGACAATCCGCCTTCTGTCTGGGGCGAAGGAGCACCATATTATCCCCAACGTAGTTAACTCTACAGAAAATGTCACATTCAGCCCGGATTTCTGACCCATTACAAACCCAATTCCATTCATCACTAAACGCGGAGTTTATTATTGTTGAACAAATTTTTTTTTTTTTTTGGTCTCACAATTGTTTTTTACATTTTTTGAAAGTAAGACAAAAAATAATTGTAACTTTTTTTTGTCAAATATGCTGTTTCCCAATTTTTGGTGTGATCGTGTGTGGGGCTCCAAATTTAGTTTCTTGGTTATGAAGCTAAAATATATGTGCTTAATTTTAATCACGAATACTAAGATTATATGTGATCAATCTTTTCGTGTATTTCAGTGTATCATATTTAGGGAAGAATTATAATGACACTAGTGAAAAATATAATCTTCATATTTATTATTATTATTAAAATATATGATTGATAAATGAGATGAGTTATTGTAAGACCTCAATGAATTAATATTTTATAAATAAATTAACTTTTTAAAATAATATTCTCTCTGTCCCCTATATCTATTATCCTTTCTTTGCGCACATGTTTTACTAAGAATGACATAAGATAAGAACATTATGGGCTCATTAAATAATAAATGATTGTCTGTAAGTGTGGTGATAAAATAATATATTTCAAAAAGAGAATGCAAATAGATTTGAGGGATGGGCGAAAAGGGAAAGTGAGAATAGATTTGGGGGATGAAGGGAGTAAATTCTCTCGTTCCAACTTGAGCCAGTCTATAAGATAATAAGATAATAGTTTTTCAAAGATCTTTCTATCAATATTATAAATTAATATTTTTTTTTAAATTACAAATATAATTAGGATTATTTTCCTAATGATCTTTTGAGTGTGTTAAATATAGTAGCTTGTGTTGGTGATCAATATTTATCGAGTGAATTAGTGACTGTTTAATTTCGGTTTAAAGATCATCAATCAATTACGTGTGATTGGTTACCACCGAAAATGATAAATCGAGGTTCGGGTTATGAAATCGGATATACGAAAGTCGAAATCGAAATAATTTCGTATGTTTGCACGTTTAGGTGTGTTATTGTGTATTTTTGGGAGTGTTTATGAATTTGAACTTGTATTTCATAAGCTGGAGAACAACTATTTATAGAGACTAGCAAGCATGAGGTGTTCCTGACTCTTGGTCTCCCTAGCATGCATGCTTGACATGTGTCCTTTTGACCTTATCTAAGCTGAATCTTAGTTACAAAGTCTTCTTTGGTCTTATCTCGGACTCATTGTTGTTCGCCTAGGTCGGCTTGACGGATCTTGATGATTCTTCAACTGAAAGTTGTTCGCCTCTGGAGATTGTATTTCGGAAGTTGTTCGCCTTTTGGCTTTATTTAGCTTGGCTTTGGGATTTTAGTCCTTTGTTCACTGGTACACATCTAAACTGTGTTGTATCATAGTTTGACCAAGTTTGTTCGTCATTGGCGACCTCACAGTTGGCTCATTCTTGGTCTCGGGTCTTAATATCTGTTCGCCTATTAGTTGTTCGTTGATAGAGTTGTTCGTCATTTTATACACCTCCCGGATTGGTAGATGCACCCCAATCTTGATTTTCTTTGTTCAAGTCCTTAATTTTTGTTCGCTCCATGCTGGATGATGTTCGCCTATCAACAGCTTGCTAACTTTCAAATGAAGCGACTAGCATTTACCCTTCAAGTTTATGTGGTGACTTATGTTGCTTTATTTTTTAAGATTATGTGGTACCGTCCATTTATATTCACTTACCCTGTCTGCAGTTGGTGTTGGTTTGGGGATTGAAACGATTTTAATCCCGTAAATTTTAACCTTTTTAAAAGGTCCCAACAAAAATAAATGTATAAATTTAATCCCATTTTTCAATTAAAGCGACAAAATATTGTCGATTTTTGACATGTATCGGGCACGTGAGTGTTTAACTTAAACAAAGGTTATTAAAAATAGTTGCAGTGTTTTTGGATGATTGGGTTGGGGAATTATTTTTAATGTTTTGGTAAAAAAAATTGGGGAATGATTTCTAGGGCTTCTTAGAATTGATTCACATCCCTAAAACAAATGTTCGCAGAAAATCTCCAAATTGAACAAGCACGTGCTTGACGCAAGTCAAAAAATGACAGTGTTTTGTCATTCCAGTAAAATTTGGGACGTAAATTATACAATTCAGAAAAAATTGGAAATATATTCATACATTTATCTTTCTTGGGACCATTTCGAAAAATGTGAAAATTATAGGACTAAAAATATTTCTATTCCGTGTTGGTTTGTGAAACCAGCAAGGGATCCTATTCCATTTTGTACACGTTAAAAATTGATTCTCTTAAATTGTTGATGGGTACTTAAACAAAGTTATCCAAGTTAATTTTCTTTTTCCTTTTTCATGGTTGACTGTATGATAATTGTTGCTTTTATTTTTTACACATCAAATAGGATCACAACAGTTTTATTGACCTTTTTAATTTTTTTACGTCCACAAATTTTCAACACGTTAATATTGATCCTCTTAATTGTTGTTTTATTTTCTACATGTCAAAGAGGATCATCACAATTTTCTTTCTATTCGGCAGTCCTAATCCTATTATTATTAAATTCGAATATTTATTATTTAATTAGTTTAAGCGTTCGAGAACTCAAATTCAATCAAATTTAAATTGTGGTTTATTTGTCTCTATTAAATCTTTCATATATCTGAATTGTCTATCTGCTGCTTGATTTGAGGATGTCAAAATAAATGATATTATTATAGTATAAAAATAAATAATATGTATCTAAAATTATAAATAAGTCCTGATGTTTCTAAATGCTTATAAATTAGGGACATATTGATTAATTAATCTTTTTTTAAAAAGTTCCAGTCGATAACTTCACATGTTTAATATATTGATTTTTTGTGTAACAGGTCAAACATGTTCACTCCAAAGGTAAACAAGTCAAACAAAATGAGTTTTGCCGACTTCCATTCAACGGAACAACCATCTAGAACAACCATGTTTAGCATGCATTCTCCATCGTTGACAAGAAGAAATACACTGACAGAAAAATAAAACTAGAGCACAGAATCTCCCTTCCAAAACTCTGTAGTGAACATGGTAAATTGAGAGAGGAGCAACAAACAATAGCTGCATCAATGAGATTTTCCTCTACGTTGAATCTCCAAATTAATAAAATAGACCTTACTATGATGGTGTGACTGTTAAATAATCTCGATTCATCTACCCGTACATCAAACATAAATGGTAGGAAAATCCACATCACTATTATACATTTGATGTCACGAGGTTTGGAATTCTTTTCCCAGAACAAGGAATGTCCAATGCAAATTTTCCTATCATTTGTGTTTAATGTAGGGGTAAGCGAATTGAATTATTTAGCAGCCGCGCCATTACAATAAGGTCTATTTTACTAATTTGGAGACTCAACACAGAGGAAACCCAATTGATACAATTGTTGTTCGTTGCTCCTCTCTTATACCATGTACACCACAAAGTCTTGTAAGGAATTTTTTGTGCTTAATTTTATTATTTAGTCATTCGTCTTGTCATCATATAGAGAATGCATGCTAAACATAGTTGGTTTAGATGGTTGTTCTTGTGAATGGATGTCGGTAAAACTTCATTTGTTTGACTTGTTTATCTTTGTAGTGACCATACTTGACCTGCTACACAATAAATAAATATATTAAACATGTAGAGTTATCGACTAAAACTTTTCAAAATAAGATTAATCAATCTTAATGTCCCCAACTTCCCAAGGCCCTCATATGCCATAACAACTCAATTCTCTCTCTTATGCAATATAGATGTGAATACCTATCATATAAAATATTTATAAGCAATTTCACAACACAATTTCTATTAAAAAATTATAAGCATTTAAAAACATCAGTACTTATTTAAATAAATATATATATTATTTATTTTCACATCATAATATCATTTACTTTGACATCTTCAAACCAAGCTGTAGATAAACAATTCAGACATATGAAAGATTTAATAGAGGCAAGTAAATCACAATTTAAATTTGATTGAATTTGAATTCCTTACCCAATAAATCTTAGAATTTAATAATAATAATAATAATAATAATAATAATAATAATAATAATAATAATAATAATAATAATAAAATTAGAGACTCCCGAGTTGAAAGATAATTGTGGTTATCCTCTGACATGTAGAAAATAAGGCAACAACCTAGAGGAGTTATATTAACGTGTTGGAAATTTATGGACATAAAAAATTCAGTGTCACGCCATAATTTTTTTACAATATTGAATTTTGAGAAAAATTAATAATTATTTAAAAATCAAAAGCGTAAACTATTTTTTTTCCTTAAAAATAAGACTCAAAATAATATTTCACATTAAAATTACTTAACAAACAGCGGAAAATTTAAAGATTAAGTTGCATCTCCAAAGGCAATTTGAAATAAAATGTCATTTGTATTGAAACATAATTAATTCATAAAAATCGCTACAAAAACTTGGTACGAAAATGAATAAACTAGTTTGCAAGATTGTTAATTAATGAATGAAATAATAGAGTAAATATGCAAGCACACACAGTGGAGCTCAACAGTTCAAAGTTAAATATCAAACAAATAAATGCAAACATGAATACAAAGTCATACATTAATGACTAAAATATTCTCACACGTAACTTTTTATGGAGCACTGCGGGTTTTTCCGAAGCCAATTTAATGACCCGGTAATCTCGACGACAACTTTTATGGTCCCAGACCCATGAACTAATCCCTAGCTAAATTTATAACATACAATAAATAGAAACATGTAGCAGATACGTTCAACAAAATACGTAAAACATTTAACAATGAACAACATGTTTTACTAACCATTGTTGAGATATTTATTTAAATAGAAACTTCACCTCGTATTTATGTCGTGGATGAAATGAATGCAAAATTTTAAATCGTACTCTTGGGAGTTAACATCGCCTAACATAAATCCTCAAAATAGTAGAAGTCGTAATTAATATTGTTATATATCTAGACCCAAAACTCAAACTCACTCTTCATTAATAAATTCTTAATCAAACTCTAAGTTAATGATTTAATGAGATCAATTAAAATACTACCGCTCAAATACATAAACTTAAGCACAATTCCAATAAGCTCCATTAGTGAAATGAGAAAATTATAATAAATTATTTCCATTAGTCATAAGTAGCCTATTCCTATGTGCCATCAGATTACTACTTCACGAATTCCAAAACAATACACCAAATATTCTTAAATTTCCATGCAACAATTCAAATTACATTCAAAATCATACCATGGACATTTAAAAGTGATAAATATCCAATTAAACATAAAAAAAATCACCTGAAAATTAATGTTGTGGAGCATGTGAATCAATGAAGCTGGCTTAGGACTCTATCTGTGCTTATGGCGTGAAGCATATAAAAAACAATTGGAAGTACGAATGGGAGAGTCATTAGGGGTCAAAGTTATTCCTAATTAATAGGATACGAGACTGCCAAAAAAAAAGATACGAGAACTTTTCATTAAATCATGATAGTAGGATATAGAATAGAATTAGAAATTTTGAATCTTGAGGAAACTTGAAGACCAAGAATAATTTGTATTTCAATTAATTCGCGTGTTTTTAAAGATAGAAAAATACAATTAATTTGAAAACTAGGTGAAAGTAAAATTTAAAATTAATTAGAGATAAAGAGTTTAAAGATTTTAGGCATATATTTGGTTTTGTACTTGGATTTAAAAATATATGAATTCCTTAATTCAAAAGATCTATGATTTATTATATAAAAAAAAATCTATGATTTAAAATAATATCTTCCATGAAATTATTTAAGATTTGATTTTGGAATAAACTAAAATATACTTATTATTTTTTTTGGAAAATATCTTATATGAAACCATTTAAGATATGCATCTTCTGTCATTTTAGTAAAATTTAATATTTTGAAATTAACAAATACAATAAATACTTGACTTGAAAAATTAAGAGTGTTACAATGTGTATTTAGAGGGGTGTATTGGTTATAGAGTCTGTAGGATCTTTTTAGACTTTTAAAGTTTGGTGGTATTCAATCTAAATTTTCAAAAGTCTTTAAAAATCCTGAGGTATTCAATACAGAATTTTAAAAGTCTTAAAAAATCTTTAGGTATTCAACAATCTATGGATTTTAATACTCCACGGATTTTCTTAGATTTCTCTTTCAAAATATGAATAGATTTCACTCTCCAAAATCTTTTCTAATAACAAGAGATTTCTACGGATTTTAAAAAGTCTTAAAAAATCTTTAGGTATTCAACAGTATATGGACTTTCTTTGATTCTCTTCATTGGGATGTCAACGGGGCGGGGACGGGGGGTCATTCCCCCATCCCCGCCTCGCTGGGGATTCCCGTCTCGCAGGGATTTCTCGTTCCCCGTCTAATTATTTTTTTATCTTATTTTTAAAATATAAAGAAAAATTAAATTAAAAAATTAATCATACACAACAATTACTTTAAGTTGGTATTAAAAGAAAACTAATTTAAACAAATTGAAGAACCTATAATTTTAATATTTTTAATTAACATATATTAAAGTGAAAATAATATAATTTGGAACTAATAACATAATATTAAATAAAAAATGTAATTTTTTATAGGAAACTATGAAGAGTAGGACTTGTATGGGACCGTCTCATGGCATGAGACGATGAGAATGGGTGTAATTACGGCATTGACTCATTAACACTTTGGTAAGGGTAGGTGTTAATTTGTGTGGTCTCATGCCATGAGACGGTTTCATACAAGTTTTTGTCAACTATGAAATATTTATTTGTAATTTACGTTAACATTAAAATAATATATAAATATATTAATTATATAAAAAATAATGCGGCTCTCCACGGGGAACAAGACGGGGATCCCCCGGGCTGAGAATACTATCCTGGGCCCGCCTACGGGGCAAAAAATTTCTCCGTCCTTGTTTGCTTTGGGGATTACCCGCGCCGTTGTCAAGTCTACTCTTCAAAAAATATAAATAATTTTTACTCTCCAAAATCTCATCTAACAACCTAAGACTTTTTAATGAGGGCGAGGTATAACGATGTTGGAAATGAAGATGAAATAATAATGTATTTTTTTAACTAATGTATTTTTTTTTCTAAATAATTTGGATAATTTTTTTTTATATACAAGTGTGTCTCATATTTATTTGCATCAATGGTTCCAGCGCCGGAGTCTATGGAAATCCATGTAAATCAATAAAAAAATGTGTTCCACAATCCTGTAAAGTTTATGAAAATCCAAGTAAATCAATAAAAAAAGTCAGTCAAACTCTGCATGGAATCTATAGATTTTCTAAATCCACGGACTTTTTAAAGTCCAAAAAAATCAAATAGAATCCCAATTGAATACACCACTCTTAATCTTTGTTGTAAATTATACATAATTTATATTACTAGAGAAAAAATATTTCTTATGTCCTTAATTTTACCGGTCCGACCGAACACGCTAAAGGTGCCCGCTTCAACCATCACTTCCACTTTTAAAACATAGCTTGTAACTTCACTCAGCAACTTTATGTTATCTACAACAACGGGTGCTTTCTCTAGCTATTTTCTCGTGAACTTTGATGCTTACGCTTTAACTATACACTACAGACGCCTGATTCATAAACGAATGTAATGTAACACGATTGTCTGAATTAACAGGCAATTCTGATTCACATTGACTTTTGGATGCTGCAATACTAAGAGTGTGGAGGTTGTTGAAAAATTCCTTCATAAATTCACACAAATCGTAAATACCCTTTAATTTAAAACGTGAGTTCATCGACTTCGCCCTTTGGTTGCTCCTCATCATTCCAAAAAAGTAATCTCTTGTATGTCTCATCCCACGTTTCTCTTTTCTCATATGTCTCCACTACCCGTGAATTTTTTTTTCATCGCCATGTATTTCAATTATACTTTTTCAGGCACACTCAAATTCATCGATGGATAAATTTTGAGCTGTCAACTTGGAAAATTAAGTGTAAACATCATAATTTTGAACATCCTGCCTAGAGTTCCTCTTCCTAAATGCTACTTAAAAAGCTTGTGTTTTGTTCCAGGAAATACATCCTAATTATTTTCTGCATGACAGCATCTTGATCAGTAATTACTGACAATGGAGGCTCCCATTACCCTAAGGAACATCTCCAACAGCTAGACGTACGATTTAGATGTCTCGTTTGTTAGTATATATGTCCTAGAGACAATCGTTACGAGGACATTATACTTGATCATATTCAGTTATTTATGTATTATTGATTTGATCAATGATATTCGACATTACACTTATAGAATATTATGTATGATTATTTGCATTTATTCATATATGTGTTCTTGTGAACTAATGTCGTCATTGAGAATGTGAGAATTAGATGACAATGACCTTGTTCATAAAGTAGCCCCAATCAATGATCATCGAGAATGGGAATATCATAATGGATGCACAAATACTTTGGATGCACAACTACGAGATGCTAGGTATATCATAATGGATGCACAAATACTTTGGAGAGTATTGGCGTGTCTACGCGAATATCGGTTTGTGGAATAGTGTAATAGTCATCTGACTTGAGGTCAATACACACGATATGTGTAGAGTGATGGACTTTGACCATGATCTATGCTTGCACTCCGAATAGGGCATATATGGTATGTGTTGGGCACATCCCGAAGTACATATGTGTGGTAGTTCAGCCAAGAATATGATTCATTCCTCAAATAGATATGGAGAGAATATTCGTCTTCTCATAACTAATTGGATCGATAGTCATTGACCAATGCACATCGCATTTGGAATTGTGTCCAAATGTGACAACATGATCCATTAGTAGAATGAGATAACACGATTAAGTTATTTTAATAGACACATCATTATGTTCTAGACTTAATCGGGGTATTCGTGAATGAAAAAACCTTATCACTATGAGCTTCACATTACAAGTTGTTGCCATTTCCTCACAACGTACCTCATATGTTGAGATTTTTTGGTTTATTGTCTAGGGTTCGATTAAGACCATTAGTTTGACTAATCGCTTGACATATGAGGGCATATTGGTCACACAACAAGTAATCCATGTTTACAAATTAAAGTTGGATAGATTAATATTTGATTTGATCATAATATTTAATTTATAGAGAAATATAATAATTCTATTAGATGGAATTATTAATATTTAATTAAATTAGATTTAATTGAATAAATATGTCATAGTAATATATTAGATATATTATTATGTATATAGTAAAATATTTATTTAATATTGGATATTTTGACTGGGTCAATTAAATAGATAATTATGGGCTTTAAAATCTATTAGTAATTAGAAGACTTTATGAAAACCCTTTACAATATATATGGGTCTTTGAGACTCATAGACGTAACGTCAGAAAACAGTTTCTCTATATATATTTTAGTGTTGAATTCTCCTAGTGAATTCTACTAGAGATTACATACTAGCGATTTGATCGCGAGTTCGTAGACTAGGGTTACGTGGATACGATAGTTGAGAGATCCTCTACGAAGCACTGTAAGGATTTTATATTGTATTTATCCTTTATATTTTATGCTATACAATCATGTATCAAATTAGTTGTTGGAGAATCGTATTCTTCCGTTGCGTTGAACATAGTGTTTGTTCCAACAAAACCCAACATCTTTATAAATCAATGCACCACAAAAAATACAAGTCCTCATGTTATTATCCACTTTTGATAGAATAACAAGAGGAAAGTTGTATGTGTTATTTTTGTATGTGCTGTAAAAAAAATAATTTATAATCGAATAACTTGTATTGTGCACGTTCAAAACCATCAGCCCAGAATAATTTATTAATTGGTCCATCCCACCAACTATTTCTTATAAATGAAATCTGAGTGGTAATTTCATCCCATATAGTAGATATAAAGTTGTGGTGACATCTCTGTATTTTACAAAGTGCTTTCGTTCCTTATGTAGAA
The DNA here is from genome assembly GCA_947034835.1 of Ballota nigra. Classification (NCBI taxonomy): domain Eukaryota; kingdom Viridiplantae; phylum Streptophyta; class Magnoliopsida; order Lamiales; family Lamiaceae; genus Ballota; species Ballota nigra. The sequence goes on from OX344720.1 coordinate 92,958,473, forward strand.
AAATATCTATATTCGTGTTCGTGAATGAAAGGTTTGAAGGTCCTTCTACAACCTTAAAAAATATTGGAAAAATTAGGAGAAATGATGTGGTGTGTGTAGACAAAGATGACTTATGCAAGACACGAACTTAATATGAAAGTCAAGGAATGAGTTTAACTCGCTCTCCGTAAGACGTTATTGCCCCGTACACTGGTGCAACACGGCTCATGGCAATCGTCCCCAAGATACAACGACTTTAGAGCCTTCCGCCCGCTGCACTATGACTTGAACCTAACTTTACTAGCTTTTACTAGAAGTTACTCCGCAAGCGTACGGGTTCACTGTAGTATCAGCAAGTATAGTGATCAAGTATATCGTACCCAAGGGAAGGAATGTATGCGAATAGATCCCTGAAGATCTACGCGTCGTAGTTAATATGAGTGTATGTTTTTTGTTTTTGTTTTAAGAAATTAATTTTAATCTAAATTAAACTAATTAAACTAAAGAATGAATGAAACTAATTAATTAAGGGTTGTTTGCAAATATGAATGGGTGATGCTCAGGATATGAATCCCTACGTATACTAACGAAGCCGGTACATAATCAAAATAACCGTGATGTGCAAGAAATAACCTAAGTATAAGATTGTAAGATCGAAAGCTCAAAAATTAAACCCTAATACTTTATCCTATCAATCGACTTCACTAATCCACTAAACAAGTTAATAGATTGTGCTTAATTAAAGAGACCCTAATTTAACTAAGGTGATGCGGTCGTCCTCCCTAGATAAACCGATAGATGAATAAACCCCTTCTAAACCCTCTCATTAAGCCTAATAGTTATTAAAGAGTGATAAGGTCATCCTCTCTCTAACAATTTTTGTACGAAATTCAAAGGTAAATCCGGAATTTATTTTAAGTGTTCATTAATTAAGAGAATTAAAACTAAACACCACATGTTACCTTAATTATGTATCAACATCCTACTTCTACGAGTTCATCATACCCCAAGCATACAGGGGTTTTAGCCTAGCATGGTTTTAGTTATAACGAAAGTAATTAAATAGGCAATGAACGTAAACACGACGATTTGAATTAAATAACTAAAAAAGCATAAACTAGGGTTTATAAGAAAGAAATTCAATCTAAGAAAGAAAATTCAATAAATACTAAATCAAAGATTTCAAGTGTCAAGTATCGAAGAAAGAACGAAAAGAAAATAAAAAACAAACTCTAACTTAGAATTCGTAACGTAAAGACCTCAATCAAAAGTAAAATATGCTTGCTCGAACTCTTGGTGTGCTTCTCTCTCCGAAAACTATCTCTATGCGTAAAGTGGTTGTTAAGTGGTACTGAAAAAGAACTCGGAATGGGTATAAATAGGCAACGGGTCGAACTGGGCTTGCATGGGCTGAAATCCTCGTCTTGCTCGAGTAGAGCTCGAGTAGAGAGTACTCGAGCAAGGGCAACTCGAGTATCAAATTTTTCTAGAACATGAAAAGTACTCGAGCTCCTCAGCTCGAGTAGTAACTACTCGATCGCCACCTGCTCGAGTGCACTACTTGAGTGCTCGAGTAGTGACTACTCGAGCACTTCTTGCTTGAGTATTCAAGTGATACGTTTGCTCGCACGAACTAATACTTTTAGTATTTCTTCCATATCTTCTCATCCGGGCATCCGTTTGAGTCGATTCAAAGTCCTACGAACTCCATTTTTTGCCCTCTATCCATCTATGAGCATCAAAGAGGCAAATTCATTAGTTCATGAAAATATTACTCAATTGACTCTAAATACTCATCGAATTCAATCAAAACATGGGCATTTCGAGCTCTAAAATCTAACAGTTTCACGCCTAATCAACCCCCCCAAACTTACCATGTTGCTTGTCCTCAAGCAACGAAATAATAAGTCAAGTGAAATTGTTAGGAATGAATCAAAGAATCAAATCATGCAAGTAATAGAGTTTCAAGCTTCAACAATCGTTCACACGTACACGAACTTACCCCCTTCTTCATACTCATGCAATAATAATAAGAATCACCAAGATCAAATATGGATGTTCACTCAATGATGTGTTTCACTCCCTCACAAGTGTATATAAATATTAAGGGACTCACTCAATCAATTGATCACACATATCAGCAGCCATAGGCTTGTAAGCACTCTCAACTTCGATCATACTCTAGAAATCAATGTCGAATCAAAAAAGGACTTTTCTCAAGGTTGTAATGTAGGCTATTTGGACAGGTGGAGTAACTATATGGAGCAAGTGACTTAAGTGAATGGAGAATAGAAAACCAAATTTCAATACTTCAAGACGAGGAACAAAATACTTCAAACATCTTCATTCAATACACTTTTCAATTCCTCTACTTTCAATACTTCATTTTTTTTCCTAACTCATTTCACTTTTTAATCACCACACTTTTCTTTTTCTCACACACATTTGAGCTCATTTTTTTCTTATGCTCATTCTCAAATTTTGTTCTTCCCCACAACTCAAAACTTCATCACACCCTTCTTTTATCACAACTCAACCATCATAATTCCATTTCTCAACTCAACTCAATCCCTCCCCATTCACACTTTTCCTATTCTCCACTCAAATTGGGACAAAAAGAGTTTAAGAATTTGGATTAGTTTAAATGTGCTCTCAAATAAAAGGCTCAGGCTCAAAAGGGCTCACAAGTGATACATGTCATTGGTAGGCTTATTTTGGCTAAGTGACTCAACAAATCAAAGATGACCTAAGATCACATTCGGCATATTAAAATAGACACAATCAAGAAGCAAGAGTATTCACAACTTCTAGCATCCTCTATGGTGATGATCCACTCACAAACGAAGAGATCAAATCATGCATCTTAATCTCAAAAGGCTCAAATCTCACGGCTTTCACATCCATGCTAGTCCTAGTGAATTCTCACTCTCATCACACAAGTACTCAAAAGGAAAATTCGTAAGTATACTAGTTCCCTCTCAAAGCAACTCTAACTCCTACACTCACACAATAGACTCTTAACTCAACTTCACAATTCACCCCTACTCATAAAATCATACTCAAGGATAGCAATCAACAAGCATAAGAGAATTGATAGGCATGAAATATGTAGTAGCACATCAAAGCATTATCAGCTCAAGGAACATCTCAAGGCCCAATATATAACCCAACTCAACTCAAAGAGAGGGTGTGCGCCTGTGCAATGTAACCATAAAACATATAAAAACTCCACCCCCCAAACTTCGACCTTGTGAAGCGGTTTAAGTTTGGGGTTGTGGGTTACCTCATCTAAATAATTCAAGTTTCTCTCAACAACTTGGCACACTCCCTTGTCTCGAGTTGGTCTCTTCAATCTGAATAACTCCATGATACATTTACTCCCTCGAGACAATCCTACAAGCAACTCACTCAAATACGAGGTTAAAACATACTACTCCAAACAACACCCTAATAACATAAAACTCTCAAAGGCAAATAAAAATGGGGTGCCTCCCATTCAGCGTTATTTTTAAGGTCCTAATGCCGGACCGAACTCAAAGGAGTTTATGGGACATGATACTCAAAATTACCTCCCTTACTCTCATAAGAGAAGATGTCTAAGTTTTTCGCTCGCTTCCCATCCTCCTTCTTCACAGCGGACGGTGGTTTCACTTTTTTCTTTCTCGCTCTCCACGGATGTACCCACTTCTTGGATTTTTTCTTCTTAACCTCAACTCCTCATTTCCTCTCCAACTGGGCCACGTCCACACTTTTCAGCTCTCCATCTCTCAACTCCTTGCCTTTATCCCTATCAAAATAATCAAAATCATAATGCTAATGGGTTAAATCATTGAGTGAAGGACTATCAAAATCATGACTATAAGAAAGGTGAGGAATAGGAGGTGTGTCTTCAACACAAGGATCAATGGAATCAATGGAATAACAGCTCTCATCCTCCTTCGGGTGTTTCATGGCCTCATATAGGGAAATTTTCACCTCTTGATCATCAACTTTCAACGTGATCTTCCCATTCACCACATCTAACACCATCCCTGCCGTAGCTAAGAAATGCCTTCCCAAAATTAGAGGTACATGCTCACCTTCCTCCATGTCGAGCACTACAAAATCGGCTGGAAAAATATGGTCTCCAACTTTTACGAGGACATCTTCAACCACACCTTGAGGTCGAGTAATTGACCGGTCGACTAGTTGAAGCATCATCATTATCGGCTGAAGTTCTCCACCTTCCAATTTCTTGAATAACGACAAGGGCATAAGATTAATGCTCGCTCCAAGGTCGCACAATGCTCCCTTCTTGACTCCATTCCCAATATCACATAAGATAGTGAAACTCCCGGGATCTTTCAACTTCGGAGGAAGCGCCTTGTGCACTAATGCACTCACCTCATGGTTCAACTACACCAACTTGGGCTCATCAACTCTCCTTCCCTTCGCTATCAAGTCCTTCAGGAACTTGGCATAATTAGGCATCTGTTCCAAAGCATCATAAAAAGGAATGTTAATATGCAACTTTTTAAACACATCAAGGAATTTAACAAACTTCTCATCTAACTTCTTTTTCATAAAGCGCTGCGGATATGGGACGGGTATCACCGATTTGGGTACCCCTCATTCGTCTCGCTCGGTCTCCTTCACATTCTTCCTTGCTTCCTTTGCTTTCTTCCACTTTGGGACTCTCTCAATCTCCTCAATGTCTTCCTCTTCAGGTTCTTTGCTCTTTTGAATGCTTTCACCCTCAACCCATTTCTCAACTCCTATCTCCTCAATCTCATCTCTAACTTCATCAGGCTTTTCTCCTTCTATCTCAACCTCTCCTTGGGGCGTCTCTGAGTCAGCAGGCATCTGAGGACCATCATATTTGGTTCCACTTCTTAGCTGGATCACCTTGCATTGCTCTTTAGGGTTCCCCTCCGGCATAGAAGGATATTTACCCGGCTCTCTACCCAATAATTTTGCTATCTGACTAATCTGATACTCCATCGAATTGAACCGCCTATTGTTCTCTTGCTGAATTCTATTCAGCTCCACATCTCTCTTCTGGAGTTCTTGATCATGCTGATCGTCTTTCTTGTGTAACTCTTTCACATCATACTCCAATGAAGACAATCTTTTACTTCCTTCTTCTACCTTCTGGAGGATCGCTCGCAACATCTCTTCGGTCGAGGAACCGCCTTCACCACCTGGGGGCTTTGAACCTGGATCAACACCTGGAAGAACTGTGATTCCAGCCTTCGGATTAGCATATGAGAAATTTTTGTTCTTCCTCCATTGGTTCTGAGGAGGCTGTTGTCCTCCTTGATAGCCTTGGTTATTTCTCCACTGATTCTGAGGAGGCTGTGGACCTGGTGGTACAAACGGTTGCCCATAAGTTGGTCGCCCTTGATAATTTCTACCTTGGTAGCCATTCTGATTGTAATAAGGGACTCCTATATAGTTGGCTACCTCTTGCTGACCTGTGGGCTGGTCCACTTTTTCACTCACTACCGTATTCCCTCCAACCAGATTTTGTCCCATCTCGAGGTTACTTATCTTCTCCATCATCGCCATCAATAGCTTCCCCGTTCCCTCATTCTCCTCCAATTGATATGCTCTCTAAAATTTTGGGTCCTCGTTCCATTGCCCGGCATTCTTAACTATGTTATCAACAATCTCTCTACACCTAGTTGTACAACTGTTCAGGAATGCTGCACTAGCACATGCGTCAAGTTGATATTGACCCGCCTTGTTGGCTCCACAGTAGAAGAAAACCATGACATCTCCCTCGTTGTACCCGTGCTGTGGGCACTCAATGAGCATGTTAGAGTGTCTCTCTCAAGCTTGACGTAAGTCCTCTCCTGGCTTCTACTTGAAAGATGAGATCTCTAGCCTTGCTTTGATCATTCTAGACGGAGGGTAAAATTGCTCGAGGAACAGACGCTTGAGCTCGGCCCATGTGGTTACACCTCCCCGTGGGAGCGTGTTATCATACCACTCCTTTGCTATTCCCGTTAAAGAGCATCTTCAGACATGCCGTTATAATTGAAAGTCGAGGCAATCATCAGAAAACTCCTCAGATGAGTATGAGGATTCTCCTTCCCGACCTCCCCCTTGAATTGATTCTCAGTAAGTAGCTTCAGGATTCCTGGGGAAATTGAGAAGTTGTTTGCCTCTACTGGAGGCAATGCCACTCCATTGTAATACCGTTGCGGCTGTGCCGCAAACCTTCCTCGGATTGCTACACCGTGGTTAGCGTTCTGAGGAACGTGTTGAGGATAAATTGGTGGTATAGGTGCTCTGCGGGACTGGGGGTGGGTTATAAGCAGGTTGTGGTTAGTATGGTGGATAAGGATAGGGTGGATATGGGTAATGGTGGGTAGATTGGGTTATGCTGTTGGTAGACAGGGTTGTTGAACGGGTTGTTCGTGTGAATGTTCTGGCTTTAGTTTTGGGTTTAAGTTTGTGCAGAGTTGTTCTGGTTTTGCGGGTTCGGGTGTAGGTTCTGAGTTTCCCCTACGGGCACTTGCTTGTTATTGCTCTCAACTCCATCCGCCCGTTCCACTATATCATTGTACTCTGCAGCAGCTTTGTCTAAATTCCCAATTCCATCCAAATTCATGTTATCTCCACCTGCAGTGTTCATCCTTCTTAAGAAGGCTCGGTTTCTTCTTGCTATTGTCTCAGGGTCAAGCTGTATTCTCTCCTCGCTCGTATCTCCTTGCGAAAGTGTTTTCATAAACCTGAAACACTAAAAGTAGAATCAAAATGTAACTGCCGATCACGTAAGAATTAAACAAAAAAATAAAGCACTCACTACTAACTATTAAGCTATCTCCAAGTCCTACTCAAATGATATACATTACCATCCCCGGCAACGGCGTCATTGACTTAAATCGAACTTTACTAGCTTTTACTAGAAGTTACTCCGCAAGTGTATGGGTTCACTGTAGTATCAGCAAGTATCGTGACCAAGTATATCGTACCCAATGGAAGGAATGTATGTAAATAGACCCCTGAAGATCTACGCGTCGTAGTTAATATGAGTGTATGTTTTTGGTTTTTTTTTAAGAAATTAATTCTAATCTAAATTAAACTAATTAAACTAAAGAATGAATGAAACTAATTAACTAAGGTTTGTTTGCAAATATGAATGGGTGATGCTTAGGATAGGAATCTCTACGTATACTAACAGAGCCGGTACATAATCAAAATAACCGTGATGTGTAAGAAATAACCTAAGTATAAGATTGTAAGATGGAAAGCTCAAGAATTAAACCCTAATACTTTATCCTATCAATCGACTTCATTAATCCACTAAACAAGTTAATAGATTGTGCTTAATTAAAGAGACCCTAATTTAACTAAGGTGATGCGGTCGTCCTCCCTAGATAAACTGGTAGATGAATAAACCCCTTCTAAACCCTCTCGTTAAGCCTAATAGTTATTAAAGAGTGATAAGGTCGTCCTCTCTCTAACAATTTTCGTACGAAATTCAAAGGTAAATCCGAAATTTATTTTAAGCGTTCATTAATTAAGAGAATTAAAACTAAACATCACGTGTTACCTTAATTATGTACCAACATCCTACTTCTACGAGTTCATCCTACCCCAAGCATACAAGGGTTTTAGCCTAGCATGGTTTTAGTTATAACGAAAGTAATTAAATAGGAAATGAACGTAAACATGACGATTTGAATTAAATAACTAAAAAAACATAAACTAGGGTTTATAAGAAAGAAATTAAATCTAAGAACGAAAATTCAATAAATACTAAATCAAAGGTTTCAAGTGTCAAGTATCGAAGAAAGAACGAAAAGAAAATAAAAAACAATCTCTAACTAAGAATTCGTAACGTAAAAACCTCAATCAAAAGTAAAATATGCTTGCTCGAACTCTTGGTGTGCTTCTCTCTCCGAAAACTATCTCTATGCGTAAAGTAGTTGTTAATTGGTACTGAAAAACAAACTCGGAATGGGTACAAATAGACAACGAGTCGAACTGGGCTTGCATGGGCCGAAATCCTTGTCTTGCTCGAGTAGAGCTCGAGTAGAGAGTACTCGAGCAAGGGCAACTCGAGTATCAAATTTGTCCAGAATATGAAAAGTACTCGAGCTCCTCAGCTCGAGTAGTAACTACTCGACCGCCACCTGCTCGAGTGCTGACTACTCGAGCACTTCTTGCTTGAGTATTCAAGTGATACTTTTGCTCGCATGAACTAATATTTTTCGTATTTCTCCCATATCTTCTCATCCGGGCATCCGTTTAAATCGATTAAAAGTCCTATGAACTCCATTTTTCGCCCTCTATCCATCTATGAGCATCAAATAAACAAATTCATTAGTTCATGAAAATATTACTCAATTTACTCAAAATACTCATCGAATTCAATCAAAATATGGGCATTTCGAGCTCTAAAATCTAACAATTTCATGTCTAATCACACTACAAGGATGAAGCTATTGGTGAATCGCAAATGAGTATCCGGAACTTTCAGACTCGATTCTGATGCAAATTCAAATGCTAGCATGCTTGTATGCACATTGTATAAAACTTGACTTCGAATGAATGAATGACTTTTCCGAATTGAATATTATATTAACTTTCCGTAGTGAATGCAAATGACAAATGTGGGGGGTCTATTTATAGATTTCCAAGGATCGTAGGTAATAGTTGCGACTCTTCATTATAAACATTGTTTTTCCAAAAGTCATAACTCTTGGAAATAAACAACTATTCACCAAAAGGTATATCTCTTAAAGACACAACCTTTGGAATGGTTTTATCAAAAGACACGACACTTCATGTCAATAAGTCACAATCTTTCACTATTACCTTTATAAATACATTCATCAATGTATTTATCCACATATTAAATGACATTAATTTCTCATTCACCCTAAATTTGGTTTTGAGAAACCGAACCAACCAACTCCATTTACGCAAAATGGATAATTAAATTGGCACTTCATATTTAATCAAATATGGTCAAAACTAATATTATCCAACAATCCCCCACATGAATGAAATTAATGCATGTGACACCCTAAGAAAGGTCCGATGAACCGATATTGCATCGGGATAGGTAGCGACTGGCTTTGAACCTTCCTTAGTAAGATGGCATCGAATTTACTTGTCACTTAGTGAACATGATGTCTTGAACTGGTTGGCTTTTTATGTAAACCAAGACAATAACATATACACAACCACAATTCTAATACCCTTTGATTCTCACGTTGTTGTCCATTTCGGCCCTGGACCGTATCTTGGATTCATAAGTGTGTACTAAATTTCTCTCAGTCAGAAGTTGCCCCACTTCAACGCTTATATAGGTGATCTTCTATCAAGGGTAACCTACAATACCCCACCCTTGGGATATATGAATCATTAAAAGTTATTAAACTTAATCTTACCACACATCAGCAGGTTTTGTTGCACCTAAAGGCGCAAAGTTGCACTTGAAAGGGTTCGAGAATGGGTTGCAAAAGTTTTTCAAGTGCATAACTGAGTGCTTCATAACTTAGTTGTCTCATTGAACCAAGTTCTTGGGATCCTCCAGTCATCATGGCTGAGTTACCGCTATGAACACTCTTTTATGTGTGGGTTTTAACCTCATTCCCCTTACCCGTAATCCTAAAAAATATCTCATTTTTTAACCGGACGGGTTATTATCTCAATGCAATCATCATTGCATATTTTTAGAAGATTTTAATGACACTGCTCCCCCCACATTTCTAGTGATGGTCATGGAGTTTGTGTCTAAATCCAGTTCGCTTTTGTGTATATTTCCAATACATCTGGATATTTCCATACAAAATTCCACGTCAGGAATTTTTCGATTTGTTCAACTAACATCGATAAGCACACTACCAGTGCTTCGATCTTTAAGGTCACCCCACACTTTAAGATAATTGTAGGATCACTTTATCCTCACACTTTACGCAAATATATCTCCTTGTGTGGTGACTATTCATGAACGGGTTTGAACAAATCCACGTGTGGAAACTTTTCCACTAGCTTTTTTGGCCACTGCCTCTTGGTTTTTCATTTAGCTTTAAGGTCACGCCTTAACTAAATCACCTCACATTCCGAATGTATATCATGGAGAGACCTCTTTTCCCCCATATTCGAATGTATTTATGATGAGAATTTATCTTCCATATTCGTTCGAATTGTCCGTCCTTTTCATTTAATATTTCATCAAATATTAATTTGGACACAATCTTGAAATAAATCAGAAAACCAAATGTTTGAAGTCACACTCCAAGTCCAAAATTTAATCTTGGTCAAATACCAAATTAAATTCCATTTTCAGTGTGGCCGTAATTGCCACCTTTGACTCAATAATTCTCCATTAAATTATACGAGTCAAATTCTTGTGAATTAAATTCACATCGCTTGTGCACTCTAGCACAATTTCAAATGAGGCCTTAATGCCATCATTTATTCGCGAGCAATTCTCAAGCGAATTATAAAACTCAAATCTTTTGGACTAAATTCAAAAACAACTTTGTGCTCTCAAGCACAATGTATTTGATCCCAAATCAAATTTTAATTTGATGTCAAGGGATCCAAATATATGGAACAATATCCATAACATTACCCGGCCCAAAATTCAATCAATTTTGGCCAACTCATTTTTTTAAATGGCCCAATAGCTTCCAGCCCAATAATTCAGGCTCAGCATATGACAAGCCTAATTAACCACCAGTTTGGTCAAATGAAATTATTGTGGTCTAATATTAATATTCTACTTTCCCAGCAATTCATAAGGCCCAATTCATTAATTTGGTTCAATTACTTAGTAAGAGGAAAAGTATACACAACTATACGGCCCAATAATGTATTCAAAGTCCCAAATCATATTAGTAGAGGCCCATATTAATTCATATTGCCCTTTAATTCACCAAAATGTGAACTGAGATTCCTTTTTCCAGAACTTCACATGGCCTATTTATTTAATTCACCAATAGATTCTTGAACCATCGTGTGCATTCGGCGGAAGGAAGAAGGACATCCTTCCTTCAGGAAAGACACGACCAATGCTGTCGTTGCGTCTGATAAGGGCGCGGCGTGCATTTTCTAGATCCGAGCACAGTCGCTAAATCTGGAAGGAAGCATCCACTGGATTGTACGGACGACAGCCATGTACCATCCCATCACTGCCGATCGACCGAGCCCCGCCACGACTCTCCGTTGTTGGCAGCAACACGTATTGCAGTCAGTGTCGCCCAGCCGTCTCCAATTCAACACGTCCATTCGTAAAAGACCAAACTGCATCTTAGCCCAAATTCACCAGATCTGGAATGACACAACATTGTTGATGGTGCAACCACCACTGTTGACGGCCATGGTCCAGATGCGCCGCTGCCATCTACAATGACCACTGTTGACGGCCATGATCCACACTGTTACTGCAGTCCATGGTGCATCACCGGACCACATATCGCGCAATTCGACGCTTCTGTTCGAGAAAGAGCATGAGGCATCATTCTCGCTTCTTAAATCACGCGAACATAATTTGATTAATGCCCTTTTCTTCCAAATCACAGTGAATAACTCCACCAGTTATCAAACACTTGAATGTTTTCAACATTACTTTGTTCGATTCTCAACATCAACAGTTGATTAGTTCCGATGATCGGAAAGATTCAATTTTCCTACCCAATTTTATTCGGTAACAAAAAATTTCAGGAAAAATCAATTACAAAATGGGCAATGCTATTCACCCACCTAAAAATGCTTTGTTCTCCCACCTCTTTTTTTTTAATAAGAATATATTTAATAAAAATGACTAATATATATATATATCCTTCATAAAAAAGATAAACATTAAATTTATTAAACGTCCACGTTTTCAACACTCTGCCCAAAATCTCATAATTCAAGCAATTTTTTCTATTTTTTCACACACACAATTACACCATTAAAAAAAAGGACAAAAAAAAGATATGATCATAAAAATATAAGCCATAGAGATTCAATTTAATGAGATTAAACTATTATTATTTTCTTTATATTGATACACCTTGAAAATGAAAGAAATAAAGAAAGAAAATGAGGTTGGTGATGGTGGTTCGTGGGGTCGGCACTGTAAAAAAAAAAAAAAAAAAGTTAGTGTGCTATTTTTTTAATTTTAAATTGATGGATGTGTATATTTAGTGAATAATCTAATTATTATATTAAGGTATAATTGTAAATTTTAAAGGAGTACATTAAGCAAAATAAAAAAATAAGTAAAATATATAGTGGATTAATTTAGTAGTGGGTGAACAAAGTATTTGTGTGGGTGTTAATAGCCGCGCCCTTACAAAATTAAATTCACAAAGGAATTATCAATTAAACTTTCCTGACAAATACGAGTAAAATTCTTGTCATTCTTTTGTTGTTGTTTCCAATAAGCCATCATTGAATGCACACGAAAATAACGTCTTACGATTGTTGGAAAAATTAGGAGAAATGATGTGGTGTGTGTAGACGAAGATGACTTATGCAAGACACAGACTTAATACGAAAGTCAAGGCACGCGTTTAACTCGCGCTCCGTAAGACGTTATTGCCCCGTACACTGGTGCAATACGGCTCATGACAACCGCCCCCAAGATACAACGACTTTAGAGCTTTCCGCCCGCTGCACTACAAGGCGGAAGCTATCGGCGAATCGCAAATGAGTATCCAGAACTTTCAGACTCGATTCTAATGCAAATTCAAATGCTAGCATGCTTGTATGCACATTGTATGAAACTTGACTTCGAATTAATGAATGACTATTCCGAAGTGAATATTATTAACTTTCTGTAGTGAATGCAAACGACAAATGTGGGGGGTCTATTTATAGATTTTCAAGGTTTGTAGGTAATAGTTGCGACTCTTCACTATAAACATTATTTTTCCAAAAGTCATTACTCTTGGAAATAAGACTCTATTCACCAAAAGATATATCTCTTAAAGACACAACCTTTGGAATAGTTTTATCAAAAGACACGACACTTCATGTCTATAAGTCACAATCTTTCACTATTACCTTTATAAATACATTTATCAATGTATTTATCCACATATTAAATGACATTAATTTCTCATTCACCCTAAATTTGGTTTTGGAAAACTGAACCAACCAAATCCATTTACGCAAAATGGATAGTTAAATTGTCACTTAATATTTAATCAAATAAGGACAAAACCAATATTTTCCAATGATGATTGCATTGAGACAAAAATATGGCCTGTTAAAGATGAGATATTTTAGGGGATTATGGGTAACGGGAATGAAGTTAAAATCCACACATAAAAGGGTGTTCATAGCGGTAACTCAACCATGATGACTGGAGGATCCCAAGAACTTGGTTCAATGAGACAACTAAGTTATGAAGCACTCAATTATGCACTTGGAAAACTTTTGGCTACCCTTTCTCGAATCCCTTCAAGTGCAACTCTGCGCCTTCAGGTGCAGCAAAACCTGCTGACGTGTGGTAAAGTTAAGTTTAACAGCTTTTAATGATTCCTATATATTCCAAGGGTGGAGTATTGCAGGGTACCCTTGATAGGAGATCGCCTATATAAGCGTTGAAGTGGGGTCACTACTGATTGAGAGAAATTCAGTACACGCTTATGAATCCAAGATACGGTCCATGGCCAAAATGGACAACAAGGTGAGAACAAAAGGGTATCAGAATTGTTGCTGTGTATATGTCATTGTCTTAGTTTACACAAAAAGCCGACCAGTTCAAGACATCATGTTCACTGAGTGGCGAATAAATCTGATGACATCTTACTAGGGAAGGTTCAAAGCCAGTCGCTACCTATCCCGATGAAATACCGGTTCGTAGGAACTTTCTCAGAGTGTCACATGCATTAATTTCATTCATTTGGGGAATTGTTGGAAAATATGGTTTTGACCATATTTGATTAAACATTAAGTGACAGTTTATTTATCCATTTTGCATAAATTGATTTGGTTGGTTCGATTTCTCAAAACCAATTTAAGGTGAATTAGATATTAATATCATTTAGTATGTGGATAAATAAATTGATGAATGTATTTATAAAGGTAATAGTGAAAGATTGTGACTTATAGACATGAAGTGTCGTATCTTTTGATAAAATTATTCCAAAGGTTGTGTCTTTAAGATATATACCTTTTGGTGAATAGTTGTTTATTTCCAAGAGTTAAGACTTTTGGAAAAATAATATTTATAGTGAAGAGTCGCAACTATTACCTACGACCCTTGGAAATCTATAAATAGACCCCTCCCCCAGCATTTGTCGTTTGTATTCATTCGAAAAATTAATTATTTCGTTCAAAAAATTATTTTCATTCACATTGAAATTTGAGTAAATTATCAAGTGCATACAAGCATTGGTAGTCCTGCATTAGAATCGAGTCTGAAAGTTTCGGATACTCATTTGCGATTCGCCGATAGCTTCCGCTTCGTAGTGCAGCGGGCGGAAGGCTTTAAAGTCGTTGTATCTGTGGGATGGTTTCCATGAGCCATATTGCACCAGTGTATGGGGCAATAACGTCTTACGGAGAGCGAGTCAAACTCGTGTCTCGACTTTTGAAATAAGTCCGTGTCTTGAATTAACTAAGTCATCTTCATCTACCACACCTAATTACCTAATTTTTTTCAACAAGAAATTGTGTATATAGCTTGTTTTAATTCCTATGTCACTTATTAGCCGTATCACTCTGTTATTATCGGGAGGTATGATCTTGACACAACAAATAATTAATTTAAAACTTAAAATAAGATGTAAAATGATGTAAACGTAAAATATGACACTAGTTGAACACATATTCGGCATGCAAATTATAAAATAAATATATGTAGACAATTTCTCAAGTATTACACTCATATCTTTAAGCCTTCTTGGTGGTATTGGCAGTTTCTAAGTCATGATAATGTACAGACTCAAATTTGTTTCCCTGTAGATCCCATTTTGTAGAGAGGCCCGGAAAAAACTTTGCAACAACATTTATTATCTAATTTCGTCTTGAAAATTCTTTTTACTCCAACTTTACGAGGAATATGAAATTCGGTACGAGAACATTCCAAATTCATATTTTTGTTTAGACCCTTTTTAAGGTTTGTGTGGCATCTCCAAGTTGTAAATCTCATTCTACTCCTATATATTTTAAAAAATGAATTTGTTGCTTCTGTGGAAGCAAAGGTCATGTCCCTGATTTTATTGTCCTCTAAAGGAACATCATCTTTACTGATGGAGCCAGTATCCTCTTTCAACTCGCCTTCTAAACCCATGTGTGTCTTAGGCGAAGAACTATCAACTTCCATATCTTCAAATTCAATGTCTGGAAATATTATCGATGCGTTCTAAATGGTAACTATACGAGAAATTGAGAAAATATTTCAACGAATAACAAAATATTCCAACTCAATTCAAAATAGTCTAAAAAATAACTATTTTCTACTTGGAAAAAAATTATACAACACTTATTTATTGCCTAGTAGTTCATGCCCCCCAAGTAATTTCGAAAACCAATTATCTCCATATGTTAATCTGTTGCAATTCTATGCGTCCATTTATGTTCTCTAATGTCAATAAATTGAATCCTAACTTCAAAACTAAAATTTAATTTCAAAGTTCTTTTAGGCATTTTATCAAACACATTAAGAGCATAAATTTATGTAAAAACAATTTTATCATATTTTTCTAAAATTTGAGAGATCATAGCTGCGAAACGTAAGAATACAAGTTAATTTTACCTTCCCATGATATTTCAGCTGGTAACAAAATAATGTGTTACTAGTTGGTACCACCTTGAATTTCGCGGATTGAAAAAAAAATTGTTATTATTATTTTAAATTATAATTTTTTTTAATATCTTGTAATTTCGATTTAAATTAAAATTGTAATCATAATTCAACAAATAATAAAAAAATACTAAATATGAATAAATAGAAAATTTAAAAAATATTAACTAATTCACACATTCAATATCAAATTAGTATAACACAATATTACTTAACATTACCGTTGTTGTGTAATTGCATGTCCAGTTTTCCCCCATGGTATGAAGATAAAATAACAATCGAACACAGAAATTTAACTCTAAAGATAGAATCACACATTTCACATCTAAAGGTAACATTTGACAAAAAAGATGTCATAATTTAAAAATATATATATTGTGTAGATGTTTGTGTGGGAACAATTGATTAATGTGTTGATATTTATAATACACAATTCAACAATAAGAACTGACCTTTAAGCGCCAATCTTATATTTTTTTTTTAAATTCAATTTCACTTCTAAACATTTCACATATACAGATATTTTGCAAAAATTAGTTAAAAAAATCGAAATCCTATTCTACAAAATAATATCTATATTTTACAGTTTCAAATTCTATTTTGCAGGAAGAATTTTATCCAAAAAAGAAAAAAATTGTGTTACAATTTATTATTGATGGTAAGATATTATATTTGGTGGCAATTTTTTTTTTTTTTTTGTAATCATATGTTATTCCGGTGACAATATCTTTTAAAAAATATTTCAATTCCTTGCTACAAATGTCACATCTATTAATATTTAGTAAAAATAAATTCCAAAAATATCAAAGAAAAGAAATTATTTGATCTATTTGCATTAATTTAATGTTTAACTCTTGCATTAATTTAATGTTTAAAATAATATTCCATATTATACGTAGATATTATATTTTCATTGATTAAAATATATTCAGATTTACTGTATTTTAGAGTAAGATACTTTTTAAAGTTATAATACTTAAGTTGTTAGTAAAAAAATTTAATGTCTTTTTTTTTTCTTTTTGGCCAACACTATAATTTTTATCCATAAAAAAACTTATTCCGCATATTAATATATATATATATATATATATATATATATATATATATATATATATATATATATTAGTTATATAACATATAACGATCTTTTACTTATTTATCATTTACAATTCTATTTTGATATGTGTATATCTTATTATACTATATTTCCAAACCTCTCCAAGATGATGTGTCAGCACCACATTTCTCTTAAAGTGACGTGACACCTCTCAAATCATTTTATTTCAAAATTCTGCATTCTCCTTAAAAGTTATTTTAGGTATATTTTAAATCATATTAAAACTTAATCTACACCATGAGTTTTATACTTTTAATCTCAACCGTACATTTCATTTTACATTTTCTATAAATGTCAAATCTCACTTTAGTTTTCATTCGGATTTACAACCCTAATCATCTTCTCTTCTCTTTATTTTCTCATTCATTGTTTTATTTTTCTTTATAGGTATAATATTGTTTTTTTCTCCTCTTCTTCTCTCACGATGTCGTCTCTCTTCTCGCAGGTTATTCACGAACCGCCGCCTCCTCATGGATTTTTCCCTCGAATCACCGCGGCCTTAAACCGCATCGGAATACCGCACACCACCACATCGGGTAAGAGATCAATTTTATTTTAATCTAATTGAATCGTCATTTTTTTTTCTTGCATAAATATGGATAAATGCTTGGTATGACGATCCAAACCCGGAGCATCACCGTAACAAAAACAGTCTCACGGCCCCAGTTTATTGGGATATTTTGGAAATCGACGGATGTAATTTTTTATTTTTTTTTTGTTTTTTTATGAATTAATTATTTGTAAAATTTAGAGTTGTTACTACTGAGTTGTTATTTCTTTATAGTATACTATAAATCTTAATAAAATTTAATTAGTGTAAACAAAATATTTATGTATAATATGAAATATTCTTTTAAACAATAATGTAATGCAAGCAATTCTTTTTTCATTGTTGGATGATTTTTTTTTTTTTGTTTTTTAGGATTTTTTTTTTTGCAACATATTGATATATGTGAAATTTGTAGGAGAGAATTCGAAATATTTTGGAAAAGATATTTTTACCGAAATAGCGTATGATACTAAAAAAATCTTGCAACCAACTTGCCTTCAATAATAGATTGTAATACAAAAGTTTATTTTTAGATAAAATTATACGGCCAAAATAGATTATTAATTGCAAAATACAGATATTCTTTTATAAACTAGGATTTTGATTTTTTTTAAAATATTTTTTTACATACAAATATTAAAAGAGTATTGTAATTGATAAATAAGTAAAAGATTGTTAAATCTTATATAATTAATGTATATATTTTTTCTTAAAATATGTGGAATAAATTTTTATGGGTTAGTAATTATAGTGATGACAAAAAAGAAACTTTTTTTACTAATGAAAATAAAATATTTACGCATAATATGAAATATTATTTTAAACATTATATTAATGCAAGCAAATATTTTTTCATGGTTGAATAATTTCTCTTCTTAGATATTTTGGAAGTTATTTTTGCAAAATATTGATAGATGTGGATTTTTTCTAGGAGAGAGTTGAAATATTTCACAAAAGATATTGTCACCGAAATAGTGTATGATACCAAAAAAATTACTGTCACCAAATATAATATCTTGCATTTAATAAACAAAATATCTATGTAAAATATGAAATATAATTTTAAACATTATATTAATGCAAGCATATCTTTTTTCACAGTTGAACAATGTCTTTGCTTAGATATTTATGAAAGTTATTTTTGTAAAGTATTGATAGATGTGAAATTTGTAGGAGGAAATTGAAATATTTAAGAAAAAAGATATTGTCACCGAAATAGTGTATGATACCAAAAAAAATAAAAATAAATTGTCATTAAATATAATATCTTGCCTTGAATAATAGATTGTAATACAAAAGCTTATTTTTGGATAAAATTTTACCGCCAAAATAAACCATAAACTGTAAAATACATATATTCTTTTTTAGACTATGATTTCGATTTTTCTTTTATATTGTTTTAACATGAAAATATTAAATTAGTATTGTAAATGATAAATAAGTAAAAGAATGTTATATAATTAATGTATATTTCTAAAAAAAAATATGTGGAATAAATTTTTCATGGTTAAAAAATTATAGTGTTGGCCAAAAAGAACACTAAGTTTCTTTACTATCAATTTAAGTATTATTACTTTAAAAAATATCTTACTCTAAAATACAATAATTATGAATATATTTTAATCAATGGAAATAAAATATTTACGTATAATAAGATTATTCTAAACATTAAATTAATGCAAAAAAATCTTTTTTCACAGTTGAACGATTTCTTTTTTTAGATATTTTTGGAATTTATTTTTGCAAAATCTTGATAGATGTGAAATTTGTAGAAGTAAATTAAAATATTTCGGAAAATATATTGTCACTGAGATATCATATGATTCCCAAAAAATATTATCACCATGTAATATTTTACCATCAATAACAGATTGTAACACACACATTTTATAATAAAATTATAACTGCAAAATACAATTTGAAACTGTAAAAAATTTCAGACCGCGAAATTCGCGGGGGTACACACTAGTTAAAATAATATAAAGAAAAATAGAAATCCTAATATATAAAAGAATATATGTACTTTATAGTTTAATAGTCTATTTTGGTGGCATAATTTTATCCAAAAACATAATTTTGTATTATAATCTATGATTGAAGGCAAAATATTATATTTTATGGCAATTTTTTTATATCATAACTATTTCGGTGACAATATCTTTTCTTAAATATTCCATCTCCCTCCTACAAATTTAACATCTATCAATATTTTACAAAAATAACTTCCAAAAATATCTTAAAAGAGATATCGTTCAACAGTGAAAAAAGATCTACTTGCATTAATATAATATTTAAAATAATATTTCATATTTTACGTAAATATTTTGTTTACCCATTGATTAAAATATATTCAGATTTATTGTATTTTAGAGTAAGATACTTTTTAAAGTTGTAATACTTAAATTGTTGGTAAAGAAATTTAGTGTTTTTTTTTTTTTTTTTTGCCTACACTGTAATTTTATATCCATTAAATTGTTATTCCACATATATTAAGAAAAAATGTATACATTAATTATATAAGATATAACTATTTTTTTTACTTATTTATAAATTACAATACACTTTTAATATTTGTATGTTAAAAATAATATAAAAGAAAAATCAAAATTCTAGTCTTGAAAATAATATATGTATTTTGCAGTTTAATAGTCTATTTTGGCCACATAATTTTATCCAAAAATAAACTTTTGTATTACAATATATCATACACTATTTTGATGACAATATCTTTTCCAAAATATTTCAATTCCCTCCTACAAAAAATTCACATATATTAATATTTTGCAAATATAGCTTCAAAAAATATCTAAAAAGAGAAATCGTTCAACCATGAAAAATATGGTCTCTACATCACCTTTAGGTTACACGCAATACAAAACAAAGAAACATAAAATTTAATAAGATTTTACCAATAACGAACACCTTATTCGAAAAAAAATAATAGTTGGATCAAAATCGTAGGCGTGCGATGTGATAATCTTCTTATTGAAAGAGAAAAAAATTATTAATTGTGGATTCTAAAAAAAAATACTAATGTAAGGATATGAATATGAATATACTTTAGAAACTTACGAATAATTTCTAGATACGCTCGAATGATCTTCAACTCAGATTGATGCACATATAATTTTCTCTTAATGTGCGCCTAATCATCTACATGTGCATAATAAATTGTTTACCTGCAAAAAAAAAAAAGAAAAAAAAAAGGAGGGATATGATCTATACAAAAAATTATAGAAATAATCCAAACATAATCATATTTTTTCACATAGAAGACAACAAATGAGAAAATGAAGAGAAGAGATGAGGATTAGGGTTAAGAATCAGAATGAAAACTAAAGCAGATTCGACATTTATAGAAAATACAAAATGAAATGTATGGTTGAGATTAAAAGTGTAAAATATATGGTATAGATTAAGTTTTAAGAAGATTTAAAACATGCCTAAAATAACTTTTAAGGAGAATGCAGGATTTTGAAATGAAATAATTTGAGAGGTGCCACATCACCCTAAGAATAAGGTGATGCTGACACATCATTTGAAGAGGTTTAAAAATA
The DNA here is from genome assembly GCA_947034835.1 of Ballota nigra. Classification (NCBI taxonomy): domain Eukaryota; kingdom Viridiplantae; phylum Streptophyta; class Magnoliopsida; order Lamiales; family Lamiaceae; genus Ballota; species Ballota nigra. The sequence continues at coordinate 92,979,421 of OX344720.1, forward strand.
TATTATAATAAGATGATATTAGTTGGAAGGTATTAGTTATTTCACTAAAAAATATTAATGACTTATGATAAGAAATTAGTTGTAAATTTTTTCGTACTATACCAACTCAAACTAGATTTACTTAAGAGTAAAGGTTTACCGTATAACTCAAAACGGTATTAGTTATTTTTATTATACAATATTGTTATTAAAATAAGTACTTTTTAATGAAACAATTAATATCTTTTAAATATTATATTGTTGCTAGTAAAAATAATTGAATAAGTCTCTTATAAATCAGTTTCATTATACAATTGAAAATTATATTAGTTATTTTTATTATATAGTATTACTATCAAACTAATAATTTATTATAAAAAATAATATTATTAAAAAATACACGTAAAATACATATAAACTTTACGATGAAACTTTTTTATAGTACACTTTATCAAATAGTTCCATCGATCAAAGAAAAAAAACACAACACACATGCAAAGAACCAAAATAATAAAAATATACCAGTTCCACCCGCAATTACTTTTACACTTGTTTTATTTGGACGTCTTATAGATATATTTACACTCCTAAAAAAGAAATAATAATCTCTTACAAAAATCAATAAAGTAACTTTGCTTTATTAAAAATTATTTAATCTCACACTCATTTATTAATTTTTCTTGAAAAAAATAACAGAGTTTAATCAATTCAGAGTCTGAAAATTTGTAAAACAATTAATTTAAGACCTGAAAGATTTTTCCAATCAATTCAGGGCTTGAAAGATTTTTCCTCTCGATTCAGAACCTAAAAAATATATAACTATCGATTCAAGACCTGAAAGATAAAACTATTAATTTAGAAATCACTTATTTTAAGATCGTGTTTGATCTCTAATAATTTCTTGCTATCCGATAATATTTTTATACAATATAATTCTAAAAATATAAAAGATATATTAATTTCACGTGATTGAAAAAATAAAAAACAAAAGAAATAATGAAAAAGAAGTATATAAATAAAATAAGAATATGTATTATAATATGTCAAATATATATTAGTATCCTTCAGGTTTTGGACTTATAGTTTTTTATCTTTTGAATCGATAGGAAAAATCTTTTAACTCTTAAATTGATAGTTTACTATTTTAAGGCTCTGAATCGACAATATTTTGAAAAAAAAAAAATCATTTGTCAGTGTGAAGGAAATATTTGGACTTAGCATAGAAAACAGAAATCAAAGGCAAAACATAATACGTAATATCACAAGTGAACACCAAATGTTGGGTTGTAATACAAAAATCATAGCTTGTCAATATCTCCACATGTGATGCGAGTACACGATGATGCAACGTGCATTTCAATAATGAATGTTTAACACCTTATATAAAGCGGCTGGAAGTCCACAGATCCAGTGTGAATATTACTACCTCCGTCCCGGACGGAGTTCACTTTATCTTCGTGTTTTAGCGAGCGAGTTGTTTATTAGTATTTGAAATGATAAAATAATTTTTAAAGTAGGGTATGATAGATCTACCTTTTCTCTATTACAAAGTAATTTTAAAATTACTTTATCATTTTAAATACTAATAAAAAACTCACTTGCAAAAACACGAGAGGAATAGTAGCCCCGCAATGTGTTGCGGGACGGAGGGAGTACAATTTTTTTATTTAATAAATCTCGATTATAATTAGGCTGAAGTTTTGGACGTATAGGTTTAATTTTAAAAGTAACTTGTACAGACTTTGAGTTTAGATGGAGTAGGTCAAAATTTTAACAATCTGATTAATTCCAAATAATATATATGTACCTCCGTCCGTCGATATATTTAAACGGTAAATACAAGTGTGCTTCTATGGGGAAAAAGAATGAGCCAATCAATTTCCATAGAAATAAAACGCATATAAAGATGTGAAAACTTAGTTAGAAGATAATTGAAAACAGGGAGTAATAGCAAGAGAGAGTATGAACCCTACTTCCGTTGATAGATTACATTATCTTATCCTCAACCATCACTATCAACCCTTTTCTTTTTACATTCTTAAAAAAAAAAAAGTTTCAACAAGTTTCTAAACAAGTTTATTAATAAATCTATATATAGGCTACCAAATATCTTACTATTCATAAGGCTGTTTGTACTACGAAAGCCATGATATTGAATTTAAAAAAAAAAAAAAAAAAAACTTATTTAGCATTGCTTGTTGAAGTCTTGGGAAAGAGGAGTGAAAATAAGATAACATTTTATTTTAAAAAAACTTTTGAATACGAAATTTAAAGGAAAAATAAAAAACAATGTACACGTTGGCTTCTTAAAATAATAGGACTGCAAGACATTTAGGATATGCTTGAAAATTCGGTGAATAATTATTAAAATTACCTATCTTCAAAAGTTATGAGGAAATAATTTTTGAATATAAATGACGGCAAATTATTATAGGAAAATAGTTCATGATAAATTTATCATAATTTTTTTTTAAAGAATCGAATATTTGATCAGGAATATCGTAATTTTATCGGTAGTATCATTAGTCTAGATCGGTGGTATTATATTGTAATTGTTGTAAAAAATTGAACCCAAATTAATGATATCCCTGATGAGATTATCGATAATTCTGGTCAAATATTTGATACTTTAAAACAGTTTTATGATAAACTTATCATAAACCATTTTCATGTAAAACCTACTCATAAATGACTTTCTACTATTTTGTTGAGCCATCCTAACAAAGCTTATATTATTTCCTAAAAGGCAAAGTGTTATATAAAAATAGTTTATGATAAATTTATCATGAGACAATTTTAAAGTATCAAATATTTAATCAGGGTATTAATAATTTCATCAAGAGTATCATTAATCTAGATCAGTGGTATTATATTGTAATTGTTATAAATTTTCTTAAACTCAGATTAATAATAATCCTGATGAACTTTTAGATACTTCTAGTCAAATATGCGATACTTTAAAATAATTTCATGATAAGCTTATCCTAAATCATTTTCATATAAAACCTACTATTCCTAGAGACATAATTCAATCAAAGAAAAAGGATTTTCTTTTGACGTTGTGTTGTGACCATATTTAAGGGTGGTTCGGTACGGTATACCGTGGTTTTTAGTTCATACCGTATACCGTACCGAAAGTATCGGTATATAAAAAATTATACCGTTATCGTACCAAAAATTTCGGTATACCGTAGTTCGGTATATTACCGGTATGATTTTCAGTATACCGTTCTTTGCCAAAATTTTTGTAAAATAAACTACTAATAAATGAAAAAAAAGCATCTTCGAAATCTTAACAAGCGAGAACCGTGGAGAAAAAATATGATTTATATTCTGCAAATAATTCTCAAAGAGAAAATAGATTTCAGATTTACTCCACATATTTTATTACTGTTGTCATGAATTTACTCACTAGACAACAACTGAATAAGACTAAATTCTAGTTTAAATGGAGATTTTCAACGTTCTAGATTCAATATTCGACCACCGGCGTCTTTTTCTTTTTTTAGCGGAATGAGATATCGAGTGACAACCTTTGATTGCGTTAGAGGGTAGGAATTGAAAGAGGTAGGAAAGTGATAAGCATACCTCTTTGTATAAGGATGAACTATGTGTCTATTGTTATATTAATTAAGAAAAATAAGTAGGTTGTGCTCTTTTTAAATAATAAGAATGATTGAGCTTCTACAGATTTAATAAGAAGTCTACCATCTAATCATTTATAATGGTATAATATTAAATATTATTAAAATTATAAATTAATTTTGGTATGTCGGTATTTCGGTATATACCTTGGTATGCCACTCTTCATACCGTTACCGAAATTATCGGTATGGCAACATACCGTACCGAAATTTTTGGTATGACAACATACCGTACCGAAATTTTTGGTATAACAAACTTTTCGGTAAATTCAATATTTTTCGGTACGATAAGCTCGGTATACCGAATTTTTCGATATTTTCCCCAACCCTAACCATATTTATCACGAGAACAAATACGCCCCCACTGTTTTGTATGGTCATCATGGAAAGCTCCTTATACACCCATCATAATGGAAAATACATCCAAATATGGATGATCAGAGAATTCAGAGTAAGAATCCATCCACGGAGCACGTCGGCCACCCCGGGTTGATCATCCCCATCTTTCATACACTCAAGTGGCTAGTAAATATACTCATTTTCGTAGGACCTGCAATAAACATGGGAGAGCTAACAATAAAGGCACAATCTCATCCCCTAACGATCGGATAAGAACAAGTATCATCTAGGTGTCATAAGCCAAGGAATAACCGCACTCCAGTATCAATCAAGCTGCCAAAACTTCATTAGTTCGTACTTTGCACCTGCAGACAACATAATACGGAGGACAGAGCACCTTGCTGCAGGCCCTAAATTTCCTTTTGTACCCCCATGTATACTATATATATAGAGCTATTAAGAGCTCCAAAAGAATGGAATATACACACAAATCATTAAGTCCAGGGCCCAAAAAATCCTGGCAATCCCTCTCGCATTTATCATTTTCTTACTTTATGTAATCATTTATAGCTAATCATTAGAATTTAAGATCATCCATGGCTTTTGTGATCTCATAGCATTTATTTGGTGTTTTTGCCTATTCTTAGCCACATAAAATCCACATTCAATCCCGCTCATATTTAGGCAAACAACACGGCATTTGAAAATATCATTTAACTAGTGCGTATCCTGGAAAAAAAATGTTATTTTTATTTTCAAATTATAAGTATAAATATTTTTTATTTTAAATATCTTGTAATCTCGATATAATATTAAACGTCAATTCGAATTATTAAAAAAAAAATTCAATTCCCTCCTAAACATTTCATGTATACATGTATTTTGAAAAGTATAATATTAAAAAAATTTAAAAAAAAATTGCTAACTTTCAGTGATAATATCTTTTGGGTAGTAAAATTTTGTTCAAAAAAAAAAAAATTAATGTTATAATCTATTATCCATGGTAAGATATAATATTGGATGTCAAGATTATTTGGGAATCTTGTCATCTTTTATGTGACAATATCTTTTGCAAAATATTTCAATATCCTCTTAGAAAATTAACATATATAAATATTTTGCAAAAATATTTATTCCAAAAATATCTATTACTGTATTATACATAGTAAGATATTGCATTTCATGACAATATTTTTTGGTAATAATATGCTATTTCAGTGACAATATCTTTTTTATAGTAATTTTGTCCAAAAAAAATTAATGTTACAATTTATTATCCATGGTGAGATATGGTATTGGATGACAAGATTCTATAGGTATCTTGTCATCTTTTACGTGACAATATCTTTTGCAAAATATTTCAATATCCTCCTACAAAAATTAGCATATATATATGTTTTTGCAAAAATAAATTCTAAAAATATCTAAGTAAAAAAATCGTTGAACTGTGGAAAAAATATATGTTTACATCTTAGAGGACATGACGGCGGCGACGAGACTGTTCAATGGAGGATGACAAACACTAAAAAAGAAGGCGAGAAAAAAAACTATAAAAAATCTGTATCATACCTTCAGTTCAAGACCGCGGTATCCGATGCGGTTTGAGGCGGTGGGAGTAGAGCAGCGAGGCGGCGCCGGTTTGTAAACAATCTGTCAGGAAAGGAATGACAGGGTGAGAAAAGAATAGAGGAGCGGCGGTAGGGGTTCGGGGTCTACATACCTTGGATTTATTCCTATTTTACATATCTGCTTTTGACGCGCTCGACGGAGTCCACGATAGATGCCGCCACTTGAATCACTAGGCTAGGCGGAGAAGTCGCCTGAGATGGATTCGGAGTAGGCACAATGATTGATTAAGTTGGAGCAACGACGGCGCGTAAATAATATTTGTGACAACGATGCCGGCTGTAATAGTGGAGGCGGCGCCAATGATGTCTGCAACGGGAGAGAGAAACAGACGGCGTATTTGAGAGAAAGGGGACGGTGTGTGCGATACTCTTAATAAGAGATTAATAAAACCTAAATATAAAATGAATGGTTTAGATTTAATTTTGTGAGATAAATAGTCGAGATCAAAATTTAAACCAACTTTTAATGAGAGCACAACATTTTGAAATGAATAGATTTGAGACATGTTACATTAGCCTAAGAATAAGGTGATGTTGACACATTATCTTGGAGAGGTTTGAAAATATATTATAATAAGATTTAATTGATCAGTAACCGGCAGTAGTGACGGTTCAATTGAATTACAAATTATTAGAATGTTGAAATATACTCCTTTGTTTTTTTATTTATCTCATTTTATCCATTCACATAAATCAATTTTCTCATTAATTAGAATATCAAAATATTTAAAAGGAGCCCAACAAATAGGCGCCTAGAGTAGCTCTCCAGGACCTAGAATATGAACTAAATCTCACTATAAAAATATATCTTGTACCATTAAGACAAGTGTCATATTTATATTGGGCCAGATCTATCTGACATAGATGACTCTGCCAAGCTTTGTTAACAGGGATTGGACAAAGAACTTTCCTTGACCAATAAATACAACATTTAAGGCTCATAATAAAGAATCACAAACCTTTTAAGTTCAACTCTACGCAAAGACTTGACAAATTATTTAAGTATTTATTATTTTTCTTATTAATTATTCTTTAACATTTAATAATTTTCATTACCATTCATTACTCCAATTATCATTATTTATAATAATAGTTGATATTCAAGCCACATTCGTATATAAATCCATCCTAATATAAACGACTAAGTAACCAAATAGTGAGAAATAATTACTCTAATAATCAGGAATAAAATAAAAGTCATAAAAAAGGTCGACTAAAGTGAAATATATAACCGATAAAGCGTGGAGGTATCGGATGTTTTGGCTATTGCGTTGGGAATTGCAACCATGTGAAAGTAGTTTGCAACAAAAGTTCAAGTCCCACACAACCACCGACCCACCACCACCACCCACCACATCCAAAAAGAAAACAAAAAATTAAAATAAATACCAAGTCTCATAGGCATGTAATGCATGAATTTAACGTTCTTGAGGCATATTAACTTCTACATGTTATTTATATCAGGGTGACTGTGTCATTTTAAATTTTTAATAAAATCTAATCGGCACATTTTAATTTTATCTATTTATATATTTCAATTATACTCCCTCCGTCCCCGAGTAAATTTCCCGTTTTTTTTTTTTGTTGAATGGTTTAAGAAAGTGTATTTGTTTATTAATATATGGTGGGTTACATGTTGACTATTGGGATAAAGTAATGAATAGTGTTCAAAAGTGAATTGAATGAGTGACACTTTAGTAATATTGTACTATGAATTTAAAGGTTAAAGTTTATATGTAGTGGAGTGTTGTTTTTGCCATTTATGGAATGAAAAATTTACCGGGGACGATTCGAAAAGGAAAGTGAAAAGTTTACTCAAGGATGAATGGAGTATTAATTTACCCGTTTTATCCATATACTCGGTTGAACGTTTACGACTTTCACTAAGATAATGGGGCATCATTTTATTGAAGGGTAATTTTTTTTTGGGATGGGACAAGATGATTATGTCTTTGAAATTAAATAATTAAGGTATTTAAAAATTTCAATGAAGGATAATTTTTAGAGCGGGACAAGATGATTATGACTTTGAAATTAAAAAAGGTTAAAGTATAAGCTTTTCCAATGAAGGATATTTTTATCCAATATTCTTTGCGGATGTTAACGAGAAAATGTGGACGTTAAGACTTAATAGTGCTACTCTTAAATTATTATATGTAGACTAACAGTACTGATCAAAACTTATTTGTTATGTTTTCAGGAATAAGTTTAAAGAAATTTCTAAATGGAAATTTGAATATTTACTTAACAAATGGTGTCGAAATCAAGTAGCAGGGAAATAGATTCGTAAAGAGCATTTTAGTTTCATATAATTCATGTCTTCATGACTATAACAATAGAAGTTGGCAGGGGTTTAATATGGTCAAGAAAGGTTTCGTCATTTTTATCGTCGGTAAATTCTTTAAATGTTGATAAAAAAATTATCCAACGTATAATATTTTTTTCAAATAATTGCACTTTGCATTATAGCGTTTGCATTGTGCATATTACAATCGCACTTTATCGACCTATTAATAATTTAAATTAATAAATATAAAATTACAAAAATATTATTTTGACTTTAAAATTATTTAGAATATTAATTAATTATAATTTAATATTACTAATATCCTAATTCCTAATCAACCAATCCATCATATCCCGTCAAAACAAAAATAACAATAAGATCATGCCCTAATATTTCCGGAATAGTTACCAAAAAAAGTTGTCACCGACTTTTGCAGGGAAAATACCGTCCTTGTATTTTTTTTTTGAGTAAGTTTCTTGTGCATTTGGTGTTTGATGCACTCACTCAACAGTTGATACTGCATACACTAAAAAGTTGCTCTCAATTACACTGAAAAGTTAGTCTCAATTACACTGAAAAGTTTACACTGAAAACTGAGTGTAAACTTTTCAGTGTAATTGAGACTAACTTTTCAGTGTAATTGAGACTAATTTTTCAGTGTAATTGAGAGCAACTTTTTAGTGTATGCAGTATCAACTGTTGAGTGAGTGCACCGTGCACTTGGTGCATATGAGACTTGACCATTTTTTTTCCCCTTCTTGTTATCTCCTTATTCCCCAGCTCTAGTTCCTTTTTTCCTCTTCTATAATGTAAAAATTCTGCTATTATTTACGGCAAGAATATTCATGAAGCCGACCTAGGCGCATAGTGACGATGACAAAGCGAATAGAAAGCAGGAATCCGGTGAATGACACAATCGTGCTAAGTAGCCAAATTTGTGAAATGCGAAAAGAGGTCAATTTTTTTTTTTTCTCGGTAAATAGGAAAATTTTATAACAGAAAGGGGTATGAGTCATACCCGAAAAGTTACGGATACAATTTAGCAATTAAGAATTAACCTAGGATTTGACAACCAATCTTCGAAGGAAAATCTAGTGTACCCTTGTTACTTTACATACAACCAACTCCATAATATAGCTTTGAATTCATCAACTACTTTAGGAATCGATAACTCCTCGTTCTCGAAAATGATTTTGTTTCTATATTTCCAAATGAGCCAAACAACTACGAGCCAAAAACTTGAAGCGATACGTTTACCTCTTTTGCAAAAAAAGTCAAATAATCACTCCACTTTCAATAATTGAAAAATCGATTTCACGTTTAAAAAAGGAACCCTGTATTGGTTTTTTTTACCATTGAATAACAATTTTAACATTAAAAAAGAAGAAGAGCTAGTTCTTATTTTTTCCATTTTTCTCGTTTGAGCAAATGTACGAAGTTCTCACATTCCTTTGTGTTGAAAAAATAGTCATCCCTCATTCTCTCGCTCTATTCTTAATAAAATTAAGAAATTATTCCCATCATTAAAGTTTAAGTTTGAAAATAAGATGAACAGAGAGTTTGTTTTATTGGAGGATAGTTCTCTATATTTCGTTTTGCAGAGGATAACTTGGTTCTTCTATTTTTTATAATTAATTAATTGCGATGGAAGTAAAAAATGATCAATCCTCTAACATAAAGACGATTGTGTGTTAAATTTATAAAATATGTGTTTTTATTTAAAAAAATTACAAGATTATTTTGGTAAGTTTGTATATACATTTAAAATATTAGAATTGATTTATTCACGGCTAAGCTATGTCGCCCAAGACGAAACTAAATGACATTTTAAATTTTTATTGGTTTACCCTTTCTAACCGTAGAAAAACTCAAGTTGGTATACTTGTTGTGTTTTATTTTGTTCGTAGTTTTTGGTTTAATTCTTTAAAATAATTATTTTTTTTCATCTAATTTTTCAGGGGTTTTTTTTTTCCTAATTTACTTATAAAAGGTTAACTTATTTTTTATAAAATATATTTTTCCTAGCGCACCCTCTCTCCCCATTTTCTTTTTATTTCTAAGTAAATGTTTCAAAATATTATTTACTTAATGTTATAAAAAAGGCAAAGTCTCATATGCACCAAGTGCACGGTGCACCCACTCAACAGTTGATACTGTATACACTTAAAAGTTAGTCTCAGTTACACTGAAAAGTTTACATTGAAAACTGATTTTCAGTGTAAACTTTTCAGTGTAATTGAGACTAACTTTTCAGTGTGATTGGGACTAACTTTTCAGTGTATACATTATTAACTGTTGAATGGGTGAATCATACATCAAATGTACAAGAGACTTACTCTATAAAAAAAACACAAAAGCGATAAGCAAAGTGGATTACGAGAGTACGGAATTGATCACATGCCCACCGGTGGACACAAGATTATATATCCACTGGTTTATACATGCTTATGTATCATTAACATATTCGCGGTAGGTATATGATTAGACGTGAAATTATGATATTTTGGTGTCCGATTAGCCCATATTTTGAGTGTTTTTTATGAGTATTTAGAGTCATTTGAGTATCATTTTCATAAACTCATTAATTTATCTCTTTGGTGTTCATATTTGGATAGAAGGCGAAAAGAGGAGTTAGTAGGACTTTGAATCGGTCAAAACAGACTCCCGGTTGAGAAGATATGAAGGTTTTTAGAATAAGTGTACAACAGCCGAAAAGTGCTCGACCTGGAGGCACTCGAGCGGAAAGTGCTCAAACTCCACCAGGTCGAGCGCCCTACAACTTCTGTGGTAAATTGGCGGTCGACCAAGCCCGCTTGAGCGCCAAGTGTTCGACCTAAGGCCCTGCTCGAGCGCCCTGAGCGGATTTTGCCCTGTTTTCGCCCCGAATAATATAAATACCCGTTCAAGCCTATTTTTGCACATCTACACATATCTACACTCGTTTTTCGAGGGAGAAGAACCTGGAAAGGTGTTTTGAGAGTTTTGGCAAAGTTTTTCACCGTGTAATCGAGGTTTTAGTTACAAATTTATAGATTAATTACCTTTCTTTTGAACTGATTAGTTTTTATTCTTAATTTCTTGAATCCTTGTGTTGGAGTTATACGTGAAAGTATGCTTTTACTTTGCATAACTCGTGTATCAAACACTCGTTTATGAGAATAAATCTTTTATCACATTTGTTTTAGTTATGATTGAATGTTGAATTTCTATTGCAAACCGTTCAATATATAGTACATGTTACATTGTAGTTAATGTGGTGATACCCGATCACGGAAGACAACATTAACAGTTTACTTGTAACTAAACGTACATTTTCACGACCTAGGTGGAATTGAACAATCCACCGTGAAAGGTCGATGTGTAAGGCTCAGATTGGTCTGTCTTGACTAAGAGATTGCACTAGCACATTTAGTATGTGTTGAAGAGGTCCTACAGCGAGGATAAATTCTTCTGTTCTGAAAGGTGAAGAATTAGACCTCAGTGGTTGTTGATTTCTTAATCTCCGTCACTTAAATAGGACTGTGTGTGCTTAATGGTTACTGCTTTGATTCATGTTGGGTGAGAATCATTGCGACTTCGAACTTTGTGTCTTGGGCAGTAATATTAATCATACGACGGTTGCTAAGATTTAATACGGAGAAACGCGTGCGAGTACGGCTCGTGTGATTAGTCCCCTTGGTGGGCTCAGAAGTTTTATTGTACCAAATCTTGCAAGTGAAGAATTAGTTTCTTCGGTACGAATAATAATGTTGAGCTGTCTTTACTCCAAGGTGAAAGATGTTAATTAATTTAGAGCTATTCAGAAGCTTAATTAATTAATGGACTTGATAATCTTAAACGCGGGAAATAATAACCGGGAGCCCATATTATCGTAATATGGATTAAGATGGATAGTGCAATATTAATTTATTAGTGATAATAATTAATATTAATGGATTGAATTATATTGGGGCTCAATATTGAAATTCAGAAGTCCATTAGGAGGTCCAATCTTAATTCTCCTTAAGGCCCCTCAAGTAGCCCATTAAGTAGCCCAATAATGATAAGGTGATTAAAATAAAAGAAAATTATATTGCTGATTTTTCCTTTACAATTTTCGAAAATTTGGATATTAGGAGAGATTAGATTTTGTTGATTTTCTTGGAAAGATATTATGGAAGATAAGTATTCTTGGAATACAAGATTATCTCATATATTCAAGAAGATCCAAATCTTGGATTCTTCTTCTAAGAATTTCGAAAATTACCCCTAATAAGGAGTGTGAGATTTTTGTGGAATATTTTTTTTTTGGAGAAAAGAATATATGAGATATATTCAAGATTTCTTAGAGTCTAAGAAAAGATTTTTTCCAAAGCCCATATACCTAAAAATTTCGAAAATCACTACTTATAAATAGGGGATGCTTATTTCATCCCCACGTACGTAATTTCATGTGTTGGAAAAATCAAGAAGCATATATATTTTCCTTTTTCCTTAGTTTATTAAATTACTTGAAAGCATCTCCCACCGGTGATCAAGTAAGGCGAAAGGGAAATACTTGAGAAGGTTTTTGGGTTGATAAAGCGAGATCGTGATTGTCCCGTTTATTCAAAGGCCAATTTTACAAGAGGTACGTTAATTGCATATTTACTTGTTTATTCCGCCTAGTTAATATGTGAAATTAATTCAACATGCATGATGATAATTAGTTGTTGGAATTATTATTTGAATTAATTAGGATTAATTCATGCTAGTAATAATTGTATTTAAATTCGTATTTAAAATTCATCCCGAATAGATTCCGGGCACCCCTATTTTCCCAACAACTGGTATCAGAGCCACAGTTTCGGGCTCTGAATTTTAAATTGGAATTTAAATTGTTAAACATTAAATTGAAATTGGATAGTAGAATTGTTAGATCTTTTTTGCAGGTATCCAATTGTCATGATTTTAATGTTGTTAATTTCATGCGCGTGAATTAATTGTTTTTTAATTCGATTCGTTCGAATTCGTTTTTCTCGTGAGAAAATCCACGAGTAGATTAGTTGTTTTTATTTTGATTTGATCATTGTAATAGACTAGTCTAGATCTAGTATTTTTTTTTTTTGTAAAAATAAATTGTAACCGGATCGTGACGAAGAACGAAGAATTAAAAACGGCGTACCCGGACGACGCATACAAGCGTGGCGCGTGTATGGACGTAAAATCATGCAAGGGGTGAAGAAAACGAGGACGAACGGCGAAAAAAACGGCGCAACGGGGGTGCACGGCGCACGCCGTGCGCAACGGGAGCACGGCGCCGCGCGCGCCTCGGGCGCGGACTGCAGCGCCTCGGCGGCGCCTCGGTGCGCCTCCGTGCAGCGCCTCGGGTGCGCCTCAGGTGCGCCTAGAGGCTGCGCCTCGGCGCGCTTCGGGCAGTGTTTTGGCGCTTTTTGGGCCGGGAGGCGCGCGGGCCCACTTCGTGGGCTGATGCGCACCGTATCTCGGGCCGTGGAATTTTTTCGGTTCGTGTTTTTTTTTTCGTGTGTTTTTTAAACGTCGTCCCGAACCCCAAACGATGCTGTTTTTGAAGAAGTGTTGCTGTTCGAGTGGGAGCACGTCGAGACGAACGTCGGAAAGCAACAAGGACGATTTTTCGCATCAAGAGGTGAAGAAATTAAACCGTGACAATTGGATTTGAGTGCTCCAATGTGTTTAATTTTGTTTTGATGGATGTTTTATTTCGTGCACCTATTATTTGTTAATATGTGTTTGCATGAATTTAATTGTCCAAGAAAAACCTTACTTTCGAAAATTACTAAGTATGTTTTATAATCGCAATTTTATTCCAGATATTAAAATTGGATTATTTTGACCTCCATAATTTATTTATTTGTGAAGTTCTTTTGGAATACATTTCCCCCTCGAATCGGCCAAAAGAACGGATTTCACATGAATAAATTCCGAAAGGATGATTGTGGATTATCACTAGTGGCGGTATTGACCCTCACCACGAGTGGCTTGCTCAAAGCGAAATAATAATCCTGCATTTAATTATGGTTATTACTTAGGCATAGGAAATTGATATTAACTTACTCCCCTCGGAGTCCCTGTCAATTTCTATGTGGTCAAAGTGGGAGCCAACTATTAATTTTGAATTAAGGATTTGTAACTTTTAAGTTTGTAATCCGCTTGAATGTGTTTAAATGTATAGACCACCCCTCGTGGCGCATTTAAATTGTTTCGAGATGTTGGCTGATGCATGATTATATTGTTTTAAGGTTTCAATATAATTGATGTGATCGAATTATGTGATAATTTCATATTTTTCTAGATATTGATATGAATGTATGTTTTATTCTCATTTCATCATGTCGCAACCTTTTAATCCACTGTTTAATATACTTAAAGTTAATAAACTTTTTGGAGAGAATTATATCGATTGGAAATGTTTTTTTAAATTTGTCCTTACTGCACGAAAACACAATTGGGTTATTTATGTTAATATACCCGGCAAGCCTAATGATAAGTCAAGCAATGGGGAGAGGTAGTTTATGATTGGAAGCGTGACAATGAACACATGAAGTGCATCATCTTGACATCTCTGTCTGAGGATTTGAGGCGCGTTCATGGAGACATTGTATCCGCTGTTGAAGTCATGGAACACCTTGAAGAGATGTCCTCACATCAAACCCATAACTTATCAGTTCACCAGACATGACTCGGTCAAGTTGGAAATGGTGGAGGGAACGCCCGTGAGGGAGCACGTTCTCAATATAATGGCATACCTTAACAAGTTGGAAGTACTTGGTGCGGATTTTGATTGATTTCATATACCATTCTCTACCGAGAAGCTTTGAGCAGTTTCGTCTGAACTATCAGATGAATGAACGGACAAATCGTTTGGCCGAGCTCTTGCAAGCTTTAGTTTCGGTGGAGGTGAAAATGGAGCACCAGTCTAGTGCTATGGTGGCTAATGGTCCGTCTACCTCTTTTGGTCCCAAGGGAGGGAAAAAGAGGAAGAGAACCAAAGGTCGGATCCAAGCAAATCTAATTGTTGCGAAAGGCAAATGCAAAGGCTAGCATCGAAGGGGAAGTGTTTTAGTTGCGGTGAGAGAGGACAATGGAGGTCTGCCTGTTCCAAGCCTAAGAGGCTAGGAAAGTTAGGTAATTCACACACCTTAGTCGTCGAAACTTGTGAAGTGGCGTATGCTGTCTATTCGTGGATAGTGGATACGAGAGCTACTGATCACATTTGTTTCATGGGTTTAAGCTAACCCGACGACTTAACGGAAGTGAGATCCCCATCACATCGGGCAATGCTACGAGAGTGGCAGCTGAAGCAGTGGGAAAAGTGCGCCTATCTTGTGAAGATAGAGTTATGGTCTTGAGAGACGTTCCTCATGTTCCTAGTTTAGAAAGAACTCAACCTTCAGTTTCTAAACTGTTTGAATAGATACTCAGTTTCTTTTAATAAGGATGTTATTATTGCTTGAAACGATGAGTTTATCTGTTCCGGAACTTCAATGGATGATCTTTATACCATTATTTGGGCACACCACTCACAAAATTGAATCTAATAACACATCGATTATTTCGAGTAATAAAAGAAAGCGTTCTTCGGAGATGAACGAAACACTTCTATGGCATCTTAGACTAGGTCATATTAATCTAAAGCGGATAGAGAGATTGGTGAAAGACGGATCCTTGGAATCATTCCAGGTCGAACCGTTTCCAACTTGTGAATCCTGTTTAGAGGGTAAAATGATCGAGAGGGCATTTGGAGCCAAGGGGAATAGAACCAAGGAAGTGTTAGAACTCGTTCATACCCGATATGTGTGGTTCAATGACGATCATAGCAGGATGGGGTATGAGTAAATTGTCTTTTTCAATGATTACTCGAGATATGGATACATCTACCTTATAATGCATAGGGAAAGAAGTATCAAGTTTCTACGATTTGATCGTAGAGGCGAATACCTTAGTGATGAATTCTTGAACTAGCTATCAGACGAAGGGATTGTATCCCTGTTGACCGCACCGGGAACCCCATAATAGAACGGTGTGGCGGAACGAAGGAGCCAGACTCTTTTAGAAATAGTCAGATCCATGATGAGTTATTCAGATTTACCCAAGTCGTTTTGGGGTAACGCCTTGGAAACAACGACTTATATTCTAAACTTGGTGCCATCCAAATCGGTTCCTAAAACCCCAATGGAATTGTGGACCGGGCGCAAGCCCAGTCTAAGACACTTGCAGATTTGGGGTTGTCCGGCATACGTGCTAGACGAGGAAGCCGGTAAATTGGATCCACATTCGGAATTAAGGTTGTTTATAGGATATCCCATGGGAACGAAAGGGTACATGTTCTATAGTCTCAAGGATTAAAAGACCGTGATTAGTTCGCACTTTAAATTCTTGGAGGAAGACTATATGAACAAAAGAAAGCCCAGAAGTGAGATTACCTTAGACGAGTTAAGAGGGCAAACTCCTATACCAAGTATACAAGATGATATACCACACGTCACACCTTCACAATCGGAACCCCGTCGTAGTGGGAGGATTGCAAGGCAACTCGAGAGATTCATGGGAATTGGAGAATCTTCGGATTTGATTCCCGGCGATGAATCAGACCCATGAACGTACGACGAGGCAATCCAAGACAAAGACGCGGAGGCGTGGCAAACCGCAATGGAAACCGAGGTGGGTTCGATGGATTATAGTCAAGTGTGGGAGTTGGTTGATCCACCTAGTGGGGTAGAGCCCATTGGATGCAAGTGGATGTACAAGAGGAAAAGAGGACCGGACGGAAGGGTAGAGACCTTCAAAGCAAAGCCTGTGGCCTGTGGCCTGTAGCTATGCTTAAGTCCATCCGTATTCTCTTGTCGATCGCTGCGCACTTAGATTACGAGATCTGGCAAATGGATGTCAAGACAGCTTTCCTTAACGGAAGTCTTGATGGGATCTATATGCAACAGCCCAAAGGTTTCGTTGAAAAAGGCCAAGAGCACCTCGTACGCAAGCTTAAGAGATCCATTTATGGACTTAAGCAAACACCGCGTACTTGGAACCAGTGTTTTGATCAAGTTATTAAGTCTTATGGGTTTGTGATCAAAACAAGTTCTAAAGTTGTGTGTATAAAAGATGTGACGGAACTGCGGTGGTATTCTTAGTATTATACGTAGACGATATTCTGCTCATTGGAAACAATGTAAAGGTATTGTCAGACGTAAGGGTATGGCTGTCAAATCAATTTGATATGAAGGACTTAGGGAAAGCCGGTCACATCCTTGGGATCAAGTTCACTCGAGATCACAAGAGGAGGATGTTGGGTTTATCGCAAGTTTCATACAAAGCCACTGTTTTGAAGCATTTCAGCATGCAAGATTCCAAGAAAAGTTTTGTACCTTTTAGGTACGGAATCCATCTATCTAAAGAAATATGCCCTAAGACGCAAGTGGAGATAGATGACATGAAAGACGTTCCGTACGTTTCAGACGTAGGAAGTCTTATGTATGTAATGTTGTGTACGAGACCGCATATCTGCTTTGCCGTGGGCATGAGGGCAAGATATCAAAGTAACACCGGGAAAGCACATTAGATTGCAATTAAATGCGTTCTTTAGTTTCTGAAAAGAACTTGGTATGGAATGCTGATTTAACAATCAGACAATCTAATTCCCATGGGATACACGGACTCAAATTTCCAATCAGACATAGACTCCAAAATACCTACCTCGGGTAGTGTGTTTTGCATGGGAGAAGGAGCCATGACATGGAGAAGCGATTTGCAGAAATGCATCGCAGATTCGACCATGGAAGCCGAATAAGTAGTTGCTTGTGAAGTAGCGAAAGAAGCGGTTTGGCTCAAGTACTTCTTAGTGGACTTGGACGTTGTTCCGAATTTGCCCGACAAGATAACTGTCTTTTGTGACGATGCCGGAGCAGTTGCAAATTCAAGGGAACCGAGAGCCCACGAGGCCAGCAAACACATTGAAAGAAAACACCATCTTACACGAGAAATCGTTAAGAGAGGTGGCAAAGGTAAATGTCGGAGGACAACCTAGTATATCCATTCACAAAGGGTCTGCCTCTTCGTACATTCGAGAGACATGTGGATGGAATGGGAGTCAAGACTATTGCCAATCTGCTTTAAGTATAAGTGGGAGGAATTATTAGGTTAGTGTAGGTTGACATGAGATGTCACAGAGAGCTACTACACTAAGACATGCGTGATGTATACTAAAAGCAGACTTTAAGTATAAGTGGGAGATTGTTGGAGTTATACGTGAAAATATGCTTTTACTTTGTATAACTCGTGTATCAAACACTCGTTTTATGAGAATAAATCTTTTATCACATTTGTTTTAGTTATGATTGAATGTTGAATTTCTATTGCAAACCGTTCAATATATAGTACATGTTACATTGTAGTTAATGTGGTGATACCCGATCACGGAAGACAACATTAACAGTTTACTTGTAACTAAACGTACATTTTCACGACCTAGGTGGAATTGAACAATCCACCGTGAAAGGTCGATGTGTAAGGCTCAGATTGGTCTGTCTTGACTAAGAGATTGCACTAGCACATTTAGTATGTGTTGAAGAGGTCCTACAACGAGGATAAATTCTTCTGTTCTGAAAGGTGAAGAATTAGACCTCAGTGGTTGTTGATTTCTTAATCTCCGTCACTTAAATAGGACCGTGTGTGCTTAATGGTTACTGCTTTGATTCATGTTGGGTGAGAATCATTGCGACTTCGAACTTTGTGTCTTGGGCAGTAATATTAATCATACGACGGTTGCTAAGATTTAATACGGAGAAACGCGTGCGAGTACGGCTCGTGTGATTAGTCCCCTTGGTGGGCTCAGAAGTTTTATTGTACCAAATCTTGCAAGTGAAGAATTAGTTTCTTCGGTACGAATAATAATATTGAGCTGTCTTTACTCCAAGGTGAAAGATGTTAATTAATTTAGAGCTATTCAGAAGCTTAATTAATTAATGGACTTGATAATCTTAAACGCGGGAAATAATAACCGGGAGCCCATATTATCGTAATATGGATTAAGATGGATAGTGCAATATTAATTTATTAGTGGTAATAATTAATATTAATGGATTGAATTATATTGGGGCTCAATATTGAAATTCAGAAGTCCATTAGGAGGTCCAATCTTAATTCTCCTTAAGGCCCCTCAAGTAGCCCATTAAGTAGCCCAATAATGATAAGGTGATTAAAATAAAAGAAAATTATATTGCTGATTTTTCCTTTACAATTTTCGAAAATTTGGATATTAGGAGAGATTAGATTTTGTTGATTTTCTTGGAAAGATATTATGGAAGATAAGTATTCTTGGAATACAAGATTATCTCATATATTCAAGAAGATCCAAATCTTGGATTCTTCTTCTAAGAATTTCGAAAATTACCCCTAATAAGGAGTGTGAAATTTTTGTGGAATATTTTTTTTTGGAGAAAAGAATATATGAGATATATTCAAGATTTCTTAGAGTCTAAGAAAAGATTTTTTCCAAAGCCCATATACCTAAAAATTTCGAAAATCACTACTTATAAATAGGGGATGATTATTTCATCCCCACGTACGTAATTCCATGTGTTGGAAAAATCAAGAAGCATAGATATTTTCCTTTTTCCTTAGTTTATTAAATTACTTGAAAGCATCTCCCACCGGTGATCAAGTAAGGCGAAAGGGAAATACTTGAGAAGGTTTTTGGGTTGATAAAGCGAGATCGTGATTGTCCCGTTTATTCAAAGGCCAATTCTACAAGAGGTACGTTAATCGCATATTTACTTGTTTATTCCGCCTAGTTAATATGTGAAATTAATTCAACATGCATGATGATAATTAGTTGTTGGAATTATTATTTGAATTAATTAGGATTAATTCATGCTAGTAATAATTGTATTTAAATTCGTATTTAAAATTCATCCCGAATAGATTCTGGGCACCCCTATTTTCCCAACACCTTGAGACTATTTAACCTAGGTTTTTCCGGATTTATATAGATTTCTTTTTAGACTTAGTTATTGATTCTATCTTTCGCTTATGTTCTTGATTTCTTTCAGTAATTTAATTATGCATATGATTATCGTTCTTGTGATTGCTTTTATTATTCAAACCACCATTTTAGGCTAGAACCCTTGCATGCTTAGGATAGGATGAACTCGTAGAAGTAGGATGTTGGTACGTAATTAGGATAATTCGTGATGTTTAGTTTTAATTCTCTTAATTATTGAATATTTCTAATAAACCCTAGAATAATCTTGGAATTAAGTACGAAAATTGTCAGAGAGAAGACGACCATATCACTCTTTAATTACGAATAGGCTTAACGAGAGGGTTTTGAAGGGGTTTATAATCTACCGGTTTATCTAGGGAGGACGACCTCATCACCTTAGTTAAATTAGGGCCTCAATAATTAAGCATAATCCATATAATTTGATTAGTGGATTATTGAAGTAGGTTGATAGAACTAAGTATTAGGATTAATTCTTGAGCTTTTATTCTTTCAATCTTGTGCTAGATTAGGGAAGTTGATTGCCTAGTTTTAGTACACTTAGGATTATTACTTGCACATCACGATTATTTTAGTTATTGTACCAACTCCGTTAGTATACGTAGGAATTCCTATCCCGAGCATCATCTCTTTTTGCAAAAGTTAGTTAGTTAATTTCATTGATAACATATAGTTAGTATAAGATAGTTTAGAATTAATAAAAATTCCAACATTACATTCATATTAGCTACGAGACGTACATCTCCAGGGATTTACTCGCATACACACTTTCCCTTGGGTTCGATATACTTGGTCCCTATACTCGCTCATACTACAGTGATCCCATATTCTTGTGGGGTAACTACTAGTATAACTAGTATTTTGCGTTCAAGTCAATGGTGTTGCCGGGGAAGGTGATGTATGCTCATTGAGTAGGACTTGGAAATAGTTTAGTAGTTAGTAGTGAGTGATTTTATTTTCTGTTTTTCTTTATTTGTAGTCGGTTGCATTTGATCTTTCTTGTTGAGTACTCAGGTATATGAAAACATGCTCAAAGGGTGAAACGAGCGAAGATAGAACTAAACAGGACCTTGAGACTATAGCTAGAAGGAATCGAGCCTTCCTGAGAAGGATGAATACAACAGGAGGTGATGATATAAATTTGGATTTAGGCGGAGATTTGGGTCTTGAGGCAGAAGGGCTTACTCAGAATGTGGCACAGGTTGAGGGGGCTAAGGGAGTCAATAGTCCAAAACAAGCACCCCAAGGGGAAGGAGCCAACCAAAACCCAAATCCACATAACCAAAATAATCCCGCACCAAACCAGAATCAAGTTATCAACCAAAATCCATAAAACCCAAACAACCCTTTTAACAACCCTGTCTACCAAAACAACAACCACCCTTACCACTCATACCCATATCCACCCTACTATCACCCATACTACCCCCCACAATCAAACTATAACCAACCACCGATCCCACATATACCTCCACCACCAGTTTACCCTCAGAACGCTGATCCTCCTGGTATGGCAATTAGAGGCAGATTTGAGGGTCAGCCTCTAAAGTATTATGATGGAGTAGCAATGCCACCAGTCGAGGCAAATAACTTCTCTATTGCTCCTGGGATTTTAAAGATGCTTACTGAGAATCAATTTAAGGGAGAAGTAGGGAAAGATAATCCTCACACTCATTTGAGGAATTTTCTGATGATAGCCTCAACCTTTAACCAAAATGGGATGACTGAGGATGCGAAGAGGCTCAGATTGTTCCAGTTTTCTCTAACTGGAATAACTAAAGAGTGGTATGATAACACACTTCCATGAGGTAGTGTGACTATATGGGCCGAGCTCGAGCATCTATTCCTTGAGCGTTTCTACCCCCCGTCAAGAACGGTAAAGACGAGGAAAGAAATCTCCTCATTCAAGCACAAATATGGAGAGGAGTTGAGCAAGCTTGTGAGAGATTCTCCAACATGTTGTTTGAGTGCCCGCAGCACGGGTACAACGAGGGAGATATCATGGCCTACTTCTATTGTGGGGTGTGTAAAGTTGCTCAAGACCATCTCGATGCATGTGCTAATGGAGCATTCCTGAATCGTAGTGCAGCTGAGTGTAAATAGATAGTTGAGGATATAGTTAAAAATGCGGGGCAGTGGAATGAGGATCTGGAATTTCAGAGAGTGCATCGGGTGGAAGAAAGTGAGGGAACGAGGAAGCTGTTGATGGCTATGATGGAGAAAATCAGCAACTTGGAGGTTGGGCAGAGTTTGAGTGGTCAGAATAATGCGATGAGTGAGAAAGTGGATCAGCCAGAATGCCAGCAAGAGGTGGCCAACTATATGGGAGGGCCTAATTATAATCAGAATGACTATCAAGGTGGAAATTATCAGGGGCGGTCTGCTTATGGTCAACCGTTCGTACCACCGGGTCCACAGCCTCCTCATAATCAATGGAGCAATACTCAGGGATATCAAGAAGCTCCGCAGGCTAACCAGAATCAATGGAGGAAGAATGATAATTTGTCCTACAGTAATCCGAGAGCAGGGATAATTGTACCTCCAAATGTCGACCCTGTCTAAAAAACCCCAGGTGGAGAAGGCGGTGCTTCCACCGATGAGATGTTAAGAGCTATATTACAAAAGGTGGAGGAAGGTAGTAAGAGGCTATCCTCTTTGGAGTATAATGTGAAAGAGATGAGTAAGAAGAATGATCAGCGTGATCAAGATCTTCAGAGGAGGGATATGGAGCTAAACAGAATATAGCAAGAGAACAATAGGTGGTTCACTTCGATGGAGTACCAAATTAGCCAAATTGCAAAATCACTTGGAAGAGAGACTGGTAAATATCCATCTATCCCGGAAGGGAACCCAAAAGAGCAATGCAAGACGATCCAGCTAAGAATTGAAACCAAGTATGACGGTCCTCCACTACCTGCTGATGTGGAGGAGGTCCATAGAGAGATCGAGAAAGAGGATGAGGAAAACAAAGAAGGTGAGGAGGAGGTTGAGATGGAATATGCTCAGAAAAGGAAAGAACATGAGGAAGAAGGGATTGAGGAGATAGAGCGAGTACCTAAGTGGAAGAAGGCTAAAGAGGCAAAGCGAAACGTGAAGGAAACCGAGCGAGATGAATGGGGGGTGCCAAAGTCAGTAATTCTGGTACCATATCCGCAACGGTTTATGAAGAAGACGTTAGATGAGAAATTCGCCAAGTTTCTTGATGTCTTTAAGAAGCTCCACATTTACATTCCATTCTATGATGCTTTGGAGCAGATGTCTAATTATGCCAAGTTCCTGAAGAACTTGATTGCAAAGAGGAGAAGAGTTGATAAGCCAAAGCTAGTTCAGCTAAACCATGAGGTAAGTGCATTGGTGCACAAAGCTCTGCCCCCGAAGTTAAAAGATCCCGGAAGTTTCACAATCTTGTATGATATTGGGAGTGGAATTAAAAAGAGAGCATTGTGTGATCTTGGAGCGAGCATCAATCTAATATCGTTGTCACTATTTAAGAAGTTGGAGGGTGGAGAACTTCAGCCGATAATGATGACTCTTCAACTCGCCGACCGATCTATTACTAGACCTCAAGGTGTGGTTGAAGACGTCTTTGTTAAGGTGGGAGATCATATATTCCCAGCTGATTTCGTAGTCCTTGACATGGAGGAGGATGAGCGCGTGCCTTTGATCTTGGGAAGACCGTTCTTAGCTACGGCCGGGATGGTGTTGGATGTGGCAAACGGGAAGATCACGGTGAAGGTGGATGTTCAAGAAATCAAGATTTCCCTATATGAGGCCATGAAGTACCCAAAAGAAAGTGAAGAAGTGAAAAGTGTAGATGTGGCCCAAGAAGAAGAAAAATGAGGAGTGGATGAGAAGAAGCCAAAAGTCAAGAAGTTGGCTGATAAGGCACCTTCTTGGAGAGCTAAGAAGAAGTTGACACTACCACCAGAGGTAAAGAAGGTATTCAGTAGTGGACTCCTTGAGGTTGAGAAGTAAGGAAAGAAACTCATGGTGAAGGGGCATCAAGGAAAGGAATTTAACCACCACTCTTATGAGAAGAAGGGAGGTAACTTTGAGTATCACGTCCCATGAGCTCCTTCGAGCTCGGTCCGACATTAGGACCTTAAAAATAGCGCTGAATGGGAGGCACCTCATTTTTACTTGCTTTTGAGTGTTTTTTAGTATTTAGTGTTTTGTTTTAAGTCGTATGCTCTAACCTCGTTCTTAAGAGATTTTATTTTGCAGGCGTGTGTTGAGGGTGCCAAGAATTCCAGAGAACCAATTAAGGGGAGCAACTCGAGAAAAGGGAGTGTGCCACTTTGTTAAGAGAAACATGAATTATGTGGATGAGGTAACCACCATCCCAAACTTAGACCGCTTCACAAGGTCGAAGTTTGGGAGGGTGGAGTTTTTATATGTTTAATGTTGACATTGCACAGGCGCACACCCTCTCTTTGAGTTGAGTTAGGTTATATATTTTGCCCTAAGATACTCCTTGAGCTGCTATATTGTGAACTAATTGGGTGCTACTACATATTTTATGCTTATTAACTTTCTTATGCTTATTGATTGCTATCTTTGAGTGTGAGTTATGAGTTAGTGATATGTAGAGTTGAGTTAGAGTCTAGATTGTGTGAGTGTAGTAATTAGAGTTGATTTGAGAGAGAACTCGTATACTTACAAATTTTCCTTTTGAATACTTGTGTGGTAAAAAGTGAGAATTCACTAGGTCTAACATAGATGTGAAAGCCGTGAGATTTGAGTCTATTAAGAGATTAAAATCCACTAAAATTGATCTCATCGTTTGTGAGTGGATCTTCACCTTAGAGGTGCTAGAACTTGTGGGTACTCTCGCTTCTTGATTGTGTCTAGTTTGAAATGCCGAAAGTGATTTTAAGCCATCTTTGAATTGATAAGTCACTTAGCCAAAATAAGCCTACCAATGACATTTATCCCTTGTTAGCCAGTTTGAGCCTTATCCTATTTTATTTGCTAGCACATTTGAACTTATCCAAATACTTAAACTCTTTTTGTCCTAATTTGAGTGGAGAATAGGAAAAGTTATGAGTGGAAAGGGATCGAGTTGAGTTGAGAAGGAGAATTATTAATGGTTGAGTGAATATGAGGAAAGGTGTAATGATGATTTGAGTTGTGGGGAAGAACAAAAATTTGACAATGAGCAAAAGAAAATATGAGCTCATGTATAGTGTGAAAAGAAAAAAAAGGAGTGAAGTGATTGAGAAAAAAAGTGAAAAGTGTTAGAAAAAAAGAGTTGAAGTGTTGAGAGTAGATGGAATTGAAAGTACATTGCATGAAGATGTTGAAGAATTCTGTTCCTTGTATCGAAATGCCGAAATTTGATTTTCTATTCTCCATTCACTTGAGTCAGCTTATCCTATATAGTTACCCCACCTGTCCAAAGAGCCTTACATTACAATCTTGAGAAAGTCCTTTTTGATTCGGCATGGATTCTAGTTTATGGTCGAAGTTGAGAGTGCTTACAAGCCTATGGTTATTGATTTGAGTGAATGATTGATTGAGAGTGTCCCTAATTATTGATAAACACGTGTGAGGGAGTGAAACACATTACCGAGGGCACATCCATGTTTGACTTTTGTGGTTCTTATTGATTATCCATGAGTAGGATGAAGGGGGCGAGTTTGTGTGTGGGTGATCGATCTTTGAAGCTTGAAAACTATTACTTGCATGATTTGGTACTTTAATTCATTCTTAACAATTTCACTTGACTTATTATTTCATTGCTTGAGGACAAGCAATATGGTAAGTTTGGGGGGTTGATTAGACGTGAAATTGTGATGTTTTGGTGCCCGATTAGCCCATATTTTGATTGTTTTTATGAGTATTTAGAGTCATTTGAGTATCATTTTCATAAACTCATCAATTTGTCTCTTTGGTATTCATATTTGGATAGAGGGTGAAAAGAGGAGTTTGTAGGACTTTGAATTGGTGTTGGTCCCAGTACAAGACTGAGGAATACGTGTATGGGGTGGAATACACGTATACCAATTTTTCTGACTTTCAACCTTACTGAGTCCCCTTTGCTCAGAGTGTTAAAGAACTCAGGGTTGATAACACACCTACCGACTGCACTGAGTGCTGGTCAGTTGGCTAACTATCAACTTGAGTTCAGTGCGGAAATGCGTGAGCCCTGAAAGTTTATAGTCTTGATTTATGTTTGATTTCTGAAAACTTGTTTACTCAATTCTGAAATAGTGGTTAGTAGGGCAGTGTTCAGATTAATGATCAGGCTGATTGATTCAAGCCTGACAAAACCAAATGTAATGAAAGATTCAAGATAATAGACAAGTAAGAACAATATCAAAGCAGTAATAACACAGGGAGTTTAACGTGGTTCAGAGACTCAAGCTCCTACGTCCACGGTCATAATTTAACAGGAAATCCACTACTGGGATTCTTGCTTTTTACGTGCCAAGGTGCACCAAGATCAGCTAACCTTACTGACCTATACAAACTCCTTTCTAACTCACTGACAAAACTTCCACCAACAAACCTGACTAAAGTGTTTTGGTTTCAGTTTGGATTCCAACTAAGGTGTGATTATCCTTACAAGGCTAAGCTATGCTAAGGATGGATAATCACTCTAAGCTTATGATAAGACTTGAAAGCTCAATGGAATACAGAATAACTCTCACTAATCTAAGAAACACTTGGGAAATTTGACTGGGTTTGAGTGCTTCTTTTGTACGCTGAATGCTTTTGAAAGCTTGAGAGTTTGAGTAATTTATGGCTTGGAAATTTCCCGTAACCGTGAATGGGTTCAAGGCCTTCTGTATTTATAGGTGATTTGAAAACTATCAGTTGGAAGAGATAACCTTCTAGTCATCTATGTAGAGTTGTTCAACTGACATATCTCCAATGCAGCAGCCGTCCTTGCATGATTTAGGTAATGACATTTAATGCACCATTTAATGCTTGCCCGTTAAAAGTGCAGTCTGAAGTCAGTCTTCATGTCAGGGTCCATACGTGCGTGTCCTTCCTCGATTGGTCCACGTCATCAGGTTGGTGAGAATGTCAGAATTTATTCCTAGGCTTCAGGCTTATCTTATTAAGTTCTTTTTGTCTCGAGCACAACGGTCTTGTCCTGACGCTGACATTCCTTTTGCATTGCTTGGCTCTACTCCAAGTCTTTCCCATTACCCAGTATCATCCTGTTCCCTTCAGGACTGAGTTAGTAATGACCTCAGGGCCATACTCTTCATCACTGACACTTACTCAGCCAGCTTAGAAAGACTGCCGTAAGTTCAGGATGGTGCTCTTCATCTTCAGGCTCTTAGTCTTGATTGACATCAGTGAGTGCTCCTCTCACTGAGTACCTGTGAAGTGTAAAATAACTAAGTACAAGAACCTAACCAAGACTAGCCTGACTAAGATAATCTAAGGTCAATCATCTATTCAGGGGCTTTGGGATCTTAATCAAAACTGACAATGTCCCAACAATTTCCCCCTTTTTTATGATGCCAAAACACTGAAAAGATCCTCAAAACACTTAGAGGAAAAACAAGTCCTATCTATAAGATAAGTCAGTGTTAGAGCAGTTCTTGATAAAGTACAGAATTTAAATAACAGCCAAAAAGACAATGAGTTTTTGTCTGTGGACAAATGTAATAGATTCATTGATGATGTTGAATTGGTACAATGAACCTGATCTATTACAAAGAAAGATGTGAACCCCTAAACTAATCTCATTTCAGGCTCGAGTCCATAACCAACATAGACTCTGACCTTCAACTCATCTACCCTTTTAGATTGGTTGACTTGAAGCGATTTTACTAACTTCTACTAGTCGCTTACCCGCAAGCGGACGGGTTCACTGTAGTATAAGTACGTATAATGACCAAGTAGTATCGAACCCAAGGGATGTTGTATATGCGAATAGATCCCTGAAGATCTACGCGTCGTAATTAATATGAGTGTATTGTTTTCAGATTTTCGGAAAGATTAATTAAACTAAAATAAACTAAGTACACTAAAATACTAAAGCAATTTAATTAACTAAGGGTTGTGTTCTAATGAGAGATGTTGATGCTTAGGATTGGAATCCCTACGTATACTAACGGAGCAGGTACATAATCAGAATAACTGTGACAAACAAGAATTAACCTAAGTCTAAGAATGCAAGGTGAAAGCTCAAGATTCTAAACCCTAATACTTTACCCTAACACTCGACTCCACTAATCCACTAACAAGTTAATAGATTGTGCTCAATTAATGAGACCCTAATTTAACTAAGGTGATGCGGTCGTCCTCCTTCGCTAAACCGGTAGATGAATTAACCTTTCCTAAACCTTCTCGTTAAGACTACTAATTGTTATTGAGTGATGCGGTCGTCCTCTCTCTAACACTTTCGTACTAAATTCAAAGGTAAAGTTCAGATTAATTATAAGAATTCATTAACCAAGAGAATTAAAACCTAACGTCACGAGTTACCCTAATTACGTACCCACAACCTACTTCTACGAGTTCATCCTACCCTAAGCATGCAAGGGTTTTAGCTAGACATGGTTTTAACAAACATAAAAGCAAACGAAGTTGATAAAAGAAAATATGAAACATGAACTAGGGTTTAAAGAAATAAATACTAAGAACTGAAATTTGAATTGATAAAAATGAAGTTTAAAGCGTTAAAAGTAATCGAGCTAATTAAAAGAAACTAAGAAAGAAAAGAAACTAAGAATTCGTATGCAAAACCTCAACAAAACGTAAAATAAAGCTTGCTCCTCTCCTTCCTCTCCAAAAACTAAGTCTAAAATTATTTCTAATGTTCGGGGATTCTTCAAAACGTGTTTGGAAAAGGTATATATAGGCACGGGTCGAAACGGGAGTTAATGGGCCGAAAATACGCATCCGGAGGCAAAAATCCGAAGTTGCTCGAGCAAAACGCTCGAGCGGTCCCGCTCGAGCAGTGTAGCTCGAATGACACAATCGCTCGAGCCGGTCGAGTGATGAAATTACACTGTATGTTTTGGGCGCTCGAGCGGTGGCGCTCGAGCTGCTCGAGCGCAAGAAAAGTTCTGTAAGCTTAGGCGCTCGAGCAATTGCGCTCGAGCGGTGGCGCTCGACCTAGTCACTCGAGTGACTTCCACCTCATCCCAACTAATACTTTTCCTCGTCCGCACTAATACCAATCGTATTTCTTCAATATCTTCTCATCCGGGCATCCGTTTGAGTCGATTCAAAGTCCTACGAACTCCATTTTTCGTCCTCTATTCACCTATAAGCATCAAAGAGACAAATTCATCAATGTATAGAAATAGTACTCATTTGGCTCTAAAAACTCAATAAATTCGACCAAAACTAGGGTGTTTCTAGCTACGACTCATGACAATTTCACGCCTAATCATTGGTTCACATAGCCTTCAGCCTTGGCAATCTTCAGAACTTCAGTCATAATGGCCTTTGTATCGTGATTTCCATTTCCAGTTCCAGGGAAAAGAGGTGGAGGGCGTGCAACAAACTCAGGAGCTTTGACTTGGACTTGGGCTGCTTCAGCTTCTTCCAATATCTTCTGAATAAGTTCAGGATGATTGTCCATCATATAGTCAGTGAAGTGGGCATTGATGTCTTCAGTGTCGCCCCATTTCTTCACAACATACCAAAGCCTGACAAATTCATCCCTTGCATCGACCCAAAACTCCTTCAAGGTCTCTGAGATGAACTCATCGACAAGAGCTTCCCTCTGAGTCACCTCAGCCCTTCTGACTTATAGTAAAGTTGATTTCCTTGCCGTTGGCCTCTTTCTGTACTTACGTGGCTCAGGCTTCGCCTTCTTCCTCCTTAGCAAACTGACCACAGCATCATCAAGTTCTCGTTGTTGCATATCAATGAGGTCAGTTAGCTTCTCCACCTTCTTCTCCAGAATGTGCATCTTCTCTTTCTGAGCAATATCAGCCCTGCGCTCAGCTTCAGTCTTCTCCGTGGAGGCTCCCCATGCCTCAGCGCATAACTCAGCCACCGTCTCTGCAGAGTAAGTGATTGGGTTTTTCCTTGTATTCACTGGAGAAGATTTCTGAACTGCTGACGAATCTGGTTTGGAAGGGAGTTGAGGAACGTCCTTCGAAGGTTCATTAGCCTTCTCCGATGCGGCCTCAGCCAGCCTCGTTGACTTCCGCACAAACAAAACATTCCCCTTAGGGTCTGCTTCAGGATCTGCCACTTCAACTTCCTCAGGGATTGCAGAATTTGCCTCCGATGCCTTAGGGCGGGATCTTTTTCTCTTATTTTCCCCCTTTTTGGCATCATCCTTGGCAGGTGTGGGTGGGAACACATCTTGCCCACTGTTGATAACGAAGGCTGCCAAAGATTGAACTTCTTGAACTCCTTTCTTCAGCATATCAACCCCTGTGGCAATCCCAGTTCCTGCGTAGGACACAGTGCTGATAGCAGCTTTGAGCTTCTTTTCAAAGACCTCCATGTTGTGTTGGAGACTTTGTTCAGCCTTGGTGATCCTTTCCTCAATCTTTAAGGACTCACCGCTGATCCTGCCAGCTTCACTCAGCACTTTCGCAGACACTTCAGTAGCTTTAGCTAAAGATCTCTGCAGCTGACTCTGAGGACTGAGCAATCCTCCCTGACTCCAGCGCCAACTTGGCCGCTGAGTCATTCAACGCCTGAGTGAACAACGCTCTAGCCTGAGCTGCAGAAGCTCCACTGCTTGATTCAGCTTTTGCTCACGTTGCTCATCCCTCTCGTCGAGTTGCTTCATCGTCCGCCTCAGCATCTTCTTAGTCCTCTTTCTTTCACTTATTACTGACTTGGCCGTGTCAACCATTGTGCGCTTCAGCAGAATAAGCTCCTTGTTGGCAAGGGTATTGTAGGCTGACTTGGTCCATCTGATATGTTTGGCCAGGGCTTTGGCATCTTCATCTTTCTCAGCCCTGAGCCTCATCACTTCTTCTTGAAGCTCAGCTAAGTTCTCAGTCATCTTCTCCTTCTTCTCTTCGACGATACTGGTGAACTCAGCCCTCCGGACCCCAGTGATAAGCACATCATTATCCTCCCCATCGGCCTCATCAGTAAGTGGCTGCTTTCCCTTGTCAGCCCCTGCATCATCAGTCCCCTCTTCAGGGTGCACTGAAGGCAGTTGTTGAGTGGTCAGGGCCGCCTGCTCAGGCTCAGCCAAGCCAGCTCGAACTTTGGATTGTGAATTCTCAGAACTAGGAGTCTCCTTGGACGCCTCTACATCATTCTCCTTTGTCTCAGGGTAGGGAATCCCGTCATCGACTGATGTATCATTGGCAGCTGAGATGTTCACAACATCCTCAGCAGTTGGTCCACCCTTGACACCAACTTCCTTTACACCTTCCTCCTGAGCCTGAGGCTCATGGTTCATCGCATCTACCTCCTCCGCGGTCTCTTCCACCATCTTCTCACTAGCTCCACCCTGAGCTTCATAATCCTCATCATCTCCATCCTTAGGCTCTTCATCAAGGTCAGCTTTCAATCCAGCCATCATTCCATTCACCAGCTGCTTAAGGTTATCAAAATTCAGTAGCTGCAGCCAACTGGTGAGATGGAAATAAGTGCATAGCCTTGCCTCCTCCTGCTCCCAGTGCTTCCAGCCTCTGGCATCACTAGCATATATTGTTCTTGCATGTTTGACTGCTTAAATTTAAGCCAGACTTTGAGCTCGATGACATTAGCGCATAGCTCTCTGTACATATACAGGTTGGGCCAACACTTCGCCGCCCATTCAGTACTGTTCCCCCTCAGATTATTCTCCAAAATTCCACCCATCATCCCAGCATCCAACTCCTCCTCCTCCTTCATCTCCATAAAGTCATCAGCTAAATCTCCTTCATTAGATGGTTTGAGGCAGTCTTTGGGGTTTGGGTAAGTGGGAAAGTCTTCAGAGTTGGGGGTGTTAGTGTTTGGCTCAGGATTCTGGTCAGGCTCAGTGATGGGTGAGGGGTTAGGCACTAACTCAGATATGGGAGTGGATTTAGGGTTTGTGGGTGTGGGTTGGGTAGGTTCAGTGGCGGGAGTGTCTAGTGGTTGGGTTTCCGTGGGGTGTGAGATGGGTTCAGTGATAATAGGTTCAAGGTTAGATAGGGTTGGGGGTTCAGTGGGAAAGGACTCAGGTTGCAGAAGTTCTGCAGAGTTGATGGTTTCTCTCACCTGATCCAAGTCAGAGGCTCTTGGAGAGCTTGACTCTTCCCTGATAGGGCTGATCTCCCTCATCTTCTTGGCTAGAGATCTCTTGGGACCCTTTCTCAACCTCTTGAGAGGCCTATCAGTCACTGCCTCCTCTCCTCCGGACCTGACTTCATCGTCAGTCTCCTCAGCCTTAGAAACAACCCTCTTGGAGACCTTCTCAGTCCCCTTGCCAACGCCCTTGGTTGTGGCTTTTTCTTTCAACACCACCTTCAGCCTGGTTCTCTTCTCCTCCAGAACCTTCTCCTCAGCTTCTTTCTCCTTCTCACTCTCAGAAGCTACTCCAGCCTCCTTGCTCCTTTCAAAGAGCTCATCAACCTTCTCCATTAGGCTTGTCACAGCCTTCTTGGCCTTGCCCGCAGGCTTCTTCCTCTGACCCTTCAAAGGAGCATTGTGGTCAGTCAAGCCCAACACTGCGTATGTATCACCAGCGGAGGTGAACATAACCTTCTTGGGAGACAAGTCATCCTCCCAATCAAACGTGCAGCCCTGACAAGCATGGGCAATCAGGATGGATAACCTCATCCCAAAAGGAAGAATAGCACCCACGGAGATGTACTTCTTCTTAGCGTCCTTCTTCAGTTTGTCAGCAGCGGCCTGACTGATTTGATCCAGCAGGAATTGCTCCAAGTTGACCTCCACTCCATCAACCAGAGCACCCATAATCATCAGCTTGGGCAAACTGAGTTGCTCGTGAGAGCCAGTAGTACCCATTATGATTTTGGAGATAATATCGACCAACGCACGATATTCAGGCTTCAGGGTTTCCTTGTGCTGTCTCGCCCTGAACTCCGTTGACCCAGTCTTGGTCCACTTCTCAAGGAATTCACCTTCATTGTTTTCCTTGTAGGTCTTAGGGTTGATGCCAGAGCACGGAAGCCCATACACTTCCTTGACGACCTTTCTCAGATTGATATCGCGCATCTCAATGTTGTAAAGAGCCTCACCGTCCTTGTTCTTCTCTCCAGTGGGAACCAGAACCGTCACCCTGGTGAATAACTCGCCCTTGCGAAGGAACAAGTTCAAGTATGCCTTCACAACTGTCTTTGGTAGCACAACCGTGGGTTTCTGGGTGAAGTACTTCACCAACCCAGCCTTGGAGATCCAGTCGAAAACTGGAAGAATCTTCTTTACAGACAGACGCGCACCCTCCATGGTGATAACGTGTTCCATGTTAACCAACTTGTTCTTGCCAACGTCTTCAAGCTTGTCAGTTGTCCAGTTGGAATCCAAGAATGCCATTTTTTTTATTTTAGGAAATGTGAATTTGCAAAGACGTGTTTGAACGAGAGAGAGTTCAGTGTGCAATGTGCTTTTGCGTTTGCGTAAATTCCTCAAATGACAGTCTAGATTGATATGAATTAGTCAGTTACTTAGACGTGAGGTTGAGATGAATCCTGAATTTGAAAACTTTTAAAATGAAGGGCCAGGATTAATCTCTCTACCAATCATTTTCCCACGTCAGTCATATTCCGTATAAAATAGACACATATATGAAAAAGTAACTGAAGCATTAAATGCTCCGCTGCGCGTGGGTTTAAATATGAAAATACGCACTTTAAATGAAAACGGAATGCATTTAATAAAGATTTTCATGACAAGGGACTCAGGGAGACGCTTTAAATTCATAAGAGTCGGGATAGAACTCATACCTATCAGGGAGACATTGTAGCACCCTGATACCTTACTGAGTCGAGTCTGGCCTGAGTTCCCCCTAGATCCTATACTGACTGCTCTCCCGGATCTAAGAGAACTAACTCCACTGACAGTTCTATAAATCTTGCTTCAGCCAAAGGCTTAGTCAAGATGACATCTCTCTGCCTGTCAGTGTGAATTTTCTCCATCCTAATGTCCTTTTTCTCCACATGATCTCGAATGAAGTGATGCCTGATATCCACATGCTTGCACCTTGTGTGAAGCACTGGGTTCTGAGTAATTTCTATAGCACTATTGTTGTCATAATAGATTGGAACCTCATTAGCAAATACTTGGTAGTCTCTCAATTGTTGCCTCAACCATAAAATCTGAGCACAACAACTACCTGCAGCCATATACTCAGCCTCAGTTTTGGATGTTGCCACTGAATTCTGCTTCTTACTAAACCACAAGATCAACTTACTTCCTAAAAGCTGACATGTCCCTGAGGTTGATTTCCTATCAATCCTACAACCTCCATAATCTGCATCTGAATAACCAGTCAGTTCTAAGTTTTCATCTGAAGGATACCATAGTCCCATATTAATTGTCCTTTTCAAATACTTGAGTATCCTCTTAGCAGCCTCCAAATGACTTCTCTTGGGATCAGACTGATACCTAGCACACACACCAACTACAAAGGTAATGCCAGACCTGCTTGCAGTCAAGTACAACAATGATCCTATCAGCCCTCGGTACTCAGTCTGATTCACTGAAGTTCGGTCTGTATCAGGATCCATCTTCCAATTGGTGTTCATTGGGATCCTAGTCGGATTGCTATTCTGAACTCCAAACTTCTGAATCAAGTCCCTTGTATACTTGGCCTGATTAATGAAAATCCCTTGATCAGTTTGCTTGACCTGCAATCCTAAGAAGAAGTTCATCTCTCCCATCATTGACATCTCAAATTTACTAGTCATCAACTTAGAGAATTTCTCACAGAGCTGATGATTTGGTGATCCAAATATTATGTCATCCACATAAATCTGGACCAAGAGAATGTCATCACCTTCAGTGATCCTGAACAAGGTCCTATCCACAGTTCCCTTCTTGAACCCATGGTCAGTCAGGAATTGGGAGAGGGTATCATACCAAGCTCTTGGTGCTTGCTTAAGTCCATAGAGTGCTTTCTTCAAATGGTATACTCTATCTCCAACCTCAAACCCAGGAGATTGTTCAACATATACCTCTTCATTGAGTACACCATTCAGGAAGGCACTCTTGACATCCATTTGATACACCTTAAACTTCTTATACGTTGCATACACAAGGAACAACCTGATAGCTTCCAACCTAGCCACTAGAGCAAAGGTCCCATCATAGTCTATTCCTTCAGACTGACAATACCCCTTTGCAACCAGTCTTGCCTTGTTCCTTACTACAACACCATTCTCATCCTTCTTGTTCTTGAAGACCCACTTGGTACCAATAACACCTTGATGCCTAGGTCTATCTACCAGTTCCCAAATCTGATTCCTTGTGAACTGATTCAACTTCTCGTACATGGCTATGATCCAGTTCGAGTCAGTGGTGCTTCTATCAGGTATTAGGAAAGGTAACGTTTATCTCGCTGATTGAAGCATCAATATTCCCAATACTTGTTTTGTTGCTAAAAGCTCTCTAGAGCTCAGTTGGTTATGACATAAAAGATTAAGCCATCTGAACTTCAAGATTCTTAACAAAATTTCTAGACAGTCACTTGTTGAAGGTCTACCTAATGAAGTTTTTAGCAAAGATCATGTGTGCAAAACTTGTCAGGAGGGGAAGCAGGTCAGAGCATCATTCAAGGAGAAAGCTTCCTTCTCCACTGACAGGATTCTTCAGCTCTTGCACATGGATTTATTTGGTCCCATAACACCTGTAAGTATGAATGGTAGGAAACACACCCTTGTGGTTATTGATGATTATTCTAGATATATTTGAGTTATTTTCTTGTTAAATAAGAAGGAAACACAAGTGAAGCTTTCTGAGTTGCTTAGAAGACTCAGCAATGAGAAGAATCAACCTATTACTAAGATCAGATCTGACAAGGGCACTGAATTTATAAACTCATATATTTCTGATTTCTGTAATGAACTTGGTATTGCTCATGAGACTTCTGCAGCTAGAACCCCACAACAGAATGATGTCGCTGAAAGGAGGAACAAAACACTGAAGGAAGCTGCCAGGACCATGCTGGCTGAGTCAGGATTGCCCAAGAAGTTTTGGGCTGAGACAATCAACACTGCATGTTACACCCAGAATAGATCCATGCTGAACAAACAACATGCACAAACCCCATATGAGACGTGGAATAAGAGAAAGCCTCGTATCTCTTACTTTCATGTATTTGGTTATAAGTGTTTCATCCTCAACAATGGGAAGACCCAATTGAAAGCCTTTGATAAAAAAATCTGATGAAGGGATATTCTTAGGATATTCTTAAATCAGTAAAGCATTCAGGGTTTACAATTGTAGGACCCTTGTTGTGGAGGAATCACCACATGTTGTGTTTGATGAATCTGCTAATGAGTATAGGTTGAAAGTGTTGAATCCTGACACTGAGGAGGTCACAAGAAGAGTGACAAGGTTGAGCTTAAAGAATCAACCTGATACAAAGGTCAAAACCGTGCCAATTCCATGATGGGATGATGATGACGATCAGGAAGATGACCCAAGAGCCACTCCTAAGCCCAGCACATCAGGGATTGTTGAGCCTCAGACTGAGGAACAGGCTCAACCTGAGGAATAACTCCAGGCAAGAGAACATGGCTAGAAGATCATCCCATTGACCAAGTCATTGGTGATCCAACTGAGGGAGTTAGAACCAGACGGTTTCATGGTGAGAGCGTATTGTTCTGTTGCTTTCTCTCTGAGCAAGAGCCTCAGAATATTGAAGAACACTAGCGAGTGCCATGACCTCCTGAAACAACTGTGGCGGCTGTTCGAGGAGGAGAAGCTGGAGAAATTTGTGAAAAGACCAGAGGCGCAACCCGTGGCCCACCCCGTCTAGCGAAACCAGGCGGCGGCCCTCTTCTGCCCGCCGATGCCGGAGAATCCTGCTCGCCGCGCCGTCAACATGATTTCGCCGGTGGGAGGATTCGCCCCGTCCATAACACTCTCCAACCGCCGGCAGAAGAGCGAGTTGCGGGTTATGGACAATGTCCACCAGATAACCATGCCGGTCAACATGACGGCTAAGAAATCAGACCTCCTCGCCTTCAAGGAGGAAGACCGCATGGGGGACATCTACCCCAACCACGACGCCCTGGTCGTGTCGGTCAACATCATGGGCGTCACTGTCTACCGCATGCTCATCGACAATGAGGCATACTGCAACATCATTTTCAAAGCTGCCTTCGACCAACTGGATAACTCTTCGAGAAGTACGTGGAGCCGTGCGACCAGATCATCAAAGGCTTCAGGGACGCCACCGTGAAGCCATATGGAATAGTTAGACTAGCTGTAGAGTTAGTTTCTAGCATAGTGTTGAGGTTAAGGCTTCAAAATAGCTCGATTTTATAATAATCGACCAACCATCAACCTATAACGGTTTTCTCGACAGACCTTTTGAGCACGAGTTCGAAGGCGCCGCCTCAGCATATTATTATTGTATCAAGTTCCCAACCCCCTCTAGGAAGATGGGAACTCTTAAGGGTAATCAAAAAATGGCATGCGGATGTTTGGAGTATATCGATATTACTTTTAATTATGCAAAATTAGACTATATTTGTACAGTCGGGGAGGGAGATATGGAGATAGACAAAGAAAACCCACCCGATGCCCGCCCTATGGAAGAAGACACTCCAACTTTCAAAGACGCTCAAGCTGAGCTCGAACCGAGAATTGGGTTCGAACCAATGGAAATCAACACCAGTCTAACAGGAGAGATTGACGACCCTCACTTCGGGGAGCGGGGTACCAGCCCGATTGAAAAACTTATATCCGTAACAATGCAAAATTGGCCAGAAGTGTGCATCCAGCTCGGCTCCAAGATGTCCAACGAAATGAGAGCTGCAATGAAAATATTCCTAGAGGAGAACCTAGACGTATTTGCCTGGTCGCACGAAGATATGGTCGAGATTAATCCAGCAATATGTTCCCACCAACTACACATTGACCCTGCCCGCAAGCCGATCTCACAGAAAATGAGGAAGTTCAGGTCAGATAAATATGCAGTCATAGCAACTGAAGTCAAGAAGCTACTTGACAACAAACTGATCGGGATGGTCGACCCCGACGACTAACCTTAGTGGATATCCAATGCAGTCCTCGTCAAGAAAAGTAACAATACATGGCGGTTATGCATCGACTTCATATACCTAAATAAAGTATGCCCCAAAGACCACTTTCCGATGCCACACATGGACCATCTGGTGGACAACACTGTCGGGCATGAAATGCTTACGTTCATGGAAGCTTTTGCCGGCTACCACCAAATCCCGATGGCCGTCGACAACCAGAAATACACCACTTTCCTCACCGAGAAGAACATGTACTTCTGGAAGCGAATGCCGTTCGGGTTGATGAACGCAGGGGCAACTTATCAAAGATTGGTCAACCATATGTTCCACGACCAGATTAGAACGACAATGGAGGTTTACATAGATGATATCATCGTCAAGAGCGAGAAGGAGGACCACCTCACCCACCTAGCCGAGACATTTGAAATTCTAAGAAAGTACCATATGAGGCCCAACCCGAAAAAGTGCAGTTTTGGTGTCGAGTCGGGCAAATTCTTGGGACACATGGTCAGCTAGCGAGACATTGAGGCTAATCCAACCAAGGTTCAAGAAATCCTAGACATGAGCGCTCCTCGCACGGTGAATGAGGTACAATGAGTTACGGGAAGCTTGGCCACACTCAGTCGTTTCATCTTCCGCATGGGGGATCGGTGCAAACCTTTGTTCGATAGCATGCAGACGGGGAAACTAAACTAGATGCCACAGAGCTAACTCGCATTTGACAACCTAAAGACGTACCTGTCAAACGCCCAGATACTGGCCAAGCGCGTTCCCGGCGAGAAGCTCTACTTGTACTTAACGGCCTCAGAATCAGCTCTCAGTGCCGTGCTAGTGCGGGCTGAGGGGCAGACACATTTGCCAATCTACTACGTCAGGCAGACACTCCACGCTGCCGAACTACGGTACCCACCATTGGAAAAGCTAGCTTATACATTATTGATAAGCGTGCAAAAGTTACGTCCATACTTCTTTGACCACCAAGTCGAGGTGTTGACAACCATGCCCCTGCGACAGGTCCTGCATCGGATAGACACAGCAGGGAGGTGCCTCAAATGGGCGGTGGAGATCGGGCAGTTTGGGATCACTTATGCTCCCCAAACGGCCATCAAGGGTCAAGCATGGCCGACTTCATAGTCGAGCTCACCTACCCGGAGGCAATGTCCAAAATTGAGCAGCCCCCCTGGAAGATGTACATCGACGGATTGTCCACAACCACGCAGGCAAGGGCAGGAATTGTCTTACTCAGCCCGTCGGACCAATCATTCACGACGGCCATACGATTTGGGTTCCATGCGGCAAACAATGAGTCTGAGTACGAATCTTTGATTAAGGGTCTAGAGATGGAAATGACCATGGGGGTGAAGCGGCTACAGTTTTACAGCGATTCACAGTTGGTCACATGCCATGTTTCAGGGGAATATGAGGCGTGCAGTGACAGGATGTTGGCCTACCAGGGACTGGCCAAGAATTTACTAAAAAAATTCAACCAGGTACACATAGAAGTCGTACCCCAACTCAACAACACTCAGGCAGACGCATTGGCCCGCCTCGCAACGTTCGAAGGGACAACCGACATATCACAGATCGCGGTCACATACATGCCCGTCCCGTCAAGCTCAAATCAGCGAGTTACCAGCCTCGAGCAGGATGGGGACAATTGGATGACCCCCATTCTCAATTACCTTCGCCACGGACAGCTTTCGGATGATCGGGTAGCGGCAAGGCAGTTACAACTTTGGGCAAACAGGTATACAATATTGGGAGGTCACTTGTACAAGTGGGGTTTTGCTCTACCTCTCTTAAGATGCATAACCCCAGAGCACGGAAGGAAGATCATGAAGGAAATCCACGAGGGGCTCTGCAGGAACCACGCCGGGGGCCAGGTGATAGCCTAGAAAATTATCCGCCAGGGCTATTTCTGGCTCACCTTGAAGAAGGACGCGATCAATTACGCAAGGGCGTGTCATAAATGCCAAGTATACTCGCCAGCTATCCACCAGGCGCCGACCGAGCTCACTTCTATTTTTAGCCCATAGCCGTTCGCAAAATGGGGGATCGACCTCATTGGTCCTTTATCCACAGCCCCGGACAGCGTCAGGTACACGGTCGTGGCCTTCTACTACTTCACCAAGTGGGCGGAAGCGGAATCGTTGAAGATAATCGAACAAGAGCACGTCATCAAGTTCATATAGCACAATATAATTTTCCATTTTGGACTCCCTCAAATCATCATTTCGGACAATGGAAAGCAATTCGATGGGTCGGAAATGGAAAAATTCTGCCGAAAGCACAAGATCAATAGGTTGTTCTCGACTCCCTACCACCCCCAATCAAACGGGCAGGTCGAGGCAGTCAACAAAATAATCAAGCACACCCTGAAGGCAAGATTGGAGCAGAACAAAGGATCCTGGGCGAGTAAGCTACCCGAAATGTTATGGTCATATCGGACCACTTGCCGTACGACCACCGGGGAATCTCCTTTCGCTCTGACCTTCGGAATGGAAGCGGTCATCCCGGCTGAAGTCGCCATCCCGAGCCACCGCACCTCGCAGCTCGTGGGGGCCGACAACGACTAAGCCATGTTGCACGAGCTGGAGTTCCTGGAAGAAAAAAGAATGTCCGAA
Source organism: Ballota nigra (assembly GCA_947034835.1). Classification (NCBI taxonomy): domain Eukaryota; kingdom Viridiplantae; phylum Streptophyta; class Magnoliopsida; order Lamiales; family Lamiaceae; genus Ballota; species Ballota nigra. The sequence continues at coordinate 93,020,009 of OX344720.1, forward strand.
GAGCAGAAAAACATGATTTACAAGCAGCGGGCAGAAAAGTATTTCAACTCGAAGATCAGAATCCGAAGTTCAAGGTCGGGGACCTCGTCCTACGATGGACGGTCGGGCTGCCCAAGGGTGCATTTGACCCGAATTTGGAGGGACCCTTAAAAGTCTCGAGACGCTTGGCCAACGGGGCCTACGAGCTCGAGAGCCTCGAGGGCAATCCAGCTCAATACACTTGGAATGTATCCCTCCTAAAAAACTACTACCAATTACAACATTCCCGATAATCGAGTAAATTATCAAAATTGTAACGGGTATAACCCGCATCACCTTTGGCCCGCTTGGGACCACACTGTAATCACGCCTTGTTCGCATTGTACAATCAATAAAATTGATTGTTAATTCAATCTTGTGTTCGTAAAGTCGCTGACCGTTCATCGGCTAAAGCACTTCACTCGTTAATCATTTGGTTAATATTTTTAATCGATTGTTAATTCAATCTTGTGTTCGTGAAGTCGCTGCCCGTTCATTGGCTAAAGCACTTCACTCGTTAATCATTTGGTTAATATTTTAATCGATTGTTAATTCAATCTTGTGTTCGTGAAGTCGCTGCCCGTTCATCGGCTAAAGCACTTCACTCGTTAATCATTTGGTTAATAATTTTAATGGATTGTTAATTCAATCTCGTATTTGTGGAATCGTTGCCGGATCATCGGCAAAAGCATTTCACTCATTAATCATTTGGTTAATTATTTAATCGATTATCGAATTAAAACTTGGACAAACAAGAAAAAATAATTTAAGCAAACTCAAATAAAATACGGGAACCACACTTGTAAAAAGTAAAAGAACATTCCATTGAAGTAAAAAGAAAGAAGTCCGGATACAAAGTGCCCGTAGGCAAGCAGAAACAAAAGATTACAATTTTTTCCTAAGAAGGGAGAAGCTCGACATCCCCATCGCCCGCGGCTGCCCGCTTGCCGTCCACCACCACCGGCCCCTCGGCGACCTCCTAGTCGACAGGAGGATAGATGAACGCCTCCACATCGGGGAAGGACAAATTCACCCCGCGGTCGGTCAGATTCTTTAGGGTAAGTTCGGGGGAGGGAGCGGATCGAGTCAGCGTATTCGTTGATGTAGATCACGGACCCGGCCGCCTCCTGCTCCCCTTCCAGGCGGGCACGCTCGGTGGGCACGCGTTGTTCGACCTCTTCGGTAAAGGCTTACCGAGCCTTATCAGACTCTTCCTTTGTGGCAGCGGCCTGGGCCTCAGCATCGGCTCGGGCTTTCCTCTCAGCCTCCAGGAGGCCCTCCACCTCCGTGCAGCGGGAATGGGATGCACCAACTCCTCCTCGATCCTCTTCACCTTCTCCTCTAGCCGTGCGGCCTCATCCCTTTTAGACTGGAAACTACCGCTCATAGTCGATCATTGTGCCCTCCATGGCAATGGCGTCGCGGACAGAATGAATAGCCGACGACCTTATCTTGTCGGCCAAGGTAGCGACCTGCGAGGCCTTCTGGCAGTTGAGCGTCCATGACCGGGGTAGGTTCACCACGGTGTGGCGAAGATCCTCCGGCCAGGACTCGGGGACAGCCTCCTCGTAGGGGGGATCCCACGACCGGATGAACTGAAGAACCTCGGTCGGGGGCAAAGGGTCAGGCCTGTGAATATCGGGACGGTGAGATGTCGAGGAGGCAATCTAAAGACATGCTAAACATAAGAAGGATTTATTTACTTATGTGAGATGGTTGCCCCAACCCAGGAACAAGAAGTCACTCCTGTCGCGAGTAGACGGGCTCGGGCTCCGGACAGCAGGCTCAGAGGTGCCCGCTACCAGACCTCCGGTGGTCGGGTGCACGGAGATGGTGACCATGGCCGACTCGATGCGGGTTTGGTCCTCGACCCGAGCTTTCTTGGCGGGGGACTGGCTGCTGGTGGTCGTCATTTTGGTGGTGGGTGGAGGCACTTGGGGGTTGGCGCGGGTGGCATGGCCGCACGGGCCCCTTACAGCTCTCTTCTTCGTTAGGGCGGTGATGGTATTCTTTTTGGGCGCCATATCGACTGTCTCCTCGGAAGATTCACAGTTGATTACTGGGACCTAGCCGATGTCGGGTGGAGGATGGTCATCGGCAACAGGGGAATTATGAGCAGGCGAGTTGGAGAGGTCGAGGTCGCTGTCGGTCGGAAAGCATTGCTCTAAAATTAGCAAAAGAAAAAACACAGGTTAGGTGACAAACAAAAGCACGTCGAGTAGAGGATTAGAAAGCGTCGGCCAGGAAAAAACCTTACCGCCGAAATTGAGATGGCGGGGAAATATTTGGAGGTCGGAGAGGCATCGCTGCTCGTTGGTGTTTAACTGATCGACAGAGCGATCGACGTTGTGCTCCTTTTTCACGTGGGTAAGAGCGTAATTAAAATCATCGGTGAGATTGCTGGGGTTCGGGGCCTAGTTTCCTGCACGATAAAAAAGAAATTAGGCCAGTACATAAGAAATAGAAGGAAAATAGGATTATACCTCTCCAGTTTCGGCAAAGATATTCTCGGGAAATCTCGATGACCGCCCCGCCATCGGGCTCCATACTCTGCCAGGCATCGCCGACCCACCACCATTTCTGGTGCCAGCCGATCACCTTTGACGAGATACCAAACATGATGGCATCCCCGCCCTGAGGCTTCACGGAGTAGTAACCCGCGTTCATAACGTCCATGGAGGCCACCGTGTAGTACAAGTGATTTATTTTATCAGGGAAGGGCATCCAATGGAGTCCACGACGCCCGAGCGCAACCATTGCACCCAGTAAGTAGCTCCACCCATTGGGCGTGATCTGGGTGATCGACAAATTCCAATCGGCGAGGAGCCTGGAAATCTCCGGGTGGAGCAGAAAGTGAAGGCCCGCATGTAGAGTGTCGGCATTGATGGCGATCAGCCCCTCGGGTGGCTGATCGGCGTGCTCATTGGTCAACGGGGTGTAGAAGTAGACGTCGGCGGGGACCTCAAAATCCCAATACAGGCTTGAGAGATCCGCATTCGCGGGCAGACAGCTTGGCGGTGGAAAACACCGAATTCACTCTCCACCGCTTCCCGATATGATCGGGTAGGGCACTCACATCTTTGCCCATGGATGTATTTAGCGTAATCGAGCTATATTAAACAAATGTCTGAATAACGGATGGGCTCGGGGACCTCTTCTTGGTCATTGTCAATGCTGGGGTCGACCAGCAGCGGATAGACGGCGACGAGAGTCGCATTGAGGACTGGGGAATCCTGAACGGGGCTCATTCGATCCAGGGCATCGGCGAAGGTGTCAACATCCATTGAGGTACCTTCGCCTTCCCGGGCGGTGGCGGCCCTGAAAGTCCCTTCGCTTGTAGGACGAAGTGGTCTCTCGGCGGTGGTGGCGCGGCGGTGGAACTGGTAGACATCAGCAATGTCCACGCTCTCCACAGAGTCACTCATGTTTAGGGAAGATAGAAAAGAAGGAAACGATGATGATAGGTTACCTAAAAATACGAAGAGTCCCTGGAACCTGGAAGGAGACGGAGGAGCAGTCGCCAGAAAATTCAAATTTGCAAGGAAGCGCAGAGTTGAAAAGAGGTGAAAAGTGAAAATGAGGGTTGAAACCCCCTATTTATAGAAGAATAAGGGGAGGGACTAAATTACAAAAAATGGGGTCAAAATTGGCATTAACCCAAAGTATGGGGGCGCGTGCTGTAAATTGGGCGACAAGATCGGCAGACGTGACGCATGGGATCCTGCGTATCAGACATGTCAGTTGATGACGTCAGTAGGAACGAAATACGAAGTGGAGCCTCTGGAGATGAAACGGCGCAATGATTACAGAGTCATGAGAATAACCAGCCCGCCACCAGACGACATCTCCTTCCCGATGACGGGCTGGTGGGGCAATTGTTATGCCCGGTAATACTACCCGACCAGCGGGCAAGCGGGCTACCCAATGAAGATAGGATAAGAGAATAGAGACATCGGCGAGCCCAGCCAAACCGACGGATAGAGAGCTGGGGCAGTGGCGGCGACGACCTCCATCGGCCAGCGGGTAGGTTCCTGACCGTCTCGCAGGATCTTCTGCCCGCTACCCGCAGATGCTTACCCGTGGGCACCCGCTTGATAATCACTACCCACTTACCTGTCTACCCGGATACCTGTCTGCAGACGTCGCCATCTAATTGGCACGTCCATTCCCATCGGACGTGTGGATGTGACAAGATCAGAGTAGGGCCAGTAGGAGGGGTCTCATCAATAGAGGTCAACAGTGCCACGTGGCACACCTCCATTGGTCCGTAGAGGGGGCTATAGCCAATCATGACTGAACAGCTAGGATTTAGTAGGGCCTGCGGGCAGATCAGACCAAGTGGGTAAACTAACCATGTACACTATAAATAGAGCCTTAAATGCTCATTTGTAACACACATCTCATTTAATACAAAGACTCTCTTGAGAGCTCATTTACTACAATATTTATTACTTTCAAATTATCTGTCCCAGTGATGAGCATGAGCTTATATGATGAAAATCAGTCAAAATATGTAAGTTAGTTGGTTGACAGCTGATATTTATGCAGGGATTGGTCAATACCAGACCTTGTATTAGCATTAGACTCACAACTAGGCATTGTTACTAGTTTAGGAGACTATGTGCAATTGTATGATGCATTAGAGTCGCCACTAAGCATTGTTCCTAGATTAGGAGACCATATGCAATTGTATTTATGCATTAGAGTCACCACTAGTTTAACAAACTAGTTAGGAAGTCTCCTTGCCCTGTGATGATATCTTTCTGAGGGCAAGTGGGGTTAAACACAAACTATCAACCCAATTATGTTGATTGATCTTGTACATAGAAGGTTTGTTTACAACTTAAACACCTCTTATATTGTCAAAAAGGACTTACAAATCTAAATGTGTTTAAGATGTGAACTTCAAAAAGTGAGCAAAAAAACTATCTCCCCCTTAATACATCATTAGTATCCTAGACTTGTCAATAGACCTCCTTCATCTGTCAGTACATCCATCTCCTCAGCTTCAATCAAGAAGTCTATACAGCCCCTTACAACATCTTCATCCACTTCTAGGCTTATTGGCAGTCTACCTTCCCTTGTGAGTCTTTCTTTGTTCATATGTGGCACTTTGTATTTGTTGTGTCTCTTGCATTTCATGATTTCCACTAGACAACTCTGTAGGCTGAGAAAGACATTGTTCAGTGAAACTGCAGTCATTCTCTCAAATGACTGCAACACATTTGTAACTAACTCATCAATTGTTTAACTAGCAGTGTCCACTTGTAATGATTGAATTGCCCTAAAAAAAACCCAAGTATAGAATGTTTGTATCTGGTGAATTTGGGGGTTGACATGCAAGTATGATGTTAAATCCATCTGAGGTTGCAACTGCCCTAAAGTCTTCATCATTGTTTGCTTATATGTGGTTTGACATTATTTTGTTAAATAATGATGTCCTTGCTTGCATTAGGAGGCCATTTAGCCTTGCTAGCTGGTATAACCTGAAAAATTCAAAACAATAAACATGTTAATGTCACCAATAGGCCTACCCAACCTATTATGGAGACTTAACTATACTTCTTTGTACTGTATGATGATGATTAATATACTGACAGTCCCTTATATGAGCTTATATGCAATGTATGAAAACAATAAGCATGTTAATGTCACCAATAAGCCTAAACAACATATTATGGAGACTTAACTATGCTTTTTTATATTGTATGATGATGATATTTCATCTGACAACCCCATATATGATGAAATGTGCAATGTATGAAAACAATAAGCATGTTGAATTTAATTACCTGATTCAATATGCATGCTTTTGTAACTTCCTTTGTGATTGAATCTATTGGTTTAGTAACTGTTGACAGCGATTTCGTGAGGAACTCGCCGTCGGGTTCCTAGTTGGTAGGAATTATGAACTATATCTTGACTGAACATATATTCGATGAGAACTCAACACTGAAACCTTTGTCACAAAATTGACTTACTGACAACAGGTTGTGCTTCAGTCCTTCAACAAAGGACACATTTTCCACTCTGACTGTACCTATTATCAAGACACAAAAACCTTTAGTAAAACCTTTTGAGTTGTCACCAAATGTTACCTGTGGACCATCTTTAGCTTTAAACTCTTGGAGAAGACTCTTCATTCCAGTCATATGCCTTGAGCAACTACTGTCTAGGTACCAGACAACCTTGGTTGAGTCTCCACTCATCTTGTTGTGATCCACAGCCGCCTGCAAATAATTCAGGCTTTAGGTACCCATTGGGTGTTGGGTCATATTGTGTGTTAGGATAAAAATTGTCAGTTTTGATGAGTTAAAACTAACCAGAAGATGTAATAGGACCATCTGGACCTGTTAGCCAGATGATGATCTAGATTAGGACTTAGTCTAGGGGGAACTGCCAGACCAGAAGACTTCACCAGAAGAGTCAACAGAAGACCCCACCAGAGGACTTCACCAGAGGACTCCACCAGAAGACTTCACCAGATGAGATCAGACCAGAGGCAGAGGACCTTCCCCAAACCAGACGAGTCTGGACCAGACGAGTCTGGTGGAACAAAAGATGCTCAGTTTGATCCCCTGATTCTACTGAGTATTCTGGTTGCTCACCAGATTAGGACCAGAAGACACCGAGATTGCCTGGTGTCTGGTCTTGCCTTCTCTGGAGAAAATCAGAGTTAGGCAGATGAAGCTATTGACCGTTGGTGATTCAAATCAAGTCAACATGATCAGGATTGGAAAGTATTTGAAGATAATCAATCCAAGGATCCCACCAACCCAATCAATTAATTAGGGAATTGATTGATTGAGGCTTCCTTATATAGAGGATCTGATTGGATTAGCCCTCCAACGGCTAGCCCTAATCATCTCTATAAATACAAGAGTGCAGTTCAAGAAAAAAGCTCTAGAGAGATACTACACGCGCATAAGTGATCCAAGCTTTTGATATTCATACCAAGCACTCTTATTGTTCATAATATTTATCTACTCTTAAGGAGATTATTGAAACCACAACCTGTTCATCTATCAGACAAGGTTGTTGGCTGTTTGATCTTTAGATTGAAGTCAAATCTAAAAAGGCTGTAAGAAGGAACTGGTACTTCACAATTCCAGTTAGTAAGTTTGTGAGTTGGTTGGCAGTGAGACCCCTTGGATATAAGGGAGAGTGGACGTAGGATATTCAATCCGAACCACTATATATCTTATGTTCTTTATTGCTTTATTTTACTGATTGTCATTTTGTTTATTGTTCTCTTGTAAAAGGACTTTGAAAGACATTGAACTTAAGCTTCCGCAATTAATCTAACTAGTGGGACCAACAAGTGGTATCAGAGCAGTGTGTCCAACGACCACTGCTTTGAAAAGCTTTTGGTGGTCACCGGGCAGATCCATTGCTCTTTAGTGCTTTTGTTCAAGTTCTTGTTATTTCCCTTAATTTTATCAAAATGTCTGCAAAATCTTCTTACAAGAGCCGTAAGCTTCCAGAATTCTCCTTTGAGGATTACAGCCACTGGAGCTTCATGATGAGCAATCATCTTGGAGCTATTCATCACCGCATGCTAGATGTGGTTGAAAGTGGTCCCATTAAATTTTACTGGACTCCTATTGATAGTGGCAGGTCAGAGTCCAGAGAAGAAACTAGTGAAGCTGCCCAGAAAACTGCAGAGGATAGAGTCCCTAGGCAGAGAATCCTCAAAAAGAAAGATGAGCTTGATAATGATGAAAGAAAGCTCTACAACTTAGACCAGGTGGCAAGAACAGAGATCATCAACACACTTACTAAAGAGGTGATTGAAAAGGTCAGAACGTGTGCCACTGCCAAGGAGATGTGGGACAAACTGGCACTACTCTGTGAGGGAACAGAGAAGATCAAAGACAACAAGCTCCAAGCTGTTCAACACTCGTTTGACACCTTCAAGATGAAACCAGACGAGACCATTGACCAGCTGGACATGCGTCTCACCAACCTCCTAAACAAGGCTAGTGCCTTAGGTAAGACCTACTCTGAAAAAGAAATTAATAATAAAATCTTGCGTTCACTAACAAGCAGGTGGAGAATTAAAGTCACTGTGATCAAGGACAACAAGGATCTCAATACTCTGGATCATCATCTTCTGTTGTCTGATCTCAAAGCCTATGAGTATGATCTTCAAGAGGAGGATCAAACAGAAGAGGTTTCCTCTTCTGGTCAGAAAGGTGTTGCATTCTCTTCAACCATCAAGCCTGATGTCAAGCCAAAGGAGTCTACTGCAAATGACTTGAGCCTCAAAGAGCAGGTAGCACTTCTAACTCGTAAATTAGATAAAATGAGTTCAAAATATGGCAGGTACAAAAGGCATTGGAAGGAATCTACCAGAGACAGAAAGAGTTCCTTCAAGCCTGCAGAAAAGGAGAAGACATCTGGAGACTCAAGGGAGACCAGATTCAGAACTCCAGAAAGGAGGAGAGATGACAACCCTGGCAACTCTGGGAGATCAGATTATTAGAGGAGGGATGGTAGCTCTGGCAGACCTGACTACCAGAGGAGAGAGAGTAGTCCAGCCAGATCAGACTACAACCAGAGGAGGAGAGAGCCCAGTCCTAGTCCCAGAGGAGACAATGCCTGCTACACATGCAACAAGACTGGTCACTATAGTTATGATTGTCCTCAACTCACTCCTAGGGAAAGAGAAGAGAAAAGGATCAAGAGAGATAGGAGATATGCGGACAAGAGAGCATTGCTGGCAGAAGCAGAGGAGGAGGATACTAGTTCCAGTTCTTCTTCTTCTGGCTTTGGATCAGATAATGATGTGTGTCTTATGGCAGACATCACTGAGGTAAATGAAACTACTCTAGTCCTATCTAATTCCAAATGTACTGAATCCTCTAATTCATCTGGTAACTCCAGAGAGTCTGATATGCAACAAATGCTATCAGATCTCCAAAATTGTGTCCAACTCTGTCAAAAACTTGAGAAAGAGAATGGTAGGCTCAGAGCTGAAGTTCAATCTCTCTCTCATGAGCATAAATCCACCAGAGAACTCATGAAAGATCATTCCAAATAAGTCTCTGAACTTCAGGATAAGATCACAGAAAGAGATACTCTGGTAGATCAACTCATGAAAGAAAAGAACTCTCAAGAAGATGAGATCAATGAACTCAGAGCTAAATACCAGACTCTTATCAAAGGAAAACAAGTTGCTCACAACATAGAGGAGATACCCATGCCCAGAGAAGCTCCAAAGATACCATCTGTTGTATCTATCATATCAGAGTCTTCTCAGCGCATTTGTGATACGAGTGGTTTAGGATATTCTGGAATTACCACTAAAACTCATAAATACCTTTATAATAAAGACAAGTCTGTAAGAGCTGGTAAATTGGTAGAAATCTGGGATGATAAAGACTTAACTGGTAATGGTTACAAGGTGGTTCACAATCCTGACTGGAAAAGGAATCACTCTGTTAATCACATAACATATGGTCCAGAAGAGTTGACTGTTCTGGAAGAGAAGATGCTAGAGAATAATTGTCAAAAAGAGGAACCATTAAAGATTGATGGTTCTGTGAACAATGAGTCCCAAGGAGTAGAAATTACTAAAATTGGAGGACCCCAGAGAAATCCTCAAAGGGAACCTAACCAGATTAGGGGACCTCAAAGGAAACACTCAAGAAAGGGGAATACCAATCAGAGTAATAACTACCAGAGAAGGAACAATGTTCAACAGCACCAGGTACCCCAGAGACAATTTTCTCAGAGGAATCAATTCCAGAATAGGTATACTCAAAGGAACTATAATCACCAGAACAGGTCTAACTCTCAGAACCAGAGGAGGTCTTCCAGACCCATCTATAGAAAACCAACTGATCTGGGAAGTTATGACACCAGAGATGGTTCTTCTAGGATGTACCCTTACAACCAGACCTTTAAGACCATGTCTTTGAGGCAGGCCATTCCAAAGGCCAGATTTGAGAAAAGGTACACCAGACCTGTTTATAGGAAAGGTGTCCTTATCAGACCAGTAGCTCAATATGTCATTGTAAGAGGACATGTTCTGGTAGATAGATTTGGAAGGAAGATAAGATCTCCTCATCCAGCAAGGGATGATCTTTATCTTTGGATTCCTACAAAACCTGCAACTAACCAATCAGGACCCAGCACTAGTAGGGGACCTAATTGATTTATCTGCAGGTAGATAAGAGTCCATTGGAGAAGGGATTTTCAAGCAACCATGTCTGGTACATTGATAGTGGATGTTCCAAGCACATGACCTTCCAGAAGGATAATCTCCAAGATTTCAAGCTATTGAATGGACCAAGAGTGATGTTTGGTGACAACAACTATGGAGTCACCAGAGGAGTTGGAAAGTTGACCTTCAATGGAGTTTCTGTAGATGAAGTCTACTATGTAGAAGGACTCAAGCATAATCTGCTTTCAGTATCCCAATTCTGTGACAAGGGATACTCAGTGAAGTTTTCTAGTGATTCATGCACTGTTTTCTCTTCTGATTATAATGATATCTTGCTAATAGGCTTGAGGAAGGGTAATATTTATCTTGCAAATTTTGGCAGTTGCCCAAGAAATGCTTGCCTGGTTGCAAAAGGATCTGCAGAGAACAGCTGGATTTGGCACAAGAGATTGTGTCATCTTAACTTCAAAACATTGAACAAGATTGCCAGAAAATGTCTCATTCGAGGTCTTCCTAATGAAGTGTTTAAGAAGAATCAGGTTTGTGGTTCATGCCAGAAGGGTAAACAACCCAAGACTTCCTTCAAGGATGTCCAGAGCACAACCACAACCAGAGTACTTCAACTACTTCACATGGACCTGTTTGGACCTGTTTCTCCTCTTAGTTTCAGTGGAAGGAAGTACACCTTGATAATAGTGGATGACTTTTCAAGATACACTTGGGTAGTGTTCTTGTTTAAGAAAAATGAAACTATCACTAAGCTGCCAGAGTTCTTCAAGCAGATTCAGAATGAGCAAAACCAAAGCATAGTCAGGATCAGAAGTGACAAAGGAACAGAGTTTTTGAATTCACACATTGCAGATTACTGCAAGGACCATGAGATTTTTCATGAGACATCTGCTGCCAGAACACCCCAACAAAATGGAGTAGCAGAAAGGAGGAATATGACTCTCAAAGAAGCTGCAAGAACACTTCTGGCAGAGTACAACACTCCACAGAGATTTTGGGCAGAGGCCATTAATACAGCTTGCTATACACAGAACAGGTGCCTAATTGCCCAGAGACATAATAAGACTCCATATGAGGTATGGAAAGGTAAAACCCCATCTGTTTCATATTTTCATGTTTTTGGATGCAAGTGTTTCATCCATGACAATGGGAAATCTAAATTAAGAACTTTTGATGCCAAAGTGGCTGATGGAATATTTTTAGGATATTCCAGCACCAGTAAGGCTTTTAGAGTTTTTAATAAGAATTCACTTTGTGTGGAGGAAACACCTCATGTTGTTTTTTATGAATCTACTTTTGAGTGCAAGGTGGACTCTAAGTCTTCTGATGAGACCCAGAATCAGACTACACCTAGAGTTATCAAAGTCAATCCACCTATTCTTGATTCAGATTCAGATGATGACCCATCTCCTGGTTCTCTGGAGCAGAAGCCTTCACAAGGAGCAGAACCAGAAGAGGTTGGTACTCCTGTAGGGGGAAGCTCTTCTGCAGACGGTGATACTCACCAAGGTGGTACTGCAGAAGATGATCACCCAGGCAAGACCACGGGAAGGAGGACCCTGGTTGATCACCCCAATGACCTGATCTTAGGAGATCCAACTAAGGGTGTCCAGACTAGGAGTACTCTTAACTTAGCTGCCTTATTCAGTTGCTATGTGTCCTTGATTGAGCCCAAGAACATCAAGGAGGCACTGAAAGATTCAAATTGGATTGTAGCTATGCAGGAGGAGTTGAATCAATTCAACAGACAGGATGTTTGGGAGCTGGTAGACAGACCAAGACATCAAAAGGTGATAGTGGCCCAGGGCTATTCTCAGTCTGAAGGATGAGAATGATGTCATTACTAGGAACAAGGCAAGGCTAGTGGCCCAGGGCTATTCTCAGTCTGAAGGAATAGACTCGATGAGACATTTGCTCCTGTTGCCAGACTAGAAGCCATCAGATTGTTCTTAGCATATACTGCTCACATGAAGTTCAAAGTATACCAGATGGATGTGAAATCTGCCTTCTTAATGGGATTCTCATTGAGGAAGTGTATGTGGAACAACCTCCTGGTTTTGAACAAGGTGACAAGGTGTTTAAGCTTAAGAAAGCTCTTTATGGGCTGAAGCAGGCACCCAGAGCATGGTATGACACTCTATCTCAATTTCTTCTGGACAATGGTTTTACAAAGGGTAAAATTGATAGGACCTTGTTTAGGAAAGAAGAAGGAAAGGACATCCTTCTGGTCCAAATATATGTTGATGACATTATATTTGGATCCCCTAACAAGAAGCTGTGTGAGAAGTTTGGTGAGCTCATGCAGGGTCAGTTTGAGATGTCCATGATGGGAGAAATGAATTACTTTTTAGGTTTGCAGGTTAAGCAATCAGAGAAAGGGAATTTTTATTAATCAGGCAAAGTACACCAGATACATGTTAGAGAAATTTGGAGTAGGATCTAGCAAAGCAGCCAAGATCCCTATGATGACAAATTTCAACATGGATCCAGATGAGTTTGGAGAGAGTGTGGACCAGACTCAGTACAGAGCACTTATTGGTTCTCTTTTGTACCTGACTGCAAGCAGACCAGATATTACTTTTGTTGTAGGAGTTTGTGCCAGATTTCAAGCTAATCCCAAGAAAAGTCACTTGGAAGCAGCTAGGAAGATATTGAAATATCTTAAAGGAACAGTGAACTTAGGATTATGGTATCCTGCAGATGACAACTTGGAATTAAGTGGTTATTCAGATTCAGACTATGGTGGGTGCAGAATAGATAGGAAGTCTACAAGTGGAACATGCCAATTTTTAGGGAATAAATTGGTATCATGGTTTTCTAAGAAGCAGACTTCAGTTGCTACATCAACAACAGAAGCTGAGTACATGGCTGCAGGGAGTTGTTGTTCACAACTTCTCTGGATTAGTCAACAGCTTAGGGATTACCAGATTAGAGCTAAGGATATTCCTATTTTCTGTGATAGTAATAGTGCAATTGCCATCACCCAGAATCCAGTTCTTCATACCAGGTGTAAACATGTTGATATAAGGCATCATTTTATCAGACATCATGTTGAGAAGGGAGATATAAGGATGGAAAAGATTGCAACAGAGAAGCAGAGAGCAGATATTTTGACTAAGCCTTTAGCTGAGACCAGATTCAGAGAGTTAGCTTTTGAGTTAGGATTATTGGATCCAGAGACAGATTTGTTTTAGGGGGAACAACAGAGAAGTATCCTTTGTTTCATTACTTTACTTCATATATTTGTTTTCTTAAACTAACATACCTACAGATTAGACATGATGTCTCCAGATGAGGTATCCACCAGGTGACACTTGTCCCAGAAGAGGTGCTGAGTCAGATTCCAAATATATCCAAAGTCTTCTCTGACCAGGACCAGATGAGCTCCATCAGAGGAGATGTAGCACCAGACTGGCTGTGGTATCATCTGGTTACAATATCAGGTGACAGGTATGTCTTTACTTCTCTGGCCTCTGATCATTGGGATACACTTTTCAAATTAGTAAGTACACTCAAAACATTTCAACTTCGGAGTGTATTTAAGACTAGGGTATAGGGCCTAGGCAATCATTTCGCTTTTTCTCTTGACTGCCACAAAATCCCTTTATGCCCAGTCCCAATGACTATGCCAACGCACCAGATTAAATCTGTATCTCGCCTCTTATCGTGGCCATTGGATTTAATCACTGTGCAAAATGTCAATCAATGCTTAAATTGATTTTGTTTCCTCAATTAAATTTAAAATTACACGCGTTCACACTTCATTTATTATTCAAGCCACGCGTATTACCCTATTTAAATCAAATTTCCTTTCAATCTGTCCTTTCACGTTTCCATACTTTCAAACCCTAACCTCTCTCTGCAAAGCTTTCTCTCTCTCTCTCTCTCTCTCTCTCTCTCTCTCTCTCTCTCACAGATATGGCTCCCCCGTGTAATTTTGATCATGCCCTAATGATGAAGAAACTGAAAACGGAGATGGTGGTCGATTTCTACACCACCAAGAACTCGTCTGCTCTTGCTATTCTGGAACTATTGAGGAGATCCGGAGTTGAGAGGTTGATCTCCACCGTTCCCAGAGATTTTCGTACTCTTGACGGTTATGCGGCCCAGTTTCTGGTTCGAATGAAGATCAACGAAGACCATATTTCTTCAAAAATTGACAAGGAAGATTTGGTGTTTTCCAAGCATGATTTATGTACCCTGTTTGGAAACATTTCGGCGGAAGGGGTGGATCCTTTAACCTACAAGGAGGATGATATTGTGGGTTCCTTCAAATTGTTTGCCCGTTCTTCTTGCCAGAGTATCACGAAGGGATTTCTGGATAAACATCTGAGGCAAAAGTACAAGGTACTTTTTGACATAGTTGTAAAGGTGTTGATGTGTGAGAATCACAGCACGGATGCGGTTTTTAATGGAAGAATGTGTGTGATGAGGGCTCTGTATGACGGCGTCCAATGCAACTGGGCAGAGTTCTTTTGGGGCGTCTTGAGGAAGAATAAGGTGAAAGTGAACAAGGAGGCTTGTCCTTCCAAGCCAGGGGAGATGCAGTTTTATTTCACTGCTAATGTTTCGTTGGGAATGAAACTTACCTTGATTTTAGACTCATTGCTTCCAGAGAAGAGATGGAAGGAGACTTGGTGCAGAGGATTTCACAAGTCTAAAGTGTTATTCTCTAAGGATGGTCCCCTTCATGGCCATCCTGACTCTGATGGAGAAGAAGCCATCCCTGCTCCTCCTCTACAGGCAGTACCCTCACCTGCAAAGGGGCAGAAGCAGCAGCAGAAGCAGAAGACCCATAAGAAAGCTGCTGAAGCAACTGGTTCCTCAACCGTTGCTTTCTCTGGTTCCTCGGAGGAGGACCAGATTCCCCTTCTTGATGTGCTTAAGAAGAAGGGTGATGATGATAAAGCTGTTAAGAAGGCTGGAGCAGCCAAGAGGAAGCGGCCAGAGGAGACCAGGAGAGGCTCTGCTAAGAAGTCAAAGACTAGCAGGAAGGCCAGGAAAACCCTTCTGGTGGATGAGCCATCAGAAGAGGAAGATGAAGACGAGGATGTGCCTCTTGTGAAGAAAACCAAGGCCAAGAGAGCCATTCTTCAAGATTCAGACTCTGGATCTGATCTTGGAGAGGCCTTGGAGAAGGCCATTGATGAGGCTTCCCAGATGATGGAAGATGTCTCTGCTCCAGAGCATGCTGTACCTACTGTTCCTGCTGATGTTGACTCAGCAGAGGTAAACCCTTCCATTCCATCTTCTTCCCCTATTAATCTTGTCTCCCCCTCTACCTCTCCCCCAGATAATATTCCCCAAACCTCATCTGCCTCTGGTAACCCTATTGTTCCACCAGAGCAGATTATCCCAGATACCCCCGTATATACTCCCTCCACTAATCCTACCCAAACACCCTCTCCCCCAAATTTCCAGACACATCTTCCCACAAACCCCTCTCCCCCAACTTCTGTACCAGAGGTGCCCTCAACCTCTTCTGGTGCAGAAATCCCCCCTCCAAACACTTCCACATCCCAAATACCACCTACATATTCTGTACCAGAGATCCCATCTTCTTCTGGTGCAGAGCAATCCATCCCCTCCACCTTTACCTCACAAAATCCTAACCCTCCCCAAACCCATTCAGACCAGGACCCAACCATTTCTATGGCTCTGGGATTCCCTGCCCCTCCCCCTTCTCCCTGCTAACTTAGCACCTTCCTCCTCTGCCTCTGGGCCCAAACCCTTTATTTTCTCTTCTGATGAGATGGGTCCCATCAGGCAGAGTATGAGTGTGAGTGCTCAGCTCTGGCTAAGAGAGCAATTTCCAATTCTGTTGGAGCACTCACCCCTCCTGGCAGATCTGACGGATGCCAAGGTTTGGAGTATGGCCAGACTCCAAGATGTTGAAGATCTTATGCTTCTGCTGGAGGAGATGTCTCACTCTACCTTCACTGCATGGGAGATTGAGCTGAAAAAGAAGTTAAGTATTCAAAACCCAGCAGAGTTGGAGACACCAGAGGCAACCAAGGTCCTCATCAGAACTCTCCTTATCCAGCGAGGAGTTATGCTCACTCCAGAGGGCTTCTCTTACAACTTTGGTCCTCATTTCACATTCCCTCCTGAGCTATATTCAGACGAGGAGGATTTTGAGATGACTCCTGCTGTGCTCCAGAAGATGAAAGCATTCTTCAACGAGCAGATCATGCAGATAGGGCACTTTTCAAAAGCCATTCAACATATGGCCCCTGCTATGATAGAGCATCAGATCAAGCAAGAGAGGAGGATTTTCCTGAGGCAGATCAAGTCCTCATTGGCAGAAGTTAAAGCTTCTTTCAAGGCCAATGGCCTCTTTGTCAAACTGGATGTCATGCACAGCCAGAAGCAGCTCCAGGAGCACGTGCTGGAGCAGATGAGGCCAGTCTCTGTGCTTAAAGTTGAGATGGCAAGCCAGATGATCCAGACTGCCAAGTGGAAAGACTCTCTCCAGGAAATGTTGGAGAAGCAAGAAAGGCTTGTTGCAGAGTCTAAAGCCTACCTGGAGGAGGCCAAGCAGCTGCGTGATCTTCACTCTTCCTCCAACACTGTCTTGCCTGATCTCATAAGGCAGGTAGTGGAGCCCCTCCTTGATGAAGTTAAAAAGGGGGAAGAGAAGGCCAGAACTGATCTGGCGAAGACCACCAATGAAACTCTCTTAAGCCATGGAGCTCGTCTGGACCTACTGGAGAACACTTTGGCCCAGGCTGAGTTGCAGAAGAAGAAGAAAGAGGAGTTCAAATCTCTTTCCATGGCCAAGCAGCTTGCTGCAGAAGAGGAGTCTGAAGCTGAGCAGGATCCTATCTCCATCTCTGGACCTGCAAAGAGGAAGATAAGAAGAGTCAAGAAAAGCTTCCTTGAGACTGTTGTTGAAGAAGCTCAAAAGAGATATAAGGAAGAGACTCCAGAGGAAAAGCAAGCAAGGATCAGGAAGAACATAGATGAAGAGCAGAGGCTCAGATATGTTAGAAGGCAAAGCAAGAAGAGCAGAGAAGCAGGTGTTTCTTCTGGTGCAAGTGGCTCGAGCCAGAGGAGGAAAGCTCCCATTGAAGTGATGAACATTCTGCCTCTCAGGACAGAAGGGTCTTTTGACTCTACTGTGCCTGTGCCCTTGATTGAAAAATGGAAGGAGGCAAAGACTCTCTGGTTCATCCAACACTATATCCAGAGGCCAGCACCAGAGGATGATGAGCTAATCAACAAGACCTTCCACACCTGGATGCAAGCTTATGATGCAGAGTTGTACAAGCAATTAATGGACTCAACCATTGAGTTCAACCTGGAGGTGACTGCCCCCGAGTTCACTTATCTTAACACTCCCATGGCAGGAGACCAGATTGATTGGGCTGAGCTGAAGAGATTGTACAAGACAAAGGTGTTGGTGAACTTCACTCCAACATCTTCTGCAGAGTTGAAGGCCGTCCAGGATAGGTTTCTGGACTGGTTTCTGGTACCCAAGGAAAACAGAAGATATGCTTAGATAGGACCAAAATTGCATTGTAATCTGTAATCACTGTTGTCCTTATTATCAATGAAAATATAATATCTTCTCTGTTCAAAAGACAACCTCTTGTTGTCTTAATTGTTTGCCTGATAAGATCTATTCTAAGGTCTTATCCTTTACTATTTTTATGCTTAAATTCTTCTTTTGATCAGTTCTGGTAGTGTTTTAACTCCATCAAAAAGGGGGAAATTGTTAGGATAAAAATTGTTAGTTTTGATGAGTTAAAACAAACCAGAAGATGTAATAGGACCATCTGGACCTGTTAGCCAGATGATGATCTAGATTAGGACTTAGTCTAGGG
This sequence comes from Ballota nigra, assembly GCA_947034835.1. Classification (NCBI taxonomy): domain Eukaryota; kingdom Viridiplantae; phylum Streptophyta; class Magnoliopsida; order Lamiales; family Lamiaceae; genus Ballota; species Ballota nigra. The sequence continues at coordinate 93,038,030 of OX344720.1, forward strand.
GGAACTACCAGACCAGAAGACTTCACCAGAAGAGTCACCAGAAGACCCCACCAGAGGACTTCACCAGAGGACTCCACCAGAAGACTTCACCAGATGAGATCAGACCAGAGGCAGAGGACCTTCCCAAGACCAGACGAGTCCGGACCAGATGAGTCTGGTGGAACAAAAGATGCTCAGTTTGATCCCCTGATTCTACTGAGTATTCTGGTTGCTCACCAGATTAGGACCAGAAAACACCGAGATTGCCTGGTGTCTGGTCTTGCCTTCTCTGGAGAAAATCAGAGTTAGGCAGAGGAAGCTATTGACCGTTGGTGATTCAAATCAAGTCAACATGATCAGGATTGGAAAGTATTTGAAGATAATCAATCCAAGGATCCCACCAACCCAATCAATCAATTAGGGAATTGATTGATTGAGGCTTCCTTATATAGAGGATCTGATTGGATTAGCCCTCCAACGGCTAGCCCTAATCATCTCTATAAATACAAGAGTGCAGTTCAAGAAAAAAGCTCTAGAGAGATACTACACGCGCATAAGTGATCCAAGCTTTTGATATTCATACCAAGCACTCTTATTGTTCATAATATTTATCTACTCTTAAGGAGATTATTGAAACCACAACCTGTCCATCTATCAGACAAGGTTGTTGGCTGTTTGATCTTTAGATTGAAGTCAAATCTAAAGAGGCTGTAAGAAGGAACTGGTACTTCACAATTCCAGTGAGTAAGTTTGTGAGTTGGTTGGTAGTGAGACCCCTTGGATATAAGGGAGAGTGGACGTAGGATATTCAATCCGAACCACTATATATCTTGTGTTCTTTATTGCTTTATTTTACTGATTGTCATTTTGTTTATTGTTCTCTTGTAAAAGGACTTTGAAAGACATTTAACTTAAGCTTCCGCAATTAATCTAACTAGTGGGACCAACATTGTGTCAGTTGTACCCTTCGGGATCCAGACTTGCTTAACAACCCTGATTGCCTCAGAGTGGTAAATCCGTCTCCCTGAAACATCTACATACACAACTTTCTTCTTCTTAGCCTGAGAGGAAGATTGTGTATGGGTGCTAGGCTTAGGCTTTACAGGAGCCTGAGTGGGTGCCTTTTGGGCTGGCCTTCTGTTCTTCCTAGGCCTGGGTGCAGCAGGTCTCTGGGCTTGTTCTTGATAAGGATCCTGTTTTATGTTCCCCCTAGGCAAGTGAGGGAAAGAAAAACAGTTAAACGCCTCAGGATGCCAAAACCATGGGGGAGTCATCATACTTGGCCTTTCCTACTGGTATTGCCACGCATGATGATACCCTCGTTGACCAGTCAGAGGGCTCTTGGCCTGAATTTTCCTCTGCTTTCGCTGAGGTTTCCTTTGGCCTGAGCTCTCAGGGACCTCCTTTGGTTGCTTGGCCTTTCCCTTGGGTTTTGGCTTAGCAACCTTGGGGGCTACCCTGACTGTGTCAACAGTTTCTTTGCCCTTATCTGTCTGGCGGGCCTGAAGTACAACCTTTGGTGTATTCTGGCCTGCCTGAACAAAAACCCTCTCAGTGTTACTCCCTGAAGCAACATGAGATTTACCCTGTGAGGATTTCTTAGGAACGTAACCAAGTCCCTTTTTCTCATTCCCAATTATCTGGTTGCTATTTATTTCCTCTCTAGCCGTTGAGGATTTATTCATTGCTGCAACCTTTTTCTTGAGAGAGTCCTCACTCTTTTTCAGGATTTCATGTCTGGCAAAGAGGTCATCAAACTTACTCTTGAGTACCTTCAGCTCCTCCTTCCTGACCAACTCTTCATCAGCCAGTTCTTTCAGAATCTTCTCTCTTGGGAGACGCTCAGCATTGATCATGTCAATTTCCTGAGTTAGTCTCACAATTTGAGCTGGCTCTTTCAGGTCTGACTGAGTGAGTTGATCATTTAGGTTTTGAACCTCAGTACTCAATTTTTTGTTCTCCTCTACCAAGAAGACATTAGTTTCCTGCAACCTAGAGAAATCAACCATCAATTGATCCAAACAAATCTGAAGGTTCCTTTCTCTGGCTGACTCTGAGCTAGGCTCAGGATTTTGACCAGTGTAAGAACCACATACAGAGTTAGATGTTACCTCAGGTTCCTCCCTTGCATTAAGGCAAACATCATCGTACTCATCGTCAGAGAAAAGTTCAGGCGACCTCTTCTCAGGACCATCCGAGTCTGTAGCATCCTCAGCGAGCATAGCTCTCCGGTCAGCGTACCTCTGGTCTCTCTTGGCCCTCCTGTCCTCTCTCTCCCTTGCACTCAGCTCAGGGCAATCATACTGATAGTGCCCACTCTTGATACAGTTGTAACACGTAGCTTGCTCATCACCTCTTTCTTTTCTCGGTTCAGGGTTCCTTCTTGAGTCAGGTTCCCTTTGTCTTGATGAGCTTTCAGTCTTTCCTGAGTGTCTATCATCACGAGTACATCTCTGTTCATCTCTTCGATCGGGCTTTAGGTCTGAATATCTTCTTTCATCGCCACGATCTCTCCTCTGGTCAGTGTTCCTTCTTACCTCATATCTCATCGAGCTTTGATGGGTTCCTTCAGTTTTCCTATCACCAGTATCCTGATATTATTTCTTATAACGACCAAACCTGGAATTGAGCTTTTCAAAGCGTCTGGCCATCAGGTTGTACTCCTCAGTAAGCTATTCCTTGCTCATCTCCATCAGTGACTTTGATGAAGATTCAACAGGTTCTGACTTGGCTTTGAACGCCACACTTTTCTCATAAGCTTTCTCTTTCTCCTCTTCTTCCTGCTGAACTTTCTTCTTTCTCTTCTTGAGATCATATTCCAATGCTTTGAGCTCTGAAAAAATAAAGCAGAAGTTATGTTACTCATATCCTGAGTGTTCTTTAGCATAATTACACTGTTGTCCCATCTCTCAGGAAGGGAATTCAGGATCTTGGAAGCAACATCTCTCTTTGGAATTGTCCAACATCACCAACTCGTTCATCAACTTGATGAATCTTGACTCCATCTGGTATATAGTCTCATCAGGCAGCATCTCGAACGCTTCAAACTTCTGAATGGCAATATTCCTCTTATTCTCCTTTATCTTTTCTGACCCTTCACACATCCTGGTCAGCTCATCCCAGACCTCCTTAGCCATCTTTAAGTTCATCAGCCTTGTTGACTCCTCGAAAGGCACCGTATGCAAGATGATGTTTCTGGCTACATTGTCCAGTCCCACCATTTTGATCTCGTCGTTGGTCATATCCTTCCTCTCCTTAGGAACATATACGCCAATGTCAAGATGATCATACCCCAATCCTCTGACATTAGGGATGGTGGTCTTGATAGGTCCTTCCCTGATAACGCGCAGCATCTGGTCATGGATGGCATCTAGATGTGCCTCGAGTTTGAACTTCCAGTAGACAAAGTTAGAAACAGAGAATTCAGGTAACGAAGCTTCAAGTCTCCTCGAAGTCATGATGATGCAAGTTTTATGAAAAGCAAACTCATATATGTTCAGTGACCACCAATAGTTTCTCCTCTGAAACTATTAGTATTCAAAGTCAGTGGTCTTTTGAACCACCACTCTGATACCACTTGTGTTACTTCTTATTGACTGTGTATTTTTATTAATGAAATTTGAACCACTGGCTTAGTATGTATAGTATGAAATTGGTTCATACATGAATCATTAAAGGGTATTAGTTGTTTTCACTAAGGAGTATTAGTTGTTTTCACTGAAGAGTATTCACTAAAGATTATTAGTTGTTTTCACTAAAGAGTATTTGTTGTTTTCACTAAAGAGTATTAATTGTTTAGTGAAAATAAACTAATACTCTTCAATATAAATAGCTCATACCCTTCAGTGAAAAATAATTTTCAGTTAAAACAACTAATAATTTTCAGTGAAAACAACTAATACTTTTCAGTGAAATAAAAAACTAATACCCTTCAATGGTTCATGTATGAACCATTTTCATTCTATACTTTGTCAATGCTTAAATCTTGGATCAATTTTTTTCTCTAGGCTATTTATACAATATCATTTCATTGTTCAGTTTAATCATCTCACTTCTGCATTTCATATGCGATTCTTATGGATTTCTAATTAGTATTGCATTTGAAGATTTTAGAATGTAATTTTATGTTGATTCTTTGAATCTATTGTATATAAAATACTACTACATTTTACATTTGTTATGTTTGTAAATTTCATTCATTTTTCATAGATTTGAAGAATTGTTGAAGATTTAGGAGTTGTTCACATGAGGTTCTGATAAGTCGAGTTTAGCATATAATTTATGCGCTTATTGTGATTATATTACGTATTTTATTTTGATATTGTCTCATAATTGGCCGATTTATATTAGTCGCTCTTGTTGCTTTGATTTGGTTTTATGATTTTCAAGCTATTTTTTGAAAAACTTTTGATTAAGCTTGAGACGAGTCGCATATGGAAATACGAGGGAATGCAATAGGATGGGCTGAATATAAAGAATACAGTCCAACATGGTGGCGTCTCAGTGTTGAATGTTGGTAGATTTTATTAAGTTACGTATGTGTTTTGCCTAATGGTCAGGGCCTTTTTGTATTATATTGACCTTTTTGAGGAGACTCTAGTGCCCTACTCCTCTCTCTCGTGGTAGTCCAGTAGGCTCTTCAAATATATCATGATAGGACAACAACAAATCCATCAGAGAAGAATCTAAACTATTGCAAATAGGAGTGACAACGATAAGATATATCTCAACCACATCAGAAATGGAGTCACTGTATAACATAGCATGTAAGGAAAAATCATCTATAGGCAAAGTATTATATGAAAATAGTTCATGATAAGTTTATCATGAAACAATTTTAAAGTATCATTAATCTCATCGGGAGTATCATTAATCTCATCAGGGGTATCATTAGTCTGAGTTCAAGAAAATTTAAAATAATTTTCTTGAACTCAGACTAATGATACCCCTGACAGGTTTAATGATACTCCTGATGAGATTAATGATACTCCTGATGAGATTAATGATACTCTAAAACTATTTCATGTTAAGCTTATTATGAAGCGTTTTCATATAAAATCCACTCTCATCTATAACACGACAATCGTAGATGTTAGAGCCTGAAGTTTGACCTGTTGACCCAACAGTGTGACTGTAAAAGACGTGTTATTATAGTCCAACTCATTAGGTAAGCAAGATTAAAGCTAATTCTCCTCTCCTCCCAAAAAAAAATTAAATCACCACCTGAGTTGAACTAACCATATTTTGGCCATATATGTCACCCTCATCAAAATGGTTTCAGTAGGTGCCAAAGGACAAGCTAATCTCTTAGCAGTTGTAGCTCTTAAAAAAACTTATAGTACTCCCAGTATCTATAAGGATGTGAAACTTATGATCCATAATTTCCCCAATAAGCCTCATTATAGTAGTACCTTATTGGCCTGAAATAACATTCATGGTCACTTGGACTTCCTCCATTTGAGCTTCAACCCCCATATAAGCAGAATCTAAAGTAGATGAAAAGCAGGGTCAATCATCTGCCAAATATTGAATTTTAGAGGCACGTAAATACGTAATACATGTGCAGTGGAATAATCATTCACCAATAATGAATAGTTAATTGCATTATTAAATACGAGAAATCTTAAACAAGAATTCTTACAGTGCTTCGTATGCGGAATCCTCTACTATGGTATCCACACAACATCTATTCACCAACTCGCACCGACTTGCCAGCGTTGAATATCGAGACGAACTTGTTAGAAAAATTCGAGCTAGAGATTTTATGGAGAAATTATATTTCTTGTATGTATTTCGGAATTCCTATAGGACTCATATTTATAGGGATTATCTTGGCTTGATTCCTAATCAAGATATTAGGCCTAGCCCGCAAATATAATCTCTACAGATTATATTCCCTTATAGATATTTTCCTACGAATAATTTCTTGACTATATATTATTCTTGTACAATAATATTCCAAATATTATTATTGGGATTTTATATTTAATTAATCTAATTTAATTAAATAATAATAATAATTAATTTCAAATATAATTATTATTATATTCTCCATAAATTAAATATTATATCTAATATAATACTTAATCAACCAACTATAATTGGTGAACTACCAGTGCTTGTTGTGTGACCCATATGCCCCCGTATATCGAGCGGATAGTCAAACTAACAGTCTTAATTGAACCTTAGACAATAAATCAGACATTCTCAATATACGAGGTACGTTGCGAGGAAATCTGCAACTACCTGTAATATTGTAGGCTATTGTAATATCTTCTTTTCATTCGCGAACACTCGATTAAGTCTTGAACATGATGAATTGTCTATTTAAATAACTTAATCATATTATCTCGAATCACTAATTGATCACTCATGTCGCACTTGGCCACAAAGTCCAAGTCAACGTGCATCGACCGATGTCTTAGATCCAATTATAATGAGAAGACGAGTATTTTCTCTTAATTCACATTGAGGAATGAATCATATTCTTGGCTCAACTACCACGCACATGTACTTCGTGATGAACCCAATCCATATATACACCCTTGGAGGGTGCAAGCGTCGGTCATGGTCAAAGTCCATCACTCTGCACATGTCGTGCGTATTGACCTCAAGTCAGAGGAATATCACATTGCTCCCGCTAACTGAGACACCCGTAGACACATTATGTGGAATCACATCAAATGGTTTCTCAGATGGGTGTACCAATACCCTCTAAGGTATTTGTGCATCCATTATGAGATACCTAGTATCTCGTAGTAAGTGAGATCTTACTACACTGTCTCATAGAGTATAATGCAAATCATACACCAATCTCCATTGCATCATCAATATCCCATTCATGATGATCCTCGATCGGGGCTATTTGAGAATTATACTTAAGTCATCTGAGTTCTCACTCACTCAATGACAGTATCGATTCATGGGAACACATATATGAATAATGCAAACAATCAAACATAATATTCAAATAAGTGTAATATACTTAATATTAAATCAATCAATAATAATAAACCATAAACTGAATATCATCTTAGTATTATGTCCTCACAAAGGATTGTCTCTAGGACACTAACACTAACACCAAAATCATATATGAATTTTTTTATTACACTTGTGGCCAAAAGTGTAATGCTCATCACAGTTATAGCATAATCTTTTTTCTCTTCTTGCAGTCATTTCAGCAAGAGTGAGAACCTTGAAGGGTGCTTGGAAAGGAAACCTAATTACTTTGCCTGGGGAAGACATTGAGATATACCAGGTGAGTTATTCTTTTTCCAAGTACTGAATGAATTGAGAGAGGATTTAGGGGCTAGTTTAAACCTCTTGGACAGAGCATCATTAGCATGTTCTTGTTGTCTTCACAAACTAAAAGCATGCATGAGTGTTTTTTGCTCAAACATATTAACGGAGAAATGTAATTCCACATTCAATCCACTGATAAAACTAGCAACAAAATATGATTAAAAAACCACAAAATTAAACATGACTAAACGGGTTTGTAATTCCTCAAATTTGTTAACATAATCATCTAAGGAACTTGTTTATTTAAGCTTGTTAAATGAAGCAATGCTTGATGCTTCTTGTAACTCTTCAAATCTAGCAGCCACTATGTCAACAAATTGAGACCAACTAAGATATGGTCATTTTAAAAGAAAAACTTTGGTACCACATGACAACCTTACCCTTTAAAATTCATAGAAGCCAGACTGATTTTTTGGGGATCTGGAATATTAAGAACCATTTAAAATAGCTAGAGCATCTTAAAATCCATATCCTAGGTTTGTAACCATCAATTTTTGGAAAATCAACTTTAGAAAGATGGGAATGAACAACCAAAGGGGTAGGATTAACAACTTATCTAAATCCGTGAGTATAATTACTGGAACATGAAATACCTACTATAATGATCCCATGTGAGGATAACCAAGCATTGAATCCTTCTCTAACTGGCCATGTCTGTTGGTCCCAAAGGTACTTATGATAGGGCTTTGGAAGTCTAGAAGAAGTGGGGTTGAATAGACTTCCTACACCAAATTGATTTTTCTAAAAATCTGGCTAAGTACAAAATAAGAATCATCAAACTTGATGTCAGTCACTAAGAGCTCAGTTGATTTTGAAACTCAGCTGATAAATTATGGAAACATTTTAAACTTTATTTTTATGAAAACCTTTTTCAATGCAATAAGTAAGTAAAGAAGAACAGTAAAAATGCAAGATTTTTAAAGTGGTTCGGATGTTAACCAACCTTATGTCCACTCTCTCTTATCACCAAGGGGTCTCCACTACCAACTCATTACGGTTTGGAATTTTGCAAGTTTTAGAAAACTTGGTACAGTCTTTGAACTAAAAGAATTTTAGTTCTCGACTAACTTCACAACCTATTCTCTTGCAGAGATAATGATAGGTGTGATTTCCATCCAACTGTGAGAAATCCTAAGCTTTAAAGCTCTTTAACAGAATGTTGTAATCTCTTCAAAGCATGATGTAATTGTGTAAGCTTTTGTGAGTGTGGGAATATTAGTGTTGGTATGTATGTGGGGTGTGCTATCTTTATGCGCGAACCCCTCCTCTTCATTCATATTTATAACATAAGATTAGTAACCATTGAAAGAGTTTGCAATCAATCACTATAATCTTGGAAGATAATCAATCACATAGATTAATTTTGTGATTGATGGATTTCTTAAATTGTGTCTTGATGGTTAACTGGAATTACTGACTTATCTTCGCAATCTCTTCTTCAATCTCAGCGGGGTTTGCATCTTCAATCACCAACGGTCAAGTGCTTCAGGGTCTTCTCATTATCACACTCAGCTGGAGGTGAACTAATCCTCCACTTGTCTTATCTTTTTTTATCTTTTGTTATCCTTCTCTTCTTCTGGGTCAACTGAGTACAAGTCAGATGATGCTTATAACTCAGCTGCTTTGTCTCATGATACATTATATTGCCATCAACTGACTTCAAGGTCAACTGATCTTCTTCCTTGTCTTATGTGCTGAAGTCTTCTGTCTTCAACTGGTCTTATGTCTTCAACTGGTCTTCTAGGTCTTCTGATCTTGAACTCTTTTGATCTTCAGGTCTTTTACTAAGGGTTCCCCCTAAATCAAAAACCTATTCTATACCTATTAACATCAGCTGACTAACAGGTTCAGCTAGTTCAATTACATGTTCAGTTTTAACATCTTCCAAACATTCTAAACAATTTTTATCCTAACACTTTACTTTACCCAGGTTCAAGATCTGAAGCTGGAGAGCTGCAACGGTATTGGTAAAATGATCAATTGCCCAGACATATTAGTAACCTGGTCCATGAGCCCAAAAATCGTGTCATGTATCATCTTTTGCTACGCCTGTATTTTGAGAGTTTCAGAAGAAACTAGTTGCTCCAATTGTTTCTACGCCTCATGAAGATCCTTTAAACGAGTACCTTCTTCCATTGTAGATGATCATCAACTTTCTGTTTATCTTCCACTCTTTCTGAACTCCCAAGAACTTCATCATTTTTTACAGCCATGACATGAAGTTCCATCTCATGGAATGAGATTCGTGATCCGCTTACACTAAACCACTCAACGAACATACTGATTTCAATAGGACCTCTATCTTCAATGGTGTATTTACAACACATATATACGATTTAACCACTCACTTATGATCAATAAACACATCTAACAGATTACTTGCTAAACATTGCAAGTTAATTATCGTTTGAACTTTCCAGATATGTTTGTCTAGTGTATGAATCTAAATATTAAAGATCTTTTATGTCCACTAATTTTCTTGACAATCATCTAATTTTAATCTAAATACTGAAAATCCTATGTATTCTATGAAATTTTTTGACAATAATTTATCTTTTAATTGTGGACTCTTATCTCCCTATATTGCTGGTAAATAATTATCATCAAATGTGCAACCAACGAAGCATGATATGAATCAAAATTTTAGATTGAGTCGGTTCAAATCTAGTTACATAAATTTATACAAGACCAAAAAAATTCAGAGGGAAAAAATATTTTTTCTGATGTATTCCACTCCAAGAAATCTTCCCCTGTAACAACCAAAAGGGGACCACAATACAAATTTTAATTAAATAAATGTCCAATGACTTAATATTAAATAACTCAACTAGTAAATAAAGTAACACTTGTAAGGTGAGATTTAATCTCTTCAATCTTTAAGGTGGCCAAATTGTTAGACATGTTATGGACCATAGTCCATAAGTACACGAGTCCAGCAAAACCACAAATTTGTTTCATTTTTCTTCTTCAGATGCCTTTTCTTCAACTCTTTGTTTATCTTTCACCCTTTTTGAACTCCCAAGAACTTCATCCTTTTTTATGGCCATGTCATTGAGTTCCATCTCAATGAACATACTTGATTTCATTGGGGTCTCTACCTTCAATGGTCTATTTAAAACGGTAAATTTATTAATTTAGGCCAGATATGAAATTGGTTTGTATAAATAGGGATAATTGGGAGAAGGTTATGTATATAGGGTTGATCGCTCTTGGGAGAGGCAATTAACAAACACGATCGCTCTCCTCAGGAGCGATCAAGAGAAGCAAGTTCGCAGACCAATTTGGAAGAGAATCTATTGTTGGGTTTTTACTTGTGTGTCCATCCATTTTGTAAAAAAAAGAAAAAGAAATGCACGTTGCTACCTACCAATCAAATCTAATATTATTTTGTTTAATTAATTCGTTATATTATAGTATTAATGTTGAATTCTTGCATCTATAATTGGCTTATTCTTAAGGTACATAATAGGTATATCAACACAAATTTTAGCATGCACTCAAATGCATACTTGGATTTTAAGTTTAATTTGGACTTCCATTTTAAGTTTTTCAAAATACACGCAAACACAACGAATTGTGTCCTTTTTTTTGTAGTTTGGGTATCGCTGATTACTTCTTAGGGTACTGATTTCTGTTTGATTTTTTTTTTTTTTCAAAATTCAAGTGCACACTAAAATATAAACATTACATATTATATGTATTTTTCATTCAATAATTGAAATTAACATTTTTTGTTGCATCAAAATGTTTATATTATATGAACAATTATAACCTTGGTATGATAAAAAAAATACGAGAGAAATAGAGTTTAAGTTGCAAATGGTAATTTTTTATAATATAGGTTGCAAAATGTCAAATTCTTATACTCCCTCTGTCTCATACTTGTTTGTTACATTGCCAAAAAAGTTTGTCTCATACTTGTTTGCTACATCCATTTTTTGCAAAAAAATAAAATGTAACAATACTTTTTAATATTATATTCTCCATACACTAATAACCAAAAGCATCTACTTTATCACCTTATCATTTTATCACTTTAAATACTAATAAATAACTATTTTCCTAAAACTCGCGCAAACGATAACCTAGCAAACGAGTTTGGAACGGAGGGAGTAGTATAGATTGCAACCTGATAAAATAAATTGTATAGATTGTAAATTAATAAAATATCAATAGTATAGGTTGCAATTTGATATTAACCCTATTAAAATTTTATGCTCGAGTTCCTTGTACTTAAGAATAATTTATTAACTTCTAATGAGCATTAATTAAATACAAAATTACTAAAAAAATTATATCTCATCTAAAAGTTTGAATTTGTAGAGAATTTTAAAATTAATTCATTTTAATTATTTCTTTTACACCCCCCTTCACTCAATTTTTTTTTTTGGTAGGCTCAATGAGTGAACAATTTAATATGGGTGGAGTTGCTCTCAGCGAAAATTGAACCCAAGATCTTTGTTTGTTCATTTTTTTATCATATCAAGGTTATAATTGTTCATTTATATATATATATATATATATATATATATATATATATATATATACTAGTTATATCCCCGCGAAATTCGTGGGTTTATATAAAATTTCTTAAATTTTTTTATTTAATATAAAAAATTAATGACTTAATGTTTATATATATATATATATATATATATATATATATATATGTATGTATGTGTGTGTGTATATATATATATATTACTTTATACGTCCCACTATAAGTTTCCTACTTTCCTTTTTTGGATATCCCACTATATGTTTTCAATTCCATAAAAAGTAAAAACAACACTCCAAATATTAATAAACAATACTTTCTTAAACAACAATTCTTTACTTTTTTATAACTCTCCATTATTTTACACAAAAGTCAACATATGACCCACCATATATTAATAAACAATACATTTTCTTAAACAAAGCAACAAAAAAAAAACAAGAAACTTATACCGGGACGGAGGGAGTATTATTTAATTATCTACTGGATTGTTAAAAAATAGATTAAATTAAAATATTTGAATGTAAGATTAAGTATATATCATTTACAAATTTCGTAAATTGAAAAATCTACTTAATTTTCATATATTGAAATAAATATGTGTATACATATAAACGTGATCATTTAAACATTTTGATGCAACGATTTAATCTCAATGATTAAATGAAAAATACATATAATATGTAATTTTTATATTCTAGTGTGCACTTGAATGCATGTTATGCACTTGAATTTTGAAAAAAATATATCATACAGAAATCAGTAATACCCCAAGAAGTAATCAGTAATACTCAAACTACAAAAAAAAAAAAAAAAATACAATTCGGTGTTTTTTTTATTGAAAAAATCAAAATTGAAGTCCAAATTAAATTTAAAATCAAAGTATATATTATGTATTTGAGTGAATGCTAAAATTTGTGTTGATATACCTAGTATGTGCCTTAAGAATAAGCCAACTTGGTTCTCTTGATTGCTCCTGGGGAGAACAGACAACTTTTGTTGATCGCCCCTCCCAAGAGCGATCAAGCCTATATACATAATCTTCTCCCAATCATCCCTACTTATACAAACCAATTTCAAATTTGGCCTAAATTAATAAATTTACCATTTAAAACATATATATGTGATTCAACTGCTCATTTATAATTAGTAAACACATCTAGCAAATTACTTGTTAAACATTACAAGTTAATTATCGTTTGAACTTCCAGTCTAATTTGCCAAGTTCATGAATATAAATATTGAAGATCTTTTATATTCCACGAAATTTCTTAACAATCATCTAATTTTAATCAAAACACGGAAAATCTTATATATTCCATAAAATTCTTGACAATAATTTATTCTTAAGTGTGGACTCTTATCTTCCAATATTACTGGTAAATAATTATAATCAAATGTGCAACTAGCGAAGCAGGATATAAATCAAAATTATCGATTTAGTCTATTCAAATCCAATTACATGAATCCTATATACGTAGGATTAATTATCAAGACTTTGAAAAACAAAAAAAATCAGAGGGAAAAATATGTTTTTCATCCTTTAACTTTACCAATTTTTAGTTTTGGTCCTTTTTAATTTTGATTTTCATCTTGTAACTTAAACACTTTTAATTTTTCAGTCATTTTGACTTTTAAAATTTTAATTTCCATCCTATAATTTGTATGAATCAAAACTAAAATGAGGTAAAAATGTGTAAATTATAGGACACAAATCAAATTAAAAAAGTGTTAATAGGTTTTATATGAAAATAGTTTATGATAAATTTATCATGAAATTGTTTTAAGGGGTCGTTTGGTTCACGGGATATGATTGAATTAGCTGGTATTGGACTAGAATGACTATCGGGGAACGGATAGACTAGAACCAGAAAATTTGGACTAGAACCAAATTTTCTGGATCGAATTGTACACGAGATAGTCGTTCTAGTCTATCCAAAGTCATGGTCATGTGCAATCTCTCAAACCAAATACGAGATTACCTGGGATTATTATAAAGACAATCCCAAGCAATCCCTCAAACCAAACGGCCCCTTAAAGTATTAAAAATTTCATCAGGAGTATCATTGATCTTGATTTTTTTATGCTTCTGATTCGATTTTTGATATTTTTAATCAAATATTTAATACTTTAAAACAGTTTCATAATAAACTTACCATGAATGATTCTCATATAAAACTTTGTCAACTATTAAATTTATAGGTAGATAAAAGAAAATAGTATGTATAGAGTGAAACTATAAGACTCTTTCAATAAAACATTAATATTATTCAGTATATAAATAAATAATATTCCCTCCGTCCATGAAAAATAGGCTTATTGCTTTTTGCGTGGTTATTAAGAAATTTGATATAATATGTAAAAAGTAAGAATATTGTGTCACATCAAGTACAAAATAAATTATTTTATGTGTGTATGTTGAAAAGTGTAGATAAAGTTTATTATTTCGATTTTAGGCAAAAGAATTATTTTTCTTGGACGGCTCAATAAGACAACTAAGCCTATATTTTGTGGACGGGGGAGTAATTTTTAATAATTCTTGTACTAACTAATTTGAATTTTCTTTTTTTTTTTTTAAATTAGAGAAGAACAAAAATCAATCAAACTATCTAGGGATGTTAAACGGGTCGCGGTCTGACGGGCTAGCCCGTTTAGCCCTGAACCGAACAAGGGTTAGGTCCAAGAACAAAAATCGGGCCTTTTTGGCTCAGACCGTTTAGCCCGAGGGCTAAAAGGGCTAGCCCGCCAGTCTACCGGGCCAATCCGTTTAGCCCGATTTTTTTTTACTTTTTATATAATTTTACTTGTACAATTACAGCCGTGTATGCAACCCACCTATTTTACTTCAACTTCAAATTTTCAATCCAAGTCCAATGTTCGATATATATATTTATTTAGTTAATTTATGTTTTTATTTAGTTAATTTATTAAATTACTTGAAATTGAATTTAGCCATTTAATTAATACTTGAACTTTATGAACAATGTGTGAATGTAATTTCTATTAATTCATGAAAAATGTAGGGCTTCTGTTGATAGGCGAGCAGGATCATCATTTGGGCGACCAGGATTAGCGCAAATCATACAAAATTTAAACTGGAATTAACACATGATTCACCCAAGACATCCGGCGAACAAAACCTATATGCGATCAAGACACATAGGCGAACAAAATCAGATCAAAAGCCACATGACGAGCTCAAACGGCATCCTGCCGATCAGATCCAACCACAACGCCAAAATAACAATTAAACAAGATGAAAGACCATCAGAATCAGACTAAAGACTCCTCAAGGACAAGTCCAAAGTGACGAACAGCTCTAGACTGCGAGCAAGTCCAGTAGATAAGGATAGAATTTAGTTAAGATAAGGTCAAACTAGTCAAAGGACAGGTGTCGAGCATGCAGACTTGGTCGGCCAAAGGACGTACCACCTCCTGCAGGGCAAAAGTCTATAAATACTTAGATTTTTGCAGCAAATAAAATAAGCACAAATTATTATACACGTCCAAACTTCGATTACGAATCTAAAGCTGCTCGATTAATTTACAATCGAACTTAAACACGTAAGCTTTTATACGATTCTAATCCACCTAAACCCAAAAAATCGTATTCACTAATTACGTTAGTGATCAATCACACGTAATTGTTTGATGATCAATTAACCACCTAAAATTGCTTAAATCAGCCATTAACTTTCAAGATTAGAACTGATCGTCAACAAATTGGCGCTAGAAGGAGGGTTCGAACCTTCGATTCATTGAATACAAGGAGATTGTCCCAGAATTGAAGAACAAGTTTGAGTTTTTGAAGAAAAAAAACTCAAGAACACCAAGAACAACACTTGATATTCACTGTGAAAATGCCTCAATCAAGGGAGACACAACGTTCTCAACATATAACCCGGGATTCACACTCTCGAATGTCCCAAGCTGGTGGGCGAGCAAGGGCGAGCAGAAACAACCAAGAGAATCAAACTAATGTTGCTCGCCAGTTAATACCACCAGAGTTGGACGCCATTGCCCGCAACCCCGACGAATTGGCGCGTACAATTGCCATGCTCCAGGCTTTACAGAGACAACAAGCCCAACCTGGCCCATCATATGTGCGAGCAAGGGGTAGCCCCACAAAGACTCGCGAACATGATAAGGCTAGGGGGGATCATTTGAATGAGGCTGACAGCGCCCAAGCTCGTAAGGCCAAAGGCAAAGAAAAATTGAACATTGAGGTCGCCAGTCAGGGAGGTTCAACTCAGAACCCGGCCATGGCGGCAAGTCAGGGTACACGCCAAAGTGCTCTGGAAAGATTGGGTCGACGTGGCCGGGGAATCCTGGAGATACATCCCCCTGCTGGAGCAGCTCGCCCAGCCGTAATACCTGCTCGCCAATCGGTCCTTGACCGGCTGACTAGGTCAGCTTTTGGTCGCCTTGGCCCGAATGCAGAGCCCAATCCCAGGAGGCCAATCCAGGGGATTCCCATTCCCAATGTGGGACTGGAGCGAACAGACGGCTGTGCGCCTCTGCTCGTCGAACAGCCACAGAGTCAGGGGGGATCCTTAGAGGAGCTCGCCTCCATGAGAAAGGCCATCGAAAGCATGCAGGGCCAGCTGGATCAACAGAGAGGTTATGGGAACACGACTCTTCCGGTCTCACCCTTGTCAGTAGTAATTCTGAAGGCTCCAATTCAACAAAAGATCCAGTTTCCAGCAAGTATCCAGTATGAGGGCACGGCGGATCCCCGAGTGCATTTGATGAAGTATACCAATTATATGGTATCAATGGGGGCAAGTGATGCAACCCAATGTCGAAACTTTCCTTTAACTCTCGGGGATCATGTCCATAAGTGGTTTTTGGCCCTGCCACCAGCCTCAATTCATTCGTTTGCCCAGCTGGGTAAAGAGTTCTTATCCCATTTCTCTACAGCCGGGTCTTATCTATCCCAAAGACATCGGTTATCCGACTTGAAACAAACTGACGACGAGTCGGACCGATCGTATTTGGAAAGATTCGATAAGGTCTTGTTAGAGGGAGAATCCGTTAGTGAAGACACCAAGATTGTGGCTGTCTTGGCTGGGCTCAAAAAGGGTACTGAACTCTGGAAAGATGTGCACCTAAGATGCCCAAAGACATACGCCGAGTTTCGGGATCGGGCAGGCGTTTTTGTCTCAATGCATGAAGCCCTACAAAAGGATATGTGAGACAAAGGAGAACAAAAAGAGGGTGCAAAGAAACCTGGAATTGGTTATCGAGCTCCCAAAAATATGAAGGCATTTACCGAGGGCACTGAGCTAAAAGACAAACTGAACCACATTCTCACTGTATCAATCGATACAGTTTATAATAGTGTCCGGGACAAAGAATTGCTAACGCCTCCCCGTAAGATACGTCAGGAAACGAGCAAGTTGAACCAGAATAAATATTGTGCCTACCATCAAAGTGTAGGGCACTTTACAAGCGAATGTCGTGACTTGCTAAAGCAGTTGTGTGTTGGTCCCAAAAATATCCAGCGGAAAGCGTTTTTAAGTTTACTTTTAATGAAAACCCAATTTATAAATTAAGTACTAAAATTGAAATGCAGAAATCTAAATTGCAGAAAAGTAGAGAACACCGGAATTTATAGTGGTTCGGACAACAGGTCCTACGTCCACTCTCCCTTTCTCCAAAGGGGTCTTTCTCACTCTCCAACTTACTTACTCACTTACTTACTGGAATTGGGAAGTACCAGTTCCTTCGTACAACTTACAACAACCTTATCTAACAAGATGAACAGGTTGAGTAATAATCCAAATAAACTCCTAATAGAGTGTATATAAACTAGAAAGGACAAAGGTGAGTGATTGGAAGAGTTCGTGTGTTCTTGGTGTGCTCTCGCGCGACTCTTCTATATTGAACTAATCCAAGCACTCCTATTTATAGTTGTGGAATAAATTAGCCGTTGGGAACTAGCAATTCAAACAACCATAATTGGAGGAATATAATCAATCAAAGATTGATTATATGATTGATTAGTTGACTTTCAATCAAGCAATCAATCAAATCCTCCATCAGTTGACTTCCAGATTGCCTTCTTCTCCATCAATGATCTCAAAAATCTCCTTGTCTCCAGATTACTAAGATGCTTCTTGTAGGTGAACTAATCCGTCTCTCGTCTGGTCTGGTCTGGGGTCTTCTGGTCCTCATCTGGGAGAGGTCTTCTGGGGAGTCCTCTGGTGAACTCCTCTGGTGGGGTCTTCTGGTGACTCCTCTGGTCAGACTCCTCTGGTCCAAGTTCATCTGGTCAGACTCCTCTGGTCCAAGTTCATCTGGTCAGACTCCTCTGGACCTCATCTGCTCTGGCGACACTTCTGCTCTGGACATCTCATCTGGTCACCTCTCATCTGGTCACCTCATCTGGTCACCTTCTCTGGTCACCTTCTCTGGTACCTTCTCTGATCACCTTCTCTGATCACCTTCTCTGGTCTGCACAGATTTCTTCCCCCTTAACCAAAGACCTATTCTAGACCAAGACTAATCTGTAGCTGACTAACAGGTTCAGCTAGTCCTATTACAAGTTCTTGTTTTAACATCTTCAAAACATCTAATCTATATCCTAACAATTTCCCCCTTTTTGATGATGTTAAAACTGGAAGAACTTTAAATAAAAACGAGACAAGAAAATATTGAAATAACAAATAGAGATTCTAGCAGGCTGGGTCAACTGATCTTCCCCCTCAAAGTATGCTCAGCTGATATTGGGGCAATACATCAGCTGGTCTTCTTGTGTATCTGCAGGCAATCAACTTTTTGGTACCCTACTGGGTCCAGGGGGGTTAGCACGATATTTAGGAAGCCACAAGAATAGATCATCCCTTTCTGGATCAGGTGATCTTATCTTTCTTCCATACATATCAACAAAAACACACTCAACAAAAGAACCTTTGACATGGTTATTTCTTCTAGAGGCTCTTCTTCTCTTATGAACTTGTCCAGTAGAAGAAGTAACTTGTCTTAGAGCAACAGACTTGAAATTCTTTTGATAAGGATAAGTTTTACTAGAACCATCAAAGGTTCCAGGTGGTCTGGCAGATGACTTGCAAGTCTTCTGCAGGTGAGTAGGAGTCATCTGGTTCTGCCTCTTTTGAGAAGATCCAGATTGTCTTCTACTCTGCTGGCCTGGCTGAGGTCTTTTATTCTGGGTATAGCCCTTCTTAAAATTCCTCCTCTGCCTTTTGGGTTTTTGAGTTTTAGGACTCATCTGCCCATTAGGCTGAGTTGCCTGGTCAGCTGGCCTTTTACCCTTATCAATAAAATTACTAGTCTGTTCTTCTTTCTGAACAGGTGAGGATTCAGGTTTGGTATAACCAAGGCCTGTTTTATCATGCTCTCTTTGAGATGAGGCAGTTATATGTGACACAGCATTGTTTGCTATAGTCAGCTGCTCCACTCTCATCTTGAGCTTGTCCTCACTATCTTTTACAATTTTGTTTTGATGGAAGAGTTCATCGAACTTAGCTTCCAGCAGAGTATATTCATTATCTTTCTCAATGTTTTCAGCAAGCAACTTTTCTATTAGCTTAGTTTGTTCATCACATCTGGTTTTCAAGTCAGTGGACTCTTCTACCAGAGTTTGAACTTGTTCAGCTGGTAGATCAGTTGGGTTGCTAACACATTGTGAAAGCTTCTGATTTTCTGCTTTCAACTTTGTGTTCTCTTCTTCCAACTTTTGACAAAGTTGTATAGAAGCTTGGAGATCTAATAGCATCTTCTGCATATCAGACTCCTCTGATTGTTCAGAAAACGAAGAATAAGAAGAAGAAGAGGGAGTTCGATTGCATACCTCGTCTGTCATAAGACAAACCTCTTCGTCTGGTCCAAAATTAGATGATGAACCAGAAGTGGATACCTCATCTTCCTCATCTGCTAAGCTTCTTTTGGAGTACCTCCTGGTGTCTCTTCTACTGCATCTCTTTGAGTCCATTTCTGCAAAATTTGTTAGCACAACAAATATTTGGGATTTCAAAAAATGGATCTGCCCTGGTGACCACCAAAATAATTTCAAAACAGTGGTCTGTAGGACACACTGCTCTGATACCACTTGTTGGTCCCAAAAATATCCAGCGGAAAGCGTTTTTAAGTTTACTTTTAATGAAAACCCAATTTATAAATTAAGTACTAAAATTGAAATGCAGAAATCTAAATTGCAGAAAAGTAGAGAACACCGGAATTTATAGTGGTTCGGACAACAGGTCCTACGTCCACTCTCCCTTTCTCCAAAGGGGTCTTTCTCACTCTCCAACTTACTTACTCACTTACTTACTGGAATTGGGAAGTACCAGTTCCTTCGTACAACTTACAACAACCTTATCTAACAAGATGAACAGGTTGAGTAATAATCCAAATAAACTCCTAATAGAGTGTATATAAACTAGAAAGGACAAAGGTGAGTGATTGGAAGAGTTCGTGTGTTCTTGGTGTGCTCTCGCGCGACTCTTCTATATTGAACTAATCCAAGCACTCCTATTTATAGTTGTGGAATAAATTAGCCGTTGGGAACTAGCAATTCAAACAACCATAATTGGAGGAATATAATCAATCAAAGATTGATTATATGATTGATTAGTTGACTTTCAATCAAGCAATCAATCAAATCCTCCATCAGTTGACTTCCAGATTGCCTTCTTCTCCATCAATGATCTCAAAAATCTCCTTGTCTCCAGATTACTAAGATGCTTCTTGTAGGTGAACTAATCCGTCTCTCGTCTGGTCTGGTCTGGGGTCTTCTGGTCCTCATCTGGGAGAGGTCTTCTGGGGAGTCCTCTGGTGAAGTCCTCTGGTGGGGTCTTCTGGTGACTCCTCTGGTGGGGTCTTCTGGTGACTCCTCTGGTCAGACTCCTCTGGTCCAAGTTCATCTGGTCAGACTCCTCTGGTCCAAGTTCATCTGGTCAGACTCCTCTGGACCTCATCTGCTCTGGCGACACTTCTGCTCTGGACATCTCATCTGGTCACCTCTCATCTGGTCACCTCATCTGGTCACCTTCTCTGGTCACCTTCTCTGGTACCTTCTCTGATCACCTTCTCTGATCACCTTCTCTGGTCTGCACAGATTTCTTCCCCCTTAACCAAAGACCTATTCTAGACCAAGACTAATCTGTAGCTGACTAACAGGTTCAGCTAGTCCTATTACAAGTTCTTGTTTTAACATCTTCAAAACATCTAATCTATATCCTAACATTGTGGCATTTTTACGAAGAGGGAAAGCTATCAGAGTTCGTGAAAAGACAGCCCGGTAAAAGAACCAGAGATGAAGATTCTGATGAAGAAGACCAGGACCAGGCACCTCATCGGAATCGAGCTGGACGACCAGCTCAGGCGCCAGCCGGGGGGCCAATACCGGATATCCAGATGATGGAACCCGCAGGACCCATAGGTGGTTATTCTGATGGACGACCACCAATCTCTAACCGGAAAAGAAAGGCAGAATTACGAGCGATCGGACATGTACAGGAAATGGGGGTCATTCCACCTACCATGCAAACACCGGAATTAATTTTCACAGACAGAGATTTGGAAGGAGTTCTGACCCCCCACAACGATTCGCTTGTGATATGTGCCAAGATTATGGAAACAAGGGTGCATAGATTACTGGTGGATACTGGAGCCTATACTAATGTCCTTTTCAAAAAGACACTTGATCAAATGGGAGATTATGCAGGCTACATCAGAGACACAAATCACCGTATCCTGGGATTCGGAAATGTCGTGACAATCCCGTTGGGAATAGTAACTTTCGCTATGCAACTTGTGACGGTCAAAGACCCTGAGAAGAATATTGCAAGAATGGTGGATTTCCTGGTCGTCGATCAAGAGTCGTCATACAATGGATTCCTGGGTCGACCTTTCTTAAACGAATTCAGGGCCGCATGTTCAACTTACCATTATTGCATAAAATTCCCAACAGCAAGTGGAGTTGGCACGGTGAAAGGAGACCAAAGAAAAGCTCGAGAATGTCTTCTGCAAATTCAGTCAAGACAGGGACAAGTATCTATGATGGAAGCGTCAACTAGTCAACTCGAAAATGAACCCTCAATTTTGGAGGACATCCTTGGAGCCCAAAACAATAAGATAGACATTGACGACCAACCTTCACCTATAGGCGATCAGGCACAGCAGTGCGACGGGCAAAACCAGCCAAAAGCAGTGTTACCTCCCGTAGCCGACCGTTCGTGCCCAAATGATAACCAGGGAAGTCCAACTTCGGTGGCCGAGTCTCACCCAAGGCCCGCAGATGATTTTGACCCTCGATTGGGTGCTGAACCCATGGACATTGAGGATGAGCTAAGTCCGGAAGGACCAATAGTTGACCCTCGATGGAAAGGGCAAAAACGACGGGCAACTCCCGTTGAAGAGTTGGAGGCCATCAAGGTTAATCCTGAGCGTGACAGTCTTGAACTTTACATTGGATCTGAACTCCCCGAGCCTTACAGAACACGCATGACGGACTTTCTGAAGGCTAACTTGGACGTCTTTGCGTGGTCTCATGCTGATATGGTGGGAATCAGCCCGAAGGATGCCTGTCATAGGTTGAATATCAACCCAGCCCGAAAACCTGTCCACCAGAAACGGCGAAAATATGGACCAGACAAGTATCAAGCTTTAAACGAAGAAGTCAAAAAGCTGCTGGACAACGATTTAATTAAACAGGCGTTATGTCCACAATGGGTTGCGAATCCTGTCCTGGTACGGAAACCGAACGGAACCTGGAGGTTATGCATAGATTTTACAGATCTTAATGCAGCATGCCCGAAGGATAACTTTCCGCTCCCACACATCGATCAACTGGTGGACAGTACTGCCGGTCACGAAATGTTCACATTCATGGATGTCTTCGCAGGATACCACCAGATTCCAATGCACCCGGACGACCAAGAAAATACGGCTTTTTATACAAATAAAAATCTGTTGTGCTGGAAGAGGATGCCGTTTGGTCTAATTAATGCTGGAGCAACCTACCAGAGGTTGGTGAACAAAATGTTCGACCAACAAATTGGAGATACAGTAGAAGTCTACGTTGATGACATCGTAGTCAAAAGTCCCCATAAGGAAGATCACCTCCATCATCTTTCCCAAGTATTTGACATACTCCGAAAATACAATATGAAGTTAAATCCAAAGAAAAGTAGCTTTGGAGTACATTCTGGGAAATTCTTGGGCCATCTGGTCAGCAAACGCGGAATCGAAGCTAATCCAGCAAAAGTAAAGGCGATCGTTGATATGGAGCCACCACGTTCTGTTAAAGAGGTGCAAAGGTTAACCGGATGCCTAGCAGCTTTAAACAGATTCATATCACGATCAGGAGACAAGTGTCGTCCATTCTTTGAGGCCATCAAAAAGGGCAACTTTACCTGGACAGAAAACTGCCAGAAAGCCTTTGATCAATTGAAAGAATATCTGGGAGATGTAAAAATTCTGTCAAAACCAATTCCCGGTGAGAAGCTATATTTATACTTGGCAGCATCTGACACAGCCATAAGTTCGGTATTAGTTCGAGCAGATGGCAAATTTCACCTGCCAATCTACTATGTCAGCCAGGCCCTGCATGATGCTGAGATAAAGTACTCACCAACTGAAAAGCTGACATATGCTCTTGTCATGAGTGTCAGGAAATTAAGACCATACTTTTTCGATCACCAAGTCGAAGTCCTGACAACTTTCCCACTCAGATAAATATTACACCGACCCCACACCGCTGGCCGTCTTTTGAAATGGTCCATAGAGATAAGCCAGTTTGGCGTGACTTATGCACCTCGAACCGCGATTAAGGGACAAGCGTTAGCCGACTTTATAGTTGAACTAACCTTTCCTCAAAATCCAACGAGAGGGCTAGATCACCCATGGCATCTTTACGTGGATGGCTCGTCAACAAATCTGGCCTCGGGGGCAGGAATAGTGCTCATCAGTCCCGACCGGCAAGTCTTCACTTCAGCAGTCAGATTTGAATTCATGGCCACTAACAATGAGGCAGAGTACGAGGCCCTCATTGCAGGTCTTCACTTGTCACTAGCAGTTGGAGTTAGACAACTCCAAATTTTCGGGGACTCCCAGCTCATTGTAAGCCAAGTACGAGGCGAATATGAGGCCAGAGATGAGCAAATGATCGAGTATCAACGAATAGTTGCACACTTGGTATCCCAATTAGACCAAGTGTTTATTCAGCAGATACCACGAACAAGCAACACACAAGCTGACGCCCTAGCAAGATTAGCAACAAGTGATGGGCCGGCAGACCTGACGGACATTGTCATTACCAAAAAAGTTCAACCATCAACAATGGACTACGAAGTAAATCAAATAGTCGAGAACAACGACGATGATGATTGGAGAACTCCTATAGCCAAATACTTAAAAGACGGGGAGTTACCAAGCAACTCATTTGAAGCTCAAAGAATTAAAAAACAGGCAACCAGATACACTCTGGTAGACGAACAGCTTTACAAAAGAGGCTTCTCACTCCCGCTACTCAAGTGTTTGTCTAGGGGGCAAGGAAGGACAGTCCTGGAGGATATACATTCTGGAGTTTGTGGAAATCACACTGGGGGGCAAGCTTTGGCCTACAAAACTGTAAGGCAAGGTTACTATTGGCCAACCTTACGGAAAGATGCAATCCAATTAG
Source organism: Ballota nigra (assembly GCA_947034835.1). Classification (NCBI taxonomy): domain Eukaryota; kingdom Viridiplantae; phylum Streptophyta; class Magnoliopsida; order Lamiales; family Lamiaceae; genus Ballota; species Ballota nigra. The sequence goes on from OX344720.1 coordinate 93,062,458, forward strand.
CCAAGGCTTGCCACCAATGTCAGGTTTTTGCTCCAAGCATTCATGCCCCTGCCCAGGAGCTTGTATCGGTTTACAGCCCATGGCCATTTGCAAGATGGGGGATTGACATTATTGGCCCTTTCCCGGCAGGAGTGGGAAATGTTCGATTTGCCGTCATAGCAGTCGACTATTATACAAAGTGGGCAGAAGCAAAGGCCATGGTGAAGATTACACAGCAGAACATGATCAACTTCATATGGCAGAACATCATCTGTCGCTTTGGAATTCCACGAACAATCGTGACAGATAATGGCCCACAGTTTGATGGAATGGAATTACGAGATTTCTGTACAAAATGGGGGATCAGGAAACACTATTCAACTCCCTATCATCCCCAGTCAAACGGGCAAGTTGAAGCTGTAAATAAGATCATCAAGCATACATTGAAAATACGTCTGGCAGAAAGCAAAAGCAGCTGGTCAGAAAAACTCCCGGAAGTCTTGTGGGCATATAGGGTTTCTCCCAGGTCAAGCACCGGAGAGACACCTTTTGCAATGGCTTTCGGAATAGAGGCGGTAATACCAATTGAATTAAAGACTGACACAGTCAGGACAACCAGCTTTGATGAACAAACAAATCATTCTGCCTTAGCCACAGAAGCAGATTTGCTCGAAGAAAGAAGATTACACGCTGAGCTAAAGAATGCCACTTACAAGCAAAGAGCAGAACGTTACTATAATTCTCAAGTCAAGATAAGAAAATTCGAAGTTGGTGACCTCGTTCTAAGAAAGAAGCTTGCCCCACCTCCAGGCATATTTGGCCCGACTTGGGAGGGCCCGTACAGGGTAACAGATAGGTTACCCAATGGAGCATATGACATAGAGGACTTAGATGGCAACTCGGCCCAATATTCCTGGAATGCAGCTAATCTAAGGAAATACTTTCAGTAGGCGACCAGTTCTGCTTCATGAGAGAGTGAAGTTAAGATAGGCGAGCTACTAAGTCCACTGGGCGAACTGGAATGGCAGAGATACAAGATGGGTCCAAAAAACTTGCCTAATTTTTTGAAATTTTTCACCAAGTATAAATGGTCGAACAAAGATGAATTGGGTCAAGTCTGGTCGCATGCTGGGATGTTAGTATCTTGTGATAATTTCATTTCCTCTTAAGAGTTTAAAGATGTCTTGACAAATTGTATAGTAGTCGAGCAACTCTGACTCTTGGTGTAATTTATGTTTTTAATAAGTTGGAAGCTTAACATTGTTTCTGTCGAGCAAATCCAACCTAGCTAGTGCAGGGTTACATTCTTGGTCGCGTTTGATACTTGTAATTTTTAAATGTTTGTTCAATAGTAAGTTGTTCGTTCGAAATAGAAGTGTGAGCTCAAGGCGCAAGTTGATTATACAACCAAGCCCATTGAAGGCTGTTCATTTTTAAATGGACATAGCCTAAGGCCAAAAGCCCACCAAATCCTAACGTAAAAAAAAAAAAAGGTTCTTAAGGAACAAGGCCCAACTACATTAAGATTGTTGAAGCACAGAAAAAGATGCAAAGAACAATTAGTGTAAGATAAAAGACGAGCAAGTAAGCGAAATATATCCATTGATGATAAGGCTTAATCGCCCAAAAATTACAAAAGGATGAACAACAACAAAAAAGAAGTACAAGTTCCTAGTTAATCCTGTCCGCTAAGATCCTTGTCCGGCAGGAGGAGATATGTTGTCATCTTTGGGGTCTTCAAGTGGAGAGCCTTCAATGGCAGGATCAACTGGGACCACTTCAGTTAGCTCAGCAATCAATCCCTCAGCATCAGCACGCTCCTTTAGAGCTCTTTCACTTTGATCGGCAGGAAGGATTTGCTCGCCCTCCGCAGCATCGCCCTCTTCTTCCTCGTCCTCGACAGGACTTGTGATAATTATCTCGGGGCCAATGAAGTCGAGCTTGATCCCATATTCAGGCAGGTCGCCAATTTGCAGAGTTGTGCCCGGAGCAGGAGGGTTAGATTCAACAAAATTGCACAACTCCTTGCCGATCTCTTCAGCAACTGCGGCAGCCTTGAATTCATGGGCAATACGGATGCTCTCCGCATAACCAGTTACGTAACCAAGAATCGAGCTCACCTCCATCTTAGGAATAAGTTCCTCTTGGATAATGGAGTTGGCGAGCTGGATTTCAAGGTCCGCAATTTTGGCCGTTGCCTCAGTCGCGAATTTCTCGGCGACCTCCTTCTGCTGCTGAGCGCGAGCAAGTTCTGCTCGCATGTGCTCGACTTCGGCCATCTTGACCTTCAGCTCCTCGGAGACTTTGACGTGCAGGTCCAAGGCACGCTGCTCGCTAACCTGATGAGCTTTGGCTTTATTCTCGAGGTCGGCGATAATCTTCTTCGCCTCAGCCTTAGCGTCATCACGCTCTCTGGCAATACGGCTGACCGTGGCCGCATGCTGGCGTGAGTCCTTCTCAAGGTCCTCAACCTGGTCGACCAAACGTTGCACGGCCGCCAAGGTGTTTCCCGCCTCAACAAGACACAAACAGCCATTATCACGAGGCGCTTGTGCCTTGACGGTCTCATTTAGCTCCTTGGTCCAGCTACGAGCAACGACCTCAGAGGCGCGGCGAACAAAAGAGTCTGGGATTTCGCGCAGATTGGTCGGCACCTTTGAGCAGGCGAAACGATGCACCAGGTTAGATCGCCCTGGATACTGCTCGGGCGAATAGCTGAAAAGAAATTTTCCAGTTAGTTAAAAAAAAAATGCTGAGTGTCCTGGGCGAGCAAGGTTATACCTGTCAAGACGACCTTTATCCCAGCCAAGGTAGGTGGGGTCAGATGAAGGACCAGATCCTTCACGAGTGGTGACGACCAAAGCTTGCTCGCCGGGACGCTCCACCGAAGGAGTTTGCTCGCTGTCGCCTTCAGATGGTCGGACAGCCACTGTCACCTTTTCTTGGGTAGTCTTTGTTCGTTTGACTGCCCTTTCAGCCTCAGTAACGGGAGTGCCATCTCCACGAAGAAGTCTCTTCGTCCTCGGGACCAGTGTCTTGGGCGGACTCGCTACGGGGGCGGAAGGCTGAGCCGAGCTCGACCCTCCGGTTTGCCGAGGGTCTCCTTTTCCACCCTTGGCCGCGAGGGCGATGATCTTGGAGAGGGGATCCGACTTCTTGCGTCCTTTTTTGGTCGGCATCTCCCAGACACGGTTATCAAGCTCTAGGAAGGAAGGGTGAAGCACAACGGAGGCGAGCTGATCTGTAAAGGACAGGAAAACAAATTAATACCAAGTATAAAATCGATCAGATCTGCTCGCCCAGCATGAAGATACTTACCCTCTGGGATACGAACTAGAGCCTCGAGATGGTGAGGGTAGGTCGTGAGATGAGCAACTCGCAGTGTGTCCTCGGAGAAGAGGTGGCCGATACTTCGATCTTCTCGGCGACGAAGGGCGATCAAACACGCAATGAACATGAATAGATCGCTTATGCTATTCTTCACAGTTCGCCACCCCAAGTTCTTGGGACCTGAAACAAAGGGAAAAGAGAATTAAAATTAGTCCAACCACTTCAAAGATATAGAAGAGGTAAGACTCACGCTTTAATTCTCTAAACTCCGCCGGGGTCTCAATACGTTCAGAACCCCCTGAAGAGCGAGCAGAAGCACGCCAATCGCCTCCGATCCAGAACCAGTCATGCTTCCAATCCCGCACTTTCCCAGGAATATCCTCGACAAGTTTTTGCCCTGGTCGCGCCTTCAGATAGTACCAGCCCGCCTCTTCCCCAGTGCAGCCGGTTATCGTCATTAGGTAGCCAACCTCCTCGGCGGACAGCCTGTTGGGATACCCCTCCAGAGCGAACATTACCATCAGGGCCATCAGATTTATCCACCCAACGGGAGTAAGTTGGGTGATAGCCAAGTTCACGTCATGTAGAAATTGGCCGACCAAAGGGTGCAACGGCAATGAAACTCCAGCATTTAGGGTGGCAAGGTTGATCGCCGTCAATCCGCGTGGTGGGCGATCAGCTCTGTCGTCCACCAAAGGAGCATACATTGGGATATCGAAGGGAATCTTGTAATCCCTCCGAATCTCGATCAAATTCTCCTCAGTGATGGCGGATACGATACAGCTCGCTGCGAACTCGGTCGCTTTAAGTTTCCGCACTCCGCGAGCAGGAATGACGAAGCGATTGGAGTGCTCCTTTTCGTACTCATTCCAGTCGACACGGCGAGCAACCGCGACTGGAACCCGATGCTCGATCAATCTGGGCGCGGGGAAGTTGATATCCTTGAGATAGGTCCAAGTCAGTTCGTCAAGGTTCACCGGCTGAAGTACCTCGACTTCTTCATCCTCGTCTTCGTGGAGGTTCGAGCTCGTCTCTTCTAAGAGCTGGCGAGCAGGATTTGCTCGCTCCTCTCTTTCCCCGGAGGGATGGGCTCCAGAATTGACCGAGCGTGCAACCGAAGCCGCCTCGGGATCAGATTCCAAATTAACTATAGGAAGATTTTCTTCGACGGGCCGTTTTTCGGGATTCCGGGGAGGAAAAGAACCGGTCTCTGAGTGCGACGCCATCGAACAAGTTAAGGGAGAGATGTTAGGGTTTTGCAGATTCCGGCAAGGGAAGAACACGGCGACTCGGAATTTTCCACGGCGGAGTAGGAATTCTCGGTGAATCTAGAACGCACACGAAGCAAGAAGAGAAGAAAGAGAAGAAAATAAGCAGAGAAAAAACTACCTTGACGTTGTTCGAAGATCGCCGGAATCTGGAAACGTCGCCGGAAATTTGAAAGAAGGAAGAAAGAGGGATTCGCGCTTAAGAAACAGTGTGAAAATGAAAAAAACGAAGAAAATTTTCCTTTTATACTTCTGGAAAAACGGGGTACCGGGCGAACAAAATTGAAAGTGGAAGGACCAAATTGCAAATTCTGGGCGCGTGCAGCACCTGTCCGACAAAACGGGAAGGCGCGTCTCCTCGGGATTGTGTGCGCGTGGGCGGTAGCAATCATTCCGCCCACGTCACACCTCGAGCCGTGCCCAGACCTTGGGACCCCAACCGTCCCCGACCCGAGTCTGCTCGACCAATGTTGTCCTCCCGTGAAAAGCTGCTCGCCCCAGGGACATTCTTGCTCGCCTTAGTGACACTTAAAAGTTGCCAACCCAAAAAGTGCTCATTCACCATCTTCACAATTTATTGATCGGCAAGGGGGCAATTGTTGATAGGCGAGCAGGATCATCATTTGGACGACCAGGATTAGCGCAAATCATACAAAATTTAAACTGGAATTAACACATGATTCACCCAAGACATCCGGCGAACAAAACCTACATGCGATCAAGACACATAGGCGAACAAAATCAGATCAAAAGCCACATGACGAGCTCAAACGGCATCCTGCCAATCAGATCCAACCACAACGCCAAAATAACAATTAAACAAGATGAAAGACCATCAGAATCAGACTAAAGACTCCTCAAGGACAAGTCCAAAGTGACGAACAGCTCTAGACTGCGAGCAAGTCCAGTAGATAAGGATAGAATTTAGTTAAGATAAGGTCAAACTAGTCAAAGGACAGGTGTCGAGCATGCAGACTTGGTCGGCCAAAGGACGTGCCACCTCCTGCAGGGCAAAAGTCTATAAATACTTAGATTTTTGCAGCAAATAAAATAAGCACAAATTATTATACACGTCCAAACTTCGATTACGAATCTAAAGCTGCTCGATTAATTTACAATCGAACTTAAACACGTAAGCTTTTATACGATTCTAATCCACCTAAACCCAAAAAATCGTATTCACTAATTACGTTAGTGATCAATCACACGTAATTGTTTGATGATCAATTAACCACCTAAAATTGCTTAAATCAGCCATTAACTTTCAAGATTAGAACTGATCGTCAACAGCTTCAACATCCGTACTTCATTATTATCTTTTCAATTAGGGTTCATCAGTCGTCGTATGACTCTCAAATTGTCATTGTCGATTGCCGCCCCCTCTTAAATCACCATTGATGTTATAAATTTGTCTCATGAAAAAGTGAAATGTTGAACAATGTTTAAATAGAATTTTTATGAATTTTTGAAAGATGTGTGAATTTTAAGTTTAAATGACATCGTATTACAATTACATGTCTATATTTTATATTAAATTTTGATTTTTAGTTTTTTCTTTCGAAGCCCGTTAGTGGCCCGTTTAACCCGTTAGAGTTAGGGTTATATTTTGAGTGTTAGTGAACTGATTAAAATGAACCGATAATGTCCGGGATCGTTTAAGCCTGCAGCCCTGTAGGGCTAGCCCTAATGAGTTAGGGTCAGCCCTTTTAACATCCCTAAAACTATCCCCATAAAATATATTTTATGTAATATGTATATAAACAAGAAAGTGGAACATTTCCAGGAGAAGAGGAGAGCGAATCCGGCAGGGTTCAACTACAGTGAAAAACACTCTTCTCATCTTTCCCACTCCACTCATGGACTTGTCTCTCCTCCACCGCTCCTCACTTTCACTTCTTCTCTCAGGTAAAACCCTAATCTCTCTCTCTCATTAACATCTCTCACTCTGTCTCATTGCATACTATCTCCACGCAGCCTCACTATTGTTCACGGCGGCGTACTCCCTCGGCATCAACTACGGCCAGATCGCCGACAACCTCCCCCACCCGGAATCCGTCGTCCCCCTCGTCAAATCCATCGGCGCCACCCGCGTCAAGCTCTACGACGCCGATCCCCGCGTCCTCAAGGCCTTCGCCAACTCCGGCGTTGAATTCATCGTCGGCCTCGGCAACGAGTACTTAGCTCGTATGCGAGACCCCAAACAAGCCCTCGCCTGGGTCAAATCCAACGTCCAGTGCTACCTACCCGCCACCAAGATCTCCTCCATCGCCGTCGGAAACGAGGTTTTTACCCTCAACGACTCCGCCCTCTCCGCCAATCTCCTCCCCGCCATGGAAGCTCTGCACACGGCCCTCGTTTCTCTCAACCTCGATAAAAAAGTCGCCGTCACCACCGCCCACAATTTGGCCATTCTGGAAGTTTCCTACCCCCCCTCCGCCGGCCAATTTCGCCGGGATCTGACTCAGAAACTCTCCTGTATCCTCGATTTCCACTCCAAAGTCGGATCCCCTTTCCTAATTAACGCCTACCCTTTCTTCGCCTACAAATCGAACCCTAAGGAAGTCTCATTGGATTTCGTGCTATTCGAATCGGGTTCGGGCGTGGCGGATCCGGTTTCGGGGCTCCATTACGACAATATGTTCTACGCCCAAATTGACGCCGCCCACGCGGCCGTCGAAAAGCTAGGTTACAAAAACGTGTGTTTGCAGATCTCAGAAACCGGGTGGCCGTCGAAGGGGGACGCCGACGAGGCCGGGGCGACGCCGGACAACGCCAGGAAGTACAACGGGAACTTGATCAAGCTAGTTTCTCAGAAGAAGGGGACGCCGCTGAGGCCCAATTGGGACTTGGATGTCCATTTGTTCGCTTTGTTTAATGAGAATGAGAAGCCCGGCCCCACTTCCGAGAGGAATTTCGGGCTTTTCAAGCCCGATGGGACGCCTGTTTATAATCTCGGGTTCAATACGACGGGCTTGCAGAGCGCGAACTCGACAGGCTCCAGCGGTGGCTCGACGCCGTCCGGTTCGTCGCCGGCGGTTACCGGGTCCTCTTCCGATGGGTACCTATCAATCACTGCCGACGACGCGGTCAGTCTCTCTTATTTTCCTCTCTGCCTTGATTTTTCAGCTTCCAATTAACAGTAAACTTCTGGTCAATCATTATTAATGCCCTATTTTTCAGCTTCCAATTAAACTTAAACGTAAACTATCGAATATGGATTATTAATAATCTTTTTGGGAGTATCAATAATTTCGTTAGAAGTATCATTAATTTGTATCTATAGTAGTATTATATTGTAATTGTTGAAAAAAAAAAAACCTAGAGTAATTATACTCTCGATGAGATTATCGATACTTCCAATTAAATATTCAATATTTTAAAAAAGTTTTATGATAAACTTATCATGAACCATTTTCATATAAAATCTACTCTTTCCAATGGTGCAAAAGTCGGAAATCGATAATCGGGTATTTTGTGACCGCTTAGGGCCGCCTAGAGATTATTTTTTTGTATTTTTTTATATATTTTGTATAATAGTGCCGCCTAAGTACACCTACAGTCGAACCGCCTAGGGCCGGATTTTGCAGAAATCGGGCTGGGAGGAGGCCACCTAGCCAGATTTCTACGTCACTGACTCTTTTGTGAATTGCATTAGAAGTTTTTTTAACTAAAAATATTAATTAAAGTGATATTAATTAATTTTATTAAAGATATTAATTATTTCAGTATAAAACATTAATAAATGGCAAAAATTTGTATGAGACCGTTTCATGGCATGAGACCACACAAATTAACACCTACTCCTACTAAAATGTTAATGAGTCAATGTCCTAGTTAAACCCATTTTCATTGTCTCATGCCATAAGACTTACTCTTAATAAATTATTGTTTATAGTAACTATGGCTGATCGACATAATGCTTCCCTTAAATTGGAGAGAATATTCTTGTTTGCTTTAAATAGTGGAACTCTTATTTGACTGAGTTGAATATCGCACGTTGAAAAACTAGTTTAGAAACCTGAATCAGGCCAAATCTTGCCTTATTTTTGTTAAGCATCACAATCTAAATACTCCCTCCGTTTTAGTTTTTTTTTTTTTTTTTTTTTAACACCCTTTCTCCCCATTTTAAACCTTATTACAATTTTAGAAATGAGAAAGAATAAAGACGTGGGAAACAAAGAATTTGTGAAAAAATAAAATTATGGAAATGTTGTGAGAGATATTATGTCCATCCCCATCTCCATCTCCATTGTCTCTTTGCTTTTGGGAAGAAGGGCATTGTACACTAATACTTAATTCCAAAAAAAAAAAAAAAATTTAAAACATCATTTATTTATGAAGAGGGAGTATCTTCCAAATGCTAATGTACTCCTCTAAGCCCCATTTTCTTGATTAGGTAAGTGAATCTGAATTACTTTTTTCTGTTCCAAGTTGGAGCTTTAAAATAATCTTCAACCCAATTAAAGTTGGGTTTCACAAATGATGAGAAGATTTTGAAGTAAAGTTTCAGCAACTTCATAGCACTATGTTGTGTTGAATCAAGTGGATCATGTCAATAGCAGCAACGTGTTAATAAATTAATAATGAAACAAGTATATTGTTTAAAGAGTAATTTCAAATTAGTTTATATTGAATAATAGAATTTTGTGGTGTTTGAATTGCAGGAGAGACTTTGTCCTTTGCAATGGAGATTATCAGTGGTGTGCCTAATGGTGTCAGCCATAATTGCTTCTCGATTCTGATTGTATTCATAAATGCGATTAACCAAACTACCACGGAGAAAACAAAGTAAGATTAGAGATTTGACTTTTGTTGAGCACCGTTGGAATCCCTCTTCTTCACTCCAACATGAAAACCAGCCAACACTTTAAAGTGCTTTCGGTGGTGAAAATGAGAAAGAAAGAAAGATGCGCCGCACTTTATCACTTTTAGGCTGGCTTCGAGTACATGTATGTTTTGTTTCGAGAATGAGGATCCTATGATATTTATTTCATTAATTAATTTAAATAATGTATTCTTGTTCAACCATCTGTGAATCCGACCCAGGCGCCCCAGATACCCCAATGACTTTATTTTTAAGTTTACCCAACGATATTATTCCTAAAATAAAAGAAGAATATCATTTAAAATACAAAATTCAAATAAACTAATATAATTAGGTAAACGTTAGGATTAGAATAACTAGAGTATGTATAGAGTAAAATTGGTTTTATTGAAGAGTATTAATTGTTTTCATTAAAAAATATTACTCCTTCCGCCCCATGATTATTTGCATACTATTTTTTTTTTCGTGTTTTAGCGAGCGAGTTGTTTATTAATATTTGAAATGATAGAGTAACTTTTAAGGTATGGTATGATAAATCTATTGGCTTAAAAATTATTTTATCATTTTAAATACTAAAAAAAAAAATGTTTTCTAAAACATGAGAAAATAGTAATTGTGCAAATAATGGTGGAATTGAGGAATCAATTCGCATGAGATATTCTTCTCACGAATGAGAGTCCAAGAAATGTACTTAGATTGTTAAAGGGCTGAAATTGTAATGATGGTTGCTGGAAAATGTATTAGGTGGAAATGTCTGCATGTGCTGGTGGAAATGATTGATGTTGCTCTATTCTTATTTATCTCCTTGTAAATTTTTGGGTATTTCTTCTACCCAAATTCTTGGAACGAAAATTCCCTTTTCTAATCAAAAAAGAAAAAGAAAAAATGGTGGGATGGAGGAGTAGAGTATTAGTTATTTTTAATTGAAGAGTCTTAGTTTATTTTCAGTACACAACTAATACTCTTCAACGAAAACAACTAATACTCTTTAATGAAAACAATTAATACCCTTCAATGGTTCATTTATGAACCATTTTCACTCTATACTTAGTCGAATAATTATGCTCCATCTCAAAAAAATGGTCTCCTATTTTTAATTTTATTTTTTGATTTGTTCTTAAATAGTTCCTTTTTTGTGTGGAAAATATTATTTCTTTTTAGAAGTGTGTAAAATGTTCAAAGGGGAAATTGTCTAAGAGTAAGATTTTAAGAAATCTTCCTCCTAAATTGGTTCATTTATTCTAAGATACAATCTGTCTAATATTTTTTGAAATTGCCCCTAATTTTCATCTTCCCTACCGTCTATGAGTTGAATTCTTCCATTTTGTCAATGTTGTACATGTGCCATCACTCAACCTTGTCAGCCCAAGCTTTAATTCAAATTTATTCTTTCAAATACGACCACCGATAAGTTTGTTTAGTTTCAATTTTTATGTAATTGTTCTGCAATTCGTCCTCACAATATCAACCCCTCCATGGCTCTGTTTTTTTCATATGAAGCAGGTAATATGTCTTTCAAATGTTCTTATGTAGTTGAAATTCCTCAATTTTCTTCTTTTTTTTTTGGGTATTATAAAATATATAGTGATTGAGACGATATCATAATCCAAATTGTTCAAAATTTTGTACAAGCGCGATATAGTTTACAAAATATTCATTTTATTTAGATATAATGTTGATTGCAAACCGATTGCTTGCGTGTCACCCCATATGAGTTAAGTGGTCTGAACATAACAAATTGAAATACTTGTATGATATATTATTTGATTTGTTTGTTGATTAGTATGTTTAATTATTAACATATTAAATTTTAAAATATTACAAAAAAAAATTACAAAAATTAATTAATTATGCTATATTTATCCGATTCGTCTCCGCGTATTCTTTCCAAAGATATGCGTATCCAAATTAAACAAAACTAAGATGTGAATCCAACGCAAATCGAACCCGTACTTGTATCCCCGTTTTTTTTTTTTTTTTGGAAAGGAAAAATAAACATAACATTAATGACTAGGAGGATAAGAAATCCTCCAGAAAAAAAAAAAAAAAAAAACTACAGGGTTTACAATTATGGCAAAACTCACCCTATTTTGCTCTCCTTTATCTAAATCTCATCAATACACAATCTAGAATTTGAGAACCACATTCCAATAGAAGAATTTTGTTCGAACTTTAACTTGACCACTTGCCAAGACCACAACCTCGCCCTGAATTCATCTACCATTCTTGAAACATTAGGAGCAATATTATTAAAAATCAAATCATTTCTTCCCTTCCAAATGGACCACACAACACATATCCAAACGCAACACGCCACCTTAGTTCCTTTCTTTGAGCCAAACATATTTGCATGTTGAAGAAAATGGGTCGCCGGATTCCTATGAGTAACCATCGAAACCCCGAGCCACTCGTAACACAATGACCATACCTGTTGAGCGAATTTGCATTCCACAAAGAGGTGAGAAGTATTTTCCTCAGCTTCCCCACAAAGGTTACACATTACGTTGTCTCCGTCTTGTATCAGGTTCCTCTTTTGCATATTGTTTTTCGTCGCCAGCCTTTGTTTGAGAACTCTCCATGCGATAATCTGGTATCTTCGTGGAGCAAAATTACTCCACACTTTCTTGTACGCTTTCTGATCCCAACTATTGCCTCCATTCCTTTCTTCTGGTGTCCTAATTGTCCAGTACGCCGACTTCGTCGTGAACAGCCCATTTGGAGAATGAATCCATTTCCAAGAGTCTTCACCATTTTGATAAATACTGCACCTGTTAAGAAGTGAAATCAACTTGTTAAACTGACCCAACTCCCTATCTCTCAACGCCCTCTTCCACTTTAAATTCCAAACCCAACTCCCTTCCACCCAAAGACTCACATCCCTCACCTTTGCCTCTCTTTGACAACTTAACCTAAACAATCTACCAAACTTAGTCCCTAACAATTCATCTCCTATCCACCAATCCGACCAAAAGAAAGTATTTGCCCCATCCCCCACCACTCTCAACAATTCCCCTTTCATCCCCCTCTCCCCACTACCAACAAAAATATCACAAATTTCCCTCCACCAACCCGACCCTAAACGAGAGACCCTTGCCCTTCTCTCACTTACAACGCTCTCCTCCGCTCCCCTTTCTCTAAAAAACTCCAAACCCCCCGTTTTAGACCTAATCACCTTCACCCAAAGACTCGAAGAATCATTCAGATACCGCCACACCCATTTGCTTAAGAGAGCCCTATTGAAACTACCCAAATCCCGAATACCCAAGCCCCCCGCAGCTTTATCCTTACAGATGTCTTTCCAACTGATCCAAGGAATTTTAGACTTCTCCTCACTCCCCCCCCCCCCCCCCTACAAAAAAATTCTCTGAATTTGAATTAAAACACTCAAGGTTTTCGAAGGGATACGATAAAAATAAAAATAATAGATCGGAATAGCGGAAAGAATGGACTGTACTAATGTAGCTCTTCCTCCCAGGGATAATTTCTTATCATTCCAAGCACCCGTCCGACGACGAATTCTATCCACCAATTTTGTCCAAGATGACAGCCTGTGATGATTGATGCCCACCGTCAACCCCAAATACGAGAAAAGAGTTTGACCCACTGCACAACCCAACTTATTAGCCAAACTTAAAATATCATGTTGACCCATATTAACTCCCCATAAACAGCTTTTATAAAAATTCACTTTCAAGCCTGATAACAATTCAAAGTTTCTCAGTAAGAATTTCAGAGTAGAGATGTTTGTACTTGTATCCACTGTACTTGTATCCCCCGTATCCAATACTTTATATTGAATATATTTTTAAAAAAATTCGTGCATCAGGTCTGACCTTATATTGGGTTGTTTACATTGCATTTGATCTGTAGAAAGTTTTATCAATGTTTGTCTTGATTGCAATGATGATATGAGGAACTTGATTACTCTATGTTCGATAATTTCATATCATATTGTTAATGTTGAGTTGTGTACTAAGGGGTCGTTTGGTTTGGTGGATTGGATGGGACTAAAGTTTTAGTCCCACTCAATCCCAAGTAATATTGCTTTTGGTTCGCAGGTTTACGGCCCGGAATAAAAGTGAGGACCGAGTCATAACCCTACTTAATTTATCAAATGGGGGACTAAATAATCTCTTAGGGATGATGGGACTCCATAGTCCCATACTTTAAAAATGATATATTGCACTTTAGCTCACTTAATCATTCAATCCGAACACACATTCCTCCTCAAATAATCATGTTGGTCCCGAAACGAGTAAACAGGTGTATGGGGGGGGGGAATACACCTGTAGTTACAAATTAAAACTTCTTGTAAAACTTATTAGGTGACTTCAGAAAGTAACTCGTCAGTGGACTTTAAGTCTGCTGAGAATTACTAGAGAAAGCTTACTGAGATAATACTTCCACTGAAAGCTCAAGACTTTCAATTAAACTACTATCTAATTAGCTTACATATGCGGATTAGTGAGCCCTTTAGAAAACTCGTTTTACTTGATAAACTTTGAGTGGATAACACACACTTAGGAAATAACAATATGTAAATACACAAGATATAAAGTGGTTCAGAGATGAATCTCCTACGTCCACTGTCCTGATCAAACAGGAGAATTCCTTTCACTTGGAATTCCTTGTGTTATAGTGCCAAGGTGCACTGATCAACTAATCCTCTCTTAGGATGATTGATCACTAGGATAATTCCAGGTCCTAGTTCCCAAAACAAACCAGCTTTCAGACTGATACAAATAATCAGCTTACTAACAACACTTAACTATAACTCTCAACCTAACAACTGAGTAGGGTTTTGAGTATGGTTTGGTTCCAACTGTTGTGAGATAATCCATACAGTGTAGCTCAAGGCTTATGATGGATTATCTCTTTCTAAGGTTTGGATATAGCTTTTAAGCTTGATTACAGAAGGTTTGTTATGCTCTCTACTGATTTGAAACACTTGGGAAACAAAGGTAATTTCGAGTGCTTCTTGATACTTATGAATGTAGAGATAACTTTGATCTTGTGAGTTTCCCGTGCATAGAAATGAGCACGTCCTTCTGTATTTATAGGCTTCCTTGAAAATCTTCCCGTTGGATTTGAATCTTCTCAAGTAAGTCTTCTTGTGTCTGATTGGTTCAAACGGCTCTATTTGAAGCTTTAAGTCTTGTCAAGAAACGGCTGAAAGACCATGCCTGTTCGCCAACTTTCTGTAGATTGCTAGGGAAAGACTTTTGGTACTTGTCAGTCTGGGGCAGGTCGGTTGTCAGTAAAGTACACTGACGTGTCATCTTCTCATTGGACCTTCAGTCTGCTTGCCCAGATTCTTGTCTTGCTTTAAGGTAGAACTCCTCTGAGAGAACCTTCTTATTCCTTCATTTATTGTAAGCTTCACTGAAATTCGTTTTGCCTTGTTCCAACCAGATTAACTAACAGCTTTAAATATGTTTAGCATTGAATGAATTTTGTTAGTTCTCATCAGTGGACCTTGGTCCTTTCCTGATGGTTTTAGTCTTAGTGAGAATGCACTTAGAAAACATTCAAGACTTAGACTTCTTTCTCAGATCACTTGACTTCAGCGGACTTTGTCTTCAGCGGACTTCGATCTTCAATACACTATAGAAATTTCTAACTGCACTCCAGTTCTTTAACATTTAGAACTGTTTAACTTAAATTCTAACTCTAAATATTTAACTTACAAATAACTTAGGAGGAACATTTTGGCATCTTAATCAAAACTTAAGTCTATACAATTTCCCAACAAATCCTATCTAATTCAATGATATCTAATCCAATCTCATTTAATCAAATCCCATCTAATCAATATCATCCCGTGAACCAAACCAAGCGGTCCCTAATAGTACCAATTCATATGTGAATATGATTGGTAACAGTTCTGATAATTTTGCGCTTAGTTCTTCTAACTATGATTTTGGTGCTGAATGTTCGTATAGAAAAAAAAGTCAAGCCATAATCTTTCTAAATCCAAGTTTTATAGCCAGACTTCTACCGACAAAAAACCTATTATGAAAGATGTTCAGAAATATGAGAAAAGCTCTCACACTTTGGAAAAAGGAAAAATAAAAATTAAAAATACTCATTTTCAATTTTAAAAAAATTATTTTAACCACTCCAACTTTACATAATTTTTTATACTCATTTTGATATGAAAATACCATACTACCCTAAAAAAATATATTTTACCCACATAATCCGTCAACACTTTAACACCTAAATATCATCTATCACACTATTTAAATTATAACAATTCATCTCACTAATCAACTAGACATAACTGTAATAAATATAGTGCCCCAATTTATAATTTTTGAATAGTCATTAAATTAAAAGATATATAATTTGCAGGTAGTTAGTATTGATAGATAAAATTGTGATTTTTTTAAATATAAGGCATATACATCACTTTATATATTAGTATGTATAATATACATAAAATAATTTGCTATAATTGATAAAATAAATATAATAAATATTGGTTAAATTAATCAATAATTATCATTTTAAGCATATTTAATTATTTATAATTAGCATTATATTAATAATATATTATTAATGGTTCTACCATCCAAATAAATATTATTATTGAATAAATAATTGAATATAATTATTCAAAGTCAACAAAGTGGGAAGAGGGAGTGAGACTATTTTTTACAACTTCAATCTTTTTTACCCAATAATGTCCTAAAATAAAATAAAAAAATTGGGTAAAATATTTTTTTTTAAAAGTAAAGTGTGTAAAATAAATATGTGGAAGTTAAAAATGAGCATTTTGAAGTATTCTCACTTGGGGAAAAGAAAAGTGGTCATCGGGTAAATTTTGCGGGTAATGTTGATATTCCAGAATACAATTTGTCACTGGTTGTTACTAAAGAGTCATTGCTCTCAGATGAGTGGACAAGTATTATGAAAGATGGTGCGAGTGTACAATTCAAAGTTGGTGCAAAACAATTTAGAATTGTATAAGTTTTAGGTTCAAGTGCTTTAGGAACAAAAGGAGATACATCCATCCAGTTTGTCTTGAGTCGGAAATGAATTGTAATCAGTTCATAAAAGTCAAGTTTGATATGCAACTAACTTTTTTGTTGTTGATAAAGCAATCTGGTTCATAAGTGTATTGGGAAGCTTGTAGGCAAGGATACAAGAATGATTGTTCTTAGCAAGATTAAAAATATTTTGTATCGATTAATATATTGAGACCTTAAATTTATGGAAATATCGATGGATATATGGATATCGGTAATTTAAAAAAACATGAAAATCTAATAACAAACTTTTATACATAAATTTATCAATTGAATTTGAAGAAATTTTATATTTTTTATATTTATCGAAACTATCGATTTTTTTATATTTCTCGATATTTTACCGATATTAGGCTTAATTTGCACAAAAATATAATCGAAATTGGTATTGCATACCGATATTTATAAAAAATATTACGGATATGGTGGAAATATTGTTGTTCCCAATACTGATATCAGTGACCACAAAAAATGGATATATCGGAAATTTTCTTTTTTTTTCGTTAATCGGTTCTTAGCATAGTTGGCAGTTTTTTATTTGTTATGCAATTCAAAAAGTTAAAAAGGACTAGAGCATAGACATACCATATTGGAAAGCATACCAAGTTATTGAGCATGCAAAGTCTAATATATTTGGCAATTTTGATGATTTATATGATCATCTACGCTGGTACCGTGATGCAATTCATCACACCAATTCAGATAGTGTTGTTGAACTTCAATCAAACACCTAGACTCACCACTTTGAATGTTTGTTCATTGCATTTAAGTCATGCATAGACAGGTTACATAGTTATCGTCCTATGTTTTACACCAATGACACATTTCATGAAGGGACGCATGAAAGGTACTTTACTATTAGCTATGGATAAAGATGGTGATAACGGTAAACATATTTTTTTCATTATTATGTCCTTTTTTTATCATGGATGTATGAAGATTAATTTGAATTAAATTTGTAGGTTGCACTTATTTTCTTCCTTTGTGTGTTAAGAAAAATTCATGGTAAAGTGCAACCCAATTTAGGAACATAAATTAAGTGAAGTGCAGTATGAGATATTTTTAGTGGGTAAAAACCATGCTTATTAAGTTCAATATTATTTTTATCATTGCACAACTACGGATGATTTCTCACCATGTTTATTAGGTTTAATGGTTTTGTTCAGGTATTGACAATTGCATTTGCCCTCGTATCCGCTAAAAACAATTAAAATTGGATATGGTTTTTAGAGAGGGTCCGCGACTTTGTCAACACCCAAAATAAATATTCTACATATCAGATAGGTATTTGAGAATATTCCCTCGTGTATTTGATCAACCTGACATTTTTTATGTCTCTGTCATTTGTTAACCAATTTAAAGAGTCGTTTTTTTAGTGGTTTGGCCAATAAACACCATGAGAAATTGGGAGAACAGTCCAGAGAGTGCATATGCTCCTAACACTGTCATATTTGAGCAGAAGGTTGCTACTTTCAAAGAATCTTGTGGTAATATTGCTGAATAATGACTTGAACAACTTCCATTTGAAAAATGGGTCGTCTCTTATTCTCCACACATCACCAAATATGGAAAGATGACCTCCAATGTTGCTAAATCATTCAACGGTTGGATCCAAGATTTTAGGTCTTTGCCCATGACACACATGGTTTGATCAATACGTTTAAAAATAATTAATTGATTCATTGAGCGAAGAACCGAGAGTAGTACCTAGTCTGGTACATTTGTTGAAAGTAAGGAGGATTTGTGGAATCGACAACTTGATGTTGGACTCACATGGAATGTAGTTCTATGTCTAAATTGTGTTTTCAAAGTTGATTCAACACCTACAGTTGTTGTCGATTTGAATGCCAAGACATGTTTGTTGGGACATTGTCAGTTTTGATTAAGATCCCAAAACCCCTGAAAAGATGATTGCCTTAATCTGTCTTTGTCAGGCTAGTCTTGGTTAGGATTAGTACTTAGTCATTTTACACTTCACAGGTACTCAGTGAGAGGAGAACTCACTAGAGACAATCAAGACTCAGAGCCTGAAGACGAAGAGCACCATCCTGAACTTATGGCAGTGTTCTAAGCTGGCTGAGTAAGTGTCAGTGATGAAGAGTATGACCCTGAGGTCATTACTAACTCAGTCCTGAAGGGAACAGGATGTCACTGAGTTAATGGGAAGACTTGGAGTAGAGCCAAGCAATGCAAAAGGAATTTCAGCGTCAGGACAAGACTGGTGGGCTCAAGACAAAATGAACTTAATAAGACAAGCCTGAAGCTCGGGAATAAGTTCTGACATTCTCACCAACCTGATGACGTGGACCAATCCGAGAAGGACACGCACGTACGGAACCTGACATGAAGACTGAATTCAGACTGCATATTCAACGGGCAAGCATTTAATGTGCATTTAATGCAAATACCAAATCCATGCAAAGGACGGCTGCTGCATGAAGATATGTCCGTTTGAAGCCACTCTACATAGATGACTAGAAGGCTATCTCTCCAACGGATAGTTATTCAAATCACCTATAAATACAGAAGGCCTTGAACCCATTCAAGGTTACGGGAAATTTCCAAGCCAGAAATTACTCAAACTCTCAAGCATTCAAAGCATTCAACCTTTAAGAGAAGCACTCGAAACCTTTTAAATTTTCCAAGTGTTTCTTAGCAGTTGAGAGTTATTCTGTATTCCAAGAGCTAATTAGAATTATCTCAAGCTTAGAGAGATTATCCAATCCTTAGCATAGCTTTGACTTGTAAGGATAATCTCAACTTAGTTGGAATTCAAACTGAAACCAAAACCCTAAGATAGGCTTGTTGGGAGTAAGTCAGTTAGAGTGTTAGTAAGTGGAGTTGTATAGATCAGTGAGGTTAGCTGGTCTTGGTGCACCTTGGCACGTTAAAAACAAGAATCCCTTGAGTGGATTTCCTGTTAAGTCAGGCCGTGGACGTAGGAGCTTGAGACTCTGAACCACGTTAAACTCCCTGTGTTCTTACTGCTTTGATATTGTGCATACTTGCTATATTACTTGTTCATTCATTGCATTCAAGTTTATCAGGCCTGAATCAATCAGGCTGATCTTCAAAAGAGCACTGCCCTACTAAACACTCTTCAGATTTGAGTAAAACAAGTTTTTCAGAAAGCAAACTAAACAAGACTTTAAACTTTCAGGGCTCAAACATTTCCGCACTGAACTTGAACTGATAGTTAGCCAACTGACCCGCACCAAGTGTAGTCAGTAGGTGTGTTATCAGCTCCTAGTTCTTTACCACTCTGAGCAAAGGGGACTCAGTCAGTTTTAAGGTTGAAAAATTGGCATACGTGTATTCCCCCCCCATACACGTATTCCTCAGTCTTGTACCGGGACCAACAAGTGGTATCAGAGCAGTGGTTCGAAAGACCACTGACTTTGATAACTAATAGTTTCAGAGGAGAAATTGTTGGTGGTCACTGAACAGATATGAGTTTGTTTTTCATAAAACTTGCATCATCATGACTTCGAGGAGACTTGAAGCTTCGTTACCTGAATTCTCTGTGTCTAACTTTGTCTATTGGAAGTTCAGATTAGAAGCGCATCTAGATGCCATCCATGACCAGATGCCACGTGTACTCAGGGAGGGACCGATCAAGATCACTATTCCTAACGTCAGAGGACTGGGATATGAGGATCTTGCGATTGGCGTGCAGGTTCCTAAAGAAAGGAAAGACATGACCAACGATGAAATCAAGATGGTGGGACTTGACAACGTCGCCAGAAACATCATCTTGCACACGGTGCCCTTCGAGGAGTCAGCCAGGCTGATGAACTTAAAGACGGCAAAGGAGGTCTGGGATGAGCTGACAAGGATGTGTGAGGGATCTGAAAAGATCAAGGAGAACAAGAGAAACATTGCCATTCAGAAATTCGAGGCATTCGAGATGCTGCCCGACGATAGCATAGATCAAATGGAGTCTAGATTCATCAAGTTGATGAATGAGTTGGTGATGTTGGACAAGGATGTCCCAAGGAGAGATGTTGCTTCAAAGATCCTGAATGACCTTCCTGAGAGATGGGACAACAGTGTAATTATGCCTAAGAACACTCAGGATATGAGTAACATAACTTCTGCTTTACTTTTTTCAGAGCTCAAAGCGCTTGAATTTGACCTTAACAAGAGGAAGAAGAAAGTTCAGTCAGAAGAGGAAGTGAAGGAGAAAACTCCTGAGAAAAGTGTGGCGTTAAAGGCCAGGTCTGAACCTGTTGAGCCCTCATCAAACTCTTCATCAAAGTCACTGATGGAGATGAGCAGAGAAGAACTCGCTGAAGAGTACAGCCTGATGGCCAGACGATTCGACAAGCTCAATTCCAGGTTTGGTCGTTATAAAAAGTTTTATCAGGACTCACGTGACAGGAAACCTGAAGGAACCCACCAAAGCTCAAGGAGATATGAGGAGCGAATGAATACTGACCAGAGGAGAGAACGTGGTGATGAAAGGAGATATTCTGAACCAAAGCCTGAAAGAAGAGACGAACAGAGACGTACTCGCGATGATAGATATCCAACCAGAACTGAAAGCTCACCAAGAACCAGGGAACCTGACTCAAGGAGGAACCCTGAACCAAGAAAAGAAAGAGTAAGTGAGCAGGTAGCATGTTACAACTGTAACAAGATTGGTCACTATCAGTACGACTGCCCGGAGCTGAGTGCGAGGGAGAGAGAGGAAAGGAGAGCCACTAGGGATCTAAGATCTGCTGGTCGGAGAGCGATGGTCGCTGAAGATGCAACAGATTCCGACGGTCCTGCTGAAAGGTCACCTGAACTCTTCTCAGATGACGAGTACGATGATGTCTGTCTGATGGCTAGGGATGAGCCTGAGGTAACATCAAATTCTGTTTGTGCTTCTTACACTGGTCAAAATCCTGAGCTTAGCTCAGAGTCAGTTAGAGAAATGAACCTTCAGATCTGTCTTGATCAATTGATGGTTGATTTCTCCAGACTGCAGGAAACTAATGTCTTCTTGGTTGAGGAGAACAAGAAATTGAGTACTGAAGTTCAAAACCTAAATGAACAACTTACTCAGTCTGATCTTAAAGAATCAGCTCAGATTGTGAGACTAACTCAGGAAATTGATATGATCAATTCTGAGCGTCTCCCAAGAGAAAAGATTCTGAAGGAATTGGCTGAGGAAGAGCTGGTCAGGAAGGAAGAGCTGAAAGCACTTAAGAGTAAGTTTGATGACCTCTTTACCAGACATGAAATCCTGAAAAAGAGTGAGGACTCTCTCAAGAAAAAGGTTGCAGCAATGAATAAATCCTCAGTGGCTAGAGAGGAAATAAATAGCAACCAGATACTTGGGAACAAGAAAAAGGGAATTGGATATGTTCCTGAGAAATCCTCACAAGGTCAGTCTCATGTTGCTTCAGGGAGCAACACTGAGAGGGTATTTGTTCAGACAGGCCAGAGTGCACCTAAGGTTGTGCTCCAGGCCCGTCAAACTGATAAGGGCAAGGAAACCGTTGACACAGTCAGGGTTGCTCCTAAGGTAGCTAAGCCAAAACCCAAGGGAAAGGCAAAGCAACCTACGGAAGCCCCTGAGAGCTCAGGCCAGGGAAAACCTCAGCGAAAGCAGAGGAAGACTCAGGCCAAGAGCTTTCAGACTGGTCAGCGAGGGTACCATCATGCTTGGCAATACCAACAGGGAAGGCCAAATATGATGACACCCCCGTGGTTTTGGCATCCTGAGGCCTTTAACTGTTTTCCATTTCCTCACTTGCCTAGGGGAAATAGAAATCAGGGTCCTTATCAAGAACAAGGCCCAAGACCTGCTGCACCCAAACCTAGGAAGAACAGGAAGCCAGCCCAAAAGGCACCCACTCAGGCTCCTGCAAAGCCTAAGTCTAACACTCATACACCATCTTCCTCTAAGGCAAAGAAGAAGAAAGTTGTGTATGTCGATGTTTCAGGGAGATGGATTTACCACTCTGAGGCAATCAGGGTTGTGAAGCAAGTCTGGATCCCGAAGGGTACAGCTGACACAATAGGACCCAACACCCAATGGGTACCTAAAGCCTGATTTGCTTGCAGGCGGCTGTGAATCACAACAAGATGAGAGGAGACTCAATCAAAGCTGTTTGGTACCTAGACAGTGGTTGCTCAAGGCACATGACTGGAATGAAGAGTCTTCTCCAAGAGTATCAAGCTAAAGATGGTCCACAGGTAACCTTTGGTGATAACTCAAAAGGTGTTACTAAAGGTTTTGGTGTTCTAATTATAGGTACAGTCAGAGTGGAAAATGTGTCCTTTGTGGAAGGACTGAAGCATAACCTGTTGTCAGTAAGTCAATTCTGTGACAAAGGGTTCAGTGTTGAGTTCTCATCGAATACATGTTCAGTCAAGGACAAATCAACACAGGTGCTTCTATCAGGTATAAGGAAAGGTAACGTTTATCTCGCTGATTGGAGCAGCACTATTCCTAATACCTGTTTTATTGCTAAAAGCTCTCTAGAGCTCAGTTGGTTATGGCATAAAAGATTAAGCCACCTGAACTTCAAGATTCTTAACAAAATTTCTAGACAGTCACTTGTTGATGGTCTACCTAATGAAGTTTTTAGCAAAGATCACGTGTGCAAAGCTTGTCAGGAAGGGAAGCAGGTCAGAGCATCATTCAAAGAGAAAGCCTCTTATTCCACTGACAGGATACTTCAGCTCTTGCACATGGATTTGTTTGGTCCCATAACACCTGTGAGTATGAATGGTAGAAAGTATACCCTTGTGGTTATTGATGATTATTCTAGATATACTTGGGTTATTTTCTTGTTAAATAAGAAGGAAACACAGGTGAAGCTTCCAGAGTTGCTCAGGAGACTCAGCAATGAGAAGAATCAGTCCATTACTAAGATCAGATCTGACAAGGGCACTGAATTTATAAATTCATATATTTCTGACTTCTGTAATGAACTTGGTATAGCTCATGAGACTTCTGCAGCTAGAACTCCACAACAGAATGGTGTCGCTGAAAGAAGGAACATGACACTGAAGGAGGCTGCAAGGACCATGCTGGCTAAGTCAGGATTGCCCAAGAAACTCTGGGCTGAGGCAATCAACACTGCATGCTATACTCAGAACAGATCCATGCTGAACAAGCAACATGCACAGACCCCATATGAGACATGGAACAAAAGGAAACCTCGTATTTCTTATTTTCATGTATTTGGTTGTAAGTGCTTCATCCTCAACAACGGGAAGACCCAGTTGAAAGCCTTTGATAGTAAATCTGATGAAGGAATATTCTTAGGATATTCTGAAGTTAGTAAAGCCTTCAGGGTTTACAATTGTAGGACCCTTGTTGTTGAAGAATCACCTCATGTTGTCTTTGATGAATCTGCAAATGAGTCTAGGGCAAAGGTGTTGAATCCTGCCTCTGAGGAGGTCACAAGGAGTGTGACAAGGCTGAGCTTGAAGAATCAACCTGATCCCAAGATCAAGACTGTGCCAATTCCGAGATGGGATGATGATGACGATCAGGATGATGAATCAGGTGCCACTCCTAAGCCCAGCACATCAGGGATTGTTGAGCCTCAGACTGAGGAATAGGCTCAACCTGAGGTAAGCACCGTCTATGAAGATGCTGTTGCAGCTGAGACGGTTCCTGAGTCACCTCATCAAGGGGGAATCAATGTCCCTGACATTGAACTTGTTAATCCCTTTGGTATAGACTCAGGATCATCCCCTTCTGTTCAATTTCCTGAATTTTATGAACCTGTAGACACTAACATTGCAGGTACTTCAGGAACAACTCCTGGCAAGAGAACTTGGTTAGAAGATCATCCCATTGATCAAATCATTGGTGATCCAACTGAGGGAGTCAGGACCAGACGGTTCCATGGTGAGAGTGCATTGTTCTGTTGCTTTCTCTCTGAGCAAGAGCCTCAGAATATTGAAGAAGCTCTCACTGACTCGAACTGGATCATTGCCATGCAAGAGGAGTTGAATCAGTTCACAAGAAATCAGGTTTGGGAACTGGTGGATAGACCTAGGCATCAAGGTGTGATTGGTACCAAGTGGGTCTTTAAGAACAAGAAGGATGAGAATGGTGTTGTGGTAAGGAACAAGGCTAGACTGGTTGCAAAAGGGTATTGTCAGTCTGAAGGAATAGACTATGATGAAACTTTTGCTCCAGTGGCTAGGTTGGAAGCTATCAGGTTGTTCCTTGCATATGCAACATACAAGAAGTTCAAGGTGTATCAAATGGATGTCAAGAGTGCCTTCCTGAATGGTGTACTCAATGAAGAGGTATATGTTGAACAACCTCCCGGGTTTGAGGTTGGAGATAGAGTATACCATTTGAAGAAAGCACTCTATGGACTTAAGCAAGCACCAAGAGCTTGGTATGATACCCTCTCTCAATTCCTGACAGACCATGGGTTCAAGAAAGGAACTGTGGATAGGACATTGTTCAGGATCACTGAAGGTGATGACATTCTCTTGGTCCAGATTTATGTGGATGACATAATATTTGGATCACCAAATCATCAGCTTTGTGAGAAATTCTCTAAGCTAATGACTGGTAAATTTGAGATGTCCATGATGGGAGAGATGAACTTCTTCTTAGGATTGCAGGTCAAGCAGACTGATCAAGGTATATTCATTAATCAGGCCAAGTATACAAGAGACTTGATTCATAAGTTTGGTGTTCAGAACAGCAATCCAGCAAGGATCCCTATGAACACAAATTGGAAGATGGATCCTGACACTGAAGGGACTTCAGTAAATCAGACTGAGTATCGTGGGCTGATAGGCTCTTTATTGTACCTGACTGCAAGTAGGCCTGACATTACGTTTGCAGTTGGTGTGTGTGCTAGGTATCAGTCTGATCCCAAGAAAAGTCATTTGGAGGCTGCTAAGAGGATACTTAAGTACTTGAAAAGGACAGTCAATATGGGACTATGGTATCCTTCAGATGACAACTTAGAACTGACAGGTTATTCAGATGCAGATTATGGAGGTTGTAGGATTGATAGGAAATCAACCTCAGGGACATGTCAATTTTTGGGAAGTAAGTTGATCTCGTGGTTTAGTAAGAAGCAGAATTCAGTGGCTACATCCACGACTGAGGCTGAGTATATGGCTGCAGGTAGTTGTTGTGCTCAGATTTTATGGTTGAGGCAACAGTTGAGGGACTACCAAGTGTTTGCTAATCAGGTTCCAATCTATTGTGACAACAATAGTGCTATAGCAATTACTCAGAACCCAGTGCTTCACACAAGGTGCAAGCATGTGGATATTAGACACCACTTCATTCGAGATCATGTGGAGAAGAAAGATATTAGGATGGAGAAGATTCACACTGACAGGCAAAGAGCTGACATCTTGACTAAGCCTCTGGCTGAATCGAGGTTTATGGAACTGTCAGTGGAGTTAGGACTCTTAGATCCGGGAGAGCAGTCAGCGTAGGGTTCTAGGGAGAACTCAGGCCAGACTCGACTCAGCGAGGTATCAGGGTGCTACAATGTCTCCCTGACAGGTATGAGTTCTAACCTGACTCTTGTGAATTTCAAGCGTCTCCCTGAGTCCTTCGTCCTGAAAATCTTTATTAAATGCATTCCGTTTTCATTAAAAGCGCGCCTTTTCACATTTAAAACCCACGCGCACGGAGCATTTAATGCCAGTTACTTTTTCATATACGTGTCCGTTTTATACGGAATATGACTGACATGGGGTTTAATTGAAGCTGAGATTAATCCTGGCCCCTCATTTCAAAACCTTTCGAATTCAGGGATCAATCTCAACCCCACGTTCGAGTAACTGACTTAGTCTTATCAATCAAGAGTGCCATTTGAGGTTTTTACGCAAACACAACGCACAATCAGCACACTGAGTTTTCTCTTGCTCAAACACAGAATTTTCAAAAACCTTTCTTTCAAAAACAATGGCATTCCTTGATTCCAACTGGACAACCGATAAGATCGTCGACGTTGTTGAGAAGAAACTGGTACACATGGAGCAAGTCATCTCCATAGAAGGTATCTGTCTTACGGTTGAGGAAATCAAACCCGTGTTTAAATGGATTTCTGATGCTGGGTTGGAAACATACTTCACCACCCGACCCATTTCCGTGCTCCCAAGAACAGTTGTGGAAGCATATTTGAATATGTTCTTGCGGAAGGGGGAAGTTTTCACAAAGGTGACTGCGTTGAAGCCGACGGGAGAGAAGGACGGCGACGGCGAACCTCTTTACAACACAGAGGTGGTCACTATCAACTTCAGGCAGGCGGTGAGGGAAGTCTTCAAGCTGCCATTCTCAGGCATCAACCCAAGAACCTACAAGGAGAACTCAGATGGAGAGTTGTTGGGATATGGACCAAGTCAGGGTCATCGGAGTTCAGGGCTCGCCAGAACAAGAGTACGTTAAAGCCTGAGTATAGAGCTCTGGTGGACTTGGTATCCAAGATGGTGATGGGCGCAACGGGCTCTCACGAGCAATTGAGTCTGCCCAAGCTGAGACTCATGGGAGCTATCGTTGATGGAGTGGAAGCGAACTGGGAGCAGCTCTTCCTCGATCAACTCCATCAGGCAGGACTGGACAAACTCACGCGTGACGAGGAGAAGAAGCACATTTCCGTCAGTGCCATCTTGCCTTTCAGCACGAGGATGTCCATCCTGATTGCTCATGCTTGCCATGATTATACCTTCGACTTCGAGAATAGTCTCTCCTCGAAGAAGGTAATGTTTTCCTCACTGAGTGATACCTATTCAGTGCTAGGGCTGACTGATCCCAATGCGAAAGCAAAGGGTCAGGTCAAAAGGCCAGCTGGTAAAGCCAAGAGAGTGGCAACCAGTCTCATTGAACGGGTAGATGAGCTCCTTGAGAGGAGTAAGGATGGTGAGGAGGTTGCTGCTGAGGAGGTGGAGCAGCCTGAAGTGGAAGCGGCTGAGAAGAGGAAAAGGGTGAAGATAGTGCTGTCAGGGAAGAGCAAGATATCTGGGACTGAGTCTGATCCAAAGAAGGCCGGGTCTGAGGCTGAGGGAACTGACGATGACGTCAGAAAGGAGGGTGCTCAGGGAGAGAGGCCCCTGAAAAGGCTTAGGAAGGGGACCAAAAAATCCCCTGCTAAGAAGCTGTCTGAGGTGAGTGAGAGTGAGAAGTCAAGCTCTCCTGGAGCCTCTGACTTGGAGGAAGTGAGAAAAACTGTCGAGACGGCTGAGTCGTTGCAGCCTGAGACAGTACCCACTCAAACACACCCACACCCTGAAACCCAAACACCCTTCATTCCTGACCCCACACCTCAATCTCCTCAACCACCCCGAACCTCAGAGCCAAATAATCCTACTGAGTCAGCGCCTTCAACTTCTCACATAAATGAGCCTGACTAGTCAGCCGAGCCGAACCTTCCAAACCCCTCAGATTTTTCCTCATACCCTAATCCCAAAGACTGTCCCAAATCCATTTCAGCTGAGGAGGACGAATTCCTCGAAGTGGAGGAGGAGGATTTGGATGAACACATGGCTGGAGGGATTCTGGAGAACACCCTCAGGGGGAACGCCACAGAATGGGCAGGGAAGTGATGGCTTGGGCTATCCAAGTATACTGAGCTACTGGCATATGTGATAGAGCTCAAAGTTTGGTTGGACTTTAAACAATCAAACATGCAGGAGCAACATATGCTGGTGGATGCTCGTGGCTGGGAGCATTGGGAGACGGAAGAGGCCAAGATTTGCTCGTTCTTTGGACTTACTAGCTGGCTTCAACTCTTGAACTTTGACAACCTGAAGCAGCTAGTGGCTGATATGATGTCCAAGAGCAAGGCTGACCTCCTTCCTGAGGACGGGAAGGATGATGATGAGGATGATGAAGAAGCTCAGGGTGGAGACCTGGAGAAGGCAGTGGAGGAAACTGCACAGGAAGTTGATGAGATGAACTCTGAGCCTCAGGCTCAGGGGTAAGGTGATAAGAACACTGGTGCCAAGGGTGGACCAGTGGCTGAGGATGTTGTGAACATCTCAGCTGCCGATGAGATATCTGTCGATGAAGGGATTCCCTGCCCTGAGACAAGAGAGGAAGATGTTGAGGCATTCAAGGAGACTCTCAGTTCCGAGGGACTTGCTCCCAAGGTTCAAGTTAGCTTAGCTGAGCCTGAGGAGGCGGCTATGACTACTTCACAACTGCCTTCAGTGCACCTTGAAGAAGGGACTGATGCTGCAGGGGCTGACAAGGGAAAGCAGCCAATCACTGAGGCGGCCGTTGATGATGAGGATGTGATCATAACCGGGGTCGGCCGTGTTGAATTCACCAGCATAGTGGAGGTCAAGCAGGAGAAAACCTCAGAAAATCTAGCTGAACTTCAGGAGGAGGTAATGAGGCTACGAGCTGAGAAGGAAGAAGACTCCAAGGCCCTGGCGAAGCACATCAGGTGGACGAAGTCAGCTTACAACACCCTTGCTAACAGGGAGCTGATTTTGTTAAAGAAAACGATGACTGACACGGCCAAGTCCGTGAGGAATGAGCGAAAGCGCACCAAAAAGATGCTAAGGCAAACCTTGAAGCAGTTGGCTGAGAAGGATGAGCAAAGGAAGGAGGATCTTAATCAGGCTGTGGAGAAGCTTGAAGCTCAGGCTGGGGCACTATTCACTCAGGCCATTTCTGGCTCAACGTCAAAGTTTGAGCTGGAGTCAGAACGTATTGCTCAGACTTCAAAGGACATTGCTGAGAGACTGACCCAAGCAGATGAGCGATCTGCTCTGGTGGAGGGGAAGATAGAGAAGGTTGAGCAAAGACTCCAACTCTCCATGGAGGTCTTTGAGAAGAAGGTCCAAGCTGCAATCAGTTCAGTATCATTTGCAGGGACTGGAATTTCGATTGGAGTTGAATTATTGAAGGAGGGAATTAATGATGTCCATTCCCTAGCCTCCTTCGTAATCAACAGCGGATCTGACGCATTCCCATCCGAGGCCAATGATGATGCCAAAAAGGGGGAAAAGAAGAAGAAAAGATCCCGCCCTGAGGCATCTGAGGCAGTCAATCAAGGTGAGACCGTTCTAGCTGACCCTGAAGCCAATCCTGATGGAAACATTTTAAGGGTGAGAAAGTCAGCTAGGTTAGCAGCGGTGGAAAAGGAAGGAGAGGAAATTGTTGCCAAGCTGAGAGAGGAGGCAACAAAGGCAAAGGCTAATGAACCTTCCAAGCAACAACCTGAGCCAGTTCAGAGGTCGTCTCCCATGAGCTCAAGGAAGAATCCCATCACTTACTCAGGTGAGTTGGTTGCGGAGCTATGTGCTGAAGCGTGGGGAGATCAATCTGAAAAATCTGAGGCTATGCGCAGAGCTGAAATTGCTCAGGAGGAGAAGATGCGCATCTTGGAGAAGAAGGTTGAGAAGCTGACTGATATCACTGAGCTTCAACAACGAGAACTAGATGATGCAGTGATCAGCTTGCTAAGGAGGAAGAAGGCGAAGCCTGAGCCAAGGAAGTACAGGAAGAAGCCAACAGTTAGGAAATCAACAATTCTTCAAGTCAGAAGGCCAGAATCAGGAGCAAGGGAAGCTTTTGTTGATGAGTTCGTCTCAGAGACATTGAAGGAGTTTTGGACTGATGCAAGGGATGAATTTGTTAGACTGTGGTTTGTTGTGAAGAAGTGGGGCGACACTGACGACATCAATGCCCACTTCACTGACTACATGATGGACAATCATCCTGAGCTATTCCAGAAGATCTTGGAGGAGGCTGAGGCAGCTCAAGTTCAAGTGAAGGCTCCTGAGTTCACCATTCGAGCTCCTCCCTTGGTTCCTGGAACTCAAAAGCATGATACAAAGGCCATTATGATGGAAGTTTTGAAGATAGCCAAAGCTGAAGGGTACGTGAATCAACCTGGAAGACTTGACGAGCTGAAGGCAAGAGTTTATGCAGGATATGGACTCAAGCCTGAAATGAGATTAGTCTAGGTGTTCATAGGCTTCTTTGTAATAGATTAGATTCATTGTAATCATTTCCACATCAATCAATGAAATCTATTACTTTTGCCCACAGACAAAAACTCATTGTCTTTTTTGGCTGTTGTTTAAAATTCTGTACTTTATCAAGAATTGCTCTAACACTGTCTTATCTTATAGATAGGTTTATCTTGTTTCCTCTAAGTGTTTTGAGGATCTTTTCAGTGTTTTGGCATCATCAAAAAGGGGGAAATTGTTGGGACATTGTCAGTTTTGATTAAGATCCCAAAACCCCTGAAAAGATGATTGCCTTAATCTGTCTTTGTCAGGCTAGTCTTGGTTAGGATTAGTACTTAGTCATTTTACACTTCACAGGTACTCAGTGAGAGGAGAACTCACTAGAGACAATCAAGACTCAGAGCCTGAAGACGAAGAGCACCATCCTGAACTTATGGCAGTGGTCTAAGCTGGCTGAGTAAGTGTCAGTGATGAAGAGTATGACCCTGAGGTCATTACTAACTCAGTCCTGAAGGGAACAGGATGTCACTGAGTTAATGGGAAGACTTGGAGTAGAGCCAAGCAATGCAAAAGGAATTTCAGCGTCAGGACAAGACTGGTGGGCTCAAGACAAAATGAACTTAATAAGACAAGCCTGAAGCTCAGGAATAAGTTCTGACATTCTCACCAACCTGATGACGTGGACCAATCCGAGAAGGACACGCACGTACGGAACCTGACATGAAGACTGAATTCAGACTGCATATTTAACGGGCAAGCATTTAATGTGCATTTAATGCAAATACCAAATCCATGCAAAGGACGGCTGCTGCATGAAGATATGTCCGTTTGAAGCCACTCTACATAGATGACTAGAAGGCTATCTCTCCAACGGATAGTTATTCAAATCACCTATAAATACAGAAGGCCTTGAACCCATTCAAGGTTACGGGAAATTTCCAAGCCAGAAATTACTCAAACTCTCAAGCATTCAAAGCATTCAACCTTTAAGAGAAGCACTCGAAACCTTTTAAATTTCCCAAGTGTTTCTTAGCAGTTGAGAGTTATTCTGTATTCCAATAGCTAATTAGAATTATCTCAAGCTTAGAGAGATTATCCAATCCTTAGCA
This sequence comes from Ballota nigra, assembly GCA_947034835.1. Taxonomy (NCBI): domain Eukaryota; kingdom Viridiplantae; phylum Streptophyta; class Magnoliopsida; order Lamiales; family Lamiaceae; genus Ballota; species Ballota nigra. The sequence continues at coordinate 93,093,914 of OX344720.1, forward strand.
TATCTTTGACTTGTAAGGATAATCTCAACTTAGTTGGAATTCAAACTGAAACCAAAACCCTAAGATAGGCTTGTTGGGAGTAAGTTAGTTAGAGTGTTAGTAAGTGGAGTTGTATAGATCAGTGAGGTTAGCTGGTCTTGGTGCACCTTGGCACGTTAAAAACAAGAATCCCTTGAGTGGATTTCCTGTTAAGTCAGGCCGTGGACGTAGGAGCTTGAGACTCTGAACCACGTTAAACTCCCTGTGTTCTTACTGCTTTGATATTGTGCATACTTGCTATATTACTTGTTCATTCATTGCATTCAAGTTTATCAGGCCTGAATCAATCAGGCTGATCTTCAAAAGAGCACTGCCCTACTAAACACTCTTAAGATTTGAGTAAAACAAGTTTTTCAGAAAGCAAACTAAACAAGACTTTAAACTTTCAGGGCTCAAACATTTCCGCACTGAACTTGAACTGATAGTTAGCCAACTGACCCGCACCAAGTGTAGTCAGTAGGTGTGTTATCAGCTCCTAGTTCTTTACCACTCTGAGCAAAGGGGACTCAGTCAGTTTTAAGGTTGAAAAATTGGCATACGTGTATTCCCTCCCCCCCCATACACGTATTCCTCAGTCTTGTACCGGGACCAACAATGTTCTTGTTATCAATGGCAAATCATGGGGTTCCTTGAGTTCATGATGTCGTAATTTATCCCAATTGCCAGTCCATTTTCCAACATGTTGAGGAGTGCTTTACACTGCAACATATCACAATTGTTATTCAACTGAGATCCTTCCTATTCCAGAGACTAAACAATGTGAATACAAGCCTACTAGGGAGCAACACAAGATCTTAATCCCATGCTTGAAACACCATCATGGACCTCCCTAAAAAGTAGAAAATGCATCTTATGGTGAGTATCAAAAGAAGATGAAAATCTATTTGTCCATGTTGTGGAAAGGTTGAGTGCATGAACATCTAACATGTGTTATGGCAGTTGACATGAATATTATAAATTAGCAAGCTCAATACCATTTTTTAGCAATTCAAAACTTTATTCAATACTAGTTACAAATACAAAATAAAATACATCCTTATATGTGTGTGTGTGTGTGTGTTTATATCTAGCAAATTACCAACATGTTTTTGGCAACTAAACTGAATTCAGTCAACCATCAACCTCGCACCGCGCTGATCCTTCCGACTTATTTGAAGACATCACTGACGATCTTTTTTTCTTTGGCAATCCACGCTATTTTTTTAGTTATAATGTGGTCAGTCTGATGAAATTTTGTAACTTACTATAGGATATCTAAGTTTTTCTTGGGGATTGTTTTTTTTTTTTATCCACAAGCACTAGTTTGTCAATCTCTTTTTGTATCGTTATAATGTGGTCAATCATGTGAAACATTGTCAAGCATATTACATATCTAAGTTTCACTATGGTGGTTATGTTTTGAACTCGATGAAATTTGAAATTGTGATTATTTTATTTTTCGTATCATTTCAACTTTGTTAACCAAAACATGTTCCAACATGTGATAGTCATCCAACCATGTAATGGTGTTTTTTTGTGGTTGTCAATATTTCATATGTAATAGTTTTGTTATTCTCCTAACTTATATCTATTTTTAGGTGGATATGAATATTTTGCTGGTATTGTTGTTACCCTATTTTTTGGTGGATAGGAATATTTTCTTGCATTATTTTCATGTCATTCAAACTTGCACTTTTCAAGTATTAAAATTTAAAAAAAATATAAAAGAATTGCATTTTTCTTATAAAAGAACTGCATTTTCCTTATAAATTAATTGCACTTTATAATGATACTATTAGCACTCCTGTCATACATTTGAACTCTAATTAATTTGAGTGTTATATAAATTATTTTCCACATACTTATTATTGTTCCCTTTTACATTTTCAATTCACATTCGACTCTCTCCATTTCCCATACCCAACCAAACTCTAACACCATAATTATGGAGAAGAATACACATACCTACTTCCAAACCATACACATCTCATGGCTTTAGTAGTGGGTCTCCATCTTTTAGTTTTTCATCTCGTTTTGAATGCTCCCCCGCGATGACTTGCAAAGAACACGATATGGAAATTATTGTTTTCACCTCTTACACCGAAGATAACCCAGGAAAAAGGTTTATTCGATGCCCAAAGAGGTAGGCAAGTATTTCATGTTTCTTCCATTAAAAATATCTTTATTGTTTTTTTTTTTTGGCTAAAATCACCTATTTTCTTGGGGGTTTTTTTTTACCCATTTTCTTTCTTTGTTCATATTAAACCAGTCACATGATTGTAAATTTTTCGACTGGGTAGACGATGATACTCCTGTTCAATACAAAATATTTGTTGCTAGGGTTTCTAGGAAGAAGAACAATATTAAAGCTCTGCTAAAGGAATGTGTTCAAAAATAGAACATATTAGACGAGCATTTGAGTCTTATGCAACGTAAAGTAGAATTAGTTGAGGAATGAAATAAAGAGTTGTGGTTGAGGAAGATATATTTTTTACGGAGGTTGAATTGCGAAAAAGCGTTTGCCAACAAAAAATTTAATTCAGCGGGATTGTACATGTTTATATTTTTCTTGTTTTTATCTATCATAATTTGTGTTGTTATTCTTTCAATGACGGGGAAGTACAATATAATATTTCCCGGACTTTGGTCTTGTTTTGTTACAATAATGTATCATTTGTTAAGTTAACTTTCTATATATCTATGTAGAATGGTAAAAAATAGTTCAATTGCATTTTTATATACATATGTGATATCCATTTAAAACTAATTTTTCTCTATATATGTCTTTCCAATGTATAAATAAATATTTAAATACTTCAACTCTATTTATACAAAGTTCAATTTTTGAAGTGTCTAAAGTTCAATATAATCTCTCATTTTTACAATTAAGTGCGAATTTCACAGGGAATATGTTCAACTGAAAAACTTAGGTCCATTTAATTAGTTCATGTGATTCATTAAGCAAAATTCATTAAGCCTATTTATGTTTTTATTTTTATCACATACTAATTAAACTTTTTTTTAGTGTAATTTGTTGCACTTTTTTATATTATTTATTCACATTTATTTAATTGAGGGTTTATGTGATCAAGTTACGATTTGACATATAAGTTCAAAATTATTTGTTTAAGCTCATGTAATAAAATAAAATCTTTAGATGATTTGAAAAAATAAGTTAATACTTTTTAAGAATTATATTTGAAAAATTGTCACCAACTTTAATTCATTAAGCCCCATTAAATAGGAAAGAATTAGTGTGCCTTGTTAAGCTATTTAACTATTAATCATTAATTACTAATGAAACTCAATAAATAAAATTCATGAAATTGGAATAGCTCATTAAATTAATAAATCTCACTAAACTAATTTGTTCATAAATTAATGTCATTGAAGCCCAATTAATTTAACTTATCCAATCGATTCAGCCGGATTATTTATTTGTTAATTAAGCTTTCCAATAATCAAATCTCATGTTGACTAGATAATACAAGCAATTATTGTTTTTAGAGCATTTTAATGCATGCCTATGTATTGAATAGTTAAGCCTAAAACTCTAAGGAATTAAAAATTATATAGTCAATGTAAGGACACGACTCATCTCTCAATTACCAAATTCTACATGCAAACTGATAATTTGTGTAATTCAAACGGCGTCTTCCTTCATCATCTTCTTTACTTAAGCATTCAACTGTCATACCTTTCAATCAAGTGACTTCTACAACTTTCAAGCATTCCACAAGCCAAAAAAATTAAGAGCTCTGAAAATGACAATTGTTGTCCATTTTCCCCCAAGATAATTACAGAGATATTGGTGATAATGTCGCCTAAGCTGCTCGTGGGGTGTAAGATTATTTCTAAATGATGGAAGGGTAAAATTTGAGACCCACATTTCGTGAATAAACATAAATCATAGTTGAGCCTACTAAGCAGGGTTTCTATATTCCTTCAACAAATTACAGTTTCACAACGTGACAAGATTGTATTTAGGATAAACCCTCTCAGTACATTTGGGTATTGGCATCAGCGGAAGATAAGGTTCTACGTTATGCATTATGATTTTTTTTAAAATAGTACTAGAAGATACTCGAAATTGCTCCTCTCGCCTTTCCACCAACTATAGAAACACGACTGTCGGTTATCTTATTTAAAAAGACTTGTATCAAAGTAAAGTGCATAAGAAGAATGACATTCAGAGCAAAAGGTACCAGTAGAACAAGTACACAACTCTATATTTTCAACTTTTTTTTACTATATGAATATAATATTAAATTCTCCATTTTTGTTCCTACATTCAATATTAGTAATTTGAAAACAAGATTTTATATTTTATTTTGGGTTCAACAACAAACCAACAAATTGGTAAAAACTTGATCATAAATGGAGATGGTGAATATTCATTCTTTTACATTTAGATATAGGATGGATGATCCAACATAAGCTTAGCAATCCATCAGTTGATGAATCCATCGTGTCAACATATTACCACTAAAATTGAAAGAGATGATAGTTTAAATTCATGTATCAACTTACTTAATTTCTTACTCTTGAAAATAATAATAATCAATCTAGTCATGCATCATTTTCTTGCATAAGCAAAAAAATGCAACAATGCAACACATACTATTTAGGGAAACAAGCTATATATTATAGGCAACGATCATAAAATTGAAAAGAGACATCAAACGATCAAATCTATTTACCAATTAGCTATCAAGGGCATAACTAAAATCAAGCTAAATCTTTCCCAAGTACTACACAATAAGCTTCATCAACATTCAAAAAAGGGCAAAACAGAGTTGTAAGTTCCTCCTGAAACACCACAACTAAACACGCAGATGTTCTTCCAATCCATAATCAATACACACATCTTTCCAACCCGTGGCCAAGACGTATATGTTGTTCAACTTCCAATTCTTGCGATGCAACGCGCGTCCTTCACCACCACCACAACTTCTAAAGAGGGTGACTGGAATCCCCTCCAATAACGAATCCAACCTCTCAACTTCAATATCCAACAATTTATCTAAAAACTCACCCCTCACCTTCCCATATGGTATTGAAAGTTTGCTATGTCCTTTGTCCACGTCATTTTTGTACAACTTCTTCTTGATAACCATAACCACACTCTCTTCACCACCACCCCCCCCCCCCCAAATTAAGAATATGTTCCTTGATTTCTTCAACCTCAATTCTCTTCTAAGTAGAATTGGAATCTTGAATTTGTATAGGAGGATTGAAGACTTTTTCTTTATACTTCACGTTGGTCCCGAAACGAGTACACAGGTGTATGGGGGGGGGGGGAATACACCTGAGGTTACAAATTTAAACTTCTAAAAACTTATCAGGTTACTTAAGACAGTAACTCGTTAGTGGACTTGAAGTCTGCTGAGAATTACTTGTGAAAGCTTACTGAGATAATACCTCCACTGAAAGCTCAAGACTTTCAGTTGAACTACTATCTAATTAGCTTTCATATGCGGATTAGTGAGCCCTTAGGAAATCTCGTTTTACTTTGATAAACTTTAAATGAATAACTCACACTTAAGAGATAGCTGAAAGTAAGTACACAGAGATATAAAGTGGTTCAGAGATGAATCTCCTACGTCCACTGTCCTGATTAAACAGGAGAATTCCTTTCACTTGGAATTCCTTGTGTTATAGTGCCAAGGTGCACTAATCAATTAATCATCTCTTAGGATGATTGATCACTAGGATAATTCCAGGTCCTAGTTCCCAAAACAAACCAGCTTTCAGACTGATACAATCAATCAGCTTAGTAACACCACTTAACACTAACTCTCAACCTAACAACTGAGTAGGGTTTTGAGTAGGGTTTGGTTCCAACTGTTGTGAGATAATCCTTACAGTTTAGCTCAGGGCTTAGGATGGATTATCTCTTTCTAAGATTTGGATATAGCTTTAAGCTCGATTACAGAAGGCTTGGTGTGCTCTCTACAGATATGAAACACTTGGGAAACAAAGGTAATTTCGAGTGCTTCTTAGGTAGTTATGAATGTAAAGATAGATTAAAACTTGTGAGTTTCCCGTGCATAGAAATGGGCACGTCCTTATGTATTTATAGACCTTCTTGAAATCTTCCCGTTGGAGTTTGAATCTTCTCAAGTAAGTCTTCTTGTATCTGATTGGTTTAAACGGCTCTATTTGAAGCTTTAAGTCTTGTCAAGAAACGGATGAAAGACCATGCCTGTTCACCAACTTTCTGTAGAATGCTAGGGAAAGACTTTTGGTACTTGTTAGTCTGTGACAGGTCGACTGTCAGTAGAGTACACCTACGTGTCATCTTCTTATTGGGTCGTTCAGTCTGCTTGCTCAGAATCCTGTCTTGCTTTAAGGTGGAACTCTTCTGAGAGAACCTTCTTATTCCTTCATTTATTGTAAGCTTCACTAAAAATTCATGTTGCCTTGTTCCAACTAGATTAACTAATAGCTTTTAACATGTTTAGCATTGAATGTGCTTTGTTAGTTTAAATCAGTGGACCTTGGTCATCTCCTGATAGCTTTAGTCTTAGTGTGAATGCACTTAGAAAACATTCAAGACTTAGACTATTTCTCAGATCAGTTTGTCTTCAGCGGACTTCATTCTTCAATGCACTCCAGAATTTACTAACTGCACTTCAGTTCCTTAACATTTGAACTGACTTTCTAAACTATAACTCTACTGAACAATTTCACTTACAAATATATTGGGAGGAACCTTTTGGCATCTTAATCAAAACTTAAGTCTATACAATTTCCCAACAATTTCCCCCTTTTTTATTATGCCGAAACCTATCTTATTACATATCTTCTTTCAGATGAGGTTCTTTAGATGACATAAAATTCAAAGGATTTTTGTAAGTGAAAGCATTCAAGTACATAAGCCTAAATGATAATGAGATATTATCTTGGGCAAAAACACAGTAGTGTTTCATTATATTGAAGAACTGAAGAGTACAAATACATAACATCCACTGATAATTAAAGGTTCAAAACAGGATCAGCTGGGACTTATAAACAATTGCCCAGAAACAACACTTAACTCCTTAGATGGACTCAAACAAAGGTTCAAGCCCATATTGTTTGAAGACTCGAATCTTCAAGTCATTTTTCCTCTCCATGACTTCTTTTGAATGTCCCCTGAGACCTAAATGCTCACAAAGGGACACCCACTCATATGTGATTCTCTCTCTGTCCACTGCTCCAGTCGCCACTTGAGGAGGCCAGTAGATGATTGGTTCAGGGGCCTTCAAGGCATGATCTGGAAATTTTTCATTCCAGGCTTCACAAATCTCAGGGTAGAGCTTTGGGTAGGTTTAAACAACCAATCGTTGAACAAATCCTGCGCATTCTCCTTCCCCAATTCTCCACTGACATAGAAAGAGTACACAAACTCCCTCTTAGCAGACTCCCAAATATCATTCAGCTTTTTAGGAACCCAAGAGTCCAGATGAGGAAACTTCGCCTTAGTGACAGCCATCTTTTCTTTCTTCATTTTTGCAGCCTACCTTTGATAACTACTCCTGGATTTCTTGGAAGTAGTTTTATCAAAGGTAGCTAGCCTTTCCTTCCTCTTCCTCTCAGCTAACTCAGCCACTGACTCAATCTTCCCAACTTTCTTATCCCTCATTTCCTGCTGTTGGGTAGATAGCCTCTTAGCTCTTTCATTCATTCCACCAGCTTCTTTGATTAGCTCAGTAACTCTGGTGGGGGCAGATTTAAGAGTTTCAGATGAGATAGGTTCAGGATTTAAAACAGGAAGTACCTCTACTGAATCAATTGAATCAGTTGACTTTGCAGCCAACCTTCCTGAGGATCTTGTTCTCTTTGCCACCTCCGCTGAGAGAATATCAGTAGCCTTCCTCTTTATTCTTCCCCCTTCTGAGCAGCTCTCTCCTTCTTCTCCTTCTCATGGGCTTCTTTGAATTTTGACAAGTCTTCTGAGGGAACCTCCTTTCCCTTCTTGGCATCAGCAATTTTCTGGGCTTCAACATTTACCTTCTTCATGGTGTTTTTGAGTTGTTGGCCTCTTTCGAATTCTGGGGTCTCAAGGATCAGCTGCATCTTGTTCTTTAGGTCCAGCTTCATATCCTTTGCACTCACTCTCTTTTCCCCCTTTTCGGCATTAATCGTATATTCAGCAATAGATATGTTTAGTTTCATCTAATCATGACTAATGGCCTTCACCTGGGTAGAGCAGTGATCAACCTCATCTTCAAGCCTTTCCAGAGTTGCCCCAGCTGTTTGTCCAAACTTTACAAACTGAGTCAGCTTTTCATCTATCAGGACATTTGTCTTTTCTTGGGTAGGGAAGTCCTCTGCAGCCTTCTTCAGGACTTCTCCCAGCTTAGCGTCCAGCTCCTCGTGCTTGGCCTCAAACTCTATCAGCTTCTGGTTCCATAACCCTTCAACCTTCCCTAACAGGTCAGCTGAGAAAGCCTCTATAGAGGACTTTAGGTTAATGGAGACATTCTCCACTGAATCCTTCAGGAATTGAGTTCTGGCCTCTTCTTCCTTTTGCTCCAACTTCTTCAGGGCCTCTATCACCAGTATGCTTTGTCCTTCAACAACACCTAAGACCATTTGTTGTGAATCTTCTACGTTCAGAGTCAAATTTTGGAGTGATTTGGTGGTAGACTCCATCAGCTCATCAACAAGGTCTGAGAGGATGACCATTTCATCTACTTCTTCTTGAACAATTTCTTGGACATCTCTCAGCTGAGCTTGTAGAGAAGGAAGCTTTTCATTTTGAATGAGTTGGACAGCTTCTCTCAGTGGAGTTAGGTTGACCTGGACTGAGGGAACTTCATCAGTTTGTATACCTGCATGGCAAACAGTGTTAGTTCTTTCCCCCTCTTTCTCACAGCCTAAGTCACCTGACATAACTACCTCCATTGCAACTCCCTCTTCTTCCCTCAACTCACTCTCTTTTTCATTTTCAACTATGTTCTTTTCAGCCAATTCATCCTTTACAGGAATGATTGCTTTAATCTCTCCGCTCACAACTCCAATGATTTCAACTTCTTTTTCCTCAATATTTTCAACTCCTTCTTTACCAGACACCTCAGCTGACTCTGTAGTCACCACTGAGGGCAGTTGTGGGAGAGCTTCAGTAGACTCCTCTACTGAGCTCTTTTTTGGCAAATTTTGTGCCTCAGTATCTCTTGCCAAAGATACATCCTTGGCTACTTCACCACCACCTTGCTGTGGTAAAGTACCTTCTCCTTGTTCCATCTCCTTCTCCTTCTCTCCCTCTCCTCCTTCAACAGTTTTTACCTCCTCCGGTTTTTCCTTTTCCTTTTCAGTAGTTTTCTCCTCTCCAGATACCTTGCTTGCATCAGCAAGCTTGTCCATAACCAGACTTTGGAAGATCTTCTCATCACAGAGAAGTCTAGTTTTGGTCATGCCTGCAAACTCCAACACCTCCATCTCTTTTTTCTTCCATTCCTCAGCATTGCTGCCTCCAACAGCCATGAGGATCTCTCCCAACCTCCTGTCCTTCAGCTGGACAAGTAGTCTTACTCTTATAAACATAGCTTTCAGAGTGGGGTGCCCATCAAGCTCAGGATACTTAGATTCCAAAGAGTAAGCTACCTCATCCTTAAGGGTATCCAAAAATGAGTACCCTTCTTCATCATCAGATGGTATAGAAGGGGTAGGGGATCTGACCTCAGTTGGCTCTTCTGGGATTGACTCCAGGTGAGTTGAATGGGTTTCAGGTGGGTTAGGTTCAGATGAGGGTAAGGTTTGGGTTTCAGGAGGGGTTTGGATTTTGTCAGTGGGGGTTGAGGATGTGTTCTCAGGCGGGGTTGAGGTTGCCTCAGCAGATGCCTCAGAGGGGGAGGTATTTTGGGATCCATTTTCAGGTTGTTGAGAGCCTTCAGTGGGGGTTTTGACATTGCAGAGATGCGTTTAGTTTTGACAGAGGTTCTAGGCTTGGTTTTTTATTTAATGGGGGTAGGGGCAGGGGCAGGGGCATCTGAGTCAGACTCAGTAGATATAACGTTAGGAGATGAGTCAGGGTTACCTGAAGATGACTCATCAGTGGAGTTTGTGGTTCTGACTTTCTTTGAGGCACTCTCCTTCACAGCCTCAGAAGACCTCTTCTTCTCCTTCTTTGAGACCTTCTCTGCCTCCTCCTCTTTGTGTAAAGCCATCTTGTCACTTAGCTTTACAAGTCTCCTTTTCAACTTGGTCTTCTTCCCTTCAGCAGGGTTTGCTTCTTCAGCCTCCTCCGCTGCTTCAGGGTTTTCCACTTCCGTGCTCAGCTTCCTTGCCTCCAAGGCTTTACCAGATTTGAATAGAGCCTTCAAATTGCTCCATTTTCTATCTTCTTTCCAGTCCACTCCCACATCAACATTTTCGATCAAGTAAGAGATCTTTGTGGCAAAGTTCAGCTTTCTTGATAGTTGGGGAGTCTTTTCCGGCTGGAATTTCAACTTTTCTTTGTTCAGTGCTCTCAAGAAAAACTGTTGCCAGTTATAGCTCTTCT